>CM053148.1:55422500-56672500 GCA_028571685.1 Heterohyrax brucei
GCACTCCTTTCTGATGGTAGGCAGTGCTCCAGGGAGTCCTAGGCAAGGACAAAGATCCAGTCCAGGGGCATTTTTTTAAACATAAAAAAAGTCAAATTGAGGTAGATAGAACAATGGACTTTGCAAGAACACGCTATGCTGAGTTCTAGGTCGTCTTCTTATTGATTGCTTGACCTTGAGCAAATTCTGTAGATTCCCTGCACCTCAGTTTGCTCATTCAAGAAATGGAGCAGCTGCATCTCCTGGGAGTTTGCGCTCCTGTAAGAATGAAAAGTGAGGACGTGCTAGGAAGCCGTAATGTGCTGCTGCGGTGGGAGACAGCGATAATAACCATGAAAATAATAACAATGGTCATAAAAATAGATAAGCTTTCAGTGTCTGGAAAATTCATTTATGTGGAACAACTCATTTTTCGAGCAGACTGGGGAGATGAGGCATGACAGGATTATGATTTTTTTCCTTTTAAAATGCTTTTAACTGAGCCCAAGGAGGTGTTCAGGTGGCTTCCAGCAGAGCAGTGGGGGTTTTGCCGCTGTCTTAAGTGGTTCCCTGGATCACAGCTCCTGTCCCCGCAGTCATACCCACACGGCCCCCAGCCTTACCTTCTCGTCCAGCATCCTCAGCTTGAATCTCTATTTTCACCTTGTCCCCCCAGATGGGGGCTCTGGTAGGCTCCGAGGTCACAGAAGTGACCGCTGTGGAGTTCTGGCTCTGTGAGTCCTCGGATGTGGTTTTCCTGGGGAGGGGACCAGTGAGCGTGAGTCAGCGAGTGTCCTACCTGCTGCTCTCCCATCCCACCCTCAGATGCTACTGTCCATGAATCTTGAGCAAAAGATGAACAGAGCCTCTCAGGTGCAGACTGCACTGTCACCCAGGCCCAGAGGACTCCAGCCCTTTCTCCTCAGTTTGTCCTTTCAGACCAGCTGACCACATTGTCTCACTTCCACTCTGCTGTGACTGCCAGCTGAACTCAGGCCTCAGAGACCCTGGACAAGGGTGAGGGTGGGAGTGGACACCTGGCCAGTCTGACTTCCTGCCCCTTCCAGGGGTGGGCTTTCCAGCATCTAGGCCCATGTGCCTAGATGCCCCTTAACTATCCTCTTTGGAGTCTGCTCAGTGGCTGTCCTGACCCTCCCTTCCCTAGTCTTCTGGTTTGAATTCCCAGCCACCACCATCCCCCAATACACTTTTATGGAGCTCACACCTGCTGCTGCTTTCTGCATGCCCACTGTGTACAGGGACCCAGGCTGGGTACCAGGCTAAGGTGATGGTGAGGCGTTTCCCACTCTCAAGCTCTCACAGGCTGTGCATGGCCAGGGTGCCTGGGTTAGAAAGGAGCTTGGGTCCTTTACATGCCAGTCACCCCCCAGGTATGGGATAAGGCCCACTGAGGTGGAACCATGAAACCACTCACTGAGAGAGTGAACAGTTCTGTCAGGAGGTGATTATGCTGGGGCTTTAAGAGCTGCTGCATCACCTGCAGCAATTCAGCTTGGAGGAGAGTCACTCCAGAGAGCCTGTTGGGGTGCTGAGCCACACAGTCCTGGGACGGAGGCATTTGTGCACAAGCAGGACCCCAGTGTGGGAAGCAGAGTGTCCTCACCAGCCCATAGCATCCCCTCAACAAGCCCCCAGAGGGAGTGTAGCAGCAGGCAAGCCCCATGCACTAACACACCGAGTCAGCTTGGTCTTCTCCAAGAAGCCCTTTGGGGACCCCTAGCCCTCACTGCTCTGTCTGTTCTCTGGACATAAGTAACACTGCCACCTGCTCTTGTTCCCCCCAGCCCAGCGCTGTTCCTGCAGATAATCTTTCTCACGGGAGTCCTGCCTCCAAGCCTCAGGGGTCAACTGAGAACATCCCCTCTGCTTTGACTCTGAGTGGCAGTGTGGTATACAGATTATAACATTTGAACTCTAGAATCAGACCACCTGCGTGTCACATCCCAGTTCTACTTCTTACTGGCTGTGTAATTTGGGGCAAGTTATACAATCTCACTGTGTCTTACTTTTTTCATCTGTTTGGTGGAGGCAATCACAGTTCTCATTCAGCAGGCTTGTTATGTATATGAAGCTAATGAATATGTATATGAATATGACACATGGCTAAGTACCAGAATACATTAGTCACCACCATTACTACCATTACTGTTAGCATCTGTTACTCCAGAGGAGACTTGTTGGTGCAGTGGCTAAGAAGTACAGCTAACAAAATGAGGTTGGCAGTTCAAATCCATCAGCCACTCCTTGGAAACCCTATGGAGTAGTTCCACTCTGTCTTACAGTGTCACACTATGAGTTGAAATTGACTTGATGGCTATGATTTTTTCTTTGTTTTGCTTTTCTGTTATTACCCCCGCAACACTAAAGGTCTTGGCCTCAGTGCCTACCCCTCCACAACCTGCCTCCTCATTCTTAGCCTGTTTCCCCCCTTCTTGAGCCAGCCCCTGGGTCTCCAATGGCTGTCTCTGGCAGCTGTGATCAAGGCATAGAGTCCTGGAAGGAGTACTAGCCTTGGGGTCGTGTAGAACTGGACTTGAGACAATTCTCTCTTGGCTATGCCTCCTCTTTGAGCCTCAATTTACTGTACTGTAAATAGTGTCTACCTCAGGGGGCTCCATATGTATGTCAGTTGGGGGCTTTCACGTTGCCGGAAGCTATGCCACCAATATTCAAATACCAGGAGGGCCACCCACGCAGACAGGCTTCAGCTGAGCTTCCAGACTAATACAGACTAGGGAGAAGGAGCTGGAGGTCTACTTCTGAAAAGAAGTAGTCATAGGAAACTTTATGAATAGCAGTGGAACACTGATACAGTGTCAGAAAAGGAGGCCTTCAGGTTAGACAGTACTCAAAACATGACTGGGCAAGAGCTGCTTCCTCAAAGCACAGCTGACCTTGGTGATGTAGATGGAGTCGTTCTTTTGAGACTTTCATTTACTAATGCAGCCTGACTCAAAAGGAGGAGAAACAGTTGCAAACATCCATTAATGATCAGAACCTAGAATGCACAAAGCATGAATCTAGGAAAACTGAAAATTGTTAAAAATGAAATGGACCACATAAACATGGATATCTGAGGCACTAGTGAGCTCAAATGGACTGGTATTGGTCATTCTGAATTGGTCTACTATATAGTCTCCTAGGCCAGCAGTGACAGCTTAAAGAGGAATGGCGCTACATTTGTTGTCAAAACAAAAATTTCAAGATCTATCCCGAAGTATAGTGCTGTCAATGATGGGATAATATCCACATGCCTGCAAGGAAGACCAGTTAATATGGCTTTATTCAAATTTACACCAATCTCTAGGGCCGAAGATGAAGAAATTGGAGAGTTCTACCAATTTCTACCATCTGAAATTGATCAAACATGTAGCTAGGATACATTAATAATTACCGGTGACTGGAAAGTCAAACTTGGAAACAAAGAATGACCAGTAGTTGGAAAATACTGTGACAGAAACAATGCTGGAGATATCATGATAAAATTTTGCAAGATCAATGATTTTTTTCCTTGCAACTATCTTTTTCAACAACATTAACAGTGACACTGAACAGAGTACACAGGAATCAAATCAACTACATCTGTGGGAAGAGACAATGGAAAAGCTCAATATTATCAGTTAGAACAAGGTGAGGGGCCAACTTCAGAATAGACCATCAGTTGCTCATATGCAAGTTTAAGTGGAAGCTGAAGAAAATTAGAACAAGTTCATGAGAGCTGAAGTATGACCTTGAGTATATCCCACCAGAATTCAGATACTGCCTCGGAAATAGATTTGATGCATTGAACTCTAATGATGGAATACAAGATGAACTGTGGGATGGCACCAAGAACACTATATACAGAAAGATCAAAATAGACATCAGAAGAGACTCTGAAACTTGCCCTTGTATGTTGAGTAAATAAAGCATGAACAGATGATGGAGTTAAAGAAATGAAGAGAAATTTTCAAGGGTGGCTCAAGAAGACAAAGTACAATAACATAACGACTCGTGCAAGGACCTGGAGTTAGACAACCAAAAGGGCAGAAGATGCTTGGCATCTCTGAAGCTGAAAGAACTGAAGAAAAAATTCAAGCCTCAAGTCTCAACAGTGAAGAATTCTATAGACAACATACTGAACACTGTGGGAAACATCAAAAGAAGATGAAAAGAATACACAGAGCCACTGTACCAAAAAAAAAAAATGGTTGGCATTCAATCATTTCAGAAAGTAGCAGATGATAAAGAACCGATGATGCCGAAAGAAGAAGTGCAAGCTGCCCTGAAGACACTGGCAAAAAACCAAGGCTCTGGGAACTGAAAGAACGCCAAGTGAAGTGCTTCAACAAAAGGATGCAGTGCTAGAAGTGCTCACTCGTCTGTGCCAAGAAATTTGGAACACAGCTACCTGGCCAACCAACAGAAAGAGATCCATATTTATGCCTATCCAAGGAAAGATGATCCAGTCAAATGTGGAAATAATCAAACAATATCATTAACACCAAATGCAAGTAAATTTTTTCTGAAGATCATTCAAAAGTGGTAGCAGCAGTATATCAACAAGGAATTGACAGAAGTTCAAGTCTGAGTCATAAGAGGACACAGAACAAGGGATACCATCGTTGACATCAGATGGATTCTAGCTGAAAGCAGAGAATACCAGAAAGATGTTTACTTGTGTTTTATTGACTATGTGAAGGAATTTGACTGTGTGGATCATAACAAATTATGAATAACACTTCAAAGAATGGGACTTCCTAAAGACTTCATTGTGCTCATGAGGAACCTGTGCATAAATCGAGAGACAGTCATTTGAATATAACCAGAGGATACTGTGTGGTTTAGTTTCAGGAAAGGTGACTTCAGGTTTGTATACTTACACCACACTCATTCAATCTGTATGCTGAACAAACAATCCAAAAAGCTGGGCTATATGAAGAACAGTGCATCCAGATTGAAGGAAGACTTTTTAATTTTTTTTAATGGAGGAATGGATGTTTATTATAACATTTATTGTTAAACATGCTACAAATTAATTTAGAGAATAAAGGAGAATTACAGAGAGGTAAAGTCTGTACGAGTTTACCACCATATAAATCAGACAAGATTTAGAGAACTTTAACTGTTAGAGTTTCCATTAAAAAGTTTCTAGCTGTCATCTGCCTCTGGAATGATATGTGTACGTATTTTTTTATTTTATTTTTTATTATGATTGAATGAAAATGTATATTCCCATATAAATTTGCATGTCCACCTACGTGCAGCTCCAACTGCCTGGTGACAGCACACTCTTCCTCTCTGCTCCATACATTTCTTGTCCTTCTAGCAATCTCCTATTCCCTCCTCTTCACCCACTCTCCTTTCTCCAGTAAGAGGTCAGCAAGACGACATCCTATAGATGCATGGAACCATAAAGTGCACACATGATAAGGTCACTCTGTCACCAAGTGAAGGAAGGCTTTTTAAGAACCTGCAGAATGCAGATGACACAACCTTGCTAAAAATGAAGAAGTTTTGAAGCTCTTACTGATTGAGAGCAAAGACCACTTTACTGATGAAGATCAGAGACCACAGCCTTCAGTACAGATTACATACCAACCAATAAGCACATCATGATAAATGGGAAAATACTGAAATTGTCAAGAATTTCATCCTACTTGAATCCACAATCAACACCCATGGAAGGAGCACGCAAGAAATGAAATGCTGCATGGCATTGGGTAAGTCTGCTGCAAAAGACCTCCTTAAGGTGTTTGAAAGCAAAGATGTCACTTTAAGGAATAAGGTGGGCCTGATTCAAGCCATGTTGTGTTCGGTCACGAAGGCTGGGCGATGAAGAAGACCAAAGACTTGATGCCTTTGAATTACGCTATTGGCAAAGGATAGTGAATATACACACCAAAACAAACAAACAAACAACAACAACAACAAAAAGCTGCCAAAAGAATGAACAAATCCCTCTTGAAAGAAGTATTGCCAGAATGCTCTTTAAGAAGCTAGTCTTGGACTTGTTATCAGAAAGGATCAGTCCCTGGAGAAGGAAGTCATGCTTGATAAAGTAGAAGTCAGCGAAAAACAGGAAGACATTCGGTGAGACCGACTGACACAGCGGCTGCAACAATGGGCTCAAGCAGAACAATGGCCGTGAAGATGAGGCCAGACTGGGCAGTGTTTCCTTCTGCTGTACGTATGGTTCCTGCGAGTCGGAACTGACCCCACGGCACCTAACAACAGCACAGCCACCTCAGAAGGTGGCTATAAGGGTTGGAAAGAAAGCACGTGAAGCTCCTGGATCATAGGAAGCCCCTAAAGAAAAACCTGTTGCATCCTCCTCTTCCCAGTAAGCCTCCCTTTTTGCATCACCAATGAGAAAATAACATGGACTAGGACCTCTTAGGGAAACCCCGGTAGCATAGTGGTTAAGTGCTACAGCTGCTAAATGAAAGAATGACAGTTCAGATCCACCAGGTGCTCCTTGGAAACCTGATGGGACAGTTATATTCTGTCCTATAGGGTCACTACGAGTCAGAATTGACATCTTATAAGGAGCCCTGGTGGTACAGTGGTTAAGACTGCAGGGTTGCTACGAATTGTAATTGATCAGTACCATCACTACTCATTGTTGTTGACTCAAGCTCAACTCATAGGAACCGTTATGGGGCAGAGTAGAATTACACCACAGGGTTTCCAAGGAGCAGCTGGTAGATTCAAACTGCTCATCTTTTGGTTAGTAGCAGTAACTCTTAACCTCTGCTCCCCATGAGGTATCAGGAAGGTACCAGGCTTTAAGCCTGATGCAAAAAGGGAGGCTTACTGGGAAGAGGAGGATGCAACAGGTTTTTCTTTAGGGGCTTCCTATGATCCAGGAGCTTCACGTGCTTTCTTTCTAACCCTTATAGCCACCTAATCGGGTGGCTGCGCTGCTGCAGCGGCCAGAGTAATAGCACAGCGTGACCTGCTAGGATGGGGTTTCCTGCAGATGACTAAGGAGGGAGTCCTTCTACGCCCCAAACATCAAGCCTTGGCTAGACACAGAATTTGCTTGAGGGGCACATAGTCTTTGTATCCCTGTGGGCTTCCCAGGCACGGTCAAGTGGACCTGCGTGGACACAGAACACAGAACCCGGGGAGTGGAGTGGGGGAGGGTTGGGGGTGAGAGGGACAACTGGCTTAGGTCACAGCAGAGCAGAGACAGGATTCAGATTGGAACCTGTGACCCGTACTTTGCTGGCCTGTTTTCTCCACCGTGACCTCTGTGGCCTCTAGTCCCCTCCCCTCCTCTGCACAATTCCAGGATTTTCCAAGTGGAAAGAGATGAAGCAGGATGAGGGAGCCAGGAAGCCTCACTGGTGCTGACTTCCTCAGTAGAAAGAGTTAAGCCAGCTCTTCCTGTCCCTCTTACACGTAGTCGAGGAGGTCAGAGCTAGGTGAGAGGAGATGAAATAACTTAAGGGGAGGGGATGAGGTCTCTGGGGAAGAAGGAGGCTTTTAGCAGGTAGAGGAAGGCCATCAGGGTAATGGCATTTCCTGGCTCAGCTGATTCCTCTGGGCCTTGATGCTATTCTAGAAACCAGAGAGCAAGAGGGGCCTGGGAGTCCTCACAGAATACGGGGAGGGGTCAGCTCACCCTTCTCCCAGCATGCAGTATGTGGCTGAGTACGTGGGAGGCTGAGTGCTAGGTCCCCCAGGCCCCTGGTA
This sequence comes from Heterohyrax brucei, assembly GCA_028571685.1. NCBI lineage: Eukaryota > Metazoa > Chordata > Mammalia > Hyracoidea > Procaviidae > Heterohyrax > Heterohyrax brucei. The sequence continues at coordinate 55,430,181 of CM053148.1, forward strand.
GAATGCGAGGCTCTGGCTCAGTTACAGAGACCAGGTGGTTCTCCAGAGCCTGCCCCTCGCGCCCTAACTCTATAGCCTGGTTCCAGGAGTCACTGATGGTGGCGACAGCTGTCTTTGGGCTCAGATTTCATCCAGCCACCATCAGGCAGTCATGCCAGGATGGAGTTTGGAGGCAAGGGAAAGCAGGCCCGGGCCCCAAGCTGCTAGAAAATTTCCAGTCCTTACCCTCTCTGGTGTTAAAAGGAGTGTGCGTCATGTTTGACAAACTTCAGGCCAAGGCCAGGTATCGCGGGGACCCCGAGCCAAGCCCAGGTGCAGCTGTGAGTGGGAGGGAGGGAACTCAAAAGCCTTTGCTTTCTGTTTTGGAGGTCAAGACTGAGAGCAAATGCATTATCTGGTTCCCAAGGGCTACTGCTGCAAGCAGAGGTGAACTGCATGGAAACTTCCAGGGTTCTGAGGAAGAAGGGGAGAGAGAGGAGAATGGGAGCCACTCCCCAGGCCCCACTCTACCCTCCTCTCTGAAATGTCCTCCCAACGCCACCCAGGTGCCACAGGTGCCAGGATGGGGCCTGATTCTGTCCTGAGAAGGCAGGGCAAGCCCCCTTTACCTGCATCCTCCATGCCTGTCTGAGTCAGGGATGCCAGCTGCTTCCAGCCCTCATATGTCCATGAGGCAGCCAGCTGCCTGAGCCAGGGACCTGCCATCCCTGGAATGTGCCCAGCCCTCTGCATCAGGGACAGGAGCCAGAGGCTCTGAAGATGGGTGGTGGAAGGCAGGATTGTGTTTCTGACACTACGTGGGCCGAACTGTGAGGGAGAGTTTCCTGGAAACGCAGGGCTTGCTTAAATAGCGAGAGTGGCGGACCTTCCCAAAGCAGGACAGGGCTTGAGGCTTGGAGCGGGGCTTGAACTGGCTGATAGGCAGGTGACAGGGAGATGCTGTCTGACTGGTTCACACTGAGTAAGTTGGGAGCAAGGATAGAATAGCCAGAGAAGGGAGGCAGGGCTTATGGTGTCCTGCCCCCAACTCCTCTTCTCTGCAGCAGCCTTTCTCTCACTGCTTTGGGGCAGTGACCGCTGGGGCCGGATGGGCAGGAGGCGAAAGCCCTGACCACATCGTCTCTGTTCCTAGCCAAGAATTTACACCCCGGGTCTCCACCTGACCCGGGCCTGGCTGAACCCCGTGTTTCTCTGCTCACAGGACTGGTAGTGGGGCTGGGTTCCCTCCTCTGAGACAGGGAGTGCCCGGTCTGAAGCTCCCTCCTCTTCCCTCTCCCACCTCTGGGACAACAGCCCCACTGTAAAGCCCCACCCTGTACCTGCCCTTTCCCCAGCCCCTGCCTGCCCCTCGTGCTGAAGCCTGGGCAGCTGGTCGGGGTGGGTTTCGAGCTCTCAGAAGGCTGCCACTTGAGACCGGAGCAGGCCTGCTTCTAGAGGCTAGATGATGGGCTCTCATCTTGGGTTTCATTCATTAATTGGATTCTAATGAAGCATTGCTAATTGCCAATAGCTCTACAACACTACAGGTAGCCTCTGTACAGAGTAACTGATTCTGGAACAAGGCGGGGATGCACTCTGGAGGGCAGCCAACTCCCCCTCCACACAGGCCTGGCTGGGGGCAGGCTGCTTGGAAAGAAGAATTGAAAGGTTCCGAGGAACTCCAGGATGAGTCTTTAAGGCAAAGGGAAAAATCTTGCTGTGAGGTGAGAATACTGTTCCTCCTCCCCACTTACACTGTGTCTGAAATAGCACCCTGGCTTTAGAGGGGGCCCTCTGTGACCAGCATGCTTCAGCCCCTCCTCATAGCAGCCCAGGAAGGCAGGTAGGGCAGAGATCCTCTTCTTCCCAAGTGGCCTTGGAGAGAGTGGCAGCCACAATTTTGTGACTAATGCAAAGTGAGTCTCAGGCCCAGTCTCCCTCTCCTGTTTCCCCAGAAGAGAATTTCCATTTTGTGCAGGGATTTTTTTTTTTTAATCTCTCTCTGTTAGAAGCTAGAGATGGTACAGGGTCAAGAAAGACTCCACCCTCGCTCTAGCTACCAGCCTTTCTAGCGTCTCCTGTGGCCTAGCTTGGTGAGGGTCCCTGAGAGCCATCTTCTTAGGCGGAGGGAGGAAGGCCCGCCTGTCCGTCAACATCATGCCCCATGGGGTTAGGATGGCGGTCCCCCTTGGCAAGTTACAGGCATGGGTGAGACAGCTCTGGGCAGGTCCCACCATGACTTGGGACCCTTAATAGGTCCCTCTGTACAACCATGCTTCTGGGCTTTCCTCATGGATGTAGGCTTACAGCAGGAGAGATTTGGGCCAGATACAATGTGAACTTCCCAACCTTAGAAGGGAGCTGCTTGCTCTTCAGTTTGTCACAGCTGTTTCTACTCTGTTGTATCAAGCACCCTGATGGCTTCAGGATTTGCATAACTTGCTTGGGTCCTACAGGCACCGACTTTGCCATCTCTGGCTTAGATCCTTCTGATAAAAGTTTACTCTGTGCGCGTGTGTGAGCATGTGTGTTTGTTGGGAGGGGGGCAGCAAAAATGCAGAGAACACAAAGGCAGGAGGAGCTTACTTAGAACCCGGAGCCCCAGATCCCTGCCCAGTGGTCTCCATGCGGACCTAGAAGCCCTGAAGCCCAAGAGGACCAGGCAAGAGCAGTGGGAAGCCAGCCTGGAGGGAAGACCAAGGAGGCCTAGGGAAGGAGGAGGAGCCCAGCCAGCACCCTGTCCACACTCAGAACTAAGTGCAGGAGACAGCCTGTGAATAATAGGATGAGCAGCAGGAGGCCCTGGCCTTCCTCATTGCCTCAAATCTCCCTAGCACCACTTGTTGTCTTGGATAAACACTGCTGTCTTGGGCTGTTCCAGGATTCCAATGTCCTGGGGGAGAACTTACTCTTTTAGGGTCTGAATAAGTGTCTCAGTCTTGAAAAGCCCTCAGGGGCCTTGGGCAGGGCCTTGGGGGGAACATCTGGAAAGAATCCTTTGTAGTTGCAGTCTGCCCAGGGGTCCCAGGCCAACCCTCCTTTTAACCACTGAAGCCAGCTGTTTTCAAAGCTATGGCACACAGCCTTGAGGGACCCATGTCATCTGGAGCAGGTGTGAGTAGGAGATCAGGCTCCATTCAGAGCCTGCCCCCCCTGACCTGATGTCTTTTCTCAAGATATCCTGGAGCCTTGGCATCTTGTGGAGCCTGACAAGGACAATTGTCCTCATCTGACCGGCCATGTGACCTCAGACAAATGCCATCTCTCCCCCAGGCATTGGCCTCTCTGCTGTAACATGTGGTCAGCAGAGCCTGCCACCCAGGGCTGTTGAGAGACAGACAGGGCAGGGAGAGAACCGAGGTCACAGGCGGGGACGGAGCAGGACCTGGGGCCCTTTCTTGCTGGTACTGTTCCAGTTCCTATGATCACAGTCAGGGTCACTGTGACAGTTGTTGTTACATTTGCTGGGTCCAGCCCTCAGTGAGTCATGCTGGGACTCCACCCACTTGGCCTGGCTCTCTGTCCTCTGGGGCCCTTGGCCAATGCCCACAGCTGGCCAGGGGAGGAGGTGGGAAGATCATGTATCCCTGTATGAAAGATGAGGGCAGCGGATGAGATGTAAAGAACTTTCAGATTTTGGAATCCTAGATCCTGGATTGTGGTTCTCTGATCTCGGGCAAGTTACAGAACTGCTCTGAGCCTCAGTAACCCCATCTATAAAATGGAGATAATATTATACCTAGTGCATGGGGCTGGGTGATGATTAAATTGTATGAAACACACACACACACACACACACACACACACACACACACACTGCTCTCCCTCTCTTACCTTGGATAATTGGTGTACTTTTAACACATTCTCAGATTAGTCACTAGGGTACAGATTCAGCCTGTGATAAGGATCAGGGCTCAGTCTATGACCAGGGTCAGGGCTCAGAGTATGATCAATGTCGGGGGTCAGGTTTATCCAAGATAACCAGCGTTCCCCAACCCTGACTCTAACTGGCCCTGATCTGTCCCCCTCCTACCTTGACTCTAACTGGCCCTGATCTGTCCCCCTCCTACTCCCCGGCCTGAGCCAAGTCTATCCCCTGTGCACAGAGGAAGCACTGCCTTCCCCTCCCAGCACTGACTCTGTCCCCACTCCCTAGCACTGGGCAACAGGCATCCAGAGAAACAGCTGCCAGCCCTGGCAACTGAGCCTTTGGCCAAGCGTCAGAACCCCCTGGGATGTCTCCTGGCTGTTTCTTTCCCCACACCTCCCCATGCCTGCCAGAGAACCCCACCTTTGGTGTCACTGCCTTGGTCCCTGCTGCGCTATGACTGACAGGTCTCTCTGAGCCAGACTGGGAGAGAGGTGCTAGGCCCTGCTCAGGCCCCAGGGCTTTGAGCCTGACCCAGGCTGGTCAGGGAGATCCTGGGCATGGGCCCTCATCCAGAAGACCTGGGGGTAGAACCTGCTTCAGAGCTGGACAGCTGGGGCTCTTGTTGCCTCTAAAGAAGAGAGACTTTCTTGGGCCAGGGAACAAACCACCCAGGCAGCTGGCTGCAGATCGCTATAGTGGGACAGGCCTGGGACAGCTTTGGGGGCAAAATCTTATATCCTGGCCATGAGAAGACTGAGGCTCAGAGAGGGGCCCCTGGCCTGAGGTTACACAGGGGGTTGGAGGTGTGGGCCAGACTCTGAGACAGCCCAGTCCTAGTCTGTCTTCTTGCCATGGCGTTGTAGCTTTCTCGTGATGGGCCTCAAGTTCCTGCGGTGAGTGCTGCTAAATACACCCCCTAACCCTCAGGTCACACTTTAGACGGTTCCACGATTCTCCCTGTCTGACCCTGCCATCCCTATAGCCCGGTGAGGCAATTTCCCAAGGAAGGTATCCAGGCACAGAGAGGTAAAGTAACTCCTAAAGTCACTCAGCAAACTTGTAGCAGAGTCAGATTTCATTCATTCATTTATCTGCTCATTCATTCACTCGGCAATTATTCAGTGACAGCATTCTAGGGTCCAGGTGCTGTGTTTAGTAACGGGGATATGACGGTGGGTAAAACAGACCTGGTGGTAGCTGTCATGGAATTAATGGAACACAGTCGGGGGATGGGCACGAACAAAGAGTAAACCAAAAATCACATAGAGGCACCTAAACATGTGTGGAACTTGAGCCTCGATACTGGGAGAAGTACCTGATCCTATGAAAGTATGCAAGATTTGGCCTGGTCTGGGAGCTCAGGGAGGGTTTCACTGAGAAGGTGACAACTGAGCTGAGACCCAAAGAAGAGAAGGGAGAATGTGCTGGGGAAGGCGGTAAGCACGTAAAGGCCCTGGTGGGGGGGAACAGTGCTGCTCAGGCTGCTGAGAGATGCCCAGTGTGGCTAGAGCAGAGAGGGAGGAGAGAGTATGTTGACGAGGAGCTGGAGAGGCTGGCCAAAACCCAACCTAGCTGGGCCTGGAATCCTCTTGACCCTGGGAGCAATGGGAAACCGCTGGAAGGTTCAAAGCAAAACAACCCTTTGAAGGTTTCCACTGGAGACAGAGAAGATTAAGGATGCAAAAACAGTAAGAATGATGCAGTAGGCCGAGTGATGGAGCTAGCTGGAGAGAAGTTACCAGATCCTGGAGACAGGAGAGGAAACAGACAAGACTTGGTGATGGGTTAGATGGGCATGAAGGAATATGACTCTTGACACCAGGATGTGGCTAAAATCACCTAGAAAGAGGGCATAGAGAAAGAAGAGTAACCTAGGGCCAAAATCTGAGACAGGCCAACATTTAACACTAGGTGGAAGACACAGTGAGGCCAAAGAGGAAAAGAAGAGAGTAGAGTATCTGGAAAACCAAGAAAAGAAAGGGCTTCACCAATACTTCAAAGACTGAACTAGACTATAGGATATAGACTGATGAGGTGTTGTGTGGACTGTATGGTTTGATGTGAGACTGTCCAACTGGTTGTCTTCTAGAGAGGAAAAGAGAGGGTAGAGAGGAGAGGACAAGTGTTGGCTGCGTGGATACTAGAAGTACAGGGTAGAAAGAGTGTGCTCTCACAGGGTGAGGAGAGCAGACAGAGTTGCACAGAGGTGGGTGCTTGGGGGTTTTATACAGCAAACTGGATTGTAAACTTTCACTTAATCACAATAGGAGAGAGAGAGAGAGAAAGGAAAGGGTTTCAGAGTGGTCATCATGAATGAACTAAAATCACCAAGAAGCCATGCAAGATGAGATGCCCATTGAAACAGCGTCCGGCATGGCTTTCACTAGTGACTTTAGAGAAAGCTGTCTCAGTGGAGAGGTGGGGTCAGACTGGAAGCCAGATAAATAGCTCAGAACCTCGTGATAAGTAAGTATCTTCCTTTGCCCAGTGGATCAACGGGTCCACTGCTGACTGGGGACAGTCAGGGGCAAGAGGACACAAATTGTCACTGGAAGGGTTCAAGGCTGATGCCCGTATTAGGGATGAAGTGGCTACATCCCAAACAAGGGGGGCCTCATTTTGGGGCTCCACTCTTCAGCTTCTAGAAAATGGGATCCACCCTCCATAAAAGGGGCACATTCAGCTGGTAGCCTTTACCCCAACCTGCCCTGGACCTGCCTGCTGCCGAGGGCTGCCCTCTGCTGGGCAACAAGTCCAGCTAGGAGGGCAGAGACAGGCTGAGACAGGGATCCAAGGCCCTGTGACTGCCACCCCACCCTGAGGTGAGACAACGTGAGCCGGTGGACATCACTGCCCAGAGCAGGGAACTATGCTGAAGTGATTAAGCTTAGGGTGCCAGAATAACGGAGCAGTAAAAAGATGAGAAAACAATGTTTCAAAAGAGTGAGACACTATATATGTGTGTGTATGCAAATATATATATTTATTTATATACACATGTTTATATACTCATATGTGTATGTTTATTTATATATGTCATATATATTGCATATATATATATACACATTATTATTTTTTGAAAGCATAGAAGTATTCGACAGGGGAAGAATGAAAACTTTTGCAGACTTTCTTATGCGTGTTTTATGCTTTGATTCTGTATATTCCGAATTAGATATCCCTGGCCCTGATAAGTCTTTCCAGGGCTTGGGGAGTCTAAAGATCCCCTCTAGGGGTCCCTGTCTGCGGCTGGGGGCCGGCCCTGAAAGCCCCCTTCAGATCCTGACAGCTGGGCCTCCATTCCCTCAAGCCCTCCCTTCTTCCTTCATTTGCATCTCATTAGCACCACTTCAAGCAGGCCGGCTCCCTGCCCCCTCCCTGGGTGGGAATGGGTGTAAAGATGCGCTCCCCACCCCCCACTGTCCCGCATCTCCTGCCTCTCTCCACCCCAAGCGCGGCAGCCCCTGGAGGTGCAGACGGGCTCGGGTGTGCCAGCCCGCCACACCCCCCAGTCGGGCCCCGTTGGCTTGGCTCCCGCCGCGCGTTTCCATGGCAACGGGGTGACGGCGCAGGTCGTGGTGCCTACAGAGGAGCTCGGCGGCCGCCCAGCTCCCCGCCCCGCCGCCCAGGATGGATTGGTGATAGGCAGCGCCTCCATCTCCCGAGATGATCGGCGATAATTGGTTTATGGAAATAGCTGAGGGGAGAAGGCGAGCTCCCAGCTAGACACCAGCCTCCCTGCCAAGCCGGCTCTCTGCCACCTGTCCTTCCACCATCACGGAAATGGAGTTGGGGGAGGGAGGGCCCAAGAGCAGGGCTGTTGGAGATGAAGCTTTTGAGGCAAGCAAGTGTTTCACCTGTTGGTCTCTGGCAGGGCTTCCATTCCCCTTTCACCCTGGGGAGGTTGTTGCTATAGTAACTGGGAGTTTGCTCAGTAGCTCTTTTGACCCTTAGTCTGTGCTCAGGCCTATACTGGGGTGCATTGACGGGAAAATGGAAGAGGACACCCAGGTTCTGTCCTTGGTGAGCCCAGTTTGGGGGACAGAGGAAGAGCCCCAATCATCTGGCGGTGCACATAAACTCTACTTATGTGAAGCTGGTCACACCAGTGTTCCTGTGGTGGAGTTCCAGAGAAGGGAGAGGGCAGCTCTGGTGGCTGCCTGGAGGAGGTGGCCTCATGAGCTAGGCTTTTGAAGGTGGGATTTCAGCTGGTGGAGGTGAGAGGGCTTGGGCAGGTTGTTCTGCTCTGGACAAAAGCCTGCAGGCAGGAACTGAAGGATGCTGAGACAGGTGGAAGCAGCTTGGCTGCCGATCAAAATATTGGCCGTTGAAATGTACTGGGCACTGTTTGGAAACCCTGTGAGGCAATTCTCTTCTGTCCTACAGGGTTGCTTTGAGTCAGAATCAACTCAATGGCAATGGGTTTTGCAGTTGGGAGGTACAGGTAGTTGGGTGGGAGGCAGTGATAGCTCCACTCAAGGAAGTGAGGGGCCACAAGATTAACAGAGGGGGTGACTGCACCGTGTTTAATAGTGAACCCAACCCAACCCAACCCACTGCTGTCGATTTGATTCTGACTCATAGCAGCCCAATAGGACAGAACAGAACTGCCCTATACGGTTTCCAAGGAGCGTTTAGTGGATTCAAACTGTTGACCTTTTGTTAGCAGCCACGGCACTTAGCCACTATGCCACCATGTTTTTTTCCATGGGGTGGCTGGGTGGATACTGCCATCTAGATGCCCTTCTGAAAGATGTAAAGCCTGTGAGGTGGGCAGCAGATAGGCCTCGGACACCAGGCTGTGAGAATTGTGTACTCTAGACAGCAGCTGGGAGGCAAGGCTGTGGGGGAGAGGTGTATCAAAGGACAGAACTAATGAAGACCCCACCACCAAGAAAGTGGTAGGGAGATCCTGGAAGAGGACCCCTGTAAGGAGCCTGTCCCAGGGTTGAGGACAGTAGTCACCCCAGACTTCCTTGCCCTGTGACCACCGCCCCTCAATGAGCCCAGCCTAGCCTCGGCAGACAAGGGTCTAGCGCTCTGAGGCCAGAATTATGGCCACACTGAGATCAATTGGATGTGGGGTCAAGAAGCGGCTCTCTGGATCTCTTGGTCCCTACACTTCTCCAGCCCTTAAGGCCACATCCCATGCACCAGAGGGGAGACAGGGAAAATAAAGCAGCCCATCTATTTGTAGAGCCCAAAGCCCCTGTGCGATTCTCCTCTGAGAATCCCCATCCTGGTCCTAGACCTTTGGGTGCTCTTATACCAAATATTCGTACCTAGTCCCTGCCACAGCTTTACCTCCAGTGTCGTCAGTACTCACACGATCACGTAGGGCCACGGCGCGGAGCCATCCTTGCAGGTAGGCAGGTTGATAGCACCATGGAGAGTGACCACAATGGTCTCCTTGTTAGAGGGGGACAGGTGGCTGATGCCAGACTCCATGTTCTGAGTGGTGCCTAGGGGTTCCTGTGGCTCCTCAGAGTCCTGTGGGGAGAGCCAGGGCTGAGTGGCCTCTTCTGGTGTGGCTCCCTTATCTGCCACCCTATGGCCTCTAATCTCCCTTGCAGTTCCTGCCTAGTGGCTATCTCCCGGTTGTCCCCCCACCCACTCTAGAGTTACAGCAGCAGTTGCCTTTAATGTTGTCTTTGTCCTTGCTCAGCCCGTGACCCCATGTCTCTATCTCTCCCTGGCCTCATGCCAAGCCCTGGACCCATCATTTCCTGCAAAATGAGGCAGCAACCTCTTTCTCCTGGTCTGCTGACCTCTCACCTGTCACCTCCAGGTCATCTCTCTTGTCTGCTGCCATCTTGGTCAGCCTAGAATACTGTCTCCTCAGTCACTCCCTAGATCAGGAATTTGCCATGCCTCCTTCTCGCTGCTGTCCTCTACAACCCGGCCAGGGTGACAGCCAGTATCGGAGCAGGAATGCCCCCACTCCCTACTTGGTCTCCTGCTTCTTAGGATCAGACCACCCACCTTTCAGCCCATTCCTAACTCAAAGCCTTTAGTCTTACAGACACCATGGCCTGAAATTCTATGATCCCACCCGCTTTTGAGACCCTAGCAACCAGCCATCTTCAATATATCCTGTTCACTTCTCTTCAGTCTGTCACCCCAGGTTCTACCTGTGTACATCACTTTACAGTTTGCAAAGCTTATTGGCATCCATAGAGTCACTCAATGTATTCTTGGAGGTGATAGAATGAGTTAGTCTCAGATACCACGTCCAGCATCCATCTAGGGACCCTGTCAGCAAGCATGGAGGGTGAGGTGCCTGCCCACGCACAGGACTCAGGTCCCAGGCTGGTTGTCCCAAACAGACACATGTGTAGGGGCACAACAGCTGTAGATTCACATCCTGAAGCACCATGGTGATGAGAGCTACTGAAAGGAGACAGAGGCTATGGCTGGCTACAGCAGTCAGGAAAGGCTCCTGGGAAGAGGAGGCCTGGAAGATTGAGAGATGCCCCATGAATGGAGCCAGGAAGGACAAACCAGAAAGCAGAATAAGTCAAAAAGCCAAACCCACTGCCATAGAGTCGATTCCGACTCACAGCGACCCTACAGGATGGAGTAGAACTGCCCCATAGAGTTTCCAAGGAGTGCCTGGTGGATTTGAACTGCTGACCTTTTGGCTAGCAGCCATAGCACTTAACCACTATACCACCAGGGTTTCCAACAGCAGAACACTGTGAGCCAAAGCAGTGAAGTAGGAAAGGAGGAGCTTTCTAAGGGTCAAGGAGGCTCAGTTTGACTTTGGATATAGTAGGGGGTGAGTGAAGGTGGCAGAGTTGGGGATATGGATGCAAAGGGTGTTTCTGGGGAATAACTCCAACACTGCGAGACCTGGGAAAGGAGCAGTAAACTTCTCAGTCAGAGATCGAGTCTTGAGGGGACCACTGGGGGCTGGCCCGTTTATTTGGAGATCCTATCAGACTGGGCAGTCCAAGTCAGGGCCCAGTCAAAGGATAGGGTGTCTTTGGAGTGGAAAGGGCCCACAGAGACCCTTGAGAACAATATTACACAGAGAGGAAGGCTGGGAATTGGAGAAAAGTGCGGTCCAGTGTCCCTGGTGGAACTGTGGATGCCTAGGTCCCTGTTCAGTCTGACCAGCTCCTGAGGGACAGTGAGTATCTGGACACTTGGGTTTAAACCAGCTCTGCTCACATGATCCAAAGCCACTGGCAGACTGAGGGGTGGCTTTTCAACGTGGACAATGAGGAGTGGACCAGCCTGTCTGCAACCTGCCCAGGTTGTCCTCCACACTGTCGGTGCCCCATACTGAGCTGGACTCAGAGCCGCCCTTCTGGCTCCTGGAAGGCATCAAGGCAGAGGAAAAAGAGAAGGACCAAAGGCTTGGGCCTGCTCAGCCTTGAGGGTCTTTGTGGACGGACGTTACTTCAGTTCTCCTGACCACGGTGTGGGGTGACTCCATGCTACTACGGATGCCCTCCCAGCAGCTCCCCTGAGTTGGTGACAGGCCAAAGCCCAAATCTGCACTCTGCCACTTCTCCCCCAGCTTCTCTTCCCACGACGAGTGGCGATATTCAGTCCTCCTAGTGGCTCCAGCAGCAACCTTGGAATCCTCCGTGATTCCTCTGTCTCCCTTTCTCCCCTCACGTCCCATGCCTGACGTGTCAGCATATCCGGTCAGCTCTCCCTCCAAGCCATGTCTAGAAACTCGACTTCCTGCCATCCCATTGCACACCCCCAAGACACCTGGATTTCTGCACCGGCCTCCTGGTGGCTTTCCCTGCTTCCTTTCTTGCCCTCCCTCTTCCTCCCCACCCCCCTACAGAGTAACCATTTCAAAACCTAGTCACTCTTCTACTCAAAATCTTGCCATGGTCCCTGTAGCTCTCTGTCTGGGGCCCTAACAGCCCTAGGCAATGAGGCCAGGTAAACCCATGCGTGGCCTTGCCCACTCTTCTCCAGTCATTCTGGCCCTCCTCCAAGCTGTTTCTCGAACACATGAAGCTCCCTTTGCCTAGCTGTTGGCTGCCAGTGTGATTCTCCCAGGCTGCGCTCTCCCACTCTATGGCCCCCATCTAACAAAACAACTAATTAGGAGGTGAGGAAGCCCCCCACCTCCCAAAATGCAGCACCACAGAAAAAACCCTCTCCTTCCTTTGAAGAAGGAGTCCCTCCCCCTCCCTGGGGACCCCAGCAGAGGTGTCACCAGCTGCAGAGGTGTTAATGAGAGTTACCCCTCCCTTCCCCCATTTCCCTGCCTGGGCAGGGGAGGGAAAGGCCAGTGAGGGGACAGAGGCAGAAGCAGTCTCTGGTCCACTCCGTCCCTGCCTGGGTCTGATTACTTCCTTCCCAGTGTTCCGCTCTCACCCCATTCCACCTGCCAATAACCAGCCCCGCCGACTGGCCCTCCCCAGCAAGTTTAGCTTCCTGATTTGGGGGTAGAAGATGAGGTCAGCATCCTGGGGAGTCACAGGCCTAGATGTTTGCCAAGCTCTGTCCCTGGTTCTGTGCTGCTTCTGTAAGCCTCCGTACTTGGTCTACCTGGTGCATAGTGGTTAAGAGCTTGGCTTGCAGTTCCAATTCACTAGCCACTCCTTAGAAACTCTAGAGAGCAGTTCTACTCTGTCCTATAGGGTAGCTATGAGTTGGAATCGACTTGGCAATGGGTTTGGTGCACAGTGGTTAAGAGCTCAGCTGCTAACTAAAAGGTCGGCAGTTTCAACGTACCACCCACTCCTTAGAAACTCTGTAGAGCAGTTCTGCTCTGTCTTATGGGGTTGCTATGAGTCGGAATCGACTTGACAGCAGTGGGTTTGGTGCACAGTGGTTAAGAGCTCAGTTGCTAACTAAAAGGTCAGCCATTCGAATCCAGCAGCCACTCCTTGGAAATCCTATAGGGACAGCTCTACTCTATAGGGTTGTCATGAGTTGGGTTTTTTTTGTCTGAGTAGTTGCTATATCTGAGGTTCCTACATTGAGGCCAGGAGAGGTAACATGACTAATGTCCCTCTTGCTTCCAGATGCCCTGGAGCTAAGATAGGATGCCCGGGCTCTTTGTTACTGTGAGGGTGCAGGGCCTGTCAGGAGCTCCCTGGGGCCACAGAAGTAAGGGCCTGGCACCACCAGACCATGAGCCGTGCCCTCTCCTGTGCTGTAGCCCCTGTGCATCCCCCCTCAAGTACCACCTTCCAGGAAATAAAGCTTTCAGGGGGGTTTACGGGACAGGGTGTGGTTTCACTTCTGGGCATGAGGCCAACTGCCAGGCCGGTGCCTCACTGTGAGGCCTGCAGGAAGGTGCCCACTGAATAGGCTGAACCCAGGGCCTGGGAGGACTGGTGCCAAGCCTGAGGACTGGATGCGGGGAGGCAGTGTGCCAGGCCTTCTAACCTCTTTCCTTCCCACGTTAGAAGGGAATCCCCCAGAGACAGACCTGCAGCAGGACCAGTGGGGGCCTCCAGCCCCTGGCTACAGCTAAGGAATTTATCATGTGCAGGGAGTGAACTGTGGCTGATCTGGGGGTGTGAGGAGCACTGGGGCCAGAATTCCCTTCTGCTGACTGTTTCCTCTGGGCCAGGAGCAGAGCTGGGTGCTTCTGGGGGCTTTTTAGTCATGTGCTCAGTTAACTACCTAACACGGCTATAGTTGTTGCTAGATATGCTTTTGAATCCATTCCAACTCATAGTGACTCCATGTGTGCAGAGTACAACTAATCCTTGGAGTTTTCAAGGCTGTGAGCTTTCAGAACTGATTGCCAGGGCTGTCTTTCAAGGTGCTTCTGGGTAGGTTTGAACTGCCAACCTTTAGCTAGTAGTCAAGTGTTTAACCATTTATTCCACCCAGGGATTTGCCTATACCGCTGAAAAAGAAAAAGCCTTTGCCATCTAGCTGATTCTGACTCATAGTTTGTGTTGTTGTTGGTAGGTGCCGCTGAGTTGGTTCTGACTCAGAGCGACCCTATAGGACAGAGTAGAACTGCCCCATAGAATTTCCAGGGAGCACCTGGCAGATTTGAACTGCTGACCTATAAACTTCGCCACTACGCCAGCAAGGCTTCCGACTCATAGCCAGGGGCAAGAGACAAGTACCAACTTTTCCAGGCAGGGCTTTGGCTAGTTCTTTCACCTGAAGCCTCATAGCCAGTGCGTTCAGGGCTGGATACAGGTACAGAAGGCTGCCTGATTGGAAAACACAGCACTCTCAGCTACACCACCAGCACCTGCCATGTGGGCAGGTTTACAAGATGCTTATTGCAGCGCCTCACTCTTGAAGCCAGGATTAGCTAGCAGGTGCCTATGGTGAACCTGGACTGTCTGTCACTCAGGGTATTTTTGGATGTGGGGAGTAGGGGGAGAATAGACTCAGCAGTGAGGGAGTTAATGACCCAGGAGACTCAGCTCTTTTGCACAGGGGCTTAATTTGTTCTGATGGAGAGAGGGATGGAAGGAGACAGGCTCCTCTGCCCTTACAGGCACCCCTCCTGCCGTCCCTCTGCCCCCAGCAATCTAGGAGGCCATTAGAAGAAAAGCAGTCCAGTCCTATCCTCCAGAGGCCCCCCATCTGAAAGCCACACTCATTGAAGAAGCTCTGCCAAGGGCAGAAGAAGGTGCACAGGGCTTGGGGCAGGGGTTCTCGTTGTCCCTAATTATCATTTGAACAGAGACCCCAGTGGGCCTCAGTGTCTCTAGCTGTATCAGGGCTTTGAGTTAAAAACCATCCCTTTTCCCATGAGTTCCAGCACCTAAATTTGTCTGGGGTTTACAGTATTTACAGTTAGAGGGAAACACACATGTGCCCTGTGTTCTACATGCATCACAACCTTCTGGTGGGCCTTTTACAGATGACGAAACAGACTCTGAGTAAGCCCCTTGCCCTGAAGCACACAGCTCAGCTAGTAGGGGCAGAGCTGGAACTGGAATTTTTGCTACTGTTGTTGCTAGGTGCTGTTTGGCAGGTTTTGACCCAAAGAAACCTCCTGTGACAGAGTAGAACTGCCCAAAGGGTTTTCTGGGCTGTAATCTTCCCTGGAGCAGATGCCCAGAACTTTCTCCTTTAGAACCAGCAGGTGGCTTTGAAACACCAACCTTTAGTTAGCAACCGTGCACTGAACCATCACACCACCAGAGCTCCTTATTGTCATTTCTGATGGCTAGTGTTACGAAGACTGCCAGTCAAGTTCACAAACTCGTCCTAGAAAAGGTTCTACACACCTCATTGCTGAATATCACTACGGTCACCTTTGAAGTGCTGCTCTTGGGAAGCTATGGCCCAATGCCGGTGCCTACTCCACCCTTGAAAGCAATTTTGGAACTCTTTTTCTGGAATGGCCATCAGAGCTCTCGTCATATTACCCTTGATGTCCTGAATGTCATCCCAATGTCTTTCTTTCAGTATTTCCTTTATCTTCAGGTAAAGAAAGAAGACACTGAGGGCCAGATCAGCTGAGTACAGAGGGTGTTCCAGTACAGTTATTTGTTTGCTGGCTAAAAACTCCCTCACAGACAACTATACGATTAAGTTTGCAAACTTGACACCATCCCACCGTGCGCACCGACCGTTCCAAAGTTGTTTTGAAGGGTGGATGAAGTGTCAGTGCGTAGCAAGGGGAGTACTTCGAAGGTGACTGTAGTGATATTTAACAGTTAGGTATGTAGCACTTAGAACAATTAAGTTTGCGAACTTAATGTTGGACCTCGTATATGCCTACTTGGCTGGGCCATGATTGTGATTATCCTCCTTTTTGTAATCTGATGTAATTATCCTCTATTTTATGTGTCATGCCTCAGCTGTACGTGTTAATGCAACAGGGTCAGTGTGGAGTGTCTGGTGAGTCCCGCTGTCTTAGTGTCTTAGTGACTGGAGTCATACTCATACTCAAGTATCTGATGAAAGGAGAGTTTCTTTGGGGTTGTGGTCAACACATACGGATGCTCTGGCAAAGCTGTCCTTTGCTCTGGATCCTATATCTAACTCATCATCATCTGACCTCTGGTTCTGCCATAGGATCCTGTGATTTTGGGTTCATCAGCTCCTACAACCACATGAGTCAGGAGAAAAGTCCAGCATGACATCTGACCCACTTGGACTTGCCAGCCTCCGCAACTGATAAGCCATTTCCATGAGACGAATCCTTCTCTCTTTTTCTACCTGCCTACCTGCCTACCTACGTACCTATCTCTCCTTATGCTTCTCTGGAGAATGCAGCCTAAGGAACCGTCTCTCTCCTAGCTCTGGTTCTCAGCATGTGGGGAGGTCTCTGGGCCAGAATGTGTACCCACTTGGGCTTCTCTACTCAAGTACACAGTCCCATTGGCAGTAGTGATAGGAGCTGTGGTATTTGGAGTAAGAGAGGTTTTTTCAAAAGATGACACATGAGTCAAAAATCATAAAAGATTGATAGAGTTGGTTGCATTAAAAAATCCTTACCAACTTCTATTATTGTCCCAAGTTCACTGAAATGCCAAAGGGGGGGGGCGCAAACCAGGGAAGACTTTTGCAATATACATAGAAGGATTAGTACTTCTAATACATAAAGGGGTCTAAAATCTATGCTGCCAGGCCTAACGTTAAGTGCTCAACTAAGGCTGGAGATTTGAACTCACCCAGGGGGGCTTTGGAAACGCTGGTGGCATAGTGGTTAAGTGCTATGTCTGCTAACCAAAAGGTCAGTAGTTCAAATCCACCAGGCGCTCTTTGGAAACTCTATGGGGGCAGTTCTGCTGTGATCTGTAGGGTCACTATGAGTGTGAATGAACTTGGTGGCAGTGGGTTTTTTTTGTTGCTGTTGTTGTTTTTTAAGGGGTGCTTCAGAAGGCAGGACTGCCAATCTGCTTCCAAGATGTCACAGCCTTGAAAGTCCTGTGGAGTAGTTCTGCTCTGTGCGCGTGGGGTCACAATGAGGCAGAACTGACTCCCTGGTGTCTAACAGCAGCAGCAACAACAAAGATTCACAACAGAATAAATACTAATCTATAATGCTACATGTACATTATGAGCATCCTTGTAAGGAAGTCAACCCAGATACTGAAAATGTTTCCTAAAGTTACAAACCAACTCAGCCCTTCTCCTCCCCAGGGCCCCTGTGTCTACCTCTGGACCTTGGAATCTCATCTGGGTGGGCAGATGGGCGCCAGCATCAGGGGCCAGCTGGCAGCTTGGGGCCCACATGCTAGGCTACCTAGGGCTTGGTCCTGAGCGAGTGACATTCCAAAGGGAGGCCCAAAGGGGGAAATGGAATAGGGTGAGATTGGGGAGCACCCTGCTGGGGCTGTAGGCAGATAACACTAGGATGATAAACAGAGTGATAAACAGTGAAACCACACTGGGGTCTGGGCACCCCTAGTTATTTAGTTAGAGTAACAAGTACCTTCGTGCCTTTGCTCTTAGCGCTTTCTGCCCTTCTTGTGGGCATGTGGCACAGGAAAAGGCATGGACTTGGTCATGCTAGTTAGGGGAAGTAAGGTAACCCTCACATTGACCTTTGAAGGCCATTGCTCTGGGGTTTAGTTCCCTCTTGGCACGGCCCCATCACTCTGTTATGCTATTTATTAAGCACCTATTAGGTGCTAGGTGATGTAGTGGTGAAGAACTCAACTGCTAACTGAAGATTGACTATTCTGATCCTCCAGCTACTCCTTGCAAGCATCACAGGGCAGTTCTTCCCTGTCCTGTAAAGTTACTGAGTTGAAATTGATTAAATGGCGATGGCTTTTACATGCCAGGTGGAATCCTTGGGTGCTGAAAGTGGTTGATTGATATTGGTGATTTGAATCCACCTGGAAGCAACTCAGAAGAAAGGCCTGATGATCTACTACCAAGTATGCAGACTGCCTGGCCTTTCTTCCTAAAGATCATAGCCATTGTAAACCCTGTGGAGCACAAGTCTACTCTGAAGCACACGTGGTCACTATGAGTCAGAATCAACTTGATGGCAACTGGTTTGGTGTTTCTGGAATGGGCCAGATGCTATTCTGACTGTCGGGGATACAGCAATGATCAAAACAGGTACAGCCTCTGCTGTGTGACATTCATGCATCAGGAAGGTCAGAGCCAGTGCTGGGAAAGTGTGGGGACAGGAGTGCACTGGTGCCACCAGGGTAGCAGCCTGCATCCTGCTGGGAAACCACAGAGGGTAATGATTAGTTATCTTGGAGGGCTCGCTGGGCAGGCCTGTGTGACTCAGCGACAAGAGGCACCGCTGTATTTCCAGCTGGAGAGGGGAGGGAGGGGCCACATCCTAGATCAAACTTTCTCTGGGACAGAAAGAACCAAGTAAGAATAGTTGAGTGTCAACATGCACTCATCCCCCTTCAGACCCCACATAGTACAGGCATATAGGAGCCACAGAGACCACCTCATTCCCCATTTCACAGCTATTAAACTGAGGCCCAGAGAAGAGAAGCTTTTGTCAAGATTTAAGAGCACACAAAACTAAGGACTTTAAAGGAGAGATGAGTTCAAGCTGGTACATGATCCACGCCCTCAAGCCTCACCTTTTTCTTTTTCAGTCCCATCCTTTCCGCATCAGAAGTGTCTGTCTGTCCCTGTTTAACAGTCTTGGGCACTATCAGGCATCAGTCCTGCCCAGAGAACTGACTTGAGCACCTTAGGGGCCTTTGGGGGTGGCAAGCAGTATGGAGCTTCAGTGTGGTCTCTGGGGTGCTGTACACCAGCCCTGGGGCTGGACAGGGGAAAAGGGGAGTGTGGATGGGGCAGGAGTCTGGATCTTTCTCAGTAGCAAGGTGTTCTGTGGGCAGAGGTTCTATGGGGGGAGTCAGGGACCACTGAGTCCTGACAGCCCCAGTAAGAGATCAGGGGTTGCCCACTGTCCAGACTTGAAACAGCAGGAGGCTTTTCTACCTAGCTGGGTCACCTGGGCAACACTGTGTGATGTCACAGGGCAGGGCAAGAGTGACACAGACACTTGCTCAAGTGTAGTGGGTGGAGTCAGAAGCTCTTGTCCCTCTTCCTGGAGAAGTGTCCTGCCTGCTACCTGTCACCTAGTCCTCACCTCTCCTGCCCTTGGTGTCCCAGACAGGCCATCACCTAAGCTTCAAGGCTGAGAAAGCAACCATTTCTGTTAAGGAATCATTAGCCATTCTGACTTCTTGGGTGCTGTAGTCTTGCACTTGTTTAATAATAATAAACACACACAAATATGTAATAAACAGAATAAACATAAATTTAAGGGAATGATTTCCTTTGTGGGGGTGGGAAGATGGGGAAGGAACACATATGTATGCTAGATGGCATTCTACTTCTTCCAGTGGGTTGTCAGGTAATGGGTGTCTTCATCATCAAGTGCTGCTATAACAGGCTTCAACAAAGAGAAATCTATTCTTACATAGTCCAGTAAGCTACAAGTCCAAATCCAAGGTGTCAGCTCAAGGGGAAGGTTCTGTCTATCTGTCAGCTCTGAAAGAAAGTTCTTGTGATGCATCAAAAACCCTGGTGGCATAGTGGGTTTACTGCTACGTCTGCTAACCCAAAGGTTGGCAGTTCAAATCTGCCAGGTGCTCCTTGGAAACTTTGTGGTCACTTCTACTGTGACCTCTAGGGTCACTATGAGTTGGACCCAACTTGGTGGCAGTGGACTTTGGTGGTTTTGTGATGCGTCAGCTTCCCTTGGTCTGGAAGAATCTCAGCACAGGAACCTTGGGTCCAAAGGATATGCTGTGTTCCTGGTGCTGTTTTCTTGGTGGTGTGGGATTCCCCCGTCTCTCTGTTCACCTCTCTCTCTTCTATCTTGAAAGAGATTGCCTTAAGACACAATCTGATCTATTAGATTTCACCGGTATAATCTACTAATTCATCTTATTAAATCACAGTGATAGAATTTACAAACATAGGGAAAATCTCTTCAAACGATGGATAATCACACAGTTATGGGAATCATGGACCAACCAAGTTGATACACACATTTTTGATGGGACATATTTCAGTCCATGACAATGGAGGTTCATTATGTTATGGAGAAGAAATTATAATTAAAAGGTTAAGGAGGACTGAGTATGAGTCAACGATGGCACTGGATTATGAACTAAAGATTATGGTTAAATTCTGAGTTTCACAAACGTTTATAGAAATAGCTCTTTTTATTGAGTACTTATTATGTGCCAAATATGGTTCTAAGTGCTTCTTTGCCAGGGAGGTGGCAGAGTGAGGAGTGACTGGCCCATAACTTGGGGTGGGGACTGCTCCTTGGGGGGTAACAACAGAACTGGGCCTTAAAGGAGAAGCAGGAATCCTGGGACAGAAAAGAAGGGATTTGGGATGCTGGATGTGGTTTGGAGGTGTTTAGGAGACACCTGTAGCCTGCCAGCTATTTTAGGTCACATGTTGGGGTGGGGGGGGGTGGGCCTTTCCATCTTCCTTGGTCTTGGATCCAAGAGCAGGCCCACCCAGGCAGTAAGAGGCAGGAATTTTTTGCTTTGGTAGGGTATCTTGGCTTCTCCTCTCCATACCCACTTCAGAGAGGCAGGCAGGATTAACCCCCAATTTAGAGGCAGGAAAACTAAGACATTGACTTGATGACACTGGGCCTTTTTTTGGTTTGGTCATCTTTGATTAGATTAGTACTGAAAAGACCGACCAAGGCTATTCAGACGTTCTGGGATAGTAGCCAGGAGTCTCCTGTTTTTCTCCCCTCCAGGCCTGTCAGGAGTGGTATCACTGGGGTTAGAGGTATACTCAGCAGTGGACCATCTGGCTGAGAGCCGGCAGGCTTTATCTGTTGGGCCAACCCAGTCATCACACAGAGTGTGTGGCACACGTAGGGATGGTCTTAGTCTAAGCTCAGGCCTGCTTACAGCAGGAGCCTGG
Source organism: Heterohyrax brucei (assembly GCA_028571685.1). Classification (NCBI taxonomy): domain Eukaryota; kingdom Metazoa; phylum Chordata; class Mammalia; order Hyracoidea; family Procaviidae; genus Heterohyrax; species Heterohyrax brucei. The sequence goes on from CM053148.1 coordinate 55,450,825, forward strand.
GGCATCAGGGTCAGGAGGAACCAGCAAAGAAGTGCCTAGGAAGCAAACTTCAAGGAGGCACTCACTGACCGGGTCATGCAGGTTCAGTGTTGGCACAGGACAGCGAGTGCCTCCTAAGTTTCGCACCCTAGCCAGCTTGCTATAACCTTGCCTTGCCCAGCTGCCAGCTTTCACAGTAGTCTTAGACCTGCAGGCAGCTCTTCCCCACCAACCCGCCTCCCCAGGGCTCCCAGCTCTCTCTCATTACCCAGCAACTTGTTCAGCATCTGAGCTTTCTCCTGCTGCAGCCCCCAACCCTGTGGCCTTTCGGCCTAGAAAGAAGATAATGCAATTCAATGCTGGTTCCAGGCCGTCTGGCTCCACTCCCTTGCTGGCCCTGCACACACAGCTGCCCCTGCAAGGAGCCATCCTGCTACCTCATTTGCTGGCTACCCATCTCTCTGGACTGAGGGCCCATGGGATACCCCTTTCCCTGCCTACCCTAACCTCCCTGCTCCCCTCCTCCCCCTGGGACCTCAGCCTGGGGGCTGCGAGCAGCTTTCCTTTACAGCAATGTTAACACTAGCTACTCAGCCTTCCTGTTACCCAGGAAAGGACCCCCGATATAGCTCCTCCTCCTCCCACTGCCTAGGGAAGTGAGGCAGACTCAGCTCCCCAAATCTCCTTCCCAAGGCCCCCACGTTTTGATGACTCAGGGTGATTCCAGTCAGAGGGGAAGCAGGTGAAGATCAAGGTTAATAAGTAGGCTTGCTCCCCTGAGGCAGAGGCCTTAGCCACAGATGCAGAAAGAGCAGGGAGCATTTGCAGCAGCATCATTAGGCAGTGATCAGGGGTTAAATACAGCCATTACACTGCACTGGAGGGACAGGCCACAGGGGCTGGCTCTGCAGCTGGTTCTTGGGGAGCCAGGGGCCACCAGAGACCATGACTTCCTCACCTGGCTTTGCACAGGGCTTGCTGGGCAGTAGAAAGGTCTGGGCAGACATAGAATCTTATGGCGGTCCTTAGAATCATTGCAGTCCACGCTCCGTGTCCGATGCCCCAGGGCCTGGCTCTAGGGAGGCAGCCCTTTGGGCCTCAGTTGGCACTAACTACCCATGTAGTGGAGTTCCTGGGTGGTGCAGATGGTTAACACCCTTGGCTAGTAACTGACAGGTTGAGGGATCAAGTCCACACAGAGGAAGAAAGACCTGGGGATCAGCTTCCAAAAAAGTCAGCTACTAAAAATCTTCTGGAGCACGATTCTCCTCTGATACAGAGGGGCTGTCGTGAGTCACAGCTGACTTCATGGCACTTTTTTTTTTTTTTTTGAAATCCATAAAGCATGGCCCAGGAGGGAGCATCTCCGCCATTGAAAACTCACTGGCCTTAGTTGATTCCAACTCATAGCAGCCCTAGAGAACAGACTGGAACTGTCCCATAGGGTTTCCAGGGATCCTAGGTGTCTCCAAGAACCCTCAAACTTGATTTTGCCTTTCCTTGGACTTTCTTCTGCCTTAGTGTCCTCCTACACCCCTGGGTCCCCAACATCACTCCCTCTGCATCCCTTTTGGCATCTGAATTGGGCTTCTGGGGAAGGGAAGGGATCGATGAGGTGGCAAACTTAAGCAATGTGATTTTGTAGCAGAAGGAAGTTCAGAGCTGTGTGACCTTGGGCAAAATACTAACCCTTTCTGAGCTCTCATTCCCTTCCTTGTACAGTGAGGAAAGCAGGACTGTCAGGAGGACTGGATGAGAGAAGCAGACGAAGCACGCAGCACGGAGCCTGGCACTCAGTGGGTGCTCTATGAAAGCTTGCTCTCTTCCTTGCTAAACAGGTTTGGATCCAGCAGAATCTCCCCAGCAGAAATGGGCCAGAGAGGTGAAAAATATCTGCAGGGAGAGTCTCAGTGTCTCCACTCAACACTCCCATCTTCACTGTCTGCTTCAGATAGTCCAGCACCCCTCCCTCTTTCCCTAGGGGCCCACTCCCACCTCCATAACTTTCTCCAGTAGCCTCCTCACCACAAATACCCCCTAAATCAAATTTACTCTCAGGGGTCCAGCTCAAGATGTCTCTTCCAGGAAGCCTTCCTTGGTTACCTTCATCCCTTGCTCTGAACTAACACAATCCTCTTTGTCTACAGCAATACTGGGCAGTATTTACTGCTTTGTAACAGCTGTTACACTGTGAGTTCACACCTAACATTTAATAAACAGAAACTCAGGGCATGCATGGGACTAGGCAATTTCTTTTTACTCTCTTTTTATTTTGACATCTATTTAAACCTTCCTCTGACGGTTTTCTGGGCTCCATTGTCTACTGTCTCTTCCTCAGTCCCAGCAGCGAGGGCCTACTCCTCTGATTCTAGAGGGTACTACACAGACTGCCCGGCTAGGTACTTCAGGGGCTGCTGTGATCTCAGGCCAGCTATGATGTGCAGGCCCCCAGTTTCTGCAGAGATTTGGAGGGCTGGCTCTGCCCTAAGAATCCCCAGTGGCCCAATCTTTAAGTGTTTGGCTGTTAAACTGAAAAGTTGGTGGTTGGAATCCGCTAGCCGCTTTTTGAGAGAAAAAGGATGGCAAATCTGTTCCCACAAGGATCTGCAAGCTTGGAACCCCTGGAGGGCAGCTCTCTTCTGTTCTATAGGGTTGCTGTGAGTTGGCCTTGAATGACAGCCACAGGGTTAGATGTTTTTTTTCTTTGCTGGCTCCCTCCAGGACCAGTTCCTACCTACCCCTCCCAGAGCTGGGCTGTGTTTGAGCTGGCGGAGCACCTTCTTCGACCTTCCCTCTGTGAGCTGGCCCTCCCCGGTCCATCCTCAGTCCTGTTCTCACTGTCTTTGTGGGCCAAGGGGAAAGTTTGCCCCATCAGTGAAGGACCAAGTTCCTTCACACCAAGGAAACCCAAGGACGGGGCTATGGGCTCCCCCACCTGACCAAGTCTGGACTGCATGGACAAGTCTCCTCTCTGATGTTGCCAACGGCGCTGGGTATCTACCATTTGTATCCCAGATCTATTCCCCCTCTTTCCCACCATGCTCTGAGCCCAGAAGGTTGACCCACAAGCCCTTCATCTGTGGGCTGTGGTTCGATTAGGCTATGGGAGGTATGGGCAGGGATCTTGGAAATCCTGGAGGTGTAGTGGTTAAGTACTGTGGTTGCTAACCAAAAAGTCAACAGTTTGAATCCACCAGACACTCCTTGGAAACTCTATGGGGCAGTTTTGCCCTGTCCTGTAGTAGGGTCACTACGAGTTGGAATTGACTCGATTGGTGTGGGTTTGGTTTGGGGTTTGGCAGGGATCTTAGCTCCCTCCCAGCTGATTCTTTGGGGTTGGCTGTATCCCTCTACCATAGGCCCATCTTGTTTGTCCTAAGTCCCACTACACCTTTACAAATAGTCTTTTTATTAAACTCCCTCCAATCACCAAATTTGAGTGCCTTCTTTTCCCTGCCAGGACCTTGACCAAAGCAGCTGCTGGGTGAGCTAGAAAGGCAGGGGACCCCCTGTGGTCCCCATTGACAGTATCGCCATGGGCACTTTTCTCCTCACTGGCATTGAGTGGACACTTACTATATGTCAGGTGCTGTGCCAAGAGCTGACCTGCACTGTCTCGTTTAATCCTCACATTTGCTGTCTGTGAGAGTTATTGTCGCTGCCCCCTTTTAAAGAGGAGGAACCAGCTACTCTGAGAAATTAGAGGACTTGCTGAGTGTGGCCCAGCTTGGAAGCGACAGAGGGGAGAATTCCATCCAGGCCGGCTGACTCCAAAGCCTCTCAGTGTAACCATTGAGCAATACTGCTGTTTTCTTTCATTCTGGGAAAAAGAGTCTTTCCCTTACTCCCAAAACTAAAGCAACCAAGTAGGCAAAAAAGAAATAAACAGACACCAAACAGACTTGGCAGCTTGGAATCAGACACACCAGGCACCAGAGCACGTATTTGGGAAGTTACCTGCCTCTCAGAGCCTTGATTCTTCATCAGCAGAGCAGTGAGGCTGCAGAGAGGGAGAGATGAGAGGAGGCCTCGGTCCTGAAGTGAGCTTTCCTGGATGACCATGTCGTGTTGTGCCAATAGAGCCCTCTGGGGCCCCAGCTTTGGCAACAGGGGACTTGGGGGTTGCAGTCAAAGGGCACAGTGTTGTTGGCTAGCATGGCTTCTGCTGGCTTGGCAGCATGTTTATTGACTTGTGTTGAAGGGCCTGCTCAGCATTCAGTAACCGGAGCTCTAGTTTGGGGCAGCCCAGGCCCTATTGCCATGCCGTGAACGACTTTGCTAAAGATGTAACGTGGCTTTTGGGCATTTTTCTTTTGAGAAATCAATAACTCATTAACAAGGGATCGTATGAAGGCTCTTAGTTCCTTCCACAGGGCGTAGTGAGGAGGGAGAGGGCAGAAGGGGGTCCTGCGACAGAGGGGAATAGTAGGGCATCCTTTCATAGGGCAGAGAGGTCTAGACGGTATGCTCAACCAATTCCCAGCAAATCTGTGCCCCCTCGCCCTGGGTCTTCCAGTGCACAGATCTAACCAAGTCTCCTGTCTGCTTCAGTAGACCCTCTAGGGGGACCTCCTTGCTATCAGGAGAGAATCTAAGTTTCTCATAAGACTCTGGCAGGGCTGCCCACCCCACCTTCTCCAGCCTTGTGTTATTCTGTCCCTGCCTCGCACCCCATACTCCAGCCGCACTGCTCACCACGTGGTCCCCTGAATTGGCTGTGGTCTCTCCAGCCTGTGGCCTTCAAAAGGGCTGTCCCGTTAGCCTGGACTGTCCCTCTTCTCCCAGCCACCCTGAATAATTTATGGTGCTTCTTCAAGACACAGATGCCACAGCCTCCAGAAAATCTTTCCTGAAACCTTCCCGGGGTGGGGAGACAGGGAGGTGGTCAGGCCCATAGACCCTGGGCCTCCCTCTGCCTTGACACATGACCCACTACTGACTTTCCTAAGACAGGATCTCCCTTGAGGACAGGAACATGCCTGGTGCTCCACAGACCCCAGGGCCTAACACGTCACCTGGCACAGAGATGGTGCTGGGGGTGCAGGCAGTTCTTGCCGAATAAAAGGAATGACATCGGTGTTGAATGTCTTCCTCTGCCTCACAAGTTCCTCACACAGCTCTACTTTGTCAAGCAACAGTGAGATCTGCTCTCCTGTAGTCCTCCTTTCTCTAAAGTCCAACCCCTCAGGGCCTTCCCCTGCTAGGCTGTGATTGGTTCGTTTGTGAAACCCTCATAATAACAATTAACTGTTAATGAGCACTTATGATGTGCCAGGCACTATCCTAAGTATTTTACATACGTTAAGTCAGCTCTTACAACATTATATGAAGCAGGGGCTACTACAGTGACCATTTTACAGATAAGAAAGTAGAGGCAGAGAAAGGTAATAATTTATCCAAGGTCACATAGGCAGGAGCAGAAGAGCTGAACTGGTAGGCTGCAGAGGCTGTGCTCTTCAGCACTTGCCCTTATATTGAGGTGCCTGTGGGGAGACTGCGGGTGGGGAAGACAAACCTAAGTGTCCCCACCCACTGCTTTGCAGCCTGGATGAACCAGCAAGCATGAGGGGCTTCAGTTACAGGAAACTGCTTATTCAGGCCAAGCCAGACCCTTCCATTCCCTCTCTCTCAGATTGCCCACCCTGCATTGGGAGCCCCACGCCCCTGCCCCAGGGAGCAGAGCCTCTGGCCCTAATCTCATTTGAGGCCATGAAATCGCATTTGCAGCGTATTAATGTAGCGCAGCGCCAGCCCTGCTCTGCCTGTCTCTGTTTCTGCCAGGAGAGAGCCTGGAAAGCAATCTTGTGGGGAGGCACCTCCCGGAACGCCCGCCGTTGAAAAGCAATTATGCTTTAAGAGGAAGATTAAAATAATGTCTATACTTCCCCGCATACCCACCCGCTGGCCTCTGCTAGACTCACAACGGTGAATTAAGGAATGGCTGCCTGCTGGGATGAAGGTGAGGAGACGGACAGCCCTCTTCGCCTCCCTGCTCCCCATGTGCCCCCCATGGCCTGGCCGCTTGTCTGTTGCCAAGCTTGACACCCTGTATCTCTCCCGAGATCTCCAAGTTCTCTCTCTCAAACTTCTCGGCCTTTGCCTAAGCTGCTCCATCTCGCCTAGGATGCAACCCTACAGCCCTTGTCTGTCTGGCAAGTCCCCATTCACCTGGCATTACAATAACAGCTAATGTGTTGTAAGCATTTTGTATATTATTTTAATTCACTATCTGTTCAGTTCAGTGATCCGTCAGGCAAGTGTTCTGGGATGAATTGTGTTCTCCAAAAAGATACGTCGAAGCCCTTAACTCCCTTGTACCCAGAATGTGGAACTGGCTCTTTGCAGCAGTAATTAGTTAACACGAGGTCATACTGGAGTAGTTTGGGCCCCATTCCAATGTGATGCTGGTGTTCTTATGAAAAGAGAAGAGAGAGACATAGACAGACAGATAGGGAAGACAGCCCTGTGATGACAGAGAAAACAGATGGAGTGATGCTGGATGGAGTGATGTTGCTGCGAGCCCAGGAATGTCTGAGGCTACCAGGAGGTGGAAGAGGCAAGAGAAACTCTCCACTGGAGGCTCTGGAGAGAGTGAGGCCCTGCAACCCCCTGAATTCAGACTTTCAGCCTCCAGAACTGAGAGAGGATAAATTTCTGTCATTTTAACTCATCCACCTTGTGCTTGTGATTCCTTCTTACAGCAGCTCTAGGAACTCAGAGTAGTGTTATCCAGCCCTGTTTTGTAAATTGGAAAATTTAAGTAATGCATCCCAAGTCTCATAGCTGGAAGGCGGCAAAGCTGTGATTTAAATCAGAACTTTCTACCACTTTCCTCCCTGCCTTCCTGTCTTTATTCCTGGGACCTTACTCTTCTCCAATATGGGCCCAGTTGCTTCCCAGCTTGGTGGGGTAGTTGGATGGAGGGAGGAAGGGAGGGAGGGAGGAAGGGAGGAAGAGAGGGAGAGATGGCCTTCTGAGACAGAGGTAGGTTGACCATTGGACCCCAGGCAGGCTGTCAGATCGAGGTAGAAGAAGGACATTCCACACTCATCCTTCATCAGTTTCTGGAAAGGGACTGATCTCTACTTGTCTGACCCTTGGGACTCTGAAGCACCAGCCCAGGACCCAGGTTAGATGTCGCTGGGCTGATGACTGACTAGGTCCAGGGCAGGCTCACTGGGCACTGCCAGCCTTCCATCCCTCTGCCCTCCCCCATCTGCTGTTTGTGTTTTATTAAAGATCCATTTCAAGTGTATGTGTAGGGGGTACTTTAATCTCACCTCCTACATCATGCATGCCATGCCCTGGAAGCCTCTTTCTCAGCTTATAGAGGCTGCACTTGGTTGGGGGAGAAGCACAGACATGAAATTGGGTGGGCCCAAGCAGGTGGGACCTGGGAGTGTGCCCCACATATTCGCCAGTGTGCCTGGGTAAGCCTGTCACTGGGAGTGGGGGCACTATGCGTGCCAAGGATGTGGCAGGTCTATGTGTACCTCCATATGTAGGCACACACATGTGTCCTTGTGTGCCAACTTTTGTGGAACAGGAGTGTCTGGCGGAGCTGTTTGCCTTCCTGGCTGTAAGGGAGGGAAGAAGGAGATGGCCCCCAAACACCCAAGTTCCTGAGCCCTCCTCCTCCTGTCCTCCCTGCTTCTTTCATAGTGAAGGTCATTCCTGGAGACAAGGCCATCACATTTTCCCTTCCCTAGAGCCCACAAGGGAAACCTTGGTGGTATAGTAGTTAAGTGCTATGGCTGCTAACCAAAAGGTCAGCAGTTCAAATCTACCAGCCGTTCTTGGAAATCCTATAGGGCAGTTCTTCTCTGCACTATGGGGTCGCTATGAGTTGGAATTGACTCAATAGCAGGGGCTTTGGCTTTGAAGCCCACTAGGGCTATACTAGGACACCCTGCTGGTGGACCATGTCCCTTTCCTTCAGGCCCACACTCCTTCAGCCTGCCAGGAAGGCTGGCTGGAAGGACTCCAGAAGCGGGTGCTCCTTCTTCTTCATCTCTCCCTTCTTCACATACATACATTCTTACACACACACACACACACACACACACACACACAGCTTCTTCACATATGGGTATTCTCTCTCTCACACACACCTTCTCACATACAGTCTTTTCAAACATACATTCTCTCTCTCTCTCTCTCTCTCTCACACACACACACATACAGAGGCAGCCTCCAGGAGGTGTGAGTTAAAGTCAGCCCCAGGATGGGGTAGGGAGAGGCACAGGAGGGGGAGGGACCGCAGGCCCATCTGGTGTGTTCAGATACAACAATCTGCTAATCCAGCCTCTTCCCAAACTAGCACCCGTTAGGCCGGCCTTCTCCACCCTGCAACCTGGGACCTGGGTTCCGAGGCAGCATGGTTGACCAGTCCTCAGCACCTCCTCTCCTGGAAGGCCAGGTGGGCAACAAGGTGCATCTACTCTCTAGGCACAGAAACTGAGAGCCAGACACACCCGCCTTCCCTAACACCGAATCCCTGCTCAGTCATTCCTAAAGCTGCAGGCATTCATTAATCATCTCCTTTCGGACAGGGCTAAGAGCCCGTCAGTTCACTGATCCACCCAGCCATTGAAGCACAGAATTGTTTGCTTCCGTTTTACAGATGCAGAAATGGAGGCCAAGGGAGATTAAGCAACCTACACAAGGTCACACAGCTATTAAGTAAATGTCCCCACAGCCTGACTTGGACTCAGGTCCACCTGATGATGGTAAGGCACCTGCCTTTCACCCTAAGCTGTCTGACTTCCAAATCTCTCTCTTCCATGCCCCCACTCTGCTGATCTGCAGGCTTGGACTCTGATATGACCCCAAAGGTATACACAGCCAACTTGGAAGGCTGGCAAAGTGGGGGTGGAAGGACAGGTCTGCACAAGGACATAAATGTGGACTTAGTCATCTTCCACCTTCTTCACTGCTCCCAGGGGATGGCTGGGGTCTCCCTCGCTCCCTCCTTTGTGGGCAGTAGGTCTGCCAGTGAAGTCACCACCAGCCTGTAAGGGAACTAGGGTGCACATAGCCCAGGGAGTCTTGCTGTGAGGGCGAGGGTGCCCACCCCCCACTCCTGGGGGCCACCCCCTGCCCGGCCTCTTCCCTGGCCTCGGTTCTCTACCACCATGCTACAATCTGCAGTTCTCCCTTCGTGAGTGACAGCTCGCTCAGAACGCCTCGACAGTGTCTTTGTTCCCCTGAAATAAAAGAAAATCGAGCTACAAAGAGAAACCTCAGGTAGCTTTTAACCGAGCTCAGCAGCCTGGGGCAGAGTGTGTTTAAGCTGGAGGCAGTTGTCGCCGGAGCTGAAGGGGAGCCGCCCGCAGCGCCCTCCCCACCCCTCCCTCTCCTCACTCTCATCCCCCCGCCCCACCCGCCCCCAGGATTGTGTTTACTCAAGAAAAACGCTTCTCCAATAGCGGCGGAGGAGAAAATCGATGGAAAATGATAGAGAAATGCAAAGCAGCCTTGGCGTATGCATGTGTGTGTGTGCGCGTATGCGTGTGTGTGCGTGTGTATGTGTGTGCGTGTGTATGTGTGTGTACATGGACACAGCCTTAGCGAAAGCACGGTATCTGGACCGAGGCTGACCTGTGACGGGCTCTCAGTTGATCCCTGGCACGTGCCTGTGGTGGGGCGCTGGGGGCTGGGGGCTGGGGGAGGGGCAGCAGCAGAGTCTCTAACTCAAGTTAGAGAGAGATTAATATATTCAATCCGCTCCGGGTAATTGAGGGAACAATTGCAGTGTTTTTCTAAAGCCCATAAAACTGCCTCATTTGCAAAGAGGAGATGACTGGCTTCAGATCCTTGGTATTTGATGAAGAGACGCCTACTTCTGCCAAGGGGGAAGGAGGAGGGATGTTACTTGGGGGTCCTGGTGCAGAGAAACTGAGACCTCAGCCTGGGAGGGGACTGGCATTCCCTGTCTAACCAATTTATCCTCCCCACCTCTCATTATTTTGTTGATAGCAGCCCAAGCAGTACCTTCCTGAGCCTCAGTTTCCCCACCTGTGAAATGGGGCCAAGGGCACTCCCATCCACCGGGAAACGGGGAGGACGCAGCAGAAAGGGAGCTCACAAAACAAGGGAAGGCAGTGAGCTAGGAGGTGCACAAGCAAAGGGGTGCACAGCTACCCTATCCAGGCTAGCTCCCCAGGAAATTAAACGGGCAGTAAAGTTAATGAAATCCACATTGTAGGCCTCTCCCTCCTGAACCATTCTAGTCTCTAGGGCAATAGAAATAGTATATGCAATAGTAAGCAATAAAAGGCATAATGAATTTAAAAACAGAGTGGAGGGGAGGAGTGTGAGGATCCCAGTCTACTGGCCTGCAGCGTTGGGGTGGTGCTGGGCTGGGAGTCGGTGCAGGGCTGGAAGGTATAGGATGGGGGTTACAGTGTTGGGGGGTGCAGGGCTAAGGGTGCAGGGCTGGGAGGTATAAGGCTTCAGGGTATAGGGCTAGGGGGTGCAGGGGTGGCGGTAAAGGCCTGGAGCTGTAGCCAGAACTGGGAAAAAAGACCGAAAGAGAGGGGGAGAAAATGGAGAGGAAGCAAAGGGGCCAGAGGGCTGGAGAAAAGGGGAGAGAGAGACAGAAGACAAGAGGCAAGACAGGCTTTGGGACCCAGGTCAGCAAGAGGACTTCAGGTGAGCCAGCTGGGGAGTCACCACCACTCTGGTCCCCTCCACTTTGTAATGAAAGCTCCAGCCTGCTGGTACTAAGTCCACAGTTGGAAGCCACAGGCTTAGAGCCAGGCGTTAGGCATTTGGTGATTGCTTTATTAGTTTTTTCCTCTCCTTTTTTCTCCTCCAGGCGAGCACACACAAAAAGTGTTTTAAATGGAAGAAAGAAAGAAAAACAAACCCTTGATAGGGTGTTTAAAAGGTTCCTGGGGAACTGAATCCTTTCTGTGAAACAAAACAGCAATTGTCTGGAAGAGGTAAATGCTGGTGGGTGGGGGTGGGTGGGTAAGGGAGCGAGTGCTGAAAGGGCACACACCCCTCCTCCATCTCCAGCAAGAAGTCTCCCAGCTCTGAGCTTCGTGAGAGGAAGCTACAGGGCCTGGAGAGAGAAATTTCTAGAAGGTTCTCAGAGCTTCAGGAGGACAAGGCATATGTAAATTCATGTTTCAAGAAATTTCATCACTGGGAATTTCCAGGCGAAAGTTTCCCTCTTGAATAATTCCTTCTGCTTGTGGGAGATTGTCCTTCAACATGAAGTGAAGAGAGACCCCAGGGCTGCCTGGCCTCCCTGCTCCCAGGAGGCCTCGCTGGCCCTTGAAGTGCTCTCTGAGAGTGACCGCAAATGGTCCTGATGCTGTCCTCACCCATGGAGACACACTCTGCCCAGCACCGGGCTGGCCGCCCTCATTCCTGTCTGCAACCCCTCCACCCTAAGGCAGAAGGGACTGGGGGGCTGGGGGTGCACAGCCATATGGCCTCAAACCAGCCACAAGGAGACAGGAAGCAGGCAGCATCACTGGACAAATGAGATGGGACAAGGGGATGAGTCTGATGGAGCTCTGCCCAGAAAGGAAGTCACCTAGACACACCCCGAGGCCTAGGCCTGGGGAGGGGCCTCTGTGTGTGTCTGTCAGGGAGCTTGGAGGTGGTCCCCTCCCAGGCAGACTACAGCTTCCTCTGCAGCGCCTGCCTGCCCACTCTCTGTTCCTCTGAACTCTCAGTTCCTCTGATCTTGAGTCAGGTGCTGAGGAAGTGACCTCTGTTCAGGCATCTGTGACTGTGCATACTGGAAATGTTATGGGGGTGGTCCCTCTGCTGTCCCCACCCCACCCCCTCTCATGTACAGGAGGCTGAGGACCGAAGATGGGAGGGTCAGATGTGCCAGGCCCATAATAATATTAGCTCGGGGCGATTGATGGCTCCAGCTGGGTCTCAGGATTCAGAGACGGGGAGACCATCACTACTGTCGCCGTTTAGGCCAATGGAACCTGTGAGGTGTGGCTGAGAAACAAGGCCTGGCACTGAAGCACACACTGAGCTCTCATCTTGGTCACACACTGAGCCCTGACCCAGGTCACACACTGAGCCCTGACCCTGGTCACACACTGAGCCCTGATCCTGGTCACACACTGGGCCATGACCCTGGTCACACACTGATCCCTGATCCTGGTCCCAAACTGAGCCCTGACTCTGCTTACACACTGAGCCCGGACCCTGGCCACATACTGAGCCCTGCCCTCGGCTCCACACACATTCTGGATCATAGCGTTCCTAATCTCCCTCCTCCCTCTCTGCCACACACCCATGACCAACAGCAAGTTGCACCTGAAGAAATAGCATACATTACACAAGCTGGAGAACAACTTGTGAGCCTACAACGAAGCTCTAAATTGCATAGCTACAGTTGTTGAAATGCCTGGTGCAGGTCTGAGGATAGTGTGAAGGAGACAACACCCACCTTAAGGAAGGCTTCCTAGAGCAGGGAGTTTTCAACCTAGACATTTGCATCTGAAGCCCGGAAAATCACACATTCCTGGTATTGAAGTGACTGTGTGAAGTTGGGCTGCGCCCTCAGCACACAGTTCTCTCCCTGTCCTTTCTTCTTGCAGTCTTTTCTTCCCACCATCTCCATCCCCCTCTTTTCAGCTTCTCTCTTCCCTACTTTAGGTGAGAACCTAAGAGAGCTGGCTTGTCTTTCCCTCCCTACAGCTTCCTTTTTCCTACCCACAAACAAAGAGGGACAGGGGAGCATGGTTTCAAGGGTCCTAGGCCACATCCACTTCTCAAGGGGGCTGACCCCCAGGCCCCAAGCACGGCCTGCCAGCCCCGCCCTTCCCTGAGAACCTGCTCTTGTCTCTGTTCCGCCTGCTGTGTCTTTGAGCCTACAAATTGCAGCACCAGAAAGCCTCCCACATTCTTCAGGCTGAACCACCAGGCAGGCAATTTGCCTGAGCTGAAAGACAGCCCCTCTGTTCTCTAAAGGACCCCTTCCCATTGTTCCTCCGAGCCCCGGGTTGTGATTGCTGGCCCCCCAGGAGGGAAGCCATTTTCCTCTCCCTTGAAAGCCATTTTCTTGTCTGGTAGAAGCAGACATCTGACACTTTAAGAGGGAGCATGGCAGGGAGATGATGGCTTTAAATAACAGAAATTAGAGCTGCTGCTGCAGCCTCGGCCATCTCGACAACGCCCTCTCTCCGCAGCGGTCTCTCGTTGACAGCTGCAGCCTTGGAAAGGCCTGTCCACATGGCCCCTGGCTCTGGGGTGGCCAGGACATGTGGGGACCTGGAGAGCAAGGACTGCTTCTCCCTGAGCTCTGTGCCTCCTACGTGCCAAACAGAGAAAAACAAACAACAGCAACAACAACGACAAAATGAAAGAACACTACCCTTGAGGATCGTTTCTGTCGCATAGTGACTCTAAAGATCAGAGTGGAGCTGCCCCATACGGTTTCCAGGGAGCGCCTGGTAGATTTAAACTGTCAGCCATTTGGTTAGCAGATGTGGCACTTAATCGCTATACCACCAGGGTTTCCAAGTCCTATGAAAAACTGTAGGACAAAGGAGGAGGCCAAGGGGTAAAAGAAGGGGCCAGGCTGGAACTCTGGGAGCTTGCATTCAGAGGGATGAGACCTTCATTGCTTGACCAGCTCACTATGTATCCTCAGCAGCCAACAAACCAAAAAACCTAAGCTGAAGAAAACCCGTCCAAACTGGTAACAGAGCTGGGGACAGGGACTGACTAAGGAATGAACAAACAGAAGCCAGAGTGGCCCATGTAACAGGCTGAGCTTGTCCCACCACTGTCTGGCTCTTCCACATGTTGTGAGGTCAGTCTGCCCAGGTCACAGCCCAGATGCTGTCTTTCTCCCCAACAAACCCTTTTAGTGGCTCCCCCTGCTTCCTGAATTGAATATCCATCCCTCCCTTTTGCCAGCGTGCCCTTGATTCTTTCCATGGTTTCCCACCTGTGAGTTATCTCCCAGCCTGAATTGGCCCAGCACCCAGAGGTGCAGCACCAAGCCAGTGCTGGCTGCTGGGAATGGAAGGGCCAGGCACCACTACCAACGTTTGATTTCACCCTCAGATCATCATCTAGCTTTTCCTTCCCCTCAGCCAGATAGCTCTGGACTCTCTTCCTGGAATGCTTGCTCAAGAGCCCTAGAATTACCATCCCTAAATCTTACCCACTTAGCATGAGGTCTGACAGAGTCAGCACTTTGCAAATGTTGGACCCAACCCAGTGCTGTAGAGTCGATTCTGACTCACAGCAAATCTATAGGACAGAGTAGAACTGCTCTATAGAGTTTCCAAGGAGCTCTTGGTGGATTTGAACTGCCAATCTTCTGGTTAGCTGACGTAGCACTTAACAAATATCACCAGGGTTTCCAGACAAATATTAGATGGATAGACAATAATTAGATACCACTAACCACCTACTGGAAACCCTGGTAGCATAGTAGTTAAGTGCTACGTCTGCTAACCAGAAGGTTGGCAGTTTGAATCCACCAGACATTCCTTGGAAACTCTATGGAGTGGATCTTCTCTGCCCTATAGGGTCTCTATGATTTGGAATCGACTCAGTGTCAGTGGGTGTGGTGCCCACTTATCAAAGACTCTGGTAGCATAGTGGTTAAGTGCTATAGCTGCTAATCAAAAGGTTAGCAATTCAAGTCTACCAGGCTCTTCTTGGAACCTCTGTGGGGGCAGTTCTACTATGTTTATAGGGCTTCAGTGAATTGGACTTGACTCAACGGCAATGGGTTTGCCTGACCCTTCCATTCCCAGCAGTCACCTATTACTAAGTCTACTGCTGCTGAGTGGGTTCTGACTCATAGCCACCCTGTAGGACAGTGTAGAACTGCTTCCCAGGATTCCCAAGGAGTGGATGGATAGATGGATGAAAGTTTCATCTCCAGTGTCACTTCCTTTGAGACATCTTTCTCCAGTTCCAAAATCCAACATGTGCATGCCCTCACCAGAGCGCTCCTTCTAGCACACATCTGATGTGGCTGTGTGTGAAGCCCACGTTGTAACTGACCATCTTCAAGCCAGGTGGCACCCTGAACATGGAAAGTGATCAAACTGTGGATTCCAAACCCTATCTTTGTGCCAAGTCCACCAGAAAATGTTGACAGCAAAAGACATCAAACACTTCCGGGGTTGTGAAAATTGATGGCTACCTACTTTCCCAATTTCTACCTGTGCTACCTGTGAGGTCTACCAGACACACTACCTGGGCGCAGAATTTGATCACACTGGGGAAGCCTTGTACTGCACGGTCAAAGACTAGACCTCCTGCACTTGGGTCTGAGGCCACCAGCATCCTGGCTCAGGGCTAAACCCCTCCTGGCTTGGGAAGCACTGATGGGCTTGTAGGGGTGGGACACACAGAGGAGACTTTTGCTTCGTGGTCACCCGGAACCTCCAGAGGAACCTCATCAGAATATGTGACATAGAGTTTGGGGACTGAAGAGTCTCAGGGCATGTTCACCCACTGCACAAAACAAAAGTAAAACAAAACCTCACTCAATTGGTGAACGTGAAAAACCAAACCCAACCCAGTGCCATCAAGTCGATTCTGATTCCTAGTGACCCTATAGAGCAGAGTGGAACTGCCCTATAGAGTTTCCAAGCATCACCTGGTAGATTTGAGTTGCCAACCTTTTGGTTAGCAGATGTAGCTCTTCACCAATACACAGCTGGAGCTTCCTGGTTGGTGAAAGAGCATACAAAATAGATCAGAGAAGAGAAAGCCCAGAGGACACACACACAAATACAGCCCATTTGTCTGACAAAGGAGCAAAGGCTCCTCAGTAGAAGAAGGACAGATTTTCCAACAAATGGTGCTGAAATGATGGATGGTCTACATGGAAGGAAAAGGAATCTGGACACCAACTTTACATCTTTCACAAAAATTAGCTCAAAATCAATCACAGACCTAAATGTCAAATTCAAAACACAGGAGAAAACCTAGGGGACCTTGGATTTGGTGATGAGTTTATAGATACAACACTAAAGACATAATCCATGAAAGAAGCAACTTATAACACGGATTTACATTAAAATCAAAAACTTCTGTGAAAGACACTGTTAAGAGAATAAAAAGACAAACCACAGACCAGGAGAAAATATCTGCAAAGCGTGTATCTGATGAAGTACTTACATCCAAGATACACAAAACATGCTTAAAACTCAACAATAAGTAAACAAAGAACCCAATTAAAAAATAGACAAAAAAAAAATCAAAATGGACACCTCACCAAAGAAGACATGCAGATGCAAAATGAACATATGAAAAGACGCTCAATGTCATATATCATTAGGAATTGCGGATCAAGACAGTATTTAGATACTGTCCACCTATTGCCATGAGTCGGATCCGACTCAATGGCGTTTGGCTTGGCTTGGCATCCACCTTTGGGAAACCCCCAGGGTATAGTGGTTAAGTGATACATCTGCTAACCAAAAGTTGGCAGTTCAGACCCGCCAGGTGCTCCTTGGAAATTCTGCCCTACAGGGTTGCCATGGGTCACAACTGACTCAATGTCAGTGGGTTTGTTTATCCACCTATTGGAAACCCTGGTGGTGTAGTGGGTTAAGTGCTATGTCTGCTACCCCAAAGGTTGGCAGTTGAAATCACCAGGCACTCCTTGGAAACTCTATGGGACAGTTCTCCCCTGACCTCTGCTGTTGCTACAAGTCGGACCTGACTCCACGGCAGTGGGTTTGTTTTTGTTTTTATCTACCTGTTGGAAACCTTGGTGGTGTAGTGGCTAAATGCTGCGGCTGCTAACCAAACAGTAGGCAGTTGAAATCTGCCAGGCATTCCTTAGAAACTCTACGGGACAATTTTAGTCTGTCTATAGTGTTGCTATGAGTTGGAATCCACAGCAATTTTTTTTTTTACTGTTAACCAAAAGGCCAGCAGTTCAAATCCTAGTCACTCCTTGGAAACTGTATGAGGCAGTTCTATTCTGTTGGATAGAGTTGCTATGAATCAGAATTAGCTAAACAGCAGTGGGTTTGGATTTTTTGAGACTCCCCCTGACTAGAAGGCATCATGCATTGAATTGTGTCCCCCCCAAAATGTGTGTAACAATTTGGCTAGGCTGTGATTCCCAGTGTTTTGTGATTGCCCTTCATTTTGTGTTCCTCTGTGCTGTAAATCCTTATTTATGCTTGGGGTTAATAGACTGGATTATGTTAGAGAACATTAGGATGGGACTGTAACACCCCCCTTCCTAAGGTCACTGTCCTGATCCATTGTAAAGGGAGTTTCCCTTGAGTGTGGCTTGCACCACTTTTTATCCTACAAGAGATAACAGGAAAGGGAGGCAAGCAGAGATCTGGGAACTTCATGCCACCAAGAAAGCAGCATCGAGAGCAGAGCACATTGTTTGGGTCTGAGGTTCCCGTACTGAGATGCTCTCAGACCAAAGAAAGACCGACAGAACACAGGGACCTTCCTTCGGAGCCAGCAGAGACAGACTGCACTCCCCTGGAGCCAGCACCCAGAATTGGGACTTCAGCCTACTGGGCTGTGTAAGAATAAAGTTTTCTTTGTTAAAGCTATCCATCCATTCATGGTACTGCTATTAGAGCAGCACCGGATAACTAAGACAGAAGGGCTAAAATCCAAACCATCAACAATAGAAACTCTCATCCATTGTGGGTAGGCAGGCAAAATGGTACAGCCACTTTGGAAGACAGTCTGGCGCATCTTGATAAAGCTAAACACAGGCTTACCATACGGTCCAGCAGTTGTGCTCCTAGGTATTTACCTAAATGAGCTGAAAACTTATGTCCCAAAACCTGCACATGAATGTATACAGTAACTTCATACATTAGCCAAAAGCCAAGTGCCGTCGAGTCAGATCTGACTCAAGGCGACCCTAGATTAAGAGGCAAAAAAGGAGAAGCAGCAGCCTATAAGCCCTTCGACGGGTGAATGGATAAACAAACTGTGGTATGTCCATGGAGTATTATTTAACAGTAAAAAGGAATGAGCTGTCAAACCACAGAAAGACACGAAGGAAACTTAAATGCTTGGTGGGCAGTTGTGCCGCCTGCTCAGTGAGGGACTGGGGCCGTAGCTAGGCTTATCAGAGAGGCTGGGTCCCATGCCTTGGGGAGGAGAGAAGGCAGAGCCAGAGGGAAACCCAGGAAGCACCCACCTGCAGCCCGTGCAGGTGGGGCTCTGGGCACAGTGACACTGGCTCTGGCTGGCTGGTCCCGGGAGGCCAGCTTGAGGTTGGTAGTGTTGAGGCTTAGTGCACACAGAAGGCCACTCTGTAGGCCAGGCCCCCGCAGTGGCAGGCTGTGGGGTCTGCGCTGGCCTGGAGCACAGCCAGGGCACCACAGCAGAAGTACAGGTCCCCAAGCTCCTGAGCGTCAAGGTTCATGGGGGGTTTGTGTGGGTATGGGCCGCCAAGGCAGATGACTGCCTGCTTGATGGGCTGACTGTACTGGTGCCCCATCCATCCTCAGTGCCTCCACCGGAAGTTGTGTGTCATGATTCCCTGTCATTCTTGTAGAACCCTAATGGGGGAACATGAGGTTCAGAGATGGGCTCTGGGTCTTGCTGCTCCCCTCTCCCTTCAAGGGGATGAGGAGGGCAGACAGAGACGTCAGGAACCATGGCCCGCCTGACCTTTGAGTAGAAGACAACCAGGATTAGCTAAGATTTCACTGGTAGGTGCTGTGACCTCCTCCATTTCCTGACATCCACTATAAGCCCACAAGTGAGAGAGTAAGGGCTCTTACCCTTCCAGATGGTCTGGGTCCTCACACCAGCCTGAGTGAAGAGTTCAGCCTACCCCTGAATTATGGCTACCTGAAGGCCCAAGACTTGATTTCCCTATGCTTTTCTGCTCCTCCTCCTCCAAGAAGCCTACTTGGGTGGCCTCATAGTTCAGGGTTTCCAAGTGCTCCTTGGAAACTCTATGGGGCAGCTCTACTCTGACCTCTAGGGTTGCGATGAGTTGGACCTGACTCGTCAGCAGTGGGTTCCAGCTCATATTCTCTGCTTGGCATTCCTGCCCCTTCTCGTGTTCTGGAAGCTTCCAAAGGGAAGCCCCTAGGTCTCCTCTCTGTCCACCCGCCACACTCACATAGTCCCCAGGGCTGGGCAGTCAGGGCCTGGTTCTCATGTTGTTTGGTGTAACATTCCCTGCCAGACCAGCCCAAAGCCCTCTGTGCACTCATGAAGCCATCACCAGTATCTCTGTGTCACACTGAAGGCAGAGGCTCAAGGAGGGTAGCATTTGCCCAATGTCCCCTAGGTAGTGCTTCAAAATCAGGTCTGGAGCTCTATCCCAGCCCGTCTCAATTCTAACAGGGCTCCTAGGGCCTCCAACTGGGGCAGCAGGGGATTCTGGCTTCTCTCCCTGCTCCTGACCTTATTTCACACTTTTGGGCAATGTGAAGACGAAGTTGCTCCTGGTAGGGGTGAGGGTCTGGCCAAGATCCTGCTGCTCAGTGACGCCAGTGACAGCAGAGTAGGCAGGGAAGGGGTCCTCATCATTCACCTGCAGCTGCACCCCTGCCCCAGAGCTGCCCTGCAGGGAATTCTCAGTGGACAGTCAAAGGGCATGTCTGCCAACCTCATTAAACCCCACATTCAAGACCTCAAACTCCAGGTCCAGGGTCTTCTCTTTGGTCTTTACCCTTTGTGTTTAGCAGGGATACTGGGACCCAGGGCTGTGCCCCCCTAAAGGCTATAGCCACTACCAAAAACTGACCCCAGGGCACTGATTACCATCTATCTCCTGCACAGTCCCAGCCAGTGTCCAATCTGAAAGCGTGCATGCTGGGCCCTGAGGGCCACACCTCACCCCTGTCTGTTTGAAGAGAAACCAGGTGAGAAGCTAGGAAGCTGGGCCTGTCCCAGGGGAGCAAAGGCAGCCATATATCCCTCCCTTTCAATATTTGTTCATTCTAAAAATACTTATTGACTACCTATTATGTTTCAGGCACCTTTATAAACATTTGAAATATAGCAGTGAGCTAAACAAAGATTCTTGTCCTGGTAAAGCTTGTCTTTTAATAAGAGGAGTGGGCAGGGCAGAGAAACAAAAATAAACACTAAACATAGAAAACAAGCAAAGCATAATGTTTGCTAGAAGGTAAAAAATGAAATAACAGAAAATTGTAGTACGAGTAGGAGCAATGGTGATTCAGTGGTAGAATCGTCACCTTCCATGCTGGAGACCGGGGTTTGATTCCCCGCCAATGCACCTCATGAGCAGTCACCAATTGTCTGTCAGCAGAGGCTTGTGTGCTGCTAGAATGCTGCACAGGTTTTAGCAGAACTTCCAGACTAAGATAGACTAGGAAGAAATGCCTGGAAATCCATTTCCAAAAGTCAGCTATTGAAAACCCTATGGATCACAATGATTCAATCCACAACTGATTGTGGATGTGAGGAAGGACTGGCAACAACTTGTTTAACTGCACATGTCATATGGGGTCACTGTGAGCTGAGGGCTGACTAGATGACTGCTGATAACCACGACAGAAAATGATGAGTTCTAGGGAAAAATTAGAGCAAGGCTAGGATTGAGGAGAGCTACAGGGTTGGGGAACACATACCCCAAACCAAACCCAACCCAGTGCCATCAAGTCAATTCTGACTTGTAGCGACCCTACACGTAGGTAGAGGGAATTATAGAGCTTCCCGTTTCTGGAAGGGAGAGCCTTCTCTACATACCTCTTCACTCCCAAGAATTCTTGACTTGTCTTTTCCTCTCAAGGGAAGACAGGTAGTGTCATCCCCTGGAAGCAAGCCCTTGGCACCTGTTTTTGAAACCAGCTCACCTTTTGGGACCAAGACTCACAATGCGGGGCGTAGGTTTATTTCCCAGATATCCCAGAGCCTCTCACAACAAAGAGCTGTCAAGCTGGTCCCTGATCCTGGGACTTGTTACCCAGTGGGATGGGGAGGTCCTAGAACGTCCCTCAGTGAGTTCCTCCTCTACCATCACCACTACTGTCACCACCCACCGTCCCCTCCTCCACCATCACCACGACGACCACCACCATCACCAGATGTTTGTA
The DNA here is from genome assembly GCA_028571685.1 of Heterohyrax brucei. Taxonomy (NCBI): domain Eukaryota; kingdom Metazoa; phylum Chordata; class Mammalia; order Hyracoidea; family Procaviidae; genus Heterohyrax; species Heterohyrax brucei. Next base: position 55,471,827 of record CM053148.1, read on the forward strand.
CCACTGCTGTCATCTCCGTCACCATCACCTCCACCTCTGTCATAGCTACCCTGAGCACTGCCACCACCATCACTCTCAGTTCCAACAACATCGCCACACTGCCATCACGTCCACCGCCACCACTGTCTCCAGTGCCACCCCCACCATGACTGCCACCACCATCAGTACCATCACCACACCGTGGCTTTCACCTTCCTAATCACTGTTGTGGTATGGTTAATAATCTTCACTGGGCAGCTTCTGGACACCGGCCACCCTGTACATCTCTGTGAGGTGGATATAATTATCTTCATTTGACATATAAGGAATCTGAGGCTAAGAGTATTAAGAAATGCATCCCACATCACATAGTTAATAAAAAGCAGAGCTGAGATTTGAACCCAGGGAGTAAGTCTGTCTGTATTTTTTCTTACTGAACATGCCCTGAGACTGGCTTCCATTTTCAATTATTCTAACCTAAAGAAATTCATCATACTAGGTTATTCTGCACCCTGAAACTGCAGAATATTGCACTGAGTCTAAAGAGGACTCTTAGGACAGCACAGATTTCATTGGAAAGTGTCCTTGACTAGAATACACGGTTTTCATAGAGTAAAAGAAACTTGTTATGAATTGAATAGTGCCTACTCGAAAGATGTTGAAATCTTAACTCCAACACCTATGAACGTGATCCTATTTGGGAAAAGCCATTTTGTTATGCTGATAACATCATACCAGAGCACAGTGGGTCCTAAATCTAATCCCTTTTCTGAGTGGGTCCTAAATCTAATCCCTTTTCTGAGTGGGTCCTAAATCTAATTCCTTCCCCATATACACGGGGAAGAGAGTTGCCAAGTAAAGGCACATCTACAAGCAGTCAAGTTAAATACCAAGGAATACCCAGGGCTACAGACAAGGAAGAACCATAGAGCCAATGCCTTCAAAACTGTGAGAAAAAGTGTCTGTTGCTGAAAGCCATCCACTTGTGGTATTTCTTGCTACGATACATACCACTAGATAACTAAGACAGTACCAATCTAGAGATGGCACCCAAGCTAATGATGGCCCCTCCACGTGCCATGATCTTCCTCTGCAATGATTAAACATCAGTTTCTTCAGGTTTCCCAAGAGGAAACCAAGGCAGAGAGAGAGGGTCTAGAAGACCTGAGTTATAGTCACCTGATTTGCACTTGTTGGTCAAATCCTTGTGAGTCTGAAATTCTACATAAGTCGTACTGGGAAAAGCCATGGTGTGGCTATTTTGGGGAGACAGTGGGTAGGACGATTTGCCCAGAAACCTTGCCTCAATAGCTGGGTGTGGCCAACAGCCTGGGGCTAAACGCACTACTGTGGAGTCAATTCTAACTCACGGCAACTCCACGTGTTACGGAGAACTCTTAACAGGGTCATCTTGGCTGTAATCTTTACAGAAGCAGATTGCCAGACCAGTCTTTTGTGACTCCCCTGGGTGACTACCACTAGGTCAGTAGTGGAATAAGAACTATTTGTGCCACCTCGGACCCTTAGCCTGGGTCTAGAGGCTGTAGCTTGCCTCTGCCAGGTCTAACACCACGGACAGCAGTCATTCAGTAGAAGCAGCTCTCTTGCCTTGAATGTTTGAAGTGACTCTAAGAGATGTTCCAAAATGAAGGGACAGTCCCTTCTGCCCTAAGCTCAACCTCTGCTCACTGCACCCCAGTCCCGCACCCGTGCAATCAGGCCCCAGACACAGGGCTCTGACTTTTCCCAGCCTGTGTATCCCAAGTTCCTTCAACATTTCCCTCTCTCCCACCCTTCCTTCATTCCTTCTCTCCCACCTTCTACAAAAGATCTCAGGTGACTGTGTGCAGCTTAGCATGAATTCTGAGACCTCCACCATGTGCCCTCCGCAACCCTGCCATATCTGGCCTCTCCTCCCCTACTCTGGCTCCAGGGAAGGCTCACTTTTGCCCCTGCCCAGGCCTGCCCTCTCTCACTTCCCTGCGTTTGCTGGTGCTATTCCTTCTGCCCAAAGTGCCCAGCTCCTCCTGGCACAGTCCTGCTCACCCTGCAGACTGGATCAAAGCCTCCTCCACCTCTCCTCTGCCACACTGCACGTCCCTCTCCTGTCTCAAATGATGACCCGTCCAAACTGGACTGAACCTACCACCAGGGATGATGCTCTTGGGCCCAAGACAGGGCTTGGCAAGGGATAGGTGACTTGCAGAAGGTTAAAGCATTATGGAATGCCTGCTTGCCTGCATCAACAAATGGAAGAAGAAATGAATTCATGAGCAACCCTGACCCAGCTTCTGTTTGTGTAGAGAAGCATCTGGTAATCCAGGTTCTTCTGGCTCTGTCATCTGGAGTCCATGAGAAGGAAAGACCATTTGGGGTCTTTGACCCAAACTGGGATTCGGGGCTGTGTTCTGGTCTTTATTGGGCAAGACATGTGCCCAGGGAAGCAGCATCGTGGTGACGGGCAGCGGCTTCCTTGGGCCTGGCCTCAGTTCTACTGAGAAAATCATGAAACCTCACTAAGTTCCAGCAAATCAGGGCTGGATGGCACTCCAGTTTTCCAGAAGGGGAAACTGAATTCAGGGCAGCACAGCTGGGCTACCTCCTGACTCCCTTCTCAGAATTCTCTCCACTCCCAGGTGCCTACCAGTTCGGCTTCCTGCAGTTTTCAAAAGGTTTCAACTCCAGAGAGGCTTTTCCTGGGTGGTAGAGGCCTTGTAACCCTGGAAGGAGCCAAGGAGGGTGGGGTCGAGAGGTAGGGAGGGAGCAGAGCTGACTTCCAAGGCCCTTTCTTTGGCCCCAGCATGAAAGGCTTTAATGAGACCCTTGAATTTTCTTTCTTCCCCTGAAGAAAAGGCCAGTCAGAGGCCTCAGGCTTTGTCTGCAAGGGCCTTGGCCTGTAATTAGCCCACCCCTGAGGGGCCCCTTCCTGCCTCCCACAATGGCTTCTTTCAGCTTCCACCAGCTGACACCCCCTTTGGTTCCTTAGAGACCTCAGACCTGTCCCTAAAGACCCCTCCCCTCCATCCCCAGGCCTTTGCTCAGAGCTAAATCCTCTAGTCCAGGTCTATGTGTCTCCTGGGACTATTATCCCCTTCTCCAGATGAGAAAAGGCAGGCACAGAGACAGTGCTGTGTGTGTGTGTGTGTGTGTGTGTGTGTGTGTGTGTGTGTGTGTGTGTGTGTGTGTGTGTGTGTGAAGGGATGCACTTGGGTCTCCAGCCTCCTGATTCTAAGACTACTGTGATCATGTGACTGTCACCTCCCCACAGCAGGATTTCAGCACTCAGTCCCCTTCAGCACCCAGGCCCCTTCCCTTCCCTATGGTGGAAAACGTCCCAGGCCCACACCTCACTCCCCTCAAGTCCAAAAGGTCAGGGGCTCACATGATGATAAAACTGCAGACTCAGACCAGCGGGGCAATGGCTAGCTAGGAAAAGGTGTTACCTAAAACCTTTACAGCCAGGCTCAGAGAGACAGAGAGAGAAAGCAAAGAGCAGGAGAGAGAAACAGAAAGGAAAGACAGGGAATCATGGAGCAAGACACAGAAAAATAAAGAGACCCAAGAGATAGAGAATGAGGCTCAGGGAGAGGAGAGGAAGAAAAATGGAAGACAGGCAGACTGTGTCACAAAGAGAGCGAGACAGACACAGATACAGGAATGGAAAGAGACTGATAGACAGGAACAGGCCAACAGAAAGACAGAGAGGTAATGAGATGGAAAGAGAGAAGGAAGCTAAATAGACAAACACAATTGGGCACCAGGGGACAGAGTTTCTGCTGTGTTCTCACTGGAAAGAATACTGATAAGTGTGTCCCAGGCCTACCAACTTGGTATAACTAACTTTGGGAGCGTGTTCCTGATTCAAAGACTGGGTCTCAAAGGGGGTCCTTAAGCTACAGGATGGGCAGAGTAAAAGTTCAGAGAAGAGAAGGTTTAGGGGGAACAGCCAGGAGCTTGGAGAAATAGAATGAGCCTCTGGTCAAACTATTCTGGCTCAGCCACTGAGCCTAGCATGTCACATGGTCTCTCTGGGCCTCAGTTTCCCTTGAATATGATGGAGAATATGGGTAGAGTAGAAATCTCTAAGATCTTCTCTAGCTCCACGATCTACAGAAGCTTCACTTCTATTTTGTAATTAACTTACTGCTCTACTTTATCTAACTCATGGCCTCCACCTCATGGTCCAAAATGACTGCTTGAGATGCAGCCATCACAACTGTACTTCAGTCATCTGGAAGAACAAGGGATAAAGAGAAGACAGTCCTCTTTTTAAGAATACCTGGAAGTTATACCCAGCACTGCCTTTTCCATCTCCTTGGCAAATACTTGGTCTCATGGCTGCAACTGCAGAGGCGGGGGAATGTGGAATAAAGAATTAGGGATGGGAATACACTTTACACAGCTCAGTGATGCCTTAATAGCTCCTCACCCACAGTAGGGTTCAACACAATCTTATCTCACTCTTCTGCTATTAAAAACAAATTACACAAGCAACGGAAGTGTGTTAGCTATTAATGCTGCTGTAATGGAAATAGCACAAGTGGGTGGCTTTAACAAAGAGACATGCCCTTATGGACCAATAGGCTACAAGTCCAAATTCAAGGTGCCAGTTCTGGAGGAAGGTCCTTGTCATTAGTCTTCTCATGGACTGGGAGCATCTCAGCACAGGAACCTCATGTCCAAAAAGCTTTCTGTGCTCCTGGTATTGCTATCTTGGTGGTATGAAATCTCTCTGTCTCTCTGTTCACTTCTCTCTTTTATGTCTCAAAAGAGATTGGCTTAATCTTACAAATCTCATCAATAAAACTGTCACTAATCTATCTCATTAACAACATAGTGACAGGATTTAAGACACACTGGGAAAAATCACATCGGATGACAAAATGGTCAACACTCATTATAATACCGGGGATTATGATCTGGCTGAGTTGACAGATATTTTGGGGGACATAATTCACCATGACAGTTTTAAAAATATACATTTCAAATGCATTAAAATCTCCATTCCCCCAAACCTATCCTGTCCCCAAAGATGACCGCTGTGAAAAGGGTGTTGTGTATATGTTGGCTTTGCCTTCTGTGTATTTATGCACACACACACATATGTGTTAAAGGAACATCAAATAAGATCACAACATGCAACTCACTTTCTTGGCTCTTGTTACTTGGCAGTGGGACTTTGGGCTCCTATCATGCGACACCACCAGAAGGTGCCTCATTCTTGTTAACAGCTGCATAGTACTCCACCCTATTGATGTGTATTGGTGGGCGCTGGGCTTGTCACCAAGTTTTTGCTGTTGTAAGAAGCCTTTAGCTTCTCCTGTTCACATGCCTGTGAGAACCCTTTGAGGCTGGTTTCCTTAACGTGGTCTAACGGTCACTTCTCTCTTTGTGACGTAAGTTGGACCCTTTCTCCCTCGAAAGCCTTTCTTAATGAGAAAGCTGGTGGCCCATGTCTTGACCTGGGCTGCTCTCTCTCCCTGGGCAGGCGCAGCCCTGGCACTGTCCTTGCCAGTGTACTCTGTCTTCTGGGGTCATCACTGTCACTGGGAGCCAATCTCATGTTCTAAAGCCTGTGTTTCCTGGGCTGCCACCCTGTAATGGGTTGTGCCCTGTTTCTCCCTAGAAGGGAAGAACCCACTTGCCAGCTCCCCTCTCCTGAGAATTTAGGATTCCTTTCTTCTCCCCATCTTTTCCATGCTGACCGATCCCTGCCTGCCACAGCACCCATTGAGCAGTTTGCCCTGCCTTAGTCTCATCTGCATCCCTACGCGGCACCCTATAGAAGGGGATTGGTGGTGGAGACCAGCTCTGATTGCCCTGTAGCCTAGTGGGGTAAGGGTGCTGCAGCAATGCCCTAGGAGGAGCCGCAGGGCCCTAGAATCCTGGGGAGAAGTCGGGCTGTGAAGAGTGAAAGAAAAAGCTCTCAGAGGGGTCTTTTGGGGTGACATTTGGAATGGGATCCTCAAAGCTTCCTGAAACTGACAAATCCTCCCACCCCCTCCCATGGGCAGGGCACTCAGCCCAGCTGGGCAGCATCAGGGATGCTGACCGAGTTATTACAAGCTGAGATCGGGGATCCTCTCCATCTCAGTGCAATTTGTCGGGCAATGCTTCCCTTGGAGTGATGGATGGTGACAAATGAGAGTGGGTAGGGGGTTCCTGAGCCCGCCACGGCCACAGCTGGAGAAACTCAGCCATCAAAGCTCTGCATGGGCCCCTCCACAGAGGTGACTCTGAGGGCCAAGGAGATCAAGTTTCCGGCAAATGGTTTGGGGGGCGGAGAGGCTCCGAGACAGGCCGCCTATGTGTAGTGTGGGGCCCCAGACTTGCTGTGGGTGGAAGCTGGGGAGATGGGGGTGGGGCAGGCTCCTCTGATCCTGGAATCGCTGGCACGAGGTCTGGGGGCGGGAGGAGGGGCAGGGCCAGAGCTGGTGGGAAGGAGGGAGCTTCCTTTCCAGGAGGAGATCAAACACCTTTTGAAGCAGGTGCTGCTGGGGACACTGCTCTGGCCAACTGCTGAGAGCCACAACGAGCCACCCCTCCCGGAGCCCCAGACCAAGCTTGGGCCAGGGCTCAGAGGAAGTGGCCCTAGTTGTTGGGGAGCACTCTGCCTGCTTGGAGGGACACCCTGGGGTGATCAATAGAGGACCAGAAGAGATACAGACAGGAGAGGTCACAAGAGCTTCTTGGTAGCGGTGGGGCTGGAGCTCAGCCTGGATGGCCAGGTCGGACTGGAACAGGTAGGGGAGAAGGGAAGAGGGCATGTGGCGGGGAGGCGGGTAGAATATGAGCAAGGCTTGGAAAAAGGAGTGGGGCTGGGGGTGGGGGCCAAGCAACTCAGAGGGATAAGGATGGAGACCTGGAGATGGTTGGGCTTAGGGGCTCTGGAGAGCGAGTGGAACCCCAGAGCGCAGGGGTAGGAACCATGCCCGAGCAGGGTCTGACTGCCTGTGGCAAGAGATTGGGTGGAGAGCCTTGTCTGGTGGTCAGCAAGGGGACTAGAAGAAAGGACTCAGGGAATCTGTCCAGCAGCCAGCGTCCTTGGTGAGAAAGGAGGGCAGCACATAGCCTACCTCCCAAGGCCAGATCATGGTGGCACCGCTGCAGGGAGGAGATGACAGAAGAATCCAGGGTTCTTACAGTGGGGGACAATCTTCATGATCTTTTGGGCAGTGCTCTGAAGCCAGGAACACCCTGCAGCATCTTGATAGCACTAGTTTCTTATTGATTGCCTCCTCTGATTACTCTGTGAAGGTAAGAAACCTACCTTTGTCCTAAGCTCCCCGCCTACCTTCGCTCCTCTGAATCAGTTTTGGTTTCTCACTCTGGGAAGGGAAAAGGACACCCTGTTCCCCTGGAACAGTTGAATAACCACATATTCTTCACACGAGCCACACTCATCACCAGAACTCAACCCCATGCTAGGATGGTGACACTATCAGTGAGCAGGGCCTGTGACTTCAGGGAGGAGTAGCGTGCTGTGTCAAAAGATGCTCCTGACCCCTGTTCTGCATGGCAGGACTTGGACTGGGTGACAGTTAGGAAGCCATCCAGCTTCTCCCCTCACTAGAGTGGCAGCCAGCAACGCTGCGCCCAGCCTACCACCTTGGGTCAAGCCTGTTCTGGGACAATCGCCAGGCACCTGTGTGTGTGTGGAGAGGGGGAACCCTGAAATTCTGGGCCTACAGGGATTCCATCTGCCTTGGCTGCCTATCTGAGGCACCCTAGAGGTGGCTGGTTGCGGGCCGTTATTCATCCTCCCCTTTCCCCTGGCTCCTGGACTGAAGCACTCCTTGGGTGTTTTCTCTGTTGTGCTGCTGGAGATTGCAGGTGTCGCCAAGATTCTGGAGTACTACTGAGGTTTGGGGTGTTGCAGAAGTTTGGAGGTGCTGCTGGATTCAGCGAGCCAAGGGTTGGGCTGGGGAGGAAGACAGTGAGGAGCAATGGGGGTGTCCAGACTTGGTGCAACTGTTCGCCATGGTTCTGACCATCTGGCTTCATTTAGCCTGGGTTGATTTGTGAGGCTAAGGTATTTGCCGGGGCTTGTGTGGGGCTGAAGTTGTGAGGTCTTTTAGAAGTTCTGGGGTGTTGCTGAAGTTCTTTGAGTTCTTGAAGTGAAGATACTGAGGTAGCAGAGGCCTTTTTGGTGTTACTGAAATTCTGGGGATGTCGCTGAGACTCTGGAGGTCCTCTGAGGGACCTAGGAGTCCTTGGGGGTGTTTCTGTGGTTCAGGGGTGCTTCAGTCCTTCCCCATTCCCTCCGGCACACTGTTAGCTCTGAGTACACTTAGCACTTTGCCCTTTGAGGATTGTGATGACTACTGACTGCCTAGACACGCACTAGGGCCTCTGTTCCTGGACACAAGAATTCCTCAGGTTTAATCAACTTGAACGAAAACATAGGGCGGAAGGAACCCTGTCCCCAGGCCTTCAGGGACCAGCTCCCGCTGAGTGGCAAGGGTGCCTCATGCCAGCCCCGGATGGTAGATGGCCTCTGTCTGCCCAGCATGTGGAAGCTTTTATTTAAAAAAAAAATGTTGTTCTTTTTTATTATGGCAAAAATATGCATAGCAAAAACATATACCAGCACAACAATTGATGCAACTACAATTCGATAGCATTGACCATGTTCTTCAGGTTGTACAGCCGTTCCTGTTGGCCTGGAAGTTTCCTAGTATCCCCTCCCATAGCTGGCAGGACTTAGTCACCCCAAGTCAGTGCCCATCTGGAATCCTGCTGGCTTGGGTTATGGATCAAATGTCTCCTTGGATATTGGCCTCAACCTCAGCTGAACATGCCTGCCTAGGCTTACACTGGCCTCAGTGAAGCAGCCTGGACTCTTCCTGCTCCCTGCTCACCTGTCAGACATACCTCAACTCTCCTAAGACACTTCCACCTCCCTGTGTCTACCGTCCCCGACTGTCCCTGGCCTCAGGGCCCGCTCTAGGACCCTTCCTCCAAGAAGCCTCCAAGACTGCTGAAAACTTTCCCTCACCCCTCTGCCCCCTTCTTTCTCCCCCAAACATCTGTAGTTCCCTCCCTCTTTCTCTCTGGCTTCTCTTCCCCAAAGACAGAGCCCTGACTCTTATGGGTAGGAGCACCCCTGCAAAGGCATCCCCAGGGCACGGGCCCTAGACTTTGCTGCCCAGTCCTTTACATTGATTCTTCAGAAGCAAGGACTCCCCAACTTTCTCTGCCCAGCTTGCAGTCTGGGGGTGTCTTTCCTAACACCTTGATGTTGCCATTTTGCAGCTGGGACCTCCAAGCTGCTCTAGCTCCTGGCTGAGGAGACACTTGGGGCTTGAGAAGGCCCATCTCTCTCCATGCCTGAGCCACGAGGCTCTTCCACCCTGCCTGCACCTGAATAGATGGGGAATTGGGGGCCAGATGGATGGCAGTGGGGGACACTTGGGCAGGCTGCAGCCACTCTCTGTGGCTTTGACCTTGCCACAACCCTCAACAAGTGTGCTGGCTCCACATTCCTGGGCTAGGAAGTGGCTGAGGAAGTAGAGTCTTGGAAGGAGGGCAGCCCATCATCAAAGATGACCTACCTTCCTGTGGCAGAGGTGGGCTGAGACCCAGAGAGGGGAGGGGATGCACTCCATGTCACAAGGACAGCTCTAAGACTCAAACCCAAGTGGGCTGCCTCCACGAGAAAGGCCTTTTCCATTGTCATGTTGAAGCTCTGCCCTTACCTTCCACACCTGCCCCTTCCCCAGCCCGTCCCAGACAAGTCCTGGCCAAGATACTGGGCACAGGCATCTGCTTGCCCTCTGGCCCTCACCAGGGAAGAAGGACAAAATCCACCTTTTCCTCCCCTTTGCTTAGGGCCTCTCTGACAGCGGTCTGCAAAGTCCCGGTACAGACCAAGGCAGGCACTATCGGCAGCAGGCTCCCCTTTAGGAGGGGCGTTAGCCCCTGGCCATCCCTTTTGGAGATGAGTAGGGTTCAGTTCAGGGATGAGTACGGGGAGGAAGGGATGCACCTGAGCTTGGAGGAGGCCCCTCCCTGCCAGCCTGACTGTGGTCCCTGAGGTTGATGGGGACTCCTTCAGGCAGCCTGAAGGCTTTTCCTCAGTGGCCAGTTGGGACCTTCTTCCTTCCTTCAGGTCTCTGCCCAAATGTCATCTCCTTAGCCAGTCCTTCCCGGCCCGCCCTGCCTAAACCTGCCCACTCTTGCCGGTCCCTCTCCTCCCTCTCCCCACTTACTTTCCCCTCAGTGCTCGGGGTATTTTATACACTGTGTCCTCCACTGCACAGTGCTAAGTTCCCCGAGGCCCAGGACTTTCCCTGTCTGGCCCACCGCTGTGTCATCAGCGTGTAGAACAGGGGCCAGCACATAGCTGTGACGCAATAGATATGTTGTGGGTGAATGAATGAACAAATCAGCTTGGGAAAGGCAGAGCCAGCTCCCCACTAGGAAGAGAGCCACTTCTGACTGGCTGTGAGGTCTCACCATGGTCATCACTGCCCTGGAGAGGAAGTGAGCTCCCCATCTCCAACTGGACTCCAGTTACTGGAGGTGTCTTGTCAGGATGAGGTCCCTGGGTGTGCAAACGGTTAATGTGTTTGGCTGCTAACCAAGGTTGGAGGTTCAAGTCCACCCCGAGACACCTCAGAAGAAAGGCCTGACAATCTAGTTCCCCAAAATCAACTACTAAAAATGCACAATTCTACTCTGGAGCACAATTCTACTCTGACATACACGGGGTCGCCATGAATGGGAAGGAAACCCTGGTGGCATAGTGGTTAAGTGCTACATCTGCCAACCAAAAAATCAGCTGTTCAAATCCTCCAGGCACCCAGTAGAAACTTTATGGGGCAGTTCTACTCTGTCTGTAGAGTCGCTATGAGTCAGAATCGACTCAACAGCAGTGGGTTTTGTTTTTACGTGAGATCCAAACCTATTACCGTTAAGTTGATTCTGACTCACGGCAGTCCGAAGGGTGTCAGGGTGGAACTCTACTCCATAGGGTTTTCAGTGGCTGTAATCCTACTGAAGTAAGTTGCTAGACTTTTCTCCTGCAGGATAGCTTGATGGGTTAGAACCATCAATCTTTCAATTAGAAGACAAGTGCAAACCATTTGTGCTACCTGTAACGGGTGTTTAAAATGATGTGGGAGGCAGCTGGTCACTAAGTTAAGGGTTTGAGACCACTGAGCAGGGCGGAAAGTGCTAGATTTTCGTGTGGGGGCAAGTAAGTCTGGAAAGCATAGGTGGTGAAACCCAGGGCCAAAGCATTTGGTGACATGGGACAGGCCTTAGGGAGAAGCTAGTCTCCAGAGCAAATAACAGCATTGCCAAACCAAATGTAGTAAGTTGCTCTGGCCCCATGTGCCAGGCACAGTGAGCTGGGGAAGAAGAGGCAGAGCTCTGTGTTGTGGGAGCCCCTAAGCAGGCTTCAACTTACCTGGAATTCCTGGGATCAAACAGCCCGTGTGGGCTCCTAGACTGCATCCAATGAAGTTCAGGTTCAGTGTCGAGTCAAGTGTGGGCTCCTGTATTGCATCCAGTGAAGTTCAGGCTCGGTTTTGAGTCAGCTGACACTTCTGGGGTTGGAAGAGAGTGGTCAGTGCCATCTTCCTGGAAAGGCGGCTGCTGGGGAAAAAGGGTGAGAAAGTACTTGGACCTTAATCTTGCAAGGGCTTGTAGGCCTGTCTAAGGAGTTTGGATGGGGAGGCTTTAGGATTCTAATCCTTTTCCTCTGAGTCTTGTCACTGATGCTGTACCCCTGCTGACATAGTAGTTAAGTGCTATGTCTGCTAACCGAAAGGTTGGCAGTTGAAATCCACCGGTGCTCCTTGGAACCTCTATGGGACATTCTACGCTGTCCTATAGGATCACTGTGAGTTGGAATTGACTTGACAGCAGTGGGTTTGTGTTTTTGGTTTTGTTCCCTCTGTAAGAAGCATGCTTCCCTGCCTCTGACCCCAACTCTACATTCAACCCCCCACCCTCTGCTCAGCTGACTTTCCCTCACCCATCAATTATCCAACAAAAAGGTTATTTCCCTCAGAAAGCTCTCCCTGATGTCCTCAGACCAAGTCAGGTTTTCACCAGCATGCTGTGTCCTCCTTTCATCACCTCAGGCTCTAGAGGTCATTTCCTTACTTGTCTGTGCCCCCTGCTTAAACTGTTAACTCCCACGTCCCTCCCATCTACTCCCCTTCTGCCCCTGTGTCCAGAAGAGTGCTTGGAGATTTGTAAGTATTCAATAAATTTATGTTGAAGGGATAAATAAAAGTTAATTTAAAAAAGTTTATTAAATGAAAATCTTGCCTGGGGAGGGTCATAGCCCAGGCCCCCAATAGGGCATTAGGGGGCAGGTACCCAGGCATTAGGACCTGAGAACTACTCTCTGCCCTCCGCTGCATCTTGCCCCTCCCTCTAGGCTGGGATCCAGGAATGGGGAGGGGAGCCAGCCAGGGGTCCAGCTTGCCGGGAGAGGCACCCTCAGCCCCTTACCAAACTTCAGCTTCCTTACCCTTACTCCACACCCTGAAGGAGCCAGAAGCCAGGCGGGTTCCTTCTTGCCTATCTGTGAGTCTGGATTGTGTTTAAAGGACTCATTTCCGCCTTGTGGGGATGAGTTATCTCCTTGTGAAATCATGTTGGAGAAACAAAAAGGTTTTACCAGCGAGACACATGTTGCCTCCTTCATGGAAACCCCAGAAGGAATGGACAGGCCCCCCTCCTCCTTGCCTCCGCCCCCAGCCCAGCCCCAGCAGTCTCATTGGGCTGCTGGAATGCCAGGCTTGGGGGCGCTGCAGATGTGGTAGGCAGGTGTAGACGCTTAGGGGCAGGCACTGGAGCAGGTACGTGTCTGCACCCAGGTATGGGGGAAATGGGGGCCCTCCTGGTCACACCCTTCTGGGGCTCCCTCTCCCAGGAGGGGGGCTTTGTCAATGACTGTGGTGTGTTTCTATCACTGATGCCCAAAGGGCCAGAGAGGGACAGAGCGAGACCGTAGGGTGATCTTGAAGGAGCCCAAACAAAGGGGCTTGAGTTGGACCCTGAGAGCAAGGGAGTAGGGGTGCCCAGCTGAGAAGGCTGGGCTTTCATCGCTGCAGCTCTTTCCTCCCTGTACTCCCTTGGGAGTGTATCTGGAATGCATCCTGGTGGACTTGGAAAGGGGAGTGAGTAGAGGGTCTCAGCGGATGGCTCAGACTGGTCAAACTTTCTTTGAAAATCTCCTTTTGGGCAAAGACCTGTTGAACAGACAGTTGCTCTAGCCGGAACCCTGAGGACCCTGAAGGGGGGTACTTTTAGTTGCTGTAGGACAGGGAAAAATTGGGTACGAAGGGACAGGAGGAGACATGAGAAGCCCGTCCCTGCCCTCGAGAAGCTGGTCCTCTCTGCTGGTGTCAGCCTGCCCAGGCCCTCACTCCCAGGATGGGCTTTTCCCAGACACCTAAATGCAAGAAAGTAACCTTTAGGATGAAGAGAAATGTTTCTTTGTTTAGATTTTTTTTAAAGCCTTTTTTCACATCTGTGGTGACTTTTTTTCTTTCGTCTGGGGGTCAAAGGCAAAGATACGAGAGCATGTCCTCCGAGGCAGCAAGAAACCAGACCCCAGGGGCCACCGAGGACTATTCCTATGGCAGCTGGTACATTGATGAGCCTGCAGAGGGTGAGGAACCCAAGCTTGAGGGGTAAGTATGGAAGTCCTGGCCTGATCTGTCTCAGAGTGGGGTGTGGAAGAGGTCACAGAACACAGCAGTGGTCTCTGTGTCTAAGATAGTTTCTGTAGCCCAGGTCTGACCTTTGTTTGCTGTGTGACTCTGAGCAATTCACAACCTCTCTGGGCTTCAGTGTCCTGTTAAATGTTCAGTCTTTTAAACAGAAACAGCCCTTGCACTGCTGTTAAATTGCTTCAGGTAGGGGAGCTGGGCCAGGCTGGTCACCTCCAAACTACCCATGTGGTATGTTAAAATAGAGATCCCTGGGCCCCAGCCTTGAAGGTTTGGATCCAGTGTATCTGGCCGGTGATCTACTGACTGTCTTTTGAGTAGCTTGTGGGTGACTGTAGCCTCTAACAGGTCAGAGGAGCTCTGGTTAGTGGTTGAGGAAAGCCGTGCCTGGCCCTCAAGGGGTTACTAGTCTTGTGGAGAGATGCATGCAAGCGTCAGGTTTTCTGGACCCGGCAGGGAAGAGGGAGGCAGAGAGAACCTTTGGAAGATGTCCCATTGGGGGCGGTCCCTGAGGAAACACACCGACCCCTGTTGTCTCCGGATGGATGAGAAGGTCCTGCTCTCAGCCTGGAGGAGGGAGGGAGGCAGTCTCAGCCTACCCTGGTGCATCCCTAGTGCCCCCAGACCCTTTCATCTTTGTTTAGTCTGGGTCTCTCTGCTCCACCTCCCCAACCCCCTGCCCCGCCACCACTACCAAAGACCCTCGCCAGTGTAGGACCCAGAACTAGTTGTCCCCCTGTTGTCCCTGGCACTGGTCCCATCTCCTGCTTCCCTGGTCTATAGAAGGGTTTAGGGAGTGTGAAAGGTAAGGCTGGGGGTTGCTGAGCCAGCTGTGTGCACATCTGTTCTCCATCAGCAACCGGCACTGGGGAAGGAAAAATGCTCTCCTCAGGGGCCCAGGCAGGCGTGGGTCACCCATAGGGACAGAGGCCCCACCCAGGCCTGGGGGAAGGAGCTGTTGGTTGGTGGACTGGAGGTTCTGATCACCTGGAAAGCAGCCCGCTAGCAGCAAGGGTGTGCACCCCCGCTGCCTTCCCTGCCTGACCTGGAGAGACCGTGGACTCCCGTGACCCTGCTGTGTGCCAGCTGGGGGCTGCGGAGCAGACTGGGGTGGAGCCCAGGAACAGCCAGGAGGCAGACCCTACGAGGTTAAGGCCTGGATCCAAAGCTCTGTCCTTGGGAGTCTCAGGGCCTGGGCACTGATTAGGGCCAAGTGCCTGCAGTCAGCTCTGGGCTGGGGTGTTTAGATAAAAAGCTTACCTCAGACAATAAAGTTACATGCACGGCAGGCACCAGTGGGCGGGAGTTGGGGGACAGCTTGGTGACGGAGGGTACTGACACTCATGTGATGGCATCTGGGATTTGCACATGCCTCTCTTCCCCTGAGGTCCCAAAAGTCTGGTAATTTGAACCTACCCAGAAGTGCTGAGGAAGAAAAGCCTGGCTATTTGCTTCAACAAAGATTACAGCCAAGAAAACCCTATGTCTAATACACAGGGTCGCCATAAGTTAGAATCAACTCAATGGCAGTGGGTTTGGGGTTTTTCTTCGCCATTCCATTCTTAAGGACAAAGAGGTTTTTCCTGAGTCTATGTACTTAGCCAAACCAAGTTGGGCTGCAGGAAACTGGGAGGTCAGGGGAATCCCAGGGAAGTGAACTTGGGTTTACCTCTCTGCGTGAGTCAGACACCCCAGGGAACCAGTGTCTCAGTGATTTGGGGAACCCCCAGCAGTGACTCCTATGGCTCAGTGTCCCCAGCATTGCTCAGGCAGGAGGAGCTGGGCTTAGTGGACACTGAGACTGGGGCTGAGATGGACTCAGTTTTCTGTCCAGGACCAAGACCTGGCCGATGAGGTTGGCAGGGATGGGATTGTCCTTCTGGGGTCTCCTGCTGAGTGTGACATTGATCTGTGTGAGCAGAGCTGGCCCTTTCTTACCCTCAAGGGTCCCTCTGGCCTTCAACACCCACCTGTGATACCTACGCTCGCTGGGCACCCACTCACAATCAGTGCTGAGCTTCCCATCCAGACCCTATGGCTGGTGTCAAAGACGACACTCACCTTCCCACCCCTTCGAAGGGCTGCCTGGGAAGGTGGAATTCAGAGCTTCTGTCAGCACCTGCCCTCCTGCCATGTGGGCCACTGCCAGGGTGCCCTGAGGCCCTTTTGCAGTGGGTAGGGAGAACATCAGGGTGCAGCGCTTCAGCCTTCTTGGCACTATTGCCCCCAGACAGCCCCACCTCAGATGATCAGTCTTTCCCCACCATGCAGAGCACAGTGCTTCTGCCATCCCTCTGGATGAGCCTTTCCCAGGCTCCTGCTCAGAGCCAGCTTCTAGAAATAGCTGTCTTGGCCCCTTCTCCAGTGTCCTAACCACTCAGACTGAGGCACTTGTCACCATATTGCAGCTGATCAATGTCTCTGGGTGCCCAACACCACCCCAAGTTGCTCAAGATCAAACCTCAGCTTCCTTGAGCTCTCTAAAACTCTGATCCTTAGCTGTCCTCGTGGGATGAGGCCTGGATCCTCAAATATTCCCAAAGCGCTCCTTCCCTCACTCCTCCACATTCAGGCATGTAAATTCTTTCTCCTAAATATCTCTGAAACCCAGCCTGGCCACTCCATTCTCCAGCACTTATCTATGTTAACCTAAGAGAAACCATGGATATTCGATTGGACTTACACAAATGGTACTTCTGCTTCATTCGCCTTAAATCCTCCTTCATAGACCACTTAGCAACCTGTCACCTCAGCTAGTGCCACAGCTTGCTCCTGGTTGGTCCCCATTACCCTGTTCTTCCCTGGGTTGGAATCCCAGCTGCAAATGGGAAGACAGATGGGGCAGTCTGCTTCCTGTCAAGATTTACAGCTTC
The DNA here is from genome assembly GCA_028571685.1 of Heterohyrax brucei. Classification (NCBI taxonomy): domain Eukaryota; kingdom Metazoa; phylum Chordata; class Mammalia; order Hyracoidea; family Procaviidae; genus Heterohyrax; species Heterohyrax brucei. The sequence continues at coordinate 55,488,373 of CM053148.1, forward strand.
AGAAGCCTGTGGCACAGCTCTACTCTGTCCTTTAGGGTCGCTATGAGTCAGAATTGACTTGAAGGCAAGGGCTTCCATAGGGGCAGCACAGAAAACGGGTTAGGATGATTGGCACTGAAGCCAGGCTACTTCCTTGGTCCAAATGCCGGCTCTGCTGCTTTTCTAGCTGTGCCATCTGGGCAAGATTCTTAACTTCTCTGAGCCCTGATCTCCTTGTCTACATAAAACCAGACCTAACGCAAACCTGTTCTGATTCTCAACAAGCCTGGGTGTGACACACTAGAACCGCTCCCTAGGGTTTCTTGGCTGCCATCTTTATGGAAACAGATCACCAGGCCTTTCTTCTGCAGTGCTGTCAAGCAGGTTTGAACTGCCAAACTTGAGATTAGGAGTGGAGCACAAAGCATTGGCACCACCCAGGAATCTCTCTCGTCTCTACAAAGCCACCTTTCAAACTCCAGACGAATAACGTCTCCTCTGACTCCTGGCCTGAGATCTCTCTCCCTCCTCTTCAGCACCCGCTCAGGCCTCTCCTAGGCTGCACTGACTGTCTTCCCTGAGGTGTCCTTCTTTGTTATCTGTGTCTTGACCACCTCACTTGTCACGCAGTACCAATCATAGGTCCATGACCTACCAGCCAGATGTTTGTTCACAGAGCTAATGAATTGAGGGGTCGGATGAAGAACCCCAGATGGTATAGAAAGGGCCAGGGCTTCCCTCACACAGTGCCTGGAGGGGACCCATGGGGTCACAACGCTCCTGGTTTGGAGTGAGGTCCTCAGAAATCAGGGGGTTCCAGGGGATTTTGCAGAGTCCTTGCCCTGGTGGGCTCTGGCTGGGCCCTGGGATCCAGGGTCAAGCGGAGTCTAATCGCGTGAGGAGACGTGGACTGAGAGGGATCGCTCCAAATGCTTATAACTAATGGAGGTCCTGCCTTCCCCATGCCCTGCTCCATGCCCCAGAGTAGAGGCCTCAGTGTTAGAACTGGGAGTGGGCTGCCAGGCTCAGACTGTGGGAACCTGATCCCCTTCATGGCCTCCAGCCCCAGGCCAAGCCCACGGGGCCAGATTCTTTCCTGTGTCTCACCTCTCTGGGATTTCCTAAGAGAAAGAGAGCTCAGGGGAGACTGGGCTGTGCCAGCAGAGAGCCCCTGAGCTCTGAGCTTACCCTGAAAGCTGAACCCTTGGGATTTCCCTTACCACAAAGAAGGAAGGTACCCAGGAGGTAGACTGAGCCTCCCAGCCTGAGAGGGCCCAGCTGAGGCACAGGGCTTCCTCTGAGGCCCTTCCTGGTCCCACCAGACCTCTCTTGGGTGACTACACTGGTATCCTCTCTCCGGCCCTTCCAGACTCAGCTGCCAAAACTCACGGGTCTACCCCTCCCCAAGGATTCCTTCTGGTCCAGTGCTCTCCCAGGCCCAGGTCCAGTCCTGAGTACAGAGCAGAACTCTTGCCCAGACCCTTCCTCTCATCATATGACCCAGCAGGGGAAGTAGAGGCCTTGGTCATGCTCACTGATCCTTTATCTCCACCATTGCCCTGCCTCTATCTCAGCTATGGTGAGAGCAAGCCCTCTGCCACCCCATAAGGAGCCTTTGTGGTAATTAGATGAAAGAACCCCCACTTGGCCAGGCATCCTTGTGCAGTACACAACCTGCCCAACTGTATGCAGTGATCCTTAGTGACAGAGAAACAGGGAAAGAAAAGATACAAGTCCTGAGGCGCCAAAGAAAGCCATTCTGGTCAAGAGCATGACTAATCTCGGACGCCAGCAACAAGTGGAGGGCAACTGAGTAGGCCCAAACTCTTGATGGCTTCGCCCAGCCATAGTTCTGAGGAGAGGCCTGTGTGTCCTGGAGTAAAAAACAGTGAAGTAGGCACTGAAGGGTACACAGTATCTGGGTGAGCAGCAGAGGGGTACAGGCCGAGCTGGCTTGTTCTGAACAGGCTTATCCATGTACACCTGCCTTCCAGGTCTCCTCGTCTGCCCCACAGCCAGGCATACCATAGGTGTGTGAGGGCCTCAAGATTACCCTGAGGAGGTAGAACTGGGCAGACTCGTGTGGGACAGGCCATATGCTGCGGGGAGGTAGTTGGCAAAGCCCCGGTGTAGATGGCCTTGCTTCCCAGGGCCGGGCTGCACACCCAGGGGCCCTGACCCAGGCCTGACCCCACCTTTGCTCATTCTGCAGTCTTGTGCCCTTGTGCCAGCCCAGCATACCACCCAGCCTCTCCCATGCCTGCCTGGCCTCGCTGTCGGTGAGTCCAACCTCGCTGCAACCTGCTGCAATGACCAGAGTGCACCCCAGCCTGCTGGGGCTGGTCCCGGGAGGCCCTGGGAGCCCAGAGTGTGGGAGGGGGGCCTAGGAATTCTCCCAGGTGGGGTACCAAACCAGAATGCTCTCAAGCCCAACATCCCAGATGTCTGTCACCTCTTGGCCAGCCCCTAAGCTGCCACATGAGTGTGTGCAGGGCAGGAGGAGATGCCCTGGGGACTGAGGCCAAGCCCACAGACTGAGACCTTTGGGGTAAGGCCTGGGCACACAGACTCTTCTCCTGTGTTCTCCCTGCAGATCCTTGTGCTGCTGCTGCTGGCTATGCTGGTGAGGCGCCGCCGTCCATGGTCCCACTGCGGGCATGGCAGGCCTGGGTTGCCCAGGTAGGTGCCATGGCCTGGGCAGCGCCACTCAGGGCCCTAGCTGTCAGGGACCACCATTGGAGGGTGGATTACTTGTTAGGTGCCTCAAAGCCAGCTCTGGACTCAGGGACATGCCCACTTCAGCCTGGGGGCTCTTCCCATCCCTGCTACCTTCTCCAGGTTTAGTTGAGACCACCAGAGGAAGGTAAAGGGACCCCTGCTCAGGCCCACATACTCCTGTTGTCCAGAACACAAGGAGAGGAGATCCCATTCTAGATCCCAGGAAATGTGAGCCCACAAGGGTCTAGCTCCAGGGTGCAGTTTCCTAGATTGTCCTCAGTGTCCAGCCAGGCCATGGCCATGCTCGTGTCATCTTGACCTTGGTTTCCCATGTATCACCTGGGCTCTGATGCTTAAATACAGATTCATGGGGACCTTCAGCCATGTGGACCTCATGCCTCCTTCAGCTCTGTAACCCCAGAGCGTATTGCCCCATGGGATAACCTCAATGAGATGTGACTAGACAGGCTTGTGCACAGGGGCCCTGCAGAGTTGAGGGAGGTGGCAGATTGGACCCTCCCCCAGCTTTGCACCCCAGACCCAGGCTATGCACCCAGTGGGGGTCTTACCATCTGGAGTATGGGAAACCATTTTGGGGTTTCTGCAGTACCCCTTGGCCTGGGAAAGAGCTTACCCTGCCTCGGTAGGCTTTTGGGCTTCCGGAGGAGGGGAGGACAGCAAAGCAGGACTGAACTCTCAGGATGCGAGGGTGAGCTGGGATGCAGGAGCAGACGATCTCAATCCCCTGTCATGACAGCACAGGAGTGATGCCTGGGACAGCCGTGCCCGCTGTTTGCCCTCTGCCCCTGGGTCCACACCCAGCCCAGGGGCGGTGGCTGTTGCATAAGGATGTTGTGACTAGCTGAATTCTCTGAAGGTCTGCCAGCTCAAACAGACAGAACAGTGTGGAAGCAGCTATTTCCTGCACTTTTCCGGGTGCGCAGGGGGAGCAGCGCTGGGGCATGCCCCTACTGTTTGTGTGTGTCTGTGTGTGGCGGGTTGAGGGCTTCCCCGGTCACTTCACCACAGGGCCCTGTTATATAGAACACTGCAAATATTTGTGGAATGCGTGAATGAAAGGATCTCAGTTTTCCCATCTGAAAAGTGGGGCTAACTCTACCGTCTTGGTTTATGGAGCATGGCCCAGAAGTAGCTGAGGTGCTGGGACTGGCCTCCTTCCTCCTGCCTTGTCTCTGCTTCTGCTCCAGCCCTGTGGATTTTCTGGCTGAGGACAAGACCCGGACGGTGCCGACTGCTGTCTTCATGGTCCTCTTCAGCTCCATGTGCTTGCTGCTCCCTGATGAGGATCCACTACCCTTCCTGACCCTCATCGGGACACCCACCCAAGGTACCAGTGCTGCTGGTGGGAAGTCCTGAGCACGGGAGCAGCCCTCCTGGGTAGGTGGGCAGAGTAGCCCCCATCCCATGTCATGAGATGTCACCGAGAAGATTCTGACCCTTTTCCCTCCCCAACTCTCCACTATGATGCCTGAAATCTCCCCATCATTGACCCCAGGTGTTGGATCAAGGTTGCCATTTTTAGTTTTCATTTCTGTTACTGTGCAAACCCTGCTCCCAGGAGGGAGGGAACCCTTGCTCATGGGCACAGAATGAGTCCCCCAGAGTACCCAGCCCTGTGTGAGAATGGAGGGGATCTTGAAGAATTACAGAATTACACCTTGACTCAGGGGAGGTGACGGTGAAAAGGACAGCTGCCATCAGGTGGGCCCACTACTCTGGGGTACCACCCCTATGAGACTACCCAGTCCTCATAATGACCCTGCTTAAGTATGGATCCCAAACCAAAAAACCCCAAACTCATTGCCATTAAGTGGATTCTCACAGAGACCCTGCAGAACAGAGTAGAACTGCCTTCATAGGGTTTCCAGGGAGTGCTGGTGTATTTAAAATGTAATCTTTTGGTTCACAGCTGAGCTCTTAACCACCACGTTACGAGGGCTCTGAAGTATGTCTATGAGCCCCATCTTGCAGGGCAGGGAACTGAGGGTCAGAGAAGGTAACAGTAGTCAAGTGAGAGCTTAATTTATTGAGCTTTTACTCAGGCACTGTGCTGAGCACTGTACGTGCATCTTCTCACTTAGCTCACGCTGATTAAGGCATCAGGGCGCTCTGGTATTACAGCAGTGACGCACTTGATCGCAAACTCAAAGTCTGGTAGTTTGAATCTACCAGCCACTCTCAGGAAGAAAGTTGTGGCAGTCAGCTCCCATAAATATTATAGCCTTGGAGATCCTATGGAGCAGTACTGCCCTGTCCTAAGAGTTGCTATGAGTCTTAATTGACTCAAGGAGGAGCAAGTTAACTAAGGAGCCCTGGTAGAACAACAATTAAGAACTTGGCTGCTAGCTGGAATACTGGTGGTTAGAACACACTAGCAGCTCCACCAGAATGACCTGTCAATCTGTTCCCATGAATAAAACCCTATGGGGCAGTTCTCCCCTGTCTCATGGCATCACTACAGACTTGACGGCACCTAACAACAAAAATATACCATTATCTCTGGGTAGTGTCAATGGTTAATACTGCTAACCAAAAGGTTAGGGATTCAAGTTCATCTAGAGGCACATGGGAAGAAAGTCCTGGCAATCTACTTCTGAAAAGTCAGCCAACGAAAACCCTATGGAACACAGTTCTACTCCACCCCACATGGGTTTGTCATGAGTAGGAACTGACTCCACAGCAACTGGTGACATACTATTATCATTCTGTCTTTCCAAAAGGCAGTTTGCCAAAGATCACAGAACTGATATTATCTGAGTCTGGATTTGAACCCAGGGCTTGTGCCCACTGAACCAGCTGAGGAGGCACTTGGGGTATGCAGACAGGAGAGAGACTTGGGTGGGCTGGACTCAGACCCCATGCCTGCCCCTGTCCTTCATGCACTTCCGTCCACCCTGCCTTCCAGGTCCCTGGAAGATACTGGCTTTGCTCTATTACCCAGCTCTCTACTACCCGCTGGCCACCTGTGCCACAGCTGGGCATGGAGCTGCACACCTCCTTGGAAGCATGCTGTCCTGGGCCCACTTCGGGATCCAGGTCTGGCAGAGGGTGGAGTGTCCTCAGACACCCAAGGTAACCACTGGCTTATGATGACTTGGGGTAGAGGGACCTACAGACAAGCCTGCTTAAACCCAGTGGCTCCTTTTCTGTTTATATGATGGACTTCTCTTCCAAGTTCCATCAGGCAACAGGTTTACTCCTTTAACAATGTGTGCATTCTTAAGCTTGGCCTCGTTACGGGAGGACAAGGCAGCTGGACCCTGCCATTAGGAGCTTCCAGTCTAGGAGAGCAGAGGCGGGGGACAAATGGGCAGAGAGGGATCAAGAGGAAGCCTAGAATCTCCCCCTTTCTCCCTAACTGATTTTGTAGCCTGCTTTGGCCAGGCTGGAGTGGATAGAAGTGACGAGACAAGGAAGACAGCCAGTGCTGAGCTGGGGGATGGTCTCAGAGGGCTAAAAGGGGATTCCAGAACCTCAGAACCTGGCTATTAGAACACAGTACACTAGCTGCTAGCAGGTGGTGTGAAACTGCCCAAGGGAGAGTCTAAAAAGGATGTAGTGTTGGCTTCAGAGTCAGACAACCTGAGTGAGGTCCAGGTGCCTGGGGGAAGGGTGACACACTCGTGGGGCCTGAGATGGGGAGTGAGTGTGTTGTGCAATGTGGCCCAGGGGGGCAGGTGACAAAACTGAAAGCCTTCCCACGCCCCCAGACCGTCCTCTGGCCCTTCACAAGGCCCAGTGCCGGGTGGAAAGGGAAATGGATCCTGGTCCTCGGTTAGGGAAGGAAGACAGAAAGTAGGTCTGTCTAGGTGTCTGTCTGTCTATCTAGATCTACAAGTACTACTCCCTCCTGGCCTCCCTGCCTCTCCTTCTGGGCCTGGGATTCCTGAGCCTCTGGTACCCTGTGCAGCTGGTGAGAAGCTTCAGTGATGGGACAGGAGCAGGCTCTGAGGTAAAGGGGCAGGCTGGGTGAGTTCTTCCTACTCAGCACCCAGACACACCCGCTACTCCCCTGTGTCTCTTGGTTCTGTACACACTCGGTGTAGGATCTAGCACAGGTAGGTGTTCTGAGACTGTTGGCTGAATCACTGGGTGACTGTTTGGTCCTCCCCTTACCCCAGGCAAAGGCTAGGCCAATCCTTTGGCTGGCAGCCATCATACCCAGGAACATGGCTTTGTGGACAGTAGGACCTCAAAAAAAGGAGAATGGGGTCAGAAGACAGGAAAACTGTAGCTCCAGCAGGGGAAATGAGACAGGTTTGAGGACCTTGTGCCTGATGGGAGCTGAAGCTGCAGATATTGAAATGCTTCGGGAGACACCCAGGACAGGAGAGCATCATGACTCAGCACTAGATTGAATACAGTTGAATAATGTCAGATAAAGGGGAGTTCTGAGAGAAGTGAGGCAGGCTAGGAGGGCTTCTTGGAAAAGGTAAACTTTAGCAAGACCCCCAAAGAACAGGGGGAATCTGAAATGGGGAGAGAAAGAGGGTCAGACATTTATGAGCATGGGCAAGAGCATTAGTAAAGGGGTAAAAATGAATTGGTGTCTGTTTTGTTCAAGAACTGGCAGGTCTTAACACCCAATAGATACTTGGTGAATATTTTAAAATTTTTGGCTAGATAATAGATAGAGGGATGGATGGATGGATGGTGGATGGTGGATGGTGGGTGAATGGATGATGGATGGATGGATGGGTGGGGAAGGGTGGATGGATGGATATATCATGGTGACAGAGAGTTCTGGTAAGATATTTCCATCTTATTAAGAAGCACCTACTATGTGTACAGGTGCTACAGACTCAGAGCTGACCTCCAGGACTGTCCACTGTAGTGGGTGGGGGAGGAACAGGTGCAGCAACAGATATTTACAGTGCAGTGCAAGAGTTCAGTAGGGGACCATCATCATGCCATGGGAACACTGATGTAGGCAGGACCAAGTAACTTCCAGGTGAAGGCAGAGGAAGAAAAGAACTCCACAGAGGCCCTCTTACTCTCTGAGGGTAAAACAAGTCTAGGACACAGTTGGGAAAGGGGAAGAAAGGCCTGTAGAATAGCATCTAGGACAGGGAGCAGACATGTGTGGGACAATGTTCAGCTGTGGATATGCCAAGCATGAGGGGGCAGGTGACACTTTGGTAGAGGTGTCCAATGGACAGCTGGACCACAGGTCCAGAGCTCAGGAGAGGTGCCTGAGTTGGGTGTCATCAGACTGAAGCTAGAGAATGAGTGAGATCACCTAGGAGATGGAGAGGGAGAGAAGTGTCTAGTGTGACTTCAGTGCTCATGGGGCAGCCCTAGGTCCCTTCTGGGCCCTCTGGTCCAAGATGACCTCACTGACTCTTGGCTTGGCTCTCACATGGTGGGTGACTAGAGTTCTAAGTACTTGTCCCTCATTGCCCTCCTGATGGTCCCACTCCTCTGGGAAACTCTCACTGTCCCCCAAGTTTCAGCTGGCCTGGAAGAGGAGTGTGGCTCTCTTTGGGATATAGAGTGTGCCAGGCACATCTCTACTTCCGTCTCTTCCTCCCAGGGGTGTTCTCACCTCACTTCACCTTCTGCTGCATGCTTTTCTTTTGAGTCACGAGAGGGATAAAACCCTCTCTGGCTCTTGGTCAAAGAGGTTTAGGCCTCAAAGGACCTAGTCAAACTTTGAGCTGACTCTCACCCACTCTGAATGCCAGGGTTGCCATGGCAACAGGTGACAAGCTTTTCTGTGTTCCCCCAGCCATCTGGAGCAAAGGCTCACCCCATCTTGCCATTGAGCCTCAGCCACTTTGCAGGCAGCTTAAAGCCTGGAATGTGGCTTAGCTGATCTGGTCACCCTTGTGATCTCCCTTGAGTACTAGTAGGAGAGGTCTGGGGTTTCTGACCTGGCATGGCCTCTCTCCTGTGTCCTGATAAGGAATGTGCCAGGCCAGAGGGCTGAGAGGGACGCAATAACAAGATAGGGCCGGAGAAAGCAGGAGAGAGTTGGAGATAGACTCTAAGCAGAACTTCCCATCATTGAGGCTCCTTCAACAGGACAGTAACTGGTCTGGCATTTTTGGAGATGAGAAAGGAAGCCACATAGCTCAGCCCTTCTCTGTGCTCTGTCACCTTCAGAGCCACCAACTTCAAGCCAACTAGTGCCCCAAGCCCAGAATGCAGGGATGGCTCTATGCAGGCCACTTCTGCTTGGCCAGTTGTCTGTCCCCACAGGTGCCGCAGAGCAGCTCCTCTGAGGAGTATCTGAGGTACCTCCTTTGCCGGAAGAAGCTGGAAAGCAGGTGAGGCCCTGAGGTACACCCTCAGCTAGGTTGTTTGGGAGGTTGGCCCTGGCAGCATGACACGGGCAGAGAGGGAGAATGAGTTGGGCTCTGGGGCTCAGCCTCAGGGCAGGGGCTTCTCCCGAGTACTCTCACCTGCCTGGCTCTCTCTGCAGCAACCATACCTCCAAGCGCGGCATCCTGTTTCGGGCCTGGATCTGTTTCAGACATCATATCTATACCCCGCAACGAGGTATGGGAGGGGAAGCTGAAGCCAGTGGTGGCAGGTGGCCCGACCCCTCTCTTAGGCAGAAGGGCTGCAGCGGTGGACACCTCTCACCTCCCACCTTTTAGCACCCTTGTCGTCAGAAAGGACAACTCCCAGCTTGGACAAGAGAAAGCCCCTGGCATGGCCTTGGTAGTCCGGGGTCCTTGAACCCTGGCTCCTTTCCTGGGTCCCTTGGAAGAGATGGGGGTTTCTGGGTCTGGGTTGTGCTGGGGCTCACCATGCCTGCTCTTTTGAGGACTGCAGGATTCCGACTCCCCCTGAAGCTGGTGCTGTCAACCACCCTGTCTGGGACAGCCATTTATCAGGTATGTTCTGGATCCTGTAGTGCCATCTGCCTCCGGTCCCTTGCCTCAGTCTAAGACAGCTCAAGCCCAGCTTAGGGCTCCAAAAGCTCTACCTACAATCCTCCAGTCACTTCTGGCCACCTTGGGACTGTTGACTTACCCAGAAAGAGGGATGTTAACTCTTTCTGGGACCACACAGTGAATCAGGGCATGAGTTTAGGGATCACATAAACAAGGATTTAAATTCCAACTGTATTATTTACCTCCTGTGTACCCTTTGGCAAGTTACTCAGCCTCTCTGAACTTCTGGCTTGTCTGTAAAGTTGGGCATCAGAAATAACCTTGACTCAACTGTAACTGGTTGACAGTTTGGGGAGGTAGTATAGAATATTTAGTGAGATCAGACATGTTTGGTAAATACTTCCTTCTCTCAAACCTCCCCCCCAACAAAAAAAGTTCTAGAAGATAGACTTTTTGTCTATTTTATAGCTGGGAAGACTGAGGCTCAGAGAAATAGCTTTGAGTTGGCCAAGTTCCTAGAACTAATATCTAACCCAAACCAAACTGATTGCCATCAAGTCAGTTCTGACTCATAGAGACCCTATAGGAGAGAGGAGAACTGTCTGATAGAGTATCCAAGGAGCACCTGGTAGATTTGAACTGCTGATCTTTTGGTTAACAGGCTAACACTCTGTCACCGGGGTTTCCTGAGCCAATATCTAGGGGTAGCCAGAATTTCAGTCTGGATGTGTCTGGTTTCAACACTCCTGCTCATATATATAGGACAAAGCCTGCTCCAATATGGAAAAATTGTATACTCTATTTTATATTTCATTATTTCATTGTACACACACACACAGTTGTGCTGCTTAAGTGTGCCTTTGGCTCATCGTACTGAAGGTGTGCCTGTTTGTAACCAGCTGCTGGGACGCCTGAGGCTCTGAGCACCACCCCAGATCAGAGACTGGTGTGTGGCTGCGGGCAGTGCATTATTACCAACACAGCAAATGCTTCCTGGGATGGTAGTGCCAAGTGCCAGCACAGGTAGGCCCTGGTGCCCTCATTTCTGGGGCTCTTCCAGGTGGCCCTGCTGCTGCTTGTGGGCGTGGTCCCCACCATCCAGAAGGTGAGGGCAGGCATCAGCACGGACGTCTCCTACCTGTTGGCCGGCTTTGGGATCGTCCTCTCAGAGGACAGGCAAGAGGTGGTGGAACTGGTGAAGCACTACCTGTGGGCGCTGGAAGGTGAGGCCTCCTGGGAGTCTTGGAGGGCCCTTGGCAGCTGGGACTGTGAGCCAGCAACCCCAAGCCCAGGCCCAGCCTGCTGCCAATGTACTGGGTGTCCTTGGGCAAATCCCTTCTCCTCTCTGGGCCTTGACTGCCACACAATCAAACGTGGCTGGTTGGAGCTTCCAGTTTCCAGTTTGGGCCAGATCTGAAGAGGTAGTTCCAGCCAGCCTCCTGCCCCTTGTCATCTTTTGTGGCTTCTCCCACCCCCACGTCCCATGTCTTTGGCCAACTCCCCTGATGTGGAGATGGGGAAGGCAAGGTACAGGTGAGCTGAGGGGACAGGCTTTGGGCCCTTTGCTGAGGGCAGGAAAGGAGGATCCTCATGGCAGTGGGAGGTGGAGGGATGGGGGTTTGGAGGGTGCAGGTGGGTAGGTGCTTATCTCTCTGGCTGTCTCCTGTCTCCCTCCTTCCCCTGCTCCCAGCCTACCCTTCCATGATCTGAGGCCTTTTACAGCCTGGCTAGGGAACACCCACCTACCATAGCCTCCTAACAACCTGTGGAGGAAGCTGAGCAGTGACCCCACTTAACACACAGAGGACTTGGCCAAGTTGCACAGCAGATCAGAAGTAGGACCAAGAGAAGAACTCAAATCTCTTGATGCCTAGGCCAGAGCACTCTCTACCACTTCTAGACAAAGCCTGGCAACCGGGAGGTTCTAGGCTAGACTGGTGTGAAGTGGCCATCAGGAGCAGAGGCAGCAGTATCCTGGCTTCTGAGGACTAATATGTGATGGTCAGAGCTTAGGCTGCCAGTGTTGCAGGAGGAAGTATGACAGATCTGTGGCTGTTCCTGACCACTAATGTCATCCTTTACCCCCTGACCTAGCCATGTTGGGATGAAGAGAGGCAGGAAGAAGAGAGACAGGGCAAGCTGTATGCGGGAACTGAGTCCTTGCATGACACCACCCCTACCATCTTCCTGAGCTCCTTAGCTCCCATACCAGGGGCTGCCCTGGAAATGCTGCCATGGCCGGCAAGCTGGACAGGTGACAAGGTGGGCTGCAGATGATATCTCTGGAGACGTTTCAATCTGCTTGCCACGTGGGCTGCAGGCAGCAGAAGTCACAGCCTATGTCAGCACATATCCAAGCCCAGACACTTGCTTACAGTAGCCCTGCTAGTCACAGAGCCAGAAATCAAGGCACAGAGGCAGGCAGTGAAAAAGTTAGAGCAGATGAATGCTGCTTCTGCTCACCACACCTCCCATTTACAGTCACATGTTGCAGTTTCCAAACCCAATGAAATGCTCCCAGTGGGTATTTTCTTGGATGCAAGAACCAAACTGCACAGCTTTTGCTCTCCTATTTTGCAGATGAGAAAAACTGAGGTCTAAGAGCATTAGATGTATGCCCAAAGTCATTCACTGAGCCAGAGGTGAAACTGAGATTAGTTATGGGCTTAGGAGTCCTTTTGTCTCTTCTTAGTCTACTGAACTCTGAGAGCCCTCCACCAGGGCTGCACACTGGTACCGCAAGCCGGTATCATTCACAAAAAATTTGGAATCTGAATCAAGCAAATTAGATAGAATCCCTGCTCTGTCGCTTACAAGCTGTGTGAATTTGGGCAAGACATTTCACCTCTCCGGGCCTCAGCTTTCCTACCTGCAAAATGGTTAGGTACTTCTTGGTGCTCGAGCTAAAAAGACAGATTTGTTATTGAGGCCTTCAGCCAGGTGGATGGGCAGATACAGCCATGATAGGTGATTTTAAGGCTAGTGAAGCAGGGTCCCAGAAGAGGCAAAGAACTGGCAGATATAATGGGCACCCAGGTTTGGAGGGACCTGAGTTTGCAGGAAATTGAGAGAGAGAGAAGCAGCAGGCAGATGGAAATCAAAGGTCGGCCAATGGCCATGGGGTCTTGCTAACCACTTGCTTCACCCTTGTCTCAAACTATGTACCCACCCAGAGACATTCAGCATGCAGGCCTCTCACCTCCCAGAAGAAAATGTCCCAGAATGCACCTTCACTGAGGATAAGCTGGCTTCAGAAGAAGCAGACTGAGCAGGGCCGAGCTGCGCATGCCCGATTCCTTCCCCAATCTCACTTTTCAGAAAAGTGCCCCCTTGTGCCTTTGGAATGTGAGCCAGGAGCCAGCAGAGAGGTCCCAAGTTTCTGCAGTAGTGGTGCTCAACCCTGGCTGCATCAGATGTTTCAAAGACCCTGGTGCTCAGGCTCCAGATGGAATCTCTAGGGGCACATTCACAACACCTGAGGCCTAGGTCTCACCCCGTGAGAGTCTGATTTCATTGGCCTAGGTTGTAGCCTGGGCAATGGGGAGCTTTTAAAGCCACCAACCCAGGTGGACCTAAAGTGCCACCCATGGGCCCTTTAGCTACATGGAAATAGAACTTGTCTTTGTGTGTTTGACTTCCCACATCCTGAGTTTCTACGGGGGAGGACTTCCCTTGGCCCACTGATGAGGACAAAGTATAGGCACCCTGGACTCACACTGGATGTCCCTGGAAATGGTCGCATGGCTCACTCCATCACTTTCTAGTAGTGTGGCTGTAGGGTCAGAGCCTGTCTCTGAGCCTCAGCTTCATATGCCCAGTGGGAATGGTTTCTGTGCCCTGACCTTACAGAGTTGCTATGCAGGTCCAGAGACAGTCTAGAGAAGATGTAAGCTAGGGGATTCCAGCCCCACTCCCCTGCTATGCTGAGATACCCATTCTCTCCTGGCTTCTGGAGACAACACACTCAATCTGTGGGCACGGACAGGAAGTGAGGCTTTGGGGAGGAGGACCTATACTTTGGAAGAGGTGGATAGCAGAGCCACCTCCCTCATTTTGATGGCCTCAGGCCAATGAGCGGGAATGGCATCCTTTATGAGATTGAGTGTCACACAGTAAAACCAGGATGAGGGCCAGGTCTGCCACCTGGGAGCTGTCCTCTCCCTATTGTGATCACCATATTTCACAGGAAATGATGGGGCAACCAAGGTCTGAGCACCCCAGGAGGTCTACAGCCAGACTGGGGTGTAGGACAGGGGTAACTCCACCCAGGTGTGGACCTGGTGGCAGTTTGAGACCCCTGAAGATCCTCAGGCCCTGGTGGTCCACTTTGCCCCCTCTCCACCCCTTCAGTTTGCTACATCTCAGCACTGGTCCTGGCTTGTTCACTCACCTTCCTCATCCAGATTCGCTCGCTGGTGATACACAGGTTAGTGGCAGGCTCTGATCCTCCTAGTGTAGAAGTCAGGGATGGGAGGAAGACAGCAGAGCCCCATGGGCCCCTGACCCAGGAGGGCCTGTAGGGAAGGCCCTAGGGCTAGAGTGTAGGTCCCTGCAGGCCCAGGTTATCCTTGAGCCCACCAGAGCTGTGAGCCTACCCGTGAAGGTGAGGGTGGGCCTGGGGCTGTCCTGGTGGTAGTCCTGTATAGCTGGAGAAATGTCTGTGAGTGACACAGGGCACAATGACCCCAAGCTGGCATGAGGAGTTTGTGATCTGAGAAGGGACCCCGTGGTGGGCTGAATTCCACAGGGAAGGTGGCCTGAGGGTACCAGCATTCTAGCTGAGAGCAGAAGGAGAGGTAGGAGACGAGGGGTAGCAGCAAGATGCTAAAGGCAGGAGACACAACGTGGGTAAGAATGGCACTGTGGCACTGGGCTGAACTTGAGACCTGTAGGAAGGTGGGTGAGGAGGAGGCGGGGCTGGTGCAGGGAAGATGGATGCCTAACCCCCAACCCCCCAACCCCCATGTTCCCATTGATGGTGAGCAGAGGAATAGGAGGGATTCCACGCAGACAGGGAGAAAAGGTCCTAGCCAGGAGCAGATGCATGGAAAGGGGAGGTCCAAGCACTTGCTATGTCAGGAAACTAGTCCACATGCCTTGTGCATTTAACATGCTTCAGAGCTCCCACTTGGGGATCTCCGCCTGGCATTTAAGGCCCTACCCCCAAAGCCCTGGCTGCCTGCAACCTCTTGTCCTGCTCTGGTGGCTAAGCTGTGTGTTGCTTTGCGTTTCCACTGTTGTTTCCCAGTTTTTTGACTCAGCTCCCAAAGATCCCTTGAAACACACACACATATCCTGCAGCTTACTCTTACTTACCCTTTAAGATGATGCCCAGAATCATCTTCTCCAGGAAGCCTTCCCAGACCTCCCAGGTTGGGGTACTGGTTGCCCATAGCTTCTACCACCCAGGACTTCCCAGCTGACAGCAGTTCACTGTGATTAGACTAAGAGTTTGGCCAGAAGCTAGCCCAGAGGAGGAATTGTAGCAGTATATATTGCTCTCTAAGGTCCCTACCTTCCTTTTCTCACCCCAGAGCCAATCTGCAAGCTCTGTACCGAGGGGCTGCCCCAGGCCTGGGCTCTCGAGCCCACAGCCTGCACCCCTCTCGCCAGGCCCTGTTCTGTTGGATGAGTTTCAGTGCCCACCAGACTGCCTTCACTTGCCTCGGTGAGTACTCCCTGCCTGTGCCACCCTGCCTCTGTGCAGTCCCACCCCGGACCGTGGCCCCAGTACGGGAGGGAAATAGAGTTCAACTGGTCAGGGCTGCCCCCGGGTGCCTGCTGGTGCTGAGGAAGTCCCTGGAGCACAGAGCAGATGGACCTGCCCTGCCTTTCCTGCTCTCAAGTTGGGAGGGTACAGCTATCCTCAGAGAATGAATAATTCTCACACACGGTATAGACCCTGGGTACCATCAGGCATTTATATGAAGGGGGGACCCCGATGCTACAAGTGTCAAGAACAAGGAGGCATGTTTTAGCCCGTGTAAGGTAGGACTGGGCCACAGTGGGTCACCTTAGGAGATAACGTAAGTCCCTAACACTGGACATGCAGGCGGCATTCAGTGGCCGTTGCTAGAAGAGCAAAGGACTTCCTGCTACTCCCTGAGGGGCTGGACCAGATAACCTTCAAAAAGTCCTCTTGCAACACTGAGTTTCTGATTCTCCCCTCGGGCACTGCAGTGAGCAAAGCACCCTGAGACATGAGGGGCTGGGATTTGGCATATGAGTCCCCTTTTTCTCTCTGCTGGTTCCTTCAGTTCTCATCTCCTGGGAAGGAAGAAAAGGATAATATAAGGAGTGGAGCGCTAAAAGGGCAAAAGGGCTAAATTATGTCTAAAAGTAATGGTTTCTTTGGTAGACTTGATACCCAAAAGGAGCCTGGTGACGAGTGGTTAAGTGCTTGGCTGTTACCTGAAAGACAGGCAGTTCAAAGTCACACTCAGCAGGAGAGAGATGTGGCAGTCTGCTTCTGTAAAGGTTACAGCCTAGGAAACCCTATGAGATCGTTCTACTCTATCCTATCAGGAAGCCATGAGCTAGACTCAACTTGACGGCACACAACAATAGTGTACCCAAACCCTATTGTAAATTACACATTATCCCGTGTAAGCAATTAGCCCGTTGCTCCAATAGACAATTTCACCCCCACCTGCCATGTGCCAGGCTCTAACCTGAAAGAATGCAAACATTAGCTGAAAAGATAGTCCTATCCCTAAGGGGAAACCCTGGTGGCATAGTGGGTTAAGGGCTATGCCTGCTGACCAAAAGGTCGGTAGTTCAAATCTGCTGGTTTCCCGGGAACCTTTATGAGGCAGCTCTACTCTGACCTCCAGGGTCACTTTGAGTAGGGCCCAACTCGACGGCAGTGGTTTTTCTCATTTTTTATTCCCGAGGGCCCAGGAAAAATTGAGGGAAAACAGTGTTTGCAGAGTAGTTTGTGGTTTTCAAAGAACTGTCGCAGACATTATATCACTGGATCCTGATATCAGTCCTCTGAAGTAGGGACCACTATTCTCATTTTACAGAAGAAGAACTGAGGCTCAGGGAGGTAAAGTAATTTACTCAAGGCAGCACAGCAAAGCAGTGGTAGAGTAGGGATGTGAAACTACGTCTGCCTGATACCAAAGCCCTCCGGTCCCTGGGTGGCAGGGGTGGCCAGGCCCCACCGAGCATAATGCCTGTTCCCCTCCTACCTCCTGCCGTGGCAGGTCTCCTGGTGCAGCAAATCATCTTCTTCTTGGGGACCATGGCTCTCGCTTTCCTGGTGCTTGTGCCTGTGCTCCACGGCAGGAACCTCCTGCTCCTCCGAGCCCTAGAGTCCTCATGGTGAGTGGGGAAAGAGGCAGAGGGCTCCAGGACCGCTTCCCAAAGGCTGGCTAACAGTGGCTACTCTCTCTTCCCCCTCCCCCAGGCCCTTCTGGCTGACCTTGGCCTTGGCTGTGACTCTGCAGAACATGGCGGCCCAGTGGGTCTTCCTGAAGACTCAGTATGGACGTCCAGAGCTGACCAACCGGTGAGGTGGCTCCTGGGCTTGTGGCTCCCTCAGACCCTCAGTCTCTTCTTCTTTCATCTCTCTCTCTGTCTGTGCTGCCTTTGCTATCTTCTCCCTTTCTCTTTTAGGGAACCCAACAGGTAGCACAGAGAATTGCTTTCTTCACTTCAGGATACACACTGTGAGGCCAGTCATAGCCTATAGGCTTTTTCTGCTTCAGGGATCCATGTCTCCCCTGGATCCTCTGTCCCCTCGAAACTAAGTGCCTTCTCACTTTGCAGGCACTCTGTGTGTCAGATGGAGGCTGTGGGAGAGAGAAACATGTCCCTTGGAGAGACCCAGAAGACAAGAGGCCCAGTAGAGGGAGGTGGGGGACATTGGAGTTCCACAAACATCCAGGTGCACCATCACTTACGTCCCAGCTCTGCCGCTGATGAGCTAGACAGCCTCAGCTGAGGTGTTCACGCTCTCTGACCTTCAGTTACCATGCTGTAGAAGTGGGAGGCGTGACCTGCCTGGCACGGGGTAGGGAAGGCAAACTGGGTTGAGAGAGAGAAGGCCCGGCACAGGATAGGGCACACAGCAGTGCTGGAGGCATTTCATGTGATTTGACACTGTCTCTGGAGTGGGGTGCCTCAGACTTTATGCTCTCCCCATCCCAGGCCACAGGGATAGATTAACTAGCAAGTAACGTACGTGCAGGATTGCAGTAAGGAAGGTAGGCATGGACTTAACTGTGCTTACTGACTCACCTGGAGTGCTCAGTTTCGTGTGAATTTCGCTACACCCTTGACGTGGGGAAGAACAGGTGAAACCGCACACTCCAGATGAGCAGCTGAGCACAGGTAAGCCTGTGCTACCTTGCTTACTGGGTCATCGGGCCCCACCAGGCGAGCTCTGTCTGCAGCCGTCTTCCTCCTCTTTCCCATCAACATGTTGGTGGGCAGCGTGGTGGCCACCTGGCGAGTGCTGCTCTCTGCCCTGCACAACGCCATCTACCTCAGCCAGATGGACCTCAGCCTGCTGCCACCTAGAGCTGCCACTTTTGACCCTGGTAAGGGCACTGGGCAGGGGCGGGGCCTGGGGCCTGGGGCCTGCGGCAGGAAGTCCAAGCAGTAGTACGGGAGGGGCTGTCCAGAGCCCGCTCTGGGAAGTGTGTCCCTGGGCAGGGGGAGGGAGAATGTGGGGTTGCACCCTGAGACTGCACTGTGCAGTTAGAATCAGCTGACCGATGCAGAGTACCACAAGGGATCTTAGAGACAGAGTGCTCAGTGCAAAAGACAAAGTGCAATGAGACAGACGACATGCTTCCAGTTAAGCAAAACATGTAGACACCAAATTGCAATGCATGTTCTGCAGGAGCTGGACCAAAATAGACGCAGCCCAATGGCTGGGCGGGGTGGGGGGAGGGTGTGGGTGGCCCTTGGCGTGGAACATGGAAGTCGCATGGGGCAGACTGACCTGAGTTTCCCCACAGCTTCTCCTCGCGCATCCCACCCTTCCCTGAGGCCCAGTCCCCTCAGCCGTAGAAATGCAAGTGTTAACGGCTCAGCCGCTCTCCTGAACCTGGCTGCATTAAGTAAACATGAAGTGCTCGGTTGAAGGGTACAAGCTAGGAGCTCTGTTAACTTTGTGAAAGGAATGTGTGCAGCATACTGTGTACTTGGGACAGGTTGTGTGTGCTGCATCTATGCATCCTTCATCCATGCGTCCTTCATCCATGCATCCTGCCCTGCATCCATGCATCCTGCTTTCATGCCTCCTGCATCCATGTGTACGGCATCCAAGCATCCCGCATCTGTGCTTCCCTCATCTGTGCATCCTGCATCCGTGCGTCCCACATCTGTATGTCCCTCATCTGTACATCCTGCATCTGTGCATCCCACATCTGTGTGTCCCTCATTCGTGCATCCTGCATCCGTTTGTTCTGCATCTGTGTGTCCCACATCTGTACTTCCTGGATCTGTGTGTGTGTATTGCCTGGAGTGTCTCACGGTTTCACATGAACTTGTGTACAGGATATCCCCTGTGTGTGCACCAGCCCTAGGGGGACACTGCATGTGCAGCACATGCATCTGCAGTGTGTGTGTCAGAGGCAACACACAAGCATGTGCCCCCACACACTGTGAGTCTTAATGGCAGCTGACCTACATATCAGACATTCTGTGTGTCACCTGTCACATGCATGTCCACAGGGTGTTTGAGGGCACAGTGGGGTGCGCTTGTGAGACCCAGTGCCCCTCTGAGTGGTGTGTTGTGAGTCCAAAGATGCTGTGTGCCCATGCGATGGTTTGTGTATAAGGCACGCATGTCTTCACAGAGAATGTCTGTGTGTATGGCCACATGTGCAGTGCTGTGTGAGATTTCTCCTGCCAAAGAATATTTCTGAGAAGGTAAATTTTAAATGCTGTAATGAGTTCTTTTGAGAGGGATCAAAAATCCATGGATAATAGGGCAGTATCCAAATGCAAAAGAGCAAATTAACTCTGCCAACACGAAAAATGTCAACAGTTTATATAGCAGGAGCCAGGAAGTTAAAGACTTCATGGAGGTTTGACATTTGTCAAAGTAGGAAAAAGGATTTTCTAATGACACACTGTCATAAATGCGAATAAGGATGACCTGGGGAGCTGTAACTTTGGGTACTGCACGCTTTTCAGGTTCCAGGGACAACAAATCCAAAGTCTGTTAGTTATTTATGAGCAGGGTTCTTTCTTAAGAGTCTGGGGCATTTTCAGTCTTTCAGTTGCTAGGCTCCAGCAAGTCTGGAGGATATATATTTTTATTTTAACATTCCACAGAGTGTGTGCAAAGCAGCCTTGGTGATGGTGACGGTGAAGTGCTCTCCTATTAACTGAAAGGCTGGTGGTTCTAACTCATCCAACAGCTCTGAGAAAGACCTGCAGCCTTTGAGTCAATTGTGACTCATAGCAACCCTTTAGGGGGGTAGAACTGCCCCATAGGATCTCCAGGGAGTGCCTGGCAGATTCAAACTGCCGACCTTTTGGTTAGCAGCTATACTTCTAAGAGTATACTCTTAAGAGAACCAGCAATTCATTCCTGTAAAGGTTACAGCCTGGCAAACTTTATGGAGCAGTTTTACTCTGTCACATGGTGCAGCCATAAGTTGAAATTGACCCCAGAAACTAACGACAACAGAGGGTATGTGGCTGTGCCTTGTGTGAGCTTGCCCTAGGTGCAGCAGACACACATGTAGTGTGCTCTGAGCATGTCCAAATGTGCCTACGTACTGTGTACACACCTTGTGTGTCTCCTGCCTGGGGTTTCTGTATGAAGCCCGTGCAGTGCGTTCCCTGTATGTGTTGGGGGTGTGTCTCAGCTTTCTGGCAGGCTGGTGGTCCCCCTTCCCTCAGCACTGCCTGTTCCCACCCGCCCAGGCTATCACACATACAGCAACTTCTTGAAGATTGAGGCCAACCAGTCACACCCAGCCGTGACAGCCTTCTGTACCCTGCTCCTACGAGGGCGGACATCCCAGCCCCGGGCCCGGCCTCTGGCAGGCCCCCAGGACAGCCTGAGACCCCGGGAGGAAGAAGAAGGTAAGGCCGGCCATCCGGCTCTCCCAGGAAGGAGGCTACTTTCTCCCCCATACACCCACACTAGTGGCGAGTGCCAGGAAAATTCTCACTTCCTCTCTCCCTCGGCTGCCTGTGGTTGCCCCTCCTGGCTCAGTCTTGGGGTCATTTTTTCCATGATATGAACACACACACATTTGCACACAGAAAATTAAACAGTTGGTTTGCTAAAGGGCTTGGTCAACCCTACCACCTCCTTCAACCAGCTCTCCTTCTCAGTGAGGAAACCCTCCTGCCTGTCTACCTGGAAATGTGGGAGACACTAACTGGCTCCAGGGCCTTGCTCCTCCACAGACCTCATGCTCCTCTCTTCTGTCTGCCACCTGCAGGATGACACCCTAACCCTGTAGTCAGTGTCCCCAGTCCTTTACAGACACCCCTCCACAGCCTCACACTTCCTGCGAATCTCTGCTCTGAGCCGGCACCAGGAATCCACATTCCACGCCTTTTTCCATCCTCCCGCACCACCCTCTGTCACCCACCCCACTCTGCACACAGGATTGCCAGCCTCTGCTTGGGCCCAGGTCCCTGGGAGGCTTGGCCAGGTGTGTTGAATGACTCACTGAAGGTCTCTCCTTTACAGGAATGCAGCTGCTGCAGACTAAAGACCCTGTGGCCAAGGGAGCAGGGTCCAGGGCCAGCCACGGCAGGGCCCGCTGGGGACTAGCCTACACGCTGCTCCACAACCCAGCCCTGCAGGCCTTCAGGAAGCCAGTTCCGGCAGGTGCCTGGACCAACGGCACCCAGCCCTGAAGGCAGGGAAGGCCAAGTCACCCTGGCCTTGTCTGTCGGGTGACACTGTTCTCCTGCCACCCCACTCCCTGCTCTCCAGGCTTGGCAGCCCCTCCACACAGCTCCAGCTCTGCCAGCATATTTCCACAGGGCACAGCCCAGGGCAGCCCTCTCAGGGGTCACTCTAGTTGGATACAGGTCTTCATTCTGAGCCTCAGCAGGGTTCCGATCTGCTCCTTGGCCGCAGGAGAATCTGAGGGGACTCTGGAGAAGCAGTTGGAAGTTTAGGCCTGAGATCTGAAAGCCAGAGAGGCCAGGGCAATCGTGGTGGTGGAGGGAAAGAAGAAGGAGAGGGAAAGGTCCAGCCACATCCAGGCCCTGCCCACCCTCGCTCCTTCTCACACAGCCTCACTGAAGCCTCCTCCCGAAGGGACCCCACAACTGGAGGCCTCAAATTCCAGCTCAGCTGTCCCTCACCCCAACCTCACTACCATGGGACTGGCCATGACTTCCTTTTCCTCCCACCTTCCCTCCCTTCTCTGGGAGATGGCTGGAAAGCTCCCTGGCCTCCTGACCTGCCAGGTGGGCCCCGGAGGAAGCCACGGGCTCCCACTGGGCAGCAAGTCACAGCTCAACCCAGGCCCCACACCAAGCCACCCGCACTTGAAAGCCAGATATTTGTCATAGTTTTTCTACCTCTAAAAATTATGAAAGAGGTTAGTGTGTTCCCTGTAATAAACTTGTCCCTGAAAAACAGTTCTTCTTATGAGGGAGGATACGTAGGGGGACGGAGGGAAATATCAGCATATACTCTTGGGAGGGGTTGTGGGTACTCTCTGGTCATAGGCTGGGCTGGGCACCAGCTAGGGGGCAGAGCAGAACCTATATCATGTTCCTTTGCCGGGAAAAGAGGCTGGGACTCTATGCTCACCCCTGTGCCGTGTGGGTGTTGGCTGAAGAAGTAGGACTTACTCTGGGTCCTAAAGAACCTGATCAAGTTGGTGAAAGATGTTGGATGGATGGTGTAGGCAGCTGTGGGGATGAATCAGGTGGGACAGGCCATGCAGGGGGCAGAGAGGGGCTGTCCTAATGGGAGTGTACCAAGCATGCAGAAGAGGCAGCTGAAGAGAGTGGAGACAGAATGAGGACCCCTCCCTCTGCTGGGGGCCTTGATGGAGTCCCCAGAGCTGGAGACAACAGGGAGATGTAGCCACATAGGGACCTGGGTCGGTGGGGCCTGGAAAAATGTCTACACAGTTAGTAGAAACTACAACCCCAACATGTTTGCACTCACTGGGAGCCTCAAACATGGGAGGGGGGGCAGGGCACTCAAACCTACCACAGAGGCCACCTCTGAGAGCCGGCAAAGAGGGCAGGCTACCACCTCACTGCAGCCAGCAGAAACCATCCAAGGACCCAGAGGCTGTCTCTGCTCTCCACAAGGAACAGAGCACAATAGAAGGTGATCAGACTGAGTCACTGAACACCCAAGACTACGTAAGCCCAGAGGTGAGGCATTTTGTCCAAACCAAGAAGGGAACATCTAGGAAGTCTTTCTGGAGGAGGTGATGGCTTAGCCAAGTTTTTTAAGACTGACCTAGCCAAGAGAGGAATCGGGAAGGGGTTCTGGGCTGAGGGAACAACATCAGCCAAAGCACAGAGGCATGAACCATCACTGAGCATTCTGGAAGCAAGGAGCAGCTCCAAGTCTCTAGAGTTCAGACAGCAGGCGGGGTGGAGTCAGCCAGAGGGGGAGGGGCTGTGAATGACTTCCACGGAAGACTCATGGGTTCTCACGCTACAGAAGTGAGGGCCAAGGGAGTCATCACATCACTCGGGGCACAGGTCTTCCCCACCCCAGCCCTGACTCAGGTCTGCCACTCAGGTTCAGTGTCAAGAAACCAAGTCTGCTCCAGCTGTGAAAGGGAGTAGAGAGATCAGGGGTCCCAGAGGGGTTGAGATTAGCCAGACTTGGACCCTAAAACACCACTCTGCTTTTCTGGGGAAACTGAAGCCCAGAGAAAGGCAGTGACTTACCCAAGGTGGCACAGCAATGGAACTCAGTTACCTCCTGTTTTTTCCCACTGGTCTCAGGGCCGTGCTTGACCCAAGTTGTCAGTGACATCAGCTCAGCTGGGTCTGCAAGCCAGGGGGCGGGGGTGGGGCCGTGTGTGCACCAGGAGGCTGGGGAGGAGGAGGAAAGCCTGGCCAGCAGCCAAGCTCACAGCTGCTATCCTAGACTCCTTGGCTTTCCTGCTTCCGCTCTGCTGAGCTCAGCAGTCCTGGGGGCTTTAAGCAAAGGCTGCTGAGGTTTCTGGGCTGATCCACGCGCCTCATACTCTGAGACTGCAGTTCAATGCCAGCCCCAGCCCAAAGTCAGTTACAGATTTGCCTTCCTCGTGGTGAAATGATCCCTAGGGACCTGCAGGCCTAGTTCAAACTTTCTTCAGAAAACATCACTTCCTCCTGATAAGGCTGAAGGTAAGTTTGATGGATCTCCCCCCAACGTCACCCTCCGATGTCTTCCCTTAGTCTCACTTTCCCCAGGGATTTCTCGTCTTTCCTCTGGCTCCTCTGTCCAGTGGCCCTGTCCTCCTTTCTCCCATCTATCCTCTCGCCTTGCCTGCCCCCTCTACCTTCTTTCCTAACACCACCTCCAGCAGCAGGACAGGGAACAAAGGTCCCAACCCAGACACTTCTACTTCTTCCTCACCCTCTCCAAAATACCCCTGTAGCTACCACTAAAGTGGTTCAGGGAAGCTGCAGGCCCCAGAGAAACCTCTGCCATGGTTTTCAGGTCCCCTACCCCTGTTTGTCCTGTGTGCTTGTTTAGGGGGAAGAAGTGTCCACAGCTCAGTGGGCTGCCTGGCCTGTAGGTGGCAGGAGTATCCATGTATGGGCAGCAGACTGGCTGCCCTATCCACACCCCCTAATCCCACACCCAGTGTAGAATTTCCAGTTCCAGACACAACTCCAAGCAGACATAGGGAGCATCAAAATTGCTGTTTATTTCTTGGCCACCCCAGGCTGGCTGGCCACTACAGGGGGGCAGGTTATAGATGCGTACTTGGAAACAGATGGGACCAGTGTCCCTGCTGCAGAGGTGAGGGCTGAGGGAGAAGAAGGCCGTCTTGGTCCTCTAGCTCAGTATGCGCTGAGGGTGGAGACACCCAAGGAGCTGGAGCAGGTCACTATACCTCCCTCTATTCTAACCCCCTCATGCCCTGTCTGCTGCAGTGACCTGCCCGTCACCCCCCAGCTCGCCAATCACAGTGCCTGGGATCCACCAACGAGGCTTCATCTGGTCGGGAGAAGGCAACACCCTGTTAGTATGCTGCCCCCACGGGGAGCACGGGCAATGCTGTTAGCAGCAATTAGCACCCATAGATAGTAAGTTATGGGATCCAAGTTGGTACTACTCACAGCTTGGAGCAGGTCTAGAGGTTGGGGGTGGTGGGTGTTCTGGAAGAGACTAGAAAGAGAGGTAGGAAGATAGAAAGCTGCCTTTCAGGCCTCAGGAGTTGCCAGCCCCAGGCCCCCGAGGCACTTATAAAGGACGTTGGCAGGACCAGGGAAGAAGCTGGGGCGACCCTGCCCACCCAGGTTGGCTAGAAGGAGGGAAGGAAGAAGAGAAGGAGGCTCTGGGCTAGCAGGAGCAGGCCCAGGGGCTGCTGCCCAGGACCTCCCCCGGCCACCATGGCTGCCTCGTGGCTCCCAGCCCTGCTGAGGTAGATGATGACCACGTTGTCCTCAGGTCCCGATGGCTGCACCTCATTGTCAACTGTGTAGCAGCCCTTGCCCTCGGCTGCTTTGCCGTGGAACCGGCGGCCCAGGGCATCCTCGCCACCTTCACCTGGGGTGGCCAATGCCACATTCACAGAGCTCTCAGCACTACCCAGCTCGTTGGTGGCCAAGCAGCTGTAGGTGCCCTCCTCCAGCTTGCCAAAGTCGGGGATGAGCAGGCTGCCATTGGCAAAGGCCTGGAAGCGGGGCCTGCCTCTGGCTGCTGGGGTACCAGGTGGAGCACGCCCATCCACACCCACGTTGGGGCTGGCAATCTCCACGGTGCCCCCAGGAGTCTGGATGTGCCAGTGCAGTTGGGGTGCCGGCTGCCCATCTACATCACAGTGGAGGGCCAGCACAAAGCCAGGCCGCAGCTCAGCCCCATCCTGGCTGGGCTGGTAGGTGAGCTGCACTGAGGGCGCCGAGCATGGCAGCGGGGGCAGGCGGCTCACTGGTGTCCCCTTGAGGACATGCGGCGAGGTACAGGCGATGTTGTCCTGCTCTGGGATGGACACGGCAGTGGCTAGAGCCCATGTCTTGAGCCACACGATGCCACAGGTGCAGTCAAAGGGATTATCATTGATCTGCAGGTGAGACAGAGCAGTGAGCGGTGTGAAGGTGCCCTCGGTCAGCGTGTGCAAACGGTTGTGGTTGAGCTGCAGCGAGCGCAGGGAGCCCAGGCTGCGGAAGGCGTCTTGGGGGATGAAGTCCAGCTCGTTGCTGTCCATCTTGAGCAGCTGCAGGGAGCTGAGGTTGTGCAAGTCGCTCCAGGCAAAGTCAGAGATGAGGTTATGACTGAGGTCCAGGCTCTTGAGCTGGCCCAGAGAGGCCAGGGCACCAGGAGCCACCGTGCGAATCTCATTGTGCGCCAGCCACAGTGACTGCAGCAGGGGCACCTCCTCGAAGGCGCCCCCTGGCAAGCCTGGAAGACGGTTAGCAGACAAGCTCAACGTGGTCACGTTGCCTGGGAAGCCGAGTGGCACGGCCTCTAGGTCACGGTAGGCACAATCTGCGATCTGGAATCCGTACTTCTCCCCACAGTCACAGGGCTCCGGACAGGCCTGCCCCAGGCCCAGGAGAAGTGCCCAGAACAGCAGACACGGCCCCCACATTGTACCTCCTGTAGAGAAGGGCATGTCACTGAGGTGACCTGAGGGCCCAGGGCAGGGACTCCTCCCTTCAGGGACCCACCAGCCCTTCTGCTCTATGAGGTCCTGCCCCAATACAACCCAGCTAAGGCCCAAACCATAAACCGCACCCCCTCCCCCCGCGGTAAATATTACAGAAGGGGAAACTGTGGCCCAGAAAATGGCCAGAACTTGCCCATAATTCTGCAGCCAGGCGAGGTGAAGGCAGGATAGATGAGGACCCCCCAGATCCTCCTCTGAGTGGAACACTCTCTCTGCTGGGGCCTGTTCTTAGCTGACTTTATGACTTGAAATCTGTTTTCCAGCAGCCCCTATCCCCAGCACTTTGCAAAACTTCCCTGCTGCCCTCCTACATCCTGGCCGCAGCCCCTCCCATCGGAGATCCCCATAGGTACACTCTGCCTGGGGCCCAGACAAGGCCCCTTCTGCAGTGCACACCACCCCCCTCCACCCTGCCTGCCGCCTCCTGCTTTTCTGGCCTCAGCAGACACAGACCCTTTCTACAGAATCACACCCGTGGCCTGTTCTGTTAAAAAACGGCAGGCAGCTGCCTAAATAAACCACCGCCAGGCCCTCTCAGCTGGCTAGGGCGAGGCTATCGGCTCAGCCCCAGCACCACTGGGAGTTCCAAGGCCCTGCAGTTTCCTGGTGGCATAATGGTTAATGCGCTCCACTGCTAACTGAAAGGTCAGTGGTTTAAACTCACCAGCTGCTCTGTGGGAGAAAAGTGGAGCAGTCTGCTTCAGTGAAGATTTAAAGCCTGTCCTATAGGGTTGTTATGAGTCCAAATCAACTCCATGGCAACAGGTTTGGCTCTTTGGTTGTAATTGTTGGAGGAGGTAAGGTCCCCTGGATGGCACCAAATAAAGCATTGTCCCAAGCACCTCAAACCAACAGGGAGGTGTGGGTGGGTGGCACCCTTGTGCCCAGCAGGCCTCTCCTCCCGCTAGCCCTTCATACCACTTTACCCCCCACCCCCCCGCCGGCTTACCTTCAAACTAGTCTTCCCTGGTCAAGAAGAGCCACTTCTGGAGGAAACCAAAAAGCAACAAAGGACCGAGTTAGCTCAGGAGCGCTGTAGGGCCAAGGGCTGCCCAAGGAGAGCAAGGATGCAGGAGGACTGCAGCCTAATCCCTGCCCCACCTTCAACGTGCACGCCTGAGCCCACCCTGCTGGGGACAGGGTGCCGGGGACAGTCCCTGAGAGGTAGCTGCAGGGAGGGAGCCCGGGCAGCCTGCACACTCCCTCCTTTACAGCCAAACAACTGCTTCTCTGCAGCAACAAGGACCTGTGTTTCATAAGCGACACCAGAAACTTGAGGAGAAAAGATGCCAAATTTTTTTGGGTTGTGTTTTTTCTCTCCCTCTCACTCACTTTTTAGCAGCTTCAACTTCTTTAAAGACACAGCGCTGTCTGGACAGGAGCCAAGAAAAGATGCAGCCAGAAGAAATTTCGGGAGGGCAGTAGAGGGGGAGGGCAGTAGAGGGGGAGGCCAGAGAGAAACTGAAGCTCATACTGAAAAATGTGAGACGTTTGACCTGACTTCCAACCAAAAAAAAAGGACCTCCATTCTCCAAACCACGGCTGTGTGGCCAGGGAGGGACAGCAAGGGTGATCGTGTGGGCACTGTGTGTGGCCAAGTCTGTTTGTGTCGATGAGTGTGTGCAAACGAGTTTGTGTCTGTGGATGTGGGCGTAAGGCTGTGTGTCTTTCTGTGGATGTGAGTTTCTGTGTGTTTTAGAATAGGTGGATGTGAGTGCTTGCTTGCCTTTTGTGTGTGTTTGTGTGACGATCAGTGTAAGGCTTTCTGTCTTTGTGTGCGTGTCTTTCTGTGTTTGCTGGGTGTGGGCTTCAGATGCTGTGTCTTTGTGTGTGTCCGTGTTTGTGCATCTGTGTTGGATGTGGTTATGAGACCATGTGTCTTTCTGTCTGTGTGAGCTTGTGTGTGTTTGGGGTTGTTTGAGTGCATTTGTGTATGTATGTGACTCTCTATGTGTATGTTGGATATAGTTACGAAACCCTATATATTTGTGTGTGTGTCTGTGTTTGTGCTGGATTTGGGTGTGAGACCCCCATTTTTGTGTCTGTGTTTGTCTAGTGTGGGTATGAGACCCTCTATCTTTGGGTGTGTGTGTCTGTTTTTGTTGGGTGTAGGTGCAAGAACCTACATCTTTGAGTGTGTGTGTGTGTCTCTTTCTCTCTCTCTCTGTTTGTAGGGTAGAGACCTTGTGCCTTTGTGTGTATATCTCTGTTTGTTGGGTATGAGTGTCTATGTGTGTGCACGGCTCTTTGTCTTTGTGTGTGTGCGTATCTTTGTCATTGAGTGTATGTGTGTCTCTGTGTTTGTTGGCTGTGGGTGTGAGACTCTGTGTCTTTGCGTGTGTGTGTCTGTGTTTGTTGGGTGTAAGTATGAGGCCCTGTGTCTTTGTGTGTATGTGTGTGTCTCTATGTTTATCAGGAATGGGTGTGCGAGACCTTTTACCTTTGTATATGTGTATGTATATCTCACTCTATGTTTGTTTGATGTGGTGTGACACTCTGTGTCTTTGTGTGTGTATGTGTGTGTGTGTGTCTTTGTTCACTGGGTATGGGTATGAGACCTTGGGTCTTTGTAAGTGTGTGTCTTTCTCTGTGTGCTTGTTTAGTACAGATGTGAGATCCTGTACAAAAGAGTTTGTCTATTTTCAAGTGCAGGTAGTGAGTGCTCTGTGTGTGTGTGTATGTGTGTGTGTGTGTGTGTGTGTTCGTCTGAGTGTGAAACTGTGTGTTTCACTGAAACACTGAGAAGGGCAAAGCCACTGAAACATTCTTCAGGCTCTAACCCTTCAGTGAGAAGCCGAATGTTGGGCCTCTGTTGCTGGGAACACATATCTCCCTCTCCTGCACCAGAGGCCCTGCCTGCTGGCTCCAGTGCCAAGCTGCCCAGCACGTTGTTGGTCATAGTGATCCCAAGGCCCGCTGTTCCAGATGCAGATCTGCTGTCTCCACGTCTCCCCCTGCCCCCACCCCCGACCCCATGCTGCACGGAGGGGGTGGATAGGTAGACGGGCAAGGCCAGCTGTGACGGGGAGTGCTCTTCTAGGCTTCAGTCTTCCTGGCTGGGATTCGGAGACAGCTCAGCCCACAGAGACACTAGGA
The DNA here is from genome assembly GCA_028571685.1 of Heterohyrax brucei. Taxonomy (NCBI): domain Eukaryota; kingdom Metazoa; phylum Chordata; class Mammalia; order Hyracoidea; family Procaviidae; genus Heterohyrax; species Heterohyrax brucei. The sequence goes on from CM053148.1 coordinate 55,517,822, forward strand.
TCTCCTGGGGCCACCCTTCCGGCAGGCAGAGGCGAGGCTAAGGGCTTCAGTCCTTCTGGAATAGCCTCTCTGTGGTCTCCCTCAGAACCGGAAATAATGAAACAGAGTGGGCACTGGCCTTACTGGGCTCCGCTGTCCCAAACATGCCTCCAGAGCAAAGGTGTCTGACACTTTTGCCCTAAATGGGAGGGACCACAGAGTGGGATGGGGGAAGAGAAAGGAGCCCGAAACAAGGGGACTGGAAGAAAAACCCAGAGGCTGAGAACGTCCCTGAAAGAACCTTACAGACAAGTGATCTCACCCTCCAGGGAATACTAGTTATCAGTTGTCTTCAAGTCAGCATCAGCAGGTGGCAACCACGTGTGTGTGAGGAGAACTACGTTCCGCAGGGTTTTCAGTCTCTGGCTTTTAAGACTTAGACACCAGGCCTTTCTTCCATGGTGCTTCTGGATAGATTCAAATGTCTGATCTTTTGGTTAGCAGAGAACTAGTGGCCGTATCCGTCATCTAAGCTTCCTTCTCCTTCCATCTGTCAACCTGGCTGAGTTCTGCTTATGACATAACTTACACACTCCTGACAGGGTTTTCCCTTGGTGAGGGCTAACAGGTACTATCTTTGATTGAGAACATCCCAATAATTCCCTACCAAGCAAGGCTGCAGAGTCCTGGGAGGCACAGCCTTCAGGCTACAAAACACTCTGGAAACTGAAAGTATGTGGTCTCCGTCTGGATACTGAAGATATTCTTATGGTAGAATCACTTTCTGACATCATCATTATCTTGCTGGAGAATTCCCTGGAATGTTTTGGATTTAGCAGGTCAACCAGAGCCTGGAAGGCACTATCTTTGGAAGCACACAACTCCTGGGTTCAGTGAACCAGAGGGGAGGATGAGTGATTTCACTGTTGGAATCACAGAGGGCTTCCTGAAAGAGAGAGCGTTGCTGAGCTACTCCACAGCCTATACATCATCTTCACTTGAGCACAGCCCAGTGAGCCACCAGCTCAGCCACCAGATGCTCCCACTATTCCTCCAGAGCACTGAGGACGAGACAGCAGTTACGCTTCCTGGCCCTAGTCCTTCCTAGAGTGACTGGTTCCTTCTCTCTCACCAAGTTTCCACAAACTTTGCCTCATCAGAGAAGGCCCTCAAAGACTACTGAATCTAAGGTAGGTTCACAGACCTAAGACCTGTTTTTGCTTCAGAGCTGTTATCATAGCCTGTAATTATTTACCCACATGTGCTTAACGTGCAATCCTTCTTTGAGAGAGAAAGTCCATTGAAGGCAGACATCTGCTCTCTCCCCATTAATCCTGATCAGTAAATATACCTTGATTGAACCAGTGAGTGCATTTATGGGCGTCAGATGCCAGAGGTGAAAAGCACTGTTTTAGAGATCATGGATCCATCTCCCCATTTTATAGACAGGAAAGCTGAGGTTCAGACTAAGGAAGGGATATGCTCAAGGTTCTGTAGTACCTGATGACAAGGACCTTTTTAAGAGTCTTTCACATAATGGGCCCTGGTGGCCCAATGGTCAAGAGTTTGACTCCTAACTGAAAGATCTACTGTTTGAACCTACCAGCCACTCCTTATGAGAAAAATGCGGCAGCCTTGGAAACTCTACAGAGGCAGTTCTACTCTGACCTGTAGGGTTACTCTGAGTCAGAATCAACTTGATGGTTAAAGGTTTGGTATTTTTGGTTTTGGGGTCACACAATGTGGGAGATCTGCACTCTTATGAGTGAGTGAGAGTGTTACCAGTCTGCCTGAAAGAACTTGGTGACAGCCACACACCAGCTGCCTTCAGAATCCTACTGGGGAACAGCCGCTGGGCTTCAGGAGAAGCCAGTTGAGAGGAACCAGCCCCCTGGCAGTGCAGAAACTGGCCTTGTCAGCACCGATGATTCCCCCGTCTGCCCAGAGCCCCTCTGCCTGTGGGGCTCAGCCATGCAGGACCAAGAAGATCAACAAAACAAGGGTCACAGGGCCTCAGCTAAGAAGCACCCCATCCTCTAGGACCCATCACAGTGGGGCCTCAGGCCTAATACTCTGCAGAGGCCAGGGAGACACCCTTCATACACTTCAAGAATGCGGGCTTATTACCTCCTAAGAGCCCTCTCTGCCCTCCCATACCTGTTCTGGTTGAAAGACCTTCCTGAAAAGCCTGTCCCACAGGAGATGATGCACGCAGCGGAGGGGCACACACACCCTTTTCTCTGCCACACACTCCAGCCTGGGAGTTCCTTGTGTGCACCAGCCACCATCGTCCCTCTTCCAGCCTCCTGCAGGCTGGGCTCAGGCCTGGAACTGGGCCTTCAGTGAGTATGAGGATTCCTTGACCAGATCACAGCTGGAGGCCCACTGGTGCAGGACTGAGAGCTCTTCTCAGCTCCCACCACCCCCAACTGTGCATTCTGCCCCTCTAAGAGAGAACTGGGGGATGGAAGAGAGAGAGGAATGGACAGCCTCTGGGGTTAGTGGCCCCTCCCACCAGCCCTGGCCCTTCTCCCAAGGCCTCAGGGGCAGTTCACGGAATCACCAACCACCCCAGTTGCCTGGGACAGAGGGGTCACTGGGAGAACAGGCTTCCTGTGCTAAAAGCCAGATGTCTCAGGCAAACCAGAAGGTCAGTCACTCTGGCAGGGACACAGCACTCATTTCTCTTTTCCATACAGTTTTCTTTCATCCCTCCCCTTTCCTGCACCCCCTTTCCACAGCCCCTCCAAGCCCCTCCCAGAGGCCCAGCAGCTGTTTTTCCTCCCTCCCCTCCTTCCTCCCCCCACTGCACCTCCACCAAGCAGGGCGATGATCCCACCCCAGCTGCTCAGCCAACTCTGCACCCTAAAGAGGCCTCACACCCACAGACCAGGGAGCTGCTACGTCAGTTTTTCCTGGAAGGCAAGGAAAGATCCTGGAAAGAGAGAAAATGGAGTGAGACAGGGAGAGAAAGAGACAGAGACAGAGAAATGGGGGAAAGAGATAAGGGATAAGAGGAAGCAAAACAGAAATTCCTAGCCAGCCAGGGTTAGACCCCAGAGAAGGACACAAAGGAGAGAGAGCACGGAGTTCTGGGATGTTCCTGCTGTAGGCAAGGGAGTGAGGGAGTTGGGAGCAAAGGAGACCCCAGCGGGGTGCAGCTGCAACACTGTGGGCTGTGGCCGTGGTCCTGCGGGGCTCAGGACCACACACATGCCAACACACACGCAGAAAACAAACACTGGCTTACCAACACGCCAAGAGAAGCAGAGGCAGTCTGGGTTCCGGCTCCAGTCCTTTCCATCTAACTTGTTTGGAATAACTGGGAGAAAGCTTGATCCACTCCTACTGTAGTGTGTTTGAGCCTGTGGGACTCCCAGGAAGAAGAGACTGGCCTGGGCCCTTGAGAAGGCTGTCGTTGTGGGGGTGGGATTATGGGACACTACATGTATGTGCCTGTGTTTACATAAAAGAGAGACAGATTGAGACCTGCCTAAACCACCATGTTATGGAACTTCAGAAAGCCCTTTCCTTTTCTGGGACTCAGTGGCTCTCATATGCAGGAGTTGGATGAGATGGTCCAAAGTCCTTTCAACCCTGATGTTCTGTGAGTCCACAATTGCTGATGAACTTTCACCTAGACATGAGAATTGTGTGTGTACTCCATGTGACTATTTCTGTTTGCATGTGCATGATCCTGTGCTCATTTTCCGTGTGTGTGTGTGTGTGCGCACATGTGTGTGTGTGCATGTATTGGTCCACATGCAGGTATGTGAGCTAGGGTACCATCAGCTCTCTGCCTGGGCACCTGAGGCTTGGATGGGGTGGACAGTCCTTCCAGAATCAGCCTCAGCCTAGAGGTCTCAGCAGCCTGGCTCCAGGCTGACACAACAGTGGGGTCCTCATGAGGGGTGTGGGGGCCTCCCCTCCCCTCCCCTTCCTTCCCCTCCCCTCCCCTTCCTTCCCCTCCCCTCCCCTCCTTTCCTCTCCTCTCCCTTCCCCTCCCCTCCCCTCCCTTCCCCTCCCCTTCCCTCCCCTCCCCTCCCCTCTTCTCCTCTCGGGGTCTCATTCCTCAGGCTTTGGCAAACAGGGTTCAGAGTCTGAGGTCTACCCTGGTCCCTCTCTGGCCTCATCTCCCCCGGCTCTTGTTCACCGGCTCTAGCTTTCCCTGCTCTCCCCTCAGGTGGGAAGCCCTTGCTCTTGTTGTTTTCTCAAACTAGATGCCATCCCCCTATATTTGCAAAATTAACTACCTCACGACTTTTGAGCCTTTGTTTCAAACGCCAGCACCTCAGCAAGGCCTCCCCAGACCACCCCTTACAAGCAGCCTGTATTGATTATCCAGTGTTGCTCTAAAAAAGAAATACTACAAGGTGATATCTTCAGCAAGCAGAAATTTATTTTCTCAGAGTTTAGGAGGCTAGAAGCCTGAAATCAGGGTGCCAGCTCTAGGAGAAGGCTGTCTCTGTCTGCTGTGGGAGAAGGTCCCCATCAGTCTTTCCCTTGGTCTAGGAGGCTCTTAGCACAGGGAACCTGGGTCCAGATGTTCTGCTCCCAGCTCTTCTTTCCTGTGTGATGAGTTCCTCCTCTCTTTGCCCTCTTCTTTCTGCTTTATCTCTTGTAAGATAAAAGGTGATATAGGTCGTACCCCAGGAAAACTCTCCCGACATCAGATCAGGGCTACAGTCTGAGAAGTGGTGTTATATCCTACCCAAATCCTCTTGAATATAACCTAATCTTGCCTCATTAACCACAGACAAAGATTAGGATTTATAACACTTTAGTCACTTACATGAGATCACAAAGTGGAGAACAACCACACAGTACTGAGAATCACAGCCTAGACAAATTGACATATGTTTTAGGGGAGAGATTCAGTCTATCACACGGCCTTTGTCACTCTCTGCCTTCTGCCCCTGTTCTGTTTTTCCTCTTCCTCACACTTATTCCTGGCATTTCTGTTAGTGTATGTCTTAGTTATTTAATGCTGCTAAAATAGAAATAGCACAAGCAGATGCTTTAACAAACAGAATTTTACTGTCTTACAGCTCAGGAGGCTGGAAGTCCAAATTCTGGATACCAGCTCCAGGGAAAGGCTTTCTCTGTTGGCTCCGGGGAAGGTCTTTGTGTACCTGTAGGCCCAGCATTCCTTGAAGATCTCCATGTGTCTTGGCATCAGTCTTCTCCTTGGTCTAGGCAGTTCTCCGTGCAGGGACTTTGGGTCCAAAGGATGTGTTCTCCTGGTTCATCCTTCATGGTGGTTGGAGGTCCCTCTCTGCTTGCTTTTCTCCCCTTTTATCTCTTATAAGATAAAAGGCAATGTGGCCACAACTCAGGGAAATTGCTCAGATCAGGGCTGTGACATGAATGAGGGTGTTTCATCCCACCCTAATCCTCATTAACCTGACCCAATCCTGTCTCATTAACATAACAGAGCATTCTCAGTTGGGACCATCACCACTCTGGCATAAACCCACTGTCATCCAGTCGGTTCTGACTCATAACCAATCAATAGCTTAGGTTTACAACATGACATGAAGTGGACAATAATCCGATCACAAATGGAGAACAACTACGAGATAAGTGGGAATCATGGCCTAGCCAAATCGACACATATTCTGGGGGCAACACAATTCGATCCATGACGGTATGTTCCTTGTCCACTGCTCAGTCTGAATGTGAGCTCCACATGGGGGTTGGGGATGGGTGGACTGTGTTTTCTTCAGTAACATACCGCTATAGCCTACCTAGGGGGCCTGCCATTGAGTCAAAGAGTCAAAGTCACTGCTGACTCATGGTGACCCTATAGGTCAGAGTAGAACTGCCCCATAGAGTGTCTCAGGAGCTCCTGGTAGATCTGAACTGCCAACCTTTTGATTAGCAGATGTAGAAGTTAACCACTATACCACCAGGGTTTCCCACCACTAAGTAGGTGCACAATAAATAGTTGTTGAACAAATGAATGAGGCATGACCTCCAGGCTTCTGGCAGGAACCCTTTCTCTCCAGCCCTGTCCCATCGATAGCCCCTGCCCTTCACACTGTCCCACTGACCTTCTCCAGTCAGCATTTCTCAGCTTTCCTCAGCCGAACTGCCCTGTGCCAACCTTTCCCTCAATCTGCAGAGAACATTTTTGGCAGTAGCTCCAATTATGGCGTATTTCACAGGAATTGTTTTTGTTCTCTTTCTGGCCAGTCTCACAATTCCCACAGCAAATCTCCAGTCCCAGCTGCTCCCAAAAGTTAGCAGTGGCGTTGAGAATGTTATGAACAAGACAGAGCATGTGAATGAAGGTTCTAGCCTGCAGCCAGAGCTCCAGAGTCAGGATCGTGGTGCTCATGTTAGCTGCAGAGGGTCAGCTGGAAAGGCCAGGAGGAGAGGTGAGTGCCTGTCAATGGGTAGGGGCTGGGATAGTCAGCCACATGGATGAAAGAGAACCTGGGGTTTTATTTCAGTCAGCTAGGGCTGCTCTAACAGAAATACCACAGAATGGATGACTTTAACAAAGGAAGGTTTATTCTCACACCATCCAATAGGCTACAAGTCCGACTTCAGGATGTCCACTCCAGGGGAAGGTTTTCCCCCTTGTTGGCTCTGGAGGAAAGTCCGGTATTGCATCAGTCTTTGTCTAGGGAGCTCTCAGTGCAGGAACCTCAGGTCTGAAGGATGCACTCTTCTCCTGGTGCTGCTTTCTTAATGGTGTGAAGGTCTCAATTCTCTGCTTGTTTCCCTTTCCTTTTATCTCTTGCAGAATGAGAGGATTAAGGGTGGTACAAGCCATACTCCAGGGAAACCCCCTTTACAGTGGAACAGGGAGGTGATCCTATGAAGGGATTTACAGTCCCACCCTAATACTTTAACATACTGTATAGCAAACGCACAAAACGGAGGACAATCATAGAATACAGGGAATCATGGCCCAGCCACCTGGCTTCACATATTTAGGTGGGGACACAATTCAGCCCATAGCAGACTGGAATGATTGTGAGGAGCAAATAGTCCCTTTGTCCCTTAGGGAAAGTGGAACTGAGGCAGTGGGAAGAGGGTGGAGGGCAGAGGGCAAGAGAATAACAGAAAAAGAAGCCTTAAAAAATGCATGTTGCTAGGTGAAAGAAACCAATCTGAGAAAGTTGTATACTTTATGATTCCAATTACATGGCTTTCTGAAAGTGGGAAAACTAGAGGCAGAGAAACCCGGTCCTGCAGTGGTTAAGCCTTGGACTGCTAACCAAAATGCTGGCAGTTCTAATCCACCAGGTGCTTCTTACAAACAACGAAGCAGTTCTGCTCGGTCCTGTGGGGTCACTATGAGTCAGATTCAGCTCACCAGCAATGAGTTCTTGTTTTTATAAAGACAGTAAAAAGATCAGCGGTTGCCAGAGGCTGGTGGGAATGTAGAAGGGTTGGCAGGTGGAGCAGAGTATTCACAAGGTGAAGAAGCTGTTCTTCCGCAATCAACATCCAAGGAAACAGCAGTGGAGAAATCAAAAGATGTGTTGCATTGGGAACTCTTTAAGGAAGGCAGAAGAAGCACTGATGACTTTGAATTGTGGTGTTGGAGAAAAATGTTGAACGTGTCATGGACTAACAAAAGAACAAACAGATTTATTCTGGAAGTAGTACAACCAGAGTGCTCCTTGGAAGAAAAGATAATGAGACTGCGTCTCACATACTTTAGACATGTTGTCAGGAGGGATCAACCCCTGGGGAAGGACATCACGTTCGGTACAGTGAAGAGTCAGTGAAAAAGAAGAAGACCCTTGATGAGATGGATTGACACAGTGACTGCAATAACGGACTTAAGCATAAAAATGATTGTGGGCATGGCACAAGACTGGGCAGTGTTTCATTCTGTTGTACATAAAATCACTATGAGCTGGAACAGACTCGACAGCACCTAACAACAAAGCTGTTCTATGTGATACTGGATGGCAGACACATGACATCATGTATTTCTCAAAACCTAAAAGACTATGCAACACAAAAAATGAACCTGATGTAAACCATGAGCTTAATAACATTATTTGTTGACCAGTGTAGCAGTGGTACCCCAGGAATGCAAACAAACCAAACCCCTTACTGTTGAGTTGATTCGGACTCATAACACAGAGTAGAACTGCTCCAGAGGGTTTCCAAGGAGCACCTGGTAGATTTGAAATGCCAGCCTTTTGGTGCACAGCAGTAGCTCTTAACCACTACACCGTCACAGTGATAGGAGGAATATGTACAGGAGGAAGGGATCCATGGGAACTCTCTGCACAATTTTTTTGTAAACCCAACACTGCTCTAAAAGTATAGTGTGTTAAAAATGGAGAGAGAAACTGGAAGAGAGGGACAGAAATTGAGAGACACAACAGGCAGACACGAGCCAAGAGGAGAACAGTGAAGAAAAAGGCCGGGACAGTGGGAGAAAGGTCACCCACGTTGCTGACGTTGGCACTGGGCTTCTCAGCAGCAGGTCAGTTCATAGTTCCTTGTTTCTACAAAACACTGCCCCCTCCAGCTTCCGCCAGAGACTAGGACCTGAGTGTTCTCTGCCTACGAGGGGGTACCAGGGTGTGCAGTTGAAACAGACTGACTCTAGGCCTGAGCCCCACACATGGAGCAGGAAGGAACAGTAGGGTTATGGCTGGGGTCTGCTGATCACTGGGGAGGTCAGGGCAACATACCCTAGGAGCCAGAAGTGAGGATGGCCTCCTGGTGAGGTAGTGCAGGCCACAGAGGACTCTGGGAGAACAGCCTGGGCAAGACACATGCTGCACCACAGCTGAGGGTTACAGACATTCAGAAAAGGGGTGTGAGAGCTGGGGATCAGGTAGACTTGTGGAGGAGATGAGAATTTAAAAAATTTTCAAGTTTTGTCAGAGTAAGGCCTGCAGATGGTAAAACAGAAAATCAAACTGACAGAGAAATGTTTAACAACATGCTACAGTCCTTTGTCCTTGCTCTTCCTTTCCCCCATGTGATACCCAGAAGTAGCAACTTCTAATGGATTCTGCCACTAGTGCTGCTGTGGTCACACACAGCAAGCCTACCCGAGGCATTGGCAGGACCCGGGGCAGGGATACGGTTGGAGACCGATGTACAACCTGTCAAATAAGTAATAAGCCCTACAAATCATTTAATACTCTGCTTTATGAGTCACTACGACTCAGAAGTGGCTCAACAGCAATGGATTTTTTTTAACTCTCCTACCAAGAAATCCTAGTGGTGCATTGGTTAAAGCTGCTAACTAAAAGGTGGCCTGGTAGCTGCTAACTAAAAGGTACAGTAGTTTGAACCCACCAGCGGTTCTACAGGAGAAAGGTGTGGCTATCTGCTTTTGTAAAGATTACAGCATAGAAAGTCCTATGAGGCAGTTCTGTTCTGTCCTATAGGGTCGCTATGAGTTGGAAAAGATTCAACAGCACACAGCAGTTTTGACAAATGTTGCTTCCTATGGACGTGGAAGGCAAAGTTCAGGTTGGCATTCTTAGACTCGTTAGAATTCCGTGCCCAAACCAGACAGCTTGGGCAGGCCCTATAAACCTCTTCCTATCCTAGGGCCTGTCCTGTCCGTGAGGGGTTCATGGCTACACGGGTGGATGCCCCAGTCCTCACATCAAAGCCCTGTCCTCATCCCCCACCTCCCTTAAACTACTCGCGCCTAGAGGTGTGCACATCGATGGTATTGTCCTCCCTCAGAGGTGAAGAGACCCGCAGAGGCTCAGGAAGCAGGCTCAGGCCATCTGCATAGGAAATTCCAGGGTGCCAGGTCCTCAAAGCTTGGTCCAAAAGTCGGGATCCAGGCTTCGGACAGGAAGATACCCTTGGAAGGGGCAAGGTTGCCAGATAAAATATAGGATACCAATTAAATTCAAATTTGAGGTAAACAACAAATCATTTTTTAGTATAAGTATATCCCAAATATTGCATGGGTCATACTTAAAAAAAAAAAAAAGACAATTATTCATTTATCTAAAATTGTATTACATCTGGCAATTCTAGGCCAGAGGAAGAGCTCCTCTGTAGCACAGGACTTAGGGCAAATGGGATCCCTTACCTAGATTTAACGGTGAAATTGAGTTATGTAAATCTAAATTATATACACAGATTGCCGTGTCTTTACATAGAAACTTTAGACAATTTTTAATGACTCTATGGTATTAACAAATAAGGTTTTTGCTCACTTATACTGTTTCCATTCATCCCTCCCTTACTGTCTTGAATTTTGCTAAGTTAAAATAGTCTTTGTTCTCCCATCAGTTGCCTTTACATTTTAAATAATGCACCTCACTTTCTATTCCAGCATGGAGATGCAATCCACTGTCCCACAATGCAAGACGAGAAGTGTCATTCCCATCCCTCCCCCTCTGCTTCCCACGCCACCTTCAAACTTCGGTCTGTAATAGTTTTGTTTTTACAATTTAAATGAAACCTTAGTAATCAAGACCATTGCATTTTTCTCCATAAATTTATTCTAAAAGTTTTAAAAAGAAAACCAATAAACCAATAGCAGTTTCCTGACTGTGTGAATATATTGTTCCCTGCTGAGCCAAGGAAAATCCAAGAATTACATTGCCTTTCCTTCTGCTTCAATGTTGTGATACTCAGGCGGCTGGGAGGAGCTCTTAACATCAAGATCAAATTATGAAATTTTTTTACACTGTAGCAATTGTTCAAAGGTATGTCACATTTCATTTGGTTTATATTTGGACTATGGAATTTTTTTTTTAAAGCTTTTGATTTTCCTGGAGTTTCTAATTGCTTTCTTTGTTCATCTCGTCAAAAGAATAATGTGCCTTCACCAAAGCCTGCAAATTGCTCGGCTTTGTTATGTGTCCCCCTGTGCTGACATTGCCTAGTATTAAAAGCATCTACTCTCCTTAATTACTTCATCTATTGATGTATAAGCTTTTTCCGATTATTATTTTTTTTAGAAGCCTTCAGAAACACCAGATCCTTCTCACTTGTAGACTCCAGAAGGCGGCCAAGGCTTCAGAGGGCAGCTAACCAAACAGCCCAGTTAAATTTTCCTTTCTTTCTAAATTGTCATGTTCCTTCTAGAATCCTCCCATACTGGGGAAGTTTCTACACCAATGAGGCCTATCTGTTTTGGAGAAATGGGAGTGTCCTCTTCCTGAAACAACTCAAATCATCATTACATCATTTCTGAACCCTCTCGTAGCTCAGTCCAGAGGCAGCCAGTCTGCCACCCCTGGGAGAGTGGAAGAGGTGGAAGGACACATCCTGTTTGTTTATCTTGGTCCTCCTCTGTGATGCTCACACAGGAAGTGATCACAGTGATCCAGAGTTGGGAAGGAAGGTGTTCTCCTTCAACGACGGTCTTTCCTGTTTCCTACCGTTGCATGGGAGGTCTTTCCATCTGTGAGGCAGGCTTTCACTCCAAGAAGGAAGGCTGGCCAGGGGCCCAGGAAGGGAGTTGGATGGAGGAGCATCTTGACCAGCTGGCTTCTCTTTCAGGTGTGTGAAGCATTAGGCCGAGAAGTATTCCCAAATGCCAGAGTGAAGGGTGCTTTACTCAGAGACACCAGCACCCACCTTTAAAACCCTACTTCTTCTCATACAGTTCTTTCAACATCTTTACAGACATACCCTACAATTTTTTGCCTGGGAGAAGATTAGGAAAAATTGTTGCTGTTGTTTTTTTAAAAAAAAAAACCAAAAAACTTTTTTTTTGTCTTACTTGAGGCAGGAATTATCACTAGGGTTTTCTAGCCTATAATCTTTATGGAAATAGATTATCAGTGGCATGGAGCCACTGATGAGTTGGAAATAAACACCAGATACCCATTGCCATCAAGTCTATTCTCACTCATAGTGACCCTATAGAACAGAGTGGAATGCCCCGTAGAGTTTCCAAGAAGTGCCTGGTGGATTTGAACTGCCAACCCTTTGATCACCAGCTGTAGCACTTAACCACTACACCACCAGGGTTTCCACTGTGCCCCCAGGCCTTCTTTAATCGTCTCTACCACTCATTAAATACCAAACCAAAAAAACCAAACCAACTGCTGTTGAGTTGATACCCTCTGTAGCCTTTATAAATACCATCTCCTTATGACCAAGTAACAAAGTAGGTAGGTATCTTCACTGTGTCTTCTAGAGAGTGGGACACTGAGACTCAGATTAAGGAATTTGTCAAGTGTCCCTTGGGTTAAGAAGTAGGGGACCACAGCTACCTACACCAGCCTGTTTCCCAAGCCCTGGTTCCTTTCATTCCACTGGGCTGCCTCCAGGATGGTTAAGATTAGGCTTCAGCAGGAAAGGGAAGAGATTTGTTTGACCAAAATACAGAGCCTCCCAGGAACCCAGTGGGAGCAGGGCTGGAGGAAGTGAGCTGGGGCCAGGCTGGCTACACAGACTTCTCTCCTGTGGACACCTAGGAGTCAATGAAGTTCCTGAATGCAACAGGATAGCAGCTAACATTTACCACTTCAGCACCTGATGCTAATGAGACAGATTAGGAAAGGGGAAGACAGTAGGTGGAGAAGCAGGAAGAGACAGTAGGAACCATCCCTAATTCCCTGTTGGAACCCTTAAAGGCTCATGGGTGACTCAGTGGTAAGGGCAGCAGCAGCAGAGTGGCCACACGAATGAGAGAGTAAAGAAATGACCAGATAGGTCATAAATGGCACTGGGCTGAGGAAAGGGTGCTTTTCCCAGGCTGGCAAGAAGAATGTAGTCATTGCTTCTGGGTGATGTTTGCCAACGGGATCGTGAACTCCCCCCCAAAAATCCAACCTGTCACGGTCGAAACAATTCCGACTCACAGTGACCCTATAGGGTAGGTTAGAACTACCCCATAGAGTTTCCAAGGAGTGTCTGGTGGATTCAAACTGCTGACCTTTTGGTTAATAACTAAAGCACTTAACCACTATGCTACCAGGGTTTTCTAGGAAGATGAGGAGGTGGTAATTTAGGCTAGAGACACCCATTCATTCACTCATTTGTTCATTCAATCCAGTGATTGTTCTTGGGCTCCTATCATGAGGCAGGTAGTACGTCAGTTCTGGGATTGAGCAGGGGAGAAGACTGATGGTGGTTGTCTTCAGGAGCTCACAGCCAGCGACACAAAACTGCCCTTCCAGAATGAACTCTCTGAGCAAAAATTCTCCACTCTCCTCCCTGTTCCTACTTTCCCCTTAAGACATAACGTGAGAACTTGCAGTGCTCTGGGTATAAGCTTTTGAGGGGCAGTCTGGTTGCTCCTCACCCCTACTGTCCTTCAGCCCAAAGCTAATTCTTTTCCCAGAATTGGATCAATGTCACACAGAGTTGCAGGATCCTTTCCACACCTGCTCCCAGTGTTTGGTTTCACAGGAAGCACTTTTTCTGTCTGTCTCAGTTTCATCTGAGGCAGTTATGAGTATTTACCACAATGACTGCTGTGATGGGTCTAAAAATTTAAATACCGTAATGTATGTATTAGAACGACTAAAAAAAAAAAAATAACTGAAATTTTCAAATGCTAGTGAGGATACAAAGCAACTAGAACTCTCATAATACAAATATCATAAATGATTATACACATGTCTATTATTTCTTTTAAAGTATTACTATAAAATATGAAGACAGATATTTATTTGAAATCATATATTATTCTGCATTATTTATTTTTCTGTTATCATTTGCTACTATTTAAACAAAACCTCAGTAAGACTAGTTACCGGTGGCAATTGGTAGTGTTGTTATTGATAGGTGCCGTCAAGTCAGTTCTGATGCGTGGTGAGTTTAAGCGTGCAGCGTGGGGCTGCTCCATGGGATTTTGATGTTATGATCTGTCTGAAGCAGACTACTAGGCCTCCAGGCACCCCTGAGTAGAACTGAACTTCTTTTTTTTTTTTTAACTGTGATTGAGTGAGAGCATACGATCCAGATTAATTTTTCATGCCCATCTATCTGCAGCTCTTTCTGCTCTCCTTTCCCAGCTCACTCCTCCTTTTCATCTTGTACTTGTCTGTACCTTCTTAACAAGCTCCTGTCCCCTCCTTTCCACCCTTTTCTCTCCGTTTTAGAAAGAGACCAGTAGGACAGCATCCTGTAAGTGCATAGAACCACAAAGTACACCCACCCTACGGTCGCATTGTGTCCTCGGGTCCAGTCCAGTTTTGTCCAAAGAGTTGACCTCAGTAGTGTTTTCTGGTCAGGAACAGCAACAGCTCTAGGGGCCATGCTTCCAGGGGTCCTGCAGGCTGTCAGACCATCAGCTGCAGTCTCTTAGTAGAGCTTTTGAGCTGTACTCCTCTTTTTCTCGTGTTATCATAGGGACTCAACATTGTGAGCCCCGTCACAACTGTCTTTGGTGGTGACCAGGCACTATCTGGTTCTTCTGGTCACATGCTGTTAGAGTCTCCCATTTACATGAGTCCTTCTGTCTTCTGGGCTCTTTTTTTTTTTTTAATTTTTTATTTAATATAACTGAGTGAAAATGTACATTCCCGTATAAATTTACATACCCACCTATATGTAGCTTCCACTGCTCTCCCTGCCTGGTGACAGCACACTATTCCTCTCTGCTCCATACATGTCTCGTTCTCCCAACAGTCTCTTTTTTCCCTCCTCTCCACCCACTCTCCTTCCTCCAGCCAGGGGTCAGCAGGATGACATCCTATAGATGTATAGAACCATAAAGTGCATCCAATATATGATCACTGCATCGCCAAGTCCAATCCATTCCTGTCCGAAGCGTGGACCTTTGTTATGATTTATGGTCAAGGGCAGCATCAGGGCGAGGGCCATGCTCCCAGGGGAACCCCGAAACCACTGGACCATCAATTGAGGTCTTTTAGTGGGGATCTCAGGATGCACCCCTTTTTATTCTTGTGTTGCCAAGACTCAACTTAGTGAGCTCCATCGCGGCTATCACTGGTGGTGGCCAGGCACCATCTGGTTCTTCTGGTCCCAAGTCGATGTAGGCACCCACTGATGTGGATCTCTTTGTCTTCTGGGTTGTCTTTCCCTCTCCTGGGCTCTTTTTGCCTTGTGTCTTTGTTGTTCCCGGTGATTTTCTTTCCTGAGTGAGCTGAGACAATTTGGTGTACCTCAGATGACAGCTTGCTGGCTTTTAAGACTCCAGATGCCACTCACCAATATGAGTTGCAGAAGACTCTCTTAGCAGTTGGCTAGTTATGCCAATTGGCCTCGATGTCCCCTGAGAGTAGGGTCCTCAGACTCTGCCCCTTGAACTTCCAATTTTTTGACTACCATTTAGGCATTTGGACATGTTGTCAGGAGGGATCAGTCCCTCGAGAGAGGGACATCATGCTTGGTAAAGTGGAGGGTCAGCAAAAAAGAGAAAGACCTTCAAGGAAATAGATTGACACTGTGGCTCCAACTACAAGCTCAAGCACAAAAATAATTGTGGGTATAGTGCAGAACGTGTTTTATTCTGTTGTACATGGGGTCGCTGTGAATTGGAAGCAACTTAATAGCACCTAGCAGCAGTCAAGCACTTAATAGTTTGTGCCACCCAGGAACTAATTAAACAAATGTATCTGTTGTTTAATGAGAAAAATATGACAAATTTTTATACTAGTCATATTCTCTGATAAAAACCACTGAATATTTAAATTTTGTAGATTATAATATTCTTAAAATACATAAATACAGGACTTTTTAAAATGGGAAGCATAAATGCCGTCACATTAGTTGAACAGATATTACCTAAATTTAATAAATAATAACAATGACACGTTTGTTTCTGTCTCATGATACATTGTTATTGTTGTTAGGTGCCTTTGAGTTGGTTCCAACTCACAGGGACCCAACTCACAGGGACCATATGAACAACAGAACGAAAGAAACACTGCCCGGTCCTGCAACACCTTCACAATTTGTTTTTTAAGCCCGTTGTTGCAGCTACTGTGTCAGTTTAAGGGTACTTTTACTGTCTCCGCTTCCTTTTCCAGTAAGGCTTCTCTGAACTGCCTGTGACTGTGGGGACGTCCTTCTTGTCACTTATATAGCACTAAAACTGAATACAAACAAATGTAAAATTCACTTTGACTTGCAGCTCTGCATTCCTCAAGCCCCACGATACCGTCTCCTGGCATCAGCCCATCGTAAGGACATCATGCCAAATATCCTCTCAATAAAAGCCTTTAAACATGAAATACCCAAGATGCTACTACCAGCAGCAGCACTTTCAGACTTGTAGGAAATAGGCTCTACTTCTCCAAAAATCTCCATCTGCTTTGTATCTAAAGGTTTGCTTGTCGGACCAGCTATGTGTCAGTCAGGGCTTCTCTGTCCATAAATTCATTATACTCACATCAAAAGTGTCCATAGTTTTTAAGCCTTGATGAGTATACTGGACATCATCATAGCCTAAACCTCTTTTCTCATGGAAAATGTTTTTAAAAGCACACAGGTAATCTGAACTTGCGAAATTGAAGTTGGATTCCAAATACATTACAGGTTTTTAAAACACATATATTTTATTGTGTTTTAAGTGAAAGTTTACAATCTAAGTCAATTTATCATATAAACCTTGCACACACTCTGCTCTGTAACTCTAGCTGCTATCCACACCCTATGATAGCACTCTCCCCCTTTCCTCCCTGTATTTCCTAGGTCTGTGCCCATTCAACCAGCTCCTGTCCCCCTCTACCCTCTCATCTTGCCTTTGGACAAGAGCTTCTCAGTCAGCCTCATGTGTCTGCTTAGGCCAAGAAGCACACTCTTTACCCATATCATTTGATGTTTTAGATATAGCCAAGTAAGTTACACTTTTGCTAACCTGACTTCTCTTTTCTGGTGATATTATTTTTTAAATTCTGAAATAGTCCTATTGCGAAAAACACCTTTTTTTTTTTTTTTGCTGGCTTTGAGTTTTTACCATAGCCTCGGCATAACTTGGACCAACTCAGATACAGTCAGTTTACCCTTTGTCTAAGCTTCTTACAGCCTCTTCAAAGATCATCAAACAATTTAAGAGAAACAGCATACAAATTGCTGCTTTACTGTAAGTTTGTTCTCCATTCTCACCCTCAAAGCATTTCCAGATTACAGAAGGGCAGTCTTCTTGTCCCAAACTAAACCAAACCCATTGTCATCAAGTCAATTCTGACTCATAGCAACCTTATAGGACAGAGTAAAACTGCTCCGTAGAGTTTTCAAGGAGCACCTGTGGATTTGAACTGCCAACCGGGTGGTTAGCAGCCATAGCACTGAACCAGGGTTTCCCACCTTGTCTCACACTTTAAAAATAGGATTTTCTGGCAGGCGAGTAGTTTCCCATCTTTGCTATGGCCCACAGCGATGAGAGACATCCGGCAGGCACGTGTCTAAGGAGGTATTTCATTATGAAAACTTCTAGGTCACAGGTCAGCAAAGCACACCCCTTTTTAGCAGGGCTGTGTGAAAGACACGGAGGACATTTATCAGGTAAGATGCCCTTATTTTCTTTGATAGGAAGCTTGTAGACTGAATGGGATCTGAGAAAATTTACATACACATTACTTGCTAAACATGCAGAGAAATGAGTAAAGACTGACTTGTGTTTGGACAAGTCCTCAACAATCTTTTTTCTGCCTTCTCTGTTGCATCAATAAAATTGTTGTAGAGATCAATTCGAAACTCCACTTTTCAAATAGCCTCTTCAAGGTCGTCAAACTATTTAAGAGAAACAGCATATAAACTGCTGTTTTACTGTAACTTTTTCCTCTATGCTTATCCTCAAGGCGTTTCCAAATCACAAAAGGGCTGCAAAAACATGATGCCAGGATTCAGTTCATTGTTTCGGCATCCGTTAGTGGCAGGGGTGGATTAACCCGTGAGCAAAGCACATGTGGGCGTACGGTAAGCAACACGTGCACTTTCATGTACTACAGATCAGTAAGCAAGACAAGTAAGCCCGTGCCCACTTTGCTTATTGGGGTCACCCTTCCCTAACTGGTAAGATCTCATAGAATCAGCTCAGGGGGCCAGCTTGTCTGCTACCAAATTCTCCTCTTTTGTTCCTCCCCAGAACATTTTAGTTTCACCCCTGGAACCAGGAAATGTAACTTGACTCAGTTTGATAGAGCAGTCAAGGATCACGAGGATTCATTTGTGTGACATGCCCAAGCAGAGTCAGCAGCTGCTGTTTTTACGAAGGAAACCCTGGATATAGTTGTCCAGAGCTACAGCTGCTAACCAAAAGGTCAGCAGTTCACATCCACCAGGCGCTCCTTGGAAACTCTATGAGGCAGTTTTACCCTGACCTGTAGGGTTGCTATGAGTTAGAATCAACTTGTCAGCAATGGATTTAGTTTTGGGTTTTCATCAGAGTGTTGGTGTCTTTCGGGGAGATGTAAAAACTTTCTTTGATCTGGCAGTACTTTTCTGTTCCATCCTGGATTTATGACACTGACTCTCCCTGTCTGCTTTTAAATCCATTTCCCCACCAGGACAAGTCTCACCCCCACTGGGGGACTGTCACACCCCTCCACCACATTCCCATATCCCATGTCGTGCAGTATGTTCTGTTTCAGCACTTACCCCCTAATCCAGTTACACGTGTCTTTCCAGTTGTCTTTAAAGTAACACTTATGGGCAAAGGACTTGAATAGATATTCCACCAAAGACAGCATACAAAGTGTCAGTGAGCACACTCAAAGATGCAAAACATGAAGGCATTACTCCGGGAGATACAACAGTGGGTGATCATTACTGTCTCTGTGATCACAGTTGCCACACCAGCAGCAGAATGCCAGTGACAGCAACTGTGAAAGGACCCGTATAGTATCCATTTGACACGAAAACAAAGCTGCTTTCAGCTCTGATTTTGGGGCCAGTCATACAGGGCTTGTGCTTCTCTGACAACCTTTCATGTCTATCATCTAACATGTTTGTTTTGCATTCCAGAGAGGGGTTTCCTAGGACACAAGAGTTTTAGTGCTAAAATCAGGACCGAAAAACAAACAAACTATCTTGTTTGACTATTACTGCTGTAAGTGTGCAGACCTTGGTGAAGTGGTGGTTAAGCACTGTGTCTGCTGACCAAAAGAGGTCAGCAGTTCAAATCCCCCAGGTGCTCACTGGAAACTGTCTGGGGCAGTTGGGTTCTGTCTTATCAGGTTGCCATGAGTCAGCACCAGCTCCATGGCTGTGGGTTTGGTTTGGGGCTGTAATAGTACCACAAAGCGATGGTTTTAACAGACGGAAATTTATTCTCTCCTGATTTAGGAGGCTGCAAGTCCAAATTCAGGGCACTAGCTACGGTGTAGTTTCCCTTGTCTTTTTGGTGTGTTACAAAGGTCTTCAGCAATACCAATAAGTGTGAAGAGGCACCTCACCTTCCTATTTACACAGATAAACAGTTATGTGTTGGTCTAGAAAAGTCACTTTGAAAGCAGGGTCATGTTTGGGGAGGTAGTGCGCTTTTGTTTTGTCCCAAGAGACATCTTCTGCTGTCCTTGCATCCTGGAAAGACAAGATGGGCCGTGTGCTGCAGCCCTGGACAGGGGGGCGGTCAGACACCTGCTGTGCACCTTCAGGAGACCTCTCTTTGCCTTCTCCAGCTGCTAGAGGTGCCCATGTTCTTTGGCTCTCTGTATGATTTCCATCTTCAAAGCCAGCAGCATAGCAACCTCAAAACTCTTTGACACTCCTGTCCCTCTGTTTCATTTACAAGGACTTCTGTGATCACATTGGGCCCACCCAAGTAATCCAGGCTAATCTCCCCCTGTTGACATTCTCCACCTAATCACACCTACAAATCTCTTTTGCTACTTTCCCAAATACCAGGGATTAAGGACAGAGACATGTTGGGGAGGAGAGAACAATTCTGCTACTGCCACAACATTCTTACCCTGAGGGTTTTCCTTGAGCTCTGCAGAGCACAGTTGTTCTTCTTCATCTCTGCACCCCTCCTCTATGTCCGCATTGCCATCCTACTGCTCATAGGTGAGTCACCTGCTCCTTTGCCTCTCCACTCACCCCCACATTCAGTTATGCAGGAAGCCCCCATAAATCAAGCCAGGGTTCCCCCCATCACATCCTACTTCTAAGCCCCAGAACAGAGAAGCCCAGTCTGAACATTCCAAGAGGGGTAGGGGTGGGGTGAAGATTGGGAAAAAGGCAAACAGATCCCTGTCAGGGGTGCTCCCTCTGACCCTCCCCTGCTAGGGCTGCAGCACACAGGCCAGAAGGTCCTTCCCTGATGCAAGGACAGCAGAAGAAGGTCTCTTGGGGCAAAGCACAAGCGCAGCACCTCTCCAAACAAGAGCCTATCTTCAAGGTGACTTTTCTAGACCAATGCATAGCTAGTCATCTGTGCAGACAGGGAGGGAGGTGGTGATGCTGTCATCTCTGTAACCATTTCTAAGCTTTACATGTGACTGAGGGAAGTGGGGCATCTCACTAACATAATGTTCTCAGTTCTCTGCACTCGGAAGGAGGCGGGTGAGCAAGCAGACTCAGCTCCTGGGAGCATGTCGGGTACACAGATTGCACCCATGGGCAGTACTCAGCTCCCATCAGCTCCGAGGTAACTAAAAGATGCTCTGCCTGCATGGGAAGGGGTCAGGTGGTGGAGAGCCAGGTTAGCCATGCTTGAGGACAGTGATAGAAGCTACGTACCAATGGCCTGTCACTTGCACACAGAGGAACACATAAGGTGAAGGAACAATGTCTTTAGTTGTAAGAAAATGACATTGTGTCTAGCTTTCTGCTATTACAAACAACTCAAAGAATGAATAATCAGCTAACAACAGATTTCAAGGATTTTTTTTAAGTGCAGGGAAAGAGAGACAAAAAAGTCTATCAAGACTGAGGAAACCAGATCAATCACAAAAGTACTTCCAGATGTTTACAATATCCCTCTATGGGAAATACATATTAGCTATATGCAGGAAAACTAGGGGTTGAAAGTGCTCAGTGGCTGGGGACATACACGCGGCACCAAATTGCCTTTGACTAGTTTGTGGTCTCCTGCCCCACCGGGATGCTGGTTTTGTTGGGCAATGCTATTTTTTGGTGCTTGTCAGAGTTACAGACTCCAGGAAGCTGGCAGAGACAGAGGACTGACACGGATTCCAGAAATAGCTCAGAGCCAGTCAAGAATGATGCAAAAAGATAAACGTGCCCCACCAAAGCTGTCAGGGTGGGGACAGCCTTAGCCTCATCTTCAACGGAAGGGTGAACAGATTTTAGTGAGTTCAGCTTTGCCCTGAGATTAACAGCACAGTTTCCTGGCTCTGCCACTAGGCTGGACTGGACCTGCTGCAGAGACACAGCTATAAACTCAGTTGCAAGAAGCTGGAGAAGGTAAACAAGGAAAAAATGAAGCAAGCATTGGCAGGGATCTCAAGTAACTGGCAGAGATTCTTGTGTTTCCAAACTCGTCCTTTGACCTTCCTCTGACACTGTCATAGTTAACCATGTGGACCTAATTATTACCACCCAGTCACTGACTTTTGCAGGAACAAGGACTTTTAGAGATCGGTTTCAAAATGGTATGGCTGTCCTTGGAAGATGTCATGGGTTGCATTGTGCTCCCTAAAAGTGTACACTGAAGCCCTAACCTCCAGTGATCTGTGATTGTGACCATGTTTAGAAATATGGTCTTTGAGACGTTATCTGTTAGGTTAACGTGAGGTCATACTGGAGCAGGGTGGATCCTAACCCAATATGACAGATGTCCTTATGACAGAAGAGACGAGACACGGAGGAAAGACAGCCCCATGAAGACAGAAGCAGTAACTGGAGTGATTTAGAAGCCAAGGAACACCAAGGATCGCTGGCCATCACCAGAAGCTCAAAGAGAATCATGGAGCATGCCATCTCAGAGCCCTCAGAGAGAAACAGCATGGCTGACACCCCAAAGCCAGACTCCTAGGGTGTCAGCAAAAATAAGAGAACCCTTCAGTGAGGTGGATTGACACAACAGCTGTAACAATGGACTCAGACACACTCACATCCATAAGGATGGTGCGAGAGCAGACAACGTTTTGTTCTGTTGGACCTAAGACTGCCATGACTCAGAACCAACTGGATGGCAACAGCCACCGGAACTGCAAGATGAGGAAAGTCTGTTCTTAGAAGCCATCCAATTTGTGTGTTTGTTAAGGCAGACCTGGAAAAGTAATGTGGAAGGTGTTGGTGTTTCCTGCTCTGTGATTGCACTCCTAACTACAGCAGCAGGATGTTTCCCAAATACCTGGAGCCACAGCTGTGAACAAGGAGCACCCAGCTCACGGGGTAGGAAGGCACCAGCCTCATGTTCCCCCGTGTCCTTCCCTGGTCTCCTGAGGCTAGCAGCTGTTTGTTCATTTAGAAAGTGCATATTAAGTAGATACTCTACTTCACACCAGAAACCCTGATGGTGGTTAAGTGGATAAGTGCTATGTCTGCTAACCAAAGATCAACAGTTAGAACCTACCAGGTGCTCCTTGGAAACTCTATGGAGCAGTTCTACTCTGTCCTATAAGACACAAGGTTACTATAATGATTTGACAGCAATGGTTTGGTTTTGTTTTTTGAGACTTTAATACGTTTGCTTTTTAATACTCTAATACCAGGTCTAAGTTCTGGATAAAAAAATACAGTCAGTAAGACACAATTCCTGATCATAAGGAGTACACCTTCCAGGCTGCTGATGATATCAGTGTTTTATTTCCAGCAAATGATGACTTTGTCTCCAGGAACTGATGCTTCTGGTAAGTGCCAGCTGGGTGGTTGATAAGTACAAGGTCACTGGTGATGGGTTGCATTTCCTGACCATTTTCCAACAACCATCCATTCGCGCACCCACATGCAGACGGGCCCACAAGATTCCTTTCCCGTGGTGATTTTGATTGCTTTATGTGTTATCATTTTCTAGGCCACAATCAGTAGCTTTGCTTCTGGTGGATAAAATTCAACCCAAAACACACCCTATAGTCAAAGAAAAACGTGGAAACAAGTTCACATATATTCCTTTGTTTTCTGAATTTAAAGACGAAAGAAAGGAAACAAGATGTACAACTTCCAAATCATGAGACAAAAAAAAACCCCACCATAAATAATACATGACCAGTTAGACAAAAGGCAAAAAATAGGGGGTTGGAAGGGAGAATAAAAAGCATAGTAGATAGAAAACCCAAAAGAATGCGTCAGGACTAGATGGAGATGTATCATTAAGCACAATATGTTGTGAATAAGTTTTAATCTGTTAAATCAAAGGGGATTTGACTCAGGTTTTGAATATCCAGCTGTGTATGATTTACAGATGTTCTGTTAGCTATTGCTGCATAACAGACTATTCCAAAACTTAGTGATTTAGGTCAAAAATGATTTATTGTTTCTCCTGATTCTGCGGACTGGTAACTGTCTTAGCCATTGAGTGTTGCTCTAACAGAGATACCACAAGTGAAAGGCTTTCAAAAGAGAGATTTTATTTGTCACAGTCCAGTCAGCTAAAAGTCCAAATTCAGGGTATCAGCTTCAGGGGAAGGCTTTCTCTGCTGGATCTGGAGGAGGGTCTTTGCTGTCAGTCTTCCCCAGGACTGAAAGCTTCTAGGGCACATGGACTCCAGTCCTTACCAAATAATGCACTCAGCTCCCAGCACTGCTTTCCATCTTGATGGTCTGAGGTCCCCAAACCTCTCTGCCAGCTTTTTCCCTTTATATCTCAAGAGACTGCCTCATGGTACAAAACAATTATACAGTGAGTCTTGCCCCACCAACACAACTGCTGCCTATCTTTCCTCATTAACATCATACAAGCAGAATTTACAACACAGAGGAACATCGCACGGTATCAGGAAGCAGGGCCTAGCTAAATCGCTACACAGGCTTTTGGGGGGAACACAATTCAATCCATGACAGTAATCTAGGCAGATTTTCTGCTGGTCATGCTTGGAATCACTCACATGGCTACTGTCAGCCGACTGACAGCTCACTAAATGCTGGGGAGTTCAAGGCGGCCTCAGTTCTTAACCGGCAGCTGGTGATGGCTATTGTCTGGACTGTCCTGGTTCTCTTCAGTATGGTCTCTCATCCTGCAGGAGGTTGGACTGGTCTTCCTCACATCCTGGTGGTCGGGAGGTTCCACGAGGGCAAAAGAAAGAGCTGTAAGGCCTCTTGAGACCTAACGTCACAAGTCATGTGTCATTTCTGACACGTTATATTGGTATTGGCCAATGCAACACAGGTCTAGCTGTGTTGATGTGAGAGTAGCTAAAGGTATATTGAGACTTGATTAAGGGTATATTGAGCTGGAGAGACATTTGGCTTGAGTTTAGCAGGATATTTTTTTGAGTCACTTGCATGTACGATGTCAGATAATTAAGTCTGCGAACTTAATTGTTCTAAGTGCTGTGTACCTCAGTGCTGCATATCACTACGGTCACCTTCAGAGTACTCCCCTTGGGGAAGCTATGCACTGATGCCAGCACCTAGTCCACCTTCATAGCAATTTTGGAACTCTTTCTGGAATGGCCATTGTCCACAGTGGCACCGAGGCAAGTTTGCAAACTTAATTGTATAGTTGTCTTTGAGGGAGTTTTTAGCCAGTAAACAAATAACTGTATTGGAACACCCTCCCTAATCACCTGACCTGGTCTCCAGTGACTTTTATGTATCTGCATATATGTACATGTATGTTTATATACTTATATTTTTAATAAAGTCCATGGGGGCAAAGTTATAGATACTTCTTAGACATAACCAAACACCTTGCAAGAATGTTTTTCTTGGTTTGAAGGCTTAGGACCATAGTCTAGCGGGACAACTCTCTCAGCTGGAATAATATGGTTTGTAATATTTGTGTTCTGCATCCTAGGTTGCTAAGGAGAGTCTGGGGTCCTAAAAGCTTGTCTAAGATACAACTATTGGTCTCTAGAGCAAAAAAACAAAACAGGAAACCCCAGATTCAAAGAATGGGCTGGTCTACAGAAGCAACAGTCTACATGAACCTGGCTTCATCTACCCTGACACCAGAAGAACCAGACGGTGCCCAGCTTTTGCTACCAACTGTTCTGATCAGGACCACAATAACTGGATCCTGACAGAACCTCAAATTCTTCTTTTTTTTCAATTACGATTGAATGAAAGTGTACATTCCCATATAAATTGCATGCCCACCTATATGCAGCTCCCTCTGCTCTCCCTGCCTGGTGACAGCACACTCTTCCTTTCTGCTCCATACAGATCTTATCCTCCCAACAAACTCCTATCACCTCTCAGGGGAAACCAAGGCCCATTGACACAACTAGCGTTTTGCTTAGATAGCCCTCTATACGCCACACTGTTGAGTGATGTCTGGGGTCTTAAAAGCTGCCACGTTGCCATCTGAAGGTACAGCAAGTGGTCCCAACTTAGCACGAACAGATGATCACCAAGGACCAAAACAACATGGGGGAAAGAGAACCCAGAAGACAGAGAGACCCACGTGAGTGGGTGATTACATTGACTTGGGAATGGAAGAACCAGATGGTGCCCAGCCACCACCAGTGATAGCTGTGATGGAACTCACAAAGTTGAGTTTCACTGGCAACACAAGAATAAAAAGGGGTACACTCTGAGAGCTCCATTAAAAGACCACAGTTGAAGGTCCATAGGCCTTGGGGTTCCCCAGGGAACATGGGCCCTAGCCCTGATGCTGCCCCTGTCCATAAATCATAATGGAGGTCAACTCTCGGACAGGAATGGATTGAACTTGGCGATACAGAGTGATCACATCATGTGTGCACTTTACGGTTCTATGCATCTGTAGGGTGTCGTCCTGCTGACCTCTTACTGGAGAACCTCAAATTCTCAAACAACAACCGAAAAAATCCAGACCTACTGGACGAATTGATACTAAAGCACTCCCCAAAACTGTTGCCCTGAGATACTCTTTAATCCTTGAACCAAAACTAGCCCCTAAGATCATCTTTTAGCTACATAGCAGACTGGTTGGTAAAAATAAAGAATATCACTCATGAGTATTGTGCTCCTTTAAAAACTCGTCTATATTAGAACAAACTGCCAACAATTACTTTAATATAAAGATGAAAAGGCAAGGGAGTCAGGGAAACTAGATTAACAGACATGGAAAAACCAGAACAGATATAATGAGAATGGTCATGCCAGAATGTAACAATGCCAATGAAAAATCAGTGTAGAAATTGTACAGTGATGACCTAAACTGCTCTGTAAACCTGCACTGAAAACACTATAAAATATTGTTTTCTTAAAAATAGACCAAAGCCTTCTCAGTACTGACTTAAAGCTGTTTCAGACCTAGAGTTCTTTACCTACGCAAACTGATGATTAGATGTGAGAGCACTTTTTTTTTTTTCATTTTGAGTTGGAAGCACATTAAAGACAGTTTAATGAAATTCTTGTGTCTGTGGGACACAAACCTACCATGGGACTGCAAACTTCAAATGTATCTGTCATGTTTTATGAATCTCAACGATCAATAATAAAATAATAAATTTCCATTCAACATGCTAAGGTAGACTGAGCTATCTTTGCTGTGTTCCCGTAAAGAATAGGGCCAAGAAAAAAAGAAATTCCCTGGGGTAGTTCTAGCCCATCACACAGAGTTGCTGTGACTTGGAAGGGACCCTGTACACCCAATAGCAACATGGAAAATATTACAAGGTCATTACCACTAAGAGGAAGCGGTGGTGGCTTTGTAATGAGTCACCTTGGCTAGGCTGAACTGCAAGATCTGACAACTAGGTTTGCAAACTCATCCTAGAAAAAACACTACTTACCTCAGTGCTGAACATCACTAAGGTCACCTGCCAAGTACTGCTCTTGGGGAAGCTATGCACCTATGCCAGCACCTAGTCCACCCTTCAAAGCCATTTTGGAACTCTTTTTCTGGAATGGCCATCAGAACTTTCATCGTATTACACTTGACGTCCTGGAAGTCATCAAAATGTCTTCTTTTCAATATTCCCTTTATCTTCAGGTAAAGAAAAAGTCACTGGGGGCCAGACCAGGTGAATAGAGGGTCTTCTAACAGTTAGTTGTTTACCGACTAAGAACTCCCTCACAGACAACTATATAATTAAGTTCGCAAACATGCTCAATGGCCATTCCAGAAAGAGTTCCAGAATTTCTCTGAAAGGTAGACTAGGTTTTGGCATTGGCGCATAGCTTCCCAAAGGGAGTACTTCCAAGATGACTGTAGTGATCTTCAGCAGTGAGGTATATAGCATTTGGAGCAATCAAGTTCATGGGCTTAATTGTTACACCTCGTATGTTTCTGAGAATGTTTCCCCATGTGTTTCCAGTTAGGGTGGGCCACCAGAGATATTTTTGAATGAGGTTTATAAGATGCCAAGGAAGCAGTAGCCGCTCTGTAGCTCACGTAACTTCATTGCTTACCGTCCTTGGTGTGGGGCAGCAGCTCGGTCTACAACTGCTCCCTCCCTCTTCCCCTGGATCTTCCAGCAACTTCTCTGACTCCTGGGCCACCTGTGGGTTCAGCTCCATGATGCTGGGCATCAGCTTTTTCTGTAGGGCACCCACATCATCAAGGTGGGAGACTGCTTCAGTTTATCCCAGTGGGTCCCCAGCTCGTGCCTCTGGGTTCTGGATTGTCCCTGTCCTCATTTTACATCCATCTTTCTTTGCATACCACCTGCTCTGTGGGCTCCGTACAACAACACCAGATGCAAAAGCAACAGACTTACAAAGCACGCTTAACCAACGTCACAATTGTGTAAGTTAAATACTTGCAATAAATCTCTTATTTTAGATAGATAACCAGTAAAACCAGTTGCCACTGAGTTGATTCTAAGTCACGGCAACCCCAAATGTGTCATAATGGTGCTACATAGGACTTTCAAAGGCTGACTGAGGTATGCGCCAGGTATTTATTCCCAGGTGCCTGTAGGCAGGCATGAACCTTCAACTTTTTGGTTAGCTGGTGAGCATGTTAACCGTTTGTACCACCCAGGGACTCCTTTAGACAGACAGATGATACACAGGCAGACAGAGATGTTGATGCATAGATGTGTATATTAATCTTCTAGTGGTTCTACCTGTGATTAAAGCCATCAGAGATACAACTAAAATTCCAAGAGTGTTATAATGGTACACCATGCAGTTTAATATTAGACTCATTTCCTGGATTTTGATTTGGGATGTTTATAGTATTATTGGCTTTTTCTGAGATTGAAGTTTATTGTGATTTCTTCCCATACTCAAATTAAATATTTATTTTGTGTTTGTGTGCAATTAAGGTCCCACAAAAACCAGATCCTCTTGTGCTTTTGTGCAGCAAAAGTCCTACATCAAAAGAGGGAGCAAAGCAAGACTGAGGACCACCTAGCATTCAGGAAACAGGAGGCCCCACATAGCCTGGGACAAAGGTGGTCCTGGGGACACTGATGCAGAAGTCACAGAGTGACAGCCACAAAGCAATCCTTAAGAGGTGCCCAGATGAGGGGGACGTGGGGGATGGGGCATTGCAGACAACGTGTCTCCAAGAAAAGAAAACAAATGCATCAGACACTGGATTTTTTTAAACATATCGAGAGGCAACTCATACCTGTGCAATAAGTTTGGGGATATAGTAACAGAAACACAGGAAATAAGCAAGTTAAAAACAAGAAAAGGTAATCATCAACTCCAGAGCTACAAAAGTTTTATAAAAAAAAGAAATATAATCATGCTGTAATACATAGACCAGCTGTGATTAGCAGTTAGATAATGACTGTAGCATAAATACGGAATGTTGATTGAAGAAAAAGTATAATTTAATCATCTTGGAAAGATGGAGGTGGTGTGCATGTATGTAGGTGTGTGTGTGTGTGTGAGAGAAAGAATGCTAATTCTTCAACTCCCAAAGGAAGTCAATTTAAAAACAAAAAACAAAACAAACCCACTGCTATCAAGTCAGTTCCAACTCATAGTGACCTTCTAGGACAGAGTAGAATTGCCTCATACAGCTTCCAAGGAGCTCCTGGTGTATTCCAACTGTCAACATTCTGATGAGTACTCATAGCACTTAACCACTACACCGCTGTGATGGATTGAATTGGGTCCCCCCAAAAGTAGGGGTAGCCATGTGACTATGATTCCCTGTAGTCTACGTTCGTCCTCCTTTTTGTGATTTTACTGTGCTGTATGTTAAAGGATTAGGGTGGGGCTGTAAATCCCTTTAGAAGATCACCTCCCTGCTCCACTGTAAAGGGAGATTCCCTGGAGTGTGGCTTGTGCCACCCTTAATCCTTGCATCCTACAAGAGATAAAAGGAAAGAGAAGTAAGCAGAGAATTGGGAACCTCACACCATCAAACAAGGTACACCGGGAGAAGGGCGTGTCCTTCAAACCCGAGGTTCCTGTGCCAAGATGCTCCCTGGACAAAGACTGATGCAATACTGGACTTTTCTCCAGAGCCAACAAGGGGAAAGCCGTCCCCTGGAGCAGACTTCCTGAATTTGGACTTGTAGCCTACTGGACTGTGTAAGAATAAACTTTCCTTTATTAAAGCCATCCACTCTGTGCTGTTAGAGCAGCACTAGCTGACTAAAACAACCACCAGAGGAAGTCAGTAGGTAGTATCTAAACGTGAAAAATAAAACAATAATATAAAAGCATGTTATTTTTGTAATACAGTAGTAAATATCAGACAAAACAGCTGAAAGTGGTTGCCCTAGGGAGCAGGAAGGAGAAGCAAAACAGAGACTCTTTTTATCATTGCACACCTTAAAAAATTATTTGATGAAAAATAAAAAATGTGGCAGTTAAAATATTAATACAAGAAAAAATAAAACTCAAGGTTAAAAGCATTAAAAGGAATGAGGAAGCAATTTCATGTTACTAGATGGCACATCCCACCAAGAAGGAATAGCAGGCATAACCATCTATCTGTCTACTGATAGAACTTTGACAGAAATACAAGGATAAAACAAATCTAAAA
Source organism: Heterohyrax brucei (assembly GCA_028571685.1). Lineage (NCBI taxonomy): Eukaryota > Metazoa > Chordata > Mammalia > Hyracoidea > Procaviidae > Heterohyrax > Heterohyrax brucei. Next base: position 55,547,634 of record CM053148.1, read on the forward strand.
CCAAAATGGAAGATTTTTAACATAGCTCTCTCGGAAGTCCACAGACCACATAGACAGAAAAGAAGAATATAATGGTCTGATAACAACTAAGCAGGTTGATCCAAAAGATGGTCTAAAAAAATTAACCTAGTAACTAGAGAGTATGTATTTTCTTCAAAGACATACAAAGTTTTCAAAGAAAGAAAATTAAGCCACAAAGGAAATCACTCAAACTCAGGAAAAAAAATCATAGGTGACATTTCTACAGTCACATGTAATGAAACCAGGAGGTTGTTTTTTTTTTTGTCTTTTTAAAGAACAGCTAAATAACACAACAGCCACAACAACCACAAAACCAGCTACCTGAAAAAATTTAAATATACTCATAACATCTTTTGGGTTAAAGAACAAATTCAAACTGGAATTACAAACTTTGTAAAAGAACATTACATAGCAAAATTGGGAAGCTTTATCTAAATCAATGTGCACAGCATCTCTAACTTTCAATGACTGTGGTGGTAATGGAAATGTTTTACATCTCTGCTGCACAGTGTATGGTAGTCACTAAGAAACGGTGGCTTTTGAGCATTTGTTACAGCAGCACTTGGAGACTAAGACGACCTCTTTTGCTCACTCAACACGGTGGCATTCATGTAGCTGTGAGAAACTGTAGTTCATTCTTTGTCTTTCTTGTGTAGTACGACATTATAGGAATATACCACAGTTGACCGATTCTACTATTGGAGGGCATTTTGGTTTGTTTCTAGCTTAGCACAATTACAACTGTTTTCTGTTTTATTTAATTTCAATTAAAATAGCCACTTGTGCATCTGGGGTCTTAAAAGCTGCCAAGCTGCCATCTGAGGGTACAAGAGGTGGCCACGACTCAGGGTCCTTGGGTGATCACCAAAGACCAAAATAACATGGGGGAAAGAGAATTCCGGAGACAGAGAGACTCACGTGAGTGGGTGACTACATAGATTTGTGACTGGAAGAACTGGTGGATACCTGGCCACCGCCAGTGATAGCCATGATGGAGCTCACAAAGGTGAGTTTCACTGGCAACACAAGAATAAAAAGGGGTGCACCCTGACAGCTCCACTAAATACCACAATTTATGGTCCAGGGGCCTTGGAGTTCCCCTGGGAACGTAGCCCCTGGCCCTGATGCTGCCCCTGTCCATAAATCATAATGGAGGTCAACTCTCCAGACGGGAATGGATTGGACTTGGCGACACAGAGTGACCATATCGTGTGGGCACTTTATGGTTTCACGCATCTACAGGATGTCATCCTGCTGACCTCTTACTGGAGGCAGGGGAGAGGGTGGAGAGCAGGGGATAGGAGATTGTTAGGAGGATACAACATGTATAGAATGGAGAAGGGGAGTGTGCTGTCACCCAGTAGGGAGAGCAGGGGGAGCTGCATATAGGTGAGCACGCAAATTTGTAAGGGAATGTACATTTTCATTCAATCATAATAAAAATAAATAAAATAGCCACTTGTGGCTAGTGGCTACCATATAGGACAGTGTAGTACTATAGTTTTGTCTTTCTTAGTATTTGCCTAATGTAGCTTTTTTTCTATTAGTACATTCTTATTTTTAATCAAATAAGTTTCTAAGGCATATTTTACTTCTTCACCTTATTTCCAAAGTGTTATTTTTCCTTTAAGAAATTGAAGCATAACACATACAATAAAGTGTGCATATTAGAGTATACAGCTTGATAAACTTTTACACACGCTTGCAGCTGTGTAACCTCCCAGATCAAGATTCAGAGCATTTCTGTCGAGTGGTGTCCTAGGCAGCGCTCTCCGACAGTGTTCTGACATCGTCTTGCCCCATAAGTTAGACTTGCCTATATCAGAGCTTCAGAGAAATGGAATCATCCACTAAGCATTCTTTTGTGTCTGACTTTCCTTGTAGATTGAGTTGTGCTACCCCCCAAACAAGTGCTGGAATCCTAACCCTAAACTCTACCTATGACTTTAATCCTATTTGGGAGTAGAACGTTCCTTGTTACACTACTAAGGGCATTTTCATGTAGATGGGGCGCAAATCTAATGACTTTTGAGTTACAAGAAGAACAGGCGAGACACGAGAGCCAAAAGACAGATGCCACACGAGGCTCACAAAGGAACCAAGGGACAAAATAGGAAAGAGATGAAGATCTTTCTCCAGAGTCAGCAGAGAGGGCCTTCCCTCCTGCCGGTCCCTAAATTTCAACTCACTGCTTACAAAACATGATTAAACCAGAATTCGCTTGGTGCTGTTGGGAATGTCAATAGACAAATATAACCAACCAAGTTAAAAGCAATTTACGACTCAACTATTTTACTACCGAATGTGGCATGTGTGTGTGCAACACACACACTGCTATACACATGTATTTAAAAAAGAAAAACTAGTTACCATCAAGTCAATTCTGACTCACAGGAACCCTGTAGAACAGACAGCTGCCTTATAGCTTAGCTAGTGGATTGGAGAAAAAGCTTAGCTGTGAACTGTGAGAAAACAAACTTCTCTTCTTTGAAGCCACTAACTTGGGATATTGCTGTTACAGCAGTGTAAGGTACCTAAGACAGCATCTCTTGTTCAACATAAGTGTCATGCAGTTGTGTGTAGCTGTAGCTCATGCTTTTTCATTGTTGTGTAGCATGACATTGCATGAATATATCACAATTTGCCCATTCAGCTACTGGAAGACTTTGGGCTATTTCTGGATTAGGACAATTGCAAATAAAGCCATTATGAATGTTCTTGTGTAAACTCTCATTAGTTTAAGTGCAACCCCTACTAATCAAAAGGTCAGCAGTTCCAACCCACCAGCTAATCTATAAGGCAGCTCTCCTCTGTTCTACAGGGTTCCTATGAGTCAGAATTGACTTGATGGCAACTAGTTTTTCTTTTTTATATGTATGTATATAAGGGTGTGTGTGTGCATTCAGCGGTAAAATGGCTGAGTCATAAATTGCTTTTAACTTGAGCAAACAGTGCCAAACATTTTTCCAAGGTGGTTCTATTTACCTATTGACACTCCCAAGAGCACCAAGAGAGGTCTAGTTTAAACATGTTTTATAAGCAGGAAAAACGCTACTTTTGATGTTTTGAGATAGTAAGAAAAAGTTTGTCTTTTTCTAGACAAACTCCACAATTAACAGCAAATTTAACACTATGTAAACTATTTTATCCTTCACTCAATCTGATTTATAGAGGTATCAGGAGGCAGTTTGGCTTGATAGCTAAGAGCTCTGGCTTTGGAGTCAGACAGCTGAAGGGAAAAATCTCCACCCTGCAAATCACTGGCTGTGTGATCTTTGGCAAATTACTAACCCTCTCTGTTCTTCAGCTTCTTTGCCCATAAATTGGGATAATAATGTTACTGCCTGATAGAATTTTATAAGGATTAATAAGATGATGTTAGCAAAGTACATAGCATATGTCTGGAATATAGCAGGAGTTTAATAAATATTACTGATGGTTTTGACAGCACTTGGCTTCTTGGCTGGCTTATTAATATTTATGTTAATATTAGGTGACCAATCTTGGCCAGTCTAAATGTGTGGTAAGCCACTTTTATTCAAAAGCATTTGATAATTAATTCCTGCTTCCCATTTTCCCCCCATTTTAACACTGATCAATTGTTAGGAAGTTCTTCTCTAAGCTCTGCAATCATGACAGGTTTTCTCAAATGGTCAGATGCCTCCAATGGCTTTTAGACTCAATTTAAGGACAGTTTGTTAGAGTGTTGCCAAGAGAAAATGCATCTAAATTTTCAAAACCAAATTAACTCCTAATACACAAGGGACCATATTTAGACAGTAAACAGCTGTAAAAATGTAAACACTTTTATCCTCCTTGTCCCAGGTGAACTTAAACTTGATTATTAAAATTCTAGTCACACATCCAGACAAATCACACAATTAGCACAATTTTCAAAAACCATAACATCTTCCAATTACTCAAATTACTTAGACAGGGATGATATTAAGTCTTTCCGACTAATTTAATTCAACAGGTTGGTTTCATTTTGTGCCCAGCATGGGATCTCTCAAGAGCCCTGGTGATGCAATGGTTAAAGTGCTAGCTAGGTTGCTAACCTAGAGATAGTCACTTTAGGGGACAAAGATATGGAGACTGCTTCCATAAAAATTTATTGCATTAGAAACCTTATGGGGAATCCTTGAAAACCTAATGGGGCAGTCTACTTACTGTGTCCTACAATGTCCACACCTAAAAACTCTATGGGGCAGTTCTATTTTGTCCTACAGGATCACTCCACACACAAAACCTACTGTCATTGAGTGGATTCTTGCAGTGACTCTATAGACAGAGTAGGACTGCCCTATGGAGTTTCCAAGGAGTGCCTGGTGAATTTGAACTGCCAACCTTCTGGTTAGGAGCTATAGCACTTAACCACTATGCCACCAGAATTCCATAGGGTCACTATGAGTCAGAAATTCTACCTCTTGACTGCGGGGAATTCTTATATGAGGTCTTTGAATAGACACTGTTTGTCTTTCGGTGCAGGGTCTTTGGAAGGCTATTTTTCCATCTGTATCAAGCCTCATTAGGAATGCCAACCGTATTTGGAAGTAAACAGTTCTATTCCAAGAGATTTTGTAATTCAATCTGTTTTATATTCCAGTCACAAGCAGGTCTTCCATTTTCAATAAAACGTTATTCTCCACTGAGTCCTCAGGCAACATCTCGTCACTGAATACATATATGTGGTGGATGTGTTTTAAAGGCAATCAATTCATTGACACATCACAACTCAAATGGCTCCACTTGCTCCATTGCCCATTTTCCAGCAGAATTGCTCTTGTCAATATCTCTGCACTGAAGACTTACAATGTGTAGGTAGTTATTAGGTCAAACGTGGCAATTTATGGCCTCCTTGTGGGACTTTCTTGTGTATTGGTACCTGGGCTTGGCTGTTTCCTCAGTGTCTGCGCCTTATCCTTGAACGGACGCATTCCTCCAGCTCCTCCTGCCCAGTGTTCACACAGTCCTGGTTCTTTATCTGCAGGTGATGCTCCTTGTTTTGCTGTCACAGCACCCCTCTCTTCCTGTGAGGTGTTTCATAACTGGGGCTCTGCTGTTAACAAGGAAACTCTAGTGGCACAGTGGGTAAGTGTTATGGCTTCTAACCAGAAGGTCAACAGTTCGAATCTGCCAAGCACTCCTTGGAAACTATGGAGCAGTGCTACTCTGTTTATAGGGTTGCTATGAATCAAAATCAACTCAACAGCAGTAGGTTTGATTTTTTTGGTTTGGCTGTTAACACATGTGGGGCTGAAGTAGCCATAGCAAGCTGCAGCTTTTTTCTTTACCAACCAAAATGCATCATCCTGAGATCTAGGGGCAGAAAACTAAGATTTGCATCTCCTCTCAGGATTAATAATACCAACACTGACACAGTTTTCATAGAAGTTAGCTTCCATGGTTATTCTTAGATGTCATGGGTGTAGTCTGGACACAAGCTGAGGAGGCAGAGGACCCCACACCAGCTGCTTTGTCCTCCAAGAAGACCTGCCTCCCTTTGTCCTCTTATGTTAATGGGCTTTCTCTAATGATCCTCAGAATGGTTCTCATTCTGGCTGGTCTTTAAGAAACACGTGGGGGAGCAGGAGCTGGAGGGGAGCAGGAATCCTTTCAAATCACCTTTCCTCAGACAGATTTCCAATTGAATCCAAGGCTACATCCTGGACATCTGGTTTCTGCAGCTTGATGAATTACTGCTCCAGATAAATCACACTGAATTCCAAGGCCAATCCTGTCAGATTCCATTCTCTGACCATACTCCAGGTCCTCCTTACACACTTATGCACACACACACCCCTACACACACCCACACACTCCTCAAGCTATTAGACTGCATTCTCACTTAGCATCCAGGTAAGTTCTGTGACACAAGACACTGGAGAAAGCTAAGCCAGCACCGTGCCTGATGCACAAAGTAGGCCCTCACTGAAGGTGCATGGGGGGGGGAGCTTTGGCACCCTGGAGGGAGGGACAGAGCTCAGGATCCCACAGCCAGGCCTTCACAATCTTCTTGCAGAGCAGGTATCAGGGCCACCAGACCTGTAGAGTGGCAGCAAGGGGGACATAGTTTGACCTGTTCACCACTTGGTTCCTGGGGGAAGGTAAAAAAACAGTGAGCTCCCCTTTCCTAGATGAGTGCAAGCTGAGGGTGAGCAACCACCAGATGGGAATGCTATAGAAAAGAGTTAAACTTTGGAAGGGTTGTTGAACTGGAAAGTCTTCAGGGTCCCATCCAATCCTGGAATGTTATGAGATTCCCTGGGGAAGAAAAAAGGAAGGGAGAAAGAAAGAAAGAAAGAAAGAGGACAGAGAAGAAAGGGAGGAAGGAAGTGAAAGAATAAAAATGTAAAAGGAGGCAGGAAGGAAGGCCAGAAGGTAAGGGCCATTCTGTGCACAGACCAAGCATTTAGGGAGAAGTTTGAGAGTTTCTGGGAGGGCTGCTACCTCTGTGAACAGCCAGCAGACCGTCTCGGGGCCTTGGCCCTTGGCCTCCAGGACCCACCTTTGCTGTCTTCTGGGCCCAGCTTTGGGCCTGGTCCTGTCCTGGCCGCACAAGGCCTGGCTGAGCAGGATACGAGTTCATCTACTGCACAGCTCGGCCCACACAGAAGGGCAGAACACTCAACTCCTCTGAGAGTTCTTCTGCAGACACTCAGAATCTGAGGGGATTGCCAGGATGGTCCTGTCCCTTAGACCAGGGAGGGACAAGAGGGAGCTCTCTTCTCCCAAGATACTCATGATTAATGGATTGGGTCGAACCAAGATGGCTGAGCCCTCAGTGACCTATCCTGGCCTGTGCCAAAACACAGTCGTCTTCAGACGTAGTCGCAAACCAATGACAGGAATTGGGCTGGTTCCTGACCACTCCACAGAGACAGCGTTCACAGGTAGAGCAAAGCTTCCCTCTGTCTAAAAGATTACATTCCTGATCTGTGTCCCCGGCAGTGGGGTGGGCAGTGGGGTGGGCCGCAGTAGCTGGTGATCAGGAGCAAGACTCAGTGTGTGGCCAGTAGAAAGGGTTTTCTAACATAGCTGGACTAGTCTGGGAGGAGGACCTGGGCTCCTTCTGGGAAAAGTCACAGCCACTGCCCTACCTGAGCAGGTAGGATACTGGGAGGTCTGGTTCCAGTAGGAGGACCAGGTACCCACAGAGCAGGTGAGGGAGGAGGAGAGAGGAGGAGCCAGAAGAAGGGAGGGGAGGGATATAACCTTCACCGGCTCCCCTGACTCCTGTTCCTTCTCTGTCTCCCACTTCCTCTCCTCTCTACTCCCTCCCTGTCCTGGGGGGAGAGGGGAAGAGACTCAACCAATCAACGGAAACACACAGCCTGGCCACTTCACTTTTAATCCCACTAGTCTTTCCTATTCCCCACCCGGGATCCCCACTTCTAGGCCTTTTAAACCCTTCTGTTTCCAGCCCCACAATGCCCTGCACTTGCCCGTGGATTGTTCTCCGAGCACCTCCCCGCCTCCCACACTCACGCTGGACTCAGGATTAAGAAACACTGCCATCGAGTCAATTCGGACTCATAACAACGGCTATAGACAGAGAGAAACTGTTCCATAGAGTTTCCAAGGAGCTCCTGGCAGATTTGAACTGCCGATCTTTTAATTAGCTGCCGTAGCACTTAACCACTGCACCACCAGGTTTTCCAGCTCAGGGCTAAGGGTGCCAGCTTTTTCTGTAGTTTATGTTTAATGTGACTTCTCCCGTGGGAGCCACATCTGTTGAGCCTCTAGGAGTCCCCCCACACTAGCTTCTCAGAGAACTCAGGCTGTTGAGACACAAGGCAGTGTACACACACACGCACTCCACTCAGGCATTCCTGGGCGTCGGCCTCCTACCCACTCCCAGCCTCCCCACACTTACTCCCTTCCTCGTAGATTCACCCTCCATTCCCCCGGAGGAGCTGGGGGGCGGCAAAGCAGGTCCCTGTATGCCAACACCAGACAAAATCCCCAAACTGTCAGCCAAATACAAAATCACACAAAAGTCTGATGACGGAGGACATCAGGGGCTCCTTCCTCTATTTCCTCCTTCTTCCCCCCAGGCCTCTCCCGTCAGTTTGCAGACAAACAGTCACTGAGCCCAGTTCGAAATGATCTTTTATTGACTGTTTACATCTAGAAGCATGTAGAAAAGGGCGCGTGCTGGGGGGTGGGAGGCCTCCTTCCCGGCCGCACTTGTGCTGCGCTTTGCAGAGAGGGTCGGCCCACAGGCCGCGAAATCCCCCACCCCAACCCCGTTGCTTTCCTTCCGAAATGAAAAAAGACCCCGGCCCAAGTAGCCAAGCCCGCCCTCCAACTTCCCGCCCTCCCTGCCCACCTGCCGCCCCACCCGCCCCGTCTACACTACACGCCCACACTGCACAGGACACAGACTTTTCTCCACGGAGGACGCTAGTCTAGGACTACCCGCCGGGCAAAGGGGATTCTCGCGGAAGCAGGGGCGCGGCGCGGTGACGAGAGGGCCGAGTGTCTTCTCCATCCCATCTCACTGCGGTCCCGCGGAGGCTTTGTGCGAACCAGGGCGCGAGCACCCAGGAGGAATCAAGCCCTGGGGCCTCCTAAGGCCAGGGTCTGGTCTCCAGTGTCCCGCGGAAACCTCACCGACCTCCAGGAACCCCAAAACATTGACAATGAACAAAATTGGCCAGGGGCCAAGTCCGCAAGATCTTCGGAAAAGGGGAGCGCAGCCTCCCGGCGCTTTGAATTACGACTGAGTGCCACAGGAAACGAATTCTCGTCCCCTCACACACACCCAGTTTTTTCCGAAGCTGGGAAGGGACTGTTAGCACCAGGCCTGGGAGTGTCGCTGTCTTTGAAATGAACGAAAATACGAAAATAAGAGTACTGAATTGAAAGGTGCCCCAAGCACCTGGCTCAGCTACAGAAACGTGCTAGGGCCGGAGCGTGGTGGGGACTGTGGGATAAGACAGAAGGGCTTGGTTCCCAGTAGGGAGGGAAGCTTTCAAACACAAAACTTACGGTCGAAGGGAAAAGGATTTCACCTAAGTCACTGGATCCCTGCCTCCTGGGAAGGGAGGAGAGAGTGGGGTTGACATGGGACCTCACCGGTTACCGCTCTAGGGACTTCTGCCAGGGATCCAGGACTGATTTCGCACCCACAGCGTTATCACCAGCAGCTCTCGAGGGCTTTTCCTATTTCCTTTGGATCCAAAGCCCACAGTGGGGTCGGTAGTGGGGCGTAGTGCCAGCTGGCCACTGGTTGCTCCGTTAGGTAACATTCGTGATGGGAATGGAGGATGAAGGAGCTGGAACTGTGTTTGCGGAAGGGAGGTTCCACTGCTGAGAGGATGCAAGCCCTGGGTACCCGGGACTGGAGAAATTGGTCTGCCTCCTACAAGACGTCCCTAGTGTTCAAGATTGGGGAGTGGCAGGGGGCGGAGTAGGTGTTCCCGGGGTAAGATCGGATGATACGTCCTGCCAACCCAAGACTTCTGCTCCTCTGGACCCAAGGTTGGAGGTGGGGATAGGCGGGCCAAATGGGCCCGGTGGGCCAGAGGCTCAGCCGGCCGTCTGCCTGTAGTTGCCATTAATCTCCTGGGCAATATTGACTGCCTCTGCACCCAAGGGCAACCGATCGCTGTACTCAGAGCCCGCCTCGAACTCCTCTTGGTTGGCTTTGGACTGGGACTCCACCAGAGAGCAGGCCGCCAGGCTCTCCTCCCTCTGCAGGTCCCCGCTAGGGTCTCCCGGCTCCGCGTCTTCATCCAGGCCTTCTCCAGGGGGCTCCTCTGGCTCCTCACCGCCTGCCTCGCCGCCTGCCGGGTAGCTTTTCTCCGACTCAAGGTAGGAGGCACGCGGGTCGAAGTCAGCAGCGATGCGCTTTTCCATGGGGTCGGGGGCCTGTGGTCGCAGAATAAGGCGATAGGGCTTGCCCGGGTGTTTGGCCAGCAGATGGCAGCAGGCGGCGCCCAGCAAGGGCACAGTGGCCAGCACCAGGAGGAACACGCTCACTGCCACGATGACCAACAGCGATGGCAGTTCCTTTTTGGTGGCGAACACCACCTGCACGTGACACGCCTCACCTGCCAGAGCCAAGCACACGGAGTAGTTGGTGCCAGGACGCAGGCCGCGGAACCAGTAAGCATTGACGCCCTCTTCCACGCGTGACCATTGCACGGCGGCGCCGCCCCCAGCTGGGCACAGATAGAGGAGGCGTAGGGGCCGCCGCCCAGGCCGCCGGATTCCCGCTGCACCGCCGGGCCCAGGGCTCCAGCGCGCCGCCAGCGGCGTCAGCTGCACCCGAGCCTCTCTCTCGGCCACGTCCAGCGCGATGACACCCAGCTCGAAGATGTGGGGTTTGAGGTCCGCGCTCTGGTTGAACGCGTGGTTGGACACGTATCGCGATGGTTCCCCGTGGCCGCATCTTTGCACCTCCGCGGGGGCCTCAGGGACCTGATTTTCAGGCTCTTCTCCCTCACCAGCTTCCTCCTCCTCCTCCTCTTCCTCCCCCGGCCCGGCCTCCGCCTCCCCGAGGATGCTGACCCGGGCCAGGCCTTGGCCTTTGGTTTTGCTGTCAGGCTTAGAAGGCAGGACACTGTTGTCCCTACCTTTGGCTGTAGACTTGCGGTCGGAAAGCGGAGTCTGCCCACCGGCTTCTCCCCCAGGTGCGTGCTTCGGTGGCCCTGCTGCTGCCACGGTCACTCGTATCGACGTCGAGTTGGCGCCTAGCTCGTTTTGCGCACGGCAAGTGTAGACACCTGCTTCCTTGGCGCTCAGGACGGGCACCAATAGCGACCCGTTTGCGAGAGCCAGAAAGCGTGGGATAGCTGGGGGTGCTGGCCAGGCGGGTGCCGGAGCCAGGGTTGGGGCTTCGGTCTGCGTCGGACTGTCCCCGTCCCCTTCCTGGTCCTCTGCCAGGACCCCATCTTCCTCCTCTCTCAGGGCCGGCGGTTCTAGGACTACAGTGCCACCAGGGATCTGAAGTTGCCATTGCAGGCGGGGTGCCGGGTGACCTTCAGCAGTGCAGTGCAGCATGAGCGGCAGTCCGGCACGCAGAGGGCTGCCGGCTGGCTCGGACTCGGGTTCGGAGCTTAGACGCACGCTGGGCGGCGCGCAGGGCAGTGGTGGCAGGCGGTACACCGGCACGCCCTGCAGCGCGGGAGGCGAGGCGCAGGCAATGGAGTCGGGCTCCGGCAGCGAGACCCTGGTACTAGCGGCCCAGGCCTGCAGCCACACAAGGCTGCAGCCGCAGTGGAAAGGGTTGTGATAGAGCTGCAAGTGCGACAGCGCGCTCAACTCGTCGAAAGTGCCGGGCGCCAGCGTACGCAGGCGGTTGTTGTTGATACGCAGGGAACGCAGGTCTGGCAAGGCACCCAGCGCGTCGCCCGGCAGCGAGCTTAGGCGGTTGTGATTCATCTTGAGCAGCTGCAGAGCGCTCAGGTTGCGTAGGTCGCTCCACGGGAAGCTGGAAATGAGGTTGTGGCTCAGGTCAAGGTTCTTGAGCTGGCTCAGCACGGCCAGCGCTCCCGGCTCCACGGTGCGTACCTCGTTGTGTGCCAGCCACAGAGATGTAACCTGGGTAACGTTGGCGAAGGCCCCGCGCCGCAGGACTGTGATCTTGTTGGCCGACAGACTAAGCGTAGTCACGTTGGCCGGCAGACCCTCGGGAACTTCACGCAGCTCCTTGTAGGCACAGTCGGCAAATTGATGCGCATACTTGTCCACGCAGGCACACGGCTCGGGGCATGCTCTGGCCGCTCCGAGCAGAGCCCAGGCCAGCCACAGGGCTTTCAGGGTCTCCATCGCGGCTCCTGCAGATGGAAGCAGGGATGAGGGGGGAGAAGGTGACTCGCCAAGCCCTAGCTGCCCCCTCCTATAAAAGCATTGCCTATGAGAGCCCCTAGTGCAGGCCCCAGAGCTGCTGCAAACTTTTCTGTGGCAAAGAGCCTCTCTTGGGCACTAGTGGAGCTCATCAGAAGTCCTGGGATTCGGTAGGTACACACTCTTGAAGCCTCAGCCACTATTTCCAGTACTCTCATCAAAAAAAAAAAAAAAAAAAAAAAACTAAACCCACTGCCCACCAGCCAATTTGGACTTATAGTAACCCTGTAGGACAGAGCTGCACTGCTCCACAGAGTTTCCAAGAAGCATCCTGGTGGATTCCAACTGCCATCCTTTTGCTTAGAAGCTACAACACGTAACTGCTATGCTACCGGTGTTCTCATAATCTCTTATTTCCCAGCCTATTCCCTCACCTACACTGCCAAGCACTGACCTCTCCACAGGCTGGGCAGTTCAAAGATCTGCCATGGCCCCCCAGCTGACCCCTCTCTATTCCGAGTCTCCAGAAGGATCCACTGGAAGGATATCTTTGTCCAGGACCACCGTCTTCCCTTTGTCCCAGGCACAGCACTTGCACATGTGGCCACATAGGCACAACAATACACAGGCACAGGTATCGATCTACCAACTTCTGCAGGGCTTAGAGCCTCTGTAAGCCATCAGGAACTTCACAGCTTATTTCACAGACACACAGGCACCTAGAGATGGGCACAGTATACCCCAGAGACCTCATTGTTCTAGCAACTGAACCCTGCATGTGTTCAGCATTTTCCACCACGCAGCAAAGTGCTTTCCTGTCCATTGTGAGAACTGACAGATAAGAACACACGTCCTCACTTGAACCGACCCACACACAGACACGCAGGCACTCGCTAACTTGTACACACAGTCCGCCACTGGGCTGATGCCCTTGCTTTCCTAGCCCAGCTGACTGGCAACACTTAGAACTTGAACTTGGGGCAGGAGACCTGAGGGTAGAATCTGGGGAAACAGTACCCTCTCCCTAGCCGGCAAACTCTCCTGCACCCTAGAGAGAATGTAGGCTTTGCTGTCAATCTTCTGGAGGGTCCCCCTCGGAGGTCTGGGACACATGTTGAGGGAACGGTCCCATCAGTACATCTTCTGGTCCCTTGAGGCCCAGGACAGAGAGGTCCTGCCCAAAGGGCTATGGGGGCTGCCACAAGCTAATGAAGCCAGGAGATGTGCAAGATTTCATGGCTTTCTCCGCAGTTTCACGACTCCCAAGGCCTGCCCCCCATAAACCCTCTTATTCGCAGCCACACAACGCACTTACACACCAACACGCCCCCTCAGGGGGCCTGTCAGGCTCAGTAGAGCCCCTCCCACATTCCATCCTTGGGAACCCGGGTCCCCTGCTCCGCCTTCCCTCCTGGAGAGGGGGGAAGGTTCCCTCCCCCACTGTTCCACCCAGATCTTGATGGCAGGGTCCAGAGCTCCGGGCGGGACCCACCTGCTAAGAGATCGTAAAGCGGCTTACCTGCCTCTCTCTGACTCTTCGGACTCTGCCCTAGGACCAGTAACCTCTTTTCCAAGCTCGGTGTTGCCAGGCACAGACCACAGCTCTAGGATGCTCCCTGCATCTGTTGCTGCAGCTGTCGAGAAAGACGTAGGAGGGGCAGAGAAAGGGACGGGTGAGTTTGAAGGACTCCCCTGGCCTCGAGGTCCCTTTGGCATTTGTTTCCTTTCTTGTCTGCACCCCCCACTTCTCTCTGGCTGCAGGTTCGAGAGAGTCCGCGCGCGTTCCCTGACTCAGCGGGGACGCGCACAGCCTCTCCCACCTCCCGCGTCGTCCACAATAGTTAAAGACCCTCTTTGAGGCCGACTCACTTCGCTCACAAGGAGCGCTCCCACACCCACCGCCCTTGGCTTGTTTCCTTCCAGCTCCCTGCACCCTCCTCCCCATAACCTACGTCCTTCCACCTTTACACATGCTTTGACATTGTCACTATCCCTCTCCACAATGGCCCCCACGTTCGAATGCACAGATACAGACCCTCACCCCCTCCACACAGCCGACCTTCTCACATTGGAATTATCCGTCACAGTGTAATAATCGCGCCAATGTGTTGCACTCTCGCTCCGTTCACCCTCATTTTCACACACACCGCTCACCCGGGACACTCTCCATTCTCCCTCTCCCGCGCTCACACACATTCACGCGCACTCACCCTCACGCGCTCGTCCCGCCAGCGCCCGCGAGCTTCGCTGCTAATTGAATGCAAGCAGCTTTTACGCCCCGCAACACGTGAGACAAACCATCTTTGAGGAATTCGGGGGAAGAAAAGGCATTGCGGGGGAGGGGAAGGATAAGGGCGTGTCTTTGCCTTTAAACTCTTTTTGCAAATATGAGCTGTGGCGCAGACAGACCTGGAGCAAGCGAGCGAGCGGCTGAGTTGCGCGCATCCCTGCGCTCACCGACCCTTCGCTCCTGCACTCCTCCCCGAAGACACGTTCAACACGATGCATAATTGATAGTGTTAGCAGAGCGCCTCACCCTCCCTGCCATTTTTTTGCCTGGATCTGGGCTGATTCGATTTCCCTCCTCCCCCGCCCCCCAGCCAGTCCGGCCCGGTGACAGGAACGCGAGACACTGCAGGATGTGAAGGCCAGCAATGTCCCCCTTTCCACCCCCCATCCCCCTATCTTCCCCGCCTCCCCACCCCCACTAACACAACTCCGCCCCTGTCCAGCTACAGAAAGCCCCACTCCGCGTCTGGCGTGTTGTGGCTAAACCGGTACTGAAAGCCGTGGCTCAACGAGCTGGCCCTGGCGCACTGAGGTGCAGGGTGGGGCGAGCAGTATCAACCCATGCTCCTAGTAATCCCGCCAGAGGGTACCCGGACACCTCTTTCGAGGGTCCGTACCTCTCCAGGCTAATAGTACACGGGGCTGCAGAGGACAGAGGCACTGATGCGAGCGGTTACAAAATGTTTGCGGCTCCTGGAGCACTGCGTGCTGGGGACTTAAGGCCGAGCCTCTCCTCCCCCACGTGCACAGTATCTCACAGGTTCACAGGCAATCATACCGTCACCCTCACACACCAGCCGCCAATGTCGCGGGGGCCGGCCACAGCCTGCCGTCTCACACCCTCTCGCAACAGCTGGTCCCGACTCTCCTGGTCTTTTGGCGAAACCCTGGCATTTCTTATTGCTACAAGTAGGCGTAGGCTCTGGGACGCCGAGGCATTTGGCTTAAACCCGACTTCTGCCTCCTGGTGAAGGCAAGCACTGCAGACAGAGCTGCTAGTGAGAACCAAGGAGGCGGACAGATTCCAAGAGACGCGTCCCCCTTCCGCCCCTGCAATCATTCTGGACACAGGCACTGGGCTCTCGGGGCCCACATGGCCCCCAAGCCCTTACTCCCGGCCTTGGGGGTCTCACGCGATGGGTCGATGCCACGGGGTTGGGGCCTCTGCGGAGATCAATATCCTGATTTGAGTATGGAGCATTTTAATGAGCTGGAAAGGGGGTAGGGGAGAGATGGGCGAGGATTGCTGCCTCTGAAAAGACCACCCCGCCGAGTTCCGAGGCTCTTTTGTAAATTAAATATGAATAGACTGGCTCTGCACACCCTCAGCTTTCTTCTCTCCCTTCCACTCCAGCGGTCGCCCAAGGCGGCCCAGTGTGTCTTGCACCAGGGCTCAGAACTCAGAACTTAACTCCGCCTGCGAAGGCCTGGCGTCTCTACAGCATACGGAGGAAAAGGGCGCCGGCAGCTGGGGGAGGGGGCCTTCAGGGGACTGAGAGTACTGAGCTGCCTGTCTCGCCCCTGACGGGGACTCTGCAGTGGGACCTCGGAGAGCGGGGTTACTATTCCAGAAGAGAGTCTCTGCGGTCTGGGCCTGACTGGATCGGGGAGCGACGCTGGCAGCGGTGTCTTGGCACTGGCTTCTTTGTCTGTTGAGCGAGAGGGGCTTCATGGGCCTGTGTCGGAGTCCCCGGAACCCCTTAGCCGAGAAAGAGAGGTCTGGGAGGCGGAGGCCCAGCAGCGAAGGAGTCAGATCCACGATGGCAGGCCCTAGGGACTTTCCTGGGCAGGGGTGCAGAGAATCTGGTGAGGAGTAGTACAGGTTGATGACCCTCCCCCCAAATTTTCACATCTTTCTGGTTCGTTTTGCTTCTGGGGTGGAGGCAGGCGGGCGGGGAACAAGTTGGAAGACTGAGGGAAGGGAAGGGACAAAGGACACTCTCGCTGTCTGCCCAGATTCCCCAACCGCGGAGGCCGGCCCATTCAGCGTCCCCGGAACCTCCCATGGTCCTGAGGCTAAGGCACCTCCTTTCCTTGCTCTTTTGCTAGAGAGGGAAAAGTCGGGGGATTCAGCGGGGAAACAAGGCGCCTGGTGCCTGAAGGGGCAGCAAAGGGCCTGGCGGGCACCCTGGCACGGGCACTGACTCCCACAGGCCCCTGAGACTCCCTCCCGCTTTCTAGCAGCGCTTTTGTTCCCCGAGTCTGCCCTGGGTTGGAAAAGACGCCCCTTACCCCCGCTTTCCACTCAGGAGAGCCCTGGGCCGGTGCCTGCAGGGCCAGAGCCAGCCCGAGCTGCCCAGGCAGAGTCCGCGGAGGCCTGGTTTGGAGCCGCGGCTCAGGCTTTGACTTGGAGGCTCTGCTTGGAGACTGCGCGCACCGCGCCGGGTGCGCAACAACGGCTCTAACGCTTATAATATTAATAACGGCACAGTAATCGGAGGGCTGAGAAGAGGAGAGAGAAAAGCACCCCCGTCGCCGCCCACGTCTTTGTTCGTTAAAGAAACAGACACCTTAATAAGGTGTGTGGGAGCAGGGTTGGGGAAAACGAAGGATACCAGTTTCCAAGTCACCAGCGAGCGCTGAGGACTCCAGATTTGGAACGTGACCAGAATCTGGGCCAAGACATGGGGGCAATACTGGAGTCTCAACCCCAGAGAGACCCAGGAGAGGGGACAGCTGGAACCCCAGGCCACTCTTTTGCGTCTGGACTTCTGACTTTGAGCTAGCAGACCCGGCGAGTTTGGAGGGCAGGGCGGCTTGAAACCCGAAGGCTCCGAGTTGGTGCTCCCGGACTCTGCCGGCGGTGGTCTCCGTCTGTCTCAGGCCTGGTCCGCGCGCGCCCTCTGCTGGACACTTCCTTCGAGGCACAGAGGCTTGGGACGACTACCGGACCCAGCGAGGGAGCCTGCCCTCAGCCGGACCTGCACCAAGGCTCGCGCTCCCGCCCGCTCGGCAGTCTTGCAGCTCGGTTTTGAAGCGGGAAAGGAGGCTGAACCAGGGTTCCAAGGCTTTCCTTCCAGCTTCCACCCCAGCCTACGTTCCAGGAATCTGCAACCTCCTGTCACCCGACGCTCACAGATATGCGCCTCATAGTGTTTTCAGAACCCAAGACACAACAGAAACCCTAAGAAAATGTCTAAGGCTCGACTTGTTTCCGAAAGGAAACCTTCCGGTACGCTCCACCCTCACCTCCGGGAACCGAGTGAGAGCCATCTCTGAGCCTTGTACCAGGCCCTAGAAGACTTTTTTTTTTTTTTTTTTTGGCAAGAGCCTATGAGTTATCTGAGATCTAAAAAAGAAATCTGTTTGCTCTAACAGGAGAAAGGTAAACAGTAAAACTGAATGATGAAATATTTGGGACCTATTAACAGTGCAAACGGTTCAGTTTCAACCCCACGCCGAGTTATAATAGCTCTTGTATTTCATAGTGGGCACGTGAGTGATTTCCGCGCTTGCACGGGCGGGGGGCATGTGGGAGGGGCTTCTAAGATTCAGCCAGCACCCCAGAAGCGCTTCAAACGTTGCCAACCAAACATTCCCCAACGCTGCAGCCTGCTCTGAAGACCCTCCCTGAATTCCAACCTCCCAGCTGCTCTGCAGCCAAAAGTACCTGAGAACTCAAAGCTTCTCAGCTTTCAGCTTCCGCTTTTCTGTCTTTACTTCTCAACACACTCACAGTCTTCCCATCAGCGCCCCTCCCCCCCAAGAAACTACTATCCTTTTTTTATTTCCAGCGAAAGCTCACTCCTGGGGAAGCCAGGTTCTGTTCACACCAGTGCACTTCTTTCCATCCTTCCCCTCATACACACACTCCAGTGGTTAGGAGGACAGATTCTAGCGTCAGATTTCGCCTTGCACTAGCTGTGTGACCTTGAACAAGTTTCTTAACCTCTCTGTGCCTCAGTAAAAGGGATATAAATAAGAATATCTATTTTATCTGTTTCCTGTGAGGATTAAATGAGTCGAAACTTGATTCATAGTCACCCCTATAGAACAGAGTAGAACTGCCCCATAGGGTTTCCAGGGAGTGACTGGTGGATTCAAACTGCTGACCCTTTGGTTAGCAGCTGCGTTTTTAACCACAGTGCCACCTTGGCCCCCAATACGTACAAGGCTGTTAGTATTTGGCCCTTGGCAAGTGCTCAGTATGTGGGCTATCATTTTAGTTAACAATAACTAGAATTAGTGTCTTGCTCACTTTGAAGAAATGGGTACTGGTGTGATGGGAAGTGTTAGCTGTGCACATGCCTACATGTACTTGTCGTGGCTCTGCCATAAGAGGAGAGGACTTGGCCCTGTCCCCAGCGTGTCGGTTTTCACTCACTCCCCATACTCAACAGACCATGAGCCTAGGCAGCAATCAGAGTGATTGCTACTACTCTTGTAAAGGTTTCTAGGATATGATACTTAAACCCAAATTCGGATGCTTGTTGCTGTATCACCAGTGTGCGTTTTTTTTTTTTGTTTGTTTGTTTTTTTTTGCAGTGACCTACAGCTGCAGCTTAAGTATTTATTGGGATCTGTGCCTTTAATTACTTTCTAGGGAGAAAAAAAAATCCACACTGGCACAGGGGTAGCTGGTAGACTTCAGAGAAAAGTAGCAACCTGTGGTCCTTTGCTTCAGGCAACTGGGAGGAATTTTTCTAAGGGTTTAAATGGAATGCCACATTATTAACCATCCAGGGTCCAGCCCACAGCCTTCCTCCCCGTGCTTGGTGCTTTTCATGAAATTAGCTTAACGTGCTGGCAAGGCCATTTATTGCCATCAAAATTAATGACAGCTCTTTCAGTGGCAGCTCATGTAATTATCTGGGTCTGCACTTGTCTCTTTAAGGATGGGGAGCACCTGCCTAGTAGAGGCGACACTGAGGTTTGTGAGGGGTGACCTGCTCAGCTGCTCCACTGCAGCCCAGGCAGGACTTCACAGGGAAAGGCTGAGAGTGGGGGAGGTAGCGGCAGAGAGGGGTGGAGAATTATTTATGATGCTTGCATCTGCAACCAGAGACATTCCACCTCAAAGGATAATAAACTATCCAGGGAATCAGCCTATGAAGTAAAAAGTAAGCTGGCTTCAGGGCTGGCTGATTTAACAACAACTCAGTGACACCATCAGGCCCAGGATCTTTCTGTCTCCCTCCTCTGCCATCCTTAACAGGACTTCAGCCTAAGGCTGATGTCCTCCGGCACCCCTGGGTGGCTTTAGCAGCAGATTGGGTAATATTCTGATTGGTAACACACTGGTAGGATGAGATTCTCTTTGTAGGAACCGAAGACTCTCCATGGGTCTGATTGAGGGGCAATGACTAAGGACTTACCGTCTCTGGACCACTCACTGGCAAAGGGGATAGAATTGATTGTCTTAATCATCTTGCCTTGAAATAGATGTTGAAGAGTCAGTTCCAAGGTCTGTTACAAGCAAGATGCCCCTTACACAGAATGATTGGGGAACTGTGTTTTCTGAGTAATCTATGTGTCAATAAGAGTTGAAATGAAACCAACCATAATTGTAATGAGCCATGTTAGATACCCCCTTATCACAGATTAGACTAGTATGGATCCACAGTCTGGCCAGGGAGTGATTAAGGTCAGGCTCAGCCTGGAGCCAGGATTATGAAGCTGTTGGATAGATATGCAAGCCAGAGAGACAATCTTCTGCTTTCAGAGAATTCTTGAAAGGATATAAATCTGTTCTTGGAAATGCCAGTACTGGGATCCAAATCTATTTTTGGAGCAGTAGAGGCTTCCATCGTGAGTTGGATATGTATGAATAGAAGATGTTTATGAACCTAAAGCTGTTCATCCATGACTTCACATCTCGAACATGTCACCTGGTCTCACGGTGGAGAAGAGAGGCACCCTCCTGTAGAGGTGGAAACAGGATGGAGAATTCTATCTTAGTCTTACGGAAGAATGCCGAAGTAGAGCACAGCAGCAGTAACTGTCCTGGGCTTGGAAATCTCACTCTGGTTTGTGAGTATTTGTAGTCTTAGGCACCTCCTTGCCCTCTCTCTAGGTTTCTACATTGCAGAAGTAAGAGACATAGTGGACCAGATGTTCTCTGAGGCTCTTCCAGTATGGTTGTTTCCTGAGATCATTTTTCTAGTGGTACAGATTGCAGCAGAGGCCTGTTCGCAGGTTAAATCAGAGCCTCTGGGAGACAGGTTGCCTTCTAATGGGGCTTCTGGTAGGAAGATGTCCTCGTAAAGCCAGGGGGCATTTCTTCTCTGCCTTCTCCATCCCTAGATAACTTCGTTTTACCTCCCACTATACTGCAAACTAAGCCGTCGCTTGAGCCCTCAGCACACCTGGATCCTAGGAGCCAATCCCTTTCCCCAAACTGCTATACACTGCTCTGTGAATGGAACACACTTCCCAAAGGGCCTTTAGATAGTAAGACTCAGGGAGCAGTAAGGGTGATGTTAGGAATTAAGATGTGACCACTGACTGTTTCTGGAGACTTGTTGCTTCAGTCTTGGAAGAAAGATCAAGGCTTCCAGGGGACACCAGGCTGGTGGGAACATCCAGAAGAATCCCCAATTCTTGTCGTTCTGGCCACTCTTCTCTGCCCAGGGACCCTCAATGTCTTGGTCAGGGTTCTCTAGAGAAACAGAACCAATGAGAAATACATGGATACATACATTGATAGGTACACACATGCATATGTTAGGTGTGTGTACATATTCGAAGATTGCCAGTTAAGTTTGCAAACTTATCCTAGAAAAAGTGTTACATACCTCATTGCCAAATATCACTAGAATCACCTTCAAAGTACTCCCCTTGGGAAGCTATGCACCCACACCAGTGCTTAGTGCACCCTTCAAAGCAATTTTGGTACTCTTTTTCTAGAGCAGCCATCGGAGATGTCATCGTATTACCTGTAATCTCCAGAATGTCATCAAATTGTCCTCCTTTCAATATATCCTTTACCCAAAGGTTGTCAAACCTCATACTTGTGCGTGTGTGCATGCGTGTGTGTGTGTGTGTGTGTGTGTCTGTATATATGGAGAGAGACGGGGAGAGATTTACTTCAAAAGGTTGACTCATACAATTGCAGGAACTGGAAAGTCTAAAATCATGGGGGCCAGATCAGGTGAGCAGGGAGGGTGTTCTGATGCGGTTGTTTGTTTACTGGCTAAAAACTCCCTCACAGACAATTGCAATTAAGTTGTCAAACTCGCCACCGTGCCACCATGTGCAGCGGCCATTCCAGAAAGAGTTCCAAAATTGCTTTGAAGGGTGAAGTAGGCACTGGCGTAGGCGCACAGCTTACCAAGTAGAGTACTGCAGAGGTAACCGTAGTGGTATTCAGCAGTCAGGTATGCAGCACTGAGGACAATTAGGGTCACTGACTTAATTGTCAAACCTCATACTTCTGTGTGTGTGTGTGTGTGTGTGTGTGTATCTGTGTGTATATATGGAGAGACAGGGGAGAGATTTACTTTAAAAGGTTGACTCATGCAATTGCAGGAACTGGGAAGTCCAAAATCCATAGGTCAGGCAACAGTTGATGACTTCCGCTGGCTTCCATGCCTGGGTCTGTAGGTCAGGTGGTAGGAAGAATGCAGAGAAGGAATGAGGGAGAAAGGCAGAAAAAGAGGGAGAGGGAGACGGAGAGAGAAAGATCTGCCAAAATATCTCTTTGTAGTCTGAAAGCAGACCACAGCCTAAGGAGATTCTCCTTTTGACTGATTGTTTGATTAGATTACATCGTGAAAAGTGATAGCATTACATCAAGTTAGATTACATTACAGAACAACAACTAGCCTAGTGGTTGGCAAAAACCACTGGGAACCGTAGCCTAGCTATTCTGACACATAAAATCCAACTATCCCACTAGTCTATCAGGGAACTCTGGTGGCACAGTGGTTAAATGCTACAACTCTAACCAAAAGGTTGGCAGTTTGAATCCACCAGGCAATCTTTGGAAACTCTACAGGGCAGGTCTACTCTGTCCACAGGATGACTATGAGTTGGAATCGATTAGACAGCCGTGAGTTTAGTTCATCAGAGGTGTAAGTGAGGCCACAACAAACACCTGCCCAGAGAGTGTCTCGCCTTGTGTGGCCCTTGGCATTGTCCACAAGCATTGTCCTCCTCCTCTTCAGCCCCCAGACTTAAAGCTCCCAAAGGGCATCTGGGGACTTCCCATTCACTGTCCCCATCAGAGCCCAGAACAACTCAGGGTTGGGCACATGACAGATGGAATAAAAGAGAATGTCCTTCCAGGCAGGAATCTTCAGTCTCTGTCTGTGAACAGCCTCTCTTTGTTTTTGAAAAGAGTTCCTAGAAGCCGACTCTGATGCAAAAATTTGTGTGTAGTAGTGGTTAAGGAAATGCTCCCAGTAAAAACTGGTTAGGGAGAAGAGGAAGCCAACTAGCAATGGAAGAAGCCAAGGAAGGATGCGGCTTGATTCAAGCAAAGCCTCAACCCTTCTGATCTCCTGGGGGAGCTCTGAAGCGTGAATTACACCCTGGAATTTGTCTTGACTTGAGCGTGGAAGCTGGACTCCCTTAGATACCCTACAGCCCGCTGTTGGCTGAGGGCTGCCCCAAACTAAAACCTAATCAGTTGCTATGGAGTCAACTCTCACCCACAGCAACCTCGTGTATGTCAGAATAGCACCCTGCTCCACGGGGATTCCAATGGCTGAGATCTTTCTGAAGTGGATTGCCAGGCTTTTCTTCCAAGGTGCCTAAGCCCTGGTGTGTGGAGGTAAACTCCCAGGTGCTTCCTCTGCCCCCGGCCTGTGGATAAAGCTGCTCACAGTTTGGGGGTAGGTCTCTGATGAAGTTAGCAGTGTGAGCTATCAGAAAAGCACACAGCAGCCAAGGGATGGGCCTGCCACAGCATTCAGGCCACAAACAGCCATTCCCCACCCCCATTCCCCCATGCCAGGTGCTGGGCTTGGCACAGGTGCAGCAGTCTATCAGGCAGATGCCATCTCTGCCCTAAGAGAGCCAAAGGAGTCTCCACTTGCCAGCATGTTCATGTCCCCTTTGTGTGACCTTGGTCTTCTAGAAGGAGAGTGCCCCAGAATACATTCCATCCTTTAAGACATGTCTGTAAGGCCTGTGTCCCCCATTCTTCCCCTGTCTTCGTCATCTTGTGCTGCTGTGACAGAAATACCACAGGCAGGGGGCTTTAACTAAGGGAAATGTATTCTTTCTCAGTCTAGAAAGGTGAAAGTCCCAATTCAGGGTGCCAGCTCTAAGGGGAGACTTTCTTTCTCTGTCAGTTTTGAGGGAAAGTCCTTGTCATCAATATTCTCTTGGTCTAGGAGCTTTCCTGCACAGGGACCCCGGGTCCAAAGGAAGAGTGCTCCTGGCTCTTCTTGGTGGAACGAGGTCCCCCCTGTCTGACTGCTGGCTTCTTTCTTTTATATCTCAAGAGACTGGCTCCAGTCACATTCCAGTCTTGTAGACTTGAGTCCTGCCTCGTTAACATAACTGACGCTAATCCCATCTCATCAACCTTATAAAGAGAGGATTTACAATACACAGGAAAATCACATCAGATGACAAAGTGGTGGACAGTCACAGAACACTGAGAATCATGGCCTAGACAAATTGATACACATATTTGGGGGGGGTGTCACAATTGAAGCTGTGATACCCACCGAGCTGTTTTTCTGAGAGGAGACATGGTCAGGAAACTGCCCCTGACATCCTTAAAGGCTCCCAGAATCATGGGCATCAAAGCTTGGGGGCTGGAGTTCCTCTGTTCTTGTTTTTTCAGTTTCCTAGAGGAGAAACTGAGGCCAAGAAACAGGTCAGAGAAAATGGGTGTTTTAGCCATCTGGTGCTGCTCTAACAGAAATACCACAAGTGGATGGCTTTAGCAAAGAGAAGTTTATCCTTACACAGTCCGGTAGGCTGTAAGTTCAAATTCAGGGTGTCTGCTCCAGTGGAAGGCTTCCCTCTGTGGGCTCTGGAGGAAAGTCCTTGTGTTATGTCAGTCTTTGTTCAGGGAGCATCAGGAACCTCTGGTCGGAAGGACACATTCTTCTCCTGGCACTGCTTTCTCAATGGTGTGAGATTCCCAACTCTCTGCTTGCTTCCCTTTCCTTTTTAGCTCTTATAGGATGAAAGGATCAAAGGTGGTGCAAGCCACACTCCAGGAAAACTCCCTTTACAATGGAGCATGGAGGTGACCTTAGGAAGGGATTTACAGTCCCATCCTAATTCTCTTTAACATACAGTGTAGGAAAATCACAAAATAGAAGACAATCATAAACTACTGGGAATCATGGCCCAACCAAATGGTTACACAATTTTTGGGGGGACATAGTTCAATCCACGACAATGGGGGTGGGGTTAGGGTAGGAACTCAGGGCTAGGTGGCCCCAGAATATTGCTTCTCTGATGTACCCTCAGGGCAGCCAGGGTCAAGAAAGTATGAGGCCTGGTGGCCTTTGGTGAGCCTACTCGTTGGCAGGCCCCTGAGATTCTCAGGCAGCTGTGGCTTTTCTGATGGCAGAGGCAGCTGTTTCGGGCCGGGCTGAGCACCCCACACTTCAGTCTCCTGCATTAGCCCCCTGCACGTTGCTCCTCCGCTCCCCAAGTACTCACCAACACCAGAACCCTAGCCTTGCTCTTGCTAAAGAGAGCCTGGGGGTGTGCCCTCAAACTGAATCATCTGTAGCAACAGAATTTTGTTGTTGTTAGGTGCTATCAAGTCCATTGAGACTCATAGTGACCCCATGCAACAGAGCAGAACTATCCCACGGGATTTTCTTGGTTGTAATCTTCATGGAAGCTGATTGCCAGGTCTTTCTCCCGCAGAGCCGCTGGGTGGGTTGGAACTGTCAGCTTTTCAAGTAAGCAGCCAAGCACTTACCTGTTTCAACACCGGTGCGCCTTTGCTGATCCCAAATCTGCCACACAGAAGGGACTTCTTGGCCTGGTGGCTGGCTGAGGCAGATATTTGAAGGACAGAGAGCCCTCCCCCAGGTAAATCTTGCCCTTTTGCTGAGATGCCTCTTATTTTACAAGTCAACTGGAATAGCAAAACATCTTGGGACCCTCAGAGTTCAGTCTAAAGGGGTCAGCAGTGGGAGGTCAGGGGTTCGGGGTGCACCTGCTTTTCTGTTGACTTCCGGTGTGACTATAGAAAAGTCTCTCTTCTGAACCTCAATTTTCCCTCCTGAGCCATGGGGCCAAACCTCTGTCCCAGCCTGCCTGTCTCACCTGAAACCATGACTCGGATCTGTCGTTGTCTTACTCCTCAGGCCTGTTTCCTTCCAAATCCATTCTGAGAAAGGGTCCCTCAGTGCAGTGCCCTCCCCAGGAAGGGAGAACTGCCGTCGAAGTCCTCTGCCATGTCCTCTTTGAAGCTCCCCAAATATGCTTTCTCAGTGAGGCCATCGGGAGGGCTAGGCAGCGTCTGTGGATGCCTCAGCCTCATCACAGGAACCCTTATCTCCAGGCCCAGCTGCAAGCTTGATGTATTTATTGGCCTATTCCAGGGCCTCCTCAGTCCAACCCCTATTTCTGCCTGTGCTGTGACAAAGTGACCTTCCTGCAGATGGCTGTGTCTGGTAGCTAGGTGGGGGCCGGGCAGGACAGGGGGAGGACTATCATAAATCTGTCCCACCTGGAGCCTACAGGGTGACCCACTGGGAAAAGCAGACAGTGGAGAAGATGTGGAGAGACGGGGACAGAAGTGCCAGGAGAGATGGTCCAGGGCAGTCACCCAGAGTCACCCATCCTAAATGGACTGGAGCCAGGAAAAAGGAGAGTTAGAATAGGGGAGGGAAGGAGGACAAGAGGAGGGAAGGAAAGAGGGTAGGAGGGGATAGGAGGGCCAGAGAGTGCTTTTTGGTCCTTGATAGAACTCCTCTGAGTTGGGTACATAGAGTTATTTTTACTGAGTAATTACTGAGTATTGACCAATCATTATTGCCTATGTGTGCTACCTCATTTAATTCTCACTATTTGTGAAGTGTTGTTGTTGTTTTTTTTTTTTTAATTGTCACCTAGTTGATTCTGACTCATAGTGACCCTACAGGACAGAAGAGAACTACTCCTTAGGGTTCCCAAGGAGCATCTGGTAGACGGAATCACCAGTTTTGGTTAGCAGCTGAACTTTTAACCACAATGCCATCAGGATTTCCAAAGTGTTTATTGTCTCTCCCAAAGTACGCACAAGATCACAGATGCTAAGTGTCCAAGGTTACATGGCAGAGCTGGGACTTGAATCCAGGCTCCTCCAAAGCTCACACTCTACAAGGGCATCACCGTCCACCACCTCCTTAGCTGATTTGATTTATTGGAGTGTGATTGGAATCAATCAGGGGCCACTCTGCTGTGAGCCCCAGCTTGGTGGCTGTGGAACTCCAGGAAAGAGCCAGCCAGCCCTCAGGTGAATTCCACCACAGGCTGTCTGCTTCTTTGTCTGCAAAAGTGCCTCATAATTTTAAATGACCAGACAAGCACTGTTTGCCTTTATAAGCCCTCCAATTGTATGTGCTTGCCTGGCAAGCTTTTTGGAAAATTTCTGTGGTTAGCCAGTAATGTGCTTGGTTATCAGGTTTGGGATATTTATAATATTTGTAAACAGACTTTAGCAATGTTTGGGCAGTTGGCCTTTTAGAGAATTCCTTTGGGTTGCATTTAAGAAATTTCCTTGTGCCAAGAATGAAGAAATTTTCCCCGCTTGTCTGAAAATGGTCAAGACTTTCAGATTTTTTGTTCTGGGGGGTTGGGGAGTTGCTGGTTGACATTCTAAGCCCTTTTCTCAACCCAGCCCCTGTAGGTATCTGCTTCATTAAGGTCCGGAAGATCTGGAGCTGATATGCTTGAGTTCAGAGACCAAGATAAAAGGTGGTGTTGGCTCCTCGGTCTCCTAGCCGCAGGCCTCTCCAGGACCAACAGTCTTATCCAGGAGTAGCATCCTCAGAGACTCAGCTGACTTTTCCTCCCACGTTTGTCCAGCCTAACCCACCTCACCCCTACTGGTACATCGCGCTGCAGGGAAAGGTTAACAAGAACCAGTTGCTGTTGAGTCGCTTCTGACTCATGGTGACTGCCATGTCTGTCACAGTCAACCTCGGCTACATAGGGTTTTCAGCAGCTGATATTTCAGTAGATTGCCAGACCTTTCTTTTGAAGCATCTCTGGGTGGACTTGAACTGGCAACCTTTTGGTTAGCAGCTGAGTGTGTTAACCATTTACACCCTATAACCACTTCCTACCTGCACTGAAGCAGGGGATGATGCTTTACCCTAACTCAGATAATCTCAATAGGGGCAATATGACCCTACAGGAAAGGAAACTTGGTGCTTGGGATTGTGGGGGAGGTGGACAGCCTTAGACATTCTAATGGTTGACCACAGTACACAGACAGATTTACAGTAACCTGTGTAAGGAAGAAGTAAACCCTCTCTCTTTGGATATCCTGATGATGAGTGGTTAAGTGGTATGGCTGTTTACCAACATGTTGGTGGTTCGAATCCACCAAACGCTCCTTGGAAACTCTATGCGGGCAGTTCTGCTCTGCCCTATAAGGTCGTTATGAGTTGGAATCAACTTGACCACAATGGTTTTTTTTCCCTTGGTTATTTGTAGGTGATATGATTTTATATATGGAAAATCTCAAGGAGCCTGTGAGATACGAGGTCTGACAACTGAATCCACACACTTACCTGTTTGAAGTCCTCCCCTTGGGAAGCTATGCACCGACACCAGCACCTAGTCCACCTTCAAAGAAATTTTGGAACTCTTTCCGGAATGGCCACTGTGTACAGTGGCACAGTGCCAAGTTTGTGAACTTAACTGTATAGTTGTCTGTTAGGGAGTTTTTGGCCGAACAAATAACTGTATAGGAACACCCTCCCTTCTCACCTGATTTGGCTCCCAGTGGCTCTTTTTCTTTACCTGCAGATAAAGGAAATATTGAAAGGAAGACATTTTGATGACATTCAGGACATCGAGGGTAATATGATGACAGCTCTGATGGCCACTCCAGAAAGAGTTCCAAAACTGCTTTGAAGGGTAGGCTAGGTGCTGGTGTGGGTGCATAGCTTCCCAAGGGGAGTACTTCAAAGTTCACCACAGTAAAATAGAGCAATGACGTATGTAGCACCTAGAGCAATTAGGTTCATGGACTTCATTGTTGGACCTCGTGTGTATTTATGTACATGAAGAGGCTCCCGTTGCTTTTAGCTTCTGTGGAGTCCAGTCCTGACTCAGGGGGATCCCACATACAATAATGGGTCTGGTTTTGAAATGCTGATGAAGTAGATGCTGTCTGGTTTGTTTTGTCCCCATGATCAGTTGCAGTTTGAACCCTCATGATCCTTAGGCTTTTCTACTGGCTGATTTTCAGAAGTAGGTTGCCAGGCTTTTCTTCCTGGGGTCTGTTGTAGTCTGGCAGTGTCACCAAAGCCTGTTAAATGCTATAGCAACATGCAAGGCTCCAGTGACAGATGGATCGTGGCTGTGTATCAGATGCATTGGCTGGGAGTTGAGACTGGGTAGCCTGCATGGGAGGGAAAATTCTACCAGGGAGTGAGAATGAGAAGAAAAAGAAGTCCAGAAACACTTCCCTAAATGAAAACATTAAAATTAGGATAAGATCAAGCCCTGGGACCAGAACACTGAGACATGAATCCTCCAGGGCCTGCCTTTTTCCATTACATGAGATTGACAGACTGGGGAGGGCACAGGAAGGAGAGAACAGCTCTCCACCAAAGGAGTAGGGTGGGGGGACAGTTGGCAGAGTGGGCAGCAGATGGCTCCAGTGCAGACACAGCTTCTCAGGGACAGATCCCAACTCTGCCACATCAAGTTTAACAATCTTGAGCAAGTTACTTAGCCTTACTGCCCTCACCATTTCATCTGTAGAATGGGATGACAATGTCACTGCATAAGCGCTGTTGGGAGGATTAAATAAGGTAATATGTGCTACATGGTAGAACACTATATGGCACATAGTTATCGCTTAACTGTGTCACCTAGTTGTCTCAGAAGTGCTATCTTGCTACTGCCAAGGCTTGTGCATTCCTCAGTCCCTCACTGAGTCCAGCGTCGTGCATTGGCCCCACCACGGCTCAGTGAGTTCAGTGTTTCTAGAAGTGGATGCTATGGAAAGAGAACTTGGGGTGCTAGAGCAGGGAGGGGGCCACTGGTCAGATCCTCTGGAGAAGACTGTGTCTATTGGTGCACAGTTTCACTGACTTTTCAGTTGCTGAAACGATTCATAGATTGAATTGTGTCCCACCCCCCGCCCCCACCAAAATATGTATCAACTTGCTTAGGCCCTGATTCAAAGAATTGTGTGAGGATCCTCCACTTTTTTATTGTAATTTTATGTTAAAGAGGATTAGGGTGGGACCATAACACCCTTCCTAAGGTCACATCTCTGATCCCGTGTGAAGGGAGTTTCCCTGGAGTGGGGGCTGCACCACCTTTTATGTTACAAAAGAGAACAGGAAAGGGAAGCAGGCAGAGAGTCGGGAACCTCATACCACCCAGAAAGTAGCCCTGCAAGCGGAGTGCCTCCTGTGGACCCAGGGTTCCTGCCTGGGGAAGCTCTTAGTCCAGGGGAATATCGATGGCAAGGACCTTCCTACAGAGCCAACAGAGAGAGGAAGCTTCCCTTGGAGCTGACACCCTGAGTTTGGACTTTTAGTGTATTACACTGTGAGAAACAAACTTCTCTTGGTTAAAGCCATCCACTTATGGTATTCGTGTTACAGCAGCACAAAATGATTGAGACAAGTAGCCTGAACAGGGACTCTTTAACTCTGTTCCTAACCTTAATCACTAAATGTGATCTTAAATCTAACATAACCCCTATCCTTTACCTTAAACCTCACCTGAACTTTACCCCTGACCGTAACCTTGACTCCTAATCCTACCCCCCCTCATTACCTCAGACATCTAACCTTCATCCAAATTCTACTGATAACCCAGTATTTCCCCAAATTGGGTCATTCCTTCTGCAGTCACAAGTCTCACTGTATCTGTAGCCCTACTGAACTTTGAGTTACTTAATTTTTATCCCTAAGTTGATCTTCAAAGAATACTACTTCAATGTCATTCTGAGCAAGGGTATTCTAGAAAACACAGTATTGATGTTTTTTTCTAATAAACCCCCAAACCAAACCGACTATATTGAGTCAATTCTGACTCACAACAATCCTTTAGGACAGAGTACAACTTCCCCACAGAGTTTCCAAGACTGTAAATCTTTATGGAAGCAGACGGCCACATCTTTGTCCTGCAGAGCTGCTGGTGGGTTCGAACTGCTAACTTTTCTAACAGCAGCCAAGTACTTTAACCACTGCCCCAACCAGGGCTCTGTTTTTCTGACAGATGTCAAAATAAAAACAAGAACGTTTGCATTTTTTTAGAAAAGTTCCTCTGTACACTGCATGCCTTTATCCTTTATGCTACGGAAAGTTTGCAAGGCACTTTGGGAAGACTGAAACCCAGTAGTTACATGTTACGGTTGCTAACCATAAGGTTGGTGATTCGAATCCACCAGGTGCTCCCTGGCAACTTCACAGAGCAGGTCTACTCTGTCCTATAGAGTCGGAATTTACTCGACGGCAGCGGGTTTGTTTGTTTTAGTTTTTGGAAAGACTGCGCTACCATAGGTGAAACCGCAGCGCCTGTCCCCAGTCACTTTGGAGAGCGGCAGACGCAGTACCAGGCCCCGAGGAGCTGCAGCGCCCTCTGGTGGCCTACGTTGAGGCTTCTCTAGCGCAGCTCGTCCTCCCCTTGGGCAGAGTCCCTCCCTCGGCCCGCGTTCACTAGCGGTGCAATTCTCCCGGTTGGGGGTGTGGGTAAGGGTGGGAGGGGGCTTAAGAGAAGAAGAGGAAACAATCTCCTCACACCTGGAGTGCGGGGTGCAGACAAGCCTGAAGTCGGAGACAAGACAGGGATCAAGGGCGCCCTGGGCCTGCTGCCGAGGTGTAAGGTGATGGTTAAGGTTGGGGTAGTGAGTCCCTGTGAGTGTGGCAGGATAAAAAGGTGGAAGAGGGCAGTAGGAGGCTGGGCAAGGCAGGAAGAGGGGAGGGTGCGGGGCAGTAGAACAGCAGGGCCAGGCACCAGAGCGGCTCTAGGTGTTGTGCAGGTGGGTGTGAGGGCAAAGTTAGGGTTGGGGTTAAATCAGACTTCCTGGGTGACTCCCCTGGGGATGTGAGTAAACCCTTGAGCCTCAGAGGGAGACACTGGAGCAGCGTTGGACAAGGCAGGGCTGGGCTGGACAGGGCAGGGTTGTGCTGGGCTAGGCTGGGCTGGGCAGCACGGCTGGGCAGAACTGGGCTGGGCAGGGCAGGGCAGGGTTGGATAGGGCTGGGTGGGGCAGGGCAGGGCAGCCACATGAAGGCTGTTCTCTACTCCAGGTCTAGGTGGCTGAAATTTGCATCTGAGTGTACTGGGAACACAGAGGTACCTGCTGCTCGGCCACTTCCCTGTTCTTACTGGCACCCGCAGGCCCCCAGATTTCCATCGGTTACATGCTCTCTCCACTGGTTTTCTTCCAGTCTCCCAGATCTTGTTTATTCCTTTAAAAACAAACCCATGCACTTTTCCCCTAGAGCCTGTATCTGTTTATTTTTCTAGAATATGTAAGCATTAACATGATCCTCTTGATTGTCTGTGAAATAATGTCTTACATTTATGTGCTTCTTCACATATTAAAAAGGTACTTTCACAAACATTTTCTCATTGGTTCACACAAAGATCCTGTAAGGTAAAAACGTTGCACATGATCCCATTTTGTAGAGGGGAAGCCTGAGGAGCACACAGACTAATGCATCAGATTAGGGTCATGGTGCCCAATGGAGCTGAAACACAGCATCTGGCTTGTAGCCCAGTGAGCTCCTGTTTAGCTGACACATGTGAACCTGACATATAATTCGGAGATCAGGCAGGTGCAGGTGACATGTTTGGAGTTGACCTTATTGGGCCAAGGGCCAGGGTGAGACACTAAGCCTTGGAACTAGAATCTGGGCGTCTGGAACAGACAGGTATGGTGAAGGATGGGGACACTGATTAATCGTATCACCAGGCTGCTCAGGCAGGCTGCAGGAGAGGGAGGTGAGACATGTGAAGCCCTCTGAGTCCTCACGTAAGTTCCAACTATGACCGATATACCACAGGGCATCTGTGACACCCCAGATAGCAGCTTGTTAATTGTACATTGCTAACGTCCCAAGCCTCTTCCTCCCTCTTTTAAAGTGATTACCTCTTATTGATCTGAGACAGAGAGGGATACACAGGTATCCCGCAAGTCGGTGGTCAAGATCCTGGAGACCCTGCCCGAGGCACCTTACTCTATGGGAGGTAATCCCTGAAGCTGCTGCTCCTTCCTTTTTGGAGATGATCACAAGGCACCCCCACCCTGGTCTCCATTTGTCATGGGGGCTCCATCCACATCCCCCAGGCCCTCAGCATGGAGGTGCTGTCATCTTTGCCAAGTCTCAAAAGGCCCCCTTTCCCGCCCCCAAGAATTGCTGCACCAGGCACGAGGCCTTCCCCTGCGCTCTGAGTCGGACACGCTGCTGTCCTCATCAGGCCAAAGGTTTCTCCCTGAGGTGGGCCAAGCAGAGTTGCTACTGGAGCATGAGGCATTTAAGAGTCACATCTTTATTAAAGGCTGTGACAGTGGAGACACGCCAACGCATCCTTTGTCACAGAAATCGTGAATAGCTGCAACTGCAGAGCAAGCAAGCACTGGGGGTCGGTGGACGCTACTCTGTCTAGGGCTTGGCTGCCCGGTGGGAAGGACGTGGGGAGTGGCCCCAGGCCACTGAGCTGTTCATTATAGTCACACTGTGGTCCTAGCCACCCTCCTCCCCTCCAGCCATTAGCCTGCTCCCCATGGGCACTAGAGAGTCAGCACCTACCTATACAGCCTGGGAGCTGGATCCTTTGTTCCATGCACCTGAGTCGCCTGTGGTCCTGATACTGCCATGAGTGTCAGAGTAGAGCCATGCTCCACCGGGTTTTCAAAAGGTAATTTTTCAGATGTAGATTGCCAGGCCTTTCTTCCAAGGTGCCTGAAGGCAGACTGAAACCTATACCCAATCAGTTGGCAGTCATGCAAGTTAACTGTTTGCTCTACCCAGGACCTTCAGGGACCCTTGGAATTGCCATTGATCAGAGTCAACTTCAAGGCAACTGTTAAGTCGGAGTTGATGGCTAGAACCAGCACTCCATCTTAGCAGCAAGGTCCTAGGTAATCCGTTATTGGGTCTGCAGGTTCAGGCATCAGTACCCAGATTTCACAGATACGGAAACTGAAGCTGGAGGTCTGTGAAACCCCACGGGAAGAGAGGCTGGGGAGAGGAGGAAGGCTAAGGAAGGGTCATGATTCTGCTGGTTGGAGGGGAGGCTGTCCTGCTCTGAGCTCTGGCATGGCCATAGGGACGCTTAGTCTCTGTGTCTTGGAGACCAGCAGCCTAGCGGTTGGAGCTCGGGTTCAACAATGAGAAAACTCCTGGTCCACACCTCGGAGGCCCCCTGTGTTGCTAAAGTCCCAGAGTGGCAGAGCTGGATGAGACCTCTGAGACCCTTTGGCCCATCAGTCCATTCTACAGATGGGGCTGGGTCTCAATGAGGGGCCTTTTCCTACGTCACACTCAATGCACACAGTTGGGGCAGGTCAAGGCGTTGCATCCCTGCTGCTCCACGCTGCTTCTCCTTAGAGGGTAGATCTACTGAGGCAGTGGTTCTCACACTCCACTGTGACACAAAACAGTCTGGAAAACCTGCTAACACCTGAATGGCTGGGCCCTACTCCAAAGCTTCCGATCTGGTAGGCCTGAGGTACAGTCCATGACCCTGTACTTCTAACAAGGTCTCTGGTGATAACCATGTGGCTGGCTGGTCACTAAGTACACTTCGAATAGCACTGTTAGAGGTCCTTCCTCGGGGAGGCCTGGGGAGGGGACAGTATAGGGAAGGACAGGACTATATTGAGAGTTCTGTGGCCGGAAGTAAGAAGCAATGTCTGCATGGCTGTGAGAGTCAGACTTCAGAAATGGGGACATGCATTCCACAGTTTGATGGGGGCCGGGTGTGCACAGGGTGCAGCAGCTTCTGTCTCTGTGGCTATGAGTCCCTTTTGGCATGAAAATGGTCCCAAGGGGAGGGCTATAGAAAGCCAGGCCCTGGGCAGACAGTGGCTGAGAGGACTCTTAACTCATGACGGGCAGCTTGGCACAGAAGGCACTTCGGGTACCTGGTAGGGGGTGCTGGTGTTGGAAGCAGTGTGCTCTCTGATTTCTGTCCATGGGAGCTGTCAGCTGACAGTGGCGACTGGGGGTCAGGGAGGAACTGCAAGGACACCCATGGAAGAGGCAGGTGGGGTAGCTGGGGCAGGACTGATGTCACTTAAAAGCCCAGAAGCTACGGTCTCTTCCCTCAGGGCATCACTGGTTCTGGGTCCTGGCTGAGGGCGGAGAGTGGCAACGGTCTGCTGAGCAATCCACTGGCTCTCCCAGGACCAGCAAGGGAATCCGGACAGCCCCTCGGGGGATTTCCTGACCTTAGAAACTTCTCCGTGGGATTTTTATGGAAATTGGTCCCAGAGGAGAAGTGGCTCTAGGCCAAATAACAACTGAGCGTGGGACCTGGGAAAGCATGATGGCGCAATGGTTAAGTGCTACAGCTGCTAACTAAAATTAACCAGGCGCTCCTTGAAAACTCTATGGGGCAGTTCTACTCTGTCCTATAGGGCGGCTACAAGTCACAGTTAACTCCACGGCCATGTGACTGGTTGGACCTGGCTCAGGGGCCCCACCCCTTGGCCCCAGAGATCTCAAGCTAGTCATGCTCCTCTCAGCACTGCTGGGAGGCCCCTTCTGCCAAGCTCTGTGTGGCAGGTGGGACGGAGCTGTTCTCCTGTGCCAACAGGTTTGCAAAGTAGGTACTCAGGGCCTGCAGGTCGGCAGAAGGCTGGGAAGGTACTGTGGGAGCATCCTGCACGTCCAGGTACCCGCTGTACTTCTTCAAACCCCACTGCGGGTCACAGCGGTAGGCAGTCAGCAGCTCCAGGAAGCTGACATTGTGAAGGGCCAGAAGGCGGGCCTTGGCCCAGGACAGGACAGCCTTGCACACCAGGGGCTGCAGGGAGCTGAAGCACTGCAGGTGGCTGAAGGTGTACACGTGGTGGACCAGTGGGTGGCCTGGGAAGACCTCTAGGAGGTGGCACAGGTCCCGCATGGCGAGCACAGAGGCCAGGGCGCTGCGTTCATTGATGTTTCTCGCCAGGTAGGTCTTGGCCAGGCTCTTGAGTTTGAAGCTGCTGGCCCCAGGCACATGCTCCTGCATCAAGGGCAGAGTGGCCAGGAAGCCTGAGATGACCTCCCGGAAATCCCTCAGGCTGCCCATGTTCTCCAGGGCTTGGAAGAACCTGGGGAGGCTGGGCCCCCACAGCTTGTAGCAGGCCAGGATGGGGCGACGCATGGAGCCCAGGAAGCGGAGGAAGTGCTGCAGGCCCACCTCTAGGGACACAGCCTTGGAGTAGATGCTGAAGGAGGCCTTGGGCTGGATGAGCACACGGAACTTGCTTTCCCGGCTCACGGCCGCCAGCTGGCTAATCTTCTGGGCTGGGCAGGAGAAAAGGGCAGCATGAGGCCCCGGGGGCACAGGAGGCGCTGGCGCAGGAGCAGAGGAGAGACCTCTAGGGCATCTGACCCACCATCTAGAAACTCCACCTTGGGGCCTGCTGGCAGA
The DNA here is from genome assembly GCA_028571685.1 of Heterohyrax brucei. NCBI lineage: Eukaryota > Metazoa > Chordata > Mammalia > Hyracoidea > Procaviidae > Heterohyrax > Heterohyrax brucei. The sequence continues at coordinate 55,583,430 of CM053148.1, forward strand.
AACTACAGAGCCTGCAAAATGCCGCCCTGACCCTGGGTCAGAGAAGAAGGCTGGGCTGCCAGCCCAAGCTCCCTTACTCACCTGTTGGGAGATCCAGCTCCCCTACTCCTCATCACTTACCCAGACTTCACCAAACCCTTTGGATCCAGGTCTCTCCTCTCTATTGGCCTCCACCCATCTCCACGGGATACCCCTGATTGGCTCCACCTGGCCCTCCCCTCCCTGACCCTTGACCTCCAATCCCATAAGTCCCTTAGCCAACCCCCAGCCCTGTCAGAGCCCTGAGATGAAGCCAGCAGATCCACCCAAATCTAATCTATTCAGAGCAAGGCCCAGAGCCTGCACCTGAGGTCTGCCAATGGCTTCCCCAGGCTATGCAAGTTCTGATGCTTCTGTGTGTTGGACAGACCCAATGGTGAATCTACGCCACCGGGCAGGGCCAGGGTCCAGCTCAGGGAGGGCCAGGCCAGGGCCAGGGCAAGCTCCAGGGAGCAGAGCGGTCTCCGGGAGAAGGCAGTGTCTGTGGCCTTGGCTCTGTGGCCTCCCTCTGGAGTAAACGAGATGGGCCAGGTCTCAGAAATGTAGTTGCAACAAGGGCATGTGGGTTACTGGTCTTGTAGCAATGAGCTGACACTATGTGTTTCTGTTTAGAAGTGTGTTCCCCAGGCTCTGGGTACACACTTCCAGGCACAGGACAAGGCAGAAGTCCTTACTCAGTCAACTGAGTGGTACACCTGGGTGGCCCAAGGTGAGGCAGGGTGCTCTGTCACTCTGACTGCAGGCACTCACCGGGGCTCAGCGCTTGCCTGGGCCTCACATACAGCTCTGCCTATGCTTATCTTAGGAAAGGACTCCCTAGGTGGTACACATGGTTAATGCACTCAGCTGCTAATCAAAAGCCTGGTGGTTGAAATCCACCCAGGGGTGCCCTGGAAGAAAAGCCTGGCTGAAAACGCAGGCACTGGAAATGCTATGGAGCACAATCCCACTCTCACACATGGGTCTCCATCTGTGGGAATCGACTCAATGGCAACAGGTGGCAGCACTATCTTGGGAACTGAGAGGCTAAGCTAGCAAGGGGCAAGGGTGGCCACTGGAGAACCCACTTTCATTGTCAATCTTCAGGTCAAAGAAAACCAGGGGTCTTCCTTCCACTTGGGGGTCGGCGAGGCTGTTGTCCAGGACCCTGAGGGAGCTGGGGCCCTCCAGCTGGAGGTCACTGGACTCGCTGCTGCTATCATCCAGTTCTTGGGAGGACTGCAACACAGAAAACCAACAGGTCAGGGCCTCGGAGGGGAGAGCAAGGGTGAGCTGGCTATGAACATGAGAAGGGTGGCACACTCGGGGCATCTGTGTGCATGCCAGAGAGGGTATTTCATCAGGGAAGAGAACTGTGTGTACAGGTGAAGATGTGTGTTCCAGAGAATGTGCGTGCACCTGCACGAATGTGTGGGTGCACGAGAGTTGAGTGTGAAGCAGTGTGAGTGCATTAACAAGTGATTTGCGGTGACAGGATGTGGCCGCACAGGTGAGTGGGTGAAAGCATGAATGTGGAGAGAAGCAGGGAGGTCTGTGTGTATGCACAAAGGGGTGAGGGTGTGGGAACTGATACTAACTGACATAAGTATGTGAAAGTGTAACAGACTGTGTGGGTGAGTGTGTGCAGGGGTGAGCAGTGCTGGGCATGGGGCCCAGGAGAGCCATCATGAACTTGGGGCTGGGATGAAGGAACCTGTCTTGAACCCCAGCTATTTCTCTAGAAAGTCCTAGGAGCCTGGTTTTTCTTGCCTCCTAAGGCAGTCAGGGTTCTGCACCAAGAGGACAGGAAGGACTGCCAGGCCCCTCGAATGTCACCTCCGGGCCGACAGATCCTTAGCAGCAGGACAGCAGTGGAGTGAGATGTCTCCAAGCCTGGAGAACTGCCCAGGTCCTCTTTGCATATAGTGTCCATGTCCTGGGCTGCCTAAAGAAGCCTGTGAGTCCTTGACTTCCCCAGGCTGGGCCCTCGAGTCTCTGTCCTCTGCAGCACCGAGGGCTTGCAGGAACACTGTTTGAGGGGCTGGGAGGCAGGCTGAGTGGCAAACAAAAAATCTGCACAGCTACCAAGCTCAGACATCAGAACCATTCTGTGAATTCTATCTGTAGACTTTAGCCAGAGACCAGGGAGAAGGGACACGGCCATTGTCACAGGGCTGGTGGTGACACTGCTGGGACAGAGTCCAAAGTAGACCTCTGGTCTTTGCTTTGTAAACTGCCTCTGGGTGGTTGATGGGAGTTGGTATCACCTGGAGTATCAGAGGCTTCCATTAGCTCTGGCCTCTGGCTAATGTCCCATTGTTGGAGAATATTAGCATACACCCCTGGCCCTTCCACTGTCTGGGGAAAACACTGCTTTCCAATACAATTTCAGCCCACAGAAAACGTACGCTACCCACACGTAAATTTACATGTCCTGGCTTTTCCCAGCAGTGTCTAGTTTCTGCATTCTGCAGCTGTGCCCAAGCTTGCCAACTTCTACCCAGTCACGGATAGGAACAGACATTCACTGTAAATCCATCTAGAATCGATCTTTGTCTTTTTATGTATCTACAGCCAGAATGCTTCCCAGAAGCAAGGATGGTAAGATTCTGTCTCACTTACTTTGCACATATCAAGAGGGACCAATCCCTGAAGGGCCTCATGGTGGGTAGAGGGTCAGTGAAAAAGAGGGAGACCCTCTAAGATGAATGGATACGGTGGCCGGGACAGTGGGCTCAAACGTCACAATGGTGAAGGTGGTGCAGGACGAGATGTTTTGTTCTATTTTACAAAAGGTTGTTTTTAGTTGGAGCTGCCTCGAGGACACCCAACACCACACACCAGTCTAATAAGAGACTGCGTCAAAGGCTTCGTGTGTACACTGCCATGGTTCAGCGACACCATCGAAGGGTGACTTTACATGCGCTGCTCTGAGTGAGCCCACACGGCTGTCTCCCCAACTTCTTGTTTTCCTCCCCACAAGGAACCTTCTACAAGGAATCATCATCAAAGTTCTTACTGGCTGCTGGATCGTAGACTCCACCTTCTTCCTTTCTAGGAGAATCAAGACGTTTTCATTTCCTGGCTGCCCTGCACTGGGCGGGGCTGTCCCATTCACAAAGCAGTGATTCTCTCATACTTTGGCTGAAGGAGGCACAGGGCTCCCTTGCTCTGTGCTCCCCGGCGTCTCAGTTCCCTCTTGCCAATGGCTGGAGTAGTCTGCTTGGCTGGGTGCTCTCTGCCACCCATTGATAGGGTGTTCTGGGCCTTCTCTGTTCTTCTTTTGCCCCAGAGATAACTGCAAAACCCCTCTGTCCTTCCACCGGTCTCCTTGCATTTGGAACACTGGATCTTCAGATGTTCCTTCAGACCTTATCCAAGTCTACAGTGTTAGTTAGTTCACCTCTGTGTCTGCTCTTCCAAGAGTAGGTCCCCAGAGAGCCGCACAGCTGTGTCTTTGGGCTACCTCCTCCACTGTTCATGAGAGCCAGCAGAGTCTCCCATTGTCCTGAGGCCACTTTCTCTTTATAAGCACCAGAATGCCCTTTATCCTGAGCTTAGTAAAGCTACCTGTGCGAGAAAAAAAAAAACAACCTTGCTGGCTCCCTAAATAAAAGGCTATCTCCTTGCCAAAGAGCTTATCAATGGAGAGAAGGATGGATCTTTCAGCCCCAACTCTTCTTCTGCCAAGATTCTTCTTGCCCTTGGGGTCTCCCATAAAGTATGGCTGCACCATGGGGCTGGTCTCCCTGGGATGCTTTCAACTCCAGCCAGCAGGAAACTCACAACACCCTCTCTAAACCCAGCAACACGCAGGGAAGTGGCCAGAACACTTAAACAAGACTTTTCTAAAGACCCAGGTTTAACAGATGGGTTATCAGCGCCTAGAGGAATCTGGCATAAGATGGCTTTCCCTCTCTCTATTCATTAACGGAAACTCGGATGATGTTCTACTTCCTTCATCCGCCTCCTGGGCCTTATCCACGGTTCAGGGGAACTGGATGGTAGACGCAGAAGACAGAGAAGGAGAGTAGTAGAAACCAGAACCCAAGAAGCTGGGAAGGGGCCTTTCACTGGAAAAGGCTGAGATGTGTTTGGGAGCATGAGGAAACAGAGAGTGGAAAGCAGAGAGATGTGCACATGGGAGGGCTAGACTGTGAAAGGCAGGGAAAACTTTTAGGAACTATGATGTGAGTGGTGACAACAGCTACAGGAAAGGAAAAAAGGAATTTAAGAAGTGCTACAATATGTTGGTAAAGAGCTTGACTGCTAAGCAAAAGGTGGGCAGTCTGAATCCACCGTGCTCCTTGGAAACCCTCTATCCTATAGAGTCATTCTGAGTTGTAATCAACTTGACAGCAACAGGTTTATTATTTTTCTTTTTGGCACTAGGTTATGAGTTAGAACCCCCTTAATATTCTTTTACAGATGCAAGTAAATACTGGAATTGATTTTTGTTATACTTGGTTAATGGACAGTTTCACTGAATGCCTAACTGTGCTCAGACAGAGCCACATGGGAGCCAGGCATTTTCCAGGATCCACATGCTAGAGGATACCCAGGCAAGCTGGTTCACGAGCTCTGCCTCACTGAACTTCATCATAGATCTCAGGGCCTGAGAGGGTCAAGGGCATCCCAACTCAGCACAGCAAGCCTAGCAAGGGCAGTCACAGGAGGCAGCTAGGCTGGCATGTTAAACCACTTTCCAAAAGTCTAGAAAGCGTACGTGGAAAGATCCAGACTCTTGTTCCCAGCTGTGTCATATTTCAGTATGGACATGTCATCTCTGCTCAAGGCTGAACAAACACACGAGCAGCATTCCTCTGATGCTGATGTGTGGCTGAACCCGTAATTCCTCCATTCTTTACTTTGGCTGTGCATCAGTAGTTTTAACAAGTCTCAGTGCCCAGGCTGCACCCAGTAAGGTGCAGTTGTTCAAACTACACGAGGTTGAGAGCCACTGTCCTACTTGGTCATTAGACATGAGTCAGCCTCTTTGATGGACAGCCACTACACAAACAAACAAAAACCCAACACTGTTGCGTTGATTCCAACTCACAGTGACCCTGTTGGACAGAGTAAAACTGTCCCACAGTTTCCAAAGAGTAGCTGGTGGATTCAAACAGCTGGCTGCTTGGTTAACAGACACAGCCCTTAGCCACCACATCACCAGGATTTCCAGAGAGCATCCACTCATTAGGAAATGGCTAGTCTCCAGCATTAGCGTTCATCCAGAGCCCCAAGTCTTAAGGAGCTTTCTCAGTCACCAAGCTTCAGCCAAGCCTGAGATCTGTTTAGCAAAACCCATGCATTGCTGTTTTTCACAGACAAGAAATCCCAGCTCTTCCAAAATGTGGAAGGTCCTGGAGATAGGTCCATGAACTGCACCATCCTGTGAGCCAGCAGGTGCCATCTACTGCCCCTCTGCCTGCTGCTCTGGCCCCTGGGCGGGTCGCTGTTGCCCTCAGAGAAACGGCTCCCCTTGGGGAGCAGGAGAGGGAAAGGAGGTGATGGGCAGTCACCAGCACCACGGCCCCCTGCCCCATTAGCCGCTCCTCACAGAGGCCAAGCTGAACTACCCCCTTGGATTTTCCCAGGAGCACCTACTGGGTTCGAACTGCTGACCTTTTGGTTAGCAGCCATTGCTCTTCACCGGTAGTATATCACCAAGGTTTTCATTCCCCGCAGCCAAGGATCTTTCTCCCGAAGGCAAGCCTAGGGCAATTAGTGCTAATGGCGAAGGACCTCTTGAAGCTGGCAACAGAAACTGATGATCAACGGAAACGGCTCATTAGCGCCCCTCCTCAAGTAGCGCCCCTGGCATGCACACAGGCATGCAAGGTGCAAGCAGGCACACGCAGGCAGGCACACGCAGGCACGCACACATGCACGAGCATGCGGACAGTGTCCAGGGCTTGCCGTCTACCCGTGCCGTGCTCCCTAGAGGGCCTCTGACCACGGGCCTTCCTTCCTCGGGTCACCATCGCTGCGTCTGCCTGGTGATACCACGTTGCCCAGGCCCTCCTGCTTCCGCTTGGTCCCGCTGCCGCCAAGGTGCTGGAGCCAGCCACCTGTGGCAAAGGTGTGTGAGAACACCTCTCTTTTCTGCTTTGGGTCCTGAAGTGGGAGCCCCACAGCAGAGACCTTGTGGACCCACGCTGGCAGCCTGTAAGCGTAGTCCAGACCTAAGCCCCCTCTTTGGTCTGCTGCAGAGCCGAAGCCTTCCACTGAAAGTTCTAGGGTGTCACAGGCTCAACAAGCCCACCCTGAGCCCCCACAGATGCCTAGATCCCGGCAGCAGACACAGCCAAGGCCCTGCACATAGGTATCCACGAGCGCCGATACACTTGGAAACTGACCTCCTTAGCAGTCCGTGGCTTACAACGCTCACTCATTGGGCGATTGGCTGAAGGGATGGGGAGAAGATGGGCTATGTGGGAGCATAGAGCACCCTACAAATACCGCCTGGCCCTTTTCTCTCTGCAGGGAGTAGAAGCTTGCAATGGGGGTGCTGCAGGTGCTTTAGGGGCCTCAGGGGTCTGGAGTGGGACACGCAGGGGAAGGAATACACAAAACCAAGAAGGCACAAATCCATTGCCTTCAAGTTGGTCCCACTCACGGCAATCCCACGTTACACAGCAGAACTGCTCCATGGGGTTTTCTGGCCTGTGATCTTTACAGCAGTGGATCATCAGGCCACTCTTCCATGGCAGCACCGAGTGGGTTCAAATCACCACCCTTCTGACCAGTAGCTGAGAGCAAACTGTTGGTACCACCCAGGGACCTAATGTATTCTACAAGCATTGTTTTTAAGAAGTTTGGGACTCCTGTAGTGGTTCAGGTTTAAAATATGCACCTAAAGAATGTATCCAGTATTCAATAGCAGTTGAGCAGGAAGCAGGAGCATTTGGAAGACACAGGAGGGATGAAGCTGAGGATGTGGTAGGGAAAGGCCCCAAGGGGGTGGAGAGCAGGACAGAGGTGGGATGGTCCCAGAGGGAGGGGTTCCACCACCAGAAGGGACAGGGACAATAAGTTCATCAAGGGCACTTGGCTTGGCTGGCAGCCAGGCAGCAGGACATGGGCTGGGTTCTGTCTTATCTCTGAAGCAGAAGGTGCCTACCTGAGGGTCAGAATGAGGAGGTGTGGAGGCGCTGCTGCAGAGCAGGAGGACGTACAGAGGCAGGACACTGGATACTGTTCACAGCACCAGCGGGCATCACAGGTGACAGGCAGTCATTTGTGGTTTTCCTAGAGGTATGACTTTGCTCTGGAATTCTGCCTCCAGGAGGCAGCGCAGAGAAAGCAGGACTAACCGAAGGGGGTAGATAAGAAGAAGACGAGATGCTGGCGAGAGATGGGCTGCAACGGTGGACTGTGCTGATGGACAGAGGTGACGACAGGAACTGGAGGGAGACAGCAGGGAGGCTGCAGCACCCAGGAAGAACAAGGAACCAAGGTGCTGCAAGCACATGATGCGGAGTGCGAGAATAGGAGGATGTCAGCAGTTGGAGCTCTAAGAGGGACACTGAAGAGATGGACAGCGCTCAGTGACGGTGACATCTAGGACTTGATGACAGAGTTGGCAGATGAAGTAGAGTGGTCAAGGAGTGGTGGCTGATGAAGTCACCCAGGATGACAGCAGGACTTGCCTAGGGAGAAGAAATCTGGAGACAGGGGCCAGAGTCAGGGGGGAGGCAGGACACTGGGTAGAGCAGGGTGCACAGACCCCATGGCTGGAACCTCCATGGCTGGGGGGCATCTGATGAGCTGGTGGAGTCCTAACAGTCCATGTGACACGGAGGGCCTTGAGTCTGACTCCCACCTGCGCTGCTAAGAGGTGTGAGAAGAACAGTGGACATAGGATCTCAGAGGAGAACCAATCTCTGGGCAGGAGGCGAGAGAAATAGCCTGTGGGAAGAGGTAAGTCCATCAGGGGTGGCCATGGAATCAGGGTTTGCAAGGGTGATCTTTCAGCAAGTCATCTATTGAACAACCATGTCTGCCAGCTCACAGGGCAGACACAGTCCCTGTCCTTACAGGCTCAGATCCTGGCAGAGGCCTGGTGGAAAGGCTCGGGGTGGGGGGTGGGGGCAGGCTCCAAACACAAGAAGGTACAGAGGCTGAAGGGAAAACTAGCTGCTTGCTTGGGCAGAGAGACCAGGGCTGTGAGAATGAGGATCTGAATCTCAGCCTTCCCCTCTCAGCCTGAGGGGACCCACATGTCCCCACCCAGAGGTCCCTGTAGTCATTCATTGCTTTGTTCATTCATCGACCAATGTTTATTGAATACCTACTATGTACAGGGTCACCAGGAACACAGCGGGGTCTGGAGGAGACGGTGGAGGGGCGAAGGGGAGGACCAAGACCAGGGCGTTTGGTCACAGCCAAGGCCAGGTGCCCTCAGGGGCCCTCTGGGGGCTCATCTGAGGTGGGGCCCCCAGGCCTGGGCTGGTGAGGGCTTCTCAAAGAGAAGATGGCAGGAATGTCGGCAGAGGGGCTTCCAGAGGGAATCAGGCTTGAGAATTCCCCACAGGGGCTCTGCCAGAACCCCTAGGGGGAAGTCGTGCCCCAAGAATCTGGGGTACCCTTCCTCTCCTCTCAGTCCCCCGGACAGTGGCGCCAAACTGGGAGGCCACTGAGGAGAGAGGGAGGGAAAAAAAGTTGTCGATCCACTGGGAGACCCGGGAACTCTGGTATGAGCCAGCGCGAGTGCGCCCCCCTCCTCCGCGACCCCCCCGGCGGCGGGACCGGTAGGCGGCCCTTTGGTGGGGGGTGGGGGCCTCCTGGGTCAGGGCCGAATGGCTGGGAGGACCTGCCGAGGTGGCTGGGGCTGCGGGGACAGTAGGTGTCCACACGGGGGCACAATACACCCTGAAGGGAAAGCGCACGGCCCTGTGAGGGCAGCTGCCTCTCTGCGCTCTGTGCACCCGGAAGCAGATCCCACGGTGGATGCTGGCGTCCTCAGTGACGTCCTCCTGGTGGTGACAGGCAGCGAGCAGCCTGGGAGGCTGGGCCTCAGGGACGTCGCTTTGCTCAGCAGCAGGTGGAGGAGACCGGGCGGTGGGACGGTACTTGTGGCGGGGCCGACGAGAGGCCCGGTGGGAACCCCGGCAGGAGCGGGGTGCTCTTCGCGCTCTCAGCAGAGGGCAGGCTGTCGAGGAGGGTGGCGCAGCCGTCTCCATGGGCTCCACACGCTTTCCAATACAGAACCTCAGACTGAGGGCTGGAAGGGAGCTCAGGGCCACCCAGTCCAACCTTTCACCCTGTTCGGATCCCCTCTTTCCCTGGACAGGTGAGAGCCCAGCCTCTATTAACAGATTCCAGGGACCCACGAGAAGGGTCACTACCCACAAGGCCACCTTTTCCACAGTGGAACGGCTTTAGAGAAGTTCTGTCTTACATGGGGTCAAAACATGCTCGTTTGGCCCCTGTAAGTGTGACCCCAGTGACCTCACACCCCTTCACAGGCCCTCACTGGCTGGGGTTAACCAGGGAGTGGACCCTTGTCCAGTCCTCGCTGAGGACAGAAAATGAAAAGGAAGCTCCAGACCAAGGTATGGGACACAGGCAGTCACTGGGTCATGAACATTCAACTTACAGACAACTCGTATCTAAGCACAGACTGCCCCCAAACCTGCTGTATTAAAAAACTTGAGTTAAATACAATCGCTGGTAATAAGGAACGCATGCACTACTTTGTGACACTCATGGAAACATGGCGCAGTTTGGAAGTGTTTTATATTCAGAGGCAGGTAAAATACACACCATGTGCTAACACAAACATTTGACTGACTGATGCTATGTAAGAACTGTGTGTTCCTGTTCTGACCTACCTACAAGTTCAGTTTAAAGACAGACTTAAGAACGAATCTGGTTCATAATCCAGGGACTGCCTGTATTCCAGAGAAGAGACAGGGCTCTGGAAGGAAGACTAGACTAGAACAGCATGCATGGTGGGGAGCTGGGGGTGGTCCAGGCAGGCAGGTGGCACGTGGAGGCCGTCCCCAGCACAGCTCAGAACTCACTGCCTTGTTGGAAAACTCCCCAGGCGCAGGGCGAGTCTGACAGTCACCCGCTGAGGCTGTGCCCCCTGAGAATGGGGAGAGGCAGGAGTCCTGGGCCGAGATGCTGGGCCACTCACCGAGTTTTCTGCATCAGAGTCTTCCGAGCTGCTGATCACCACAACGCGTTCCTCTGAAACAAGCAGGGAGATGCCATGAGGCTCTGCCTGGGTGCACCAGGCAGGCGAGGGGGCTGTGGGCGAGGCATGCCCTGCAGGGAGGATGTGAACAGGCACTGTGTCCATCTCATCTGTCTAGTGTGTGCAGAGGGTTGTCTGCAAAGGCATGCCCATCATTTCTTATTACTAATATTTAATAAGGCTGTGAGTTAGCGCTTACTTCAGAAACTGCTTCTTGGACACAAGGCTTGAGAGACATCACCTAGTTTGGAACTTTTTGCAACCCTAACAAAGCACACTGGTTTGTTCCAGTTCTCACCCTATGAGCTGTGAGATCTACCATCAAAATATGGCTTGTCTAGTTAACCAAATCTTCTGATAACCAGCAGGGGCTTGTGAGAAAATAATATAGGTCAGGACTGAGTGTGGAAGAGGGGTCGGGGCTGGCTGTGGGAGCAGGGTCGGGGCTCAGTCTGGGTCTTAGATTGAAGCACAAAGCTCGCTTCTGGGCGAAGCAGACCTCCAAAGCAGAATTCTCGTGGTCCAGGATTCTATGGGTTGGCTTCAGCTCTTGCCCAAGAACGCCCTGTCTGGCAGTGGCCATGACAGGGATCTTGGACAAATGAGATCCTGCAGTGGGGTGACCTTGCAGAAAAAATCTGGGGAAGTGATGGGCATGGACTTTACCCAAGTCTATCACAGGCTGCCACCAGCACACATTTCTTGGAGAGACCCACCCTGTGTTGAGTGTGGTACTGGGAAGTGTCAGAGTGTATCTGGGGAAGAAACTACAACCACACTGGGTTTTAGCCCTGCCTGCTCCCTACGTCTGACCACAGCAAAACATGTGCTAAAACCTCACTGGACCTTGCCCCCAGGTGAACTGTGGGCTTTCCCTGTTCTGTTTCCCTGCAGTGGCTCAGAGCAAGGGGCACACAGGTGAATCTGCTTGGTTTGGAGCTCCCTGGGTGGGGGTCAAAATGCAGAAGAAGGGTCCCACCCAGGGACTGTGCAAATCTCAGCCTCAGCTGCTCCCCATCCTCCCTACCTGCCTCCTCAGGCTCGCTGGTCACGTGGTTGTTGGGCAGGAGGGCCTCGTTTCTAGTGATGGGGCTCCCAGGGCTGGGGGTCCCATCCCGTTGGAGTGGTGAGACTGCCTTTGAGGTGCTGGGCCTGGGCTGCTCGGGGGAGCTCCAGGCCTGCCTTGCCTCTTTCGCCTCCTCAGACTCCATCTTGATGATTTTCCTGGGGCCCTCAGTCTGGCAGGACTTCCTCTTCTGGGGTGTGGGTGGGCTGGTGACCTCCTGTGCAGTGGGGGAGTCACAGGGCTGGGTCAGGTGCCTCCAGGGCCCAGAGCTCTCACAGAGGGTGGGCAGACATGGTAGGGCTGAGACCTCGGCCTGAGCAGCAGGAGCTTTAACCCTTTATGCTCCTGCTCCCCCTCTGCCCACCAATCCCTGCCTCAGCTCTCCGTCTGGACAGATCAGGCCTTCCTTCAGACAGAGAGCTCTGCATGCCGGTCCTGATGGCTGACTACCAGCCTCTGCTGGCCTCTGGCTGTCCTGCAGGCCTCACCTCCCCAGCTCAGGCTTAGAGGGGAGCTCCCCTGCAACCGAGAGCAAGGGATTGCATATAGTCAATAGTTAACAAGCACTCCCTTAGTGATGAGCTGACTCAGGGCTGGATTCTCCTCCCAGCTGCACTCCTTCTGCCGTGGGAGAACCTGGGAACCCAGAGCTTTTATAAACCTCTGCTCTTGCCTGGGAGGGCAGGGGCCTCTCACCCTGATAGTGACACCACAGCTATTTTGATGAGGCAGCACACTGAACAGTTCTGTCCCTAGGATGTCAGGCCCAGGGAATATTGTAGTTAACTCCACATATGAGATTTAAGACGTTATCAACCACTTGCATGAACTTGAACTTGCTTGGATCGGTAAAGTTGGTAAGAGTATATGCAGAGAATGGCAGAATGGAGGTACTGTTGCATGGAAGAGGCAGGTTCAAGTTTCTTCCCTGTTGCCACAATATTGTTTTTCCAATAAATGTCACGTACAGTATCATTTTAAGGACTGTCCAGCGAAGGTGCACAGCAGACAGAGGGACCATGCAGATGCTGTGTCCAGACTTGTCCTGACTTCCTGTGGACTGGGAATTCAGCATGGTCTCTCTGGGGCCCCCTTGTCCTATATCTGCACCCATGTCTAGGACCAACATGGATCCTGGATGAAGCCCTCACAAGGGTAGATGGGTGGGTGGAGGCTACGCAGAAACTTACCTCTTGGTAGGAGGGGTCTTTGATGGAGAATGCGTACATGGGCACTGGGTGTGCCCCTGGCTCTTGCTGGACCACAGCCACTGACTGGGCCTCCTTCGGCTTCCGGGGCCGCACCTGAGCCCTTGGTGCTTCCACTGGCTATGAAAACAGAGACACAGGAGAGTCAGAGATGACCAGGCAACAGGCTTAGGGTGAGGGACCCAGGCCTGCTGTCAGCCCATGGCTGAGTGACATCCCCAGGGCCTCACCCACTCCCAGGTGCAGGCTGCCTGATCCAAAGCCAGGAGCCTGCTGGGAACAAGAGGCCTCCCCAAATCCTCCATGGCATCACCTCCTTCTGACTCAGAGATGCAGTGGCCTGAGACCGTGTCAGTTCATGTATGGCCTAATATGGCCAGAAGATGGGCTCAGGGATCACACAGCTCAACTCTCTCCCAAACCCAGTAACTAGCTCCAGCTCACACACCTCTAGAGACAAGGGGCTCACTACTGATGGAAGCAGCTCCTTCTATATTTGCAGACTGACAGCGAGAAAATTCTTCCACTGAGCTGAAAGCAGTCTCCCTGTGACCTTAACTCTGCCTGAGTCACAGGGGCCATCATACAAGTTGGGCCAATTACTTAGAACACATGAGACCTCAATCTCCCTTTGTAAAATGGGGCTAATATCTCCCTCATAGGGTAATACGGATTAAATGCACTAATGTAAAGTACTTACAATACTACCTGGTACTTAGAAGTGCCACAGAATATTTACTGTTTTTACTTAAGTCACAGAATAACTTTTATTGATAAAGAATGCTATTCTCTGCATAGCTTAAATCATCTTCTCACTCTTACAACAGACTTAATTTAATTACCACCACCAGAACAGATGAAGATGAAACAACCTGCCATTATATATGTTTCTCTGATAGTATCCTACGTGGAATTCAATTAGTCTTGCAACATGGTCCATTCCCAATAAAAATGCTCCTTAAGCTACTAAGAATTTTCAGTCCTTCCTACTGACATTTTATTCTTAAGGTATGCTAGACAATGACTCTTGATTGCTTCAGAGGGCAAACAGTCACGATGTTCTGAAGAAAAAGCCTGACATCACAAAGACCACTTCATCATATGTGATCCATCCCCCCACAGATAGCACGCCTTCAGCTCCTTTGGTTTTTACAATAATCTCTATCTACAGTTAATTACTTGGTGGTGGCTTCTGTAAGATTCTGTTTTGAACAGCATGAATCACTGCCTGTACACATCATGTCAACGTTTCTGACTTTTTCTCACCCACTGATTTATCTTGTAGTGATGGTAGTCTTATTTTGTCCATATTTTTGCTCTAAACACTGAGAAACAGACCAAGAACAACTAACAGATCAGACCAGACATACTGACATGTGACTGGTTTAGCAAAAAACATAAATGAAAGCTCAGCAGTCATGGCTTTTCTTCCTGTTGTCACTGTTACAGCAAGAAGTGCACCAAATTTTCAAACAAAGCCAGAACAAAGAAGATTTCAACCTACTCAGTGAGGGGGAAAAAACAGCATAACTGCAGGTCCAAATTGGGTTCTTTGAACAAAACGTTATTGCAGGGCACAATCCACAAGTGCACACCCTGATAAAATGAACACAAAACCTACAGAATACAAATTCAGATGCGTTTCTTAATTAGAAGCATCATGCAGTTTCCTAGCTTTCTCTTGGATAGTTCTAGCAACACCATCTGCACACAGTGCCAGTGAGATAAGAAGGATCACCCCTATCGGGGTGAAATTTGGAGCAACAGTGCTGTCAGCTGGGTTAAACCACATCAGGCCAAGGCTCATCTATGCTGCAGCAGACGTATCTGTAATGTCCTATTGCTTTCCTTGAAAAAAAACTCCTCCCAGCATAACAGAAATCAGTGTGCAATGCTTGAAGATGATTTGGGTACAATAATTCAGATCATCCAAAGAAGTGTCTCGTAACCCCATAGTACCCAATGGACAGAAAGCTATTATCATGTAGGTTTTCCTGGTAGACTCCATTTGTCCTGAATAAGCTGAAGTTCTGTTGGGCCAGATACAGAGTAAAACCCAAATGGTACTAATACAAGGTACCAGCCATAGGACTTAAAGACCTCCACTGAAAATATTATGGCCTGTAAATACCCATAAATTAGGTAAAATAGGAAAAGGTCAGTAACACATATGGAAAACTGAGTTTGTTAAAGCTGCTGAGATTGATGCCCAGGACTGTGACACAAAATATATTTCCTGGAAACCCTGGTAGTGTAGTGGTTAAGTGCTATAGCTGCTAACCAAAGATTCAGCAGTCCGAATCTGCCAGGTGCTCCTTGGAAACTATGGGGCAGTTCTGTGTCTTCTAGGGTCACTGTGAATCGGAATGACTCAACAGCAGTGGTTTTGGTTACTGTGGAGTTGCTGAACTTGAGATCCATTGTTCTTCTTTTGCCATATTTGGTGCTTCCAAACCTATCTTTGTTGACTTCCTCTGCTTTGTTCAATTTTCTTTTGCTCGCCGATTCACATCTTTAGTCATTTATCAGAAAGGACTAGTCATTGGAGAAGGACATCATGCTTGGTAAAGTAGAGGGTCAACAAAAAAGAGGAAGGTCCCCGCAAGGAAACGGACTGCTACAGTGGCTGCCACAGTGAGCTCGAGCGTGCCAACTGTGAGGCTGGCATGGGGCAGGCTGGTGTTCCATTCTGCTGTACACAGGGTCGTTAAGAATCCGAACCGACTCGACGGCTCCTGGGAGAGAGACCCCAGCCCAGGTGGCACTTCATCCAGACAGTGGAGTAGAGTGTCCTCTTTCACAGATCTGTCACCGTCACCTCTTCGTCCTTTCCTGTTCCTGCACTTCCCACCCTGGTGGCTGCCTTGTTAAGTACTCCCAAAATTAAAAAAATAAACAGACCCTGTTGATAAAGACAATTCCAACTCATAGTGGCCCTTTAGGGCATAGCAGAACTGTCTTATGTAAGGTTTCCAAGGAGTGGCTGGTGGATGCCAACTGCTGACCTTTGTAGTTAGCAGCTGAGTTCTTTACCACTGTGTTCAAATCCAAGAATGCTGTTTTTATTACCACTCTGTGCCAGGCCAGACAGGAACAGTTCCTCAAAAAGTGAAAGAATGACCATACCCCAAACCAAATCCATTGCCATCGAGTGACTGACTCACAGCGACCCTATATACGCCCTAGCAATTCCACACCTACCCATATGTCCAAATGAAATCAATAACAGGTGTTCAGACAGATCCTTGTCCAAAAATGTTCACAGCACTATTCACAATAGCTAAAAGGTGGAAACAACCCAGATGTCCATCAATAAGTGAAGAGCTAAACAAAGTGGGGTATACACACCCAACAGAATGTCAGTCAGCCACAAAAAGGAATTAAGTACTAGTAGACGCTGTGGTATGGAGGAACCTTGAAAGCATTATGCTGAACCAAGCCAGATTCCCAAAGCCATATATTGTATGATTCCATTTATACAGAATGTCCATAGTAGGCAAATCCACAGAAAGGGAAAGCAGATTAGTGTTTCAAGGACTAGGGGGAGGGAGAAGGAGTGTGACTGCTTAATGGGTACAAAGTGTTCTCTGGGGTGGTAGAATGTTCTGGAACTAGATGGTTGTAGAAGGTGTAAACACTGTCATTGATGGAATTATGTCCCTCTCAAAACATCAACTTGGCTTAGTCATAATTCCCATGACCATATATCCTGTCACTATGACACAATAAAATGGATTATCAGCAGTTACATCAATGAAATATACAAGATTAGATAATATCTTAAGCCAATCCCTTGAGACAAAAGAGGCACACAGAGAGACATGGGGATCTCATACCACTAAGAAAGAATCACCAGGAGAACAGCACCCCTTTTGGACCCAGGGTCTCTGTGCCTTAGAAGCTCCTCAACCAGGGGAAGACTGACAAAAGACCTTCCTCCAGCGCCAACGAGAGAGAGCCTTCCTCTGGAGCTGATGCCCTGAATTTGGACTTTAAGCCTGCTTGACTGTGAGGAAATAAACTTCTCTTTGTTAAAGCTATCCATTCGCAATATTTCTGTTGCAGCAGTACTAGATGACTAAGACAATTGTGAATGTACTAAACGCCAAAATTGAATACTTTAAAATGGCTCCATGTTATATGAATTTTACAATAAAAAATTATAGTTAACAAAAAGAAGGGAAGTTAAGTACCATATTGTGATTATTGTCAACATACAGAGAAGGAAACTGTGGCACCCAGGAAGTCACTTCCCAAAGCCACATGTCTAGGAAGGGCCTGGAGATGGATTCAAGCTCAGGGTTTCCTAAGCGCAGCATCCCTCCCTACCCATGTGCTATCCCTCTTTGGTCACTGCCTTGATTTCCTCCCTGCCACCTTTCTCAACAATGTGCAGATGTGCCCACTGGGCTGCCTGGTGAGCAAATACAAGTGGCATGTGAGATGCCCCTCCAAAAGAGAGACCCAGATTCAGGGACTTGGCTCCTGGGACCTTGGCCCTACAGATCCTGGCCCTCAAACCCCACATGTGGCCAATGGATGACCATCCATCAGGAGACTGCAGTGGGGGGAAGGGACGCTCACATGGCAAATGTACTCTTCATCCAACAGGTGGCCAAATACAAGATGACCAGGGCCAAGACCAGCCTTTCCTCACGGAACCTATCTGTTTCTGTGATGGATGATACGGTCAGGCCTACTGCCCCAGGGGCTCCCTAATTTACCTGGCCAAGTTTGGGCTGGGGTGTAGGTAGAGAAGGTTTCAGGGCACGACATCTGATACAGGGGGTACCCAAAGCTGGTGGCTGTTTCTTCTTAACACCAAGTGCTCCGATGGGGGCTTCTACTATACCACCTACCCTAACAAAGTCCCTCCCTCCCTTTCTTCTTACCCCTTCATTCCTTCTTGAGTTTCTTTCCAAAAACCAGCAGATGCCTGCCTTGAGCACAATGCTCTTTTAAGAATTATCTATATGGGATCAAACTGACAACAGCAACTGGAAAGATTAGAAAGGAACCTTAGGGGACAGTGAGTTTATGTTGTTGGGAGAGGAACAACTCAGCAAAGGAGGGTGAGAATGGTTGTACAACCAGAGCAAAGTAATCACTATATGGCACCTGCAAAAACTGTTGAATTGGTGAGTGTTTTGCTGTGTATATGCTCAACAGCAAAACACAAAGGAAGGACAGCTATCTCTCTGGTTCAGCATGTGCCATCCTGCCTCGGGACGGGGAGACAGCAGGTGCTCTCCCAGGATCTTTCTCTCCTAGGCCTCAAGGGAAGTCTAAACAATCACCACTGGGCTAGTTACACTGGCAGTTTTCAAATTACAGTTTGGGATCCATAAATGGACTGTGAAGCAGTTTAGTGGGTTATGATCTGCATTTTTTATATTAAAGAGCATACAACAGAAAATACTAGAGTGTATCCCACACATTGTTGTTGCTGTTAGACGCTATCTAACCAGTTCTGACTCACAGTGGCCCTGTGCACAACAGAATGAAACACTGACCGGTCACGTGCCATGCCCACAATCATTTTTATGCTTAAACCCACTGTTGTAACTACTGTGGCAGTCCATCTTGTTGAGGGTCTTTCTTTTTTTCACTGACCCTCTACTTAACCAAGTATGATGTCCTTCTCCAGGGACTGATCCCTCCTGACACCATGTCTAAAGTATGTGAGATGTACCCTTGCCATCCTTGTTTCCAAGGAACATCCCAGTCGTACTTCTTCCAGAAGAGATCTGTTCTTTTGGCAGTCCACAGTACACTCAATGTTCTCCAGCACCACAATTCAAAGGCCTGAGTCCTTCTGTCTTCCTTATTCATTGTCCAGGTTTCACAAACATACGATGTAGCTGAAAGTACCATAGGCTGGGTCAGGCGCACCTTAGTCTTCAAGGTGACCTCTTGACTGTTCAGCACTTTTGCAGCACATTTTCCCAAAGCAGCGTATCTTCTGACTTCTTGACTGCTGCTTCCATGGGTGCTGACTGGGGATCCAAGTAACACGAAGTCCATGACAACTGCAATTTTTCCTCCATTTATCATGATGTTGCTTACTGATCCAGTTGTGGGGAATCTTTGTTTCTTGATCTTGAGAAGTAATCCATACCAAAGGCTGTCGTCTTTGATCCTCATCAGCGTTT
This sequence comes from Heterohyrax brucei, assembly GCA_028571685.1. Lineage (NCBI taxonomy): Eukaryota > Metazoa > Chordata > Mammalia > Hyracoidea > Procaviidae > Heterohyrax > Heterohyrax brucei. The sequence goes on from CM053148.1 coordinate 55,602,078, forward strand.
GTGTTTCGAGTCCTGTTCACTTCCAGCAAGCAAGGTTGTGTCATCTGTAGAAGGTGGGTTGTTAATGAGTCCTCCTCCAATCCTGATGTCCTGTTCTTCATGGCATGCAATACTTTGTTTTGTGAAACTTCCCTTTCAACTACTGGTATGTGTGTAAACACTAGAGGCTAACGTAAATACAATTTTTACAAAAGCTGAAAAGTCTCTGCTCTGTCCTTCCTGGTCTGCCTCTGCAAACTGTTGGTACACAGAAGGCCGCCTTTCTACTTGGGCCACTCACCGGTTCCGTGTCTTCTGTCCCCCTCGTCCCTGCCCCCACCTCTGCTCCACCCCAGGTATTATGAAGCACTGGAAACGCGTAAGAACTCAGTAAAGGAAAAAAAAGAAAAATGATGACTGATTTATAGCTGTTTTACAGCTTTTAAAACATTTATTTTTCTCATGAAAAGTACTGGCATGTCATTAGAAAAAAAAGCCCATTAGAAACAGAGGAGGGAAAAAACAGGACTCACAGTCCTACCCAGGCTCCCCTAGCGAGCATGTTGGTGGACTTCTGATTGTCTCTTCCAAGGCACACAGAGGTATCAGTGAAGGTCAAGGAGAAGTTTTAAGAGGGAAGGGTCCAGAGCTGACTGCCCCGCTACAGCTGGTAGAGTCCACCTTCCCAGAGACAACTGATGGGCCCCACTGACACTGCCACACCTTGTCCTTTGCATTGACACTCAGCTTGCCACTTCCTCCCGCCACCCTCTGCAGCCTGTTACCAAAGTAAAAGCAAGAGGCTTTGCACAGGGAACATTCTTCAGATGCCTCAGGCTCATACAGCTGAGAAGCTGGTCTGTGGAAGGTCACCTCTGCTCTGCATGGTGACTACATGTGTGTCAGACTGCTTCTGGGTGAACCAGCAACTGAGTGTCTCAGCTGTCAGCACTGCCCAGGGACTCCTTAGAAGACAAAGAACTGCCCAAATGCCTTGCTCTAGTCACAGGACAGTCCCATGGGCTCTCTCGCTGCTTATTTGTCAGTGACTGATATCTGGGGGAGACCCTGATGGTGAAGTGATTCAGTGCCATGTCCGCTTGAGGTCAGCAGTTCAAATCTGCCAGGTGCTCCTTGGTAACTCTATGGGGCAGTTCTACCCTGATCTACAGGATCGCCATAAGTTGGAGTCAACATGATGGCAGTGACTGTCTGGTACATGGAGGTTCCCTGGTACTGCAGTGGTTAAGGGGTAGGCTGCTAAACAACTCCACCAGCTGCTCCTTGGAAACCCTGTGAGTCAGTTCTACTCCTGTCCTACAGAGTTGCTAGGAGTCAGAATCTACTCAACTACGACAGGTTTTGGGTTTGGTACCCAGAAGGCAGCTGGGATCTGTGGACATGGGGCACTTCCCCACTACGATTTCATATTACTTACTCAGAGGCAACTTTTCACTGCAGCATGTTTGTAACAGCAAATCAACCTAAAGATGCACCAATAGTGAGTTGACTAAAGATAGCCTGCAATGTTCCCCTCAACAGGCTGCTGTGCAGCTGCAAAAGGGACTTCAGAAGCTGCCTTCTTACTGACATGGTAAGAATTCTAGAACCCATCTGGGTAAAAAAGCCTGGGGCACAATATTATGTATGCATGGTAGGTATGCTTCCTTTGCATAAAGAAGGAGTGGAAGTGGGTGTCTGTAACACCTGTAAGTATAACATGAAATTCTGGGAGGATACATAAGAATAAAGATAGAGGAATCCAGGGGTGAGAACTGAACAATGGAGGATGAGGTGGGAGTGAGACTTTATACTGTTTGGGGTCATATGATTGTACTGCTGATCCAAGAAAATGAAAAGAAAAACTCCTTTTTACTTTTTAAGCTACCTATAAGGGGAGGTCATACCCAAGGCAGACAGGAGCTGGTTTCAAGTCCAGCCCTTAGCTTTCTGTGTGGCCTTGGGTTAAAGTCACACCCTCATCTGTGGGCCTGTTGCATTCTTTGTAAAAGAACAGGTTAGACCTCATGCTCTTTTTGAGCTCTGAAGTCACAGACGCTAACTCTTCCTCCGCCAAGAGGCCACCTGACTGCCTCATGTATAGCAGTGTCTCACCTACAGGTCACGCAGTGGCAAAGCTAGAAGGCTGATCACCACCCCAACCCATCCTAGAGACCCACTTTCCATGGCAGATCTGTCAGTCCTGGGCCTAGAACCCAGAGAGGCAGACACACAGAAGCTTGAGCGACCAAAATGGGGAGAAGACCCAATGCCAAGTCCAAGACGGAACTTGGGAAGCTTATCCTGGTGGGCAGAAGCCATGCAGGAGAGTGCCAGAGGGCAAGTCAAAAGGATGCCATTTTCACTGTCTCCCGGGACAGCACTTTCTAAGTCAGAGCATTCCAGAGATGGCAGGAGCTGCCTCAAGAAAGCGTGAGCTTCCTGTCCCTGGAGGTGTATGTGTGAAGGTGGACAGCCACAGGTCAGGGGCGCTGCAGAGGGAATGCCAACATCAGACAGCACAGGTGTACATTCCAACCTTGACCGGTTCTGCTTCTTAGGTCTGCGCTGGTTCTGGAATCCCAGCAGCAGGACCCAGGCTGCTGGCATGGAGTCCGCTCCCAGGCCCCCCATTTCATCCCTTTCTAAGAACTATGTGCCTAGGGGTGAAAAGGGGAAGGTCCTCATATGTAGACCCCAGGAAAAAGCTCACATATCTGGGGTGGAAAACAGTGACAGGACAGGTCATCTGCCATGTCCATCAGGGTCACCTTCCAGTGACCACCTCTTTCCTGTTCCCCTGTCTACCCCTAACCCTTTCTGAACCTGGCTCACATCCCATTAAGAGCTGTTCTGGCATTCATGAGCCCAGTGACAGCCAGCCCTGCCTGGATCTTTTTCTTTACTTCTACCCACTGGAAAGCTCTTGTCCAGCCACTTGCTGTCCCCTCTCAGGTACTCTGTCCTTCATTCCCTGCACACATGGGAACAGCAAGCAGGGGGCTTCCTTCCTGATACTGGCACCCCCATCCGCCTGATCTGCTGGGACCTACCGCCTCCCCGTTACGTCTCAACCCATCTCACCAGGTCAATGTCAGAAGAGTTCCTGGGAGAGCTGGCAGCCGCCGCCCTGGGTCTCCTGGGTACAGCTGCATCTGGAGAACACACAGAAGGTCTCAGGGAGGTCAGGTGAGGGGCAGCCTGGCCTGGGACAGTGACAGAGAGGATGTCCCCTGTTGCTTTGTCCAGAGACCCACTCTTAGGGCATCTTGAAATTCAGGGCATCTTCATGGAGGGGGTGACAGTTGGAAAGAAAGCTCTCTCAGCACAAAGGGAGTGTGGGTGGCAAAAGACACAGCCTGCTTTGGACTCTAAAGTCAGCCATGCCTCTCTCCTTCTCTGGGCCACCAACAAGGCAACATGTACAAAACCCTAATGTCGACTGCTGCTCGCCGACTCTTCTACACATTGAGTGAGCACTCCATGATACTCTTTGGGCCTGTACGCTGGTTTTTCTTAAATCTAACCTCAATCTCTCATGCTGCAGTATGTAATAACTTCTCTCTCCACCACGGCCAGGTTACAGCTCTGAAGGCCAATTGATTCAATAAGTCCTTAGGGGTCACTTTTGGCATAGGGGAGCAACATTCACTGTCTGGGTAGAGAAGGCACAAGTGTCGTGCCCAGTCTTTGCAGCCCATGTCCTTGGCTCCAGGAAAAGGAACGAGCAAACTATCACCGCTGCCTGCCGGGGGACCTTCTGATTATGTGGCCTCCAGTACATCTTAGTAAGGGCAGCCACACACCAGCTGTCCAGGTGTCAGACCCCAGAGCTCAGAGACTTAGTCAAAGAGTTGTTAAAGCCTCTTCCCCCAAAAGGCCCTCTTATTTCTCCTAGGAGTCTCTACAGAGCTTCTATAACACCTGGATCAGGATTTAGAGCCAGGCATTCTCCAGCTATGTGATGTGTCCACAGTTTGTCTCCCTGTCAGATGGGACACCCCTGGAAGTCAGGCACTGGCCTGCTGTCTCTCCATCCCATAAGTGCCCAATACCAGCAGGGCCTACAAAGCTTGGCAGCTGGTCCAGCTGGCAGGCCAGCCATCCGGGGAACAAGGGATCTCCTCCAGTAAGCACTGTGTAGTTTGGGACAAGCATATAGCCATTCCAAGGAGTTTTCTTATTCTCCCTCCTGTCCTAACCCTCATGCCACAGATGACGTCTCTGTCCCTCCGCACAGGGTACTAAAAGAAAGTTCTGGAGTAGTTAGTCTCTCTGGAGATAAAGTGATACCACCACCCGGTTCTAAGGTTCACAGTTTCTTACCTTTCCACGTTCCCCAGTAGTCATGCTGAATCCATAGGGTGGTCTGTGTAAGCTATCCACCTATGGGTGCCTGCCAGCACCATGCCAGGGCAACCTCTCCTTTTTCCTGTGTCCTGGCAACTACGACCTGACTAAACTCAAGATAAAAACCCAGTTTTCTTTTCTGTCAACTAGAGAGGATCTTTCTGTGCCCTGTCCTCCCCACAGGAGCAACTGTGAGGAGCAAGCCCTTCGCCATGTCTGACTGGCCACCCGCGGGAGTGGCTCAGAGTGCTTACCTGTCCGCTGGGTGATGCAGGATACTAGATCCTGCAGGCGCACCTTGAATTCATCGAAGCTGTCAGTGGGCAAGGGGTCCTGCAGGGTCTGGGGCTCCTCCCGGCACAGGCGCTGAAGGGCCTCTCGCAGAAAGCTGTGCATGTCGAGCACCTCCTGGTCCGAGGCATAGCGCCTCATCCTCTGCACGAGTGCGCCACCCATGCGGATGCGATGCAGCACTGCGTCCAGACGGCCCAGGCGGCGGGTCATCTCTTGGGAGTCACTCTGGTATCGGGCATTCAGGCTCTCCAGTAGCTCACTCTCCCGCGCCAGCACGTGCGCCACCACCTGGCGCACGCGAGCTCGAATGAGCTCCTCGGTGTTGGCACGTGCGCGGTCCAGCTGGCTGATGGCCGAGTGGATCTGCTCGTGCACTGCACCGAAGGCGCCGTCCCGCTCCTGCAGGGCCTGCATCATGGCATCGAGCTCCTCCTGCCGCTGCTGGACCTCGACATCGATGTCGCACTTGAGCTCGCCATGGCCTGTGTCCAGGAGTGCGCACGAGCAGCACAGGGGTTTGGAACAGCCCCGGCAGTAGATGCTGTGGAAATACAAGACAGGCTTAATTGAGGACTCTGTGCTTTCTCTCCCTTCTTTCAATTTCTATTTTTAAAATCCTCTTCAAAAATTACTAAACCTTCACTCCTGGGATGTTTCTAGGTTTGTGCTTTTCCCAATTCAGTGTCTGTGGTTATGCCTACAGTGACCAAACTAACTACTGATAAAACATTAAATATTAAAGAAGTTACTGAAGGAGCAATAGCCAGCCTCCTTTGGTGAAACAATGTAAAAATACAGAAAGTGACAGTTAATTTCTTTTCACTGCCATAAGAATTTCTCTTGCCCACCTCCAGGTAACCCTGTGAGCACCGTGGGGTGCATCCTTCCCCATCTTTCCCCACTCGAACCACCCTACACAAATTGCCAGACAATGCTGCTGCTTCCAGTGTTCTAAGGCCTTGACATCTATCATCTCAAGACCCTGTCAGTCCACAGGGTCTCATGGGACAGTGAAGTCAACTGGCATCATACAGTTCATAAAGATTATGTTCTACATCCCAGCCCGAAAGAAGCATCTGGTGTCCTAAGAGCTTGCCAGTGGACATCTAGAACACAACTACTGGTCTGTACTCATCTGGAGCAAAAGAGGACAAAGGAAAAAAGTCTCAGATACTCAACAAAGAAACTAGTCTACAAGAGTAACAGCCCATATGAAAGATGGCATCTTCTAGCCTGAGACCAGAAGAACTAGACAGTGCCTGGCTACTACTACCAACCAGTCTGACCAGGACACAACAGAAGGTCTTGGATAGAATGGAAACCAAATGTAGAACAAAACTCAGATTCCTAAAAGGAAGATGAGATTACTAGACTGGCAAAAACTAGAGGAGCCCCTGGGATAATCTCCCTGAGATAATCTTTTAACTTGGAACTGAAACCATTTCCAGAAGTCTCCTTTCAGCCAATAATAGACTGGCTTAGGAAATACACACTATTACCAGTGAGGAATGTGCTCCCTTACACAATCAACTATGTGAGACTGAACAGTCAACATTAACCAAAAGCAAAGATGAGACAGTAAAGAGGGGCAGGGATGCTAGATCAAAGGGAATGGAAGGAACGGAAGGGAAATCATGAGAATTCTGACACATTGCGAAAACTATAACTGACATGATGGAACAATTTGTGCAAAAACTGTTAAACAGGAACCTAATGTGCTGTATCAACTTTTGCCCCAAACACAGTAAAATATTCAAGAAAAAAAAAAAAAAGAACCTGTTAGGTTAAGAATTACTGTTATCCTCATTTCTCAGATGAAGAAACTGAGTCACACAGGTTAAACACTTTGGGGGGGGGAACTGATATTTGTTCTTAAAAATGAGATCATGCTATAGCAATTACTTTGTAACTCCCTCTCCCACCTTCCACCACAGACATTCCTCCAGGTCTACAGGTACAGACTATACCATACCAATTGCCAGAGAGTCCATCCTGATTCATGGTGACTCCTATGTGTCACAATAGAAGTATCTCCAAATGGTTTTCGTTGACCGGTGTTTCACAGGCCTTTCTTCCTAGGCTATCTCAGTCTGAAAGTTTCACTGAAACCTATCAACATCGTAGCAACACGCAAACCTCCAATGATGAGCCGGGTGACTATGCGTGAGGTGCACTGGCTGGGAATCGAACCTGGGTCTCCTACCCCACATACAAGGAGACAATTCTATCACTGAACCGCTACTGCCCCCTCTTAACAAAAACTACCACTACTATAACTGGCTACAATGGTAATGCTCACCAGTGACAACTAATTAGAAGGAATCCGTCCCATGGCGCCAACAGTTAAGTGCTTACCAGCTGAAAGGCTGACAGTCCAGACCCACCCAGAGGCACCTCGAAGGCAGGCCTGGCAATCTGCTCCCCCAAAGTCACAGCCTTAAAATACCTGTGGAACAGCTATAAGTCTGCATATATACAGTTGCCATGAGTCAGAATCAACTTGGCGGCAACTAACAAGAAAAATAAGGAGTCTAGAAACAAAGGGGTAAACCCTGGTGGTGTAGTGGATTAAGTGCTACCACTGCTAACCAAAAGGTCGGCAGTTCAAATCCACCAGGCGCTCCTTGAATACTCTAGGGGGCAGTTCTACTCTGGCCTCTAGTGTTGCCACGAGTCAGCTCTGACTCGACGGCACTGGGTTTTTAGAAATAAAGGGGAAGACTTCCATTCTGGACACAGGAGATGTCAGACACCCCTGCTTAGAAAGAATGCTCCAGGCCTGGCAGGAGCACACCTGCGGTGGCCTCATGCAGAAAGAGCCAGACCTTCTGGGACACCTACCAGCATCTGCCAGGGCCCTATTTCTAAGCACCTGTGTCCCAAGTGGGGTCTCGCTAGAAAAGACGGCTAGTCGTGTCCCCTTGGATGGAAATGGACAACTGGCAACAAACCTCTGTCAGCCCTAATCAGTTCCCCAAGCCCCAACCCCCCAGCAATCCGGTAACGTGCAGGTGCAAATCCTGAACTGGGGTGACCAACCAGGGCCAGGACTGATCCTACGCCTTAGCCTAATGACGCCTTCATCTTCATTCAAGGGACATTTGTTGATCACCTACTGTGTGCTTGACACTTTGGTGGAGGCAGCAGTGAGGCAGGCACCTGCCCTCATGGGGCTCTATGATAAGAACCCAGACTTAACACAGATGCAAAGAAGATCATCTCTAGAAATGCTTATGCAAAGTAACACGTGCAAAGCACTGCTCTGAGAATACTCAAAGAAATCAACAGAAACACCATAAAATGACCAAGAAATTGCTGGGCCAAATACCTGAATTACACTAGATTTGAATGAGAAGATAATAGCTTAATTCCATCCTAACAAAGCAAATGAAGATCCATATGGGGAAAGTTCCATGTTCACATTCACAACAGCAATTCTGATCATGCTAAAAAGAGCTAGACATAACTCCTAGCACGAAATATGCAGGACTTACTTGGGTAAAAAAAAAATGAGTTGGAGAAGGTGTAAAGAACAGAAAAGTGTAGCAAGTTCCCAACTAGAGGAGCTAAGTACCGTATAAATATTAATTCTTCTCAAGTTAATATACACATTTAAAGCAATTTTAATAATATTATAAATGAGATTTTGAAACTTGATCAAATGACTCTAAAACAAATCAAAGAGCTAAGAAATTTCTGAAAAATCAAATGTAATGAAAAGGAATTTGCTTTGCCAGATGTAACACATTTTAGAGCTACTATTATTAAAAGGGAAGCCCCAGTGGTGAAGTGGTTAAGGGCTACACCTGCTAACCAAAAGGTTTGCAGTTTGGATCCCCCAGGTGCTTCTTGGAAACTCTCTGGAGCAGTTCTGCTCTGTCCTACAGGGTCGCTATGAGTCAGAATCAACTCTATGGCAGTGAATTTGGTTTTTGCGGTTATCATTAAAGGAGGGTGATAACAGACGAAGAGTCAAGAGAAAGGTCAGAACAGACCACCTAGTCTTACATGGGTTGGGCACCTTTATGAACTTAGTGCTTTATACATTAAATAAAGCACCCCAAACTAACAGAGATTAAAGGGGTTTCCAATAATCAGTATCAGGAAGACTGACTACCAGGGGGAAAATTTTAAAAAGTGAGAGTCTTGTTTCATACTCTACACCAAGATACAGTTCTAAAAGGTCACCAAATTAAGTGTAAAGGACAGCACTAGGAAGGAGAAACTATACTGGACTATTTGCTAACCACTGAAGTAATGAAGAAATCATACAATTTCTTCCTGAAAATTCAAAACTATGATCTTTGGGAAAGACATTAACCAGCCAGTTGCCACTGAGTCGATCCCAACCCATGGTGACCCCATGTATGTCAAGGTGGAATTATGCTCCACGGGGTTTTCAATGGCTGATTTTTTTCCAGAAAGAGATCACCAGGCCTTTCTTCCGAGGCACCCCTGGGTAGACTCAAACACCAACTTTTAAGTTAGCAGCCAAGTGCTTTACCACCTGCACCACCCAGAGGCTCTACTGGAAAGACATTCCCACCTTTTTATTATATAACAAAAGCATGTTACGGAGCACTGAGGGTTCTTCAATTTTGTTCATCTGTCTTAGATGACTATAAACAGAGCAAGACAGAAAGGAAAAAAGTTTTGTGTTGATCATGGCTCTTTCTCTCCCCTTCCCTCTTTTCAAACATTTAGATTTTCCAAAAGCTTGTATCATCAATTTTACGCAGTAAGAGGCAAGAGGGACCCCTCAAGGGACATCCATGTAGGAATTACGACCCAGCTCTTTCTCTTCTTCCCTGTGATACATTACTTCACTTGTCACTTACTACGCAGTGAATTGACTATATTGTTAATATGTTGAAAGAAGCCCTGTCATGGACTGAATTCTGTTGCCCCCAAAATGCATGTGGCAATTTGGCTGGACCGTGACTCCTGGCAATATGAGATGTTCCTCCACATTGTAAACCCCGCCTCTACGGTGTCAATGAGGGAGAACGGGTGGCAGTTTCGCTAGTGGGGTACGACTCAATGTGTAAGACAGGACTGTGCCTGGAGGCAATCCCCTGCGATATATGAAAGAAGCTAGCAGAGGGATCTGGGGAACCTCACACCATCAAGAAAGAAAGAAAGCAGGGCCAGGGACTGAGCGCATCATTTGGAAAGGACCAGGACCCCTGCATTTCAGAAGCTTTCAGTCCAGGGCAAGAATGATGACCAGGACCTTCTCCCAGGGCCAGCAGAGAAATCTTCCCCTGGAGCTGGCACCCTGAATTTGGACTTTAGCTTACCACACTGTGACAAAATAAACGTTCTCTTTTGTAAAGCCATCCACTTGTGGTATCTGTTACGGCAGCACTAGATGACTGAGGCAGGCCCCAACGTGTTTCTTAAGATTTTCGGTTTCCCCATCCTAAACCTGCCACTGTCTAAACAGCCAGCAACATTCCACTTCTGCTGTTCTCAGAAATGGGACACTCCGAAGGACAGGAGGCACAAACGTTATGAAACCAGGGCCAGTGGAAGGGAGATGACCACAGGGCAGGACCCACAGGAAGGCTCCAGCTTGCCTGAGTGGCAACAGAAAAACTGCCCCATAACACCGACCTCTACCTGGCAATCTGGAGCTTTCACTTTGGAGAAGCAATAAAGAAGCAGCTTACTTTGAAAAAGCAAATAATTGCAGAGCTATTAAGGGTTCATTAGTCACTTACACTGTAGTATAAATGCATTTAATCAAACTGGCTTCCTGCCATCTCCTGGGTGATACAGTTGAGGAAACAAGATTTTTTTTTAAATTTCTTTATTGTACTTTAGATTAAGGTTTACAGAACAAACTAGTTTGTTTTATGAGAATGGTTAATAACCCCACAACTAAGGAAACATGATCTCTGAAGGCAGGCGAGGAGATGGGTAATTGCAGGGCCCACAACACTCAGCGAGCTAAGGCGCTGTTCCCATGTGCTCGCCTTCCTTCCATTCTTCATTGGTTGAGAAGGTGGGATGCGAGGCCAAGTTCTCAGAAGTGAAAACAGCAGCACAGAAAGAGGTGCGAGCAGGCGGCATCTGTTTCACACTGTGGCATTACGCTGGGCCCACACTCAACCAACAGGAAGACAAACTTGGTGCATTTCCTTCCTTCTCTCTTTCCTAAACAAGTCCCTGCTCTACGGCAAAAGGCTGCTGTACCCGAGGCAGACACGGCTCTGTCGAGCCACCTCACTCAGTCCTTCGGTAGCAGGCGTGTTGCTGCATGGCTTCTCAGCTCCTCATACCATCTTCAGCCAGAGACCAAGCGGCCACTCTAGATCCCTTCTCCTTCTCTACCTTTCCATCAATCACTGATCCTTAACACCTTGTTGACCCTGAGGCCTACCATGTGCAGGCATGGAGCCAGGATGTAGAGATGATTAAGGCAGAATCCTGGTTCCTTCCTCTGACATATCTGTTCTCAACACTACTGTCTGTTTTTTTTCCCAATTACTCTTTATCTGCCTTTTGGCAAACAGACCTCCCTGTCCCTGCCTTCTACAATGCCAATAATCTCTCCCTGGGGCCACCAACATGGCATTTCTAAAACATAATGATCATAAGTGTAATCAGAAGAGTGTCAGGTGCAAGAAGTCTTCCAAGCATCACATTAGTTATATGACGCTAATAAAGAGATTCAATTTTGGGAACAAAATCAGATCATTTGGGAAACTCACTGAGTTTTATGATAATGCACTAACATTATATAGTATTGAATCCGAGCGAACACTAATATAGTTTGGATTTATATACCAGTAAATGTTAAAAGGCAGTAAGACAAAGTGTGTCATAGAGATAAGCACGCAGTTATCAAGCTACTTTATTTAAATCTGATGTAATTTGAGTAAATGAAATGACTACAAAAGAGGATGGAAATATCTAGGAAACCAATGAATTAAAGCCAAGAATAAGTAAAATAATATTTGGCAATTAAGATAACAATATAGTAGTTAAACTGTGTGTGTGGTAAAAACAGGTGGCTCTTCTATTCAGTCATGATAATCTTGAAATATTTTGCTGACTCTAACAGCTTTAGCAGAACATATCCAAATTGTAAAATATGCTAGAAGAGGAAGTTATTATAAAATTCAGCGACTATCACTAAATGTTAACAGAATCCAGTGACATAGAAATTCCTTGTGTGATATAAACAATTCTGATATCTCGAGCAATTTTACAAAAGTGTTACATTTTTACATAAATACTAAAAAAGTTATTTTTACATAGTTTTGAACGTGTAGTATGATTCTGACTGTGGTTACTCATTCAATAAATCAAAAAAAGAAAAAAAAAATCACCACTGTTGATTCAATTCCAACTCACAGAGAGCCCACAGGACAGACTAGAACTGCCCTATAGTTTCCAAAGAGCACCTGGTGGCTTTGAACTGCCAGTCTTGGTTAGCAGCCATAGCACTTAACCAGTATACCATCAGGGTTTCCACTCATTCAACAGACACGCACAAAAAAGGAATTCTGCCCCAAATGCACTCAGCCTGTTGCCGCTGAGTCGTTCCAACTCATAGAGACCCTATAGGACAGAGCAGAACTGCCCCATAGGGTTTCCAAGGAGCAGCTGGTGAATTTCAACTGCTCATTTTTGGTTAGCACCCAAGCTCTTAACAACTACAACCACTAGGGCTCCAAAACTGTACTAATGCTGTTAAATTACTAATCTTAAAAAAACCCCAAACAATAAATTAAAACCTGCCGTACTGGTGATAGTACAGCAAGGAGAGGAAAATGAGGAGAAAGAAACAGGAGGGGGAACAATCTAAGAAAATGTCATTAAAATGAACATTTTTGCATTGAAAGCTCATACCAGGTTCTAGAATAATTTGATACAGAATGTGCAACACCATCATAGTGCGTTAAATTAATAAACTTCAAGAATTAAAAAAAATCTTTAGGTATCATGGCAGAAAAAACAAATCCACCACGCATCCATCTATGTATCCATCCATCTGTCCATCCATCCTCCCACCCACCCACTCATCCACCCATCCATTCATCCATCCACTCACCCAACCACTATCTATTCGCCTGTCTGTCCACCTGTCCGCCCACCCACCCATCCACCCATCCACCCATCCATAATTTATTTTACTTCAGCTTCTTTTTATTCTGTTGAAGTCAAAACCAAACTAAACCCATTGCCGTCAAGTCAATTCCAACCCACAGCAACCCTCTAGGACCCCACAGGGTTTCCAAGAAGTGCCTGGTGGATCTGAACTCTTGGCTTTTTGGTTAGCAGCTGTAGCACTTAACCACTCTGCCACCAGGGTTTCCACATCAAAGAAAATTAAATTTAATGTTGAGTAAGTAGCACAATTACTTTTAATAATATAATTTGAAGGGAAAGTGCATTCTGACTTCCAAACACCTTGCAGCATCCCTTCTGCAACCCAGCTAGGCTGATGGTTGAGCAGCACCTGAGTGCAGAAGGCTTCGTACTACGAAGCGGGCACCGAGTCTGCGGTCAGGAAACCCTGCATCCCATTCTGGCCCTGAGGCTGACAAACTCTGAACTGGTCTAACTCTCTGGCTTCCTGCTTCATTTGTACAATCGGGACAATGCCATTCCTCAACAGTCTTAAGGGAGGGTGCAGGAATTAAGACAATGGCACCGGAAACTGTCTCAAAAAAGCACTTTTAAAAACAGACAGGCAGACAAATAAAAAGCTCCAAGACATTGAATCTAACCAAAACAGCCACTTTTTAACCAGAGTGGAAAAGGGAGACCTTCCGGCTGGACAGCAGCTGCCCAGGTGCTGAGGGCCCAGCTGCTTCACTGAGGCTGGTTTCAGACCTCTCCCCTGTCCTTTGGTTTCCACTCCACTGCATTCTGTCAGTGAATGATTTTCTCTTCTTAGCTTTCACTTGGAAGTGGTTGCTGGGTATTTTCCAAGCCATCTCACAGATACCTTCCTCCTTCTTATACCCCTACAGAAATGGACTTTCCCCTTAGAGAGCTACAGACTTCATGTTGTCACCAATCTCAAAAGAGAGAGTCAATCTCCAGTAAGACGAGACTTTACTGACAGCCTCAGTAAGGCTACCAGGGAGAATTAAGGCCCAGGGGGAGGCAAGTCAGACACCTAGGGCAAACTGTAAGGAGGCAGACACTCTCAGTTCCTGTAAGGGCCGCAAGCATCTTTCTAAGGTTGGCACCCAGGAATCTGGCTTGCCTCTCCTAGTCTGGGCCTTCAGCAACCCTATCAGGATCCTTGACTCCTCTCTTTCCTTTTCAGCCTGGCCACCAGCTTCACCACTGCCTGGTGACAGCTTCTGTTCCGACCCTCCGCTATGCTGCTGGCATACCTCTGCCCCAGCTGCTGCCAATCACTCCAGATCTAGTCTTAGGAACTGTTTTCTGAGCTGATGACATCATCACATCCTGACTGATAGGCCTTTTGTTTTCCCCACTCAACTATAATTCAAGCTCTTTCCAGCTATAGGCTTGGATGGCCCAGGATCTGTTCCCCTACAATACCCCACAAGCTTGAGGATCTGACACCCAGACGCATGCCTTGTCTCTACCTGTAGTCCTAAGCCCCTATCACTCTTGAGAGAAAGACACTCCCCAGAGCTCTAGGGCACATGTGATGGCAAGGCCACAACCACTGGGGCCCCCAGGCCAGGCAGGTCCAGGCAGTGTGAGCCTCTGACCTGCCCTGACCCCATCCTCCCTGCGTCTCCTGGTCTATGGCCTCAGTCTCCTCATGGGGTTTCCCTTTCCCTGGTCCAAATTCTTTGCTTCAGTTGCCATTGGGTACTCACCCAACAGTATGGTGCTATAGCACCTCAAATTCTTAGCAAAATAGTCTAAACAGAATTAGGGAAGCAGCCAAAGGAACAAATCCCTGTTCTCACACTTGTCTAGTTCAAAGTCCCCCAGAGCACAGGAAGAATCTACTCATCTCAGCTCCTGCCTTAAAACCCACCAATGGGTCTCCAGTAGAGCCTCTGTGTGGTCTTCCTCCCACTGCATTATTCTATAGGGTATTAAGTGGTAAAGCAACAGTAAGAAGGCATGAAGAGGAGCAAGATCACCCACCTTCACACCTGTTTCCTTCTGCTCTTTATCAACTACTGACCAAGCACTCACTGGCAGTCAGTGCTGTGCCTGATGGGAAGATTTGGCCCAGGAAAGCATAAGGCAGAAGACAGTGTAAAGGGGTATCATGGACTGAATTGGTGTCCCCCCACAAATATGTACAGAAATTTAGTTGGGTCTTGATTACCAGTATTGTGTGATTGCACTCTATTCTGTGATTTTCCTATGCTGTATGTTAAAGACGATTAGGGTGGGACTATAAATTCCTTCTTAAGGTCACCTGTCTGCTCCACTGTAACAAGAGTTTCCCTGCAGTGTGGCTGGCACCACCTTTTATCCTACAAGGGATAAAAGGAAAGGGAAGCAAGCAGAGAGTCAGAAACCTCATGCCACCAAGAAGGCAGCATGGAGAGCTGTGCCGAGATCCTCTCACTGAATTTGGACTCAGCCTACCGGACTGTGATGATTTCTCTTGTCGAATGGACTTGTAACTCGTAAATGGATTTGTGGCTTACTAGACTGTGATGATAAAGCTTCTCTCAACCATGCACTTGTGGTATTTTCTGTTGCAGCAGTATCAGGTGATTAAAACAAGGGGCAATGATCAAAACCAGACACAGCAGCCCGTGCAGTGAGCAGTGCGTGGGCACTAGTGACTGTTCACTGCTGATAGGACTCCCCGACCAAGGGCTCCTGGGTGCAGCCCAGCACCTAGTGGAGGGCCTGCCATACAGTAGACACGGGCTGAAAGAACAGACTCAAGTGGCGCTGGCCTCCAGGTATAGACATTCTCTGGCCAGGTGACAGATTTAAAGCCAGGTACCCAGTGTAAGCTCTAAGTTGACTCAGTGTCAAAGGACAAAAGTGGTTTATTACTGACTTGTGGCCAGAAGGAAGTCGTGGGTTATTTATAGCTCTAAGCTTTTGTGTAGAAAAACAAGTTGAATTTTTTCTCGTAACCACGGAAAATGTGAAACAATGTGCAGTAAGAGCGTGTGTGTTCGATTTTTAAGCAACATGGCCAGGTTTTGTAAGCCATACACTTATCTTGGGGCAGGGGGTGGAGTGTAAGGGGAGCTGTACCAGCCTTGCCCATTGTATCTGGGAAGAAATGTAACCCTGACTTCCGCATGAGAGGCGGGACCACTTGCAGACAACTGCCATCAGGGGCTCTGAGGGCTTCACAGCTCTCACTTTGGAGGTGTAAGAATCAACTGTGTCCATACCATTGCTGCTGAGCCCACATTAGCCACTAAAATTGGACAATCTAAACCTCAACTTGAACTACAGCATCTATGAAGCCAATCAGTTATCCAAAATAGGGACCAAACAAGTCTTGGCCCCCAGAGAGAAAGCAGTAACACAGTAAACATAAAACATCTAAAATGCCAAGTTTGTTTTTTAAGAAAATATAAGTACATACTACAATGAGAAAATAAGAACAGGCTAGCCAAAAATGCCATCTTGAGCATATTAAGGTTTCTGGAAATTAAGAATACATGATTGTTGGGGGAGTGGAAATGCAATATAGGTGATGAATAGCAGAATGGTGTCTATAAAGAAATGAATTGATGAAGAGAAAACCAAGGAATTCTATTTGAATTTAGGGGATAAAAAGGCAAAGCAGCAGAATTAACAAGAAAAAAGATAACACATGAAGAAGATGAATTTGTAGTTCTCACATTCATACAGCAATAACTGCAAAAAGAAAAAATAAGCAAACAAAAGGAAATCAACAGATATAAAAAAAGTAGAATATAATTTTTCTGAACTGAAGACAGACTCCAGGTTTTTGATCAACACTTGGTTGTGGAGGAAAAAAAATCTACATCTACCTGTAACTATGATCAATGATGTCCAAGTATAAAGAGAAAATCACATAAAGATCTTTACCAAACAAAATCAAACAGATGAGTCACACATGAAAAATAATTAGATAATAATGGAATTTCTGATCTACAGCACTGTACATTAGAAATTTATGAAGCAGTGTTTATATATTCTGAAAGGGAGAAAAACTCTACAATTCTAGAATTCTATACCTAGCTAAACTTTCCTTCTATGCGTTGCAGCCAAAAAAAAAGGACACCCATATTTAGATATTTAAGAACTTGGAAAGTATGCTGTTTCTTTAAAAAAAAAAAAAAGTAAAAAAATTGATTTAGTATTCCAACCCAATGGGAAATAAATTGCATCTAAATATTTCAAGAAAGGAGAAGACATGCTTTAGAAAAAATTATTGTAAGCAATAAAGTGATAATAAAGCTTAATAACTTTAAGAAAGGATGTGCAGACACTCATAGAGGTCACCTTTCAGCCAAATAATAAAATGGCCTACAAAATAACCCATAACACCCATAAAGAATGTGCTCCTTAGAACAATCAATTACGTAAGACCAAATGGGCAGTATTTGTCAGAAGACAAAGATGGCAAGGAGATGCATGGAAACTGGAGGAGAAACAGGGAAGGCTGGGTGGAAATGGGGAGAGTGCTGACACATTGCAGGGACAGTAGCCGGTGTCACAGAACAAACTTCATCTAAACTGCTGCATGGGAAACGGATTTGCTATGTGAACTTCCCCCCAAATACAATGTTTTTTTAAAAAACACACAGAATGCATTACTGTAAAACAAAGAAAGGACACTTAAAATAGAAAAGGCATAAAAAAAATCTGGTACAAGGAGGCACCACCACGGTTGAGTGGCTGGGACTCCTTAGTGGGCTGGTGGCCTCACTCTGGGCCCAGGATGCCACAGTGCCAGGCCAGGCAGCTGAGAAGCTCTCTGTCAGCAACCCTATAAAGGCGAGGGTGCTTCTCATATGCAGGCACACTGGTGGGAACTGCGTATTAAAGTAACAGAGGATTTCTAGTTTGTTTAATTTTGTTTGTTTAGTTGGTTTGGTGCACAGAAAAAAACAAGTTCAAGATGTAAGGAAGATTCAGAAATCACAGTCAAGTAACACGACACCAGTGTTGCCATGGAAACAGACTGGTTTAAAAGGAAGACTGTCACATTTTCAGAAGTATATCTGGAATTGCTGTAAGTTTGGGCAGAAAATACTTGATCTAACTATGAGCTAGTCAAGATCTGATCAATATCTGAGAAATTTTTTTGGACTTTGCTTTTTAATGTTTAGAGAGCTAGAGAGCCTTTATTTTGGGAAAGTCAGCAAAGAGTTGCAACTCTTAAAAACCTTCTGTGGGTTATTTTATGTTGGGCAAAATACATAATTATTTCTCTGGTAAAGCTGTGTTAATATAATTTGGAAATGAAGAATTAGGAGAAGCCAGTCCTTCCTTAAGTTTTATCTGTTTTTAAATGAAAAGTAAATGCAAACATTTCGTTGGCTTGACAGCTGTCAGCAGCATTAAACTCTGTGCCACTGATGACCAACAAACACAAAATACGGTCCCTGGAATTAACTATACACAAGACGCCAAACCAAACCCACTGCTGTCAAGTTAATGCCAACTCATATAGATTCTAAAGGACAGAGCAGAACTGTCCCACAAGGCTCCCAAAGAGTGACTGGTGGATTCAAACTGCTGACCTCTCTGATGGCAGCTGCAGCTCTTAACCACTGTGTCACCAGGGTTCCCTATTAACAGCAGTATACCTAGTTACGTACAGTGGTATATGCTCAATTATATCTAAAAGTAATTTTGAATAACAAGTATGCTTTACCTTAAACTTTCCAGACTTAGACTGTATTTTTGAATGTAAGGAATCCGCAGCGTCATTACCTGCCAACCTATGACTTACTCTGAATCCATTTTTCAGGGTTCAAAACAACTACAGCTATTTCAAATGGATAAACTGAATGGTGATCTCTACTGGACTGAAGTGATATTGCAGAAACATTTATTACGGATCCCTACTGACAGTGTCTCAGAAGGCCTGAGGATGATCTGAACTATTAAACCTTTGCATATCACTGTGCCACCTCTGTCCACGTTTTCTCCCGGTTTTAAGTGCAACTCACAATGTCATGTTCTTCTAGTAAACCAGAGTATGATTATCATATTTGATGTTCATCTTACATTTCTCACCTGAATTTTATCACCTAAATCTAAGTTTCACATGTTGTTTCCTCAGGAGTGAAATGAAGCGACTATATTTTTGAAATTTTTTTCGTTAGAAATCTTTCATATTGTGCAGCATTTCAGCGTGGAAAGTTCCATTGTGAAAATGAATTCTGGCGCGCTTCAAAGACATCAGAAATATTACATAATATTTTTAAAAATTTGGTAGTAACCTGGAACTAAAATTTCACATTATTTCAATTAAGTAAGAGAGGGATGAGAGGTGGAAGAAAAAGTGTGCTAGAAGTTTTATCTGGAAGAATGGTTATTCCACTCTTGAGGCTAACAGATGAATATATGTTTGTTAAAAATTTAAAGATAACCATTTTAAGAGTGGAAACAAGACGTCACCTTGGCAAACGACTAACATGCATCTGACTCAAGCCATGCTGTCTTCAATAGCTTACGGTGCATGTGAAAGCTGAATAAAGAAGTCCAACAAAGAACTGATTCTTTGAATTACGACGTTGGTAAGAAATACTGAGTATTCCATGGACTGCCAAAAGAACAAACAGATTTATTTTGGAAGAAGTAAAGCCAGAATGCTCCTTAGAGGCAAGGATGGCAAAACTTCACCTCACAAACTTTGGACGTATTACTAGGAGGGATCAGTCCACGGAGAGAGACATCACGCTTGGTAAAGCAGAGGGTCAGAGGGAAACACAAAGATTCTTAGTGAGAGGGACTGACACACTGGCTGCAATAAGGAGTTTAAACATAATAACAATTCTGACGATGTCACAGGACCAGGCAGTTTTGTTGTGTTGTGCAGTCACTATGAGCCAGAACCAACTCAACAGCACCTAACAAGAACAACAACGTGGGGGTGTGTGCATGGGTGTGGGGGTGTGTGAGAGAGAGAGACAGACAGACAGAGAAAGAGAGAGAGAGTGAGAGTCAGAAAGAGAACCCTGCTGGCGCAGTGGTTAAAGCTACAGGTGCTAACAAAACAAGTAGTGCTCCTTGGAAATTCTACAGGGCAATTCTACTCTGTCCTACAGGGTCGCTAGGAGTTAGAATTGACTCAGTGGCAACTGGTTTGGTTTTGTTTTTTGTGGTTATACATATATATGTATATATATAAAATGGTACTTTGCAAAATATATACCTTTGTTAAGTCCAAGAAATGCCTACAGAAATTTATCATGTTCTAGGCTCCAAAGAAAATCTCAATATAGTTTCCGACACAGAACTCTTAACTGGATGTATTAACTAACCATGCTGTCAAAATTAACGTCTATACAGAAACCAAACATCACAAACCACTGGCAATTTTAGAAAAAAAAACTCTTCACTACAACTCTTCTACCAAAGAGAAAATAAAACTGAAATAACAGAAACTTGAGAAATGACTATGAGAACACTCTTTATCAATGCAGCCAAAGCCATCTCAGAAGAGAACCCTTACCTTTACTTTTTTTTTAAACAATAAAGATCACAAATAATTCAACCGAATGTTCAAGAATAAAGATTTAAAAAAAACATAAGAAATAATAATGATACAAACAAACTGATTAATCAGAAAGAAGAAAAACATTAATATCAGTAGCACTCTAAGGAAAAATTCAGAGCTGGTGCTTTAAAAAAACCAGGAAGTTCACCACACACGTGAGTGCCAAGGAGTCAACTTCAAGCCACACTGACCCCGAGCGAGTCACAGCAGAACTGAACTATGCTTCAGAGCATTTTCAATGGCTAATTTTCAGAAGCAGATGGGCTTCTGAAGGGCACCTTCTTCCAAGGCACCTTCAAGGAACTTGAACTTCTGACCTTTCAGTTACAAGCTGAGCTTGCTTACTGTTTGCACAGCCCAGGAGTCCCCAACACAAGCACACAGTATGAGACAGAAGAAATCAGAAGCCAAACCAAACCCACTGCCGTGGAATCAAGGCCTGCTAACACGGAGGCAGGATCCCTCCAGAGCATTTCCAACTCTATTCTTCTTTACCGAAGCCGACTGACTGTGACAGCTTGCTCCTGAGGAGCAGTTGGTCTGAACCGCTGACCTTTTTTCAGCTAATAGCCGAGTGTTTCAGGACTGTGCCACCAGAACTCAGACGCAGGAAAAGGGGTGTCATTACAGGTAAAAAGAATTTTTTTTTTTAAATTAATAAAGGAAACTCTGGATGAACTGGAAGATTTTCAGAATATTTGACTCAAGATCCAAAACAGAACAATGCCATAGAAAAAAGGGAAGAGTCTCAAAAATCTATTCTTCATAAAAACTACCAGTTCTAGATGGCTTTTCAAGCAACTTCGCTAAGTTTGAATAGAACCGAACCTCTTATGTTCTCTAAACTGTTGTAGAGCAGAGAAATTATAACAGAATTTTAACATTTCTTGAGTATCTATGATTGGCAAAACCCCAAATCCACCACCGTCAATAGCAGACAGGCAGTGTACAACTGATCCATCCAGTTTCCAAGGTGCATCTGGCCAGTTTGAACTGCCCACCTTTTGGTTAGCAGCCACAGAACTCAACTACTACAGCACCAGGATTTCCAGTGCTGGGTGAAAGAGGCAGCAAAATGGTTAAGCAACCAGCTGCTAACCAAAAGGTTGGCAGTTCAAACCCTCCTTGAGGCTTCACAGGAGAAAAGACCCAGACATAGAAGATTGCATCCTAGGAAACACTACGAGGCAGGTCTACTTTGTCAGACAGGGTCGCTGTGAGTGGGAATCCACCTGATGACGTACAACACTAATAAGGCATTATCCTAAACAATCTATATACAATATTATCATGGTCCAAAAAGAAAGAAAGCTTACAATTTCAGTATAAAAGATCAGCATAAAATGAGTAAGAAAACTGGACAAAGAGATCATGTGCATGCATATAAATTCAATCACATTATTAATATAAGTAATAGCCTAAATAAAATATTACTAAATGGAGCCTAAACTAGACTCTGCTACTGAAGAGATTCTGAGTCTAAATATGAATTAAAACAATACTAATAACCAAATAGGATTTTTCCTTCCAGGCATTCAAAAGGTTCAACATTAAGAAATGTGTTGACACAATCCATCACGTTAAAAGGTAAAAAAGGCACCTTCACAGAGTTCAAAATGAAACCCACTCCTGACTTAAAAATAAAACAAAATAATAACAGCAACAGCATAACTCTGAGTTAACCAGCAATGGAAATACAGTATCTCAATGTGATTTTTTGGGAATGGAAAGCAATTTTCTTAATGTGATTTAAAAAAAAAAAAAAAGACCCAAGGAAGTTAACAACAAGTATCACACTTAACTAAACACTATAAAAAACGTTCTCATTTTATATACACATTAAGTAAATAAATAAATGAACCTGTTGCCGTCAGGTCAATTCAGACACATGTCAACCCTACAGGACACAGCAGAACGTCCCCTGGGGTTTCCTGGAACAGCTGGTGGATCTGAACTGCTGACCTTTCGGTTAACAGCCAAATTCTTATCCATTGTGCCATCAGGGCTCCTTCTTAAGTATAGAAACAAGTTCAAGTTGCCTTTTTTAAGCCATTATTATTTCCTATACTGTTCTGCTAATTTTGGCCAATGAAACAAAGCTATAAAATGAGGCAACATGTAAAATAACACTGGAAATCTAAAAAGTTTTTATTATTTGCATATGAGAGGATTGTTTACTTAGCAAACTCAAAAGAAGCAATAGCAACTTACTAGAACTAAAAAAAAAAAAGCTCCATAAGATGGCTAAATAGAAAATTAATATGCATAAGTTAATGCTAGTGATAAACCGTTATCAATCATGATGCACAATGATCCCATTCACCATATTAATTTAATACTATACACTTACAAAGAAAAGCTGAAAACTATGTGAATACAGCTATAGGACCTGAAAGAAACAGCACGAGATGAGGTACATACTCCCCAGATTTAATGCAATTTGAATCAAACTCCCAGTGAATATGTAAGTTGTAAGAGCAAAGAAGGAAACCCTGGTGGCATAGTGGGTTAAGTGCTACATCTACTAACCAAAAAGGGTGGCAGTTCAAATCTACCAGGCACTCCTTGGAAATTCTACGGGGCAGTTCTACTCTGACCTCTATGGTCACGATGAGCCAGACCTGACTCGATGGCAGTGGGTTTCTTTTTTTTTCAAAAAAAAAGAGCAAAGAAAAATAAAAATAATTCTGAAGAAGAATCGGATTTGTCCTATCAAATATAAACCTATAGAAATTCTTACAGCAGTAAGGATTCATGAAGGAATAGTCAGTTAATTCAAACTAATTCAGATTGTCAGAGATTTGAGAGCTGCCCCGGAGGGTTTCCAAGGCTGTAATGTTCAGACTGTTGCATCTTTGTCCCATGGAACAGCCGACACTGACTCTTCGGTTTACAGCTGAGTGTTCTCACCGCTGTCCCATCAGGTCTTCTATTTAGGTTAATAACTCACATCCATGGAAGGAGCAGTCAAGAAATCAAACAACACACCACATCAGGCAAATCTGTGGCAAGAGCTCTCTAAGTATTAAAAAGCCAAGATGTCACTTTGATGACTAAGGGGCATCTGATCCAAGCCATGGTCTTTGCAGTCACCTCATACGCACGTCAAAGTTGGATAACAAAAAAGGAAGACAGAAGAAGAATTGATGTGGTCAAGCTGTGGTGCTAGTGAAGAATACTGAATTCGAGGACTGCCAAAAGGTGACACAAATTGGTCTTAGAAGATATATAACCAGGATGTCCCTTAGAAGTAAAGATGGTAAGACTGACTTGCTTACTTTGGAAAGGTCATCAAGCTTGGTAAAGTAAGGAAAAAAAACCAGTAACAATAACCAGTTGCCATGAACTACATGTGTCTCAGAAAATCGTACCCCTACAGTTTCCATGCCTGTGTCTTTCAGGAGGCAAATCACCAGGCCTTTCTTCCCAGGTTCCTCTGAGTGGGTTCGAAATGACACCTATTTGGTTAGGTGCGAAGCACTTAACCATCTGTCCCACCCAGGGACTCCTTGTTAAAGTAGAGGGCCAACAAAAAAGAGGGAACCCCTCGATGAAGTAGATTGATGTCACAGCTACAACAGTAAACCACAACATACAAGTGATCCACAAAGTCACCTAGAACTGTAGCTGTCTTGATGACAACTAACGACAACAAAGTCAGAGCACTAGCACAGAATAGGTTTAGAAATGCCCCCGTGACTACATGGACATTCAGTACACAAAAAAGACGGGGGAGGCTTTCAACAGCTACAAGAGTGGGAAGGGACAGAGAGGGGTACTCATAGATGAGATAGTTGATACGAATTTAGTTAGGTAAAGGGACTGCCAGCATGCAGCACACCTGGACTACACCATAACCTAAAAGGTTTTCTAAATACAGCCCAACATTTTTTTATTATGACTGAGTGAAAATGTACATTCCCATATAAATTTACATGCCCACCTATATGCAGCTTCCACTGCTCTCCCTGTCCGGTGACTGCACACTATCCCTGTCTGCTCCGTATGTGTCTCATCCTCCCAACAGTCTCATTTCCCCTCCTCTCTACCCATTCCCCTTACTCCAGCCCGAGGTCAGCAGGATGATAACCTATAGATGCACAGAATCATAAAGTGCATCCAATATATGGTCACTCTGCATTGCCAAGTCCAATCCATTCATCCAAAGAGTAGACCTTCATTATGATTTATGGGCAAGGGCAGCATCAGGACTAGGGGCCATGTTCCCAGGGGAACCCTGAAGTTGCTGGACCATCAATTGTGGTCTTTTAGTGGAGATGTCAGGGTGTACCCCTTTTTATTTTGTGTTGCCAGTGAGACTCAACTTAGTGAGCTCCATCGCGGCTATCACTGGTGGTGACTGGGCACCCTCCGGTTCTTCCGGTCCCAAGTTTATGTGGGCATCCACTCGTGTGGGTCTCTCTATCTTCTGGGTTGTCTTTACCCCATGTCATTTTGATCCTCAGTGAGCATCCGTTCCTGCTTAGTTGGGGCCATTTGCTGTGCCCTCGGATGGCAGCGTGGCAGCTTTTAAGACCCCAGCCGCCACTCACCAATGTGGGGTGCAGAGAGCCCTCTTAGCAAAACGCTAGTTGTGCCAATTGGCCTCGATTTCGCCTAAGAGCACACAACCCAACATTTTTAAGGGACAGAGTAGTAGGGACAGGGGTCTGGGGACCATGGTTTCAGGAGATATGGAGGTCAATTGGCATAACCAGTAATTTTTCTAAGAAACTGTTCTGCACCCCATATTGGCGAGTGGGGCCCAAGGTCTTAAAAGCCAGCAAGCTGCCGTTTACGCAACATCAATTGGTCCCAATCAACCTAGATCAGAGGAAAACCAAAAGCATCAAACAATGAGGAAAACAGGAGCCCAGGAGACAGAAGGGCCCATATGATTGGGTGACTACATCAGCATGAGACCAGAAGAACCAGATGGTACCCAGACACCACCAAAGACTGCCCTGACAGCGAATACAATGTACAGTCCCTGATATGACACAAGAAAAAGAGAAGTGTAGATCTAGAACTCTATTAAAAAGATCAGATGTCATGGTCTGACATCCTGATGGAGGGTCCCCTGAGAATACAGCCCCTGGACTTACTGCTAGCCCAGAAATGAAACCAGTACTGAAGCCAACTTTCTAGACAAAGACTGGACTGAACTGTAAGACAACATGTGATGCGAGTGGTATGTGTACTTTTTGGCTTAAATATATATATGAGGCGTCTGTTCAGCTCCTCTGTAGAGGTGAGAGGGGAGGGTAGAGAAGAGGGAACAAGTGTGGCTGAATGAATACTGGAAGGTACAGAGTGAAAAGGAGAAGTGCGCTGTTACAGGACGAAAAGGGCCGACGGAGGTGCGTACACACACATGTCTGGAGGTTTTATACAGCGAATTGGCTTGTAAACTTTCCCTTAATCACAATAAAAATTAAATGGGGGAGGAGAGCATTTCAGATCAATGGGCCACTCTGGTAAACAATGTGGAGAGGACTGTCTCCACTTGGAGAGAATAAGTTAAAATGTCTTCCTTACACCAGGCACAAAAATAACTTCCAAATGAATTAAAAATTTAATTATTCAACTAAAAACCATGAAGTAATCAGAAGAGAAAAGAATCTCTCTGACATAAGCACAGGGAAAATCTTTCCTATGATGTATGAAGGCCAAAGACCATAAAGGAAGAGACTGATGGATGTGACTACAGGTGGTCCCCAATTTATGATGGGGTTCTGTTCTGATAAGCACTCCACTGTAAACCGGTTCTGACATTAGTCAAACACCTCCTTTTGGTTTTAGTTTTCATTATTACTGATCAGGATATTTATAACGCTAATCTTTTTTGTCTTTGGAGGGTAGCAACATTACATCTGAGAATGACAACATCAGCAAATTATGTGCTGTAACACTGTATGCAGTACATATTACTAACAGTAAGACATTAAAAGAAGAAAACCAAAAAACAGAAAGTCATGTAAGTGAGGTTCATTGTAACCCAAACTTATTGTAAACTAGAGACTGTCTGTACATAAAACGAAAAACGTATTTTAAAAACAAGATAACATCTATTAAATGAAACGACAAAGGTCTACATGGAGACAATATTTGTACTATAATATGCTCTTACAAATTAAAGAGACTAATTCTAAAAAAAAAGTGCTAAGGACCTCAATCGGCAATTGACAAATGAAGAAAACAGAATGGCCAATAAGCATATGAAAAGCTACTCAACCTTGTCAATAAGCAAAGAAATGCAAATTAAAACAATAATCTCCCCTGTTTCTCTGGAAGGAAATCAGATCCCTCTCAGACAGAGGTTTTGCAGGTGATAATGGAAACAAACCATACTCAGTTTCACAGGTATGTAGTTCTGCGTGTGTCCGGGATGGTCAGAGAATACGATCTCTTTGTGAGAGGATCCCAAAGAACTATTACCTATAGGAATCTCATACATGCAATGTTTTCTGGGAGACAGAAGTTAGCATGGGTCAAAACTGACTCCATGGCACCTAACCACAACAATGCTACCTTTTTGGCTAAAGGTAGAGGAGGGAGTCAAAGCTTATGAGACCATCTACTCCTATCTGTTTATACATTTACAAGGAAACTCTGGAAGGATACACTCAACATTCAGAACTAAAAAAAAAAAGTGACCAGTGGTTGTGGGGGGTGTAAAAAAAGTGGTGAAAATTAGATACACGGCAAGGTGGAATGGAGATTTTGCTCTATCTGTATTTATCTAAAATCCATAATTTTTTGAACCACAAAACATATTATCTATTAAAAGACAGAATTAAAAATTCCGCTCCTTAAAAAAATATTATATTTGAGTTTGATTTTTTTGTTTGTTTTTTATATCAATATTCCCACATAGCATTTCCACGTGTCAGTTGTGACTTTCTGGACAGAAACTACCTGCATCTCATCCTAGAATCCAGCTGGAAAATTCTACAGTAAGAGTCCCTAAAGGGCAGTTTGGTAACCTGTACCAAAATGTGTATTTTTCTGTCCTGACCAGAAACCAGTGGTCAACTATCCAGACGAGAATGGACTGGGCTCCGGGACACAAAATGAGCATATAGTGTATGTACTTTATGGTCTTACACATTTCTAGAAGGCCGTCCTACTGATTTCTCTTCAGAAGGGACATAAGACGGTGGAGAGGAGGGGACAGGTGCTTGTTAAGAGGATACTAGAAGTATAGAGCAACAAGGAGGAATGTGCCATTACTGGGTGAGGAGAGCAGATAGAGCTGCATACAGGTAGGCATGCAAAACTGATTTGGATTGTAGACTTCCACTTAAACACAGTAAAAAGGGGGAAAAAAAGTAAACTTTTCATTTTACAGCAATGCTGCTACTCATAAAGTTTTCCCTGGCTAATTCCTTTCAGAAGTAGACTTCTGGGTTCTTCTTCCTACTCTGTCTTAGTTTGAAGCTCAGCTGAAAGCTGTCCACCATGGGGGACCCTGCTGAGGGTCATAGCTTACAGTGGCATAGCTTCCCGCATCACAGCAACAAGCAAACCTCCACTGACAGACAAGTGGGGGCTGCTCTCTCTGTCTTTATTCCTCCTACCAGCTCCTACCCAATCGATGCAATCAGCCCAGAACTCTGCAGGGCAAAACAGTCTGCTATCAGCTAAGAGACCCAATCAACACAATCAGCCCCAAACTCCACAGGGCACAACAGTCTCCCACCGGCTAAGATACCCAGTCAATGCAATGAGCCTGTACCTCTGCAATGGCACTTGTAAAATTTTATCCTAAAGAAATTACAGGATAGGAGCACAGAAATGACTGTTAGCATTATTTATAAAAACAAGGGGGAAATATGAAACTAATAATGGTCACCAAGGTACTAAAAAAACAAAAACCCATTGCCATCGAGTCAGGTCCAACTCATAGCAACCCTAGAGGTCAAAGAAGAACTGCCCCATAGAGTTTCCAAGGAGCACCTGCCAGATTTGAACTGCCAACCTTTTGGTTTGCAGATGTAGCACTTAACCCACTAGGTCACCAGGGTTTCCAGGTGGGTACTGGTACAGTAAATTATGGTCATCTCTACAGATGCTGCTGTGGTTGGTCCACAGGCCACACTCTAAGTCCCTAGTGGTGATGGTAGTGGCAAGCTGTCAATTCCAAGTCATAATGACCTTATAGGACAGAGAAGAACTGTCCCATTGGGTTTCACTGGGT
Organism: Heterohyrax brucei; assembly: GCA_028571685.1. Classification (NCBI taxonomy): domain Eukaryota; kingdom Metazoa; phylum Chordata; class Mammalia; order Hyracoidea; family Procaviidae; genus Heterohyrax; species Heterohyrax brucei. The sequence goes on from CM053148.1 coordinate 55,630,535, forward strand.
TGCTATGCTGGAACTGACTGATGCCAATGGGTTTAGTTTTACTTTTTTGAGAATTTTTATAGGAGAAGATAGCTAGGTCATTTCTTCCAAGGAGTCCTCAGTAGTGCAGTAGTGGTTCAAGCTGATAAAGTTTAGCAGCCAAGCATTTAACCATTGACCCACCAAGGATCTGCTAAGGTCCTAGAACCTCCTTATGCACAGCTGTGTGGCAACGTCTCTGGGTCTCTGCCCACCCCATCCCCTGGGAGGCTGGCTCACCTTGTCAGTTCTGGGGTGTGATGCTTAGAGTTGGAGCAGAAGATGTTGTTGGACTTCCTAGAGCCATCCAAGAACTCATGCACGGACTGGCTGCGGAGATCCGCCAGACATCGCGCCTCATGCTTCACAAACCACTGATGCGCCTCAAAGCACTTGGTGCAGATGAGCTGCTCGCACTCGAAGCACCAGAAGTCTGCGGGCTCTTTGCAGCGGGTGCAGGCTGCATGGATGTTCACAATCTGCCGGTACATGGACAGGCGCCGCTGCAGACTCTCGAAGAAGACATTATCCAGCACGAGCGAGTCTGAATCCAGGGACCTGGGCTCCTGGCAAATAGGGCACTGCACGCCTTCCTCCTGCAGGCATCCTGAGCACAGCGTGTGCAGGCAAGGCAGCAGCTTGGGGCACTTGGCTTCGGCCTTGCAGCCCTGGCAGCACAGGAACTTGAATTCCTCCTCCGTGGTTTGCTGGGTGACCTGAGAAGCATGAAGTCTACTGAAGTCTCAGGAATTCCTACCCACCAGCCAGCCAGGGCTGGCTGGAGGTTTCCTCCATTCAGGGGTCCCGAGACCTCATATTTCATTCCACCTTCTCAGTTACTAGATGCACCCCCGCTTATCAGCACCCTGCTGTCTCTATTGATTCATGGCTCTTGGTCTTTGCTGCAATTCACTAATGGTCTACTTTTTATCAGACACACTCTAAGATACAAGGAATAGGACATATTTCTGCCTTCAAGAAACTCAGTTTAGAAGGTAGGCTTACTTAAGTACCTAAGCATAAACTTCATATAAATGGCTTTACCCCATACCTAGCATATGAGAAGCTCTCAATAGAGATCATTAACTAGTATTGTTCAGAATATCAGACTTAATTACAAAACTAAATAAGCTTAGAAGTTATAAGTGAGCCTTACAAGTTACAAGACTACTATTAGTCTTAGTTACAATAATAAAAGTTGCTGCAGTGCGGTGTGGTTTTACAAGAAGGAGCAAGGGGCCCAGGAGAACACAGAGCAAGAGACCGCCCAGAGTTCCTCCTGTTGGCTGTGCTGTCCAGGGACAGACCAGGGCAAAGCTTCCTGAAAGAGGACCTAACATATCCCTACTCTTGGTGGGGCAGGGAGGGTATTCCAAGATAAGTATCTTGGAAGGCTTCCTGGAGGAGAGGGCAACTTGACTTGTGAGGCCTTGACTTCCATACTTCGGTCTGGGCCACGGGGTCCTGTTTTAGGTATGGGAATTTTGGATTTTGGTTTTCCCACACCTGAGACCTGCACCCTGGCTCCAGGCCGGTGTCAAAGGGCGCAGCCTGCCTCCTACTAATCTGTGGCCCTACAGCAGATGCGAGTGCAAGGCGCAAGGCCACAGGGGTAGGCAGAAGAACCCCATGACCCTGAGCACTTGTCCCTGCTGAATGGAGAAAGCACAGCTCAGAGAGACCGCCCCAACTCATGCTGGTCCCCTTCCTGCTCTTCGACTGCTCCACAGCCCTACCGCTGCCAAGAGGGTCAGAACCCTGGAGTTTGATCGTGGCTCTCTGTGCTACTCTTCAAGGTACTTGGCCACGTACGCCACTACGACCTCCTCCTCACTGCCCCTAGCCACCATCAGAGCAAACTAACAAAGCCCAAACTCCATAATTCCCAAACCCAATAGTACCTCCGCGGGGTTGGGGCTGGGGCTGGGGCTGGGGCTGGGCTGGCGGTTCTCCGAAGGGGACTCCGGAGGCGGCATGGTGGGCAAGTCGGGCAGTGCGGGGTCCTCCTGAGGTCCCGACGACCGAGCGGGTGCGTACTCCTGCTGCATGGGCCCAAACGCAGTTTCGATTCTCGGTTTTACTCTACGAGGGCGGGAGCAGAAAGTCGGCGGATGGCGTGCGTTAGCGGCACACTCCCGGGAGTTGTCCGAAGGGGCGGCGCTCGCTCGGGCCCGCCTCCCGAGAGGAAGTGAGACACGGGCTGGAGGCGGGGCTGGGGGCGGGGCTGGGGGCGGGAGGTGACTGGGAGTTTTGAAGAGGCTCTTAGAGCCAGCGGGACAGAGTGGAGGAGGCCCGGCTACCTTGGGCAAAGGCTGGTGACAGTGCAGAGTAGAAAGAGACAGCACGCCAGCCCAGCTTTGATCCATTCATTCTTGCCACCCTGGCACAACTTCGTGCCAGCTGGGAACTGGGGGCTGTTAAAGAAACAAAATGCTCCTCTCACCCCCCCATCCCCCTACCCCCGTTTAAAGTTAACTTTTAAAAAATGTTTATCTGTTGTTCCGACTCGACGGCACTTGGCTTGGTTGTGAAAATACACAGCTAAACCTACCCTCATTCAACAATTTCTACAAGTAGAATTCCGTGACACTGGTTAAATTCTTCACGAGTGTCACCATTCTCCGGATCTCTACCCAAATGGTTATACCGCCGTTACTTAGCTTCCAAACCAAAAACCAAACCCAGTGCCGTGGAGCTGATGCCGACTCATAGCGACCCTGTAGACTCACTGTGCCCTAAACTTCTTGTCTGTGCTTTCCTACCGTTGTCGGTTTGCTCTCCCACAGGGAATTCTTTAAGCGAGCACAATGCTCAAGGCAAACATTCTGTACTAATTAAGCTAAACTGGTTTAAAGATGACTTCAAGGGGATGATTTTGGTTCAAAGCTTAAAGATTTTCTCAGTATAAAAGACTTGAGGATTTCTCCATTCTCAACAGGGATGGTAAATCTAGATTTCACCGTAATTTGAAATTCTCTTTCACATTTGTTCACTCTCTGATTCAGATCCATCTACTGAGCCCTTGACCTAAACATTCGATAATCATAGCCAATACCATCCAGTTCTTCTGGTCGTGCGGCAAAGGAGGCAATGATTCATAGAGGCAATTGGACTTGCAGCCCAGTTTCTCTGATAGCTGGGTGTCTTTCCTCCTGTGCTGCTCCACGCAAACAGAGACCAGTTGTTGCAGTTTGGATGGCAGCTAGCGAGCTTCGAAGACCACCAAACCCACCCACTGCCATCAAATCGGTCCCACTCATAGCGACCCTAGAGGTCAGAGTAGAACTGCCCCATATAGTTTCCAAGGAGAGCCTATTGGATTTCAACTGCAGACTTTGGGGTTAGCAGAGGCAGCACTGAACCCACTATGCCACCAGGGTTTCCTTGAAAACCACAGGACTACTAAAAAAACTAAGAGGTAGACTCAAAAACAAAAACCAAACCTGGTGTTGTCAATGACGCACATGAGCTCTGACAATTAAATTAGGGAACTCATCCTAGAAAAAGTGCTCCATACCTCCTTGCTGAATAGCACAATGGTCACCTTCGAAGTACTGCCATTGTTAAGCTATGCACCGACGGCAGGGCCTACAAAGCAATTGTGGAACTCTTTCTGGAATGGACGTCAGAGCTGTCCATGGTATTAATCCTGACATCCTGATTATCATCAAACTGTCTTCCTTTCAGTATTTCCTTTATCTTTGGGTAAAGCAAAAAGTTACTGGAGGCCAGATCAGGTGAGTATGGAGGGTATTCCAATGCAGTTATTTGTTTACTGGCTAAAAACTTCCTCACAGACAACTATACAATTCAGTTTGTGAACTTGCTACCTTGCCAGCATGTGCAATGGCCATTCCAGAAAAAGTTCTAAAATTGCTTTGAAGGGTAGACTAGATGCTGGCATCAGTGCATAGCCTTCCAAGGGGAGTACTTGGAAGGTGACCATAGTGATATTCAGCAGTGAGGTACGTAGCACTTAGCACAATTAAGTTTGCTGACTAACTCATAGAGTTTCCAAGGAGTGGCTGGTGGATTCAAACTGTTGACCTTTTGGTTAGCAGCCAAGCTCTTAACTACTGTACCACCAGGGCTCCAAGAGGTAGAGCAGAAATTCTAAAACCAGTATCAGAGCAATTGATGGGACTATCCCACAAAACCATGACCCTAAGCCTTTGAACCAAGAAAACTTAACTTGTGAACCTTTCCCAGAGATTAAAACTCATGATAAATACAGCTCTGGGAAAAGTTTAGATAATTAGATAAGCCATAGCTAGCCTACAGAATCCAGACACATAAACGCGATAAATTGATCCAAACTGAAGCCCTGATTTTAGCTTGCCCATCTTCGGCCAATTAAGTGACAATCAATCTTTTTAAATTTGTCTTTCAGAAATCCCCTAACCATCTGTACTGCCTAGAAAGAAGCTGATCAAATCTGCAATATGCCAAACTCATCTCTTTGGAGGGGTGCTTACTGTTGGTGAACTGTTTTCTTTTTTTTTCTGCCCAGTAAAACCTTTGAACTCTAATGGACCTATTGATCAGATTTTTATTTTGATGGGGGCACACAGAAGAGCCACACATGACTCCTGCTTTTGAAGAGCTGCAGATCTAGCGAAGAGCAGGCTTGCAGGCAGTGTTGGTACTGGCTGAAAAAGAGATCCCTCAGCAGGGTCTTAAAGAAACACAGAGAATTTTTCAAGGATTTCAAGAATGGGAGGATGCTTTAAACAGAGAGAACAGCATATGCAAAGGCAGGGAGGTGGGAAACGGAAGAGCCAGTTTGGGGATGAGTTTTGGCTCTTTTCACATTGCATAGGGGACTTACCAGTAACGAGGCTGGAGGAGTTGGCTGGGGCAATATCATAGTTAAAGAGATTGGACAAGTTCTGTGGGTGATAGAGAATCAGTGAAAGATTTGGAAATGGCAACAGAGGAATCAGCTGTGCGAGTTGGAATGGTCACCCCGACAATTTATAGGCAGAATGTCTGGTAGTGGCTAATTAATAGCTGCGGCATGTAGAAGAGGGGTCTGGGTCAGAGGCACTGGGAGACAGAGGGCTGGCTGAGGTGAAGAGGACAGGATGAGGCTGTGGATGGCAGTGGAAGAGGCTGGTCCGCCTGAGGAATGCGGTGCTGGTGGTGGTGGTGGTGGGAGCCACAGAGAAGGCACGCAGAGGGTGAGGAGAGAGCAGCACAGGACAGCCCGCAGAGAAGCATGGCAGACCCTCAGCCAGAGAGGGAAGGAGAAATACAACTCCAGGGGACTTCAGTGGGCCAGTGCCCTGCCTTGAAACTTCAAACCATCCCAACTGCTGTACTGAGTCTTGTGTGCCCATTTCTGCACTCAGTTCCAATTCAGAACAGACAAAAACTCTTGCTCTTGCAAAACTTATTCTCTGGGGTGATAGAAGAGGGATGGTGGAGAGAGAATCAGCTTCCCTAGAAACTTCAAGAACCTTCAGGAGCCCTCCTTACCTCGCAACTAGGTCAGTCCCCGGGATACTTACAGTCAGGTCGCCCTCTGAACACTAAACTAGGAAAAGCTACTAATGGTGGGTTGCCACCTGCAGAAGTGTTCTGGAAGTGGGCTAAGGGGCTGAGCTGCCCGGGAGGGAAGACAGGCATGTGGCTGAGACAAGAAAACTTTATTTCTTTGCTCCCTTTAGAAGACAACCTGGACCTGGCCAGCCCCACCACCTTCGCAGGAGTTAAGGGTTCTCAAGAGTAAACTCACCATCTGCATCTGGTTTTTCTCAAGCTTTGGAGAGGCAAGAGGCAAGTTACTTCTGGGCACCTAGATCAAGGGGCGTAGTGTTTGGGATCTGCAAGACTGGGGGTCTCATTTCCGTGATGCCCTGGATAGTCTGCATAGCTCTGTGCCATCCCCTCCTTCTGAACTCTGCAGTACTCCCTAAGTCTGGACAGGAAATGTGTCTCTTTTTGCGCCAAAGTTCTGGCCTTCTCTGTCTACCTTGGACCACAGTCATCTATATCTTTATTTAACATGTAAGTAACGAGCATCTGCTCCAGGGCAAGTCCAGCTTCCTGGGCCACGGGGAGGCAAATAGGAATCTTTTGCTGGCCATGCCTGAAGAAACCCTAAGTCGGATAATGTCATCACACCAATGTGCTGGAGGTCCCCGGGTGCTGCAAAAACAGTTGGCACTGATTACTAACTTAAATAAAACTTGGTGGTTAGAATCCACCTAACAGTACCTCAGAAGAAAGGACTGGTGATCTGCTTCCGTAAACGCCACTTAGAAAATCCCAGAGAAAATCCCAGGGAGCAACTCTGCTAAACAAGTGGGCTCACCGTGAGTCCCCCTCACAGTCAGCAACAGTTTGGTTTTGTTTTCCCCTTTGTGGTGACCCCAGTGTGCAAGTCTGGAGAAGGGAAATGCTGATAACAGTATTTTCTTGATTCCGAGCGATTGTAAATCTTGAAAACCCACCTCATGTAGCCCAGCTTCCTCTCCTGCTCTTTCTCTAAGACCGGATGAGAGAGGGGGAGGGAAGGGAGAACCTTTGGGCGGAGCACACAGAACCCCCCTCGCTCCGTGGCCGTAGTTCGGTCCTCCGAGGGCAGGGGGCGCTGTGTGACGAAGGGAATGGGGTCTGGTCCGCCTCCTCCAGCGCCCTGGTCGCCGCTGGTGGCCGCGCAGGTGAAGCCGGAAGCAGCCGCAGGAGCCGAAGCCCGCGGCAGGGGCGGGGCAGTGCGGGCGAGGCAGGTTCGGCACCGCGCCACGCGGGTGTGGCCCGTGTGACCGGCCAAGCGCTATGCTGGGCAGGTCCGGCTACCGGGCCCTGCCCCTGGGGGACTTTGACCGTTTCCAGCAGTCGAGTTTCGGTTTCCTGAGCTCGCAGAAGGACTGCTTGTCCCCGGAACGGGGCAGCGTGGGGACGGGGGCCGGTGAGTGGCCGCCCAGCACTGCGGGTTTCAGGGAGAACCGGCCGGCGCCCCTGCGCCCAGACTCCATCCGTTCCGTGGAGCCGGCTGGCCTGGCACCCTCGGACCCTAAGAGGAGGGACCAAGAGGAGACTGCACCGTGAGCAGGGGTGCTGGCACTGAGCCGCCCCCTCTGGGACCCAGGGGCACAGCCCTGGAGCCACGCAGTTCTCTCATCTTCCAAAGCCAGTTGCCCACCTCCCTGGCCCCTATCAACCCTCTAGGCCTGAGCAGTGTACATAGTAAAAAAAACAAGAAGAAAAAACGAAATCTAGGCAGAGGAGGTCACTAGCACCCTAAGAACACTTGTCTGCAGGGAAATGGCAGAAATATTCACCCCTGAAGGCCCCTCCTTGTTTCCTGGTGAAGATACACAGAAAGAAAAGGCAGATTCTCAGCAGTCTATTGGGTCTGTTCTGACCCTCTCTTGGTCCAAAGCCTTCCGTGGTTCTCCTAAACCTGTAGACAATTCCATAGTCCTCAGCGTGACAGCCAAACCCTGGCCCTCCTGGAATGACAGCTGCCCTTATCCCAGAGTTCCTTTTCTGCTGGGGCTTCTGGGGTCAGAAAGAAGCAGGAAATGGACAGTTGGTGTCCTGGGTTTGGAGAGCTCAGAGAAGGCGGGGATCCTTGGAAGGATGAGGCAAAAGCCTTGTTTCCTGTTCAGAACTGGGGAGCAAAGGAAGAGCAGAGAGGAATCTTATCCCAGAGTCTGGCCTGTCTTAGCGCTGCTTCATCCTGGGCTTGTGGTTCTCAAGACACCGGGACCTCTGGCTCAAAGGAGCCTCATCTTCCTGGTTCCCCACCTCCCGGCTGAGCTGCTTAACATGAAACGTGCGTTTGCTAGTCCTCAGGGCACTGGTGGTGGAATGCCTGCCCTCCATGCTGAAGAGTTTGATGCCTGTGCAGTGCACTTTGTGTGCAGCCGTCACCTACTCATCTGTCAGTGGAGGTGGCATATTGCTATAATGCTGAATAGGTTTCAGTGGAGCTTCAGGACTGGGCAGCATTCGGTTGTGTTGTGCATGGGGTTGCCTGACAGCTAGCAGTAAGGGCATTAAATAGGATAAGGAATAGTGAGATGGAGAAGAAGATCTTAGGCCCTATTTGTCTCTCCGTTAATGCTTTACCTGTACGAGCTAAAGGCATTATCTTTAAAAGGACTTCTGATGAGAGAGGAGTGAGTTGTGCCAGCCAAACTGGGTTCATCCCAGCTCTGTGCCAGGTATGAGTAGGCAGCAAATCAGACAGGGAGACTGACCCCCTGCTCAGTCCAGTGGGGAAAGCATCACATGGACTGGATACCCAGAGTCGATGACGGGTGCCTAGCAGAGCATAGGGCCTTGTGGAAGTGGGATTCAGAACAGGCTAGTTTTGATGTGTGGGAGGTGAACAGTCCCTAACTAGCACCTGCCCAAGGTTACAAGTACCAAGAAGGAAGATGCCTGTGAAAGGGGAGGTGGGCCCAAAATACACTTGACCAACTTCCTGCAGTCCTGCCAGGTCCAGTGGGCATTCCTGGACTGCTTCTGCTCTCTCCCCAGATGTTCCCCAGAGCTGGCCCTCCTGCCTCTGCCACAGTCTCATCAGTCTCCTGGGCTTCTTGCTGCTGCTGCTCACCTTCCCCGTTTCTGGATGGTTTGCCCTGAAGGTAAGGCTGGCTGGGCCACACAATGTATTGTCCCACCTCTGTGAAGTGTGCTTGGCAAGGATTTTTCATGCCCATCTTCCAGCTGAGGAAGAGAGACTTGCCCCAGAGTCATCCAATAAGTGGTAGAGTAAGTGTCCCCAAACTCCCAAGTCCTGGAACCTGGACACTGGCTTGAAGGTACACACAGATATCTTTGCTAAGTGTTCTACTCTTTGGGTCAGGCTGAGTTAGAAGTGGCCCAGCAAGGAATGAGTAATAGAAATCAAGTCTTCATTTTCAGCAAGGGGTGGCAAGAACAGGAAAGGATGCACACGGCGGGTATAATAACGGACTCAGACATTCCGGTGATGACGAGGGTGGCACAGGTCTGAGCAGCATTTCATTCGGTTATACTTGTTCTGTGTTACATAAGGCACCGTGAGTCAGACCGGACTTGAAGGCAGTTAACAAGCTGCAGAAACTGAAAACTGCAGTGAAGCTGACAGCCTGGGCCAGCTTGCTCTTTGTGTGGCCCCAGGCAACTTTCACCTTGGAAAAGAGTCCTTGGAAAGCCCTAGATCCTACTGTTAAAACTGCTACTGAGCCAAATGCCATGTGCTCTTGAGATAGTCACTTTGCATCTCTGGACCTCTATTTCTCAGCATGGACAAGTCTGAGTTTTGAGGGCTTTGGAGACCAGAAGCTGGTCTTTGCTTGAGGGGCCTGAGAGAGCGTTCCAGCATCCCTACCTAGTCTAAGAGCAGGCTGTTTCCTGATATGAGTCATGTCTGGTTTCACACTACAGTGGTGAAACATTCCTCTGAGGATCTAGTCACTACAGTGTGGGGGTTGAGTGCATGGCCTGTGAAGTCATTCAGGACTGAATACACATCATGTCTGTTTTACTTCATGGCTGTGTGATTTTTGAGCAAGTCACTTAACCTCTCTGGGCTTTCAGTTTTTTCATCTAGAAACAGATAAGGATGCCTACTTCTGACCAAGGTGGCAGGAAAGAGGGTGAGGGAGGAGCTGAGGGAGGAGGCCTTGGCTGGCCTGGCTTATCACGCATGACTTTTCCCTTGCCACTGTGGACAGATCGTGCCCACCTATGAGCGGATGATCGTCTTCCGGCTGGGCCGGATCCGTGACCCCCAGGGGCCTGGCATGGTCCTGCTCCTGCCCTTCATTGACTCCTTTCAGAGGGTAGATTTGAGGACACGAGCCTTCAACGTTCCTCCCTGCAAGGTGAGGGGCTTCTCAGCTCCAATGGCCAGAGGGGGCTTGGACAGTGGACTGTGAACACCGGGCCCAAGACTTGTGAGTCACCATCTGGGAGGGGGAGGAAGAAGGGACCAGAGGAATGAGGGTGGGGCCTGGAAGGGCATATCCCTGTTGCACTGTTCCGACCTCACACAGCTGGGATGCCACTTTGCCTTTGAGTTGCTGGTTGCCAGGTGGTTGGGTCAAGCAGGGTGGCCCCAGGGACCTGATGTCCCTGCAGCCCCAGCCCCTTGGCCTTGCACTTGATTGTCTCCTCTTTCATGGCCTTCTACTATAGCTGGCTTCTCAGGATGGGGCTGTGCTGTCCGTGGGGGCCGATGTCCAGTTCCACATCTGGGACCCAGTACTGTCGGTGATGACCGTGAAGGACCTGAACACAGCCACACGCATGATGGCTCAGAATGCCATGACCAAGGCCCTGCTCAAGAGGCCGCTCCGAGAGATCCAGCTGGAGAAGCTCAAGATCAGCGACCAGCTCCTGGTAGGATTGCCCAATGTCCCCTCCTCCCTGGATGACTTTGCAGCAAAGCACCTGATCACTCTGGGCCTTAGTTTACCACATGCCCAGTGACTGCACTGTCCTTTGAAGAGCCAGTGCGACTCTGTTGAGGAATGGAAGGTGGGCACAGGGCACAGCAACTGGGGAGACATGCCCCTGAGAAGTGAAGGGGTTTGTGAGGGGGAAGGTGGCCTGGGTGTAAATTCCCAGGCCCTCCGTCTCACTGCTGAGGTTTTAGCTATCACTGCCCTACTAGAAATGGTGCTTTCCTCAGGGGTCCCTGGCAGTCCCCTTTGCCCCGGCCTGACTCGTGGGGCAGGCAGATGGGTAAAGGAACAGGTTGGGGAATTCCCTGTTAGATATCACAGCCTCCTGGGCATCCACATTTTCTTCCCCGTTGTTCTGAACAGAACAAAGCATCCTGGCTATATTTGAATCCTTTTTCTGCCACTTCCTCAGGTGTAAGAGAATTTATCTGTACTGAAATAAGGTACCTTAGATCTTTTCTGTAACAAGATGAGGTGGAAGGAACTGCCCACACAGCGGTGCAGCCCCATGTATGTCCTCCCACTGGGTGATGTGGATGAAATACCCCTCATCCCCAACAGCTCTGCTCTCCCCTGGGACTTAGGGTTAGAGGACAACACGGGGAGTGGAGGTTCCAGTGCTTTCAAGAAGTAAGCAGGCAAACAGCAGTTGGGTACAGTTCCCCAGAAAATCACATCCATGGATGTAACAACAGCACCGCCACACATTTGATAGTTTAAAGTGTCCTTTTGTCCGCTCCCCCGTAGCTCAGCCTGACATCTTTGCTGCAAGAGGGCAGATTTTCCTTTTAAGCAATAAAGTATTTTTTATCTAAGGTATGTATATTGTTTTTCTAACACAATACTATTTCTTACTTAATAGACTACAGTATAGTGTAAACATAACTTTTTGTTAAAGATGGCAGGTGTCATTGCTTTAGTTTGTAGGGAAGAAACAGAAATGTCTCTCTGAAAAAAGGAAAAACCAGCAAACTCATTGCCATAAAGTCCATTTTGCCTCAGAGCGCCCCTAGACACTGGGGTTCAGCTACCCTGTAGAGTTTCTAAGGAGCACCTGGCAGATTTTTGGTTAGCACCTGGCTGACCTTTTGGTTAGCAGCCTCAGCTCTTAACTGTTGGAGCCCCTGGGGTTTCTGACTTGCCCCCAGGAGCCCTTCAAACACAGCTTCATCTGTGTGATGTCTCCTGCCTGTTAGGAGCATCCACTTCCCTTGTGTGAGGCTCATCCTTGCACCAGGCAGTGCCCTGGACCTCGGGTTCTCTGGACAGGACTCAGTTCCCTCCCTTGCATGTCTTCCGTCTCCCTTCCCCTGTCCTCTCTGCATAGAAACGTACTGGCCCTTTGCCCACTCTGCTACAGCTCTCCCTCACTCTATCAGCCTCCTTTGGAAGGCCTCCCTCTCTCCCCGCTGTCATCTCCCGGGCAGCCATCCTTGGGAAACTTCTAGCTAGCATCATGGCAGCCTCCCTCTTGCCATCCCAGTGTGTAACCCTCAGTCCTCTCGATGGGAATATGTCCATACTCAAGAGCCATGGAGAAACAACCAGAAATGGGATGTCCCCAACTCTCCTGCTCTGTCATACCACATCCAGGCAGCTCATACCATATCCAGGCAGCTGATGACCCTGGTGGTACCATTTCTCTCTTATCTTGCTGTGGCTTAAAGTAGCTGACAGAATGCTGTCCCTCCCTGGGTCTGTCTTAGCTTCACAGTCACCATTCTGCCGGGTACAGATCTTCATTTGTTTCACAGCTACCATTTGAAACAATATCCCATCTGATTTCCCTGTCTCCACCTCAGTCCTTCCACTCTAGTAGCCATACAGCAGCCAGGAGGATTTTTCCAAAAAATGGGATCACCTTGTCACCTCCCTGCATAAACTCTTAGACTCCTTGTTATCTCAGACTGAGTCCAAGTTGGCAGACACAGCCCTGCCTCGCACCCTCAGCTGTCTCCAGCCCTCTAGCCTCACTTGAGGGCCCAGCGGAATAGAACTATGATTAGTCACAGTCCCTGGAACATAACAGGTTCTGCCTTGGCCTTTGCACATGCTGTTCTGCCTGGAAGGGTTCTCCTTTCCTTTATGCCCATTCACTGAATAATTCCTCCTTCTTGGCATCCCTCTCTCTGCCCCCGGTCCCCTGGTTTTCCAGCCTAGCCAGGCCTCTCTTCTGGGTAGCCATATGTCCCTCCTGTTGAGGTGCCTTCTGCTGCTGGGTGGTAGCTGCCCTCTGCCTGTGTTCCCAGGCTGGGAGTTCTCTGAAGACAGGCGTGGGGCCTTATCTACCTCTGTGCCCCTGTGTGGCCATAGCAGCCTGCCCAAAGCAGGCGCTCAGGGAAGGTGTGTTGAATGCATCCCGTGTCTCCCCTTAATCCCCTCCAGCTGGAGATCAATGATGTGACCCGGGCCTGGGGGCTGGAGGTGGACCGTGTGGAGCTGGCGGTAGAGGCTGTGCTCCAGCCGCCCCAGGACAGCCCAGCCGGGCCCAGTCTGGATAGTGCCCTCCAGCAGCTGGCCCTCCACTTCTTAGGAGGAGGCATGTCCTCAGCAGCAGGAGGCGCCCTGCCACCTGGGCCAGGTAAGCTACCCTTGGAGGAGGGTGGGGAAGAGAAGGCTGGTGTCTGTGTACCTGGGTTGAGAAAGGAAACAGACTTTTTGTGGGAAACAGGGTGCTTTGTGGGAGGTTGTGCTAGGCAAGACTTCCCTAAGCCTTTCTAGCCCCTCTGATGGAGACAGAAAAGGTTGTCTAATCTGGGCATCTGGGGCCCTTCTCAGAGCACTCACCCTGGCGAGCACAGCTAGCTGTTTGGTTGCTTGCTTCTTTAACCCAGCATAGCTGTGCAGTGCACAGCCTGCTTGGGTCTTCAGGCAGCCCTGGTGCCAGAGAGCTGACCAGAGCTGACCAGAGCTGAGGCAGTGGAGAGTCCTGGTGTCTGCGGGTGTGTTGAGGCCTTTGGGAAGGATGTGAAAGGGCCCAGAGAGATCTAGAATGCAAGTTTTATACTTTGGCTGAAGTAGCTCAAACCAGGTTAGCTTAGAGGAGGAAACTGACAGAGGCCTGGAGAGGCTATGAGGGGGACAGGCACACAGAGGTGCTGAGGCTGCAGTGCCTTGGCCTTGGCAGTGTGCTGACCTTAGCCCCTTCTCTGCTTTCATCCCAGCAGACACCTTGGAGATAGTGAGTGAGGCTGAGCTGCCTGCTCCGCACATCAGTGCCGGGCCCAGCCCGAAGCAGCCTGTAGCCGAGGGGCTGCTGACCGCTCTGCAGCCCTTCCTGTCCGAGGCTTTGGTCAGCCAGGTTGGAGCCTGCTATCAGTTCAATGTCATCGCTCCCAGTGGCACCCAGAACACTTACTTCCTGGACCTCACCACAGGTGCGGTAGCCTGCCTGTCCTTCCTCCCCATCCAGGTTGCTAATAGGTCCTTCCACCCCCAGTGGCCCTCTTTCAGGTTCCTGCCAACAGACTGGGGAGAACTCATGGCAGTCTGAGGCTCAGATGACATTTTCAGATAACGATTATCTAAGCTTAACCCCCACCATCAGCAAGACAGCTTTGTTAGCCAGGCTTCCCACAGCTGCACCTGTTGTGGCCTACTGCGTGCTGTGCACCACATGAGGCACTTTTCATACATTATCTTAACTGCTTTTCATCATGATCTTTAGGGATTGCTGTTATCCCCATTTCACAGATCAGGAATCTGAAGCTCTGAGCAGCCATATAGCCAACAGAACTTAAATCTAGACTGTTAGAATCTGAACTCTGAATCACCATTCTCCACTTCTCCCAAGCAGGCCGTGATGACCCTCTGTTTCAGCAGTTCTGAAACAGGTGGAGGGAAGGCTTTTTGTACTGGGGATAAGACTCATTTACAGAGTAGGTCAGCAGGGGATTTCCATAGCACCTCTTCCCCACTCACTGTAATCGCTGCCCTAATGCTCTGTTTTCTTTTGCCTCTCAGGGCGAGGGAGAGTGGGACATGGAATGCCTGATGGCATCCCCGACGTGGTGGTGGAGATGGCTGAGGCGGACCTTCAGGCCCTGCTAAGCAGGGAGCTGTGGCCCCTGGGAGCCTACATGAGTGGGCGGCTGAAGGTGAAGGGTGACCTGGCTGTGGCCATGAAGCTGGAGGCTGTCCTCAGGGCCCTGAAGTAGCAGCAGCCTTGGCTGGCCACCCGTAGCCCAGACCTGAGCTTGGCACCAAGCCAGGAAGGCCTCCTGGAGGAGGAGGAGGCAGCACTGTTGATGCACCTTGGAGAGTTGAGACTCTCTGGCATTTCAGGCCCAGCCCAGAACCAATGAATGGAGGCTGGGAGACAATGGTGGCTGAAGAGGCCAAGCCAGGCTGTCCTGGCCTTTTTGCCTGTAATGCTGGTACTCTGGACAAGCCTTTGCCCATCCCCTGATCTGGGTACACAGTGTGGTTGGCCTGCTGGCCCTGCTGCCTGGCTGGAAAGGCAGGACCACAGAAATAGTCGACAGCAGCTACTTTCACCTGTGTGAGGTACCCAAGTATGTGGCTCTAGCTCTGAATCCTGGAGGATCTCAGAAGGTACAAAGCCAGGGGGCTGGGGGAGGGAGAAAGCAGCTAGCCACCGAGAAGAGCTCATTGCAGGGGGCACCTGGAATCCGATCTGGGCCTGTCTTCCTGTGTGTAGTCCAGGCCATGGCAGGTAGGGGTGGGAGGGGAGAGAGCAAGGCCTACTCCTCCCTTTGACCCTACTCCTAAAGATGGTGGGACTCATGTACCAGCTGTCTTGCATGTGTGACAGGCTGGGACCCAGGGCAGCATGAAGGGGAGCCCTACCATCCCTGTGCTTCTCATCAGAGGTCTGGAAACCTCAAAAAGAAATAAATGTGTTTACACTCAGAAGACAGAAGGATCAGGGACTGATTGTGTTCAGAGGGGGCCAGGAGGGCGCATGAGTCACTGTCCTTACTGCCAGGACAGGCCAACGGCCAGGAGGGCTGCAGATCACACCCCTGCTGTACCCCTCCTTGTGAAATGTCTCACAGTGTTGACACCTCCTCCAGGCAGCAGGGCAGGATGGGGGTCACTAAGTTGTCCCTCTTTATGGTGGAGGTACAGGTTTACTAGCAGAGAAGGGTGTGGGTAAGTCAGAACTGGGCCACCAAGAACATGGACCTGGGTAGGGGGCTCAGCACCTTAAGGGGAGGGGTTGGCCTGCG
Organism: Heterohyrax brucei; assembly: GCA_028571685.1. Classification (NCBI taxonomy): domain Eukaryota; kingdom Metazoa; phylum Chordata; class Mammalia; order Hyracoidea; family Procaviidae; genus Heterohyrax; species Heterohyrax brucei. The sequence continues at coordinate 55,646,151 of CM053148.1, forward strand.
ACCACCATCTCTTCCTGTCCTATCCAGGGTCACTGCCTGTTTTTCCATGAACTAAAAGGGCACATGCAAACAGGTGGCGTGGCCTGGCCCCAGGGACCGGGTGACTTTCTCTCTGATGCTCCAGTCTCAGCCCCAAGGGCCCCGGAGCCGGGCTTCTGACTCCTGTAGTCTTAAGAAATAAAGGTTGCCTATTTTGTGGAGAGTGTTGTGGGGGGGGGGGGGGGGGAAAAAAAACAGACAAAAATTAGCTAAACAGGAGTCCTCTTAGAGGAACTAGTCCTGTGACTTTCTGCTCGGGTGCTCCAGTCTCAGCCCCAAGGGCCTCTGAGTCCTCTAGTCTCAAGAAATGAAGCTTGCTTACTTCCTGGAGAGTGTTGTGGAGGAAAAAACAAAATAAAACATCAGAGCTAAACCAGAGCCCTCTTAGAGGAAGATGTCAGCTTGTCATCTGGCGTCGGGCCTGGCCTCCCAGAATGTGTTCCGGCTTTCTTCGGGCCAGGCTGGTTCAGCTGGCCTCTCTGCTCCAGCCAGCCCCTGTCACTGCCTCTTCCCACCTCCTGGGTGACCTCCATAGCACCTGAGGCACCTCATTAAGGTCCAGCACATGCCTCACAGCCTGGGAAACTCAGGTTTCAGCTCTAGGGTGCCCCCCAAACCGCAGCCTTCAGCATTTAGAGGCATTTCTCGCCCCTGTAGCTTTCCAGCTGAGACTGTACTCTCCAACCCTCACCCCTTCCAGATGGGACTAAGCCTTCCTGCCAGTCCCTAGCAGCCACACTACCACACCCTTTGAGGCCCAGTGGGGATGGCAGTGCTCTGTTCCTAGTGCTGTTGTCCCTAGTGCTTGTATCTGCCTTCCCCGAGGGACCAGGAATTGCATGAGTGAGTGTTTCTGCCCCCTCCTCCACCACTGCACACAGCACACACAGCATTGCTGGGAAGCCATTAGTGCTCACAGTGAAACCTGCCCTCTATCTAAAGACACCACTTGCCCCTGTGGGCCAGGAGGGTGGGTGGGAGGAGGGGACAGGAATGAAGACACCACAATTTACCGGAAACTGAAACTTCTGATTTTCTCTGTGGGTGTGGAAAGAGCAACATAACATTTAGGAGAAAGCGAAACTTTTCTGGGAATCCGTGTGGGTAGTGGCACAGTGGTGAAGTGCTTGGCTGCTAACTGGAAGGTCAGCAGTTTGTATCTGCCAGCCTCCCCTTAGATACCCTATGGGGCAGTTCTACTGTGTCCTACAGGGACACAGTTCAAACTGTGTTGGGTTTGGTTTTGGTTTGTTGTGGGTGGAGGACAGGGCCTGCCCGTCCAGTTAGAATAAGGGATGGGTGTGGAGGGAGTATGTTTCTTGCTCAGGCAGCACAGCAGGGGAAGGGAGCCGACAGGCTCAAAAGACTGGGCTGTGGAGGACTAAATAGAACTTGCTGTCCCCAAAGGATGTGGACTGTGGGGGCGGGTGAGAATGAGAATGAAAATCAGTCATTGGAGTTTTCCTGGAAGAGGTGATGCCTGAGACTTGCAGCTAAGTGGGCCACAAGAGAAGGGGAAAGATAGTCAACCAGAGGGGGGTCCCCCGCAAGAGCATGGAAGGAAGAAGCACCTAGGCACTTTCAATTTGGGACACTGGAACCTAAAGTCTTAGGGGGATATGGGCAGGGATTTGGGGGCAAGGGATAAAAATAGAGGCCACTGTTGTGTGTCAAATATGCCCATATATTGGGCTAGAAACTGCCTGTAACTTTTTTCCCTCAAGTCAACCTGGTAAGTAAAACTTTAAAAAACATTATAATTATGGCATGATATGTTTATATATATTAATGTTAGTTTGGCGTTATTTTTAAATAATTTTTGAATAGCTAATAGATTCACATGGCTTCACATGGCCCAAGAAATTTTCAGGGATTAAAAAGGCATACAGAAAGTTACACCTCATGTTCCTGACCCCTTCCAAATACTCCTCACACCTTCCTCCAAACCAGCACCCTCTACTATTTCTTGGTTATTCTTCCAGGAAGTTTATTTATTTATTTTTGTAATGCCTTACTTCAGGCTGGGTTCTCTAGAGAAGCAAAACCAGTGGAGCGCTTAGTGCTGTTATAACACAGTACCACAAGTGAGTGACTTTAACAAAGAGTAATTTATCCGCTGTCTAGAAGGCTAGAAGTTCAAGTTCAGGATGTCAGCTCCAGGAGAAGGCTTTTCCTCTCTGTTGGTTCTGGGCCAAGGTCCTTGTCATCAGTCTTCTCATGGTCTAGGAGCTTCTCAGCACAGGTACCTCTGGTCCAAAGGATGCACTGTTCTCCTGGCTCTTGTTTCTTGGTAGTATAAGGTTCCATTCTCTCTCTGCTCACTTCTGTCTTTTATATCTCAAAAGAGATTGACTTAAGGCACAGCCTAATCTTGTAAATTGAGTTCTGCCTCAGTAATGTAACTCTCTTAATCCTGCCTCAGTAATATCCTAGAGGCAGGATTTACAACTCAAAGGAAGATCACAGCAGATTACAAAATGACAAGGGATCACACAGTACTGGAAACCGTGGCCTAACCAAGTTGATGCACATTTTGGGGGTACACAGGGAGATCTATACCAAGGAAATGGCCCATACAAATGTCAAGGTTGGAAAGTCCCAAGTCCATGGATCAGGCTGGAGGCTTGTCCTAGCTGTTAGAGCTACAGGGGCTGTTGAACCCAGGATCAATAGGTCAGCTGCTAGCTCACATCCCAAGAACTGGAAGTCAGATGAATAGGATCCAGAGCAAGCCAAAGCCTGGGAGTCTTACCAGGAAGCCCACCTATGCCGGATGCAGACCACACCCCCAGGGAAACTCCCTTTCAACTGATTGGCTACTCACAGGAGGTGCTCACATCCTCATGCCACTGACAAAATAATCGTAACTGACAAACCGCATTGTAACTGGCAAACTACAGAAACACATGGCTCAGCCAAGTTGGCAGGCAACCTTAACAATTACATGCATGGATAGAAAATTTAAATGCATATATATGCTGTTTTTTTTTTTAACACTGACAAGATAGAAAACAATGTTTTGCAAGTTGCTCACATTTGTTCATGTAACACTACATGTTGAAGGTGGAGACTTTCCCTGTTCTTTGTTGCTCTGTGTGGCCATCAAGTTGATTCTGTCTTGTGGTGACCACGTGTAAAGAGTAGAACGACTCCACAGACTTTTCTAGGGTGTGACCTTTCAGGGGTTCTTCCGAGGGTTTGAACTGCCGACCTTTCAGCTAGTAGTTGAATGCGGCACCCTTTGCACTCTCCAGGAATCTCATAGAACAGTGCCTGCAGTGTAGTGAAGACCAATAAGTGTCACCTACAAAGGGGACAGGAAGCACAACCCAAACGATGGGGAAATCAGAAAAAACGGTAAGACAATGTCTAAGCCATGGACTTTGTCTTAGAAGGAAGTAGAAGTCAGTGAGAGGGCACTTTAATTACTGTTATGTGTATTTTATCACAAAAAGAGAAGTAGCAGGCTTCAGCTTCTTTTTAGAATGTAGACTGCCACTAAAGAACATCGTTCTGTGCTAAGAACAGGGAAAAAAAAAAAAAAAAAGCCAGATCATCTGCAAAACCATCATTTCTTTAACCCATCAGAGAGCTGAGGTCCTACGGTAACCAAGAGAACAGAATCCAAAAAGTGACAAGCTCGGTCTCTGTGGAGAGACACGACACAGACTGTTTTGCCTTTGACAGAACGTGAGGGAGACAGGAGGGAGTGTGCAGTCACTGCTGTGCTCTTTTCCATGGGACTTTTAGTGGTTAAGTGCTACGATTGTTAACCAGAGGGTCAGCAGTTTGAATCCACCAGGTGCTCCATGGGAACTCTATGGGGCAGTTTTCACTCTGTCCTATCAGGCCACTATGAGTCCGATGGCAATGAGTTTGATTTGGTTTTGGGTCCATGGGTGGGCATGAGAAAGACTGGAGACAGAGCAGGGGCCTAGAAAGAGCCACCGTTGGAGGACAGGAAGGAAATACCATCTCCAGGAAGGACTGAAGTTACTGGGGAAGGGACAACAAACTCTCTAGTCCCAGGATTGTTGTTGTTGCCCATGAATCAGTTGGAGTCAGTGCCTACTGACAGTGACCCTACTGTCTAGAGAGGAGTATTGCTCCATCAGAAGCAGATCGCCAGGTGCGTCTTGGGAGGAATTTCTGGCTGAGTTTGAACTGTAACCTGTCTGCTAACTGGTGCCCTTAACCATTGGCACCACCCACTCTATGATTGTATCAATTTGTTTAACTTGTGCTGTATTGATGGATATTTATATTATGTCTGGTGTTTTGCTACTTTAAACAAATGCTGCAGTGAATAACCTCTGACCTATGTTATTACACTTGCACTTGAGTTGGTCTGTAGGATAAAATCCTAAGAGGCATTGCTGGGTGGAAGCACTTGTAATTTTGTGAATATTGCCAGAAAGTGCTTTTTGGGGTTTTATACCATGCATACCACTTACATTTCTGTTGTCAGTGATTGAAAGTCTTTGTTTCTTGATAGCCCAAAGTATTATTAAACTTTTGATGTTTTTGACAATCTAATAAATGAAAAGTTGTATCTCAGTGTAGTTTTTGGTTTATTGTTCAATTCTTTATTGCTTTGGGAGTTCCAAAAAAGGACAGGGTTTTTTCTGTCTTCCTCCAGCATTTACTTAAAAAAAAAATTTAAGATATAATTTACATACAATAAAGTTCTCCATTCTAAGTGTATTGTTTGATACATTTTGACAGATGAGTCTTCCTATGTAACCACCACCTGTAATCAAGGATATTTAACATTTCTATCAACTCACAGAATTCCTTCCTGTCCCTTCCTGGTCACTTCTCACCCACCTCAAGCTACCACTGATTTGATTTCTTACTGATTTAATTTCCATTTTCTAAAATTTCAAATCAGTGAAATCACACGGCATGTGTTCTTTCATGTCTCTTCTTTCTTTTACTGTCATATTTTTAAGGCTCTCTGTTACGAGCATTGGTAGTTTACTCCTTTTTATTATGGAGTGGTATTCCATTGTACGGATAATAAAACAAACTCACTGCTGTTGAGTCTATTCCAACTCATAGTGACCCTGTAGAACAGAGTAGAACTGCTCTATAGAGTTTCCCAGGAGCACCAGATGAATTTAAACTTCTGTCCTTTTGGTTACCAGCCATAGCACTTAACCATTATGCCACCAGGGTTTCTGTTGTATAGACAGACCCACAATTAATTCATCCATCTGTTGTTGATGGAAGTTTGGGTAGTTTCCAGCTTTGGGTTATTTAATAAAGCTATGAACAGCTGAAACATATGTTTCAATGAACATACGTTTTTATGTGGATATATGCCTAGTATATACCTCTGGATCAAAACCCCGTCACAACAATTTCCACAGAGGTTGTAATACATAATATGTTCCTACCAGCAATGTATGAGAGCTTCAATAGTTCCCTATCTGTGCCAGCACTTAGTATTGCTAGTCTTTTTTAAGTACTCTGATGAGTGTGACTGATTACCTTGAACATTGTCATGAGTTGAATTACATCCCCCCAAAATATCTGTCAACTTGGCTGGGCCATGTTGCCAGTTACTGTGTGATTATCCACTGTTCTGTCATTTGATGTGATTTTTTTCTATGTGTTGTAAATCCTGTCTCTATGGTATTGTTGAGATGGGTTTAGGGGAAGTTATGTTAATAAGGCAAGACTTAATCTACAAAACTGAATTGTGTCTTGAGCCAAACTCTTTTGAGATATAAAAAAGAGAAGCAAGCAGAGATACAGGAGGACATCATACCACCAGGAAAGCAATGCCAGGAGCACAGTGTGTGCCTTGGACCCGAGGTTTTTGCTCTGAGAAGCTCCTAGACCAAGTGAAAATTGATGACCTTGCCCTTCCTTCAGACCCAACAGAGAAAGCTTTGCCCTGGAGCTGGCACTCTGAATTTGGACTTCTGGCTTCCTAGGCTGTAAGAGACTAAATTTCTCTGTTACAGGCATCTACTTGCGACATTTCTGTTACAGTATAACTAGATGACTGAGATAAGCATCTTCTTTTGTGCTTGTTGGCAGAATGTCTTCCTGTCTGTCTCAGTCATCTAGTGCTGCTGTAACAGAGATACCGCAAGAGGATGATTGTAACAAAGAGAAATTTATTTTGTTGCAGTCCACTAGGTTGAAAGTCCAAATTCAGGGTGTCAGCTCGAGGACAAGGCTTTCTGTGTTGGCTCTGGAGGGAGGTCCTTGTTGTCCATCTTTCCCTGAACTGGGAGCTTCTGAGGAGAAGGGACGCTGGGTCGTTTCCAAAGGATATACTCTGCTCCTGACACCTCTTCTTGGTGGTATGAGGTGCCCAAATCTCTCTGCTAGCTTCTTTCTTTCATATGTCAAGAGATTGCCTCAAGGCACAACACAGTCTTACACTTTGAGTCCTGTCCCACCAACTCAACTGCTGCCCATCCTCCCTCATTAACATCATAGAGGCAAGGTTTACAACATACAGGAACATCACACAATACCAGGAATCACTGCCTAGCCAAATTGCTACACACATTTTTTGGGGGGTGGGGGTGGGGGAGATACAATTCAATCCATGACACTATCCACGAACATGGTATATTTTATGTCTTGTTTTTTGTGTACAGAAGTTTAAAAATGTTTTTTATATTCTTGAACATTTTTTAAATTAAGTTTATTTCTAGGCACTTAATCTTTCTTGATTTTACTACAAATGGGAACTTCTGTTATATTTTCTCATCAGAAAACAATTTACTGCTTAATTTTGTGCCTTAGTATCTTACCATAGGGTCACCATAAGTTGGAATCAGTTTGATGACAACAGGTTTGTTTTTTTTTTAAATGGTGATCTTGCTGTACTTTAATTTGTAGTACTTAAGTATATAGTCATATCATATGCAAACGTTGATAACTTTACCACTTCATTTTTGAAACTTTGAAATCCTTTCTCTTATTTTTGTGCATTGGTTTGGTCATTGTTGTGTGCCATTGAGTCCCTTTTCAATTTTTGACTCATAGTGACCCCACATGACAAAGTAGAACTGCCCCATAGGGTTTCCTAGGCTGTGGTTAGCCGCTAAGCATTTACCTTCACACTACCAGGGCTCCTTGGCCAATTAAACCAAAACCAAAACCAAACTCCTGGCTGACAAATTGCTTCTGACTTATAGCAACCCTATAGGATAGAGCAGAACTTCCCTATAGAGTTTCCAAGGAGCGCTTGGTGGGTTCAAACTTCTGACTTTATGGTTAGCAGCTAAATTCTTAACCAGTGCATCACCAGGCCTTCTTGACTAGTTTAGGAGAGAGTGTTTTTTTAAGATGGAAGTGTTATCAGAGGTTACTGTGCTAAGTGGGAGGAGTCAATGGGAGGAGAGAGGGATGTGGGGAGTTTCTAAAGGAAGATAAAGGAATGGGATCCTGAGTCCTGACAGAGGGGTTAAAACCAGAAAACAAACCCTCTGCTGTCAAGTTGATTCTGACTTACAGTGACCCAGAGTAACCATAGAGTTTCCAAGAAGCACCTGGTGGATTTGAACTGCCAACCTCTTGGTTAGTAGATGCAGCACTTAACCACTATGCCATCAGTGTTTCTGATACAAAAGTTAGCCTTGGTAAATATCTGGGCAATGGCAGAACATCTGTGTAATCAACCCGCCCCCTGCCGACCAGAGCAGAAGGTTGGGAATGTGTATTAGCTTTACCAATGTCAAGAGAAAGAAGTGCTGCTAGTAGGTACCAGCCAGTGAGTCATTTACACAGGCATCCTGGGGTTCGGCCCTCGGTGGAGCCTGTAAGCCACAATTCTGAAGTCAGAGTACTAAGGAGGGGAGAACTTGGGGGGTGGGGGATTTGTTTGGGTATCAGAGGAGTAGAGGCTCTCTCTGATCAGTGGTTCTTTTACATATGTGTATGTTTATATATATGTACATATGTTTATATACATATGCTAAGTGCCATGGCTGCTAACCAGACCACTGGCAGTTCAAATCTGTCAGGCGCTCCTTGGAAACTCTATGGAGCTATTCTCCTCCGCCCTATAGAGTCACTATGAATCAGAAGCGACTTGATGGCAGTGGGTTTTGGGGTTTTATACACGTACTGCTGTCACTTTGACCCCACAGAGAGAGGTCTTGAACAAGCAGAATGCTCAAGGGAGATATTTTTTTTTTATTAGTTAAGCTAAGCTATGTTTTGGTTTTATGAAGACTCCGGGCAGGTACTTTTGGTTTAAGGCTTAAAGATTATGTCAGGGCCATAGTTTGGGGAGTTTATCCAGCTTCTATGGCTCCAGAAAATCTGGATTTTGAAATTTTCTGCATTTTCCTTCTTTTAATAAGGACATTTGTATAGAATCTTTGAACAAAATGTCCAGCAGTGGTAGCCAGGAACCATCCAGTTCTTTTCTTATCTCAAAGGAGGCAGCTGTTCAAAGAGGCAGTTACCCTCAACCACACAACCCATTTCCTCCTCTTATTCCTGACTCTTCCTCTATAGCTCAGACAGATAGAGAGCAAATGTTTTGTCTGGGGTGGCCCTGTGTAAACTTTTAAGCCCCCAGGCACTCTGCAACAAACTACGCAGTAAAACAGAAGAACTAAACAGGTTACCAGGTCGATTAACGGAAATGCCCCATGAAACAAGACCCTAAACCTCCAAACCAGGGAACCAAATTCATCAGGATGTTTAGTTCTGCATAAGCAGCCTCAGCAGCTACTCTTATTATTATTTTTGTCATTGTTGTAAATATAGCACAACTTTTTACTGGTGTACAACTTATTGGCAGCACTGACAGTCATGAGCTCTGCAACCCCACCGTGAATCAGTGTTATTTTCTCCTCTTGGTAAAGGTGGGCGGTTCCTCATCCCTGTCCTGGGCCGGGTGCAGTCCAGCCAGCTGCTCAGGACGGTGAATGTTTCTGTGACTGTGAGACAGAGGCGGAGCTGAGAGTGCTGGTGAGGCTGCAGGGCAGGGGTGGAGGGAAAGAGCCGAGGACAGAAGGGCCCGGAGGAGGGAGGGAGAGGAGAGCACTGATCTCACTTCGTGGAAGAGGAGGCTGTGGCCCTGAAGGCAGGCCAGAGAGGGGCCTTCTCAGAGCGGGTGGTGGCAGAACTGGACCCAGAACCCATTTCATGGTTTTCCGCTCAGAACTCTTCCAGTATCCCAGCTGGGGACCATGAGAAGGTGGGACTAGTTTAGAATAAAGAGAGTACTTCCTGTTACTCTGCCAAGCCTGCCTCCACTGTATGGAGGTAGGACTCTGGGGGGAGCACAGTGCCTACCCCCCACTGCCCCAGCTTCTCCCCAACCCAGCCAGGAGAGAAGCCAGAGGAGGTGAGGGTGTTGGCAGGACAGAAGAGACTCTGTAGGCACTGGGTGTTTGCTTGATAGCACCCCTCTGCTGTGGCCTGCTTCCCCTGGAGTGGGACTCCAGCTTGCTCTCGCTGCATTTCCAGAGGTCTGACAATTAAGTCAGAAAACTTAATTGTTCTAAGTGCTACATACCTCATTGCTGAATATCGCTACGGTCTCCCTTGAAGTACACTCTCTGGGAAGCTGTGCACCGACACCAGTGCCTATTCCACCCTTAAAAGCAATTTTGGAACTCTTTTCTGGTACGGCCATTGCACACAGCAGTATGGTGGCAAGTTGGCCAACTTAACTGTATAGTTGTCTGTGAGGGATTTTTAAGCCAGTAAACAAATAACTATATTGGAACATCTCTCTACTCACCTGATCTGGCCCCCAACAACTTTTTTCTTTACCCCAAAATCAAGAAAATATTGAAAAGAAAATATTTGGATGACATTCAGGACATCTAGGGTAATACAAAGACAGCTCTGATGGTCATTCCAGAAAAAGAGTTCCAGAATTGCTCTGAAGGGTGGACTATGCACTGGGATGGGTGAACAGCTTCCCAAGAGGAATACTTGGAAGGCGACCGCAGGGATATTCAGCAATGAGGTTTGTAGCACTTTTTCTAGGGTGAATTTGTGAACTTCATTGGCAATCCTCGTATATAATATGCACTGGCAACTGGTTTTTAAAACTAATTTGTATAGGATGAATTCGTTGAGACAGAGACAGAGATTGAGAGCAAGAGAGGGGCAGACAGACTGAGAAATGGACAGAGCGAGAGAGAACTACACAGAGAGAAAAAATCTGAGAGGACGAGAGACAGAACAACAGACAAAATCAAGGGTTGGAGAGAGGCCCAGCCAGAGTCTAGAGACCACGGAAAGCAGGACCAGAGACCATGGAAAGGCAGAGACAGCGGGAGAGGAGACTGGTGTCTCTAGGACACCACAGAGGCAGGAAGGGGCTCTCAGAGTTCCTTTGGGTTCCTGAGACTCTATCCTACTTCAGACTCCATGTTGACCTTGGCCTTGGCACTGAGGATGAGGTCCTAAGTGGACAAAATGCGCCCCTCGAAGCTTCTTGCTCCTTTCTGGGCCCTGTGGTGCCCCCACTGCTGCGTGGAAACAAAACCAGCATCGTTGCCGAGTGCTCTGGTTTCCCCGACGGGGCCCACGGAGGTTCAGTCGTGAGCTTGTGGTGCCATCTAGTGGCCATTTGGGGAATAGCTAGTGTTCTCATTACTGATGCAGCTTCCAAGGACGTGGAGGAGACGGAGCTGGGACAGCGGAGAGAGCTGGGACAGCGGAGAGAGTGAAGATGTGGAGACCGCAGAACCGGAGGCTCGACCCCACACCCCGTCCACGCTTCCGGCACAGGACCGCCTATCTCGCTGACAGTTACATGTACATTCACCAGCGCACATGTGTGTACCTAGGCCCAGGGTAGGCTTGGAGGCAGGGGAGGAGGTGAGAAGCGGGACAGATGGGAGGCAGCATGGGAGGGGTTGGCCCGGAGAAAATGTGGAATGTTAAGCAGTATGACCAGAAAACCTTAGTTCATGGGGTTCAGTCTATAAAATGGGCCGTGTTATGTCACAGGCTACTTAAGACTAGGCTGACCCTGAGGAGACCTGGTAGTTCAATGGTTAAACATTCAGCTGCTAACTGAAAGGCTGATGGTTTGAAACTACTCAGAGGCACCTCCAAGGAAAGGGCTGACAATCTGCTCCAGAAAGTTCACAAAACCAAACCCATTGTCGTCAAGTCGAGTCGATTGCAACTCCGCAAGCCTATAGGACAGAGTAGCACTGCCCCGTAGAGTTTCCAAGGAGCAACTGGTGGATTTGAACTGCCGACCTTCCCATTAGCAGACATGGCATTTCAGCACTATACCACCAGGATTTCCTGAAAGGTCGCAGCCATGAAGATTCTACACCAAAGTCTATGGAGCACCTCTATTCTACCACATGTGGGGTCACCGTAAGTTAGAATCAACTCAGCGGCAACTGGGTTACGGTGAGATGGTTTTGGAAGCTCCTTTGACATCTTATCAAATATTAAAATGCACAGAATTATTACATCAACTATATCATCCTGTTGTACAATAATATGAAGTTATTTATTTTTTTAAATTTTGAGTTGGAAATTATTTGGCTACAAGTAATTCATTACGGTATAGTTATCCAAGATTCCTCAGCAATCCATGAGCACTCATTTGTATTCTTAAGGTGGTCATGGAGTTAAAAAAAAAAAAAGCAAAAACTAATCTAGCAGTTCTTTTGAAATGTCATGAAATTCTTAGGAACACTCCATTAAATAATTAAAGAAGTTGATGTAGAATTAATGGCATAAATTAACAACCAATGACATTTTCTAGACATTTGATTAAACATTTATTAATTTGGATGATTTTTTAGTTTTTGTATTTTAGAACTAAGATTTTTTTTTTTCTGAGTCCTAAACGTTTATGTAGGTCCCTGAAAAGTTGGAGGACTCTGAGCACTGTACCCCTCGAGTCTATCAAACCTGAAAGGTAAGTGGTCCTGATAATGCCTCCCCCATAGAAGAGCTATAAAGAATAAAAGGGGTCTAATATGTGAAGAGGAGCCTTGGTGGCACAAAGAGTTAAGAACTAGACTGCAAACTGGAAGGTTGATGGTTCAAATGTGCCCAGCCACCCCTCAGGAGAAAGACCTGGTGATCTGTTCCCACAGAGATTAGAACCAACAAAGCATCATGGGGCATTTCTACTCTGTCATATGGGGTAGCTATGAGTTGATGGCACCTAGCAACCACAAAACATGGGGGCTGCCAATTACATTCATGAGTTCATCCTAGAGACAGTGCTACGTATCTCATTGTTGAATGTCACTGTGGTCGTCCTCTAAGTACTCCCTTTGGGAAGCTGTGCACCCATGCCAGTGCCTACTCCGTCCTTCAAAGCAATTTTGGAACTCTTTTTCTGGAATGGCCATCAGAGCTGTTGTCGTATCACCCACCCTTGGTGTCCTGAATGTGATCCAAATGTCTTCCTTTCAATGTTTACTTAATCCTGGGGTAAAGAAAAAAGTCATTGGGGGCCAGATCAGGTGAGTAGGGAGGGTGTTCCACTACAATTTTTTGTTTACTGTCTAAAAAAACTCACCACTGTATGATTAGGTTTGCGGACTTGCCACCGTGCCATTGTGTGCAATGACCATCCCGAAAAAAGTTCCAAAATTACTTTGAAGGGTGGACCAGGCATTGGCGTGGGTGCATAGCTTCCCAAGGAGCGTACTCCAGAGTTGACCATAGTGATATTCAGCAATGAGGTATATAGTGCTTAGAACAATTAAGTTTGCATACTTGTCACACCTCCTTTTTTGAATGTATTTAGCACAGTGCCTAGGAAAAGTCTTAGTAACAGGAGCTTGTTGTTGCTAGATGAGTCTACCCCATGTGCACAGAATAGAACTGTGTTCCCTGAGTCTTTTCAAGGCTGTCAACTTTCAGAAGCAGATTGCCTAGGCCTGTCTTCTGAGGCACCCCTGAGTATGTTCAGGCTGGCACTCTCTGGCTGGTAGTCTAGCGCTTAACTATTTGTGTCCATGGGCGCTCCTAAGAGGTAGCAGTTGTTATTACAGATGCCTGTACACAAATTCTCAGCTATTTACTCATTCAGACACTATATTGGGTGCCCACTGTGGGCTGGTTAGAGCAATGTCCTAGATGCTGGGGATCAAGTGTTGGACAGAACCAACTGTGCACAGCCTGGTCCTTGTGGAATTTGCATTCTAGTTGGGAGAGCTAGACACAAGCAAGAGATCTTAAAAATAAAAGTGATTCAGTGTGTTAGAAGGCTGTGAAGGCCTTAAGCTGGGGTGGTGGGTGAGAGGGTGGTGAAGAAAATAAAACTGTAGGGACTGGAAGTAGCTGGTACTATAGGGTGATCAAGGAAGGCTTCCTTGAGTAAGTGACATTTGAACAAAACTTTGAAGGATGGCAGGGAGTGAGCTATGCCAATAGCTGGGGAAGGGTGTTCTAGACAGAAAGAACAGTAATCTGCAGAGGCTGTCCAGTCAGAGAGGGCCTGGCACGTTCCAGAATGGCCAGGAGGCCAGTGTGGCTGGAATGGAGTGAGGGGGAGATGAGGCAGGAGGAGTAATGAAGGAGGACCATACAGAGCCTGAAAGGCCATTGGAAGGACTCTGTGCAATGGGGAGCAATTGGAGAATTTTTAGCGGATGGATGACTGCCTTGAGATCTGCCTTACATTTTGAAAGGATGCTCTGTTAAGAATAGAATAGACCCATTTGGAGGTTGTCTTAGTTACCCAGTGCTGCTATAAGAGAAATACCTCAAGTGGGTGGCTTTAACCCACAGAAAATTATTTCCTCACCGTTTAATAGGCTAGAAGTCTGAATTTAGGGTGCCAGCTCTAGCAGAGTACTGTCTCTCTCCAGCAGCTCTGGAGGAAGGTTCTTGTCTCCTCTGAGCTTCTGCCCCTGGGCAATCTTTCTGTGGTGTGATGTCTGTCTTCCCCTATCTCTGCTTGCTCACTTAATGATTTAATCTCTGTTACTTTCTAAAAGAGAGTGATTTAAGTTATAGCCAACCCTAATCCAGTTTCATTGACATAACGAAGAACGCTCCTTTCCAAATGGGATTATAACAACAGATATAGGGGTTAGGATTTCCAACTCATATACTGGGAGGACACAATTTAATCAAAGCCAGAGGCTGTTGCAATAATCCAGGTAAGAGAGGATAGTGGGTTGGACCTGGCTGGCAGCAGGCAGGAAATTAGAAGGGATTAGATTCCAGCTATGCATGTTTTTAATTTTGAAATAATCCCAGATTCTCAGGAGGTTGCTATGAAATGTGCAACGAAGCCCCATGCACCTTTTCCTGTGCACCCCCTTCGTGCCTGCATCCCACTAAACATAAACCAACACCAAAACCAGCATATTGACTTTAGCGCCGTTGAGAACAACCGGAAGCTAGAGCAGTCTACCACGAGGGGGCGAGCAAGGGCAAGAAGAGAATCCCGGATGGTGCGGGACTGCGGAAGCTGATGGGGAGCAGGGAGAGTGACAAAACCCTTCCGGTGTCCCAGGCCCTAGGGCAAGCGCAAAGTAACCCGAGCCCACAGCTGGAGAAATTTGAAACTTGTGCTGCACTCACAGTAAAACTCATTGCTGTTAGGTTGATTCCTCCTCGATTCCTATTCGTAGCGACCCTACAAGACTGCCCCTTAGGGTTTCCAAGGCTGTAATATTGATGGAAGCTGAGTGCCATGTCTTTCTACTACAGAACAGGTGGTGGCTTTGAACTGCTGACCTTCTGGTTAGCAGCTGAGCACTTTACCATTGTGCCACCAAGGCTCCTGACGCCAGCAATAGCAACAACAAAACCCAAACCCAACTACTGTCTAGATCAGCTCAGCAACGCCCCCAGGTAGCTTCCAGACAGAAGAAGAAGTGTGCCCACTTCTGAGCCCGTAAGCACCCACTTTTTGTGTTATGGGTTGAATTATGCCCGCCCCCAAATGTATGTGTGTAACAATTTGACTGGGCCATGATTCCCAGTATTGTGTGATTGTCGTCCTTTTTGTGATTTTCTTATGCTGTAAATCCTAATCTCTGCCTGGGGTTAATAGACTGGATTATGTTCAAGAGAATTAGGGTGGGACTGTAACACGTTTCCTAAGGTCACCTCCCTGCTGCAGTGTAAAGATAGTTTCCCTACAATGTGGCTTACACCATCTTTTATCCTTTTATAAGAGATAAAAAGAAAGGGAAGCAAGCAGAAAAATTGGGACCTCATATCATCAAGAAAGCAGCACTGGAAGTAGAATGTGTCCTTTAGACCTGAGGTTCTTGCACTGAGATGCTCCCTGACCAGAGACTGATGTAACACAAGGACCTTCCACCAGAGCCAACGAAGAGGGAAAGCTTTCCCACGGAGCAGACAGTCTGAATTCAGACTTGTAGCCTACTGGATTGTATTGGAATAAACTTTTGCTTGTTAAAGCCATTCACTTGTGGTATTTGTGTGAGAGCACTACCAGATAATTAAGACATCATGCCTTTTTGCCCCCCATTTTAGATAGCCAATGTTTAAGCTGTCCTTCCCTGTCAAACCAGTACAGTACTCTGCAGAGTCAAGCACATTCCTTGGTCTGAAGGATCTTCTGTTCTGGTTGGAACTTTGAGCACCTGCATCCATAAGTAAAGTACCGTCCAGAGCAAGCCATCAGATTGCAGCAACCTCTACCAGTTTACGGTGTCTAATCTCTCTTTTCATTGAGTTGGTTTCTGGTCAGCTCATTCCTGACCCCCATGGGCTAGGTCAATGGGTGTCAGCCATAGGCTTGAGAGTCCACACATCTCCCTACACTTCAGACCAGCCAGCCCTTTCTCTCTGCCATCTTAACCCCCATGAGCTAGGTCAATGAACACCATCCCTAGGCTCAGGAGTCCACACAACTCCCTGCACTTCAGATCAGCCAGGGCTTTCTCTCTCTCATCTCTAGCCCCTACTGGCTAGGTCAATGGCTACCAGCGAGACATTTCCATGCCGAGTCCACCCTTCATTACTATAGTTCCTCTACTTCCACTCACCTAGTTGCCCCAGGTGGTCACCTGAAGTAAGCATACCAGATGGCCTGCTTGCCAGGTCCCTTTAACTTCCAGTCCTGGAAAAGAGTTCTTCTGATAGCAACTGACTTTTCCTGTCTCAATAATGGCTACACTCAATGGCAAACTGCTTGCTCAAAATTTAAAAGTAACACCGTAATTTATTTTTCTTTGCTATGTGCTGTGTGTCCTTCCAAATGCAAAATTCTTTACTCCATAGGTTCTGGATGGGGCTGACATTTTTTTGGCCTAAGCCTTCAGTACACTACAAACAGGGCTACTGCATTCAAATCAACAGCTTGTGTTTCTTTCAGGCAAATTCTAGTTTCCCTTTTAGAATATCCAATCAAGTATTGGCTGAGAACAGAGTAACAGGCTCTCTGATATCTGAAATACTGGCTGTTCATCATGATATACGTAGATCTCTTTTCACAACCCTAGACAGGAGAAACATCCAACATTCATAGTATGCTCAAATGAACACAGTTAATTCTTTTTAAAACTTCCCAGTTTCATCTTCATGTCTCCACACCTTGACAAAGTTCCCATCCATAGGTGTAAGTTGGGTGGAACCAGGGGATCCTGGCCTACATTAGTCATCTTGTTTAAGTGGCCTGATTTTTGCTGTCAGGTCACTCCAGATGTGGGTTTTTTCCCCTCAGCTCCAGCATAACATCTCTGACTTTCCTTTTACCCATTACTGGTAATAACAGCCAAAGTAACCAGCTAAGAATCCTAAGTTTCATTCCCCACACCTCTCTTTCTTTCTTGTCCCAAGTCTCATACTTCTGAGAGTCTGGAACCATGCCAATGAGTAAAAATGGTAGGGTAGGAGTCATCTGACATTCTCTAACATCACAAGGGAGAGAGACAGTTACCATCAGCGTCTGCCCAAAGCCAGTTTCTGTGAAGTGGAGGTCAGACTTAAAGGGTCTTCCAATAAGGGTGTCCTTAAACAAGTTGTGCAAATGGTATGGTTTTAAGTGTTTTAGTATTTTGAAGAACATTTGATGGCATTGTGTGTGGAAAAGAACTTAGGGTAAACAGCCACCAAAGCATCTTGCAAATGGGACCCAAAATAATCAGTTATCATAGCCCAGTATCTCATGCCATTGACAGTCACAGACTCTCCTCATTCATACTGGAAAAAGTAAGGGCCAATGATTCCACCAGATCAAAATGCATACCAAAAGGTAACTTTTTGGGGTTGGAGTGCACATTCTTGAATCTCCATTGGATTCTCATTGTTCCAAATGTGACAGTTTTCTTAATGAAACCATTCATGCCCAAATGGGCCTTATCACTTGTTTTAGTCAGCTCATGCTGCTCTAACAGAAATACTACAGAGCGGATGGCTTTAACAACGGACGGTTTATTCTTACACAGTCTGGTAGGCTACGAGTCCAAATTCAGGATGTCTGCCCCAGGGGAAGGCTTTCCCTCTTGTCTGCTCTAGGTAGGGAAGTCCAGTATTGCATTAGTCTTTGTCCAGGGAGTGTCTTGGCGCAGGAGCCTCAGGTCTGAAGGACGCACTCTTCTCCCGGTGCTGCTTTCTTGATGGTGTGAAGTTCTCAATTCTCTGCTTTCTTCTCTTTCCTTTTATCTCTTGTAGGATGCAAGGATTAAAGGTGGGGCAAGCCATACTCCAGGAAAACTCCCTTCACAGTGAAGCAGGGAGGTGATCCTGTGAAGGGATTTGCAGTCCCAGCCTAAGCCTTTAACACACAGCACAGGAAAATCACAAAATGAAGGACAATCACAGAATACTGGGAATCATGGCCCAGCCACATGGCTACACATATGTTTGGGGAGACATAATTCAAGATGATTTTTTTGGCCAAAAGCAGGGTCAGCTTCCAATTGCTCCAGAGCCCAGTCAGCAAATATATGGGCCATCTATAGTTGTTGGACTGCAGCTCTTGAGTTGAAACAATTTTGTAAAGGTAAAGCTTCAAGTCCAGATTCAAAATCCACAAAATTGTGGTTGATGAAAGGCCCAGTTCTTGTGCTTGGGGAGAAATTGATTGGGATGTACACTCCAATGAACACAGGCGATGTTTTCACGGGAACGTGTGGTACGTTGATGCAGAGGCATTGTCTGATTGGCAACAGACCTGGTTGCCTCCAATTTTTGATTAAACATTGAATTGTTCTCTTGGTGGGAAGATCATGGGCATCGTAAACTTCATGTAATGCACAGAATGTTTGGTGAATGGAACACTCATTTTGATAATAAACTTTAATAATTTCTATGTGTTGCAGAATTGTATAATTTTTCATGGCTATTTATCAAGACTAATGAAAAAAGTGACAAATATGACTGCTATAGCTTTACCAATATCACTGCTGTGAACTGTCAAAAATAGGACAGCCTTACTGGAAGACTGCGTATTGTCGTTAGCTGCTCCTCATTTGGCTTCTACTCATGACAACCCCATTAGTAACAGAATAAAGTGCCACCCAGTGCTGTGCCTTCTTCATGGTCACAGCTGTGTCTGAGGTCAGTTGGAGAGCATCCTGTTCTGATCCTTATGGTTTTCATTGGCTAATTTTTGGAAATAGATCATCAGGCTTTTTTTCCCTAGTCTGTCTTGGTCTGGAAACTCCATTGAAACTTCTCTACTATGGGTGACCTTGCTGGCACTTGACACACCAGTGGCGTAGCTTCCACCATCACAACAACACACATGCCACTGCAGTATGGCAATTTGTCAAAATGTTACTGTATAGCTAAAACTTGCACGTTTCCCTGTTTACAGATTATCTTCTTCATAGACATTGAATTATGTCAAAAAAAGTGAGAGACAACGACTGCAAATGAGAAACAAGATGGCCATTGACAACGCAAATCTTGGAAGCCAGGGAGAATAGAGTCCTGCTTCCTGTGGGTGGTGTTCCAGGTCCCATGAGCATCCACATCCTCGGTGAAAATCTCAGGCTGCCAAGAACCCTCTGCAGAGGCCAAGGTTCTCCCTCTCTTTTGTAGCTTAGGATTCCCAGGGCTTGGCAGGCACTGTTCCCAAGTATCTTGGGGGTATGTGTGTTGATACAGCAAGCCAAGCCAGCCAAGTACCATTGAGACGGATCCGCAGACAGAGAGTTTTATCAGAATTTAATCATTTACTCAGATGTCGTCACGCCATGCAAGAGGTGGGTGGTGGTGGTGGCAGAGCATGTGACCTATTTAATAAAAACAAAAGAAAACTCAAATTTCTCTAAAAGGAAAAGAAATGATAAATTATCAACCTGACAGGCTATGCTAGCTAACCACACGTTTTCACAAAGCAGCAGTAACTCAAGCTACATCCTTTTTGTATTTTTGCAAGTCTTTGCAAGTCTTGATTCTCTCTGCTTCCTGAGAGGGGCCCTTAGGACTTTACAAAGTGGAGGTTGTGCTCAGACTGCCTGGACCCAGTGTCGCCCTAGCACTGATCTAGGATACAGGAAAAGCAGGCAATGTCTGGAGGCTGAACAATTGTGAGCAACCCTGACCATGTGAGACACCAGGATAGTTTGAGATTGCATCTGCTGATATTTGACCCAGGACAGCCTGGAGTAAAATTGCTCTGTGAGTATCACATTGTGTGTGTGTGTGTTTGTGTGTGTGTGTGTATGACTGAGTGAAAGTATACAACTCAAGTTAAATTTTCATGCCCACATATCTGCAGCTCTTTCTGCTCTCCTTGCCTGGTGACAGCACACTCCTCATTTCCCTGCTATAAATGGCTTATCCTCTTAACAACCTTCTGTCTCTGCCTCTCCTCCCTCTCCTGTCCCTTCTAGTAAGAGGCCAGTAGGACAGCGTCCTATAGATACATAGAACCATAAAGGGCACACACACCACATGGTCACCTTGTGTCCCCAAGTCCAATCCATTCTTGTCCAAAGAGTCGACCTCAGCAATGATTTATGATCAGCGGCAGCAGCAGGTCTAGAGGCCATGCTCCCAGGGAAACTCCCAGGCCTTTAGATCATCAATTGTGGTCTTTTAGTGGAGTTCTTGAGGTGCACCCCTCTTTTCCCTGTGTTGCCACCGGGACATGACATTGTGTACCCTATCACAGCTGTCACTGGTGGTGGCCAGGCACCATCTGGTTCTTCTGGTCACATGATGATAAAGTCACCCATTCATCTGGGTCCTTTTGTCTTCTTTTTCCCTCATGTCTTTTTTTGTCCTTGGTGATCTTCTGCTTCAGCTGAGTTGGGACCATCTGGTGTACCTTGGATGGCAGCTTGCTAGCCTCTAAGACTCTGTGGGCCTCATCTTGAACAGGGGTGGAGTACCTAGTAAGCAAGGTAAGCGTGTGCTTTAGGGCACCAACACAACAGGGACACCAATTTTGCAAAGCAGAGACCCATAGATGCCAAGCAGATGGGACACAAGGAAAATTGAATGCTGCTGGGGTGGGCAACTAATAGGACACTAAATGAAATTGATACCAATCCCAGTAGGTGAGAATGTGCTGGCCGGGAAATAAAGTTCAGCCAGGTCATGAGGGCACCCCCACTGTAAGGTTGTTTAAGCTATGAGTCCCCAATCACTTTACAACCTTTTTTGACATCTGTCTCCTGTGGTCCCCTCCCAAGTAATTAAAATTACTTATCTTGGTGGGTCTCTCGGGAGCCTGCCATCTCTTTCTAATAAACAAGAGGTGGAAGTGGGCTGTTGAGTCTAACTCCTGCTACATTTACTCATTAAAAATTTTGTAATCCAGTTCATCTCATTCTGCTAAAATGATAAATGCTGTTTTTCGTTTAATCACGAATACAATAGCATTTACAAAGAAGTTACATCATGGATAGAAAAGACACACACACACACACACACATACACACACACAGAGTGGTTAACTGCTAGCCAAAAGGTCAGCAGTTTGAATCCACCAGCTAGCTACTCTTTGACAGCCTGTGGGGGCAGTTCTACTCTGTCCTACAGGGTCACCGTAAGTCCAGATCAATTTGACAGCAATTTTTCTAAAAAATATATCACCCACACATCCTGTTTGAGTGAGTAAACAGATGAGAGGCACCAAGCTTATCAGTGTTTAGGGCCGTCTCTAGTCTCCATCTGGCCTGGACTGTGGGGCAAGCAGGGTAGAATGGCTGTCTTTGTCACATTTTGATGTCAGGATTATCACCTCTATGAAATCAATTCAGGAGGACAACAGGATTCGGTATTCACCCATGTGCTCTGAAAGAATTTAAATAACACAGAAATGACCTGTGCCTCTAGTCTGAAATAACTCTCTGGGTCTGGTGTCTTTTGTAAAGCGAACAACTGACAATATTTCTTCTGTGATCATTGGTCTGTTTGTATTTTTCACACTTTGAGTCTGTTTTGGCATGTGATAAATATATTCCTAGAAAATCATTATTTAATGCTGAAAGCTTCCAATTCATTAGCATGGGATCATATGGACTGTTCTCTTAAATTTCAAGTCATTTCCAGGTTAGTTAATGTCCCCTTTATAACCTCATATTTCCTGTAATTACCTCCCTTGAATAGACTAGCTGATGATTTGTTTGTTTTAATTTGTTCCTATTTCCTGCCCAGAAGAAACAAAGGTTGAATGACCCTCACTGCCCCTATGATGAATTACATTCTCCCCACCCAGGCACTGTTTGAGCTGCTGTTTGCAGGAGTTGTCATTCTGGGGCACTGGCAGAGGAAGGAGATAAAGCTTTGAAAAGTTTGGCTCTGGCCATGTGTCAGAACGCACAGGTGTGTGTGTGGCTTTCTGTCTAGTCCTAGAAGCCTTTGAGGGTCTGGTGAAAGCCATACACCTGTTTTCAGAAACAAGTCTGCATTCAAATCTTAGCTTCCTCATTTACCAGCTGAAGGAACTTGGGCAAGTGACCTAACGTCCTTGTGCTTCAGTATTGCCGTCTGTAAGATGAGAATACTAACAGTGCCTGTCTCTTAGAATCCTTATGAGGACTCAATGTGCTAACCATTGCACAGCCTTCAGCACAGAGCCTGGTACATAGCTACCAGTTCACGCAGTAAGTAATTAGCAATAGTCTTAGTATGCTCCTGCTGGGGTGTTCCACTTCCCCACCTTTAGAAGGAGATATTTCTGCTCGCCCACCCAAAGGCCGGAGTCTGAAGTGGCTTCTGGAAACCAACGCACATTGCGGGGTGACATAAAAGTGTCCCAAGGGGGGAGAGGGGTGGTAGAACTAAGTAGCTAGGAAGTAAGCCTGCTGAGGAGTAACAGTGGATTGCTTCCTCCAAACTAACTTGCTGGGACCTGCATCTCTTCTAGTAGCAAAGACAATGTCCCCCTCTTGGCAGTGTCCTGCAGAGGTGCTGAACTTCAAGGGACATGGCTATATGGTGGTCCTTGTGCCCAAGTTTTGCAGAAACAGAGAGACCTGACTTTGAGGGTTCAGTCCATGAGCTTGTGTGTGTGGGGACTTATGGGGACTGACGATCATGGGGCTTCCCCCTAGTATTCGGGGCCCTTTAAGGCCTCTAAATCACCCACCAGTTGCCCTCATATTGGCAAACATATCTTGAGTTGAAGCCCCTTAGCCCTCTGGTTGAGATGGGAAGGTAGGGTGTTGGACACGTTGCTTTAATTCCTGTTTGTCTGGAAGATAAGCCACTTCTGGCACAGTCATTTTCTTCTTGTACTGAAAGAACTTGACTTTCTCCGACCATAAGAGAAAAACCCAAACAGCTGTGTTGAATTGATTTCAACTCCTGGTGATCTGCTATGTGTCAGGGCAGAACTGTGCTCCGTAGGACTTTTAGTGACTGCTTTTTCCAAAGTAGATCTGTAAGTCTTTCTTTCCAGGTGCATCTCAGTAGACTTCAACCACCAACTTTTTGGTTAGCAGCCGAGTATGTTAGCTTAGACTCCTTCTAAGACTTCTAAAACCAACCAGCCAGCCAGCCAGCCAACTGGCTGGCCAGCAAACCAAACCAAACCAACCAGCCAGCCAGCCAGCCAGCTAGCTAGCCAACCAAACCAGCTAACCAGCCAACCAAACCAACCAACCAAACCAACAAACGAGCCAGCCAACCAACCAACCCAACCAAACCAACCAATCCAACCCTGCCAAACGACCGGGCAGCCCAGCCAAACGCTCGGCCAGCCCAGCCAAACGCCAGGACAGATTAGCCAAATGCCCGACCTGGCCAGGCCAGCCAAACGCACGGCCAGCCCAGCGAAACGCCCAGCCAGCCCAGCCAAATGCCCGGCCAGCCTGGCCAAACGCCTGGCCAGGCCAGGCCGGCCACACGCCCGGACACCCTAGCCCAGCCAAACGCCTGGACAACCCAGCCCGGCCTGGCCAAATGCCCAGCCAGCCCAGACAAACGCCTGGACAGCCCAGCCCAGACAAACGCCAGGCCAGCCCAGACAAACGCCCGGCCAGCTGGGCCAAATGCCCGGCCAGGCCAGGCTGGCCAAATGCCTGGCCAGCTGAGCCAAGCCCGTCCAAATGCCTGGCCAGCCTAGCCAAACGCCTGACCAGGCCAGGCCAGCCAAACGCCCGTCCAGCCCAGGATGGCAAAACGCCTGGCTAGCCGAGCCCAGCCCAGCCAAAAGCCGGCCAGCCCAGCAAAACGCCCAGCCAGGCCAGTCTGGCCAAACGCCTGGCCAGGCCAGGCCAGCCAAATGCCCAACAAGGCCAGCCCGGCCAAATGCCCAACAAGGCCAGCCTGGCCAAACGCCAGGCCAGCCCAGCCCGGCCAAACGCCTGGCAAGCCCAGCCAAACCCAGCCAAACGCCCGACCAGGCCAGCTCGGCCAAACGCCCAGCCAGCCCAGCCCGGCCAAACGCCTGGCAAGCCCAGGCCAGCCCAGCCAAGTGCCCGGCCATCCCAGCCCAGCCCAACGCCCGACTAGCCCAGCCCAGTTAAACGCCTGGCCAGCCCAGCCCAGCCAAACGCCAGGGCCAGCCCAGCCCAGCTGAACGCCCAGCCAGACCAGCTAAGAACTGCCAAACGCCTGGCCAGCCCAGCGAAACGCCCAGCCAGCCCAGCCCAGCCCAGACAAACGCCCAGTGAGCCCAGCCTGGCCAAATGCCCGGCCTGGCAAGCCGGCCAAACGCCCAGCTTGGCCAGACCGGCCGGCCCAGCCCAGCCCAGACAAACGCCCGGCCAGGCCAGCCAAACGCCCAGCCAGACCAGCGCAGCCAAAAGCCCGGCCAGCCCAGCCCAGTCGAACGCCCGGCCAGCCCAGCTCAGACCTGCCAAACACCCGGCCAGCCCGGCCAAACGCCTGGCCAGCCCAGCCAAACGCCTGGCCAGCCCAGCCAAACACCCGGACAGGCTGGGTCGGCCAAGCACACTGGCAGGCCAGGCCGGCAAAACGCCCGGCCAGGCCAGCGAGGCCAAAGAACAGCCAGGCCAGCCCAGCCAAATGCCGGTCCAGCCCAGCCCAGCCAAACGCCCGTCCAGCCCAGCCCGGCCAAATGCCTGGCCAGCCCAGCCCGGCCAAACACCCGGCCGACCCAGCCAAACACCCGGCCAGGCCAGCCCAGCCAAACGCCCGGCCGGCCCAGCCCAGGCAAACGTCCGGCCAGGCCAGCCCACCCAGCCAGGCCAAACACCAGGCCAGCCTGGCCAAACGCCCGGCCAGGCCAGCCCAGCCAAACACCCGGCCAGCCCAGCCCAGCCCAGCCCAGCCAAACACCCGGCCAGCCCAGCCCAGCCCAGCCCAGCCAAACACCCGGCCAGCCCAGCCCAGCCCAGCCAAATGCCCGGCCAGCCCAGCCCAGCCCAGCCAAACGCCCCCCAGCCCAGCCCAGCCAAACATCCAGCCAGCCCCGCCAAACGCCCGGCCAGCCCCGCCAAACGCCCGGCCAGCCCCGCCAAACGCCTGGCCAGCCCAGCCAACCAACCAACCAACCTACAAAAATAGTTCCAGTTCTACTAAGTCAGTTCAGATTTGTGGCAACCCCACGTGTTTCAGATAGAACTGTGCTCTGTTTGGGCTTTCAGTGCCTGTGATCTTATGGGAAGTAGATCACCAGGCCTTCCAAGACACCTCTGGGTAGATCTGAATCAGCCATCTTTTGATTAGTAGCTGAGTACTTACCTGTTTGGGCTATTCATGGACACCGCCAAAACAAAAAACCCATCACCATCAAGTCAATTCTGACTCATAGTGACCCTGTAAGACAGAATAGAGCTACCTCAGAGGTTCCAAGGAGCCCCTGGTGGATTTGAACTGCTGACTTTCCTTCCAGTTAGTAGCTGTAGCACTTAACTACTATGTCACCATGGTTTCCACCTCTAGGGTAGGGAAAATGACCCAGGACATTGAATCTCCCACGTGGTACCTCGGAACTCAAGACAGATTAAACTTGGTTTTGATAAATAATAATAAATCTGTTTCACACAACCAGAGTTAATGGGGACCCTCAACTCAGCCCTGCTGCCCCTGTTTTGAGTTTTATTGTTAAAGTTTTTTCCAGGTGTTCTCATTCTTTCCTCTTAGAAAGTTCTGCCGGGTCTTCCAAGGTGGCATCTATCATACTCATCCTTGGGCCACAGGTTCTGACTGCTCTCCTGGCCCTTGTCCCTGAAGTTTCAGTGAGGTCCCTGGGCATGTGCAGCACTTTTTTTGTTGCTGGCCAGCTGGTGCCAACCCTGGCCAGGCCTGCCAATGGGCACCACTTGTATGACTCATTTTGGGGCTGCAGAGAGATTTGTGTGAGGCCTCTTTCCATTGACTCCTGTGGTTGTGGTGTGTACCCATGTACCACAGTGCAGTCGTTGTGGGGAGTGACCAGCAGGGGCTCAGAGGCTGGGGGTGGGTATCCTTGGTTTCTCTTGTCTTGACCATGAAGGGGAAGGAGCTGCCTGGTGCTGGGAAGTAGGGCCCCTGTGCAAGGATGGAGGGGTGGATGTTGTCAGCCTCAGCAAGGACAGCAGGAGCCCCCTGTCTGGTGGCTCTGAGCGAACCTAGCTGACCTCAGCTGGCCCAAGGGGTGAGCACCAAAGGGTGAGTGTGGCCTGCTGAAGAGCTGACCAAGAGACCTCCAGTGCAGAGGGGAAACTGAGTAAAGAGGCAGGGCCCTCGACTCCTCTCTTTGGGAGGGAAGCTTTGCTTCCTTGAAGCCTGTAAATGTCCCCATGGCCCCCGCCCCCCCAGCGGCCCTGACCAAGAAGCCTGTTAAAGTGCTTGTTTCAGAGTGTTAGGATTGAGAGACATCTCTGGGTGGTGTAAACAGGTAAGTGCTTGACTATTAAAGGTTGACGCTTGGACCTCACTCAGAGTCGTATTGGAAGAAAGGCCTGGCGATCTGCTTCTGAAATGTCACAGCCTTGAAAACACCATGGAAAAGTCCTACTCTTTGTACATGGGGTTGCCATGAGTTGGGACCAATTCAGTGACAAAAAAGGTGGGAAACGGGTGCTATTTTTGATCGGGGTCTTACAGAGAGGGTGTTGCTGCCCTATGTAAGGAGACACAGCATGGAGCCACAGTTACTTTGTGTATGGAGAAAGGGGAGAGGGAGCCTGTGGCCCAGACAGTCTGCCAACTGTGGGATAGGGGTCCGAGCTGGTCCCGTTATGCTGGCTTTCATCAGAGGTTCCCACTGGCCCAGTCCCAGCCCCCATCATGTCACATCCCTCATCCTGCTCCTAGCCTCCACCCTGCCATGCCATGCCCAGGACAGGTGGGCAGACTCTGCTTCCATCAGGAAGACTTTCTGAAGGTTCAGGGTCTGGTTCTCTGTTTGGGGTCTAATGCCCCAGCTTTAAGCCTCTGTCTGCAGCACACCTAAGCTGGGCGATGCCCCAGGCCCTTCCTAGCTCTCTCCGCTGGCTATCTTGCTCCAAGCCGTGGGAAGTCCTGCTCCTAAGTCACACCCACAGCCTATCACCTCTCTCTGCTGCCCGCTCTCCCTCCTTTGGTTTTTAATCTTCCTTCTCCCACCCCCTTCCCCTTCTCTGCCAGATATGAAGTAGCATGGACTCAAGGAGCCCAGCTTTCCCAGGGCCCGTATAGGGACACTAAAGCATAGCAGGTCCCCTGCCACTAGCACTGTCTCTGCTCTGTCCTTCCAGTTCTCCAGCCACACCCACCCTTGTCTATCATTACCTAGCTGGTTTGGTGGCCCAGACAACACAGTTGGGTGCAGGTAGGCCCAGTCCCGCTAAAGGGGTGTCTGGCAGCAGGCATCTGTGAGGAGGGTGGTGTGCTTCTCGGCAGTGGGGCTGAGTAAGCAGAGGACAGGGGAGGGCTGTGCCAGGTTGGGGGCGGAGACAAGGCACCAGTCCCAGCAGCACAGGCTGAGGTGGGAGTTTCAGACCCTCTTGCCTTTGCCCCTGGAGTGAATTGCAGGCTGCCCCTTAGGAGGCCTTGGCTGTTGCTGCATTCCAGGCCTGCATGGGAGCACCAGACATTTCCAAGGTCCAGCAGGGACCCCTGGTCAACTCACTAAGACCCTCCCCAGCCAAGACAGTTTTCTTGGAATCTGACTTCCAAGGAGACGTGTTCTTCGGTTCTCATGTGGAGAAGGAGGCCCTGCTTCCCCTCCCCACCCTCTCCTGCTGTCCTGTCACTTATCCTCCCTCTACCCTGCTCCAGGGCCACACAGTCCCACACCCCAGCACTGTACATGCAGGAGCCCTGGGGCAGTGCTAGCAGGACACCTGAGTGCCCTCTATGTAACCTGGCATGGGGAGGTTTGAGTGCCTCCTGCCCACTCCCATGTGTCCCCACGGCAGGATGTGGGTGGGGAAGCCCTGGGTGAGGCCACAGTACACTAAAGTTTAGGTGAAGGTGTATGGTAAAGAGGCAGCTTCCAGGAAGTGGGGAACAGGTGGGGCATGCCTAATCTAGGCCTTGAAGGAGACCGGAGGGCCATGGGACCCACAGGAAGGGCCTACACCCATCCTCCCTGCTCCTGGATCAGGGGAGGGACCCAGGCGATCCACCTCCTGCCTGGTGAGCCTGAGGGAGAGGATCGGTGGTGATGAGAGAGGGGTCTGAACCCACAGTGACATGGTTAGAAAAATCTTGAAGGGAAGAGGCAGAGGTCAGGAGAGAACCGTCCCCCTTACACCTGCCCCTGTTATAAGTCTTCCCATTCCTAGGGCACACACCCCACCATTCCCTGTGGAAGAAAGACACCTGGTAAGCTCCCACCCCGAGGTGAGATGGGTCAGCAGCTTCCTCCCTGAAGGGTTGCCGCCGCCAGGGCAGTGCTTCCAGGCGGCAGTAACAGGTGACACCAAGGCAGGCCTGCAGGGAGAGGTGAGGGCTGCCCACAGTCACTCCACATGGCTGCAGTCTTCTTTCTGGGCCCAGAGTTTTCATAGGATGCCTTTTCTCTTTTTGTGAGGGAAGACCCTGAAGCTCCTCCCTGGGGAACACTGCCTTCACGGGTTCAGCCAGCACGTAGAGACTGGTCTCCCAGGGGTAGGTCTGGGGACACTTGCCAGCTCCCTGGGGACCTGAGCTTCAGGCTGATAGAATTGTGTGCGTGATGGAATGTGGCATCCCGGAGTCTCCTGTGTTGCTCTCCATTCATCGTTTATAACATGTTTCTTTATGGAAAAGCCACTCCTTGCTTCCCTTTCCACTCAATCCTTTTTGGCGGCCGAAGACTCCCTCCCAACCTTGAGCATATGCTAAAGATACAAATCTTCTTCCCAGAAAGTTGCAGTCAACATTTTGCCATGGGCTGGGGTTTATAGATATGGATTACAGCACTATCTGCCTCAGACCTGCCTGTGACCTCAGATAGGTCCTGTCCCCGCTCTGGGTCTATTTTCTGAACTGGGAATTGGGGACTTTTGACTCTACCTCATACAGTCTTTCTGGGGGTTCAAAATGAAGTGACTGTCCAGTCCCCCTGATCTCACTCTTGGGAGCAGGTGGAGTAGGTGGAGCTGAAGTAAGGGGAGCACCACCAAAACATACAAGGTAGGGGCGTCACCGGTGACCCCTGGAGGACAGGATTCTGCTCTCACCCCTGCTCGGTGCTGCCAGGCCAGGCCCAGACAATAGAGAAGAGTATATGGACCAGAGAGCCTCTCCTGTGCTGGAGGAAGGCTGAATCCAAAAGATGTGTCAAGCAGCCATGCTCTACTCCATTCTGCTGCCTGGGCCAGTGAGTGGCCCAAGGGCTGGCTCCAGTGGGCTGGGGCCAGGATCCTTCTGGAAGCACAGGGTTGCTGCAAGAAGCCCTCCTCTTGGCCCCATCAAAGGGCCCAGGTGCTGCCAGGGTCCTCAAGGCACGGATAGCATCAGTGCCGAAAGATACCCCTTTTTCAAGAACTTCTGGGTGTAAGTGGGCTGCAGGGAGCAGGTACTGACCCCTGTAGCTCACCCACAGTTTCCTCTGAATTGGTGTTCTTTGGCTTTCTATGGCAGCCTGCGAGTAGGCAGGAGAGCACTCCCAACTATTAACGGTGAAACCGAGGCTCAGAGGTATAGCATGGCTTGCCCAAAGTCACATGGCCAGTGAGCAGCAGAGTTGGCCCTGGGGGACACCTGATTCTCAGACCAAGACTCTTTCCCTCAAGGGAAGGGTTTCTTATGAATGTTACTCTCCTGGAATAAAGGATGCTCGCAGGAGCCAGGTGGATGTGAAGAATCCAGAAGGCTTATGAGGGAGAAGGAAAAGTAAAGGTGTTCTGGGCCTCTGTGGATGCTACAGCTAGGGCAGGAGAGGGGGCTGCGACAGCCACGGGGCCTCCCCTCATCACCCACTCACACCCTGATTAGCCTCCGGGCCCATCTTGTGACCTCTGCTCAAGGCTGTCCCCTCTGCCAAGAGTCCTTTTTTCCCTTTCTGGTCAGACACCGGTCGCACACTGAGTTCCTGCCATTTCCCCTATTGGGATGTAGGGCTTGTCTCAGTGGAGCTAAATTTTGGGCTCTTCCAGGTGCTATCTCCCTGAGCTTTGCATGTGAGCTCCCTGGGGGCAAGGAGCCCTGTCACACTCTGCTGTGCAGGCCTGGTACTCAGCAGGCACTCGATACGTCAGTACAGGACTAGGTGGCAGGAGAGGGAGTGATCAAGGAAGCAAGGAGGTCCTCGAGGTGGTACATTGGAGTGTGAGGCCGCAGGCAGGTTCCAGAAGGGGGCACTGAAGGACTGGGTGACTGAGCTGGCTGCTAGGGAGCTGAAGCTGTCTGCCCTGCTCTGCAGTGGGCTGTGGCCCTTCTCCCGTGTTGCAGGCTTGGTCCTTGATTTCTAAAATAGTCATGAGGCTCTTGGAGTCAAACCATGTCCTGGACAGGCGTGGTGGCTGCCCTCTTCCATGCATGAAGCTGAAGGACCTCCCCTAAGACCAGACCAGTTCTGGCCAGCCCACCCGCAGGCCACAAGCAGATACACCGAGTTAGAAAAACCTTGTTTAATTCAGCCCAAACCTGGGCAATCTTGTTCTGTGGTATGGCCAAAATATAAAAAATAAAAACCAACAACCAAACAAAACAAAGTTTCAGAGAAAAGTTAAGTACAAAAATGGGCCTGGCATCCAGAATCCCTGTGGGTTTGGTCCCCATTCACTCCCTGAGGCTGGCAGGGAGGGATGCCCCTGGTGTCTGGCTTCCCCGGCCTGTGGGTTGGGGGCCTGATCTCCTTGGGCCAGATTTGTTCTGGCAGGAGGCTGCCTGGGGAAGAGGGCCTGCTTTGGGAAGCGGGGAGATGGGTGTCTGTCCACCCGCTCTGAGATCAGGACCTAGGGAAGGAAAGACAGTTGGTCAGTGTAGGGTGCGGCATAAGGGACCACTCTTGGCTGTAAGCAGGGACCCCACAGCTTCACCAGCTGGACCTTCCCTCCCACAGCCCCAACTCCACGTGGGAGGGTTCGAGCATGCCTGACCTCCCTCTGTAATCTGGGCTCCGGTGAAGAAACACCCCTCAGCCCGGCTCAGAGACTAGATCTCATGAACACATCCACTCCAGGCCCTGAGTCGCAGATGGTTTTCCTTGCTGTTACTAGCAGAGCTGCTACTGTCTGGAAGTATTTTCTTTCTTGTTTTATTGTAGTTCAGTATTTTAAGGGGAGAAAAAAAAAAGCCTGCCCTTCCCTCTTCAGAAACATGATCGAAACCCACAGGCGTCAGCCCTGCAGCCTTTCTGGGAAAGCTCCGTCCAGCTTCCTGTGCTCGCTGGCTGGGCCGCTCGCCTGCGGTTAGGGCCACAGAGCCTCTCTAACAAACTCTTTCCAAGCACTTATGTAAAGAGCCCAGAGGGACAGGCCTCAGCCCGCCCCGCTGCCCACAGGTCCCTGGAGAGCCAAGACGCCAGCTGCTTCTTAAGCCTGGCCAGCAGAGAGGGGCTTCAAGGCTGCCGGTGGTGGTGCTTGGGAAAGGGGGTACAGTTTCAATCCACCTTTCCCAGCAGCAGGCAGGAGGGGGCCCCAGAGGGAAGCAGGCTGCCTGCCTCCGCTAGCTCCCCTTTCTCCCCATGCCCTCTCTTTCCTTCCCTGGAATTGCTTCCCTGAAGACCTCCACTGAATGTTGAATGAGAAGACAGATCCCGACAGAGGGAAGGCTCCCGAGACCCAGCCAAAGGGCCAGACTCTCAGCCATGGGGCAGGAGTCAGCAGTTCTAATGTACTCTGTGACCTGGACAATTCTGATCCAGTCCTACTCCTGAGGAACCTAATCTCTGTCCTGAACCACAGGCTATAGCTTTTGACTCTCTTTAAACACAGAGCACGGCTTGGAGCCACTAGGGTAGTGCTACCAGCCACGGTTGAAGGGGCTGTTTCTAACTGGGCCCTGGCCTTGGTCACATGTTGCCTTGATCCTGGTCACACAACTGAGCCCTGACCCTGGTCACACACTGAGCTCTGACTCTGATTAGACAGAGCCCTGACCCTGGTCATACACTGAGCCCTGATCCTAATTAGACTGAGCCTTGACCCCGATCAGTCTGAGCTCTGACTTAGTCACAGGCTAACGCTCCCCTACCTGTCAACCACTCAAAAAGATATATTTTAAGGGAAAGATGCCTTTCTGGGCCTCAGAATCTCTACTTATTATTTTTATTTTTTGGAAAGGAGTTGCTTTGATTTGAGCAAATAGTTTAAATCCAAACTGAATGGGATGTGGTTTCTTTGCAAATTCTTATAAGGGGCTGGGGGGCAGTCTCTTTTTCAAAGTACTTCTTGTAAGGAATTGTAGGATGATGGAGGACAGCCAGTCTGAGGTAGCTCAAGTGGCCTGGCCACTTACTAGCTTCATCTACAACGGAGGCCGAGGGACTGATGACAGGTCATTAAAACCTACGCACCTTTAACCTGGGATGATTGATTCCGTCAGTTTGGTGATGCGCTGTGATCACAGCTGTCATGCCCTGAGCCCCACTGTGTGCCATGTCCCAGAACACACACTGAAGTCAGGCCTTGACATCCTCAGAGCAAGCCTCCACGCTTGTTAAGTCTGCCAACTTAATTGTTCTAAGTGCTCCATACCTGATTGCTGAACATCACTACGGACACCTTTGAAGCACTCCCCTTGGGAAGCTGTGCACCAACGCTAGCACCTAGTCCACCCTTCAAAGCAATTTTAGAACTCTTTCTGGAATGGCCATTGTGCATGGTGGCATGGTGGCAAGTCTGTGAACTTAATTCTGTAGTTGTCTGTGAGGGAGTTTTTTAGCCAGCAAATAAATACCTGTATTGGAACACCCTCCCTGCTCACCTGATCTGGCCTTTAATGACTTTTTTCTTTACCTGAAGATAAAGGAAATACTGAAAGGAAGATATTTTGATGACATTCAGGACATCGAGGGTAATACAACGATGGCTCTGATGGCCATTTCAGAAAGAGAGCTCTAAAACTGCTTTGAAGGGTGGACTAGGTGCTGGCGTGGGTGCATAGCTTCCCAGGGGTAGTACTTGGAAGGTGACTGTAGTGAAATTCAGTAGTGAGGTATGTAGCACTTTTTCCAGGATGAGTTTGAGAGCTTAATTGGCAATGCTCATACATAGGAAGTAATTATAGCTGAGAAAAAGCAGTGAGGGAATCACAGAACTGGGGTGTCAGAGCCTGCGCCCTTCACCACTATATGCTGCCCCCATTAGGATTCCACTCGAGAAGTCTTGTGCCCTAAAATTCACACCTCACAGACTGGGCCCCACCACGTGTTCTCAGCGTGGGGCTCTTCCTGCTGGGTCAGTGGGCTGTGCCCAACTGTGGTGGGAAGGGGCCATCAAGGTGACCCCACGTGCTGGTATCTTCTGTGTCTCGCCAGGCTTTGCCTGCTCCCCAGGTAGGAAAGGGCTGGGACAGGAAGGGGCCAGCACTTACTGGACAATTTTGCAGTTAGTTGTGGAAACGTAGCGACCTGTATAGTGGATGTTGCACCTCACCACGTTGTTGGTGAAGTCTGACTCCAAAACAATGTACTTCGGGTTCACGTGCACCTGTGGGAAGAAGGGACAGAGACGACAGGAATTGGGCTGGGACCAGGGCTGTGCTTCACCATGGAAGGTGATTGAGAGGCAGACGGACAGACGCAGAGGAGAGACAGAGAGAGGGAGACAAGAGACACTGAGATGGAGATGTATACAAGAGAGATGCAGAGAGAGGCAGAGAGGGGGCAGAGGCAGCACATAGTCACGATGCCATCATGGAATAGCAGAGGCTTCCACAGTGTCAGAGCCCGTGCCAGGGGGCAGGCGATGCCCTGGGCACTTAGGGTGTGGCCCCACGGGACAAGCTGTGAGTGGGTACCGAGCAGGGATTCAGCACTTAGCCTGCCCAACTCTGAGACTCACACCCTTTCACCAACCACTCCCTCTAAATGGCCCATTGAGGGCCTGTGTGATGCTAGATGGCATGCCATGAGCACCCCTGACACTTATTGGGATGATGAGCCCACACTCTGTCTGTGAATTTTATCTGAAAAGGAACTGTTGAGATGTTGTAGTAGGTTGGACACCCATTAACCCACTGCTGTCGAGTCGATTCTGACTTGTAGTGACACTGTTGAACAGAGAAGAACTGCTCCACGGAGTTTCCAAGGAGTGCCTGGTGAATTCAAGTCCTCTGTGTCACTGGAGTTTCCAAATAGTGTCCTTCAAAATACATGTCTGCTCAGAACCCTCAGAATGTGACCAGAAGTGGAAATAGGATCTTTACAGACATCATCAGTTAAGGATCTTGAGATGAAATCATCCTGGATTCAGAGTGGGCCCCAGATCCAACAAAGAGGAAAGGACACACACAGACACATACAGAAGGCCATGTGAAGAGGTAGGGACAGCCAAGAGTGATATATCCACAAACCAAGCAATGCCAGGGATTGCTGGGTACCACCAGAAGCTGGGAGAGAGGAAGGGGCTCCTCCCTCGGAGCCTCCAGAGGTAGCCACCCTTCTAAATTTTGGTCTTGTAGCCTCCTAAACATTGAGACAATAGATTTCTGTTGTTTTATGCCACCCATTTTGTGGTAATTTGTTACGGCCCAGGAAACTAATAGAAGATAGACGGAAACCTTTCAAGTGTTGGCCTAATTGGCGCGGGGCCTTGTGGGGCTAGGCAACAGCTTTATTGGCAGAACATTTAAGGACAGATGTAGTCATGTTACTTTTAAGACGAAGTAGATACTTCTGAGGACCCCTAGTGGCAGAGTGCTTAAGTCTTTGGCTGTTAATCAAAAGGCTGGCAGATCAAATCCACCAGCCGCTCCTTGGAATTCCTATGGGGCTGTTCTACTCTGTCCTGTAGGGTCACAGTGATTTGGAATCAACGTGTGGCAATGGGCTATGGGTAGATACTCCCTAAGGGTGTGTGTATTACATACCTGCTTTGTACCCCCAGTGCCTGGAACTCAAAGGGCCTTCATACATGTTTGAGGATCAGATGAACAGGGGAGAGACAGGAATACATCCGACCACCCCGGGCCCTGGATGAGGCTGGGCACAGGTCACATGAGTCTGCTGAGAAGGGCTTAGGAGGGGCTACACAGCTGATTCATGGTCACTGTGCCTTGAATACAGCCTCTTCAGCAGCCTGTGTTTCAGGCCCACCTTCCCTGCTCTTTCCCTCCTGCACTTGTGTGTGGACTGGACCCAAGGGAGCCAGCGGAATGATCACCACTTTCACTTCACATCTGCACTGAAGAGGCTGAGGTTTGGCCTTCCGAGGGGAAGTCATGACCACCTGGCCCCTGCATGGCCTGGACAGATGGAGCAATGGGTTGTGTGCCCTGAACATGCTTTTCTGCTTCTTCCCTCACCAAGGGAAGGGGATGCAGCTAGTATCCACTGGAGTAGGAAAGACTTGGGCTACATGGACTTTTGGCTACAGAAGTCCTCGGCTTTGCAAGAAAGGGTCAGTGTGAAGGCCCCTCTTGGGGCCCGCCTTGCCTGGAGACAGGGGGCTGGCCCCCTTGGACTTTCCAAGTCCTCTCATGCTCTCATGCTCCTTTTGTCCAGAGAAGATGGTTCTCCCCTCCTCCAGCACCACCAGCTTGGGCTGAAGGCTCCTTGGCGTCTTTATGGAAAGAGAGGCTGTACTGGCCTGAGGTGAAGGCCTTTACCAGGGAAGGGTATACTCCTCTGATTGCCCCAGGATGAAGTCTCTGCATCACAGCTGGTGATGAAGAAACTTGCCCGGAGTGTATTTCAGAATTGGGCAGGGCCATTGAGCACATCCACCTGGCTGGAGGAGGTGCCCCTGCCCAGCCCAGGGGACTCACCTTGAGGATGTAGTTTCCAGGTTGCACATCGGTTATGTCAATCCACTGGCAGTCAATGTCTGCGTTGTAGGTGTCATAGCAGCCCGGGCTCAGGCCCTGGGAAGAGGCACAGGGGCAGAGGCTGGAGAGTTGCTGCCCGACGCCCGCCCCCGCCAGCCTGCCTCATCCTTTCTCCCGACCAGGGCAGTTGCTCAGTGTGGGTCCTGTCACATTCCCAGGCCCCCTGGCTGAATGGATGAGGGAGAGAGAGAATAGCCAGATGGGAGGGGTAAAGTGAGGGAGTGTGGGCACTTGGGATGGATGGAGAATGGATGAAGAGACAGACAGACAAGATAGCTGGACAGACTTTTGGAGGATGGATGGACTGATGGAAAGACAGATGAGTGGATAAGGGGGCACATGGGACATCACGCCACTCAGACTTCCTGAGAATGTTCCTTTCTTTCCATGAGCAGACTTCTCTAGGCAGGATGCACAGCAGGGCCCTTTGATGCCGTTAAGGTTGGACAGTGGACCCTCACTGCGGCAGGAGTCCCCAGGAGCCTTGGCGGTAGCCTGTTTGCAGCTGGACTTAGCTGAGGCATTGCACAACTCCCCCCAAGGCTGGGCTTGATCCCCAGCGTTCCTGTGCCCACTGCCTGGCCCAACCTGTGTGTGAGAGGTGCACGCATAGCGCTTGAGGTTGCCGAAGTCGCAGGTGCTGTCCTCCAGGCAGAAACTGGCTTTGTGACCTTCGGCCACCTTCTTGCCTGTGGCTGCATCCAGCAGGTCATAGTGACTGAACTCGTCCATGCTGTGGTAATGTCTGGGGCAGCGGAAGGAGGAGAGAGATGAGGGCAGTCACCATGGCCTGCCCATTCAGTCCCTCCCCAAGGTGGGCCCAGGTAACCTGCTGTGACAGCCTCCTGACCAGTCTGGGTTCTTCCATCCCCTGTGTCCCACAGTGCAGCACCTCTGGTGCTCCCCACCTAGCCAGGCCACCAATGGAGAGCCCCCTCTTCAGGACTTCTCATTCCCTTCTTGGATTCCCCACCTGTCATGGCCTTTCTTGGGGAATGCCCTCTCTCCTAGATATTTCTATCCCCTATCATAACCCATCTATTCATGTCCCATCTTACAGTCCAGCATTTTTGTTAAGACTTCTTCAAGAAAAGGCCTGCCCTTGTGTCCATGGCAGGTTACACCTCACTGGGGCAATCAACGGCAAGGCCCCCCACCCAGAGGACTGGAAAGAGGGTGGTCGCCCCTACCACCGACTCACTGGTGGCAGCTGTGCCACTCCCAGGTGTGCCGAGGCCGGTTAGGGAGGAAGTCTGCTGTGCCCTGGTTCTTGACACGCTGGGGGAAGCGGAGCAGTACACGCACATCGTAGTCAGTGGCCTCAGGGGCATAGGCTGTGCTGCAGAGACAGTTGGGGAGATGAGTGAGTGGGGCTGGAGTCACAGCAGCCCTCATCCCCAGGCTTCTGGCCTGTGGTCCTGCCCCCTCATCAAGACTCTGATACTTGACCCCTCTGTGGTGGCTGAGGCTCAAGCTTCTTCCTCTCCCTCTTGATCTCCAGTGGATCTGGCTGTCCCCTCCTGTTTGGCCTCTACCATGGAGTCTTCCTAAAGAGGCTGTCCACCGGACCTATGACTGCAAGTGACTCTTAGCTGGGAATAGCCTCTTTGAGGTGGGGCATGGGCATACCGAAGTCTTTGAAGGGCTTTTTAAAAATAGCCTTATCCTAGAAAGTCTAATGCATCTTTCCTCCTGCAAAACACCCAACCCCCAAAAGAAACCCATTGCCTTTGAGTCAATTCCAACCCGTAGCAACCTTATAGCAACCCTGTAGGACAGAGCAGAACTGTCCCATAGAGTTTCCAAGGAGGCCCTGGCAGATTTGAACTGCTTCTGGTTAGCAGCCGAAGCATGTAACCACTACACAACCAGGGTTTCCTATCTGCAGACAGAGACCTTAATTATGGACCAACATATGTCACATGTTGAGTGTAGGCATAAATACCAGGTGTGAACACCTCAATATCAAAACCTCTTCACTTTCCTAGTCAAACACACACCCCGGCCTCTGGCTTCATATATAGCCCCTCACATAGGCTTGGCTCTGTCTCTGATCTATGCTTTCACCCATGCAGTTCACTCCTCCTGGAACTCCAAAGCTCACTCAACTGCCTAGGCCCAGCTCAGGTCACCCTCCTCCAGGAAGTCTGTCTTGACTACTTCTCTTAGAAGACTCTTGAGTGCCTAGGACCCCAACAGTGCTGCCTGCAGCACACCCTGAAGCCGCCACACGTGCCAGGCATTGGGCTGGATCAGACAGGGCTGCCTTTCCCGATTGCATGCTCAGGGCCAGCCACTGGTGCTTTTCCATTCAGCAAGAACAGGTCTGGGGCAGGCTGCCTGCTCACATTTGTGCTGACCTCAAATGCCCAACTGAACATGCCTTGTGAGAATGGGAGAAGGGAGAGAAAGGAATGAGGGGAGGGAGGCAGAGAGAACATGGCAGAGAGAACATGCCCCCCACCCCCACGTGTGCCAACAGGAGGGTTGGCTGAAAGCTCCTCGCTGGCTCAGGGGCACTTCCTTGACACTCACTAAGGTCTGAGTCCTAAGGCCAGAGGAAGGAGGTGGCCAGCCGTGGGGATTAGCCTGTTCTCTGAGAGTATGTCTGGACAACAGGCGGCTCAGACTCCTGTCTGCCAGGACAAAGGGCCCTCAGCCTTGTCTGGGAGAGGGCTGGAATCTGTCTGTGTCTGGCTGGGAGAAAACATCTTCCTTCCCTCCTTTCACTTAAATCCTACCCTTCTGTGCATTTCCGCACCCCATGGGAAACCATCCAGGCCTGGGTTCCAGGCTCAGTTTGGCCACAAACTCATGGTGAGATTTGGAGTGTGTCCCTTCCACTCTCTAGGTTCTGTGTGAAGTGTGCAACCTGGCATCTGTACATGGACCACACTTATAGATAATCTTGGAGGGCCCTCTCACTCCAGCGCTCTGGTTCTGAGGGTTTTCTCAGGTCTGCAGTCCTGCACCCAGCCTCCTTGGAGGCCTCAGCCCTTGCCAGCCTCTCCCTCCTCTCGCCTCCTGCTGGCCCAGCCTTCAGACCCTCATTTTAGCTCTTATCTCACTGTGCATTGTTTGATTCTGCTGTTGGGGCATGAATGAGGGCCTCCTCTCTCCAGCCAGACCAGGAGATCTCCCAGGGCATGGGCCAGACTTCCTCTTCCTCACCCCATCTGGAAGGTCATGTTTGGGCACGTAAGATGTTCCGTAAAAATGTAGTGATAAAGCTGTGCTCTGTCACAAGCTCCTCAAAACTGGATTGTCTGCCACTGAGGTTGTAAGGATCTCATCACTGGAAGATTTATAGCAGGAATATCATGCTCTCTTTCCAAGGAAAAGTGAGATAAGACTTGAACAGGCAGGCCGACCAAGTGCTTCTCAAAGTGTGGTCCTTGGACTGGTGCCGGGGAGGAGATAAGAAATTTGCACCAAAATGTAAATCAACTACATCACTAACTACATTCTTTAGTTCAGTAGACTTTTTTTTTTTGAAGCAAGACTTTCTCAGTGAAGGAAGCAATGAGTTGAGTTAGATTCCAGTGCAAGTTTTTTATCTTGTTATAGACAGGCAATGAACAGACTGGACAGCTGCTCTAAGAGGCTTTGAACTAGAGGTTCTGTATAGGAGAAACTGAGATTTTGAAGAGCTTTCCAGATGCTAAAAAATACAATAGACAACATTGATATTAAAAAAAAAAACAAAGCAAGTAATTACCAAAAATAGGTGATTTTAATACAGAAAGATATCAATAAAAGAAGTAATTCAATGTGATCTTTAGCTAGCTATGTTAGCACAGGGAGATGTCCCCAAAGCACACACATTTGAGGAGAATATTAATTGCCAATAAATTTAGTAACTAGCTCTGCAGGAGGCAGAATCACTCACAAATTATGGAGACTTGGCCATGCTCATTTTGTGGGTTTGTGTAAACTGGTCCCCTTTGCCACTGGTGCAACATACAACTGAAGCCTTTTTGTCATCTGTGCTCATTGCCCCTGCAGTGACCCTGGCAAATACAGCCGGGGACGGCCGGGGCCAAAGCCACAACTGTCTTTTGTGGATATACTGCCATAATCCTGCCCACTGTCCGGAAAGCTTGTCCACCCTACAGGGCTTCCCTCTGGATTCCTCTGAGGACTCTTCTTGTTAGGCAGCTCCTGTCTGAAAGGTTTCAAATTCTTTCACCGCTTCTCAGTTATCTCTTCTTGTAAATGGGAGCAATTCACAGTTTCAGGGCCAGCATGGCAATCAAATGCCGAAGCAAAACTAAAGTTTCTTGCACAGCGATATGTACAGAAAATGTTCCTTGTTCCCCCCAA
The DNA here is from genome assembly GCA_028571685.1 of Heterohyrax brucei. Lineage (NCBI taxonomy): Eukaryota > Metazoa > Chordata > Mammalia > Hyracoidea > Procaviidae > Heterohyrax > Heterohyrax brucei. Next base: position 55,686,174 of record CM053148.1, read on the forward strand.
GGATCACAGTGACAAGGGCACGGTCCTGAGAGGCTCAGGCACTTGGCCAAGGTCATGCAGCTCGTGGCTGGCATGAGCACTCGTTCTGAGTGACTCCTTGGGTCTGTCCCAATGCTCTGTGCTTCACTGTCAGTCCCTTACCTGGCCAGACACTTTTCCTCCGCAGCACAGCGCAGGGAATAGAGATGGGCTCTCTGGACATATGTGGACGCTTGTACGTAGTTGGGGTCTGGGACCAAGTCAGGGAGACCTGGAATCGGGAGTGAAAGAGAGGAAAGAAGAAAAGAAGAACATGGGATTTGAGGGGGTCAGGGTGGCCAATGCTAATGCCTAGAGGCTTCTCCCAACCCCAGATACCCTTGGTACACTCCTTCCCCTATGCAGGCTGTCGTCTCCTTCAGGAAGCTTCCTCATCCTGAGCTAAGTATATGATTTGGACTGTTTTCTTCTCAGTGCTTGGTCATGGGCTCTGGTATGGCTGGATGACAGCAGAACTCCACAATGTGCAAGTCACTGAGACCTTCCCGAAGAGCTGGGACTAGACCAAGATCTGGGAGAGCCAGAGGCAGGAAAAGGTGTTCTTAGCTGAGGGAACAGCATGAACACAGGCCTGGAGGCAGGACTGAGTCAACCAAGTAACTTCGTGACAGACATTCTCCAGCATTTATTTCCAGCCTCTGGCCACCAGCCTCTAGATGCTCTCTCCTCTCACCCTTGGCAAATTCTTGAACCACCAAGAAACCTCTGGATTCTGGCCCTGGGGTGGGTGGAAGAAGGCTCACGGGCAAAGCCAGGTGCATTTTGGTTGGCAGAAGTTGGAACGGCAGGAAGGGAGGGGCTGGAAGGAAAACACTTCCCTAAGCTGGCTGCTGACGGGCAGGAGCTTCAGCAGGGCACCCAGCCCGACCCTCTCAGGAGGCCCTCCTCCCCCACTTCCCCCCATGGTGCCCCTGGAGCTGAGCAAGCCCTCCCCTGTCTGCACCCTTTACCCTTGACCAGGGAGGGTCTGGAGACTGATGCAGCCCCCGTAGACCACTCATTCCCTGTGCTATCTCCACCCTGCAAAAGAAATGGTCTGAATGATTAAGAACAAGCAGAAACTAAACTCAGGGGTCCAGACCCCTTTCTGCATTGAAATCAAGATGCAGCTGTCTTAATGTCTGGGAGTCATGGGGCAGAGTGTGCCAGCAGGTGGGCAGCGGAGACTCCAGAGCCCTGACTCCATCCCAGCTCAGCCACCTACTTCAAGCAGATTGGGCCTGGGACATTTAAGTGACTTCCCCTCTCAGGTCTTAGGGATTCTGGTGGGTAAATGACAGGAGAGGGTGAAATGAGACTGTGAGTTACTCCTAACTGTTTTCAAGTGCTCTGGCCTTGGGAGACAGGGAGAGGGCAAGCAGTGGGGCGGCGGCAGGGGGCTTGAGTCATACAGACATTCTTTCAGCCCCCTCCCTTGTTGCCAAAACCCTCTTGCCAGCTTCAGGTTTAGAGATGAGGCCGAGGAGGTGACCTCTGGCTTTGAAGGCTTTGATGGAGGCATCTGCCTGCACCTTTGGCTGCCCACTCACACCCCACACCTTGGGCCCCCCCGATGCTAGCCGTGTTCTCCCGGGGGCTGGGGCCTCAGGCGAGGGCCTGGATCACGCAGCCGGCATGACCTCACCTACTGGGAATGAAGTGGCAGCTTGGAGTAGAGGGTGGGTGAGGATGAGGTGGCTCCTGGCAGATGGGGGCTGTCTTGGCCAGCCCAGGCCCTATTACCCAAGCCCCCAAGAATGCCTGCAGTCATTTCCCAAGGGACCCTCAGGCCTTCAAAGAAGGAGGCCACCTTAGTGTCAGGCTAGGAGCTGGTTCTCACCCTTGGTCCTAGGAAACTTCTGTGGAAGGGTGAGGAAGGAAGACACAGCCCCGATTACCATCATCAAAGTGCCTTTATTCTCAGCAGCACGTGGGGGTGGGCCAGCGGGGCCTGAGCCTCCTGGGACCCGGCCTTCAGCACCAGACAGCCTGCCTCCACTCCAAGGCCGCCTTCAGTAAACACCACACAGATGGCTCCACAAAGCCTTCTGGCCCAACCCTGCCGTCTAGGCCAGTCCTTGAGCTGTGCAGGCCAGGGAAGCTGATGAGCCGGATGAGGAAGAGGCCAGGGGTCCTCAGGGCTGGCCTCTGACTGAGCCGTGAGCCTGGTCACAGTAGCCCTGACCCCAATCCCACACTGAGCCCTGACCCCGCTCCTGCACTTGGCCCTGACCCTGCTCACACACTGAGGCACTGAATCTGATGTCCACAGATGACATGGGCTAAAAAGCTCTGTACTTAAAAAAAAAATCTCAAAAGGAGTTACTTTGACCTCATCAGTCCAGACAGGGTGAGTTCCAAACCCCCCTGAGGGTGGCGGGAGGGGGTTGGGGGCAATCTGAGAACTAAACCTGGCCAGAGATGCTCAGCTTCTCCTCTTACTGTTGACAAGTTTCAGTGCCAGGCAGGTTGCCTCTGCCTCTGTCAGGTAAACTGCTTTAAAGACAAGTGGCTTAAGTCACCACTGCTGGGATCATCCACAGGTTTGCTCCAGGTCTGTTCTCCTGGACAGTGGGATATCTCATGCTTTTAGAGGTACTGGAGGAAACAGAGGCTCAGAGAGGGCAATGAATTTGGCCAAGGCCACACAGTGAGTCGGGGCAGCCCCAGGAGCAGATGCTGAGTCTCAACCTCTTGCCAGGACTTCTGTCCTCCTTCTTTTTTAGAAAAATCAACTTTTTGAAGGTATGACCTGTACACAGGCAAATTCACAGATTTGAGGTGTGCAACTGAGTAAGGCCTCACAAGTGGATACACTTGTTCAACTACCACCATAATCAAGCTACAGATTGTTTCCGTCACCCCAAAAGTTCTCTCCCCTACCTTCCCATTCAGTCCTGCTTCCCCCTTCCAGGTAGCCAGTGATCTGCTTTCCGGTCACCGTAAATGAGTTTTGCCTCTTCTAGAATGTCATATAAATGGAATCACTCCTACTGTTATTTCTTTATTTTCTTTGTTCCATCATGTCTGACCATTTGGGGGCCTCCTAAACTCTGGTGGCACAGTGGTTAAGTGCCAAGTCTACTAACCAAAAGGTCAGGAGTTTGAACCCACCAGGTGCTACTTGGAAACTCTATGGGGCAGTTCTGTCTATAAGGTTGCCATGAGTCAGAATCAACTTGATGGCAGTAGGTTTGGTGTTTTTTTTTGGTGACCCCCCGAAGTCCCCCCTCTGCAACCACCGTCTCCCTGCTGTGCTCAGTTTCTGTCATGTCCCTATTGGCCCAGAAGGTAGCAGTCTGAGAAGCTGCTGGAAAGCAACCCTGTTAGGGATCCCCTGCTGAGGTCCCAGGGAACAGTGGCCCCCTCCCTCCACTGGTATGTTTTTCCAGGAAGGAACAAGGCCTCCTTCTCCTGGTCTGCTCTCCCAGGGGGTATTCCGTCAGCAGCCAGGCCTGCAGACTTGGGCTGTTGGCCTCTTTGTCATCGTCACCAGCCTTGGGCGTGGAGTGGGAAGGTTGTGTGATGCTGGGAGGAGATGAGGGAAGGCCTGAGTGAGGCTCGCAGGTTGTAGGGGCAGGGGTGTCCTTTTGCTGTTTTTGGCTTATGGGGTGGCTAATGCTGGGTGAAGGCCAGTTGCAGCCAGACCAGCACAATCACCCTTACCCCAAGAAATGTGCATTTTAAAGAAAGATCCTGGAGGAGGGTAATGCTCACCCCAAAAGCAGAAAGTCAGTGACGGGATTTCAGCCACCAGTCATGGGAATGTCATTTGAGGGGGGTCAGGGGACTTTGTCCAGCACACAGATTCATCCAGCCCTTGGGCCTGCAACTCTGGACTCTAGAAAGTGGCTTCCAATGAAAAGGTCTCCCAGATCTTCCCCGTTTTTATAAATGCGGAGAATTGAGTTCATCACAGTTCACCTCAAGCCGACAACCTTCCATCATTAGTCTACGCAAGGCTCCTCTCTTGCCTCGTTGAAGACATTTTCACCTTGATCTTCCCTTCAGACCCTCAGACCCATCCTTGAACATCTGTGTATCTGTATAAAGTTGGTGCTGGATTTGGGGTCAGTGTGTGTTTTTAGGGAGCTCCTGGGTACGCACGGAGACCTGGCGGTGCAGTGGGTAAGAGCTGGTCTGCTAACTAGAAGGTTGGTATTTCAGATTCACCAAGCTGCTCCTTGGAAATCCTAGGGACCACTGTCCTGTAGGGTTGCTATGAGTCAGAATTGATCTGAAGGCAACAGGTTTGGGTATGCAAATGGTGAAGCGCTCCATTGCTAACTGATACATCAGAGGTTTGAGTCTATGCAGAGGCTTCTCAGAAGAAAGACTGGTGACCTGCTTCCAAAAAATCAGCCAGTGGAAGCCCTGTAAAGCACAGTTCTGTTCTGTCAACACAGGGGTTCTCAGTGAGTTGCAATCAACTTGACAGTAACTTTTTTAAAATGTGTTTTTAAATACATAAATTACATTGCCATATCAATCTCATTCTTTTTCTTGATTTTTAAAAAATATTAAATATTTAAGATATATTTATTATGCTGCTTGTCATCGCTAATACGATTCCACAGTTCATATCTATCTGCCATGTCTGATCTACCTAGTTTCTTGGTGATGAACCCAGGTGGCCTCTAGCTCCCTGGCCTACAAATATGTTACAATGAACTGCTTGCACATGTATCTTTGTGTACCTGGGTGACAATACACATCTAGCTCCCTTTCTAACCCCTGGTCCCCGTTATTCTCACACAGTCTTTTTCCCAAGTGCCCAGCTCCACTGAAAGGAAGTGGGCTGAGGGATGGGTCTGACCATCCAAAAGCTCATTACACCTTGCTCAGGGCACCTAGGGAGGCCCTGGTCATCATTAGTGTCCTATCTTTTGCTTCCAGGAGGTAGACAGGAGACTATTCTATCCTGTCATAGGCCTTTTGTGATCCTGGGCAAACGTGACCCTTCTGTGGGCCTCAGTGCCCCCATCTATTCAGTCCAATTGCCTTGCCACCCCACTCATCACCTGGGGCCCTGTGCCAGCTCTCTGTGGGCACACTTCCCCTGGAAGAACACGCTGACCCTGGGGGTCGTGCACATAGGGGTTCAGGCTGGAGAGACCCCAGGCCAGAGATGGGGGACACTGAGTCACAGAGCAGCAATGGAGCCTGAGTTGCCCAAGCCAAGCTGTTGTGCTGTGGAAGGGCTGGGTGTGAGTCAGTGCCAAGGTGATTCTCCAGGCAGCCATGGCCCTGGGGTGGCCCCTTTAGCCTTGGCTGGCCTCTTCAACCCTCTAGGATGGTGAAGATAACCTGGGTAGAAAGGAGCCAGGCTGTGCATTTCTGCTTCAGCCCTGGGGCTTCCGTTTGAGGTATCTGGGGCGTGAACAGGAACCCTCCAGATGGATTGTTAGGTCTGTCCTCCTGCCCCAGGCTGGGCTGGAGCTGAGCTTGGCTCACAGGCCAGCCCTAGGGAACCCTAGGTCTGTGACTGTCTTCCCTTCCTGGCAGGACTGAGCTGGTGCTCTCGCATGGGTTGGACTTGGGCAGGCCAGTGTGCTGTCTTGTCCGCGCTCCCTGCATTGCCCAGGCCCCTCCCCTTCCCAAGGCTCACTTTCTGGATGACGGGGGACAAACTGTTCTCAGAGCATAGGTTCAGAAGATCAATACATGCTTGGAGATTAAAATACTTTTTTGGAGCTATTTAGTTCATTTCCCAGCCTTGGGCAACAGCCGGTAGCCCCTCACAACCTCTACAGATACTACTTTAGCTGTCAGGAAATTCTCTCAGTGTCTGACCTAAATCCTTCTTGGCTTCATTGGAAATCTGTTCCCTCGTGCTCAGCTGGAGCAAGAGGCCGCCCTGGGAGGAGCACCCTGTGGTTGCATTCCTGCCTTTCGCCCACACCGTCACCTGTTCCCCTCTGGGCATTCCCCTTTCCTGTGGGCTCAATAAACCTTGTTGCCTTCAAAAAAAAATCTTTCCTCCCAAGGCGACTGCTCACAAGAAGCAGATGATGGGAAATGGAATGCAAAATAGCCCTAATCTCTGGAGCTCAGGACTGGAGAATAAACACAGGCCAGCAGGAACTGGTCAGTTGATTGTGAAATATGTGCTGAGCGGGATGTTTTGGCCAGTGCAGCCAGGCTCCAGAGGAGCCCCCAGGTGGGGCAGAAAGCCCTCCTGAGGCTGCTCAGAATAAACACGAGCCAGAGAGGGCCTCCAGAGCTGAAGCTGGTGGCTCCTCGCAGCCCACGCAATTATTAGCCAATAAGCAGGACATTACGTGGTCCGCGCTTGGTCGCGCTGGCTGCAGCAGTGCCACATCTGGCTGGTGAGCAGGTAGGTGAGGGGGCTGCAGGATCTGCTTTGCTCCATCATGAAGAGGCCAGCCCAGCCCAGATCAATGAGCGGTGGTGGCTGCAAACCCAGCTCTAGAACCTGCAATGGCTCCCTACTGCCTACAGAATTAAGCCCAGACTTCTCAGGGTGTCAGCTAAGGCCTTCTCTTGTCTGGCCTTACCTGTCCTTTCAGCTCTTCTCCTTAAGAATCAGCAGCACTTCACCCAGCACATCCCCACCTTTTCTATCCCTGGCCTGACTCCGTGATGCCCTCACCTTGCTACACACATACAAACACACACACACACACACACACACACACACACACACACACACACACACACACACAAATACATAGATACACAGTCTTTAGGCCCTAAAGCCCTCAGCCCCTCTCACAGGACACATTTGCTACACCCCCTAGACTGAGAGAGACAGTGCAAATGGCAGCAACTGCCTCCCTCCTTGTGTCTGGACTCAGAAGGGGATCTGTGTGCATTTGTTCAACAGAGCATGCTACCCTGGAGGCAGGCTTGGCTGACCCTTGGGGAGGCCAGCTACCTTCTCTCAACAAGCCTTCTGCTACCACCTCACACTTCCCGCCAGTGTGAGCGCATCCCCTGCCTCTGCTTACAGGCCCTGCTCTGTGCCCCTTCCGTCATGTCATCTACCAAAGCCTTGCCTGACAGGCTCTAGGCTCCTGCCTCCCCAGGCTCCCTCCCTGCCTTCTTAAGTCCTGAAAGTTTTATCTTTCTCACAAAATCCACTCTGCCCACAGCCTTTCCATTCCAGCAGAGGACAACTTTATCCTTCCAACTGTACAGGCCACAGAACTGCGTCATCCCCGGTCCCTCTCTTTCTCTCACACCTCGCATCCAGTTTGTCAGGAAATGCCATCAGATTTGTAAGCTACATCCTGAATCTGACTTCCACCATCTCCTTTACCACCCCTCCTGGCTCTCTGCAACAGCCTCCTCACAGTCTCCCTGCCTGTTCCCCTACTGCCCACTCCCTATACAGCAGTTATGGGATCCTGTTGAAATGTCAGTTATTGCTCAGCTCAAACCTGGCATGACTTGCCAGGACACAGCCTGGCCCCTGAGACCTCTCTGACCTGTCTCCTATTACTCCCGCTCATATCACTATTCTGTTCTAACCACATAGGAACATGCTTGAAAATGTCAGGCATTTCCTGCCCCAGGGCCTTTGCACTGGTCATGCCCTGGAACGCTCTTCCCATAGACGGCTGCAAGGCTCACTCATTCACCTCCTTCATGTCTTTGCTCTAATGAGGTTCATCATGACTACTCCCTTCTGCCTCCTCCCCTGTGCTCCTGATTCACCTTATCTGTCTCTAGATTTTTCACAGCACTCACCACCTTCTATTCTTTGCCTTTATATGACGTGCATGGATTATAAATAAAAAGCCAAGCCCCACAAGAGCAAGGGTGTTGACCTTCTTTTCAGTAACAAATATTCAGCTCTAGAACAGTGTCCAGACTACAGTATGGCAGGTACTCAATTAATATTTCGTGAATGGAGGAATTTCCTTCTGAGCTGCCAAGAGCCTCCAGGGACAGGGGTGGGTGGTGTCTCCTCTGCCTGCTGCAGAGTTCCCAGCCCAGCTCTGGGTGCGTAGCAGGTACTCTTTCAGCAGAGAGGTGGGAGAGACGGAAGTGGGCTTGGATAACTCTGCATCCCAGGTGAGGGCAAGGACTCATCCGGGGGGCCCTGAATTCTCCATGCCCAGCTCAGGACTTGAGACGCATGTAGCTCCTAAATATGCCTGCACCCCACCAAGGGTCTGGTATCATCTGCCTGTGTGAGCACAGGCTTTAAGGTTAAGCAGAACCTGGAATTGATTCCGCAAGTCCTTTCTTCTGAAAAAAGATTACCTTTAGTGTTGGAGGAAAGTCGGGTAGCACAGTAGTTAAGGCGATGGCTGCTAACCAAAAGTCAGCAGTTCAAATTCACCAGGTGCTCCTTGCAAACTCTCTAGGACAGTTCTACCTTATCGTATAGGGTTGCTGTGAGTTGGAATGGACTTGATGGCAGTGGGTTTGGTTTTCTTTTTAGGGATGGAAAGCCCCACAAGCAGAGGAGGATGGATTGCCTCTTGAAGTTCTGACGGCAGGGGCCTCTCAGATTGCCTCTTCCCTACCCGATCTTTTCTTACTCTGAAGTTCTTACCGTTGCCCTCAGTTTTCAGGTGACACTGTAATGCCTGCTTTCTGTGGCACTTATAAGAAAGACAAGAGGCCCAGCTCTTACGCTATAATCCTGAACCAGGACAGAAAAGGCCTGTTGCTCCATCTGCCTGTGGCAAAGAGGAGCCAGGTCCAAGCCAAGGAGGGACAAGCCAGAGACTTCCTTCCAGGCTCTGAAGCCCTAAGTGCTCCTACACAGGAAGGCTGGGCACAGTGAGTGGAAGCAGGTGTGGGCTGCTGGGTGGGCCGCTGCCACCTCACCCTCCCTCTCCCTTCCTCTCCTGCCCATTCTAGCCACTGCCATGGAGAGTTTTCCATTTGTTCTTGGCGTGGACAGGAGGTTTGGTGGACTCTGGCTGGGAGCACTGGGGAGGGGCATCCCTCTGAGACCAGAAGACATTAAAGTGGCTGCCCCTGCAGTCCGGAGAAAGGGTGCAGAGAAGCTCATCTGGCCAGGCCTGGTGCCAGTTAAGCCTTGATGACTCCCCACTCTGCCCTCCCCTACTACAGAAGACTCAAAATAGATGTGAATAATATCAAAGATAAATTAGATCATGTTAGTTAGGTTAGTTAGTTATCAAAAACCCAAACTAAACCTACTGCTGTTGAGTCGATTCCAACTCATAGCAACCCTATAGAACAGAGTAGAACTGCCCTGTAGTGTTTCCAAGGAGTGCCTGGTGGATTGGAACTGCTAAGCTTAGCCACTACGCCACCAGGGTTTCCAAAGATTAGGTAATATAAATGAAATTATATTAACAAAAACCAAACCCACTGCTGTCAAGTCGGGTCTGACTCATAGTCACTCTGTAGGTCAGAGTAGAACTGTTCCACAGAGTTTCCAAGGAGTGCCTGGTGGGCTTGAACTGCCTACTCTTTGATTAGCAGACGTAGCACTTAACCCACTATGACACCAGGGTTTCCGAGATTATATTGGGGGAAGCAAACAAAAGACTCAAAAGACACCTCAAACTGGTGAAAAAATCTCACTTTCGGTTTGGGTTCTGGGGTTTAGCGCTGAAAGAAGCAATAAGCAGAGACAGGAGGCACAGAATACAAAGAGCCCTTCCTGGGGAAGGGAACAGGGTGAGCTTAAGGCGGTCCAGGGAAGTAGACAGTCAGCTTAGCCCCAGCCTGGCCATGCATTAACTTGGAGACCTTGGGTGAGTTCCCCCCTGATGTCTCTAAGCCTCAGTTTCTTCCTCTGGAAAATGAGGTGGGAATACTATCAGTCCCACAAGCTTATTGAGGGGATTCAGTGAAAAAATGGAAATGAAATGCTTGGCCTAGTTCTGGTGCACAGTAAGTGTTCCATCAGTATCAAGTCAGAACTCACACGATGACAATGGGTTTTTTACTGTTATTACTGATCTCAGAGGGTCCGGTTTGGGTCCAGGGGAGAGAGGAGGAAGCTGGCACCTGGGTGATCAGAGGAGACAGGAAGTCTGCCTGGATGAGGCTGTTCAGGCACAATTTGTTTGTTTGCATACCAGTGACCCTCCACAGCCAGACCAGGAAGCAGGAAAAGGACCCAGATCCCTCTGTGCCCAGAGCACACCTGACCGTCTAGCCACAACTTTCTCTGCCTGAAAACTCCATTTCTTTCTGAAGGATTAATTTGAGACAGCTTCAGGGAAGAGAGGAAGACTGCTGAGCTGTGAAGCCTGACAACATGGAGACAGATTCTGGCTCCAACAATGACCAGCTATGTGATGGTGGGCAAGTTGCTTGACCTTCAAGGCCTCAGTTTCCCCATCTTTAAAATGAGGATAATGATGGTACCTACTTCATAGAATTGGTATGAGGATTAAATGACTCTAATTGTAAAGCTCCTAAAACAGTATGGGACAGACAGTAGGCACGATAGAAAACCCAAAGCTAAACCTACTGCCACTGAGTCAAGTCCAACTCATAGTGACCCTAGAGGTCAGAGTAGAACTGCTGCATAGAGTTTCCAAGGAGGACTTGAACTGCTGACCTTTTTGTTAGCAGACATAGCACTTAACCCATTATGCCACTGGGGTTTCCAAGCATGGTAGAAGTGTCTGTTAAGTAAGTGTTGTGGTGTCTGGAGTGAGAATGACAAGGCTTACCCCCAATGGCACACCAGGGAGGACCTGTGCTTCCAAAGCTCTCCACACCCACTGTGCCATTTCAGCCTGCCATGGCTGGAGACTAGATGGTGAAAAACTACTGAATGAATGAATAACCCAAATGAAGCAGTGAAGGAATAAGGTGCAGGGTGGGCAATAACACACACATATTTTTTTTTAAATAATGCATGGCGTTGAAGACCTCAGGGTGGGGGCCTTGCAGACTCAAATCCTGGTTTCACCAATCATGTTGTGCAACAACAGTGAGCTTGGCACCACTTGAGCTATTGACATTGTTGTTAGTTATGCTGACTCATGGCCACCCCGTATGTGCAGGGTAGACCTGCTCCATTGGGTTTTTAAGCCTGTGACTCTTGGGAAGCAGATCACCAGGCCTGTCTTCTGAGTTGCCTCTGGGTGGGTTGGGCTAGTGGTTGAATGTTTAGTCTTTGCTGTCATCTAGGGACTCCAGACATTATCTATAAAGTGGGAACTAAGGACAGTATGGGAGCCCTGGGGGGCAGTGACTAAGAGCTTGGCTGCTAACCAAAATGTCATCAGTTGGAATCTACCAGCTGCTCGTTGGAAACCCTACTTTGTCCTATAAAGTCTCTGTGAGTTAGAAAAGACTCTATGACAATGGCTTAATAATAGTGCCTGGCCCATGAGTTGCTGTGGAACAATTCTTTGACTGAGCATGTGTCCCTTGGGTACAATGCAGATAGCATAGGCTCTGTCTGGATTCTGACTATGTTGCCCCACTGAGAGACCTCTCCAGACCTCAGTCTCCCCATCTGTAGAAAGAGGATGATATCCTCACCTCACTCGGGAGAGGAATGAAACGCACGTTAAGCCAGAAAGCTCAGCAGTGTTCCTCAGCAAATGACCGGAGCCGTCTCTCTTGTCCCTGCCTCAGCTTATGGGCGGAGCTGATTATGTCCTTTGTCACTGTCCACTCCAAGTCCTATGAGCTGGGTTGGGGAGCAGGTGTAGGAGAGATGGGCTGTAGGTGTGGGCCAGGGAGCTAGGGTGGCTCTCAGGGACTGCAGGTGGAGATCTGACCTCTGGGACCCAGGAGGCTGGACAGAAAGAGAGGTGCTGAGACACACCCCTGGGTGTGCGCATAAACCAGTTGCCATCAGGCTGAATCCAGCTCATAAGTGTGTCAGAGTAGAGCTGTACTCTGTAAGGTTTTCAAAGGTTGGTTTTTTTTCAGAAGTAGATTGCCAGGCCTTTCTTCCATGGTACCTCTGGGTGGACTCTACCTGCTTGGTTAGGAGCTGAGCACATTAATTCCTGTGTGTGCATAACCCCTTATTGTCCAGCTGATTCTCTATGAAGTGACTCTATGGTGGCAGAAAATGTAATACCTAGGCCCTGGAGCAGCACAGCACTCATGAGGCTGTAGAGGCCTGGGAGAGGAAGGAAAGAGAGAGTAGAGGTGCTTCTGGCTCTGGGGAGGTGGGCTCAAACATTTAGATTTTGTCCTGAAGGCCTTGGGGAGCCACAGAAGCTTCTTGAGCAGGGGAACAACCTGGTCAGCACACATAGGGAGAGAGGGGCCAGGAGATCAAGGAGAAGGCAGCTACCGAACATTCCTGGCCTCCCGTTGGCTGTGTGAGGACAAGGATGGAGGACACAAGCCAGGCAAAGCTGGCTCGGCCCCCAGAGATGCCCAGGCGGGTAGCCAGGCTGCCAGCTCCATGTTACCTCTGCTGGGTTGCCAGAGTGGTGAATCAGGCTGGGGTGGGAAGAGGCCTTGAGGGGAGACTGGTGGTTTTCAGGGGCTGAGCTGGGAGGCCAGGAGGCTGGGGGCAGCAGGGCTGGCTGTACCAGAGCTGTAGTGGGAATTGGCATAGCACAGACCACCTTCTAGGACTCTCTGCAAAGGTTTGCTGTGAGAACCAGGAACTACCTGGCCCTCTCTGGGCCTGTGCTGCCTCTTCTCATCCCTTACAGTTGCATGTTTCATAGCTGGAGGCAATGGTTTCACAGCAGGTCTTGGGCAGCCCTAGTACCCAGGCTGGGGAGGTGGGTGCACTTGCCTGAGCAGGAAACAGGGCTCAGGACAGGCACTTGGAAACCATCAAAACATGGAGGGCCGTGGGTGGTGCTCACATGTGTTTGGTGTTGTGAGGACACGTTCACACCCACACATTCACACAGGCTGCCAGCTCCCGGCCTCAGACCCCTTGGTGGGAGGCCAGGAGGAATGAGGTCAGTCTCGGGGAATCGGCCCTGGGCTCCCACAACAGGTCTGGGGGTCTGATCTCAAGCACAGGGCTCACTCAGCCTTCCCTGGGCTGGGATCTTTCATGGTCTGGGGCTAGTGGTAGGGAGGAAGAATCCATGACGGGGTGGGGGAAATGAGCTAATGCTCCCTCTTGGGCCTTTTTACGAGTTCCAAACTAGCCGCCCCCCCCGGCCACACATACCCTCCCCCCTACACACTATCACTTCCAAGACTCGGGGAGGGTGCTGACCCGTCATCCTTTGTAGCATTCTTGGGCCCCTCTGGGAAGTCCTCCTTGTCTGGGGAGGCCCCCTCCTCTGGGCTCCCATAATGTCCACTTGTCCAGTCACGTTGCTGAGATGTCCCTACTGCTATGTGCTTCAGCAGGAGAGGGCTGAATTTGATGCCTATCAGCACTCATGACCCAGTGCTGAGCGTCTGCTGCATTCAGTGGAGAAACGTCTTTGACCCAAAATGAACTGTGGGGCTCCGGGGGCCCTGGCCAGAGGACTGCTAAACACCAAACCCTCCCACTCCAGAAGTGGCCTTGCCCCAGCCCATCCCTCTCTGAGTTAAGTGGCTCCCTTAAGAACTGGCGGGCCAAAGAGGGGCCCTAGAAACCTCAGTGGCCTGGAGCCCAGAGGCTGAGTCCCAGGCCTGGCTCTGCCAGCATCCTGCTTTGACATTTGAAGACTCAGTCTTCTCCTCTGCCCAGGGTGCGGCCCCTCTGGCTGAGCCCTACTCTGAGATCTTGCATTCTAAGAAAAGCTGCTATAGAAGTCTAGCCTCTATTAGGTACAGTTCTAGAAGCAGTTGATGGCCGGTGGTAACTGCTCTGTGTAGGGAGGCTGCAAGGTCCTAGGGGAGGACCAGTCAGGGCAGGGGCAGGGTGGGCAGGACGATGCACCCTGCACACATCACAGACGGCCGTGCCAGCTCGTTCCTGTCCTGAGCTCCTGCAGGTCTCAAAGTGGGATTCAGCACCAGCCTGGAGTGCTCCACCTTAGACGTGAGGGAGGGGGGTACTACTGGGGATGTACCTCTCCCTTTGCCTTGGGCCCCAGCAGCCCCCAGGAATCAGGATGGCTAGAGACAGGTGAGAGTCCTGGCTGCAGACCAAGGGGCAAAGGTTACAGGGTAATACTTGGGCCCCTGGGGCCCACGGGGCTCAGTCCTCACCTGGGGAGCTGCTTTGGTTGCCTCAGTGTGGAGCAGATCATGAAGGGTAGAAGGCACTGATCATAGCCTTGAAAGAGGCAGGGTGGAGTGGAATGCATGTCCATGGGGCACTGAACAGAAGACCCTAACCAAAGTTGACTGTCCACAGGGAGAGAGCAGAAAGGGAAATTCTAAGATAGCAGAACATGGGCAGATGGCCTGCCAGCCCTGGCCAGACTGCCAGTTGGCCCTTGTCTCTGCTGAGGTATCCTGGCCTGCTAACAGTGCTGTGGAGTTGCTCACTGGGAGTCTGAAGGCCCCCTCTGCTGGTTCCTCCCGGGCAGATGATTTGGGCCTACCCAAGACCAGGTCATATCTCTATTGCCTGTTCCCTGCCTACCCCCTGAAGGAAGCACACCCAGACCACAGCTGCCTCCTGGGATTCTTCCTTAGGGCTAAGACCAGGGTGAGGGGACTGAGGCAATGGCCTGGAGCCCCAAATTTAAGGGGCGGGGGCACCAAAAACCTCAGTAATGAACATAGTATTCTAATACAATAATTTTTAAAATCAAAATTAAGGCAAAAACCTTGTGATGAACAAACCATCAAAATTTCAGGTAAAGTCAGGACCTCTTTTGCTGATTTCCCTTTGCTTTCAATGGGGCTCTACTTAAAATGTCAGTATATTGTTCATCATAGGCTTTTGGGGGATTAATTTTGGTTTTCTTTTTGGATACTGCATTAAATATTCTAAATACCACTCATCTTGATCACTCAGCTCTCTGCTGACTCCTTGAACACTGTGGCCCAGGCCAAAGGTCACTGGCCCCATGCCAGTCTCCACCCTACAGCCTCCTTCCTCAAAAGCCAAAAGCCAAACGCACTGCAGTTGAGTCCATTCTGACTCCCAGTGACCCTACAGGAAGAGAACTGCTCCATAGGACTTCAAAGAAGTGGCTGGTAGATTCGAACTGCTGACCTTTTGGCTAGCAGCCAGCCTTAACCACTACACCTCCTGCACACAGAGCTTTAAATCGTCTAGCAGGTGGTCTAGCCTGGATAGTGCCTGCAGTGGGAGCTTCCCCTCTAACCTCCTGCCCTTTGGACCAAACTCACTATTCCCGGTGATGGGGAACTGGCCACACCTCCAGGTGGGCATCCCCTCAGGCCTCTCTGGCTCTGAGACCCCAGTTTCTCAGGCCCTCTGCTCCACCCTGTGAAGCCAGCATGCGGGGCAGCTCCAAGGGTGGAGAACGTCCTTGTAATGAGGGAGAGATGGGGAGAAGGGCTCCTTCCCTCTGTCCCCAGACAACCCAAGCCAGGTCAGGAAGGCACCTTCTCCAAAGTCCAGCCAGGCCCGCCACTCCCTAACCCCCAAAGCCAGCGTCAGGATCAAGTCTCGCTTGGCCAAATCCTGGCACCCGTAGTACCTGGAGATGGAGAAGACTGGGAGATGAGGCCTACTGCGTCGCTGGTGGCAGTGGGTCCTTACTAATCAGCTCAGCGCAGGCCTTTGGTAAGGACGGAGCCAGGAGCTGTTCATTACTGACCAGGAGGACAGAATGAGAGGCCTCTGGCACCAGAGCTTTGGGAAT
Source organism: Heterohyrax brucei (assembly GCA_028571685.1). Classification (NCBI taxonomy): domain Eukaryota; kingdom Metazoa; phylum Chordata; class Mammalia; order Hyracoidea; family Procaviidae; genus Heterohyrax; species Heterohyrax brucei. The sequence continues at coordinate 55,701,815 of CM053148.1, forward strand.
CCATACTCACCGCGACCGTTCTGGTTGGGTCTGTACACACTGCCCACACTGAGGCGGCCCTGCTGCGCGCCGTTCCGCTCCCCGCCCGGTGGGGGCGTGTCAGAGCTGCGCACCGGCAGGTAGGGGGACTCCAACACGCGGAAGGGCGGCTGCGGCTCCACGGCCCGCGGTGGGACGTAGGCCTCGGGGGGCACATTGGCGTAGGGCGGGTACCAGCCGAGGCGGGGATCGCCACCGTAGGCGCCGCCGTTATTCTGCGCCGCGTCGGGGCTGGAGTCCGGGTAGGCCTGCTCGAAGCCCACGGTGCCCTCGTTGTACAGGCTGTGCGAGTAGCGGCGGTCCAGGCCGTCGGGGGACTGTGGCTGCAGCTGCGGCACGTAAGGCCCCCTTTCCGGGGCCGGGTAGAAAGGCTGGGGCTGGTACTCGGGCTGCTCCTCGCCCCCGCCGTACTCCTCGTAGCGCGTCCGGGGCTGGAAGGGGTAGATGACCCCCGCCGCCGCCGAGGCCATTGCGCTCATGCCGCCGCCAGCCCCGCCGCGGTAGTACACGTAGCCCTGGTCGTAGGTCCGCGTCGCGGGGTCGTAGTTCTCGTATTGGCTGACATAGGGTGCCTGCGGGTAAGCGTACTGCTGCTGCGGGAACGACTGCGGCTGTCGATAGGTGCTGGCGAAGGCGGAGGCCGAGGCCAAGACCGAGGAGGAGGCGGACCCCCCATGCCGTTGCTGGGAGACTGAGGTGCGGGCCCGGGCCATGCCCGTGCTGTCCCCGACAGCCACCTCGCGCCAGTTATCAGGCACCTGGCCGAAGCCAAATGGGTGCCGCGCCTGGCCGCGCACAGTGTCTGACCCGATGCGCCCGGGCAGGGGCAGGGACGGGGCCTGTCGACGCTGGAGGCCTCCATGGGTGCGCCGATGCGAAGCCTGGGGGGCTCCGGCCAATAGCACCCTAGAGCCAGTTTCGGCGCCCGGAGGCTCCGCTGGCAAGTACTCCGAGCCCGAGTTGAGCAGGCTATACACCTGCCCGTTGTTCTCCCACTGGATCAGCTGCCGCCAGCGCCCTGGGTCTGAGCCCTGCCCCGGCGGCATGTGCTGCCCTTGCGCCAGGACGCAGAGGCAGGCGCCCCACACCAGGGCCTCCAGCTGCCAGCCGGCTCGGGCCAGAGCCATGGTGGCCCCTCTGCAGAGGCCTGCTGAACAGAGAGGCTCTCAAGAATGGCCTCCTGTGCGTGCTTCTCTTCCCACGGCCTCGAGGACAGGACGGCTCCTTGCCTGCCCCAGCTCTAGCTTTGTCCATCCTGGCCTTGTCCCGAGCGGGACGGCTCCACCGATGACAGCATTTCGAGGCCAAGGGGTCAGGGCAGGGCAGGGGCGGTGCCCAGGGCTGCACGAGGCTCTCTGCAGGGTACTGGTCTCGGGCAAGACCGCCCGGGGGCCTTACATGGCCAGCCCAGCACTGGCTGGCCGCTGGGCTGGCGCTTTCCCACTCTGAATGAATAAGCAACAGGCTGGGAGAGTTGGGAGGTTTCGAGAGGACTGGTCCGCCTGCTGGGGCTTCCTCCGCGGGGCCCTATTGTCCGCCGGGTTTTAGCTATGTGGCCGGTCCCACAGTTGCTATGCTCTCTCAGTCCCTGCTGTGCCCAGCCAAGCCACAAACCTGCGTCTAAGGAAGAGAACGAGGCAGGGAATGAAGCTGGGGCCTCTGAGAACTCAGACCTGGTAATGGGGCCCTGGCAGGCAAAACAGGTCTGGGGTGTTAGCACCATCGTGCCTGTTCCTTTCTTTAGAAAAAGTAGGACTCAGCATCTCTGGTCTCCACCATTTTCACTGGCTTCTGGCTTAGGCTTTAAGGGGCTCAGACTCCTGTCCATCCAGCTTCTCCTCAGGAGCCTTGGGGTCCCTTTCTGCTTGTTCCTTGAAGTCAGTGCTAAGAGGCACTTTCCATTATTGGTGGGCCCCCTTGGGGGGAGGCTGAACTATCAAGTCCACCCTGTAACTCCTGACCACAGGAATGAGATCTGTCCTTAGCCCTGAGCACAGGCGGCTGGAGCTTCAACTTCTTCCCTGTTGGCATATCTCTGGGCCTTACTTTTATGGTCTGTAGAATGGGAGTGTGTTCCTCGGTTGGGGGGAGACTGTCTTCTCACACATCATGTGTGATTTCTGCCCTTCACCCTACCAAGCTTTGGAATAACTGAATGTACACATAGATAAAATGAAACCCAGAAGCTGCTGTCTCTGATATGGGATGGGCCCACTGTGACGCAGGCAACCTGTCAGTACAGTAAAGAGGGCAATTCAGAACCGGGGCCCGGTCTTATTGCTGTGATTAAGTTGACGGGTAATCTTGAACAAGTCCTTTCTCCTCTCTGCTTCACTCGTCACATCTGATTGGTGGAGGATTACACCAGGTGGCCCCTGAGGATGTGTTGAGGGGATTCTGTGTTCCCTCTGGGGACAGTGGAGATAGGCAGGATCTCAGAAGTTTGAAACAATATGGCATCTGAGAAATTATAATCAGAACACTGATTCTCAGACCTCACCTGGGCTGCCTTCTCCAGCCTTGGGCCTGGGAACTGGAAGGTAGAAATTTTCCCTTTTCCGCTTATAAACCACGTAGCAACAGCCTGCCCTTAACTGGGGTCCTGCATGTTTCCCCTCTACTGTGGAAACTCCTGAAGCCCCTGGAGACAGCCAGAGTGGACTTTCCTTAGGCATAGTGCCCTGTCCCAGCCCTGCCAGCCAGCCAGCAGCCATTCACCCATTGCACTGTCTTGCAAGACTGAGGCTTGCTTCAAGTGACATAGGGCACTTATTTGCCGTTTTACAGGCTCCTAATCGAGCAGCCGGGAAAATGAGTGGATTTCCAGAAACACCGCTAGCCAGCACCATTCAACACTGACCCCTCGACTTCCCAGAATGGGCTTTGCTTTAAGACCCCAAACAAGACATCTGTAAAGAGCAATTGGCTTGACTCAGGATGTCAAGCAAGGTAGGGGGACAGGCTCACTGAGGGCCGGGAGCTGGAGGGTTAAGCCTTCCCTCCCGCCTGCCTGCCCCCTGCAGTGCTGGCCTCAGCTGCTTGGAATCTCTGGGGTCCTGTAGGGCCCTCACACCAGATGGGCAGCAGCACTAGGAGAGGAGGGGAAGAAGTGGAAACAGGCCTCGGGGTACCCCCAGGCAGGAGGAGAACGGGAAAGATGTGGGAAGACAGAGTATGTCAGAGAGGTAGTGGTGCCCCACTGGCCTAGAATGGAGACCCAGGATCCCTCTCCTGGAGTCTGGCAGGGGACAAGTGCTGTCCGGGGGGGACTTGGAAGCTATGGGGGGATGTCGGCACCATCAGGTTATGGCCATGCGGCTCAGCGGCCCAGCCCTCAGAGCCAGCTCTTTGAGTGAAATCCTAGCTGATGCTGGCTCCTGCTCCTTTTTATTTTTTCTTAATAAGGTCGAATCAGAGTGAGTCAGAGGAGCCAAGTTTCCTGTTAGGCTCTGTTTGAATAAACTCCACTCTGAACATAGGTTGGGCCTCTGAATAGGCTTGCCAGGCCAGGGCTGTAGCCCCGCCAGCTGTCCCTGCTGAGACGCAAGAGCCGGGGTCCACGGGATGACTGGAGCCCCGGCCACTCCTGGGGGAAGCTTTCCCGCTGTCAGAGCTTTAGGGTCTTTGTCTGTCCCAGGGGGGTAATAGTACCTCTCTTGCAGTGTATTTGGAAAGATGAAACGAGAAGATTAATGAAAAGCACCCAGCACGATGCCAGGCATGCGGATGCTCTTCTGTTTTCTGTTGACTCCGGAGAGGAGAGAGCTTTGTCTCTGGCGGTGCTTCTCTATTTCCTATTTTTATCTGTCTTCTGTGTCCTTCCTTGCTGGTGCAAGGCTTGTGCAGGGCAGGGCCTGAGAAGGTGCCTCCCCCAGGGCCTGTTCCCTCTCCTCTGCACCCCTCCCTCTGACCTCTTTCTCCCAGTCTGGGTCTCCTGCAGTAGCCGATGAGGCCCGGCTGGGCCAGGGCCGGGGGCTCTGTGAGCCCAGGAGAACATGTCTGCTTCTGCCTCTGTGCATGCAGGCAAGGCACCTTGGTAACTAGAGGCGTCCTGGTGTTCTCAGGTGGCAGTTTGTACAAGCAGGGTCTGACAGTGACCTGTACAGGCTGTGGAGAGTGTGGAGCCTGGGTGAAACGAGGGCTGGACTCCCTCATGCCAGGCCGGCCAGGCCTGAGCTGTCTGGGAGGCCATGGGGAGAGCAGAGGGCAGCTGTTGTCTCAGGCCTGTCCTTACAGGCTGGATTCATACCCACATTTTTAAGAGGCATCTGGCTGAGGCTTACTGCCAGCCCCAGCCACTAGGAACTGGTTTCAAGGAATCCTAGAAGGGACTGTGACATGGGGCTAAAAGAGCCTGTTGACAGAGTATGACTTTATTAAGCACCTTCTGTGTGCTTGGATGGAAACCGTGGTGTTGTAGTGGTTAAGTGCTATGGCTGCTAACCAGAAGGACTGGCAATTCCAATCTACCAGGTGCTCCTTGGAAACTCTATGGGACAATTCTACTCTGTCTGATAGAGTCTCTGTGAGTTGGAATATTCAACGGCAGTGGGTTTGGTTGGTTTGGGTGTGCTCAGCTCTGGCCTGGGCTGGCCTGTTGCTGCTCCCATGAGGAAAGCCAGCGTGTGCTATGGTATTGTGATGGAGCTCCCAAAACATCCAGAGACAAACTTGTTGCTCTTGAGTCCATTCTGACTCTTGGGGGCCCCATGTGTTACAGAGCGACCTGCTCTGTAGGGTTTTCTTGGCAGTAATCTGTACAGAAGCTCACCACCAGGCCTTTCTTCAGCGTCAGAGTGGGTGTGAAAAAACCACCTTTCAGTTAGTGGTTGAGCATGACTGCATATACTTGGGCCAAAAGGGGAGCCCCAGGTTCTGGAAAATCATGGAGGAGAAAGTGGGTAGCAGACTTGACTAGTAGATGTTTGGGGGAGCAGGGAATAGACCTGAGCTGTGGAGTATCTCATTGCTTTGCAGAGGAAAGACCAAGAGGCCTGCTGTGAGTCAGAAAAGTTCCCAGTGGGGTGAGGAGATGAAGGCAGGCCCCAGGGCCTCCCTGTCCTCTGGTATCCAGGCTGGGCAGGGCTAGGTCTCCACCCCAAGACCACAGACTGCTGAGCCCGGCCCTAGGTACCTGGGTGGGCAGCTGAGGCAAGGCTGCGGGTGGGATTTGTGCTGCCTTGGACGCTGCAGCCCCAGCCTGGGCACAGGAGGATGCGGACCCAGCTGCTGCCTCTGGGAAGCAGGGCTGGAGGATGCTGTGAGCGAAGAGGCATGGTGAGCTGGCACAGAAAGTGCTGACTGTGCAGGGACAGGACCACCAAGTGACCACTGCCAGCTGGGCCTCCAGCCCACCCCTTCCCCACATCCACATCTGGTGCAGTGGTGGGGGTGAGGGTAGGACAGAGTGAGGCAGGGGGAGACTTGGGTCCCCAGAGCTAAGGCAGCTGTGGAGGGGCCCCGTGGAGGGGGCCGGGTCCTTTGGTTTGAAAGTGTCTCTCTTCGGGGCTGGCACTCAGAAGCAGTCTGGAAGTGGGAGAAGTGAGGTCAGAGCCTGCCTGAGGGACAGATGGGTTGGGGGGAGGGAAGAAACCCACCCTTCCTAGGACCCAGGGGAATTCGATGGCTCTGGCCACTTCCTGCTCTATTTTTGCTCCCAGCTCTGGAGCCCCTCCTGCAAAGTTCCCTGGAGAATTGGAAATACCAGAACTGATAGAATAGTCTGGGCGTGGAGGCAAGGCTCAGCGGAGGCAGGAGGCCCCTGCGGCCCCCTCGGCCACCAGCCCAGCTAGCTTCCCCCTCCCTGACTTTCTCTCCCTCCCAAGAGTTTGGTGCAGGCGTGGCTTTGGGGCTGGCTCAAGGGTAACATTTGAATCCCCACCCCAGCTCAGCGAGGGCCGGAGAGGGAGCTGGTGGAGGCTGGGGATCATCGTTATTACAGGAATGAGGACAGCCAGGAGAGGAGGATCTCATCCCGGGGATCTTTCCTGGTGGAGGGGTTTTGTCATCTTTGTTGGGTGGTGGGCAGTCAGCCTGCTCAGACACAGGCAGGGGGACTGCTCAGCGGGAGGGCCTCTTCTGTTAAGTGGCTCCACTGGTGTGGGAGGGGGAGGAGGCAGCAGAGTCCCCTGCCCAAGAGAAGGGCGGCAGGACCAAGCAGGGTACCAGTGCCTTGGACTGCAGCTCCACAAAGACCTGGAGAGCCAGTAGGAAAACTAAGCGGGACCACAATGGTTCTGACCAACAGCAGGCTGGCTGGGCTAAGACTCCTCTCTCCTCTTTTGGCCTTTGTTCCTTTTTCTGATAACACTGCCCCCCGCCCCTTCATTTTCTGTCTCTGTCGCCAGCACTGGCTTTGTCTCTGTCCCTGTCTTCCTGTCTGTCTGTCTGTCCTGTGCTTACACATGGCACTCTTTCTCACTCATTCTCTCTGTCTCTATCTCTGCTTGTTTTTCCCCTGTTAGTCATCCGTTAAGCCATTCACTCATTCAGTCACTGTGTCCTCTGGGGAGGGCGTGGGGGAGTTGCTGGCACTGGCTGCAGGAATTACAGAGAGATGCCAGACCTCTCAGGGCCCCATGGAGCTCGCAGACAAGGGAGGGTGACAGGTAGGTCAGTGATCAGGCTCTGGAAGCTGAGGTGGAGGTGGGGACGAAGGCATCATGCTGACTTCTGTGACCTCTTAGAGGCATTTTGGTATCAGTCTCCGAGCCTATCTGTCTATCTGTCCATCCATCCCTCCATCCATCTCTCTCCATCTGTGACTCCATCCTTGTTTCACATTCGTGGGGAACTTGTTTTCTGCTTGCTGTGGGGCACGTGCAGTTGGCTTATTTTCCTCTGGTGGGGGAGGCAGTGCCAGTGAACCAGGACAGTGGTCTGGGGCGAGGTTGGAGATGGGTCACTTGAGGGAGCAGGACCCTCGGGGACAGTCTTACCACTGTGCTGGCCCCAGGACTGGAGATGGACTGAATCTCCAGGACACCATCCAACCTGAGGGCACCGTGCCTCAGTAAACTTCTGAGTCACAGCGATATCCTGGGTTCTTCCAAGTTGCTGGCATTTGAGATTCTCTCAAAGGGGCACCCTTGCCAGCAGTTCCTGGGTGCAGTGATATGGCTATGGCTGTGGCTATGGATTAAGCTCCTTATGTATGTAATATGTATTAATATGTATGTATGTAAGTAATATGGTGTAATACGGATTAAGGTCCTTATGTATGGTACAACAGAAACCTTGGTGGCATAATGGTTAAGAGCTACCACTGCTAACCAAAAGGTTGGCAGTTCGAATCCACCAAGTACTCCTTGGAAACTAGGGGGCAGTTCTACCCTGTCTTTACAGGGTTGCTATGAGTTGGAAATCTACTCAGTAGCAATGAATTTTTGCTTTTTTTTTTTTCGGTACGCCACAGGACTGGACAAAATAAGGTTCTTAATTGATGGTAGTTCTTTAGTGTATTTGACCCCTACCCATGACCCCCATGAGTCCTTGTAGAACGTGGTTTTGCCCCACGAGAGTCTGGGAAAGGCAGGGGAACTGGGCAAAGGAGGAAGAGTGGAGATGACATATCAGAAATCTCCCGTTTAATTTTTAATAACTTTTAATTTTAATAGATTGGAATTCTATCACGTATGTTGTTGCACCATCTGCTTTGTTCGTGTAATAATATTTGATAAATGTGTTCCTGAGCTAGAGTAGCTGCCATGACCCCTTTATTTCATTTTCACTTTGACCACAGAAGCTGTCACTGCCCACAGGAGGGGATAGATGGTCAGGCCTTAATTTCTCCAGCTGTCTTCTGTGCAGGGTCGGGGCTGTGTGGCTGGCTCAGGAGGTTCCAGCTTCAGCTTCTGCCCTGTTAGAGCTACGTCTCCCAAAGGCCTGAGCCTGGATCCTGAGCTTCTCAGTCTTCCTTGGCATCTGTTGCTGGTGGATTTCACTCGGGATGTGAGATCAGCAAAAAGAGGGGAGGCGCTGGGGTATCTCAGCCCGCTAATTGAGGAGGCAAGGTCGAGTGATGTGGTTGCTTTAATTCCTATCTACCCAGGAGGCCAGCCACTACTGGTAAAACCACTTCCTCTTGTGGTATTGGAAAAAACAGACTTTCTCAGACCTTAAAAAAAAAAAAATTGCTATCAAATTGATCCCAACTCACTGCGACTCCATGTGTGCCAGAGTAGTACAGTGCTCCATGGGTTTTTCAATGGGTGGCTTTTGGGACATAGATTACTAGACCTTTCTTCTGAGGTACCTTTGGGAAGACTCAGACTGAAAACCTTACCACCCCAGGACTCACTCTCAGACCATGCAAGGTCAGTAACAGGCACTCCACGCCATAAGCGGTGCCTACTGGCTGCATGTCTACATAACTAAGAAGGAACCTTCAGGAAGTCTTCCCTGACCCCAGAAGACCTCTCCAAGGAACTCTTGTGTTCTCCAAGAAGAAAAAGCATCTGCCAACTTGCATTAAAAAAAGAAAAAAGAAACTTTAAAAATTTTGGTATAACATACACACATAAAGGTACACAAATTCTAAGCATTCCGCATGATGAATGATTCCAAAATAAACACAGCCATGTAGCCACCCCTTGGATCAAGAAAGGAAATAGCAAGCAGTCAACAACTTAAGCTCCTTAAGTTCTGCCTGTGTTGGCATCCAGCTATGTCTAAAACCTCTTGAAGATTTTCAGTGACTGAGTTATGTGGCTAAATCGTAACTGAATTAATAACCTCCTCCTTTTGCTGATTTTAATTTAGTTTTATTTTTTTGCTATTATAAATGCTGCTGTAATGAGCACTGTGTTAACTTCCTAAGGCTGCCTAACACATTACCGCAAGCCTAACATAACAGAAGTTTATTTTTTCACAATTCTGGAGGCTAGGAGTCAAAAAACCAAGGTGCCTGAAGGCTCTAGGGCAGTCCTTGGGTGGAGAAAATGGATAAGTGGTTGCCCACTAACTGAAAAGTGGGCAGTTCAAATTCATCCAGAGTTACCTAGGAGGAAATGCCTGGTGATCCACTTTCAAAAAAAGATCCCAGCCATTCAAAACTGTGGAATGCAGTTCTCCTCGGAAACACATGGACCTCCCTTAGGAAAGCTGACTGATCAGCAACTGGGCTTATAGTGTTGTTTATGCTAATGGCAACCAGTTTGGATTTTGTTTTCTCCCCACTAGCATGCACTGGTAGGGTGCAGTGGTTAAGCACTTGGCTGCTACCTAAAAGGTCAACAATGAACCCCCCAACAGCTCCACTGGAGAAAGATGTGGTAGTCTGCTTCCATAAAGGTCAACAGCTTTGGCAAGTTCCTGGGAGCTCCATAGACATATCCAGACTCCCAGGGGGACCAAGTTACTGGGCTGAGGGCTGTGGGGACCGTGGTCTTGGGCACCATCCAGCTCAGCTGGCATATTGTAAAGAAAATGTTCTACATTGTACTTTAGCAAGTAACGTCTGGGGTCTTAAAGCCTGCGAGGCCATCTAAGATACTCCCCTGGTCTTAACCATCTGAAACAAGAGAGAACAACACCAGGGAAAGATTAGTTTAAAGGACTCATGGACCACTACTCCCACAGCCTCCGTGAGACTGAGTCCAGTACAGCCAGATGCTGCCTGGCTACCACCACTGACTGTTCTGCTGGATCACAGTAGAGAGTCCCAGAAGGATCTGGAGAAAAATGTAGAACAAATTCCTAGTAACAACAAAAAGACTAGACTTACTGGTCTGACCAAGACTAAAGAAACTCTGAGAGTAAGACCCCTGGACACCCTTGTAGCTCAGTAATGAAGTCACTTCTGAGGTTCACCTTCCAGCCAAAGATTAAACAAGCCCATAAAACAATATGAGACTTAAAGGGCACACCAGTCCATGGGCAGGGACAGGATGGCAGGAGGGAACAGGAAAGTTGGTAATGGGCAAGGTCAAGAAGGGAAGAGTGTTGACATGTTGTGGGCACATCAACCAGTATCACACAGTGATAGGTGTACTAGTTGTTTAACGAGAGACTAGTTCGTTCTATAAACCTTCATCTAAAGTATAAAGTATAATTTTAAAAAAAGATTTGTAGTTTTGAAAATCTGATAGGACAGTTCTGTTCTGTGCTACAGGCTTGTTACAAGTTGAAGTAGACTAGAAGGCCACAAATAGAATGCAATCAGGAGCCGCAGTTACACGGTGGTTAAGTGTTCAGCTACTCAGTGAAGAGTTGGCAGGTCAAACCCACCAGCCCTAGAGAAAAGACCAGGCAATCTGTTCCTGTAAAGCTTATAGCCTAGGAAACCCTATGGGGCTGTTCTACTCTGTCCCACAGGGCCACTCTGAGTTGAAATCGTTTTGACGGCACACAGCATCAGAATGCTCCATGAAGGCGGGAATCTTGGTCTTGTTCATGGCTGAATCTCAAATACCTAGAATCGTATCTGGCCTATGAACCAAACCAGACCAAACCTGTTGTGTTGAGTTGATTCAGAGTGACAGCAACTCTGCAGGGCAAGGAACTGCCCTATAGGATTTCCAATGAGTGTGTGGTGGATTCAAGCTTCCGACCCTTTGATTAGCAGCTGAGCTGTTAACCACTGCTCCACTAGGGCTCCGTTTGGCATGTAAAAAAACCAAACCCACCATTGTTGAGTTGGTTCTGACTCATGGCGACCCTAGAGGTCAGAGTAGAACTAGCCCATCATAGGGTTTCCAAGGAGTGCCTGGTGGATTTCAGCTGCCAAACTTTTGGTTAGCAGCCATAACTCTTAACCACTACACCACCAGGGTTTCTATCTGGCATCTGCGAAAGGCCAAAGCCACTGCTGTCGGTCGATTCTGATTCACAGCAAACCTATAGATGAGGTAGAACTGTCCCACAGAGTTACATGGTTTTTTTACATCCTGGCAGATTCGAACTGCCAAACTTCTGGTTAGCAGACGCAGCACTTAGCCACTAAATGCCTCCGGAGTTTCCATCAGGCATGCAGTACTACTTAATAAGTATTGAATAAAGTGAATGTATGGTAAATTTCCTGTTCACCTTCTTGACTGTTTTCTATTGTAATGTCCATCTTTTTGGTATTGATTTATAAGATGTGGTATACTTAGCAGCTTTTTCATATATCACTCTTTGGCTCATATTGTGCAACTAATTTTTAAAACTTGTCACTTGCCTCACATTTTAATAGAGTTCTTGAGGTACTGAAGTGTTTTATTTTTAAACTGTTAAATTTCCAGTCATTTCTTTATGGTCTCAGACCTTATTGTTTTACTTAGAATGACCTTTGTCTTCACCAGGAATACCTAGATTGCCAATTAAATTTTCTATGATTTTATGAATTCATTTTACTTTTCTATATTTAACTGTTTTGTCTTTTAGTATGATAAGAAGTGAGAATCTAATTTAAAAAAATTAAATTACTATTCCAACATGAATCATAAATGAATTGTTATTTTCTAGTGATCTGAAAGGCTACCTTTACCATGTACCAAATATTTTTTGTTTGGCTGAGTTCTCGATTCCGTTTACTTAGCAATCAGATAATTTTTATGCTAGCATTTCCCTGTTTTAAGGATTATGGGTTTTTAACAAGGGTTTGTATCTGAAAGTACACAACCACCAACCAAATCATGTCCATGGCTGTTAATCTGATTCTGATTCATAGCGACCCTAATAGAGTAGAACAGCCCCCTGGGGTTTCCAAGGCTGTGATCTTTCTGGAAGCCAACTGCCACATGTTTCCCCCGCAGAGTGGCTGGTGTGTTCAAACCACTGACCTTTTGGTCAGTGGCCAAATGCTTAGTGATTGTGCCACCGGGGCTCCTTAACCAATCAGCTAGCTGCCGTCAAGTTGATTCTGATGCATGGCCACCCCTTATGTGTCAGAGTGGAGCTGAGCCCCCTTTTCACTGACTGATTCTTTGGAAGCAGATCACCAGATCTTTCTTCCAAGGCACCTCTGAGGGGGCGGGAACCTCCAGCCCTTCAGTTAGCAGTCAGGTGTGTTAGCTGTGCTGCACAAGTCTCCTTCATGCTTTAAAAAAAAAAAATTGTTCTTGGCTGTTCTTCAAGATGAACTCTAAATTTTTGTCTTTGTGAAGTTAAAAAAAAAATCCTTTGGGAACTGGATTACATTTATAAATTATTTTAGTGATAGTCAGCTTCTTTGCAACACTGAGCTTTTCCACCCAGCCACATGGAAAGTCTTCTATCACCCAAACCTTCCTTATTGTTGTTCTTCAGTAGAATTTTGTTTAAGGGTGCTTATTTTCAGGAAATGTAGCAATGGCGTATGTGGCAGGTGGTCTGTGAGATGGCCTTCAATGACCCCACCTCTTGGTAGTTGGTCTCTTGTCTGAGTAGTCACTCCTGTGTCGGGGCTGGACCTAGTGACTCACTTTTATTCAAAAGAACATGGCAAAAAGTGATGGGATGTTACTTTTAAGATTAGGTTATGTAAGAGTGTAACTTGGATCTTGCTAGCACCCTCTTTCTGTCCCTCTTACTTGTTCCTCTGGGGGGAACCAGAGCTGTCTTATGGAGAGACCCATGTGACAAGGAAGTGAGGATGTCTTCTGGTCAACAGCTAATAAGGAACTGAAGCCCTTGAGCTAACAACCTGTGAGGAACTGAATTTTGCCAAGAACACGTGAGCAAGCTTGGAAGCACATCTTTCTCCAGCTGAGCCTTCAGATGAGACCACAGCCTTGGCTGATACCTTTTCTGTAGCCTCATGAGAGACCCTAAGACAAAGAACCCAGCTAAGCTGCACTTGGATTCCTGACCCACAGGAACTGTGAGCTAATTAGTGCTGTGCTTTTAAGTCACTAAGTTTTGAGATGATTGATTATGCAGCACCAGATAACTAATGCAGCATTTTCTTTGTATTATGTTTTCTAACAGGTTATTAAGAAATGGGAGAACTGGTAGCTTTCCGTAGTTATTTGTAACCAGTCACTTTACCAAAGTCTATTCTTTTTGGTAGTTTTGTATTTACTATCTTATTTTTTCTAGGAAGACAATCATATTTGCAAATAATTACAATTTGTTCTCTGCATTTTTCTGGTTTTTGATCTGATTGTGTTAACTAAAACCTTTAGAACAATGTAAAATGATGCGATAGTGGAAATCTTTGTCTTGTTTACAAATTTAATAGGAATGTTTTTTGTGTTTAATCTTTTGATATTAATTGTTGGTTTGAGATTTAGTATTTGTTTTTAATTATGTGAAATATGTGTATTTTTAATTCCCATTTATGAGAGCTTTCTTTTTAAAATCAGAAACGGATGTTGATCCTTACAAAACATTACTCAGTGTGAAAAGTGATCTTTTTCTTCTCTGACCTATGCTGTAGACAGCCAGTTTACTGTAGTTCTAATACGGAATCATCTGTGCATCCCAGAAATGTTTACTCATGTGTGTTCCTTTAATATTTAGTTAGACTCTTATCAGACTTAACATGATTGCGTTTTCATTAAGACTTTATGTAAATGACTGCGGCGTATGATTCATTTATTCATCCATTCTATCTGTTAGTCTTTGTCCCATTTTTCAGGTTTTAGTTTCAGGGTTATTCTGGCCTTACAAACAGAGTTGGGAAGCACGTGAATCAGAATCCTGGCAGGAAATGTAATCCATCCAAGATAGTGTAACTAAAGTGACTTTAATGAAGGGATGACTTAGAGAAGTATAAATCCAAAAAAAGAAAGGGGGGAAAAAAACAAGCTCACTGCTGTCCAGTTGATTCTGACTCATAGTGACCCTACAGGACAGGGTAGAACTGCCCCCTAAGGGCTTCAAGGACTACCTGGTGGATTTGAACTGCCAACCTTTTGATTAGCACCACTAAGCCAGCAGGGTTTCTGAAGATGGGGAGGATTAAGGAAATAACTGGAGTCCTGAGTGTCACAAAAGGCTAAGCACTGACTCCTAATCTGAAAGGTTAGTGGTTTGGATCTACCTGGAGGCACTTTAGAAGATACGAGTTCTGACACCTCATTGCTCAGTGTCACCATGATCACCTTCAAAGTATTCCCCTTGGAAGCTGTGGACTGATGCCAACACCTAGTCCACCCTTTAAAGCAATTGTGGAACTCCTTCTGGAATGGCCACTGTGCGTGGTGGCAAGGTCACCAACTTCATTGTATAGTTGCCTCTGAAGGAGTTTTCAGCCAGTAAACAAATAACTGTATAGGAATACCTTCCCTACTCACCTGATCTGCCCCCAATGACTTTTTTGTTTACCTGACGATAAATGAACTATTGAAAGGAAGACATTTGGATGATATTCAGAACATTAAGTGTAATAATGACAACAGCTCCGATGGCTATTCCAGAAAAAGAGTTCCAAAATTGCTTTGAAGGGTGGACTAGGCACTGGCATTGGTGTATAGCTTCCCAAAGGGAGTACTTGGAAGGTAACCATAGTGATATTCAGCAGTGAGGTTTGTAGCACTTTTTCTAGGATAGGTTCATGAACTTAATTGGCAGTCTTCTTTTTGATAGTTCTTTTATCTTCAGGTAAAGAAAAACGTCACTGGGGGCCAGGACAGGTGAGCAGGGAGGGTGTTCCAATACAGTATTTGTTTACTGGCAAGAAATTCCCTCACAGACAGTGCCCTGTGAGTTGGTGCATTGTGGTGTTGCAAGAACCACAAGTTGTTTTTGAAAAGTTCAGGTTATTTTCATCTAACTTCTTCATGGAGCCTTTTCAGCACATCCAAATAGTAAACTTGGTTAACTGTCCAGTTTGTACAAATTCATAGTGAACAATCCCTCTGATATTGAAAAAGGTCAGCAGCATCATTTTGACTCTTACTTTGAACTGATGAGACTTTTTTGGTAGTGGAGAATTGGCTGGCTTCCACTGTGCATTTTGACATTTTGTTTCAGGGTTGTATTGGTACACCCGTATTTCATCAGCAGTGATACATAACACAGCCCCAAACATCGTCTTGCCTTTCCAAAATGTCTCGCAAACTGCAACTCTTCTTTGCTTTTGTTCCTTGGTGAGCTCTTTCAGGACCATTTTTGCACGCACCTTTCTCATGCCAAGATTTTCCTAATGATATCCCTATTGATGTTTACTTGGTCTGCTATGCTTCTCATGGTCAGCCAACAATTTTGATGAAAAATTTGATGAATTTTTGCAATATTTTCATCAGTTCTGCTAGTTGCTGGCCATGCCAACCTCTCTTTATGAGTGACCCTTTCTCTCCCCTCAGAAAAATGTTAATACCTCTGTACACTGCCATTTTCTTTGTGGCATTATCCCCATAAATTTAGACTAATGTCCCTCCCTGATTTCACTTCCACTCTTACCAAGTTTAACAGGAAATTTAATGTTCATTCATTGCTCTAATTTAAGCTCCCAACATTCTCCAGATAGCACACAAAAACACTCAGCAATAGTAACAAACACCACTCAGGAAGACACTGCCACACGTCAACGCGAACACAGCTGTGAGACACTGACATACTGAGGTTATGGTATCTTACTGAGTTGTGTGTACAGTGCTGCCAACGTAAGCACATGGTGGGAAGTTTGCAAACTTAATTGTCAGACCTTCTAGGCCTGGCAACCTGCTTCTGAAAGGTCATAGGCTTGAAAATCCTATGGAGCAGTTCTACTCTGCACACATGGGGCCACTATGAATTGGAACTGACTCTGGCCAACTAAAACAACAAGAAGGAAATAAAAAAGGAATGATTAGGTACCCAGAGACTAACAATTATGGGGAACTATTACCATCCCTAGATGGAGTCCCAGTGGTGCAGTGGTTAAGTGCTCAGCTGCTGTCGACGTATTAGAGCTCACCAGCCACTTGGCTAGAAAAAGATGTGGCAGTCTGTTCCCATAAATTACAGCCTTGCAAATCCTATTGGGCATTTCTATTTTGTCTCATAACAGGGCTGTGAGTTGGAATTGACTTGGTGACAGCAGGTTTGGTCTGGCTGCAGATATCCCTAGGACTGTAGGGGCTCCGAAAGGAGCTTGTGTGACTGGGGCCAGAGAGAGCTGAAATGTTAGAGGACAGGTCCCAGCAGGAGCTGAGGTTGTGAGGAGTACTGTTGTAGGGACAGAGCAGGTGTGATACACCAATCTTCTCTCCCCACACCCTCCAGACCCCTGCCCATGCCTCCTAATTCAGAACCCAGTGAGAAGTCAGGAGGCTAGAGAGCCTAGGTGGTGAGTGCAGTTTGTAGGGGATCAGCTTCCTGGGGCACAAACCCGAAAACCAAACCCATTGCCACTGAGTAGATTTCAGCCTCGTAGCAACCCCATAGGACACAGTGGAACTGCCTCATTTCCAAGGCTGTAAATCTTTACAGAAGCTGACTGCCGTATCCCCGTGCCCCCTGCACTGAATGTCAGGACTGGGGAGGTGGGAGGGAGGGGCGCTTAACCAGCAGAGGAAGCTATGCATCCTTTTTTAAGTTCTGGAAATGCCCAAACGCGACCATTCTGAGCAAATTCGCTCGTAAAATTATCGCGACCCAGCAGCTTTCTCCGAGACAATTCTTTACAACTTTAAAATGATCTTTTTCATTATTAATCTTTTCAGATTTTGTCTGCATCTTGAGTCAGTTTGGATCATTTCTATTTCCCCAGCAAATCATCCGTTTCATTGAGAGTTTCAAATTCAGTAAATAGAATTATCCTTGACATTTACTGACCATCCTCTTTAACAAAATAGTTATTTGGAAGCTCATTCTAATAGAAGAATGTGGCTCATACATTTTCTGAAGTGTCACCTTTTCTAGGTTGCCTAATGTGCGATAGCCATGTATTTTTGAGAGGCGTCTCTTTAAAAGATATGCAAAGCCTGACAATTAAGTCCATGAACTTACTTGTTCTAAGTGCTGCATACCTCGTTGCTGAATATCGCTATGGTCACCTTCAAAGAACTCCCCTTGGGAAGCTATGCACTGACGCCAGTGCTTAGTTCACCCTTCAAAGCAGCTTTTAGACTCTTTCTGGAATGGCCATTGTGCATTGGTGACACGGTGGCAAGTTCATGGACTTAATTGTCTAGTTGTCTGTGAGGGAGTTTTTAGCCAGTAAACAAATAACTGTATTGGAACACCGCACCTACTTACCTGGTCTGGCCCCCAATGACTTTTTTATTTACCCTGAGATAAAGGAAATTCAAAGGGGGAGATCTTGATGACATTCAGGGCATTAAGAATAATACGATGACAGCTCTGGTGGCCATTCCAGAAAAAGAACTTTAAAACCCCTTGTAAAGGCAGACTAGGCACTGGCACGGGTGCTTAGCTTTTCAAGGGAGCACTTCGAAGGTGACCACAGTAATATTCAGCAATGAAGTACGTGGCACTTTTTCTGGGATGAGTTTGCGAAGTTAATTGGCAGTTCTTGTGTTTCGTATTTTCAAGACACAGAAGTTTTTGAATATTAAATCAACCACATTATGTTTTTCAACTTGTCTAATTGAGGGAATCAAATACTTTAATGTGGAAAAGAATCATCTGTAGGTTTTGTAGACATGCAGATTACCTCTTGAAGTCACTACCTCTGTGATACTTCAGTGTCCCCCTTTTGCCTTTGTAGCTCTCCAGTTCCCGGTGAGCAATCATTTCTAATAATTTCTGCCCATTAAATGACTGTTGTGCTTTCTGATGGGACCTGGCTGAGGCAGACATAATTATGCACCTATCAGAGTTTTAAAATTGACTTGGCTGGTCCTAATCTTCACCCTGGATGGTGCAAAGCTAGCATACTTGGCTGCTAACCTGATGGCTGGAGGTTCAAGTTTACCTAGAGGTACCTCAGAAGAGAGGCCTGATGATCTACTTCTGAAAACTCAGTGATTGAAAACTCTCTGGAGCACAATTTTACTCAGACACACATGGGATCACCTTGAGTCAGAAGTGACTTCATGGCACAACTATTTTCTTTTTTAATATTGACTTCTAGGTCTTTTCTGTAACAACTTCTCCATATGGATTTTTTTGGTTAACTTTGATTTTGCTTCTTTTGATTCTCGCTTGCTAAGAGTGAATTCTGAGTAATTCATTTTCCTGTGAAAGGTAGTGACCCGCATGGCTATAGCCTACTTATGGCAGGCGTGGGTCTCTTTCTGTTGTCTTCTTGTGTGAATGTACCTGGTAGATTATTGAAATTTCAGGTCCTGACTGTGATCCCTCAAAACTCCACGGAACAGTGGTTCCCAGAGGGTATTCCCTTGAGTATGAGTTTCCTCACATACTCTGTGAAGAAAAGTTTCCTAGTCAAACAGATTTGGAAATCTGTGTTTATTAACATTGCCAATTTAACGACATGATTGAACACTTTTGAAAGTCCTGAAAAATCCTAAGTATGGGACTCTGTCTTGATTTGCTTAATTTAAATTTTTCCAAGTTTATTTTATGACTGGCAACTTTTTTTTTTTCCAGCACAGGTAGTGCTTTAGTCATCTAGTGCTGCTCTAACAGAAATACCACAGAGTGGATTGTTTCAACAAAGGGAAGTTTATTCTTTCACAGTCTGGTAGGCTACAAGTCTGAATTCAGAGTGTCCACTCCAGGGGAAGGTTTTCCTCTCTGTTGGCTCTGGAGGAGAATCCTTGTGTTGCATCGGTCTTTGTTCAGGGAGCATCTTGGTACAAGAACCTCGGATCTGAAGGACACACTTCCTCCTGGTGCTGCTTTCTTGACGGTGTGACGTCCTGGTTCTCTGCTTGTTTCTATTTCCTTTTATCTCTTGTAGGATGAAAGGATAGAGGGTGGTACAAGCTGTACTCCAGGGAAACTCTCTTTACAGTGGAGCAGGGAGATGATCTTATGAAGGGATTTACAGTCCCATCCTAATCCTCTAACATACAGTGTAGGCAAATCACAAAATGGAAGACAATCATAAAATACTGGGAATCATGGCCCAGCCACGAGGCTACACACATTTTTTGGGGGACACAGTTCAATCCATGACGAGTACTTACCAACATATCCTGGAATCTTTCTTCCAGTTGTACATTTTAAGAAAGGTTATTTTTGCTGTTTTTCCCGTTTTATGAGTGCTTCTGGGAGACAGTGGTGGTTCAGTGGTAGAATTCTCACCTTCTGTGCAGCAGACCTTAGTTCAATGTCTGGTCAATGCATCTCATATGCAGCCAGCACCAGTTTGTCAGTGGAGGCTTGTGGATCGCTATGATGGAGAACGAGTTTCTGCACAGCTTCTAGACACTCTCTGGAGCCCAGTGGTCTGATGGGAAACTGCAGGACAGGGTAGCGCGTGTTCTGCTGGGCATGGATGGAATCATCTTGATTTTGCGGGTGGGCTCCATGGAAGCTCATGATAACACAAAATCCTTGTGATGTTTCTAAGAATTTTTCTTTTTTTGTTAATTTGACTTAGGCTTCAGGCTTTCCACCAGCTCAGGATTATTGCCTTCTCTTTTCTTCTTCAGACCTGGATCTCAATCACGTGTTCTCCCTTTGTGTTTACAGCTTTGGGCTTTCCTTCTGCATTCTCAGAAAGCTTCTCATATTTATCCTTCACATTTCGAGGTTCAATTTTCTGTACTTTTGAACTTTGTTCTTTACAATGTCAATACAACTCGAAATTCCATTTCTGCATTTTGAGTTTCTTTACAGTCCTTCTTTTTCTTTTACAGTTTGCCTTTCAGTTCTACCTGTTCTTCAGCCAACATCCTTCTCATTTCATTCTTTCCATCTTGAGTTTCAACCCTTGTCTTTTAGAGTTTGTGTTTTAATTAAATGAATTGAGTACAAAGCAGATGCAGTCTGGAAGTTATTTATGTTTCTGTGATAAATCTTTTTCAAAAGGATTCTTTTCCCCAGTGCCTTTGAGGGCTACGCTCTCTTGCTTTCACGATGGAGAAGCTTTTCAAAGGCTTTTGTGTGTCTGCAAGTGTGTCTGTGTGTGGGGGTGTGTGCATGCAGGTGTGGTGTGTTTGCTTTCCTGTGTACTCCGTATTTATTTATATACTTTTTAAAAATCAGCATTTTCTAAAATCTTGTTTCTTTCCCCTAAAGAGGACAAAAGTAGATTCTTTTTAATTCACCATCCAGCTGATGTTTCTTCAATTGTCCTGTCGTATTCTCAGCTGAAGGATTAGTTAATACAAAAGCTCATCATGAGTTGGTGGCATCACAGCTGGGTTGTCACATACATCCCCCTACCTCATCACCAGATTTGATCCGGGAGTCTAGCTGGCTGACAGGGGGTGGGGGCTGTTCTGCTGTTTCTCCACCCCAGGTACAGGCTCCTAAAAGCTGTTATCGGGTTGTGGATCTAGCTGGGGGAGTCAGTAGGGATCATCTGTGAGCAGGCCCAGTGGGTAGCCTTACCTCTGCATTTAAATGGGGAGACCGGTGCTCCAGGGGTCAGCTGTCTGTCTCAACTGCTCTGGGCTGCTAGGCTGCCTCTCTGGGTAACTGATGGAACTATCGACCAGTCTTGTGCCTGGTGCTACTGTCTACCCTTACAAGGAAGGACGAATGAAGTATGAGGGAGAAATAGCTTTAGGGAGGAGCTTTTCCCTGACCCCCAATTATCCACTTGGCAAAGCAATCACACACACCCCAAGGCCACCCATCTGGTGACTTCCAAATGCTATGGATTTGCAGCATTGAAAGGACTTCAAATGATGGCTTCTCTGTCCTATCCTGTATGGATTCACATCCTACCACTTGCAGGTGGTGTTGAGTAAATCCTGCTAGCATCTCTGCTCACTTTCCAGGGTAGGTAACTTTTGCTTTCTCAGAAACTGGAGATGTGAATCAACCCTCGGGTCCCCCTTCATTCTGGAGCTTGTACATTTTACAGAGCTTGCCCAGCATCTCCGGCATTGGGATTTGCAGACACAGCTTTCCCTTCATTTATATCCATTTGAACCTTTTGGCTGGGATCTGGGAGAAGGAGAGTTTGTGTCTGCAGAGACTTCTGTCTCCAATATTGCATGCGACTTTTCCTCTTGCTCGGGATTGCAGCTAAGATATAAAGCGGAGTTTGAAGGGCCCTAGGGGCCCCGTGTTCTATGTTGAGAGAATTGCTAGGAGGCAGCCAATAGCTAGTACCAGTTCCCTTCTACAAACAGGGCTGGGCTGACTCTTCACATCAACCATGACCACCTCCCACAGTGAGGGGCTGGGGGCAGAGGTGGCAGGGGACAGTCACTTGTCCTGTGGGGAGTGCAGTGTTTGTGTCAGGACCACTTCCTCCTCTCTGTGTGGGGGAAGAGGAGTGCCTTTCCTCTCTGAAGCCACAAGGGAATCACTTGTAAACAGAGACAAGCACTTCAACCCCAGGTGGGTGTCTGCTGGATCTGCAGCACTGTTGTCTAGGATGAGCTGTCTGAGCAGAGAAGAAGTGAAACAGGATGGGACAGGTCGGACTTGGCCGGCGAGACCATGGCAATCCACCCAGGACAGGGGCAGTCATGATGCCTACTTCCACATCTCTCTCCTGGCCCCACAATCCCAGAGGTATCTAGAAGAGGGAGGGGAGGAATTTTCTAGACACAGATGCCTCCTTTCCCTTGGGTCATGCAGCTGGGAGGGTCACAGCTCTTGTCTGAGCAGGGATGGGGCTGGTGGGAGGAGAGGAACAGGACAGAATCCTGATTAATGAAATGAGACTTGTTCTAATAGTTGAAAGTGACAGAGGAGTTATGGGAGCCAGCCCGGATGTCATTAAGATCCCCACTGCTCAGCAGGAAAGGGGATTTCAACAGAGCACAGTTGGGGGGCCGTCGTTAGAAAAATCTTTCATGTTTATACCCCAACAAATTGAGACTCTATAATAAACCTGTTACACTTGAAAAAATCTTTCTTAAAAGCAAAGGAAATAAACAGCTCTGGAACTTGTTAGCGCCAGAAGATGGGCCAAAGCAAGGAGTTGGCAGCATGTGTGAGTCAAGACAGATGGAGGAGGCTATCGGCCTGGGGACTGAGCAGGGTCAAGGGACAAGCCCTGTCCTTCTGCTTGTGAGTGACAGAAGTCCAGTCTAAGGTTGTTGGTGTTGTTACCTGCCATCATGTTGGCCCCCAACTCATGGCGACCCCACATACAGCATGGTGGGACCATTGGGATCTGTGAGGGTTTCACTGGCTGATTTTCAGAAATAGATTTCCAGGTCTTTCTTCCTAGTTCATCTTGATCTGAAAGCTCCACTTAAATATGTTTAGCGTGATAGCAATGTGCAAGCCTCACTCAACCCATAGTGGCTTAAGCCACTGGTGATGCAAATGGTGAATGTACTCAGTCACTGGTTGAAAGGCTGAAGGTTCAAGACTACCCAGAGGCGCCTATGAGGAAAAGCTTGAAGATCTACTTGGGAAAACTCAGCCACTGAGAATCCTCTGGAATGCAGTTCTACTCTGACACACAATTGACTCCACGGCAACTGTTTTTGGTCAGTTGATTTTTTATTGGGAGGATTCTGGAGCATCTCACAGGCTCTAAGGAGGAGAAGGAAAGTGAGTGAGCCTGGAGAAGGGCGGGGAGGCATGCAGGCACCAGTGACATCTGCAAGTGAGGACCTATGAGCCGCAGGGATCTCTCTGAGCCCCTGATTTTGCTTCCTGCTACAGGTCAGCTTCATTCTTTTGTCTCACTGCTGTCTGCCTTTGCCCACAAGACAGAAAAATTGGCCACTGGCTCCCAGGCACTCTACCTTGGAAGTTCTAGCATTAGAGGGAACTGACTCTCAATGGCCCCGAGTCTGAAAACAGCAGAAGAGGGACCTAATGGCCGAGCTCAGGCCAGATGCACAGACGAGGGCCCGGGTGGTCAGGGAGTCTCGGCTGATGTTCCCTATAGGATTCTGTCTGACACCGTGGTCTGGGCGGGCCTTCGACAAAAACGCAACTCTAACAAGCTCAGCATCTCTCTACCATCCAGGGTGACAGGCAAGCTGCAGAGGCTCTGATACCAGTACGCTGTTTCCCCTTGTGAAGCTCATGGCCAGGACTCACCTGTACCAACAGCAACAGTAGTAATAATAATAGCTAGCATGTATTGTGTCCTTCCTATGTGCTAGGCCCAGGACTGTGCTCTAAAATTTCTCATTTAGTCTTCACAGCAGCAGAACTGTTTGCCTGTTTTGGGTGAGGATGCAGAAGCCTGGTGAAAGTGTAAGAACCCCAGGTCACACAGACAGTGAGGGGCGCTGCTGGCGCTCTGTCACCAAGCTCTGCTACTTTCAGTTTTGAAGACATGAGTCTTGGCATTTCTGGAAAAAGGCAGGAAAGACCTTGGGGCCTGGTGTAGGTCTCTGAGGGGTGGACTCACAGACGCCACTACCAGAAGCCCGAAAACCTCTCTGGAGCCTGTGCCCCTCACCACATCTGGCTTTGCCCCTAGGAGGTCTCTAACGGCCCTTATGTGTCCCTGAGGAATAGGTTGTCCCTTAGGCAGTTGCTGCAGTCAGCAGAGCGGCTGGGTGGCCAAATCCTCCATTCTGGTGGCACTGAGGACAGAACGAGTCCGGGTTCTCCTTTTCTCACCTCCCTTCCCTCCCCTCCATTCTAATTTTCCCTCTCCCTTCACTGGAAAGGGGCGAGGGTCTCCCACCAACAAGTGCTGGCCGTAGGAGGATGGGATTGGTGGGAGGGGCTGCTTCAGCCAGTAGAGGGCGCCAAAGCCTCTTCACACATCAGGACCTGGGTCCGACCCCGGAGAGAGGAGCACTGGGCCGGGTGAGTCGCCTGGATGTTTCCTTGTGCCTCAGTCAGCCTGTGCGTCTGTCTACACTGCGACCAGCCAACGTGCACGCACCCTCGTGTGTGCATGTGTGCGTCCATGTCTGTGCGTGTATGTGTGTCTAATATGGCATGGCCTTGGGAATCAGTAAATTAGTCTGTGTCTGCGTGAGCACTTGTGTGTTAGTCTGCGTGTCATGGTGAGTTTGTACATGGCTGGATGTGTCTGTGTTTCTGAGATAGGTGAATGTGCCTCAGTATCATTAAGTATCTTGGAACACATGTGTGTTTGTGTGAGTTGGTACTCCTTTGGGTGCGTTTCTGTGTTTCTGTGTGTATGTTTGTCTGGCTTATCCAGGAAGCACGTCTGGCAGCTGTGCAGTGTCAGAGGTAAGGGGCAGGGTGAGGGCATGTGGGCAGGTGCTGTGTGCACTGCAATCCACCGGATTTACAGGTCTCAGGGAAGTCATTGCCTGGGGCCACATCATAACTCTAGTTTCTGTTCCATCATAGGACAGGCAAGGAATGGATTTCCATGAAGAGAAGGGAACAAACAGCCATCAAACCCTCCCTCTGTGCCCATCCTTGGCTAGAAGCTTCATACCTATTCTCTTGATTGATCACCCTAGCAGTCCTGTCAACCTAGCAATATTAGTCCCATTGTACAGATGAAGACAGTGAGGCCCAGGGAGGTTAAGCAACTTGCCTGAGCCCACATAGCTGGGAAGTAGTGAAGCTAAGAACCCTAGTCTCTGTGATTCCAAAGTCCATGCTGCTTTTGTACCTTTTTTAAAAAAAAATAAATTTTATTATGATTAAGAATAATTTAACAATCTATATCAATTTGCCATACGACACAGGGAACTTTCACGGCTGCTCTATTCTAACTGCTCTCCCATCCCTTCCTCCCCAACTGCCCCCACGACAGTACACTTCCCCTTTCATCTAGAACTTTCCTTGACCCTTTGACTAACATCTGAGCCCACTTCACCCTCCTGACTTTATCGTCTCATGATGAACCTCTAGAACAGCCCCATGTACATATATTACAGTCCAAAGGTTTGTTCGTAACCAGACGCACTCCGTGTTTTGTATGGCCCCGTTCAGCCTTTGTGAGGAGAGTTGGCCATGGTGTAGAATGCAGTTTAGGGTGAGAGAGTCTGGGGACCATGCTCCCAGGGGGTCCTCCAGT
Organism: Heterohyrax brucei; assembly: GCA_028571685.1. Lineage (NCBI taxonomy): Eukaryota > Metazoa > Chordata > Mammalia > Hyracoidea > Procaviidae > Heterohyrax > Heterohyrax brucei. The sequence goes on from CM053148.1 coordinate 55,726,716, forward strand.
CTGACAGACCATCAAATGTGATCTTTTGGTAGAGTTCCAGCTCTGCCCTCTGGTCTTTCTCCCATTATGTCCAGGGGTCTATACCATGTACCCACTCTGGGTAGTTACTGTGGTGGCCGGGCGCCATCTAGTTCTGGTCCTCGCTGAAGGTGACACTGCCGCATATGGCCCCATTCATCCGATGGGCTCATATTTTCCCCTTGTCCTTGATGTCTGCCACTTACCTCTGGTCCAGGTAGATTGGGACCCATTGATATTACTTAAACAATGGTTTGGTAACTTTTAAGACCCCAGACACCACTCACTCAGGTGGCATGGAGAGCATTGTCTTAAAAAGAAAAGAAAGCTTAGGTATGCCAATTAGTCTGGATGCCCCCTGGACTGCTTTTATACCTTCTTACATTGTCACTCAATCTTCTGTCCACCTTGCAAGCAGACCCCACCAAAGAAAGGCTTTAAAGCTGCCCTGTGAAGTTCCAGGAGCAGCAGTTGGCTCATAGCTGAAAGACTAAGCTGGGGAATTAATGTTGATGGACAGTTTGTGGCTGGTTTCTAGGAGTCAAGGGATAAAGGGCTATATTTAGCTGTTTGCTGTGGGCTAGTTAGGTGGTAGGGTCTGTGTGTCCAGACCGTATGGGAGGAGAGAGAGAGCGAGCCAGCTATCTGAACCAGAGTCCTTCCCTCGGAGGTGGGTCTCTGCAGCCAGCTTTGGAGAACTCCAGCTCCTTTGTGTAGAACCATGGTGGGTGAGGGTCTCTTTATGAAGGGAAAGTCTGACCATCCCATCAGGCAGGGGGAAGGAAGAGAAGACGAGGTTTGTAGGGGAGAGTCTTCCAAGCCTGAGGGTCCATAAATGACATCAGTCTCTGATTCGTTCTGTGATTAGGGGTGCTGGTACTATGTAGACTAGCACTCGGTGTAGCTCCAAAAAAAAAAAAAAAAAAAACAAACAAACAAAAAAAACCCACTGCCATCGAGCCGACTCTGACTCACAGGAACCCTATAGATCAGAGTAGAACTACCCTATACAGTTTCCAAGAAGCGTCTGGTAGATTTTAACTGCCGACCTTCGGGTTAACAGACGTAATCACTTAACTATTAATCACTTAATCTAATCACTTATCACTTAACTAATCACTATTACTATCAGGGTTTCCTGACATCGCTCAGAACCAATAAAACAGTCTTCCAGCACCACAGACGTGTCTCGGATGTGGTCCGAGGTGAGGTTTGAACCTTTATTTACTTGATCTCAGCTTCCCTTCCTCATTGTCCAGAGACCTGATACATCCCTCTCTGCCTCACAAGAGGAAGTTGAGCCATATGCTGTGAATAGTCTTGGGGAGGTTTTCCCTGAACGAGCCATTTCCCCAGAAGAGTAGAGGGCTGAGGACCTCCTGTGCAGGTCTGCAGATTTTGTTCTAGCTTGCTCTTCCATACAGTACTCTGTCTCTTCCACATGCAAATGGGACCCTCATACTTCCCTTCAAACTGCCACCATCCTCTCCACTGAAATTTCACTCCCTCAACAACATCAGGATACAAGGTTGAATTAACCAACAGTTTGGAAGAGAAGATCAAGTCTCAGACTACACAATGGTGCTTGAAACCTTTCTTCGACATTTCTCTTGGGTCTTGCTCTCTCCCAGTTAAGTCTCCTACCTCTTTGGCTCCTCCCTTCTCTAATTTGCTCACTCATGTACTTCAGGGTGGGTGACACTCTGCACTGTGAGCCACCAAGACTTAATTTCCTGACAAGGCTAGACAGAGTTCTAAATAACAGCAAATCCTTTTCTGTTACGTAGAAAAAGCACCACCAGCTTTCTGGAAACCAGGAGTGAGCAGTCGAAAGGACACTAACCGGAGCCCGGGAAACCCCTTAGGCTTGTTGTGTCTACGTTGCTGTCACTTCTCAGTCTCTTCTCTTGCTGAGTCTATTTCCTTGCCTGAGATTCAGAGATTCTCCTAACATTCAACCAGAAGCTCTTCCTGCCAGTCCACACTGCCTTGATGGGGAGGCACCTGAGCCCCTGGGACAGAGGTCAGGGAAGGATTCTTATATATCCAGCTTGGCATCATGCTGCCCAGTTGGCCCCCACCCTACCCCCAAGCCCATTCAGCCCTGCCCCTTGAAGGACACTCAGAGCCAGGACCGGGCAAATACTGTAAACCCAGAGACAAGCTCAGGTATCACAGAATCTGGGCCTGAAAAGTTAGAGAGGGCCAAGGGAGGTGAGCGAAGACAGCAACGACTCTCTCTGAAGCAAAACAAAGAAGCTCCCATTTGTAGCAGTTTCCAATTTCCGTGGTGTAAATACTCCCACTAGGGCCAATTTCCATATCACTGGATACTGAATTGGGAAAGCAGCACGAAAGCTCGTTTCTGAGAATCAGTACAAGCCGACTTCAGGAGTCCCCTGGGCAAGGCAGGGGTCCTCGATCTAGACCCGTAACCTCAAGGATGTACTGGATTAGTGCCTCCCTGCAGCCCCCTAAATCTACGAGCCCTAAATCCATCAACTGATTTAAGAAGGGAGAACAAAAAACTCGAGGGAGCATTATGTGGGAATTTCTTTCAGAAACAATCAAATCACTTAGCAATTTAATTGCCTAAATAATTTTTACCTAATTTAAAATCACTCTTCATGTGAGCAATTGGGCAATGCATTATTAAATTACTGAGGGAGCTAGTGTCTACACTGTAGATGCAATCAAACATTTACACCTCCAAGTAATTGACGCAGAGGCGGGTATTCACGTGACAAGTAGGCCTGGGGAGCTCCAGAGACCTGGCTCTGGGTGGACTCTGGGCCTCTCTCCAGAACTATCAGTGCGCCACGCGGTGGCCTGCCATGAAGAAGGGGTCTCTAGACCTGGCCTGGTCACCCTCCTGCATGCTGTCCTGTAGCCTCTGTCCTTCCTCCTCACTCCCCAGTTCTCGCTTCGGTCACCGGAGTCTTCTCTTTCTGCCCTTGGGTCTCTGTTTCTGCCTGGCTCATCCTTTCACAAGCTGTCTTGCTTTGTCTCTGTTTCTGCCTCTACTTGTTTGTTTCTGTTTGCCTCGTCTCACACTCTCTTCTTCCTTCCCTTGGTGATTTTTGTTTATTTTATCTGTGTCTCCTTTGTCAGTCCCTTCCTTGATGTGCGTCTCACTGTTTCTCTTGGCTTTGTCTCCCGGAGTCTCTCTTTGCTACACATGCACGTGTGTACACACACACACACACACACACACACACACACACACACACACACACACACACACACACACACACACACACACACACAAGCACCTGGCCCTTGTCTCCCAGTTCTGTGCTGTGGTTCCAACCTCGCGCAGTTGCACTGTGGCCACTGGCTGCTGCCCACATCAGCCATGGCACCATGCTACCCAAGTGACCACCCCCTGACCTCTGCAAGCTGACGCTGCCTGGCCACTTGAGGGAGGTTCAGAGCTGGGATCTTGAACAAATGCTGTCAACCCATAGACAAGTGTCTACATGGGTTTCATTGTAACCAGGAGCCACAGGTAGAGAGGCGGATAGCCAAAGGCAATGGTAGCTCTCAAAACTAAAAAAAAAATCCCTGATTTGTAGCATTTGCCAATGTCCAAGGTATGCCAGTCAAGTGCCGTCGAGTCAGACCCGACTCGTGGGGACCCTAGGGGCCAGGATAGAACTCACCTCCAGAGTATTCAAGGAGCGCCTGGTGGATTTTAACTGCCAACCAGCACACCACTAGATACAGAACTGGGAAGAGATGCAAAAATTTGGTTTCTTGAGTCAGTGTAGGATGACTTCAGCCTCCTGCCTGGCAAGGGGAAAGGTCTAGCCTGCAGAGTCCAGGGAGGCTGCCCACAGGGCTGACCGCAGAGATGCCCACCACAGCCTCCCCAAGGGTGGGTCTCAGTGGGCCTCATGGGGCTGGACACTGGGCCAAAGCCCCATTTCATCTTGGTTAGTTCTTCCTTGTAGCTGACTTCAAAACCACACTCAATTTAAGGACGGGCCTCCATACTCAAGAAGGAAGGCTTCCCGGTTGACGTACCTACACTGAGACGTAAGGCAGAAGGGTGGCAGGGGGAGGGAAGGATATTCAGGGCAGAGGCCAGGAGTCAGGGTGTGGAGCGGGGTATAGCTGTTGTTGTGAGTCATGGTGGTGACCCCAACAGTTCAGGGTATAGAGCTTGAGGCTAGCCAAGGTGAGAGGTGGTATAGAAGAGGCTTCCAGAAGGACCAGGCCTTACTACTGAGAGAAGGGATTGGTCTTCTTTTATGGGCAATGAAGGGAGTCACATGATCTGATAGGTTAATTTAGTGTTTGTTTGCTTTTTTTGTTTTTCCCAAACAGGCCTTTTAACAAAGATTTAGGAGAGGTCATTTGTTTGGGAGGTGATTCTGGGGAACACATGAGGGAAAGGGGAAGTGAGACAGAGAAGAAAGGGACGTCAGCACAACAGCAACAACAAACAACTCATTGCCATTGAGTCGATTCCAACCTGTGGTGACTCTATAGGACAGAGAAGACCTGCCCCTAGACTTTCTAAGGGTTACCTGGTGGATTCAAACTGCCGACCTTTAGTTTAGCAGCCTTAGCTCTTAACCACTATGCCTCCAGGGTTTCCTGAAGGTCAGTAGGGTATGTTAACGGGCATAACACTGGGGAGAGCAACTGGGGCTCAGTCCACTGGGGACACTTTGAGGTTGTGTAGAACACCCCTCAGAACTGTCCCACTGAGGGGTGAGGAAGCTGGGGTATTGATCCACCAACTTTCATCCTGGTTATTCCTAGGGTGTTAATCTCGCTGGCCTTCTAATCTTAACCACATGTGGGCCAAGTTCACTTCCAGGTCAGTGAATGCCCTCCAGTGGAATGACTGAAGAAGCTGGAGAGCATGGCCACTGTGGTTAGAGGCAGCAGAGAGGCTTAGGATGGTAAGGGCTGAATGTCCTTTGGGTTGGGACGTGGTTGGACACATCAGTGAGGGCAAAAGGTAAAAGCCAAAGAGATGTGAGTGAGACGGAAAATCAGAGTTGAGGAAATAAGAGTGCAGAGTATCCTGAAATGTACGAGAAAGAGGCGAACTCTTGTCCCTGGCTATCAGGAGGAGGTGAGCTGGGAGCTGGTTGTGGAGTTGCTTGGAGCCAGAGTGAGGAAGCAGGTGGTCTTGCAAAAACAGTGGCAGGTCGTTCCATCAGCTGCCGGACCCAGATGGGTGGAAGGGGAGGCGAGGCCCTCCCCAGAGCACCCCAGCCCCGTGGATGCCAGCTGAAGAGCATGGGCACTGTGCTGTCACTGTGTGTTTCCATCTTCCTCCTCTGCTAGCTGTGACCCAGTTCTGCAAGCGTTTATGTGATTGATTAGAAGCCAACAAGGCCTCCACTCCCCAGGGGGCAGACAACATGCCAGGCAATAAAAGGGGTGGGACAAGGAGACAAGCCTGGTCCCTATCCTCACAGTCCAGGGGAGACACAGATGGGCAAGGACAGGCATAGGCAGCAGGGTGCCAAGCAGGCTCCCCCAGAAGGGCCAGGGGGTGTGGTGGGGGGTGCAGAGGAGGCAGCTGTTAGGTCTGGGCCCGGATGCTTCATGCAGCAGCCACACCCTGAAAGACTGAGACCCATTTAGAGAGGAAATGAGGTCAGGCGTTGCTAGATCCAGTCGGACCCAGCTTGCTTCAGCCTTCTGGATAGCTGGATATTATACACCCTCAGGACTGGGGGTGCACCCTGCCTCCAGAGACAGCCCTTCTGTAGGCACAACAACAACAAAATACTTGTTGTCCAGTTGATTCTGACTCATGGCAATCCTAGAGAAGAAATGTGCTTCATAGGGTTTTTGGGCCGCGATCTTTAAAGAAACAGGTCGCTAGGCCTTGCTTCTGCACTGCTGAGTAGCTGAGTAGTTGAGCACAAACCTCTCATGCCACCCGTGGATCTTCTTCCATAAGCATGCACCACCTACTACCTTTTGATTGAGTATCTTTACCCTTGCTGGGGAGGTGTCAAAAAAGAGCACACTCAGGTCCCCGGATACCACTGTAGCTCAGACACTGCTGTAGCTTAGTGCTGAGGTCACTCTTGAGATTCACCCCTCAGCCAAAGATTAAACAGGCCCAGAAAACCAGACCAAATGAGCGTTCCAGCCCAGGGCCAAGGACTGGAAAATGGGGTACAGGAAAGGTGGTAAAAGGGAACCTGTGGTTGAGAATGGTGCATGTTGACATATCCCAGGTTTGGTGACCAATGTCACAGAACAATATGTGTATTAGCTGTTTAATGAGAAACTCACTCTCTTTGTAAACCTTCATCTAAAGTACATTACAATAATAATAATAAAGACCAGACTTGATGGTCCCCAGAAGACATGGCCTCTGAACTCTCTGCTAGCCCAGGACTGAAACCGCTCCTGAAGCCAACTCTTTAGACAAAGATTGGACTGGATTATAAGACATAAAATGACATTGGGAAAGAGTGTGCTTCTTGGCTTAAGTAGATAGATGAGGCTAACTGGGCAGCTTTTGTCTGGAGGTGAGATGAGAAGACAGAGGGGGACAGGAGCTGGTAGAATGGACGCGCGAGACATAGGGCGAAAAGGAGGAGTGTGCTGTCACCGGGTGGGGAGAGCAACTGGAGTTACAAAACAGTGTGTAAGTTTTTGTATGACAAACTGACTTGGATTGTAAACTTTCACTAAAGCACAATACAGTATTTAATAATAATAATAAGGATGTTTGGAAGGTAAGGAGGAACTCTACACTGAGTGCACAGGTAAGGGGTAACAGCAATTTTCTAAGGTTAAGTTCTCTGGTATGGGAGGCTGAATAACACTCCTCAACCCCAAAAGATATCCATGTATATTCCTTGGAACCCGTAAAAGGAGCTTTGCAGATATGAGTAAGGTCTTTGAGACGGAAAGATTATCCCAGCTGATTCACGTAAGCCTTGAATATAACCACAGGGGTCTTTTCTGAGAGGGAAGCAAGGTCAGAGAGGAACATGAATATGACAAAGGAAGTTAAGAGGTCACAGTCATGCAAGGAAGGGGTCCCGGCCCAGCAACGTGGCTAAGTCATTCCCAGGTGGTCCCAGAAGCTGGAAAAAGTAAGGCAATAGATTCCGCCCTGGAGCGTCCAGGAGGAACTGGCCCCGCTGACATCACGCTTTGAGCTCAGGGAAAGTGACTAGGACTTCTGATCTCCATAAATCTAAGGGAATAAAACGTGTTTGTTTCATGCAGAAACCCTCATAGCGTAGTAGCTAGTTGCTACATCTGCAAACCCAAAGGTCAGCAGTGCCCTACAGGTTTTGGATTGTGCCTTTGTGGAAACTTGTTGCAGCAGCTGCAGAAAGCTGATACACCTGGAGGCCGACCCTGCAAGGCAGACCCGCAGGCAGGATTGTCAACGGGAGGGCTCTGGGGTCACACCCCGCGGCCCGTGGGAGTGGAGGCAGCGGAGGCAGACGGATGGCGCAGTGAGCTGCGGGGCTGGTCGCCATGGGGCAGTAATGTTGCCCTGCAGAGCTGCCCCCACAGGAGGCAAGAGGACCCGGCCAGTGTATGCCCCAGGAGCAGAGACTGGGTGGGGCTGTCCCCGGGAAGGGACTTGAGCTTCTGAGTGTCGCTGTCTTTGGCGGAGAGCAGTTTGAGGGGAGGACTAGTCTGTGAGAACCCCGCAGATCACAGCTGGTTGCTGAGAGCCCTGGTCCATAGGGGGTGCCACATGGCACAGCCCCGCAGTCCCAGCATCTGGGGGAAGGAGAACCTTTCTGGTCTTCTTGCTTTGATCTTCAGGCAAAAGGCCAAACTTTGTGTTTCCTAGGCCTGCTGTAACAAATTGCCACAAAGCGGGGGGCTTACAACCTTAGAGATTGATTCTCCCACCTTTCTGGAGGCCAGGAGCCCCAAATTAAGGTGTCAGCAAGGTCATACTCCCTCTGAAGGCTCTAGGGGAGAATCTTTCCTTATCTCTTCCAGCTTCAGGTTGCCCCAAGTGTTTTTCCATTTGGAACTGCATCACAGGGTCTCTGTCTGTCTTCATATGGTCTGTTCTGTGCCTCTTTTCTTCTCATTAAGGGCTGTGGTTATTGGATTCAGTGCCCAGCCAGATAACCCTGGTGGAGCTCCTGGGACCAGCCACAGAAGGCCACCATGCCCACATTTTCAATGACCCCAGAGTGTTTACTGCCTCATCCATCTTCCCTTTCCAGTCCTTTCCATATGGGACCAGAAAACATGCCTCAGACCCTAGGTTGTCACATTTCTTTCACAGCCCAGAGAACTGCAGTGCCTCCAAGTCATCCAGATGTGGCATTTTAGCAGCCTCCTACCACACCCACCTCTGGAAATCCTGGTGGCCTAGTGGTTAAGAGCCACAGCTGCACACCAAAAGCTTGGCAGTTCAAATCAACCAGGTGCTCCTTGGAAACCCTATGGGGCAATTGTACTCTGTCCTACGAGGTTGCTATGAGTTGGAATCAACTTGATAGCAAGGAGTTGGGTCCCCACTTTCCCTTCCCTAACACCTTCAAGGCCAACAGTGGTTCATTTGCTGTCTCCCAGAATCCCCTTGGCTCTTTGTCATCTCCTCTCCCCCAATCCCACCTCCAGACCTTTGCTCGCAGTGTTGCCTTCCTGGAGCCCTTTCACCAACCCCACTTCCTGTGATCTAAATTCTGACTCCCCTTTCAGGCTACGCAAAGTTCCCCCTGTCATGCAGGGCAGAGGCCACCCCAGCCATCAAGAGGGACCATGGCCATGGCCAGGGTCAGGAGCTCTGGGAGTACAGACTTGTGCCTGAGGAGGGGGTCTGAAGAGGGCACCTGATGTCCCTTCTGTAGGCAACTGCTCCAGATGGGGGCTTCCTGTGAGATGGTGAGCCACTTGTCACCCCAGGCAGGAATTGTTAGCCCCATCCAGCTGGAACCAAGGGTCTGGGCTGAGGCTCACTCATTCCCCAGGAGGTTCCCAGGGGTCCCCAGCTGGGAGAGTTATGGGCCGGGTTCTCAGTAGAGGACCTGGAGTTTGTCAGACCCCTCAGTGCAGCTGCTGGAGCATTCCTAGGAGAGCACTGGGTACCAGCCACTGTGAGTGACTGAGTCTGCACTGTCCATCACGGGAGCCACAAGCCACCTGTGGCTACTGAGCCCTTGAAATATGGTTCCCTTAAATGCATTGTAAGTGCACCAGATTTGCAAGACTTTGTGTACAAAAAAAGTAAAAATCTCATTAATAGTTTTGTATTGATTACGTGCTGAAACAACACTATGAGTCTATTGGGTTAAAGATATTATTAAAATATCACCCATTTCTTTTTACCTTACAGTGCTAGTAAAAATTTCTAAATTATGCATGTGGCCTGGATTTATGGCTCATACTACATCTTTACTGGATGTGGATTTTGGGGTGATTTTTCACACTGTGAATGGGTAACAGCTGGAAATGGAAACAGGGGCAGCCTCTGAAACAGAGGCTGACCCCAGCTCAGCCCTGGTCACAGCTGTGGCAGTGCTGGCACCGTGGCTGACCCTGTATCGGGAGTGCATGGCTTAATGTGGCTGCTGCCCAGGCCTGGCAGGGCTGTGCCTGGAGCAAAGCCTCTGCTGCTGAGGGGTTGTGCCTGCATGACAGTGGGATGAGGACCAGTGCGCCCCAAGGAGGCCCGTAGCCAGGCGTGCGTGCGTGCGTGCGTGTGTGTGTGTGTGTATTGTCCAATAAGAAACTAATTTGTTTTGTAAACTTTTGTCTAGGGCACAATAAACAAAACAATACACACCCACACACTTCTCCCCTTATTGTTGCCAACATAACAAAACTATTTTAAAATATTAGGCCTACCATGAATTTAATGGAAATTGCAAGTGGGAGTGTCCCATGGCTTCAAGCCTTCATATACCAAACACTTGCAAAATGTAGCAAAAATAAATACCTCATTACCCTGGAGAAATGGCTTGTCCAAGGCCCCCACTCCTGTCAGGCCACCCCAGGTGAGAGCACAGGCCATCATCTGGACCATTAGGACAACTGTCGTAGTTCACAGTCAATCACACTGGTCCACAAAGAGTGTGTGTGTGTGTGTGTGTGTGTGTGTGTGTGTGTGTGTGTGTGTGTGAAAGAAAGGGAAGGATCCTGGGCCAAGGAAGGGGGCCTGGAGGCGGGGCATGGTACACCTCACCCCTGCCCACAGAGCTCTGAGGGTACCAAGAGAAGCTTCCAGGGGATCCTATGGCTCCCCCATTCCCAAGCTTCCTTCCCAGGAGGGTTTTGTTTGCTGCCAGATCTGTGGCCAGAGTGGAAGGCTTAGGACCTCGAGAGCCTCCAACAACGAAGGCCTCCTGAAGCCCCAGGCAGAGCTCAGAGAGCGACTCTCACAACCTGGGCAGTTGTCTTCTCCCACCGAGGCCTGTGCTGTGGAGGGGGAGCACTCTCTGCAGGACCCAACATGTAAATGCAGGTTCCACAGGAAGCAGGAAGTGGCTCACCGCAGAGGCTGCATTTTGTGGTAGTAGAAAGCACTGTTGTAATGTCCTGGAGAGGCCCTCTCTGTGGTGGCTACCACTTCTCATGCCAAAGAATAAATGATAATGGTGCATCTGACCCAGGCAGTGTCAGCCTGACAGGGGCCAGTTCTTTGAATTTTGATGTTTTCTGGAGTACACACATTATAGACATATCTGCACTACATACAGCCTGTAAGGTAGGTATTTTTATTTCAAATTTGTAAGTGAGAAAACAGAAGCTCGAAGAGGGCAAACATCTTGTCCAAGGTTGAACAGCTGTTAAATGGGAGGCTGAGGCTTGACTCCAGGCCTGTCTGTCTCCTGAATCCAAGGGCTAAACTTTGTCGTTTCCCTGGGGCTGGGCTTCTGAGGAGGGAACTGTAAGGATCGTGTCAGGCAGGGCAGTTCTGGAGACACACATTGCAGCGACCAAGGTCAGACTGAAATAAAAGTGAGGTGATGGAGAAGCTGAGGGGATCTGGGCCATGTTGGAGTGACGAGGCCACTTCTGACTTCCGATGTCTCCCAGCCCCCACTAACCATAGGCCTGCCACTGCCACCATCACCGACACGCAAGGCAAAGTCACTCCACTGCACGTGTGCAGCCACAGGGTCCCTGTGGATAAGGCTCCTGCTACCCCAGAAAGACAGAGCAGATGCCTTCACTGGCTTGTCACTCTTCCTCTATTTCATAGCAGGGCAAACCAAGGCCCAGTGGGAGACAGTGATTTACTTAACAGCAGGTCATGCCCAAGATCCCTTGAAGACCTCAGGGCTGCCATACTAGTGGAACTGGGGTAAGTAGCTGAATCTTTACCAAAGAGAGAGGTTAGGTGTTGTCTCTGAGCTTTCTTTAGGTCTGTGTTGGGAACCTCAGTCCTCCTCACACCTCAAAGACCTTACATCTTTTCTTCAAATTCTTTCCCATCTTCCCCTGCCTTTGTTCTGCCAGGTTCCCAATATCTTCCCCTATGGAGCTTAAGAACCTGGAGAACCCATCTTCAACAGCTCCTTCCTCATCATCTTTACCTTCTCTGTCACAGCACCGCCCTCATCATCTTTACCTTCTCTGTCACAGCACCGCCCTCATCGCATCTCGGTTGCCATGACAACCTTCTCCTCCCAACTGTATCCTTGCCGCTGTTCCTTAAGCCTCCACCTGCATCTTCCCCATCGCCGCCATCACCTTCTGCCACCATTGGTTCTACTGCCTGCGTCATAGCATCACTATCACCCTCGTCATCACGGCTTCCACCACCGTCTCCTCCACCTTTGCCATCCTGCCCGCATTTACTGTCACACTGCTGTCATCGCCACCTTTGTCCCCAGCATCACACCTGAGATCACCTCCCTCATCACCGTCGCCACTGCCAACCACTACCATTACTGCCATTCCATTTACCTTCTTTACCACCGTGGCAACATCTCGTCCAAGCCCCTTTCACCTCTGTCATTGCCATTATTCCTATTGTCCTCATCCCCATTGTTATCGTCACCTTCTCCCCTCGCCTCCACCTCTGTCATCTCATTTTCCATCCTACCACTTCTACTGTTGTCTCTGCAATTATCTCCACCACCTCCACCATCCCCGTCACCACTACTCTGTCCCCCAAAGCTCAGTGCTGCACCTTGAACCTGGTGCTTGGGCATGGAGCCCAGTTCCAGAGACGAATCTTGCCTGGCTGACAGTCACCCCTGCTCCGATTTCTCAAAGCAGAGCATCAGCAAGCCACTGTTGCCCTCAGAGCTGGTCCTTCCTCAGGATGCTTCCGACAGGCGACAACCCTTGCCTCCCTGCCAGCCACGCCTGTACCTAAAGAGACAGCTGCTGTCTGGTTGAAGGATGGAGGCCATTAATCCGGGGCTGCCCCTTGTTTGCATAATGATCACGTGTATTTGCATATTAGATCCCAGCCTCTGGATGCTGCACTGTGGGTGTCTGGGTGCCATTTGTATATCACTGCAGGTGAGAGTCAGTCCTTTGGGACTTCTCACTCATTAATTCCTTAAAGAGATTCTTTGATGTGCTGGTTGAGAAAAAAAGTTGGAATGCTTATTCTGTAGTCAGGTGGTTAAAGGGGTCTAAGGTGGGGAGTTGAGGCCATCCAGCTCAGAGCTCACGGGGAGAGGGCAGCCCAGGGTTTCAGCATTGTCCAAGGTCAAGCGTCATCGTGTGTGTACGGGGGTGCCGCATGCAGAGACAAGCTCTACTTCTCAGTGTCTTTTGGGCCATAGTACGCTCTCCGTGTGACCTTGGGCAAGTCCCTTCCTGCCTAGACCTAGACTACTTCTGTGTCAAAGGAGGGGGGGTCAGGCTAGCTAATTACTAATCCTCTCCACAGGATTCTTGCTCTGAACTCTGGTTCTCAGCCCTCCCTGCACGTAGAATCACCTGCGGGAACTTTTCAAAGACACCAGTGCCCTGGCCCCACCCCTAGATATTCCGGTTTAATTGGTGGGCCCTGGGCATTGGTTATTTTTAAATAGCTCCCCTGGTGATTCCAATGTGCAGCCAGAATTGAAAGCCATTTCATGTGACGATAGCCTCCTGCCCCTTCCCCTGGTCCCTTAGCCTCCCACTGGCTCCCTTGACCCACCTCCTTCATTTCTGGTTGCTAATCTCTTCCCCACTCCAGGCTCACCTAGCCCCAGGGCTGGTAGGACAGCTGGATGCTAGTGCTTTCGTTTGAAGTCTCAGAAATAAATCCCTTCCCCTCCTGGGCTGTGTGGCCATAGCCAGCATGTGGCAGGGAAGCACTTGGCACTAACTGGAATTCCCTTCTCTCTGCCTTGGTCTGGCTATGCCTCATCTCCCAGCTGCTCCTGGGGCTGGTCCAGAGGGGTGTGTAGAGGCAGAGATGCATAAGGGGATGAATCCTGCCTCACTTTCCCCAACTCTACATAATACCCTGCCCCCCCACCTCCCTTTCCCAGAGCTTGTTCAGGTCTCAGCTGACACCTCCCAGACTTGGCCAGTCTATTACTGTGCCTGGATTGCCATGCCCAGCACAGATTCTCCCTCTCAACCTTGCAGACCGGGTTCCTGGTAACTCCAGAGCCCCAGTCCAGTCCAGTCTTGGAGAAGGGGTGTCCAGAGCCACCTGAACCCCTTTTCAAATCAAGATGTAGTAAACAAGGCTGTACATTAGGCTTCTTCCAGACTCGCTGGGGTCAGAACAGGAAGGACAGGGAAGTGGGGGCAGAGCCTTCCCACACCTTTTCCCACAGTCCAGTCCTGGAACATCTTGGCCCCTCCAGGGTCCTCAGTTGCCAAGGGCAGGAGTGACCTGTGAGATGGGGGCCTGCCCTGCAGACAACCGGAGAGGAGATCAAGTGTGCAATGGCGCAGCGGGATGGCAGACCCCAAGGGAGGGGTGGGTGGGGACAGGGGTGACATGGAGTCCCCGGAATCCACAGTGAGGCATTAAAAGTGGAACTTCAGAGCTCATCTGTCAGGGTTCAGCTTCTGACTTGACCATCACCAGCTGTGTGATCCTAGGTTTCTGGTTTCTGAACAGCAAAGAGAAGGTGATGGCTGTGCCTAGTTTATAAGTTGGAGGATCATATGAGAAAAAAACCTAAAAGTTGTTTGTTGTTGTTAGTTGCTGTCAAGTTGATTTGAACTCATGGCCATCCTGTACGTGCAGATTAGAACTAACTGCTCCATATGGTTTGCAAGGCTGTGATCTTGAAAGCTGATCACCAGGCCTGTCTTCCTAGGTGCCTCTGGGTGAGTTCAAACTGCCAACCTTCAGCAAGGAGTCTGGTGCTTAGCGATTTGTGCTACTCAAGGACTACAAAAAGTGCTTGGCACAGGGCTTAGCAATTACTCAGTCACTGCAGCTATGATTATTGTGAAGGCTGGAACCACAGTTCTTGTTCCTGACCTCCGGAGCTCCAGGCTCATGCCTTGTCCTGACAGTGTCCTCCCCCCGTGGCTTTAGGCCAGCAGGGATCAGTGAGAGGATGGCACTGGAGAAACTTTGCTGCTTCACCGTTTTGGGACTAGGACTGCAGCTCCATGTTGTGGATGCATCCTGGAGAGATCAGTGGTAACAGCAGCAGGGGTGGCAGGGCAGAGCAGCTCCTCGAGGCTACAGCTTCAGAGAGGTAGCTCAGGGCCACTGCTAATGAGCTCTAGGCTTGCAGCGCCTGGGCTGCACTGACCTGGAGGGGCAGGGGTCCAGAGGGCCTGCTCCAGCCCCCTCCCTCCGCTAGCAATTAGAGAATCAAGCCTCTAATATATGCATGGGTGGAACTGGCAGTATTTGGTGACAGGTTGAAAGTGTGTGTGTGTTTAGGAGTGCACTGAGGGAGACGGTATAGTTTCTTTGATCTAAATGGGCTTGAACATCCATTTTCTGAAAGGCAGGCTAAAGCAAAGAGTTTCTGATATAGTCATATTTTAGCTGGCTGAATAAGGAAACCATCAGGGATACCTAAAGGCTGAAAGGTGAGTGGTGTGTGTGTGTGTGTGTGTGTGTGTGTGTGTATGTGTATGTGTCTTTGGGACTGGGATGGGGGAGTGGTAAGGGAAACACATCCATGAGAAGCATCAGCTTGAAGGCCAGCTGTACAAGTACCACTGATCACTTAGCCACATTCAAGCAACACTAGTGGACTCTGTTGGTGGTCCCTAATGTGTGAGTGACAAGCTTCCGTTAGTTGAGAAAGAACTCTCATTTTCCTTCCTGTCTCACTACCTCCCAAATTGTCCTGAAACGTCTGTCTTTTCTTCCTCTTCATCTCCTATTCCTCACTTTTCGTCTTGTGACGCCAGGGCCCCTGACTTAAAGTCTGGCCACATCAGTGGGTTTGGGTCCTACAATGGGGTTATGTCCTCCTTTCTGCAGATGGAGAATGCCCCTTGCCCTTCACTGGTACCAGGTCTATCCAGTTACAGCCTGAGGGTGGGTGCAGGGGCTCCAACTCAGAAACCTGTTTCCTTTCTCCATCTCTGAGGAGGGAAATACAGACCTTGGAGCCCAGAGAATCTGGAGATCTCTACGCTATGTCTCCCTGAAGCTGTTAAAAAGTAGAGAGGCATTTTCTTGACTCCAGGAACAAAGACCAGGCTTGGGAACTTTCAGGGAGCTAGGGAAGGCGAAGGCAATGGCCTGCACTGAAGAAGCTTGGAACAAGGAGGAGAATGGTGGAGGTGAGGTCA
Organism: Heterohyrax brucei; assembly: GCA_028571685.1. Taxonomy (NCBI): domain Eukaryota; kingdom Metazoa; phylum Chordata; class Mammalia; order Hyracoidea; family Procaviidae; genus Heterohyrax; species Heterohyrax brucei. Next base: position 55,742,379 of record CM053148.1, read on the forward strand.
TGGGAGGGACAGAGCCAAGTCAAACTTTCATAGCAAGCTCAGGATTGAGATTTGGAGAGTTTGATGGGACTTGAATGCTTCCATTTCCTTTATTTCCACACCGATGGCCACTGTGATCCATTTAAGAATGTTATGTCCAGTTCTTGCTCATTGAAAGTATCTTGGGTGCTAGTTTTTCCAGAATAAATTGACTGCTGTTTCCATCTCTACCATGATTGCTATCAACACAATCATCACCATAAATATCAGTACAGACACTGAATAAGCTTCTGTTGACTGAACGAATGTCAACACTACCTCTGCCACCTTTGCTGATCTCATTATTGCCATCACCGCCAGCACTGATACCACACCTCTGCCGCTGAGGCTACCACCACTGATGCAACCGTGACTATTGCCTGCACCATCATGAGCGACATCACCCTTCTGCCACACGTAACACCATATGATGTCACCACCATCATGGACATCACCACCGACGTCGCCGACCCCATCATCACTGACATCATAGTCGCTGCTGCCACCATCAGCACTTTTGATGTTCTCATATCACCATCCTCACTGACGCTTCCACCAGGGATGAATTACCCAAGCATCCTGCTTACCGGATCATCTCCAGTGAACAATTTTGCATTTTTTCACCGCACTGAAGATTCTGCTTCTAGGTTTGGACGGCCTCGCTCTCTCTCACCCAACCCCACAGCATTTTCCTACAGAATCAAAGCCTCTTTTCAAGTTTACAATCCCTAGCAAAAACAGATGACCCAGTAAGCAAGGGAAGCACAGGCTTACTTGTGCTGCTTACTTAGTAATCTTTGTTGAACAAAGATGTGGTAAGATCTGTGTGAAATTGTTCACTACAAATCACTGCGTAAGTACAAGTCAGCCCATGCTTACCTTGCTTATTGGTGATTAATTACCTTACTTATTGATGAATGCTACCATGGTACTGCTGCCATAACCATTAGTGACATTATCACTGTTACTGTCACCACCACCTGTACTGACATCACAGCTTCCCCTTGTCATGATCGTCGTTGCTACCGTCATCACTGACATCACCATCACTCGCCACACCTGCCACTATACTGCCACTACTGATTGGTCTTCTCTCCTAGAGCCTTGTTTCTATCCTGAAGACCACAAAGGAAAATTTGCAATTCTGCACTCTTCAAGGTAATTGTCTGATCTCCATTCAATTCTAAATGTCTTGGAAATAGGACTTGTGTCCTTTTTTCCTTTGTTGTTGAAGGAAATAGTAGGTAGTTGGTAACCCACAGAAAGTACTCAATAACGTGTGCTGAGTTAGGAAATTATTTAGGTCAACATAGTCCCTATGTGGAAAGAACTTATGCTTTAGGATTTCAGTAGTCCTGCAGTTTTGTGTCTGATATGGACCTTGCTAGAAAAAAATAGCACTGGATTACCTGGTTGATAAACAAAGGTGAAGAGAAAGTCATGCTGGTTTCTTGATATGTACCGCATCCTGGTGGGTAGACTCTAACCTACAGCCTGCCGGGCTGGAAGCTCTGCAGATGAGCAAGAGAAGTTTGGCCATTCTACAGTCTTCACTTCTCTTACCACCTCACCTGAGATTCAGCTGAACTTGGATCAATTTAGCATCAAGACTTTATCCAGTTTATCTCTAAGACCCAGCAGGGGATTTCAGACATGCGCCCTAATCGGTCAAAGGTCCTTGGAGGTACCATAGGGAACAGTGTGAGGTTCAAGGAGGAATCGACACGGTCACAGAGGGTAGGGCTTCGGGCATTCCACCCAAATCTCAACCATAGGCATTTTGGGATTTTTTTCATAATGATTCCACCTATTTTTAGAAACAGGTTTGAGAACCATTGGCCTAGAAAATGAATTTTTAGTTTTTTTTTTCAGTTTTGAAATAGATGTTTGGCGTGATGTGTATGTCCCAACCAAAAATCACAGGCCAGCTAATGCCATCAGGCCAAGAGAACCATTAGGAAATGTGCATCTGGTATTTTTATTGATTCTTTTCTTCCCAAGGCTACTGTTAGCTCATGACAGTATCTTCTAGTCTGGTTCTTTGGTAAAAAGTAGACAGAATTTCCTCCTTGGAGAGGTGCAACCTCTGCAGGATTCTTGCTTAAATAACTCTCTTAGGAATGGAAGGACAGGCAGGACCACACTCGTTAGTAACGCCTACTCAGCAGAGAGGTGGCGGCCAGAGACACTCAGAGCCGGGGAATGGACATTGTCACCCAGCAGTGCAGACCAGGCACTAACCGGCAACACAGTGTCTTTTGAGTAACAGTCGCTGGATGTGAAGGATGAGTGTTGAAGGAAGGGGCAGTTGGCTAAAGAGGGAACAGGCTGGTTATGCCTTACCCCAAAGACCAGGATTCACGGCAAAGCCGAAAGATGCCTCCCCACTCAAAAGATAACAACTGGGCAAAGCTGTGTGTGTGTATGTTGCTGAGCAGCTGTGGGGCTACCTGGGCAGCTCAGCCCCTTTGTAGTCCCACCCCCTACTAGGCAATCTTTGTGGCTGCCCTCAGGGAACCCCTCAGAGCAACCAGCCAGGACCCAGGACAGGCTGGGCAGGGGGCTTGGGGCTGTGACCTAGCCAGTGGGGAGCAGGTGAGTTGTGACTCTGCCCCCTGGGAGAGTCTAGGCTGTCTGCCCAAAGAAAGGATTGCATTCTCTGGAGAAACCAGACGAGGCTGAAAAATTTCAGCCATTTGCTCATTGAGAAATAAGGTGCAAGTGTGGGGGAGACTTCGAAATGAAGAGGGGTATTGCTGCTGGTCAGAGGCTTGGGCTGTGTCCTGTCATGATCTGCTGGGGAAGCTCTGTGAAGACCACTGAACTGTGGGATTGGCATGCAGGAATGAGAGCCGCGGAGGGAACAAGGCCTTCCGCTTAGGACCTGAGTCCCATGCACTGACTGCCTCAGTGTGTTTATAACGCCAGTCTCCTCTGTTTGTGGACCAGCCACGCTGTCCCCCAGGAAGGTATTTTTTGTAAGCTCCACTACGCCATTGTTTTTTTCACATGTTACACATAATCCTTATTAGACATGCTCAAATTTCCCTTCCCCAGCAGCCTTCCAGGCTCTTGAAGTTGGCTATATCCTTAACCATTTGCTTCCCAGTGTGAACCACTGCAGACTTGGGAACTCCTCAGAGACAGCAAAGTTGCTGCTAGAGGCTCAAGTGTGTTCCCCCCAAAGATATGCTGAAGTCCTTAGCCCTGTACGTGTGAGCACGACCTTGTGTGGAAATGAAGTCTTTTCTCTGATGCTGTTACCAGTTAACGTGGCAGGGTGGACTCTAAACCCTCTGAGTGGTGTCTTATGAAAAGGGAAAACAGACAGGTACTACACACAGGGGAAGCCAGAGGCTTTATGAAGATGTACCCGGAAGTCAAGGAACAATAAGAAATGCCTGGAGCTACTAGAAGCTGGAAGAGACAGGGAAGGCTTTTCCCCTGGAGCTGACAGAGCGTGGCCAACGATGCTAGAATTCAGATTTCTGGTCTCCAGACCTGTAGGACACTCTTCTGGTTTTGGTAGCCTCCTCTTCCTAGTATTTTGTTATGGCAGACTGGGAAGCTAAGAAATTGCTGATCACACATTGCCTTCCAAGCACGCACCCTCTCTCTAGCCCTCCCAGGTGCTCTTCTCACCCAGAAAGCCTCTCATCTTGTTGTGCAGTCTTGTCTTTGGGTGTACATTCCTTCACAGTCCACCCTCCTTCCACCCTACAGTCAAAGGAGACACCCAGCCACAAACTGACTCCAAGAGACTGTTTTTACTGTGACTGTATTACCTGTTCCCTCACCCTGGAGCCCCGTAGGCCTTGACCCTGACCTCATGGCTACAGAGCCACCTTCATCCTGTCCACGGGGCTTCTTTGCATTGTGGGTATTAGTGTCGTCAGAGAAGGAAATCTTTTAATGGCTGAGGAACCTGGAAAAGGAGAGAGTTTGGGCAGGTGTGAGGGGCATGGACAGTAGTCCGTTATTTTCATTCTTTCGTGATGTTCTTCTGAGCCTCTGGGTGCCCGGCCCCATGCCCAGCTCCACTGTAGGGACCCAGGGAATGGGGAACAATAGCCTTGTCTCAGGAAGCAGTGTGCTCAGGGACACAGGCATTGCACTGTGGAGGAGATCACACAGAGCAATAGTGGGGGTGGCTGGTGGCAAAGAGTGTGGCACAAACTATGTCTCTGAGGTTGAAACTGCCTGGTCTTGGCTGAGTTTGGGAGACCAAGAAAGACTTCCTGGAGGAAGAGGACAAATTATCTGGGCAACTTACATCATTTTGCATGAGCTCAGCATACACTAGGCAGGCTGCAGAGATCAGCTCATCAGCATCAAGATCGATGAGATTGTTGCAAGCCTGTCCAGGGAGAAAGAGGTTGGAGGGGACATGCTCTCCTGAGCCCTCTAGAGATGAACCAGTTGGACAGTCTCATATACGAGGTCTAACAATTAAGTCCGCAAACTTAATTGTTTTAAGTGCTACATACCTCATTGCTGAGTATCACTACAGTCACCTTTGAAGTACTCCCCTTAGAAAGATATACACCAGTGCCAGTGCCTAGTCCATGCTTCAAAGCAATTTTAGGACTCTATCTGGAATGGCCATTGTGCACAGTGGCATGGTAGCAAATTGGTGAGCTTAATGGTCTAGTTGTCTATGAGGGAGTTTTTAGCTGGGAAACTAACTGTATTGGAACTCTGTCCTTACTCACCTGATTAGGCCCCCAGTGACTTTTTTCTTTACCCAAAGATAAAGAAAATATTAAAAGGGGGACGTCTTGATGACACTCAGGGCATCAAGGGTAATGTGGGGACAGCTCTGATGGCCATTTCAGAAAAAGAGTTCCAAAATTGCTTTGAACAGTGGACTAGGCACTGGCATTGGCACGTAACTTCCCAAGGGGAGTACTTTGAGGGTGATCATAGTGATCTTCAGCAACGAGGTATGTAGCACTTCTTCTGGGATGAGTTCATGAACTTGTCAGTCCTCATCTATGTTAAGCCAAGAAGTAGACATACCACCTGCATCACTCTGTGTTCCTAGGCCATCCAATCTTTGTCTGATGAATTAACTTCAGTATTGGCATCAGCTCTGGGCTAGCAGCAAGTCCAGGGGCCAAGTTCTCAGGAAATGTCAAAGTTTTTTGAACAAAGACTTCGACTGCATTTTTAAAATGTTAGGAAGCTCTGAGTTTTTCCCCTACAGCATTAAGCGGTTTACTGTGGAGCAGCCAAGTCTAATGGCTAAAAACACTTCAAGGTCTCAGTTTCCTTGTATGCTGAATGATGATGATGATGATGACAGTGATAATCACAGTCTCTACTGTCTCAGGCTGAAAATAGCTGGCCTATTAGAGAGAAGCACTCAGTGCCGTGCTGGACATAGTAGGTGCTCAATAAAACATTCACTCTTATCACTATATAGTGCTGATGCCCAGCTCCCGCGAGATGAGGTGGGGGTGATCCAGGCTTCCAGGAGCCAGTGGGCCAGACTTGGCCTGAGTTTGCTCACCAAGAGGATGTCGTCACCATTCATGCTCTCCTGCAGCACCCGCTCGCGCACCAGCTGCAGCATACTGTAAGCCACCAGCACCTGGAAGTTCCGGCAGGGCTTCCCTGTCAGCAGCACCTGTGGGCAGCACAGCTCAGCCGGGGCCCCTGAGCCTGAGACCATAGGGGCCTCAGGTGGGGAGTTTCCCACCGATCGCACGCCTGCCCTGGGCCTTACTGTGGACCCACTCATTCATTTATTCACTCCAGCAAGTGCTCACAGGCACCTCCTGGTTTCCAGGTACTGTGCTGGCTACTGCGGCATCCAGAGATAAAGGCTTCAGGAAGCTGATTAGAGGGAGGGAGGAAGAGAGGGAGTGATAGAGAGAGCAAAAGAGAGTAAACGAGAGAGAGAGACTGGATAACCATAGATAATATTTAAGCGGAATTTTGACACGGTAAGCGGAAACTGAATTCACAGGCATCACCAGAGTCCTGGAGGTGGTCATATGCTTAAACTTGGAGACCCGCAGGCCAGGAGGGAGTGGTGAGGCAGATGGGGCTGACTCATGGGGGCACTGAGGCCAGGATGAGGAATTAGGCTGGAGCCTGAACACAGCGGTGGCCACCGGGCAGGGCAGTGACAGGCGGTGGGTGTGCCCCTGGAGAGGTTCAGCTGCTCATGACTCCCGAGACTGTGATCAAAAGACTGTATGTGAGACCTGTCCTTTGAGGCCCCGCCTGCTCCAGGAGAGAGGGCCAGTGAGCAGCCAGCACCCAGGTAGGAGGGAAGCCTGAGGAAGGGGCCTCTGGGGCACCGAGAACAGGGTGAGCCCCTGAGCGGGCAGCTGATGGGTCCAGCTTCCACCACCCAGGCCAGGCGAGCGCTTCTGCCCTGACTCTCCTGCGGAAGGTGCTGGCCCAAGTCCTAACCCCAAGCACAGCCAGAAACAAAGGGAGGGCCAGCTTTTGTGCTGCCCCAGCGGGGGTCTCATCCACTGTCCCCAGCAGAGTGCCTCACCTCCCAGAGCCTCCAGACATCATCGAAGGACTTGAAGGCATGCTGAAAGCAGAGGCAGAACCAGGGGAAGAGGGACTTCACGACCCCAGCACCCTTCCCTTCTGTGGGAAGACAAGCAGGGTGTCAGCGAAAGCACGGAAGGACACTCATGCGTAATAACGTGCAACCACGCAGATGAAGCCCAACAGCAGAGCATGCAAGACACTTAGGAAATGCAAAAACCAGGGCTATTTCTCTTTCAGCTGTCGGTGGAGACTGTTTAGGGTAGGTTTTCACCTCTACAGGATCCAATCCCAAGGATAGGAAAGATGAGGACGCCCCGCCCCCATGATTGCCTAGCCCTTCTTGCGGTTGTCTGGTTCCTGGACCCCCACCCATGCCTGCAAGCGGGGGTGGTGGCAGGAGGTCGAGGCCACTCACTTAGGTGCTCAGCAAACACGGGGTCCAGGAAGTTGATCAGGGTGTTGAGCATGTCCAGATTCTTGCCCACCCCGATACTGATGACACAGCTGTGCTCCTGCAGGAGACGCGGGGGAGGGAAGGAGGCGGAGCCCGCCTTGGCTGGAGGGCACCGGAAAGGCAGCCCCAGTGTGCCGGCTCCCAAATTCTGGAGGCCCTGTGTGTCTGGTTGTGGGCAGGACCACATCTCTGTGTGAGTCTGAGCACCTGTGTGTGTCTGTGTGTGGTCTGTATATATATGTGTGTCCATGTCTGTGTATGCATATATGGACACGGTCTGTGATTCGCATGCGCAAGCGTGTCCATTTGTGTGTGGGGGTGTCTGTGTGTACGTCCACCTGCACGCATGCGTGTCTGTGTATTTCAAATGTGGCTTACCACCCAGTAAGCTCAGCTGTTCCCCCTCTACACTCTCATATCAGGGGTCAGAGCAAATAGGGACAAGAAAAGAGCGGGGAGCACATTGCTGCAGGCGTGGGGAGAAGGGGGAGGGGGTTTCTGGGCAGCCTCTCACAGATCATGAAGGAAGACTTCAAAACCCCACACCCTGGGCGGAGTGGGCTGCATCTGGGGAAAACTGGGTCCCCTGGGGCAGAGAAAGGGAGAAGTGCAAGGCAAGATGGGAGACGAAGGCCTTGAGTGTGTGCTGAAGGTTACAGTGTTTTATCCCGGAGGTAGAGAGAAACTGGGAGAGTTGGAGGAGGAGAGCTGTGTTTTGGGTGGGGAATTCCAGGAAAATGTGCCATCTCTGGGTCTGCCAGCCAAGTTCTTCAAGGTTTGAGGAGAGCCGCACCTGCAGCATCTCTGCACCCCAAAGCCCCTTTCAGCCCCAGTAGCCAGCCCTACTCCTACTAGAACATTCTTCACTGGGTTGGTCATTTTCCTCCTAGGTCCTCCACAAAAAAAATGTTGTTTCAGGGAATGGCTGGGGCTGCTGAGGTCTGCTCAACCTCAAGGGGCCATTTGGATAATCAGGCTCTCTAAGCTCAGGTGCAGCCCTCACCGTTTTCTGCAGGAAGAACTGGAAAAGCCAGAAGGTCTCGTGGTCATGCTCCACCATCAGTTGGAAAAGCATCACCATCTCGTGGAAGCCCTGCTGGTACTCTGGGGTGGAGAGGAGGCAGGTGAGGAGGGGCCAGTGGGTGGGCGGAGCCTGGGCTTGGTTAGGGCAAGGTCTAGGCCAGGAGAGGGCAAGATTCCAGCTCACCTGCTTGGGTGTTGCAGACATAGCTCAGGAGAAGGATCTTTTCCAGCCTCTTCTTGTCTATGAGGACATTCCCCAGAGGATCTTTGTCATAGAGTCTCTGGATGTCATATGCTGTGTTGGGGCCAAGAGACAGGTACGAAGCATCAGACCACGTCCAGCAGAGATGCCACTGATGAGGTTATTTCTCCCAACACAAGAGAACAGACTCTAGGCTATCCTAGGAAAGGGCTGTGAAAGGTACATCACCCCCAGCTAGGCTCTACCCATCCTTACTCAGCTATCTGGGTTTCTCCACACTTCCACATCTGTCACCAGGATGTACCTTTTGCCAAAAATACCTACGCTTTCCTCTCTTCCCATCAAATCCAACCTAGTTCAAGGCCAAAGGAGGAAAAGAGGAAGGCAATGCAGTGGGAACAGTACACACCCACAGAAACACAATGTTGGGTACCTTGGGGACAACCAGAGGAGATTGGTAGATGGATTTTCCAAGATTTAGTTGGCAAAATTTGAGGCACATTTAAACTCAGCAACCAGGAACCCAGGAACCATCCTCCCCAAAAGCGGTTGAGAAGGGGCAGCATGGCGTCAAGGCCTTGGCTCTGCCCACCCCCATTCCTCTTACCAATGTTATTCCGAGTCTCTATGAAGTTTCGGTGCAGGTTTTCCAGAAGGGGATGGATCTTCTCATACATCTCGCATAAGACTTTGTAGTTCTTCCTGTGAGAACAGGACTGAAGCTAAACAAGGTGACCTTCCCATTCCAGGCTCCTGGGTAATACCTCGGAGCAGAGGCAGCTTCCAGGTGCAAGGTTATGCCTCCATCTGAGATGCTTTTCCCTCTTCTCTGTCTTTGCCACCCCTAGCCATTCTCTCATGCCCGTGCCATCCATAGCCATTCTCTCATGTCCATCTGGAATGCATTATGTCCATCCAGGACATGGGCTCTGCATAAGCCCTCACTCCTTGAAGGCTGCTTAGAAGAGGTGCACTGTTGGATAGAGGCCTTGAAGGCTGGATGAGTTTTGATAGACAGAGGAGGAGAGGCCACTGTGGATGGAGGGGAAAGAGTAAACCAAAACTCTTCTCAGTTAAGAACTCCACTGGGGAGAAGAAGACTGAACCTACCAAGCAGAGGTGTGCACTCCCTCTCTCCTGCATCACCACCCACCTTTACCCAACAGAGGATCTGGAATGTTCTACCTCCTTGTGCTATCCACCGTAAGCCGCTCATCCTGGGAACTCTGCCATGAATAGTAGCCTGTGAGAAACTTCCACGCTTCTGTCCTCACCAGAGGGTGCAGGCCCTAGGATGGATAGGAGGTAGAAGATCATGGCCATTCTGATACCTGACCAGTGGGCCCCTCTCAATGTCACACCTGCTCCCTCCCCATCCATTCCTCCAGTTGTGGGGCACTATCAAGGATAATTTGGGGGCCTTACTCTTTCCAGGATATTAATACAGATGAAGTCCCGTGACTTAGCCAAGTGCCCATTCTCATCAAAGAAGCTATCCCATTCTGTCTTGTCAATTGGTGGCTTTCTCTTTACCTGGAAGGACAACCATGTCAGCAATCTATTAGGAATCCTTGGCTATTTTTTAAAGTGTGATCTTTAAATGATAGGCTCTGGGCTTTGCTACGTCAATCACAGTTCACAGCTTCTGACTCGCCTCTGGAACTGTGTCTTGAGGAAATTAGGGAAAATATATAGAAAACCTGCTGTGTGCACAATAATTTCATTGCATGTTACTTACCAGGATGAAAAATGTAAGCAGTGTAAATGTTCTGCAATAGGGGAATATTTAAGTAAACTATGGTTTATGCACCCAGTGGAATACTATGGACTATGCAAAATGATGCTTATGAGGAATGAATAATAATCTGGGAAAACATAACTGTTAACAAAAATCCCCCATAAAATTGTACAGTCAATGTCTATCTTCTCTATGTACTATACTACATATATGTATGTTGTTATGTAAGATGTATGCCATATATTCTTATACATACTGAATTAACCACTATTAAAAATTCTGTTAGGAAAAAGACACCAAAAAACGAAAAAGACCCCTCTCCTTCCAGAGTACTCATCTTTGGGTAAGAGAACATAAGCAACTATTTTTTCTTTTTCTTGTACTTTGAAATTTTTCTTTAATAATGCATACCACTTTGATAATAGAAGAATATTAAATAAATAAGGAAAAACATTCGTGGACTCCATTGCACTTTTCCCGGAGGAGTATAACAATTCATCATAAAGAATGGTTTCTGGCTTAGATGAGGGGTGTGTGTGTGTGTGTGTGTGTGTGTGTGCGCGCACGCATGTATGTTTGTGTGTGTGAAAGGTGCGGGAAAGGGTGAAGGGAGAGATGAGTGTACTACATGCAGAGTAATTCAAGATGCTCATACAACTAAGAGTTAAGCTACTTTGGGAACAGGATGGGGCAGATTGCTTTCTTGCTAGGGTATTCCCTCCTATTGGATACAAGAATTTCTTGAAATGTCACATTGCAGACATGAAGTTGTTAATGGAGAGAGCTTGACAGGTGACAAGATATGCCTGATATGCTTTCTTCCCATACACACCTGAATATGTCCACATGTGGCTCAAAACCTTAATTTGCATACGAGACTCCCAAGGATCTTGTTAAAATGCAGATTGGGTTCAGCAAGTTTGAAGTGAGGCCCGAGAGGATACATTTCTGACATGCTCCCAGGTGATGGCTGTCATTGCTTGTCCATGGACCACATAAGTAGCAAGGTGCTAGCAGACAACACAGCTCTGTAAACTAAAAATTTGGGATAATCTACACTAACTGCATGTATATCCCTCCAGAGTTTAAAGACCATCTCAAGAACAGATTTGACGTGTTGACTACTGATGACGGAAGACAAGACAAATGATGTCAAAGACATCATCCATGAAGAGAGCAAGAGGTCATTAAAAAGACAGAAAAGAAAGAAAAGACCCAATTGGATGTCAGAAGACACCCTAAACTTTCTCTCAAATGTCAAGCAGCTAAAGCCAAAGGAAATAATGGCAAAATAAAAGACCTGAACAGAAGATTTCAAAGGGCAGCTTGAGAAGACAAGATAAAGTATCATAATGACCTGCGCAAAGAGCTGGAAGTGGAAAACCAGAAGGGAAGAACACATTCTGTGTTTCTCAGGTTGAAAGAACTGAAGAAAAAATTCAAGCCTCGGGTTGCAATAGTGAAGGATTCTACAGGAAAAATATTAAATGACTCAGGGAGCATCAAAAGATGGAAGGAATACACAGAGTCATTATATCAGAAAGAACTGGTTGATATTCAGCCATGTGAAGAGGTAGCATATGATCAGGAACTGATGGTACGGAAGGAAGAGGTAGAAGCTACATTGAAGGCATCAAGAGGAGTTGATGGAATATCAGTTGAGCTATTTCAACAAACAGATACAGCATCGGAAATGCTCACTCGTCTATGACAAGAAATTTGGAGGATGACTGGAAGAGATCTGTATTTATGCCCATTCCAAAGAAAGGTGATCCAGCCGAATGTGGAAATTACTGAACCATGTCATTAATATCACATACAAGTAAAATTTTGCTCAAGATCATTTAAAGTGACTGCAACAGTACACTGACAAGGAATTGCCAGAAATTCAAGCTGGATTCAGAAAAGGATGTGGAACCAGGGATATCATTGCTGATGTCAGATGAATCTCAGCTGAAAACAGAGAATACCAGAAAGATTTTTATCTGTGTTTCACTGACTATGCAAAAGCATTCAACTGTGTGGATCATAACAAATTATGACTAACACTGCATAAAGTGGGAATTCCAGAACACTTACTTGTGCTCTTTAAGGAATCTGTATACGGATCAAGAGGCAGTTGTGCGAATAGGACAAGGGGACACTGCATGTTTTAAAGTTAGGAAAGTTTTGTGTGAAGGTTATACCCTTTCACCATATACCTTTTTAATCTGTATGCCAAGCAAATAATCTGAGAAGCTGGATTCTATGAAGAAGAACAAGGCATCAGAATTGGAGGACGTCTCATTAACAACCTGCATTATGCAGACAGTACCACCTTACTTGCTGGAAATGATGAAGATTTAAAACACTTACTGATGAAGATCAAGGACCACAGCCTTCAATACAGATTGCATCTCAACATCAAGAAAACAGAAATCCTCAAACAGACCAGTAAGCAACATCATGATAAATGGAGAAGGGATTGAGGTTGTCAAAGATTTCATTTTACTTGGGTCTACAATCAATGCCCATCTGCAAGGGATCTCTATTTAAAGTACTGAAAAGTAAAAATGTCATCTTGAAGACTAAAGTGTGCCTGATCCCAGCCATGGTATTTTCAATAGCATCATATGCATGTGAAAGCTGAACAATGAACAAAGAAGACAGAAGAAGATTGATACCTCTGAATTGCAGTGTTGGAAAGAATGTTGAATGTACAATGGACTGCTGAAAAAACAAACACATCTGTTCTAGTAGAAGTACAACCAAAATGCTTCTTGGAAGCAAATATAACAAGCCTGCATCTTACATACTTTGGACATGTCAGGAAGGATCAGTTCCTAGAGAAGGACATCATGCTTGGTAGAGTGGAGGGTCAGCAAAAAAGAGGAAAACCCTCGATGAGATGGATTGACATAGTGGCCACCAACAACAGGCTTAAGCATAAGAACAATTGTGGACATGGCACAAGACTGGGCAGTGGTTTGTTCTGTTGTTCATAGGGTTGCTGTGAGTTGAAACTGACTTGACGGCACCTAACAACAACAACTATTTGTTTGATGGGGACAGAATGTGAAACACAATGCTTTACTACTCATACACTCTATCTTCTGAACCAAAATAACACCTACAAATTAACCCAGGAAGGTATGAACAGACTTGACCTTGGTCTAACCTTGGGAAGCTGAGTCTGCCCTATGCCAAGTTCCACCCTTACAGATGATATGTCGTCTGAACCAATCAGAGCCAGCTTTTTGCCACTCTTCCAACCATCATATTCCCTGTTTTTGCTTGGTTGGAGACCACAACATTTATCATGCAATGCAGCAGGAAGTAGAGGGGAATAGGCAACTTTAGGTTGTGTCCCTGGATCCTTAATTCTAAGAGGAAATTACTTAACTTCAGGAACACATTTCCATACAAATTTTGTTAGTTTTTCAATATCTGTATCAAAAACAGCCATGACTTTGACTAGTATTCCGTAGATCGTTTTGGAGAAAATTAACATCTTCACACTAATAAATCTCCCAATCTGTGAATGCAATATATTTCTCTTTTTAATTAGGTCTTTCAGAAATTCTTTAGGCAATATTTTGCAGTTTTCAGTGTACAGGTCATATGTTTTTCCAGGTTTGTTCCAAAGTATTTCAGATTTTTTGATGCTACTGTAGACAACATTTTTTTTTAAGTATTAGTTTCCAATTGTTTCACTGCTAGTATACAGAAATACAGTGGATTTTTAATATGTCGATCTTGTATCCTGAAAGATTGCTAAACTAATTTATTCCAGTAGTATTTTTTTGTAGATTTCATGGAATTTTCTACATTGATCAGAGATCAGCAAACCATACCCCGTGAGCCAAATCTGACCTCTCACCTTTTTGTATATAAAACTTCTTTGGAACGCAGCCACACCCATTTGTTTTTGTAACCCTGGCAGTGTGATGGTTAAGTGCTATGTCTGCTAATCAAAAGGTCAGAAGTTCAAATCCACCAGATGCTCCTTGGAAACTACATGGGACGGTTCTGCTCTGTCTATAGGGTCACTATGAGTCATAATTGACTGGACGGTACCGGGTATAGCTTTCATGCTACAGTGGTAGAGTTGAGTCATCGTGACAGAGACCATATGACATACAAAGCTGAAAATATTTATTAGCTTGCCATGTACAGAAAAAATATTACTAACAGGGACATAGATGACCATGTTGCCTATAGATAAAGAGAATCTTATTTCTTCCATTCCAGTGTGAATGCGTTTTATTCCTTTTTCTTGCCTAATGGTCCTGGCTAGAACCTTCAGTATCATGTTTAATAGAAGAGTGAAAGCAGACATCCTTGCTTTGTTCCTGATCTTAGAAGAAAGGCATTCACTCATTCCTTCACCATTCACTGGGATATTAACAGTAGGTTTTTCATAGATGCCCTTCCTATTATTCCTAGTTGGCTAAGAGTTTTTATCAGGAATGAATGCTCAATTTTGCCAAATGATGTTCTGCATCTGTTGAAATGATCACATGGTTTTTCTCTTTTAGCTTGTTAGTAGGATAAATTATATTGAATGATTTTTAATATTAAACCAGACTTGCAGTCCTAGCACAAGCCCCACTTGGTGGTGATATGTCATCTTTTTTATACATCATTGGGTTCTGTTTGATACATTTTTGCCTAGAAATTTTACATCTACACTTTTGAAACCCTGGTGGCATAGTGGTTAAGTGCTCGTCTGCTAACCAAGAGGGCAGTAGTTCAACTCTGCCGGGTGCCCTTTGGAAACTCTATGGGGCAGTTCTACTCTGTCTATAAGTCAGAACTGACTCGACAGAACTGGATTTTTTTTTTTTTTTGGATGTTAATGAGAAAGATTGGTTGGTAATTTTCTTATAATGCCTTTGATTTTGATATCAGGGTAATGTTAGCCTCATAAAATGTGTAAGAGTACATTTCTTGCTTTTTCATTTCCCAGGAAGAGTTTATCTGGAGTTGGTATTATTTCTCCTTTAAATGTTTGGCAGAACTCACCAATAAAAGTGTCTGGGCCTGCAGGGTTTTTTTGTGCGTGTGTGTGGTGTGGAAGATTTTTAACCACTCATTCAATGTCTTAATTAGATACAGTGACTGAATTAGGTGAAATTATTTTATTTCTTACCTTAAGAATTAGAAAGTCGTAGGAACAGGATACTTTCTTTCTCACTCACTTTTAAAGGTAAAAGCAAATGGTAAAAGAAACAGCAAGAAATAAAAACATAAAGCATAAAAATGACAAAAACCCAAATAACTATGAAATAAGTGTATTAAATTCTCTTATGAATAGCAAACACTTAAAAAGCACTGACGGTGTGCCAGGCACTGTTCTAAGTGCATTGTGTATTCAAACTCTTTAATCCACACAACCATCTATGAGGATTGTTGCTGGTGTTTGTCATTGAATCAAATCTGACCCACAGCAACTCTATATGACAGAGTAAAACTGCCTCAAGGTTTTCATAAGCTGTGACCTACAACCTGCAAAACACCAGGGCTTTTCTTCCTTTGAGCTTCTCGGTGGCTTCAAACTGCTGATTTTTCGGTCAGGAGCCCTTAAGAGCCAAGCACTCGATCACTATGCCACCAGTGCGGTCGCATAACCATGATACTGTCATACAAATCAGGGAACTGAGACCACAGAAGATCTCACCAGGATATTCAAGGATACATGGCACTGTGTATTTATCAAAATCCATAGGACTGTACACCACAGAGGGTGAACTGTGATTATGAGTTTTCGTTAATAATAATATATTAGCACTGGTTTATCCAGGGTAACAGGTGTACCACACTAACGCAGGCTGTTAATAACAATGGGAAGTTTGTGTGTGTGTTGGGATGGGAAACACTGTCCTTTCTGCAAGCCTAAAACTGCTCTAAAAATGACAGTCAATTAACTAAAAAAAAAAAAAATTGTAGTGAACAAAGATACGCAAAAAGAGGTAAAAAATGAAAAGGTGGCAATATTAGCACAACATAATAGAAGAAGTGGCACCAACACAATAAGGCAGAGATAATTAGAAACATCACGTGAAGGCATCTGCTGAGTGCTCAGAAAATTTGCGTTTCTAAACCTCTACCTGTCGTAACAGGCTATCTGCCTGCTTTGCCAGGGCTGAATTGGCTTATGAAAAGTTTCTGCGTCCTCCGTCCATGAAATTCTATTCTTCTATGCCCACCACCTCCACACCCAAGCAAATGACAAGTCACCCACGAGAAGCCTGCTGACCTGCAGAGGGCCAAAGGGAAAATGTCCTCACAGGAAGTCCCCTCTTTCCCCTTTTTTCAGTGCATCCATACTCCCTGTCATGCCAGAAATCAGAAGACCAGTATCTGGGGTCTTTCAAAATGATGGAGGTTGTCCACTCAGCAGCCTCTCGAGTCTATCCCCATCCTCCTGCATTTCCCCATTCCTTGCCCCACAAACACTTCATCCAACCATCTGGATATAATGCCTGGCAACCCATGACGGGGAGATATGTGGTCCATTACATGCTGAATTTCCTTCAGCTCTGCAATAGTGCTCCTTTTCTAGTCTCTTGGCAAGAGTGGTGCCAGGTCGAGCACTTACAGGAACTTCCTCCCGTCTTCAGGGTGTGTGTAAGCAAATGAAAACTGTCTGTTAGCAATCCTGGGGAAACCTTGACGGTGCTACCCCACAAGAAGGAGGCTGGAAGTGAGCCTAAGTCTCAAACCCTTCCAGCAGCTTCCTGCTGCTGGAGACCTTGGCTACAGTCATGCGTTTCCCCACACTGTTTCCCCTCTGCATCATTAGGTGAAGGCTTTTCCCCAGTCTTTTTAGGAAAGTGGAAAATGGATCAGAGCATAAGGAAAACTCTCTATGAGAGTTTTTGATGCCAAGTTGCTCTGAATACCCATGAGTAATAGAGCCTTCAGTGAATCCTGGGCAGGATCATTGTCTCTGCTTAAAGTTCGCCACTTCTTTTCCACTCCAGTCCACCTGAGGGACAAGGCACATTCTCAAAAGTGACAGTGGCTTACTGTGCCATTGATTCTCACCTGAGGGACAGGGGTTGGCTCTCTTTCATCTTAAAATTGGGAAGGGGGTGGTCATATGTCACATGTCATGTGACAGGGTCCTAGAACCGTCAACTTGAAAAAGTTACCTGGGTAATTATTATCCACCCAGGTAGGGTGGGCGGGTCATCAATATAGCGTGATGGTGAAGACAATGGTTTAAAGGAGTGGTTTTCCAAGCTAGCAGCACATCAGAGTCACCTGGAGGGCTTGTTAAAGCATGGGTTGCTGTCTGATGATCATCAAGAGCAGAAACGACATGGGGAAAAGAGAACCCAGAAGACAGAGAGACCCACATGAGTGGGTGACTACATCAACATGTGACCAGAAGAACCAGGTCATGCCCGGCCACCACCAGTGATAGCCGTGATGGGGCTCACAAAATTGAGTCTCACTGGCAACATGAGAATAAAAAGGGGTGCACCCTGAGATCTCCAATAAAAGACCACACTAGATGGTCCAGGGGTCTCTGGGTTCCCCTGGGAACGTGGCCCCTGGCCCTGATGCTGCCCCTGTCCATAAATCATAATGGAGGTCAACTCTCCGGACGGGAATGGATTGGACTTGGCGACACAGAGTGACCGTATCGTGTGGGCACTTTATGGTTTCACACATCTACAGGATGTTGTCCTGCTGACCTCTTACTGGAGGCAGGGGAGAGGGTGGAAAGGAGGGGATAGGAGATTGTTAGGAGGATATGACATGTATAGAATGGAGAAGAGGAGTGTGCTGTCACCCAGTAGGGAGAGCAGAGGGAGCTTCACATAGGCCGGCATGAAAATTCATATGGGATTGTACATTTTCACTTAATCATAATAAATTTTTTTTTTCTTTTTTTAAAAAAGCATGGTTCCTGGGCCCTGCCCCCGGAGTCACCAGTTCAGAAGGTCTAAGGTAGGACCCAAGAACTGGGAGGTTACTGAGTCACTGTGCCTCAATTTTCTTGTCTGTAGAACGAGGACAACAGCAATTTTTATCGCACAGAGTTGAGAGGAAAACAACCCACTATAAACAAAGTATTTAGAACAGACATGGTATATAATACACGCTAGATGAGAGATTGTTATTATTACCCTTCTCTAAGTTCAGAGAAATGAAGAAAAATACAAAGAAAAATAAAATCAAGCCCTGGTGAAAATTTGCAATAAGTCAGTAGTTGGTAAAACTTTGGAAGAGAGGTGCCAGTTTGGCATTTCTGCTTTTTATGTATCATTTTCTTAATCACTATAATTTAGGAGCCTTGAGAGTGGCTAAGGTCATTATAATCTGTTGCTACAGTTTTGGAAAAGGTACAGTGTGGAAAATTTTTATGACTGAGGCCACATCTGATGAATCTTAGTAACTGGGCTTGGAACGGTCCACTAACAGAAACATTACTGCCACCTGGTGGCAGCATACCAAAATTGTTGGCAAAAGCTCCAAGGAAAACACACCAGCCTCTCCAGGACTGAACTTAAAACCTAAAACTCAATAAAGTTAGAATGTCACATCTGGGGAGGAGGTCTTGGAACTAAGGGCGAATGGAGACCTGTGTTTCTCAGTCCCGCTGCTGGTGCTGATGATGAGGCCAAGCTACCACCAGCCCTTCTCCACCTTCTAGGCCAGCTCAGAGTTCTAACCCTTCCCACCTAGCCAAGGAGAAGACAGCCTTTGCCAACCAGAGCCAAGGGAGGAAGAGACTGATAAAGAACACGCACCAGGATGAAGGAGGCCGACCGCCTGGCAGAAAGGCTGTTCTCAGGAGAGAGGGTAGTCATGGCCCCTGCTTGCTGCCTCCAAAGCAGACTCTGGTCAGAACTCACTCAGGGCCCCAAATAATGCTTGATTAGCAGGGGAAGGTGATCTTTCTTTTTCAGGAATGAGTTGCATTCCCAGGAGGAAGTGGGTCTCTCTGACGTCCCACACCTGGACAGAGCCAGCTGGCTCGCTGTCACAAGGTCCTAGAAACTGCATCACAATGCCCTTGGAACATCATCAACATAGGAGCCTGGAAGTACTCCTGCACTCCCACCCATTACCCAGGGAACTTGTGCATGATGTGCAATGGAGGTTGGGTTCAGAGGACACGGAGACCAGTGAGGACTTCTCTGACCAACCATGGGACCAGCTGGCTGTGAAGCCTTTCTCCTTACCTCTAGTTTTTTCTTTCCTCTTCTTAGCTTGGTATCCCACCAGGTCCGTGTCGGAGAATGCCTAGAACCTGAGCTTTGGCTCTCTTGGGTACCACTTTCAGAGGTCCAGAGTTAGT
The DNA here is from genome assembly GCA_028571685.1 of Heterohyrax brucei. Classification (NCBI taxonomy): domain Eukaryota; kingdom Metazoa; phylum Chordata; class Mammalia; order Hyracoidea; family Procaviidae; genus Heterohyrax; species Heterohyrax brucei. The sequence goes on from CM053148.1 coordinate 55,761,625, forward strand.
ATGTCTAGGCTGGGGGAAACTGTATTTTGAAAAGTTCCTGAAGCAACTCAGATTCTAAACATTCAAAGGGGCGTTTTCTGAGGTTAGAGACCTGTTTTGTTTGTCTTTGTGTCCAGAGAGCACTTAAGATGGCACAGCTGAGTGACTGTATAATGATTAACTAAATAAAAGAATGGACGAGCTGGGTCTTCCTTAGATTTCATCTTGGCACCCTTTCTGTATACATTACCAAGATTCCTGTATATCTGCTAATACCCTGTGCTGCTTTGTGTTGGGATTGATGTCTGAGTCTTTTCTGCTCTCCTCTCCTGATGCCAGTCAGTTCCCTGGCACTTGGTGGGTGTTCAGTCGCTGTTGACTGGATAAGAAATTGGCTCCACTGGGTGCCAGAATCACCAGTTTTCAACCTTAAGCCTCACTTGCCTTCTGACTCAGATCCTGGCTGCTAGTGTTACGAGGCTTGAAGACATCTGTAGTCATTAGGAGATGACAGTAATTAGAGGAACCAAATCGGAATGGGAGTTCAGAGTCAGAATCTGGACTCTGACCTCCAATTCGTACATCCCCCGCCTTCTGAGCCACAGATCCCTCAGCCATGAAATCAGAATATAGTCAACCTTTGACTTTCATGTCCTTATTAACATAATGAATCAGCAACCTTACGGAGGCCTTCAGTGGACACAATTCATTGTCTCATTACTGTTCTGCAAATCTGTGGCCCTGCAGGGAGCTTTTTAAATCAAAACACCTTACTGTCTGCCTGCCTTCTGCTACTCTACCCCAACCTAGAAAAGCATTGGAGAGCATCCTTTTCTTCATCTGCCACCGCTAGGTCTTCAGGGAGCAAGAGGTGGGACAGTTCTGAGTAAGAAGGACTGACGGGCCGCCCACATCCTGAGGTTTTCAAGAAGCTTCCAGAGCAATGTCCAGAGTGACAGACGTGGTGGGGGCATCGCTCACCATTTGGGATTATCTATGCTCTGCTGCCTCTACACTAACAACGTAGACAACTGAGAAGTCACTGTCATTTTTCCCAATGAAGAGAAAGACCAAGCACGGAGCTGGAATACCCCAGGTGCTAAATCCATCTTACCTCCTGAAACGAACGCTGAGGACACTGATCTGCTACTGAACTTTCTTTCACCTCTGCCTCCCTCTCAGCACATTACAGACAATAAATAAACCTTCCCAAATTAGCCAGTAGCATTTGGTCTGATTACAAAAGCCCCAAGGTAATCACACGGGGGTTTAACATTCAACCAGAGTTGCTGGGTATTACCTGAAGTAAGACAGCTGTTTGGTCTTCACCTCCTTCCTTCTTTTTCTGATTCTGTGCATCTCATTTTTTCCAGGGCTGGATGGCATTCATTGCTCAGGGCTGCTGTAACAAAGTACCACAAACTGAGTGACTTAGAATGACCAGAATACACTGTCTCACAGTCCTGGAGCCCAGAAGTCTGAATTGCTGGCAGGTTCAGCTCTCTTCAAAGGCTCTACGGGAAGAGGCCTTCCTGTCCCTCTCAGCTTCTGGTGGTCCCAGAAGTCCCTTGGTTTGTAGATGGCATCACTCCAATTTTGCCTCTGTCTTCATGTAGCCATCTTCACTTGGTGTCTACATCTCTTCTCTTTTTATAAGGGACACCACCCTACTTCAGTAGGAATTTCATGTTAAGTGACAACATCTCCATAGACCTGATTTCCAAATGAGGTCACAGTCACAGGTACTAGGGATTCGGATTTCAGCATACCTTTTGGGGGGCTCAGTTTGATCTATAATATGGTCCTTCCCGTGTCTGATTATTTCCCTAATTGCTCAAGGGTCTTTGGGTTCTTCTGTACTACTTTTCTTTTACGTATTTCTTCCTTCTGATGGAAATCCAGTTTTCTGCTTTATATTTCTGTACGTAGGGATTTCTCAGAGCTCAAGACTCTCAGGTTTTAAAATACTGCTCTCAATATTGGGGCGTGGACAAGGGTTGGAGAGATCCAGCATTTGCATATAAAGAAGTCCCAGGAGGAGGAAACTACTCGACCTCATCTTTTCTATAATGAGTCTGGCTGTTCTTTTGACAACAGGCTTAGAGTGATGACGTGAGGTTGGCAGATCTACGAAGGTGTCTGGACAAGATCCTCGAATCTTCACTCAAGCAGAGTTTGCACAATGAGAGATCCCAGGCCTTTAGTGCCAAAAAAATTTAAGGTTCACATCCCGATCCTGCCACCCACCTGTGATGTATGTGATCTTGGCCCTGCCTCTGACCCTTTCTGAGTCTCAGTTTCCCCTTATGGGAAATATAGCATGATCACACCTAATGGAACTGAAGGGTTATGATGCAGAATAAGCCGGGTCTAGCCCAGGGCCTGGAAGACAGGGGATACCCAATGCACGGCAGTTATTATCAACCTCAGCATCACTGTTATTATTACTAATTCTCAGGACTTCTCCCTGAGGCCTCTAGTAACATCACTGCAAAAGTTCCAGGTCCTGTAAGCTGGCTTCTGCTGCTCCCTGCTGTTCCAGGAAACTAAGGGATCGTGATGACTATAACAACAGAATGAGACTCGTATTGGAAACTTGGTGCACTCCAGATCCCTTTGTGCCCATGCAATGAGACATAATTCGGTGATATCCAATACAATTGCATTCCTGGTAGCAGGTATCAGCCCCTGCATACTGATACAAATCAAAGACATCTGATTGTATTTCATTGCAAAGTGCAAAGATCTTTGATGTTACTGCACCTGTTGCTTTGCCACGTGGAGCACAGGACAGAGCATTCTTGGTTGTAATCTTTATAAGAGCAGGTTGCCAGGCCTTGCTTCTGTGGCAGTGTTGGGTGGGATCAAACCACTAACTTTTTGTTTAGTAGTTGAGCGTATACCACATGCACCACCCAGGAGCCTATCATTGATGCTAAACCTGTTATTTTTCTCTTCACCCCTGGGTGCGGGGAGCCAGGATAGTTTTAGATTTTTGGCAGCAGGTTTCCTGCCCTCGCCTCCACAGCACCTGGATTTCTGATGGTGTTGGAGACAGCTGAATGTCGTATGCGGTGAGCATGAGGGGAGCAGAGGAATGGGGGCAGGGTGGGGAGAGCTTTCTTGGAACAATGAGGGATCTAGAATTCCCCAGAGCAATGGCCATCCCCGCCACCCTGGGGTCTCCTGAGCTAGTGGGAGTGCTAAGGATTACTGCATGTGGGGACATGTCCAAGGTCATAGGGACCTACTTGCTGGGCTCAGCACAAAGCTGTGACTTGCTGCACTCTCCCTAGTCAGGTGATGATGTCTCTGTCACCTCCCATCAGCTGTCAAGTTTGCCAGAAATAATCCCTGAGAGCAACTCTGGAGATAAGCTGACACAGTCAGCCAAAGAGAGATACTCAGTCTTGTGTGGCTGGAGACTGTGCCCCCAAGTGCTCCTGCCACCCAGTCCCCTCAGTCCTGCTTCCTGAGGGGCACTTCTCGTGGTTCTGTCTGCCACCTGCCCCTCAGCAACTCCTTGGGCTGCACTGAGCGTCTAGCTGTGACTCTTACCAAGCCCAGGCCGCGTCTCTCATGCTATCCGTGTTCCCTGTTCATTCAGCCCCCAGGAGCCTCCCCACACCTTGCCTCTGGGCCTCTCAGCCACAGCTGCCTTCTACTAGACACTCACTGTATCCCTCAGGAAAAAGTTTTCTGTGTGTCAAGACAACTGAGTTCAGAGAGCTGCAGCCACTTGCTTGGGGTCCCCCGGCTAGTCAGTGGGGGATACTTCCTAACCTTAACCAGCTCTGCCACTAGCCAGGCCTTCTCTGTGTCACCTGGGGCTGCCTCCCTTGTCCTGGTGACAACAGTGAGCATCTTCCTGCTCCTCAGCGGCTCAAGAGACCATGAGCTCACAGCCTGGTGGGGTTGGGGAAGTTTGCTGCAACTTCTGCTCCAGATTTTGAACTAGTGATTCTGTCCAAGAGCAGAAGGCGGGGCGATGGTTGAAGGGTAGGGAAGCGTTGCAGCCTGGATTAGAAAGGGGATGGAAGGAGTGAAATGGAGAGGAAAAAGGACAAGAGCTTCCAGCAAACTCTGGGGATTGCTAATGGAGAGGAATAATATAGCTAATTACATCTCTGAAGGCTATCTGCCCCAAAATGAATCTTTAATGAAAAAAACAAGGCATTTTCCCTGCAACTTAATTCAGAGCAAGAAGGAACTGAGTAATTTCCCAGAGCAGCCAAGAGAAGCTGTGGGTGTCTGGGGGAACCCTCGGGCTACCTCTCCTGAGTCACCTCCCACAGTACCCTCAGCCCTAGGATGCCCACAAAGCGTTCCTCCCATGGAAACCACAGGGACAGACCTTGGAAACTTCACACTCCTCCCGGGCCCCTGGCACACTGGGTGTGGACTTAGGTATGTAAATTGAAGTTCTGCCGAGCTGTCGAAGCTTGGAGGGGGGTTTCTCCAATGGCTTTGTCGGGTGAGAACTCAAATATTTTCTTCTGCCCACCACCCTCTTCCCATTCTGTCCATCTGGAATTTATGGATCTTAAACCTGGGTTACAAAGGGAGTGAGTGCCTTTGGTGACACAAAGGCTCACCTCTGACAAGTCAGACAGACGTGTTGGGTAAAATGGGTTTGGAGAGAATGAGCTGTCACCCTCTCTTTCTTGTTGTTGACGTCAGTTGCTCTCAAGTTGGTTTCAACTCACAGCGACTCCATAGGTGCCAACAACTGCTACATAAGGGTTTCGGGGCTGTAACTTTTTGGAAGTGGCTCACCAGGCCTGTCTTCCTAGGTGCCTTTGCTGTGGGTTCTAACTGCCAGCCTTTTGGCTAATAATTGAGCTTTGAACTGTCTGTGCCACCTAAGGACTCCTTCTGTCTTTCCAGGACAGATCAGAATAGAGACAGAAGTATGTGTCTTCAAGTCCAGCAGCCCTGGATTCAAATTCCAGTCTTATAATTTATTTGTATGGCTAAGACAAGCCATTTAATTTTCTAGACTCAACTTTTTGAATTTTTAAAATGGGTTAATAAGAATCACTTTATAGTATTGCTCTGAGGCTTAAATTACATCTGTAAAATGCTCAGAAGACACTCTTGATAAATGGCAGTTGTTTGTATTGCTGTTATCTGCTCCAGGACAACCTTGAAACCCCCAGAGTCTCTCCAGCCTCTGTCAGTCCCTTGGTCTGCTGTGGCCACCTGGGCCAGGCAGTGAGGACTGCAGGAAGTAGTATCAGTTTGCTGGTGTGTCCTGTGCCCTCTGTCTCTGAGACCTGTCCCTGGGCCAGGAGATGAATGCAGGATCTCACATCCTCTGTATCTGAAGCTCACTCAGCCTACCTGGGGCAGCAGGGCAGCAACTGTCTGAGGTCAGCCAGTGGTCAGGGCAGAATGGGGTCCTCTCACCCTATCCCTTCAACCTGGTGCGGTTAGAAGTGCTGAGTACACAGAGGCAGATGGCCCCAGGCCGTGTTCCCTGTGACCTTGCCAGACCCTACCCTCTGCCCCATATCCCATCCTCCCTCATCCTCTAGCTGGCCTTCCGGGAGCTGAGAGATCCAGCAAACCTTCTCCTCTGCTTTCTGTAGTCTTTGAAGAAGCTGGGGACAGTACTGTTGTAGAACTTGTTTCTGCTCTCCTTGGGCTGAGCCGCAGACTCGGTGCTGCTCCACCTGCAAAGCAGCTCTTCTCACTGATGGGATTGTGCGGAAAAATCTTTGACCAAGAATTTGGAGCCAATGAAGCCAGAGTCATAGGGAAAATCCTCCTGGTCAAAGGGCTGGAGAAAGACAGTCCTGCCGCCTCAACCCACACTCAGCCCTGAGCCTGGTCACAGGCTGATCTTGACCAGAGTTTCGAGCTGAGTGTCTTTCAGCAACTCTACTTCATCAATAAAGAAATTATGCTCCAGGGAGGGGCAGTAACTTGCCAAAGGTCACAGGGCAAGTCAAAGCCAGAGCTGTAACTAGAATCCAGTCTTCTGCTTCCTAGCCCAGTAGCTTTAAAAAAAAAGAAAGAAAGAAAGAAAGAAAGCCAAACTCACAGCTGTTAGGTCAATTCTGACCCCATGGGGACCCTGTGTGACAGAGTAGAATGCCCACACCGGGTTTCTAAGCCTCTAAATCTTTCCACGCTATCTTTTTCCTGAGGAGTGACCCTTGGGTGTGAACCACTGACCATTTGGCTAGACGCAGAGCACTTTAACCTCGGTGCCACCAAAAGGTCCATTTTAAAGTCAGGAATTAAAGAAAAAGAGAGAAAGTGCCCAGGCTGGGGGGAATCCCTGGGAATGTTGGTGATGCTATTAGGAAAGCCGTTACTTCTCACTGGAAACTCGGGGAGCATACTGGTTAGGCGCTATGGCTGCTAACCAAAAAGTCAGCAGTTCAGTCCACCAGGTGCTCCTGGCAAACTCTATGTGGGGGTTCTACAGTGTCCTATAGTGTCGCTGTTAGTTGGGATCGAGTCAACAGCAAAGGGTTTTTGTTTTTACTTTTCCTCGTCCCTTCTGTGGCTGGGCCGGGAGAAGGCCAGAAAGTGGCAGATTCTGACAGTTACCCTGCCATCTCCTCCAGCCTGGAGGAGGACAGGGGGACGGGAGAGAGCTAGATTGGCTATCACCCCTCTGTTCCGGTCTTCTCCCAGAAAGTGGCAGCATCAGCAGCTGCAGAAACACGTGACACCCCTGTGCAGAGAGGCTGAGATAAGAAGACGGATTGATCTTTCTGCTGCTTCAAAGAGAGTAGAAGCTGCCCTTGTCATCGCTGCTGATCAAAGTCTCTGCAGAGGAGGTTTTAATGTGCCCTGCCCTACCCCCACCCCGGGCCCCTGGGAAGTGCGAGGCCCACTTGCTGTCAAGCTGGAGGCTTATTTTCAACCTCACTGCAAATTAGAGAGACCTCCCTTCCACCCAGGGTCCTGTAGCAGCTAGCAGGAGCCAGCGGTTCGGATTCCCTGCTACCCTGTCTCCAGCCTACGCTGGGGCTCCATCTGTGAGAATTGACCTTATTCCCATTTTACAGGTAAGAAGTTGAGGCCTGGTAACTTATCTAGAGTCTCAAGTTAGTTAGGCCTTGGCAAACCCTCATCCTTAGGGGCCTTCACGGCATCTGTCCTCAGGAAGCCCCCTGTTTGAAGGTGGAGACAGGTTCCTCCCTCTGTTCTGCCAGCTCATCAGAAAGACTGAAAATAATCTCCAGGAAAAAGGAAGGATGGGCCCTGTCTCTATGATGGCTCATTTCAGATATCTTAAAAAGAAATCTAAATTCTGTAATTCTACTTTATCTTCCCAGTTGGAGAGAATGCAAATTTGCCCCCTCCTCCTCCAGAAACACACTCAGCTCCATCTATCTGCCAACAGGGCTCTGTCTGACGCAGGAAAATCCTTACACACTCATCCATTAAATACGATGCAACGTCCAACTTCCTTAGTCTGGCATTTGAGGCCCTGAAAAACCTTGGGGAAGGGCTCTGTGGCCTAGGGGTTGAGAGCGTGAGCTCCTGGGCCGAAGTTCCTGGACTAAGACCCTGGCTCTCAGCCTCCTAGCTTTTGGAACCGTGCATTATTTTGAAACATGTTCTCTGATTTCCAAGGATTTGAGGGGGATTTTCTGGATATCTTTTCTGTTATTAATTTCTAGTTTAATTCCATTAAGATCAGAAAACATACTTTATACGATTTTAGTCACTTTAAATGTGATAAGGTGTGTTTTACGACCCAGAATATGTTCTACATGGACAGCCAATTAAGTTTGCAAACTCATCCTAGAAAAAGTGTTACATACCTCATTGCTGAGTATCACCGCAGTCACCTTCCGAGTGCTCCCCTTGGGAAGCTATGTACCAATGCTAGTGCCTAGTCTACCCTTCCAAGCAATTTTGGAACCCTTTTTCTGGAATGGCCATCAGAGCTGTCATCATATTCCCCTTGAGGTCCTGGGTGTCATCAAAATGTCGTCCTTTATCTTTGGGTGAAGAAAAAAGTCATTAGCGGCCTGATCAGGTGAGTAGGGAGGGAGTTCCAATACAGTTATTTGTTTACTGGCTAAAAACTCCCTCACAGACAACTACACAATTAAGTTCACGAACTTGCCACCATACCACCATGCACAATGGCCATTCCAGAAAGAGTTCCAAAATTGCTTTGAAGGGTGGACTCGGTGCTGGCATCAGTGCACAGCTTCCCACAGGGAGTACTTGGAAGGTGACCATAGTGAGATTCAGCAATGGGGTAGGTAGCACCTAGAACAATTAAGTCTGGGTACTTAATTATCAACCCTAGTATACTGGTGAATGATCCATGAAAACTTCAGTAAGAACGTGCACCCTTGCTGTTGGTGGACATGCTTTGTGTCAGTTAGATTCCGTTGATCCACGTGTTGTTCAAATCTTCCATGTCTTCACTGCTTCTCTCTACTTTTCTATCAGTTACTGAGAGAGGAGTGTTAAGGTGTAATTGTGCATTTGTCTAGTTCTCTTTTCAGTTTTTTGTTTCATGTATTTTGAACCTGTGTTGTTGGGTACATACTCATTTAAGATTGTTATATCTTCTAGGTAAGTGGACCCATTTTGTCGTGATATAATATTGCTCTTTATTCCTAGTAAGTTTTCTTCTTCTGAAGTCTACTTTGTCTGACACTAATATAGTCATCCCAGCTTTGTTTTGATGTTTCGTGGTATATTTTTTCTATCCTTTTAACCTATTTAAACCCTAGTAGCACTGTGGTTAAGAGCTACAGCTACTAACTAAAAGGAAGCAGTTTGAATCTACCAGGCATTCCTTGGAAACTCTATGGGGCAGTTTTACTCTGTCCTATAGGGCCCTTTTCCTTGTTTGGGGGCTAAAAAGCTAGAGTTCTAGCCTCCTTATGGTGTTACACATTTCTCTTAACTGGGAGCCCTTGTGGTGCAGTGGTTAAAGTGTTCAACTGCTAACTAAAAGGCTGATAGTTTGAAACCCACTGGCAGCTCTATAGAAGAAAGATGTGGTAGTCTGCTTCTATAAAGATTCACATCCTTGGAAATCCTATGGGGTTGCTAAGTGATGGATTGGCTTAAAGGCAGTGGGTGGGTCCATTGCCTGGATAAAACAGTGAGATAAAAAGAGAGAGAGAGAGAGAGATAACTATATTTCCTCCAAACTCTTAGGACCAGTTCCCCTGGTCCAAGAGAAGGATTTTTTCCTCAGACTTTTAGGCACCTGTGCTATGTAGAGCTCTGGTGGCACAGTGACTAAGCGCTCAACTGCTACCCTAAAGTTGCTCTGTGGGAGAAAGATGTAGCAGTCTGTTTCTGTAAAGACTGGAGCCTTAGAAACCTTGTAGGGCAGTTCTACTCTGTCCTAAAGGGTTTCTATGAGTCAGAATTGACTTGGTAACAATGGTTTGGTTCTGGGTTTGGGGTGCCCTCAGTGCAGAGCTTTGTGACAATGACTTTCCTTGTGACAGATCTGGGACAATAAAAGAGAAAAAAACAAAGATACTGTTTACACACTGTCCAGCGGGGACCCCTGTGGGTGTCCCTAGTCCCCTGGCGGGAAAGAGGGTTTCTCTTGGAGCATTTTCTGTTTGTGCCAGCCTTATCACTATGAGATTCAGGATCTTTTGAGTCCAGTTTAGGAGATACAGGAAGAAAAAACTCAGGACACTTGATGCCATATTGGTCATTCTTAGAATTTTGACTACCCTCCCCAAACAACTCGCTGTTATTTATTTTACAGAGCACCCGGTTGGAAAACCTAATGGGGTAGTGGGTTAAGTGCTGTGTTTACTAATCAAAAGTCAACAGTTCAAATCTGCCAGGTGCTCCTTGGAAACTCTAGTGAGCAGTTCTGCTCTGACCTGTAGGGTTGCTGTAAGTCAGAATGGGCTTGTTGGTAGTGGGTTTTTTTTTTTTGTTTTTTTTTTTTTTAAGTTACCATACATGTTTCTGCTGGAGTTTTTTATTTGTAATGAGTTGGAGAGAAGTGAAATGTTCTTACTTTATCCTGGACGTAACCACAAACCTGCAGACATGCAATTTTCAGTTGAAAGGTAGGGAAGAATTTGACTAATTTTGAAAACAGCATAGCAACATTTAGGACAGTATCAGAACCACTGGTTTACAAATTTAATTTATTAGTTTATAACAGTGATGAACAGGTTTTGCTTGTTCAGTTAGGCATTTAGGTGACTTAGGAAAATCAAATATATTAAATATTCCAATGTAGTTGAAATTGTTTTGGAAAATTTAATTAAGTTTTAAATGGCACTGATTGTTAAAAGAAGTTGAGTTTTTCCGAGCTTACTTAATCAAACTGTAACTGAAAAAAAATGAAGTTCTTGTTCTAATTTTATTATATTTATAAATAGAACAATGAGATTGGCACATGGAACTTAATCCTTAAGAAAAGCTGTATTTTTCAATGTGTATCCTTAATAAGTGAAATATTAACTTTCAAAAGGGAACTATAAATAGTATTTTTGCTCATACAATGCCCCCTCACACAAACACTTATGAAATGGAACTAAGAAAGAACCGACCTCACAGGGCTGTTCTGAGGACTCACTGAGACGATGTATTCCAAGTGCTTAGCACAGAAAGCAGTTGTAGCCGTGATAGTCAAAGGTGTTGCTGGTGGCATTATTCTCTCAGCTACTGGGAAAACCAAATCGAAGTGAGAGACTAGCCAAAGGACTTCCACAGACACACATCTGTCCTGCCAGCATGGCTGTTTCCCACCCCTGCCCCAGCTGTGCCAGGTACTTTGAAATCATGTTACTGGTGCTGCAGACTGGTAGCTGAAAGACGCAGGACTGTGGCCTCAGAGAGACCAGGTTCAGACTGATTCTGCCACCTCCTCCTGGGTAGTTTGGGAAAGCTGCCTAGGCTCCCCAAGACTCCATCTTTCACCCCCCCACCCCCGAGCCATGACATGGGCTAAAGATACTCAGCTTGTAAGTGGTTTTGCACAATTAAATACAACACTGGCTAGAATACCCAGGCATGACGCCTAGCACAGGACAGGCGTACGTATATATTAGCTACCTTCCATCTCTGTGGTGTAATTTTTATTCCAAAGCAGATTTTTTTTAATACCAGTAGTTCAGTAGGGATTCTGCTTTGATTTTTTTTTAATTCTTGGCTAGTGTACTTCATGCTTAGCTACCACCTATCTATCGGTGGAGGATTACGTGTTGTTAAGATGTTAGATGTGTTTCAGTAGCACCTCCAGACAAAGAGACTAGGAAGAAAGGCCTGGTGATCTATCTCTGAAAAATCAGCCAATGAAAACCATATGAATCACAATGGTTTGATCTGTTATCTCTCAAGGGGCTGGCAGAGGACCAGGCAGCATTTTGTCCTGCTGTGCATGGAGTTGTCATGAGTCGGTGACCAACTCAATGGCAACTAACAACAACAGCAATCAAGTTAATGTCTACACTGGCCTAGTTTATCTACAAGCTTGTCTGTATTGACCCAGCTGAGGATCGAAAGACCCAGATTCTAGTCTTGGGCCTTGGGACTTTGATCAAGTTCCTTTCTGCCCCTGGAATCAGTGTGCTCACTGAGTGCGACAGCCCCCATTCTGCCGTCACAGGCCCATGCCACTCAGATGGTTGAGCATGACTTCTGCAGGGTGATTTGTGCTGACAGCTACAGGACAGTGATCTGTGGACAGAGCAAGATTTTCTGCCCTCCTCACCCTGACATGAAGTCAGCCATTCTGGCCAGGCTCAGGGGCAGAAGCAGAGAGCCATTCACAGGCTTGTGTTCTGAGTCACCCATTCGGGAGCCCTGTGCTTCCTCCTTTGGATCAAAAGCTGGTGCGACAGAAACAGAAGGGAAAGATCTTTCAAGGTCATCAGGGCCATCCTCTGCTTCTGCTCGAACAGCCCACCAGCCACTGCTGGTCCCCCTGCTGCTGGACTTGTGAAGCATAGGCCCGTCCTTCAGAACCGGAATGAGCGAGAAGGAACCTACCACAGAATTTGGTTCTCCAGCTTCTGGTGCCATGAGACCTCAGTTGGCCGTATCTGTGCTTACTGCAGCAGCAAGGATGCCTTCAAGGTCCAGCTGCGGCTATCCTTTCCTCCAGGAAACCCTCCCTGATTCCTCTGGCCCACACCAGTTTCTCCATTCTTTGATAGTCTAAGCCCCATATACTAGCCCCTGCTCACACTGTCCTGCCCTGGCCCTTGTCTTAGGGACGGTTCTGTCACCTCATCAGAAGCCCAGGTAGGGATATTCTGAGAGGAAGTTTCAGCATCTCCATCCTCTCTTCCTCCTTGACAGTCCTGCTCTTTGACAGGCCGGCCCGCAGGTGGTTCTGAGGTAGCTGGCTGGCTGGGGAAACGCGAGACAGGTGTTGGGGTGGGGGAGAGAGGGCGGGTCATGGATATGCTTCCTGAAATCCAGGCTGCAGAGGATCCTGCAAGGAAAGACGTGAGGTCCTACAGTGCACCTGGCACCTCAAGCCAACTGGGGACTCTCTGGTCTTAATAATGAAACATCTCCTGTGTGTAAAAGGCCTACCATTTTCAAGGTCTTTCCCAACCCTGCTTTTGTTTGAGACAGAGGAGCCATCATTATCTCTCACCTGCATTAAGGAGACTAGGTACTCGGTATCCGAAACAAGAGTTGGGCTTCCCAAGGTCACACAGGTATGAAGGGCAAGCACCTAGACTAGAACCCCAAGACTTCTGATGTCTTTGCACCCTCTCAGTCTTTGTCTCTGAATTTCATGGGGATGGAGAGGGAGGAGACAATGGAAGAAAAGAGTAGGGACTGAGTGCCTCTTTTTCCTACACCCACAGCTGCCTTCCAGCCTTCTCTGTTGGTGGAGGGGGCCAGCAAAGAAGGAGGCAGAGCAGGGACAGCAAAGCCTGAGACTCTGCCTGGGGAGAGTCCCCCTAGTCCATGATGGATGGTATCTGGAAGCCATGGGGACATCGATGGATGCGAGTATAGACCAGCCTTCCTCCACCATGAAGCCCCAGCCCCAGAGACTGGTTATCTCCTAGTGCATGCTTCCTCCTGGTATCCCAAGGGAATACATGTTCTGAGCTTCTCTACAGCTGCCCTGATTCCAAAGAAGAGTTGGGGGTGAGCCTGGAGCAGGCAGTGATGTTGGCTGGGGGATGAGATCGAGCTGGGCTGCCTGCTTCCCTCCCGCACTATATCCTAGGACCCTCTGTCTTTAAATGTTGATCAGGCTGCATCTCGCATTTCTAAAATCATTCATCCTTGCTTCCCGTAGGCTGCTGTAGAAAGGCCTTCCTGTTTCTGGTTGATTTTGCACTGGCCCATTTTCTTCTCCCTCATCCTCTCACCTGATTCCAGGGGTTTCCCAAAGAGGAAAATACAACCAGTCAGCATTCTTTCCTTCTGGCCTAGCAGGAGCTGTCATGAAAGGAGTCTTGAGTCAGTAAGGGAGTGTGTGTGTGTGTGTGCGTGCACGTATGTGAAAATGTATTCCTAAAAGTTGGCCAGCTGTCCTCATTATACAGGCCAGGAACTCAACCTCACCGGGCCAAGATTTCAGAAAAAATGACTCCCAACATTAAAACCGACTGCTGTGAAGTCAATTCTGACAGAGTAGAACTGCCCCATAGAATTTCCAGGGAGCGCTTGATGGATTCGAACCACCAACCTTTCGATTAGCAGCCATAGCACTTACCACTATGCAACCAGGGCTTCCTCCTAGCGCCAAGGTCTCATCAATCACCCTGACAGTTTTTGGAAGTGAAGGAAGCTGGGAGTCAAAAGAAGCCAAGCCAGTTTGTTGGCTGCCACTATCCAGAGGATGGACAGGGTTGCCAGCAGACTGTCACTGAAGCTCTGTCACTGAACTCATGGCCAGTGGAGAGTGGTGGGAGGAAATGGGCCAGAGCTGGCAGCTAGAGGATGGGATCCATGGACAAACATCATGGATGCTTGGGATTGGCAGGGAGATGAGTCAGCATAGCCCCTCATTGTGTGGATGTGGAAACTGAGGCTCCAAGAGGGGTACAAAAGCAAAACCAGTGCTGTTGAGCCAATTCTGACTCATAGCAAACCTATAGGCTACAAAGAACTGCCCCATAGAGTTTCCAAGGAATGCCTGGCAGATTAAAACTGCAGACCTTTTGGTTAGCAGCCATAGCACTTAACTACTACGCCACTAGGATCTCCTGAAGAGGGGTAGGACCCTGCTAAAGGTTGTAGAGTAAGGCAAGGACTGACAGTAGTTCTTTGGACTGCAATTTGTTTCTTATAATGTGTTAAGTGGGTCCACAATCAAAGCTGCAAAGTTTATTATTTCCCATTCAAGGGACAGTCCTGGGTGCCAGGCCCTGTGCTGGGACTCTCTGAGATCCAGGATTATGTAACACTTGGTCCGTGTGTGGCCAAGACTACTTACTATTCAGGAGATGGAACAGCCCTGTGGGCTGATAACAATACTGTAACAAGACTACAGGCAGAGAGCCCGGTGGACTATGGGGGAGAGAGGGAAAGAGAAAAGAAGGGATTCTGTTTACTCATGCCTCGTGTTCCCAAAAGATTCACAGTGGCTACAGCTTCACAGAGATTTCCAGAGCATGCCCTGCCTTTGAAGGTAGACAGGATTCAGCCAAGGCAAGATGGGGTGGGACATTCCAGGAGGAGGGACCACATCACATGTTTGAGGGCACGTGTGGACACGTTTGAGTTCTCGCCAGGCCCAGGTAACTGGAATGAAGGCGACAGTAGGTCGTGCTGAGGACAGGTAGGTTGGGGCCCGGCCTTGGAGGTTTGGATTCTGTTCAGAGTGTGTGTTTGCCAGCCTGCTGCTGACGTTGTTGTAGATAAGCTTGCCCTGCCGGAGGCTGCCGTTGTTGGTCTTTATCACTGCTTTGCCCCAGCAATACTCAGTAAGAAACTCCCCAGCACTCAGTGGTCCAAAGCTGTAAGCATTTGTTTGAACTCATTATCCTGTGGGTCAGTGATTCGGGCTAGGCTCTGCTGGGTGTTTCTTCATGTCTCATCAGGGTTCACTCACATCTCTGGAGACTGGCTGGCTATTGGCTGATCCAGGCTGGTCTAAGAAGACTTGGCGGTGTGCTCCATCTGTCTTTCATTCTGCAGCCGGCTAACGCAGGCACGTTCTCGTGCCAGTGGCTGGTGAAAAGTGCATTTCAATCCTCTGCTCACATCACGTTTGCTAGAATCCCACTGACCAAAGCAAGTCACATAGCTGGACCAAGAGTTAAGGCATAGGGTAGGTCACCTCTACTCATAGCAGGAGGGCAACAGGAAGCTTAATTGGTAAAGGGCACAGATAAAAGGAGGGCAAAGCATTGGACCCATCAATGCAGTCTGCCACTGTCATTTTCCACAGAGCCTGGGCACAAGTGTCCATACCCACATCCCTGGACAGGGTAGCAGAGCAAGCCTCCAGGACGATGGTGACCCACTCCCCAGGACCTATCCAATCGTGCCTCCTTAATGGACCCCTCCTTGCTAACTATAGCCCTTGACTTAGCTCACGTTGCCTGGTCCTGAGAGGGCTCAGGTGATTCCAGGTATGTGTGTGTGTATGTGTGTGATTGTGTGAGTGTGCATGTGTGAAGTGTTTTTGAATGTGCAAGAATGTGTTTCTGTATATATATATGCACACACACACACACATACATATATATGTAATTATGTGTGAACCATAAGTATTTCTGTGGATAAGTACACACAGGTGCATTTATTAGACATCATATGTGTAATTGTGAAAGTGTGCATGTAAATGGGCTATATGAGTGTAGATATTTGTGTGAATGTAGAGAGTACATATGTGACTGTGCTTGTGTAAATGTATGAGTTTAAGTATATCTCTGCATGAGGATGTGTGTATAAGTGTGTGTGTGGCCACCTCAGCTGGAGGCCTAGAGGAAGACTAGGAGTTGCCCAGTGCCTTTAGGTGAAAGGGAGAATTCTGCTGTCTGCAGAGGGAATGGCCAAGGTCAAGGCAAAGCATGAGAGCCATGTCTGGGGATGGTCATGGCTATGTGGGGCTCAGCCCATGGGCATGGTGGGGGTAGTGGGGGTGAGGCTGGAGAGGTCACAGCGTTGGGTGATGGATGAAGTGAGGTGACGACGGGTGAGGTAGCCAGGCCTGTTTTGCAAATTAGAAAGCCAGCTCTGGAGTAGACGAGGCCAATTGGAGACAGAGATAAAGTGTGACAGGAGCCTGGCAGAGACAGCAAAACCAAAGAAGAGGGAATGAATGTGATAAGTGACCAAGAAGTCCAAATCATCAGGACCCAGTGAAATGTAGGATGTGGCACCTAAGGCAGAGATACCCGCAGCCTGGGGTTCTGAGGCTGGAGGTGAAGTGGGGGGAGCGGCAAGAACCTAAAAGATGGCACGGGTGGCACTGTGGGACTGCCTGCCTGCCCAGGAGAAGCCAGAGAGATCCTGGGCAGGCCAGCTTGGGAGTTGGGCACCTCCAGAGATCAGGGTTAGGGACCCCTTGCTAGGCCGCCGGCCACACAGCCCCAAGGCCAAGCTTCTCTTTTTTCTTAGCAGGCTGGCACAGCATTTCCTCCCCTGCCCATGTCCTCATCACCTGGCACATTCTGACATGACAGCACTACTGAAAAAGGGCAGAGGGAGCTTGAAACAGCCACAGCAGAAAGGAAACATCAAAGCGCCAACCTGCACTCTCTCCCCAGCTCCAAAGCTGGCTTCAGACACCCAACGCTGCCAGGGCCAGAGGGAAACAGGTATTCACCAGGGAGGCCTGAGTCACACATCCCTCCCCTGGGGACCTTCAAAGGTGGCTTTGGCAGAGCTAACCTCCTATTTCCCACCAGGAGGCGGGGGAGTTGGTCCAGCCTGCCAGTCTCCGGTAGTGCTTTCTCCTCTGAGCTTCTGGATGACAGGGCACAGCCTCGCCTAAGGCATCCTCTTGCCCCAGGGATTCTACTGACTGCAGACTTGTCATCAGCTGTGACCACCCTGGCTCAGGGCAAGGACTGCTCTGCCTAACGTTTCATCCAGGCGTGGGTCTGGAGCCACGTGGCTGGGGCGCAGTCTGTCTGTTGTACGGAGCTGGAGCAAGCTCTTGAGCAGCTGTTAAGGGCAGTGAGGTCCCTGGGTCCCGTCTTAAGACTTTCCTGGAAGAAATGTGTTCTGTAGAAGACTTCTCTTTTCCTCTTTGATTTACAAATAGGAATCACAGAGCCTTTGCTACCAGAGTCCCACATGAGAATGCCAATCCTCCTTTTGCTTTTGGAACTGGGAGGAGGAGAGAAATTCCTAGTCCCTGAGGGCACAGCTGGGAACCTGGCACTCTGGAGCACAGACACTTCGTGTGGCCCTCAAGGTGGCTGAAATGTTTTACTCTTCGGGCTTCACTTCTTTCCTCTACAGAATGAGGGCAGTATTATCAGCCTCTTGAGGCTGATCTGTGTAAGCAGGCCAAGTGCTGTCGAGTTGGATCCGACTCATGGTGACTGTCATGGATTGAATTGTGTCCCCCCCAAAAATGTATGTGTTGATTTGAATTGGTTTGGCGTTCCAACACGGTGCCCTTCCTCCCATGTGTTGTGAATCTTGCCTCTGTGATACTGATGATGAAGAATGGCTTGCAGTTGTGTTAGTGAGGCAGGACCCAAGCTACAAGCTTGTGGAATATAAGGGAGAGAAGTGAGCAGAGGAAGTGGGGAACCTCATACCACCGACAGAGAAGCACCGAGAGCAGAGCATGTCCTTTGGACCCAGGGTTCCTGTGCTGAGATGCTCTCACTGGATGTGGACTCAGCCAACCAGACTGTGATGATCTCTCATTCTGAATGGACTTACAATTTATGAATGGATTTGTGGCTTACCAGACTGTCTCAATAAAGCCTCTCTCCATGAAACCTTCCACTCGTGGTATTTTCCATTAGAGCAGTACCCGGTGACTAGGACAGAGTTTGGTACCGAGAGTGGGGTACTGCTCTAACAAATACCTAAAATATGGAAGTTTTTTTTGAGACTGTGAGTGTATGAAAGAGGCTCCCAAGAGAACCACTAGCACCTAAGAGCACAGCAAATGGTGAGGAAAGCAACAGCAACAGTGAACTGACAGCAGCAGAACCAGGAGCCTACCCATGGAACGAGAATGCTGAATGCCTGTGTGCAGGAGGCTTCCTGGTGGAGTGGGGTGCCTCTGGGCACTTGAATAGGTGGAGCTAGGCTTGCTGACCCATGGAACAAGAGGGCTGAGTGCTTGTCTGCAGGAGGCTACTTGATGAAGAGGGGTGCCTCCAGGCACTTGAATCAGTGGAGCTATGGAGCTACAGAATGTTGGAACACTTGCCCTGTAGGGCAGACGTGGGGTTGCGGCCCCAGGTTGGCAAGAAGCTGAGTTGTCTGAGTCTCAGAAGGTATGGCCATGAAAGGGTGGAGCCAGGGCTTTCTGTGTTTGTGGGAGTGGAACTACCACTCTATTGGGCTTAGGGTGCACCTAAAGCCAAGGGGGCAGAGTTCTGTCCAAGCGGGCCTGGAAGGCCAAGTGAAGCCCAGGTGTCTCCACTAAGAATCTGGAGAGTGTGGCCAATACCAAGAGTTTGAATGGAATGGTTATGAAATGTCTCAGAGTGTGAAATAATGTTTTTGAAGCCATGATGTTTAATGTAATGTGTTCTGATAATCTGCCTGGTGTATGCTAATGAAAACTGTTACTGGATTATAAGTGAAAACTGTTGCTATGTTATGGAATGAAAACTGTTGCTGTGTTATGAATGAAAACTTGCTGTGCTATGAATGACTATATTTGTGTGTTCTAATGATATGATTTTTGGGGTGCCAAAGGGTGGGATGTCATGGATTGAATTGTGTCCCCCCAAAAATGTATGTGTTGATTTGAATTGGTTTGGCGTTCCAACATGGTGCCCTTCCTCCCATGTGTTGTGAATCTTGCCTCTGTGATACTGATGATGAAGAATGGCTTGCAGTTGTGTTAGTGAGGCAGGACCCAAGCTACAAGCTTGTGGAATATAAGGGAGAGAAGTGAGCAGAGGAAGTGGGGAACCTCATACCACCGACAGAGAAGCACCGAGAGCAGAGCACGTCCTTTGGACCCGAGGTTCCTGTGCTGAGATGCTCTCACTGGATGTGGACTCAGCCAACCAGACTGTGATGATCTCTCATTCTGAATGGACTTACAATTTACGAATGGATTTGCGGCTTACCGGACTGTCTCAATAAAGCTTCTCTCCATGAAACCTTCCACTCGTGGTATTTTCCGTTAGAGCAGTACCCGGTGACTAGGACAGTGACCCTACGTAAAGGTCTATTCTTTTTCTGGTTAGATTTAGTCCTAGGTACTTTATCTTATTAGATGCTATAGTAAATGGTATTGATTTGGTGATTTCTTCATTAATAATTTCATTGTTGGTAAAAAGGAATCCTACTGATTTATTTATGCTTAGCTTGTATCCTGGGACTTTGCTGAACTCTTCCATCAGTTTGAGCAGTTTACTTATGGATTCTTTAGGATTCTCTGCATATACAATCATATCATTTGCAGATAGGGAGATTTTTACTTCTTTGCTGAGGCAGATGCACTTTATTTCTTGGTCTTGTCCAATTGCTCTGGCTAGAACTTCTAGTACAGTGTTGAATAGGAGAGGTGAGAGTGGGCATCTGTGTCTACTTCTGTCCTCAAGGGAAAATGTTTCAGTCTCTCTACATTCAGGAAGAGTAGGCAGTTGGCTTTGTGTAAATGGCCCTTATTGGATTGAGTAATTTGCTGTTTATTCCTATTTTGTTGAGAAATTTTAGCATTTATCAAATACCTTTTCTGCATCAGTGCACAGAATCAGGTGATTCTTATCTTTCGTGTTATTTCTGTGGTTGATCACATTAATTGTTTTTCTGATGTTGAACCAGCCTTAAATCCCTGGTATGAATCCAATTTCATCATGATGGATTGTTTTTGATGTGTTACTGTATTCTATTGGCAAGAATTTTGTTGAAGATTTTTGCATCTAGATTCATAAGTGATATCAGTCTGTAGTTCTCCTTTTTTGTTGGGCCTTTCCCTGGCTTTGGTATCAGGGTTATGCTGGCTTTATAGAATGAATTTGGGAGTATTCCATCCCTTTCTACACTGTGAAATAGTCTCAGTAGTATTGGAAATAACTCTTCTCTAAAAGCTTGGTAGAATTCTGTGGTGAAGCCATCTGGGCCAGAGTTTTTTTTTTGGTTGGTAGTTTTCTGATGACTTTTTTTTATCTCCTCCTTTGTAATAAGTTTATTAAGCTGTTCTGCTTTACCTTGTGATAATTTTGGTAGGTGATAGGAATCAAGAAATTTGTCCATTGCCTCTAGGTTTTCAAATTTGTCAGAGTACAGTCTTTCACTGTAGTCTGTTGTGATATTTTTTATTTCTGTTGGATCTGTTATGACAACTTGCCTCTCATTTCTTATTTGGGTTATTTGTTTCCCTTTGTTTCTCTTTAGTAAGTTTAGCCAATGGTTTGTCAATTTTGTTCTTTTCAAACAATCAGCTTTCAGTCTTTTCAATTTTTTCAATTGCCCTTTTATTCTCTAATTCATTTAGTTCTGCTCTAATCTTTATGATCTGTTTTCTTCTGGTGGCTAAGGGGTTCCTCTGTTGTTCTCTCTCTACTTGTTCAAGCTGTAGGGTTAGTTCTTTGGTTTGGTTTGTTTCTACCTTCCAGATGTGTGCAATTATAGAGATAAACTGACCTCTGGGCACTGTTTTGGCTGTATCCCACAGGTTCTGGTAGGAAATGTTCTCATTCTCACTGGGATCCATAAATTTCTTTATTTCATCCTAGATTTCTTCTATAACCCATGGGTTTTTTAGCAAGATGTTATTCAGTTTCCATGAATTCCACTTTCTATCTATGTTTTTCCTGCTATTGATTTAGACCTTTATGACTTTATGATCTGAGAAGATGTTTTGTATTAATTCAATGGTATGGATTTTTTTGAGAATTGCTTTATGTCCTAACACATGGTCTATCCTGGAGAATGTTCCATGTGCACTGGAGAAGAAGATGTAGTTGTCTGCTGATGGATAGAAAGTTCTGTATATGTCAATGAGGTCTGTTTGGTCAATTGTCTCAGTAAGGTCTTCTGTGTCTTTATTGAGCATTTTTTCCTAGGCAATCTGTCCAATATTGAGAGTGGAATGTTGAAGGCTCCTGCTGTTATTGTGGAGTGATCTGTCTCATTTTTTAGTGTAGTCAGTGTTTCTTTGATGTATTTAGGTGCTCTAATATTAGGTGCATAAATATTTAATATTGTTAAGTCCTGCTTGTGTATTGAACCTTTCAGCAATAAACAGTGTCCATCCTTGTCCATGATGGTGGATTTTACATTAAAATCTATTTTATCTGAGATTAGAATTACCACACCTGCTCTTCTTTGTGTGTTGTTAGCTTGATATTCTTCCATTCTTTAATTTTCAGTTTGTTCCTATCTTTAAGTCTAGGGTGAGTTTCTTGTAGGCAACGTATGGATGAATTGTGTCTTTTGATCCAAGAAGTCACTCAGTGTGTCCTTATTGGAGCATTCAGTCCATTCACATTCAATGTAATTATTAATAGGTACATGTTCATTGCTGCCACTGTGATATGTTTGTTTTTGTGTTGATGCTTTCTCTTCTGTTCTTATTAATCTGTTCTAGGACATTCTTTGTGAGTTGATTTTTCACCTTTTTCAGTGTTGGTTTTGTGGTTGTTGACACTCCTGCATTACGTTTCTTGATTTCATATGTTGCATCTTTATTGTGCTTTACAGCCGCCCCTATGATCCCCCTTAATAAACTATGTATAAACCCAATTTTAATTACTACCAGTCTTATCAACTTCTTCTCCATCTGGAAGGACTGTAACAAATGTAGTACATCTCTCTTTTTAATATGATGACATCATGGTTTTCATGATATGATCACTGGATCATTTCTGTCACTATTATAGCTTTGATTGAGTTTGAAGTCTTCCCTAACTGAGTAGGATTCTAGGTGATGAGTCCTGTATTTGCTTCTAAAATATAAAGTTAGTGGTTTCATTCTTCTAAGCCAAGAAATTCTTTCAGTATTTCTTGTAGCTTTGGTTTTTACACAGTCTCTGAGTTTCTGTTTATCTGTGAATGTCTTAATTTCATTGTCATATTTGAAAGATATTTTGCAGGATATATAATTCTTGGTAGGAAGTTCTTCTCCTTCAAGGCTTTGAATGTGTCATGCCACTGTCTCCATGTCAGCATTGTTTCTGTTGGGAAATCCAGCAAAAGCCTACAGGGTTTCCTGCTGAATGTTAGCTTTGCTTTGAGTTTTGCTTTCTGCTTATGATTCATTTTGTTAAGCTTGATATAATATGTCTTGAAATCTTTCTTTCGAGATCTATATTGAGTGGTGTTCAATATGCATCTGGATATCTATATTTTCTTCTTTCATAATTTCTGGGAAGCTTTCTGTCAGCAGCTCAGCAACATTACTCCCTGTGTTCTCAGCTGTCTTGCCCTGTTCAGGAACTCCAATTAATTGTAGATTGCTCCTCTTAGGAGAGTTCCACGTGCTTCTTAAATCTTCTTCATTTTTCTTGTTTCTTTTTTCTGATTTCTCCTCATAGATGCTGGAGTCCGTAGCTCTGTCTTCCAAGTCAGAAAGTCTATTTTCCATTTGTTCGATTCTGTTTCTTGGCTTTGAACTGATGTTTTTATCTCTTTGATTTTGTTCTTGATCTGTTGGATTTCAGAGTACTTGTGTTCCATCAGATCAAACAGCTTGCTTAATTTTTCATTTTGCTCTGCTGCATTTTGAACAAGATCTAGGACAGCTCTATATGTAGTCCTTTTGTACTCACCTTCCAATAGTTTCAGAAAGATTTCTTGGTCTGGGAGGTTCTGTGGTGCTTACTTTTGGGGGCCTTCTGAAGCCATGAACGATTTTTTGGTTACACTTTTATCCTGAGTTTGTTGCTTTTTAGGCAGCATGTGAGGCAACAGAGGCTGGGAGAGATGCCGTGAGGATGGATCACAGTTGTTTGTCTAGGTCATCTTAAAATGAAAGGTAAAAGATATCTGACAACTTCCGAAGTCAGTCAGGTTTTCAGGTGTACAGGTCCCTCTTCCAAGCTGGCAAAGCAAGCACCTCTATATTGAACCCCAGATGTAATAAATTAGTTCAAAATACAGAAAAGCTACTGCTCTGCTGGTCTCTGCTGCCAGGCCCCAGCCATAGGCAATACTGTGTAGAATACTGCTTTTCTACTGGAAAAGCACTCTCTTCTGGACAGGTGCTGCCTCCCAGCCTAGGAATTAGGTCCACTTGAGGCTACTATATGCATATCTCCATCTCCCAGTGGAACAAGATGGCATCCCGCATAAGCTTGCCACCTGCCTCAGTACAGACTATTCTATGGTGGAGGTGGCAAGAGGGCCCAAAGGTGCCAAGATGCACAGAGTCGAAAGCTGGGCCCTCAAAATATGGCAATTTTGCCTGCTGATCCCACCAGTAGTACGTCTGAGATTAGAGAAAGTTAAAATGTTGAGTTACCTTTGATCCTTGCCAACAGCAGGGATCAGTGAAAGACAGGAGGTTTTCCATTCACTGACATGAAGTCCAAATTAACAGCCCTATGTTGTGTCCTAGGACTCACTAGGTGTCCAGAAGGCTCTGTTTAATTATCAATTCAGGTCTTGGTTTCCAGAGGGACTTAGGGAGATGTGTGTTTAGTCTGCCATCTTGACTACACCACCTTGAGGATGACCTATGAAGTAGGCAAGATAATAACATCTGGAAATGTCCAACACAGCTTGGCACACACTGTTGTTGTTGTGTGCCTTAAAGTCAAATTTGACTCATAGTAACCATATAAGACAGAGTAGAACTGTCCCATGGGATTTCTAGTGAGTGTCTGGTTGATTCAAACTGCTGAACTTTTGATTATCAGCCTGAGCTCTTAACCACTTCTAATTTAACAACAACAAAAAAAATCGTTGATTCAGCAATATCTGTAAATTACACTGCACGCTCTGTCCCCCAATTCCCAGTAAATAGGGAAGCCCCAGAAGGGTAGCCCCAGGTCCAAGGGTTGTAGAGGGGTAGGACCCCTACTCCATCTCCACACAAGAACACAGGTCAGGTTAAATATAGTCAGTGGATGTGGGAAGTTGGGAGAGAAGACTAGACAGACTGCCAGGGCTCCAGGAGCTGAGGACAAGAGATGGGGTGTGGTCTGGGCCTTCAGAGAATCAGGGATTCAGCTCAGCCCAGCAGTATGTCAGCAATGAAAAAGGCAGAGGATGATGATAAAACCTCATCAACACAGCATGAGGACTACCATGGTGCTTCAGTGCTGCCCTTCCACAGGAAGGGGAGGAAGAGGGAGAAGAGGCTTTGGTCTATGAATCCTGAATCTCTCAGTTAGCAAGGATTCATAGACCAGACCTGCTGGCCTGACCAGGAGACCAAGCAGTCCTACACTTCAGGCACTAGCACAACCTCTGGGGCCAGCACTACCTTGGGCCTCATGGGCATCCTGGAGCCTTTGCTGCCACAGACCTACCAGAGAACTAGAAACAAGAGAGAAATCCTCAAACCTAAGGGCATGACTGGGAATCTAGAACTCAGGGGAGGTGATGGGGGCCACACAAACTGGACCAAAGTGTGGCTGGGAGGTGAGTTCCCTCCTTGGTGTTTGGGAGCAAGCTCTGGACTTCCTGAATGGCATCAGTGGGGCTGGTACAGTTGGACAGGGTTGGGGTCAATCAGAGAAAGGCAGGCTACACCCTGGACTCTTCAAGGTAAGGGACCTCACATAGCATTCTCCCACCCCCACAGCATAGCCAGCACCTGGCTAGAGGAAGGGTGAATAAGCATTTTTCAAATTACTTGGATAAGAGAGAGCTAGAGTAAGATACAATCACAGAGACAGAGTGGCAGAGAAACAGAGATGAAAAGACTTGCACACTCGGGTAGAAAAATCTAAAGAGATAATGGAAGTGGAGAAGGGAGACAGGGGAGAAAAACACAAGAGAGACGGAGAAGGAGCGAGAAGATAGTGCTTTCACCAAGTCCCAAAATAGCAGCTGCTGGTGCCAGCAGGCTGCCCTGAGATGGCCCTGTAATTGGGGCTGCATTCAGAATTCTCTGAGCCCAATGCGAGTATCGCTGAGGACGGCATGTGCTGGTCCAAGATTGTCAGAAAAGGCCCAGCTGGAGCTGGAATGTGCTGGGTGGGTGGCTCCCTGCCCCAGACTCTCCATTCCCCCTTCATCTCCTGCTCTGCACACCCAGCCCATGGGAGGTGGGCCCAGCTCTGGGGAGGTCAGGGCCTCTCCTGTTCCCTGGCAGACTAGTGGAGGACTTGGTAGAAAATGAGGCTGAAGCACAGGGAGATGGTGAAGGGGAACAGATGATCAATACACTTGGAAAAGAGATGGTTGTGGGACACTTGGATACCTGTCATTGCTAGTTGCCATTGAGTTGATTCTGACTTACAGGGACCAAGTGTATACAGAGTAGAACTGTGTTCCACAGAGTTTTCAAGGCTGTGACCTTCTGGAAGCAGATCACCAGGACTCGGGGTGAGTTCAAAAGGCCAACCTTTTGACCAGTAAAAATGCATTTAACCATTTGCATCACCCAGGGATTCCTACTTGGACATTTAGTGCTATTAATTTAGGGACAAGTTAGACGTTCATAAAAATTTGACAGACTGATTTGTCTGCTCACATCGTCTCTTCCAAATGACAAGACCCAGTTGTGTGCCTTACATACCTTGCAGCTGTAATCTAAAGTAGTATATCCTCTCTAACCTGTTCACCTACTACTTAGGAAGAAAAGCTTGTCTTAGTGTCTCAAATCTTAAGTGACATAGCCTCTGCTCCAGCCAGATAGAAAAGGTGGCCTGGCTGGTCTCCATTTCCCTTTAGGTCAGAATGAAGACACCTGTTATTCCTCATAGCATAAATAATTTTCCCTAGATGCCAAGAATTTTCCAACAGCGTGAAAATCAAGACAAGGAGAGTCGACTTGAAAATCCATCATCTTACCTCCTCACTCCATCACATGGAAAAAAAATTTAAATGTGTGTATATTTATGTTAACATCTGTGCTTGTGATACTCAGTATTTGGGTTACTTTTAAGACATTGATTGACAATTGGTGAGAAAGGACATGAAAGAGGATGTGACTTTGGGCAAGAATGTTTTCTTCAGCTGAGGTGATTTTCAGAAGAGGCTGAGAGCTGAGAGATGCCTAAGCATCACTTTTTCATTTTAGCAGCTAGAAGAATACATCCTGAAGAGGACGTCTGGGTAGCACAACACAGAGTTCATGACAAGAGATTTCTCAGTGACATCAGTGGGGCTGGGCAAGGTCTTCCCTTGGCTTGGTGAGGCCAAGTCCAGGATGGACAGAGACTTCTAGAGACAGTATAGACCATAGATCAGTTTCCTAGGGAAAAGGGCCTTACAGACTGTGGGAGAAAGAGAATAAAGCTGGACTAAGGAGTTCTGAAGGGCATATTGGGTAAATAAGCAGCATAGTGACAACTGAAAAACTATTGGAAGTGTCAAGAATTTCATTTTACTAGGATCCTCGGTCAATGCCCATAGAAGTAGTAGTCAAGAGATCAAACAATGAATTATATCAGGCAAATCTGTAAAGACCTCTTCAAAGTGTTGAAAAGAAAAATGTCACTTTGAGAACTGAAGTGTGCCTGACCCAAGCTATGGAATTTTTCAGTTGCCTCACATGCTAAGATAAAGCAGACAGTGAGTAAGACTGAAGAATGGATACTTTGAATTATGATGTTGGTGAAGATTATTGAATACACCAATAACTTCCAGAAGAATGAACAAATCTGTCTTGAAAGAACAGCCAAAATGCTCCTTACAAGTGAGGGGGCTGGCACTTAATCTCATGTACTGTGAATACCTCATCAGGATGAACCAGTCCCTGGAGAAGGACACCCAGCTTGATAGAGGATCAGCAAAAATGAGGAAGACTCTCAGCAAGATGGACTGACACAGTTCTTGCCACAATGGACTCAAACATAACAACAATTGTGAGAATGGCGCAGGATGGGGCAGTGTTTTGCTCTGTTGTACACAGGGGTTTCTGTGAATCAGAACTGATTTGACAACTGCGAACAGCAACTACTTTAGCAAGGAGTTCTGGAAGCTGGCTTGAAGTTTGAGTATGCCATCCCTGCTCCCTGCCCCACATATAAGATGCACTCAGGATGGGATTCTGGAAGGAGAATTGAAGCTGAGGACAGAGTCCCCTAACTGCCATGTCCTTTAGAAAGAACCTGAGTGCATAGCCCTGTGTGGGGCTACACTGGAAGGGAAGAAAAGAGGAGGAAGATGATAGGCCATGTTGGTCTTTCCTCAAGGAATTTCCATTTTGGCTGCAGTGGCAACCCCATGTGTTGGGAGCAGGCAGAGAGCAGTACATGACGTGCTTCTGGGTCGACTTGGGTGTTGATGCCAGCTCTCACAGTAAATCAATCCCCTGAAGAGAGCCAGCAAAGTTGGGTAGGAAAGTCAAGGGAAGACTTTCTGAACAGAAGAGACTTAGGATGAGCTTTGAATAACCGGGAGGAGTCAGGAGAACAGGGACCTGCACTCCTGAAGTGTCCTCTCGCTGCCCTTCCCTGAGACATGGAGGTCAGTACCTACCCCTCATTGGTTCATCTCCTGATTCAGAGGCAACTCAAGAGAACCAGTAGCCTTGTCGCTGGCCCTTAGAAACTTTCTGTGCCTCTAGAAGACCCTGGCTCTATCCGTGGTGCTGAATCTTGTGGTGCTTGTCTGAGTCTCAATTTGGAAGGACCAAATCTTTGGGGTTTCAGTTTCTCTTTGTGCAAAGAAGAAGCAAGCGAGCCTCTTCACAGAGGGAGTGCACATGGGCTGCTGCCAACCCCAAGCCTCAGTTTACCTTCCTGTAAAAGACTCACTGGACATAATAGGACAGGACAGGGAGGGCATTACAGTCCTATTAGTGGAACACAGAGCTATCATGTGCATGAAGCCTATGTGCAAAGGAACAATCTGGTCCATTTCAAAATGGACTCTCAAGAGAGTTCCTTTGTAGTGATTGAACAATTTTGTATATTGATTGAGATGGTGCTTATAGGATTTGTATGTGGTGAAATACATAGAACTATACACACACATACAAAAGAAATGAGTGCAGGCAAAACTGGCAAAATCCAAGTAGGGCTTGCAGTCTATTTAATTGCACTCTGCTAATAATCAGTTTCCTAGCTTTCATAATGTACTGTATAATTAAGATGCTACCATTGAGGAAAACTGGGTGACGTATAGCTTAAGAATTCCTTAGGAGCCTTGTCCTCTTCACCCATATGGGTCCTTTGGAGTTCCAGTCCAAGCTTTGCCTTTGTAGGAAGTTTCAGGTCTACTGCTGTATATTTATGGGTCCCTATAACACTTATACTGTGAACACAGGCCCAAAGCTTTGTCTGTATGTTTGGTTTGTGCCTCAAATCTTACTGAGAGTTTCCTAAGAATGGGGGTCATACCTTCTAGATTCCCCATCACTTTCTCAGGCCCTGAGGATTCTCAGCTGGTTCTCAGTTTTTAGTTGGTGACCAGACTAGTAAATATCTGCCTCTGCATGGCCCAGGCCTTCCCCAATCTATTCATTACCATCTTTCCCCAGTTCCTATTTGATCCAGTTCTGTGGCAGCCTGTCTCTAACAACCAAGTGGAGAAACCAAAGAACACCAGACTTGAATTCACAAGAGGCACTCAGTCATGAACCAAAACTTTGCTGAAAACCTACAACATGAGAGTCACTTTACGTGCATTGCATCTAATCCTCATAACAACCTGCAGGTAGAGAGCTGAGCCCCCATTTCACAGATAAGAACAGGCACACAGAAGGAAGGCACACAGAAGGACAGAATGAAAAACCTAATTGTGTTTCCACATACAAGCAGTATAAACTCAGGTTAGCTACTCCACCTCTCTGATCTTCAGTTTCTTCATCCATAAAATGGGAAGCATAGTAATATCTCTGTCACAGAAATATTAGGAGAGGAAAAAACCCAGTGGCGTAGTGGTTAAGTGCTATGGCTGTTAAGCAAAAGATTGGCAGTTCAAATCCACCTGGTGCTCCTTGAACACTCTATGGGGCAGTTCTACTCTGTCCTATAGGGTCACTATGAGTTGAAACTGACTCAGGGGCAGTGGGTTTCTGTTTGCTTTACTTTAGGGAAATCATCTTCATGGCATTTATTATTCTGTGGGTTTCTTAGAGGCAGTAGCAGGCCTGTCACAGGATAATTGTTTGCTATATATTGTTGAAGTAATCCATGCATGCATTAATGATTGAAAAAAAACACATGAATGCTTAGAAAGTGCCCCACAGTTCGGGGCATAGAATAGGTGCTTTCTACATGTAAGCTTCTTCCTCTTCCTATTTTCTTGCTTTCTTCACATGCCCTCCACACCAGCCCTTTCTGGCCTGAATTCTCATCTAAACAATGTCAGAGCAGTGGACAAATTACCTGTCAGCTTCTTTTAATTCCAATGGAAGGGAAATATATCATCTTCAGTTTGAGGAGTTTGAGCATGGGAAAGAGGTGTGGGCAAGCTAGGGGCTTCTTCTGCCCTGAACTTATTCTTAGACTTGCAGCTGGGGGAGGTGAGGTGGAGAGAGAGACTGGGGAAAGCCTGTGTAAGCCACCAAATTAGGTGGTGATCACTTGCGGTTTCCCATGGGCCCCTTTTCCAGTGGGCCTAGAGAGGGAGATTCAAGGGTTGGATCTGCAGCCCCAGTGTTCTCCCTCAAAGAACTTCATACAAAAGGGCCAAGAGTCCAGGGAGGTCCATGGGACACTCTCTTTGGGGGACAGGACAACAGGGCTTTATAGTCCCTGCATGTCTATGTCTGACACAGGACCTTGGAATCTAAGTTGGTCAGGGAATCTGACCATCAATGCAAGCTCCAGAAGACTGGTTCTTCTCCAGGTAGCAGCCGGTCCAATGCCTGGCCCCTCCCCTAAGGGTTGGAGGGGCTCACTACTTCCATGACATGGTCATTCTCTGCTCACCCTAGTGAAAAAGACAAACAGACCCATTCCAGCACTTCCAGAATACAAGGGTGCCTGAGTCAAGAAGAAAGGGCAGTGAAGGTGATGGCTTCATAGCTGAAGTCTCCTTGGCCAGTTCCTGTCACTGTGATGCTCAAGTGCCCTTGACTATGGGACAGAACTTTGTGTTTGTCTGGAGGATTCAGGCTCATCAGCAAACCCCTTGGGGGCAGAGTAACCAGCCACATAATTCACACTAACATGGAAATGACTGATAATCTAGCTTCTTTCCTATCTAAATAATGCTGGCCTGATAGCCCCAAGTTCAGAAGTGAGGGATGATTCCATGCAGTCCTTGCCTTCAGAGATGTTTAACCAGATGAGTGAACACCACACCCTAACGCTTCATCTCCTTTTGGCCCCAGGAGTCCACTTCAGTCTAGGGTTATTGAGTCTAATCCATATTTTCCTCTTTTGACATAATCCCCCTAATTCTGTCCCAGCAGGGATGGAAAATTAAGACATCACTTCCTCTCCTATTCTAATGTTAAAGCCTGGGTAAGAGTTCCAGGCACTTTGAAGGCCCTTCACCCGAAATCATCCCTCCATGGTTGAACACGTATAGATTAATATTCCATTTTATGGATGCAGAAACCAAGACTTTGTAAGTGATGGTAAAAGGATTCACCTAAGGTCACACAGGAAGAGTAGCAGGACTGAATTTAAATCCCAGGACTCCTAGTTTGCACTCTTATACTCAGCTCAAGGATTCTGCTCCCACCAACCTTGCTCCATAGTCTACCAACAAACACTGTGACAGTTTCCTTAGTCATCATCCTAGCCCAGTTATTCCAGCCTGAGAACAAATACCTATTTTCAGGAAGAAACAGGACTTTGTTCTCAGAAAGCTCATGCTATGACAGACAAACAAGAGAGTGACCCAGGAAGCTAGGATGTGCAACAAGGCAGGGCTGAGGGGTCACATGTGGAGACCAAGGAGGGCCAGGGATTAGGGAGAGAGCACTGTTGGATTAGCCCCACCATTGGTAGATATTTGCCTATTTAGTTTTACAGCCCATCACTCAGCAGAGTCCTCAGACTACCTCTTAGCAGGCCAGACACCCAGAGGCCACTGGACATGCATTATGCACCCTTCCCTGGAGGCCAAATGCTCCTCCTGACACTTCTGAACAGTGAGGTCTCCAGAAGGAGCCCAGATCCCATCCTCACCCCACCTCTTTCCCAGTCTGTATACCCCACGCTTCATTGTCTTCAACAATCCCCTCTCCTCAGCACTGGGACCGCGTCCTAGCAGCAGCAATGTCCCCCTCCTCTTCCAAAGAATCTCCAAAATATCCCCAGTGGCCTCAATGAGACATTCTGAGTTGGACAATGGGAACAGGTGTAGTCAGTGCCAACTGCATCTGAACTTTGCTCCTGAGAGGCCAGCATATTTCCAAAATGTCTAGTTGAGGAAGGCTCAGGAAGGCCTCAAATGAGATGCAATCTGCAGAGTCAAGTCTTAGTTATAAAAGTTAGGAATTAGAGTGTACACCAAACAGCAACACAATCAAAGCCTTTCTCTTTGATCTTGGAAATCAGGAAAGGACATACGAGGTCTGACGGTTAAGTCTGTGAACTTAATCATCCTAAGTACTACGTAGCTCACTGTTGAATATCACTGCAGTCACCTTTGAAGTACTCCCCATGGGAAGCTGTGCACCAATGACAGCATCTAGTCTACACTTCAAAGCAATTTTGGAACTCTTTCTGGAATGGCCATTGCACACAGTGGCATGGTGACAAGTTCACGAACTGATATATAGTTGTCTGTGAGGGAGTTTTTAGCCAGTAACCAAAAAGCTATATTGGAACACCCACCCCACTCACTTGATCTGGCTCCCAGTGACTTTTTTATTTACCCAAAGATAAAGAAAATATTGAACAGAAGACACTTTGATGACGTTCAGGACAACAAGGGTAATACGATCAGGGCTCTGATAGCCATTCTAGAAAAAGAGTTCCAAAACTGCTTTGAAGGGTAGATTAGTCACTGGTGCTGCTGCACAGCTTCCCAACAGGAGTACTTCAAAGGCAACCACAGTGATATTCAGCAACAAAGTATGTAGCACTTTTTCTACAATGAGTTTTCAAACTTAATTGTCAGCCCTTGTATATTCCATCTACTTAGCTTTATCTGGCATCTTCCCGTTCCTCTCTTTCTTTCATGATCCAGCTCTAAACCAGGTGCTGTGGGGGAGGTAGATGAGGCAAAGTCTTGCCCTCAAGGAGCTCCAGGCTCAGGAGGACAATAAGCCTCACACAGGGTACGGTTCCTGAGCAAAAGACTGTAGTGCACCCAGCATCTCCAAGAGGGGCTCAGCCTCCCATTGGGAATTCCAGACCTAGATTTTCATTCTGGCTTGTCCATGTTCTAGGGCCTCATCACCCCCTTACGTATTCACTGGTGAACTAGGTGACTGCTGCATTAATTTGAGACCCAGCAAGCAATAACTCATTAAGGAGCCCTGGTGGTGCAACGCTTAAAGTGCTGAGCTGCTAACAGAAAGGTTGACAGGGTAAATTCAGTAGCTGCTCCACAAGAGAAAAGTCCTGGTGATCTGTTACCATGAAGATTACAGCCTAGGAAATCCTATGGGCAGTTCCCTGTCCTATAGGGTCCCTAAGAATTAGAATCGACTTGATGACCCACGACAATAACTCAGTGGTTGATCTGTCCATCCAAGATGAACATTGCAGATTCATGGAGACCCTGCTCTATGTGAACTCTCAGGGATCTAGGTTCTTTCCATCTTTGCTCTTACTTCAGCACCTTTCTACTCAAAGTATGGTCCTGGGACTAACCAAGTCAGCATTACATTGGAGCTTGTTGGAAATGCGAATTCTTGCTTCTTACTTTCAGAGTTACCGAATCAGAAACTTTTAGAGCGGGGCCCAACAATCTATGGTCTGACAATTCTTCCAGGTAATTATGATGCTCACTGAAGGTCGAAAACCACTGCTCTAGGTCACTGTATCTGCATAGATGCAGATGGGTCACAAGTGTATCTGAGTTAGGACTCATGGGAAGGGAGCACTGAGAAGCACATCTCCAGGTTTCATGGGCCACGCCTGGAAATGATACCACTTCCACTCAAATTTCCTTGGTGAGAATTTGATTCCTTGGCCACACTTACTTTCAAGGGGACCTGGAAGATCCGCTAAGTGGTCACAGGACTAGCTAAAACTGCATCATTATGGAATAAGGAAAGATGGATCTTGGTGTATAACTAGCAGTCTCCACTATAATTGCTAAGGTTTTTTTCCACCTTATGGAAACAATGATTCCCTCTATCTGTCCTGGATCACAGGACTCCTCTAGTAAATTGAAAGTATCCCAAGAGGTGTATCCCCACCTGTTACAATATTTCCTGGACATTCTGATGGTAGTTATGATAATCAAGATCATTGCCCATCTTGGAATGAAGGTAGCCCAAAAGAAGAGAGAAACAGTGGGTTTTACTGTATCTTGGTCTGCCTCAGTTTGAACAAACAAGGGCTGGGGAAGAAGAACCCTATGATGGTTACTGTTACATGTCCACTTCACTAGGCTATAGTCCCCAGTGATTTAATCAAACATTGACCCAGGTGTTGCTGTAGACATTGTGGTGTGTCATCTAGATAGTTTTAACACTAGACTCTAAGTAAAGGAGGTTACCCACGATAACATGGCTGGCGTCATCTAATCCGTGGAAGGTTTTAGAGCCAAAAACAGATTTTCCAGAGAGGAGGAAATTTCACCTCAAGACTGCAGCATGAATTCCCATTCGGCTGACCTGCTCTATGGATTCGGATTGGTCAGCCCTCACAGTTGTGCAATCACACATACATGTATGTGTACATGTGTATTCATACACATACATGTGTTGTGTGTGTATCTCCTATTGGTTCTGTTTTTCTGGAAAACACTGATACGGAAAATGTTTAGAATATTGGATAGTGCCTCCTTGAAGTCCGTGTGAAACACCGGACATTTCAAGATGCGAACACACTGGTTGGTGCTCTTCCCCTTCATCAATATCATCAATTCCAACATTTACTGAGTACATGACATGTTCCAGTCCTTGAAATGTAATAGTAACAAAGAAGTGACAGCAATTGCTGAAGTTTGTAGAAATGTTCAAAGCTATAGGTGGGAAGGAAACCCTGACGGTGTAGTGGTTAAGTACCATGGCTGTTAATCGAAGTGTCAGCAATTGGAATCCATCAGATGCTCCCTGGAAACTCTGTGGGGGCAGTTCTACTGCATCCTGTAAGGTCAATGTGAGTCAGAACTGACTCAACAGCAACAGGTTGGATATTGGTTTGGTTACCCAGTACCATCAAGTGGATGCCAACTCAGTGACCCGATAGGACAGAGTAAAACTGTCCCATAGAATCCTCAAGGAGCACCTAGTTGATTTGAACTGTTGACTTTTGGTTAACAGTTGCAGCACTTAACCACTACACCACCAGGGTTTCCTTTGTTTAGTTAGGTGGGAAAAATGGGAAACCATTAATCCATCCTACCTGTCCCTTTCCTCCCCATTGTTCTTAGATCAGGATGAGAAGCTTCCCTCTTCAGAGTGGATTGTCCTAGGGACAGAAGCCCAGCTTCCCCATAGGCTCAGAGGCCCCAGTTGTGGGGTGTGCCTCTTTGCTGTCTCCCCTCAGTCACCCTGATCGCCTCCACTCCGATACTGCCATGGTGTCATGGTACCCCCACATTCCTTCTCAGATGGCCTTTACTTTGTCACACTTCCAGCCAGTGCTAGCTGAGCTTCCTGCAGAAACATCATCCAGAGCTGGGCTCGGGGATAGGCCATGACTTCTGCAGAAGCACTGTTGAAGAATGTGCTTGCATTTCTTTCTGGACCATCAGAGTAGATGTTGCCCATTGTGTAACTCCGTGTACCTTAAGTAGTGGCTTTCATGCTGAATTCTTTAGAATTTAATGCCAGGAATATGTTTATCTCTCCTGAAAACACTGGCCTTTTGTTCTGGCAGGGAAAACACTATATCCTTCTGGTGCTGCTTTGGTCTGAGCTGCCAGGAACCTCCGAGATAAATTTAACGATTAATTGCAACAACCTCATCATTTTTGGTGGAGGATTAGTTCAGTTCTCGGTATAGTTCTCATTCACCAGATCTTCTCAAAGAGGGGGGAGAGAGAACAGGGTGCTTTAGATACTTGGAACAGATTCAACCTGCTAAAATGCAGCTTCCTGGTTCTACCTCAGACCTACTGGATCAGAACCCAGGGCCAGAGATGGGTTGGGGTGAGAGTGGGGAGCGAGTCGTATGCATCCCAAGTGCATTCTTGAGCAAACAAAGTCTGAGACCACTACTCTGAGTCACATCAATTCTTTATTTCAGACATCCTCCAGTGAATGCATGCTCTCCCGAAAATAGCCTCAAAGTGTTTTTGGCTAGAGGAGGGTTTTGAATTATAAATAAATTCTGCACTGGAACACTATACAGTTGTGCAAAAAAAAAAAAAAAACGAGGGAGTTTACCAAGAAATAAAAAGATAATTCATTAAATGAAGAAAGGAGAAGACTATCACATATAGTATACTGCGTTATGTGAAAATAAGAAAATGTGAATGCATGCTCTTTACTTAGATTGACATAGAGAAATTATGTCAGGCTCCATACGGAACTCATAACAGTTTAGGTGAGGGGTGGTGGGAATTGGGTGGATCTTTGATTGGGTGAAGGGGGAAGTTCTCAGTATATATTTTGTCTATTTTTTTCATTTTGAACCATGTATTGTCGGGTGCTATAGAGTTCTGACTCATAGAGACCCCTTGTAACAAAGTAAAACTGCCCCCAAAGGACTTTCTTGGATGGAATCTTTACAGGAGCTGACGGCCAGGTCTTTCTCCTACCCAGCAGCTGGGTGGGTTTGAATGCCAACCTTTTGGCTAGTGGCTGAGAGCTTAACCATTGTGCCATCAGGGCTTCTTGTGAATATGCTACAGATGTGAAACTTAAAAATGTGTCTACGTGGTTAAAAGATACTGAATGTCATCACAACACTGTTACCCGTTTTGTGAAGGCAGGTGTTTGGAGCCACTGAAGGTATTCTCCATATCAACCCAGATTTCACGCAACTGCATCCCAGAACAGTCTCCTCTGAAGGGGTCCCAGAGCTCAGAGTTTGGGACAAGACCAGCTGCAACCACAGAGAGTGGACAGAGGACTGAGGACAATGGAAGGAAGTCTTTCCCTAAGCATGTCCTAAGATCCTTCAGTGCTCACTCCCCAGGCTCAGAAGTTTCTCCACCACTGCTGCCCACCTGATGTCATTCTCTTGCTGAGATGAGCTCCAAGGTCTCTAACCATGAAGAAGACCAATCAGAGTTGGGGACTGAGACTTCAGTTTGAGACCTTGCTTGGGTCTGGGTGACTGTTAGGACTATTTCTGGCCTGGTGAGGCATGGCTTGAAACAAGCAGTTTACGGAAAAACAGGATGTTTAAGGTAGAAATAGGTAATTCAGGACAGAGAATAAGAGCACACAGGGTAGAGACCGAAAACACAGCAGTGACGCCCCTGCCCATCCGCTCAAAGAAAACAGCTCCCTTTGGGATATCTGCAATGTGAGGGATGCCTAAGAGTGTTATCTCCACCACCCAAGTCTTGATCCTTGCCTTTGACTTCTCAGTGGAGCACTGGAATGCCCTTTAGTACATTTTTGCCAGGCCGGGACAAGCAATTACTCAGCTTTCAAGTGGAAAGAAGTGTTCAAGATCATTTAGTTCGGTACCTTCATTTTATGGAGAAAGTGAAATCCCAGCATGAGCAAAGTGACTTATCCAAGGCTATGTGGCTGGGATCTGGAAGGCCCTTCATCACCCTAGAGCTACCAAGGATGAGGGACTGGGGGCCCTTCTGGAACAATCATCTTCCTATGGGGTCCCACAGGAAAGGAGCCTTATCTCCTCCTCATCTTCGCTTATACTCTGGAGACCCTTTCACTCGGGTCAGAGGCAGAGGCTGCCCCAAGGTAAGAGCTACACATGACGTTGGAGGAGATAATGGAGACAACCCCCTAAAAGATGACTTAGGTGAACAGATACGTGTCTTGGATTATTAGGGATGGTAATTCAGGGAGACAGAGATGTTTCAGGAAAACTGTCCCCCAAAGGGAAAAAAAGTGGCATGGATTATGACTTAATACCCCCCAATAAATTCTGATCAGATATTTCAGTGTTCTAGCTGCAGGCATAAAACCTGGGCTGTGACTAATGGATGGATGGTGTACTTGAAATGATAGAGTACTCCTCCTGTGTCTCTCCTATCTCTGGCAATGATGCTGGCCTTGTTTTATGCTCAGTATTTATAACAAGGACATGTCCTGTAATGAAAGATTGTCCAAGGATGACAGGTCCAGCCTGTCTCTGTTACATCTTTCCCAACAATGGTAGACTGCAGGAGTGGCCAGGGAGCCAGCCACATTGCTAATGTGGCTCATGGTGAAGGGAGTGCTCAGGATGCAGATCTCCTTTCCCCTGGGACCAGTTAGCCACCAACTGGCCTTGGGGTGACTGGAGCGACTTTGGTACTTCCACATCAGCACGGCAGAGGAGTGTCATTTACTCCAATCTTGTTTCATTTTCTGTGGTAGGGGGTTGGGGGACCTTGCAGAGAGACTTGGAAACCTGCATAGATCCAAGAGTAGGGGACACAGAGGCCATAGTCCTTGGCCATTTGGATCAAGGAATGACCTTCTGAAGATGAATTTGTCCACTTGGGGAAGAGAATCATCTCACATACAGGCTTTCTCACAGAAAAGTAGTTGATCCAACCGTGGTATTGGATCTGCTAAAATCTCCCAAGGATCTATTGTCCCTCACCTTGACCTTACTTCTGTCCTGAAGTTCAGCAAAACTCTTCTGAATACTCCCTCCCACCTCCACACCTTTACCTAGGCATTGAGCTCACCCAGAATGCTGTCCTCTCTAATCTTTCCATATCACACTTTCTCTTCCCGTCAGGTTCAAGGCTGCACTAATGACTGCAGCCTGCAAATCTCGTCCCTCCCCAAGTCCTGGGCACTTATCTTTGGAACTTCTTATCACCCTGAGTTAATATCTAAGTATTTCACTTGTGTTTGATTGCTTCCTATGTTTCAGTCCCCAGCGAAACTATAAACTTCTTAAAAGCTTGCCTTAAACCCCACAGTGGGCCACTGCACGGAGTAAATGCTCCATAAATGAAAACTCAGCGACAGTCACAAATTGGGGCATGGATCACTTCTTTCCACCCAACCTGGGAGCCCCCTAGACTTAAACAAGCCACTTTGCTTGTCTGCCTCTTGTCCCACACACAGTACTGGCACATGATGAAGAGAGACCGGCGCTAACACTGCTGGTCGTTTATTCCATCAAAGCAAGTGCGAAGCTGGCTGTCACTAGTGGTTGGCATAGTAAGCCTGCCCCAAATGTTGATGCTGAGTGTCCTGATTCTCCCATGACTACAGGTTCCTACAGGTTCCAGCCACCCAACCCTGTACAATGACTAGACAGGCTTTCCCCTAGGGATACCTGAGATTTATCAAGCCTGGCTGCTTTTTCTGTAGGCTAAGGAGTGGCCACTGTGTCTGCCCTAACCCTGCTCTGGCTGAGGGTCAGCAGCGTCAGAGAAAAAAAGGTGTGATTCAGAGACTTCTTCACTGGTGAGACACCCGTCTGCATGGGGCTCGGCTGACCGCCACTCTCCCATACATGGCCAGCAGGAAGCCCTCCAGGTCTGTACCCCTTCCCTCTTTCTTCTTTCCAAATGCCATCCACCTCCATCTGTGCAGTTTCTCATGTAGTGATGGAGTCACTTCTTAGCCCCACCTGTCTTGGAAAGGCCAGGTTGTCCAACTCCTCTGTCCAAGTCTGTCCAGGAGGAATGCATGTGTCCTTGGGAAAAGGAGATGATGGCACACTTACAGCAATGTTTAACCACTCTCATGTTCAGGAAGTTCATCCTTGTATCTGACCTAAATCTTTCATGCAGCCAAAGCCCAATTTGCTCACCATTCTCCAGAGAGCTTGGCTTCCATCCTCTAGCTCATTCTGTCACCTCTTCCTTGCCAGCTGCACAGCCAGGATGGGGTCATCCTATGACCTCGCTTTAAATTGCAGAGCCTGGAGAATGGCTTTTATCATCCCTACTGGTGAGTTCCATCTCTCTTAGTTAGATTTTCTATTTTGTCATTTCTTGTCACTTCACATTGCCTTCAGTGGCTGAGCATGCCAATGAGGACCTGGGAGTTTGTGCCCCTCCAGACCACTTGGTGGTTCATGGCTACATCACTCAGGACTGACAAATTACTGGTACCTGCCCAGGGCTGGCTGCAGAACAAGCGGAAGAAGCGGTCACCCTCACTCTCTTCCTCAGCAATATGGCTGCGGCCCAAGGCTCTGATCTGGGATATTCTTGCCACTAACTCCTCTGGTCGTCTGCCTGCCTGCCTGTTGTCCGCCTGCTACCTGCCTGTGGGTCTCAGGTGACCTGGGGCTTGTCTCCAAAGCAGGACAGGAAACTGTGAGCCCACTGGGCTGCTCTGTACTGGGCATCTCCTCAGCTGGCCTCTTGCCTGGCTCTGTCTCATTCTGAACTTGCTATAAGACAGCAGGCAGCTCGTGGTACCCTCTCTGCCTGTCTGACCTCTTCCACCAAGGTGACAAAAGAATCTGGAGGAAGAGTTAAGAGAGAGTCTAGAAAGACAGCGGCCTTGATGGCTAAGTGTAGTATAAACGAAGTTATTTACCTGGAAATTCTTTCATTTTGGTCTATTAACCAGGGGGCTAATGAAAGTCAATTCATACACAAGGTCAGTTAGCTTAATGCTCTTTATTTCATCAAAAGCTGAGCCCAAAGTTGGTCCCAAGCTGAGCCTTGCTGCTGGTCCTAGATTGAGCTATAGGCTTTTTCACAGACTAAGCTATGACTTTAGTCCCAAACTAAGCCCCAACCCTGCTTACAGATCAGTCCTCATGCCAGTCTAACTTCTGACTCTGGCTCTAGACTATTCCTTCACTTTGGGCAGTCCTAGACTGAACCTTAATCCTGGTCCTAAAGGTACCTTGACTTTGTTCCGTTTCAAAGTTGTCCTTCACAAAGATGGTGAATAGATAACTGATTGGGCACAATCCAACCCCAGCGCATGGGGTATAGGTTAATGTGAGACTGTCATGCTTCCCAGGCTGCAGACGCTATAGAAGTACCTGTTGTTTGAAGGGCGAGTGCATTTTGCCTCCTTGGAGAAGATCAGCCAGAGCCAGGTACCACTGCATGAGCTTAAGGACATTTCTTAAATGGATCTGTCCCCATCCTTGTCCTCTGAGCCTTATGGACACCAAACCAAACACAAACCCACTGTCGTTGAGTCGATTCTGACTCATAGGACCCTATAGGTCAGAGTAGGACTGCCACATAGAGTTTCCAAGGAGTGCCTGGCGGATTTGAACTGCCGACCTTTTATGTAGCACTTAACCCCTATGCCACGAGGGTTCAACTGAGAAATTCTCAAAGACACAGACCCCGCCCTAAGAGCAATGCCTAGCTCTTCCTTTCACACTTCCTAGGTCATCTTCTCATCTCCATCCTCTGCCAGCTTAAAGACATGTTCCTCTGGCTAACTGTAAGCATCTTCTCTTCTCTTCTCTGCCTCTTCATAGCCTTGCGAGCACAGGCCAAGGTCAGGGGCAGGACCAGGAAGCTCAGCACTTGATGAAGCTCTAGGGAAAAGAGAGAAAAATGGCTTCCACTGGAAAAACTTTCTCTTTCTCTCCATCTCTGCCTCCTCCAAGAAGTCCTCCCAAACACTTCTAGATTCCTGAGCTCTTGGCAGCCTCCCTCAGCATGATCTCAAAGACCATCTTTTGGTGCTGGCCACCTACAGCCCTGAATACTGCTTGGTCTCTCAATGGAGGATCTATTGAGGACTTGCTGTTCTCGCCGGGTTTCAGGAACATCAACACCACCCGTGCTGGAAAGGACACCTCCAAGACACTGTTTCACACTTAATGACACTACATCAACACACAGGCTCAGCAGCTGAAACAGTGACTTGAAAAGGCAGATGTTCGTTTCTCACCTATACAAAGGTCACAGCTCCTACAGCAGTTCCCTGGCATCAGTCGTACCTCTCCTGTTCCAGCTGGCAGGAAGAGAATGACATTGAATGCTGTCAGGTGACAGCCAGCATGTACTTCCCAGTCCACAATGCCTTCTCCTTTATCACAGAGCCCAGATGCATCAGAGGAGGTAGTTCCCAACTTATGACATGTTTCCAGTACTATAACCTACACTTAGGACCATTTTTCCCCCATACATCTTACTGTTAGCAAAATATTGTAACACCTCATGTGCGGATTATTCTCAGATGTTCACTTGCAGGTGTCCAATTATAATATTCAAAACACTGCTGGATGTAAAAAAAATACTGGTAATAAAAGACAAGAATAATGACAACTTAAAAAAAAAGTGAGGTATTCATCTTACATCATAATCAACTCATGAGGTGGTCATTGGAACAGAAGCCCGTTGTAAATCAGGGAATACCTGCACTGAGCTTCTTTTGCCACAAGGATTCTGGCCATGATTGGCTGCAGCTGCAGCTTCATGCCCGTGCAGTTTGGAACCCAGAAAGAAGGCCCAGGATGTTCTTTTTCCTGCAATGGAAGCAGCCAATCTGCAGCCTCTGGCCATGGGAGTTTGGATGGTAACTGGATGCTCTAATCCACTGTCTGGCCATTTTGCATCTAGGGGGCAGCTGTGACATTGGCAGCAGTTTCCTGAAGCCTTCTGAC
This sequence comes from Heterohyrax brucei, assembly GCA_028571685.1. Classification (NCBI taxonomy): domain Eukaryota; kingdom Metazoa; phylum Chordata; class Mammalia; order Hyracoidea; family Procaviidae; genus Heterohyrax; species Heterohyrax brucei. Next base: position 55,803,474 of record CM053148.1, read on the forward strand.
CTCTGGAGTGCAGTATCTCACAAGTTCCAGGTTGTCGGCTCTGCCAATCATTTTGAAAGTACCTAATTCCCTCTGTTAAGTCTCTCTCTGCCAGAAATACCTAGAGTGATTTCTGTTTTCTGTACTGCACTGGAACTGATTCTCGTGCTACTTCTACTTCTACCGTTTTGGCCAGAACTTGGAGATAGAGGAAATATAGAATTTCTTCTGAGTAGCTATGCACCCAGCTAAAGCGGAAGGGGGTGAGTTTGTTAGCAAAGGAAGGGAAAGAAAATGGGCTCTGCGGAGCACTGGCAATGCATCTCAGGTGCTGTGACCAACGCTGAGAACACTAGGACAGGCCTTGTAAACGCAGTGTTCGCTTCAGTTAAAGCACTCCAAGACTTTGTAACTACAATGGATTTCACAATCCCGTCTATGAATCCAGGTCTGCTAGTCTAACAACTGTCATAACCAGCATCTGCCATTGCTGTTCTACCAAGGTGTGGACAGAGAGGTGCAGATGAAGTGAAAGGAGAGCTCGAGGTAGGGGCTCTTGTCAGCTGGGGATCCTGCTGCGACTGGACTTTTAGCCTGCATTCAGGTTGTATTGGATCCATCCATCCAGAAGGCCCTGTGCTAGGTACAGGAACTGTAGTGATGGATAACTCAGCTATGCTCACAGCTCTCAAGGATACAGTTCTTCCCAAGCACATCTAGTCTTCAGTGCTCTCTTCTGGCTCTTCGAAGGAACATTTGTTCCTGTCTTCTTTTCTTTCCTGGAAAAAGGCCTTTTCACCTCTAAGACCTTGAACCTTAGTACCGTGTGTCCTGCAGAAGTCTTCCCTGATCTCCCAAACAGAGTGAGCAGCCCCTTCCCTGGGTTCCCACCACTCCAGTGCTGGATTGTACTGGTCTGCTTATGACTCTTCCTTCTCTGTAAGCTGGGGCAAAGTGGTGGCAGGGGGGCAGGGGTGTCTATGATAGCAGTGACTGTCCCTAACTAATCTCTAGATTATAAGCCCAACACACCTCCCCTGTACCTATTCCCAGCCACGATCAAGCACCTGCCATTGGTGAGTTTGCAGGGCTTTCTGCTGCCTCTGGGACCTCAAACACTGCTCCCTTTACCTGGAACACCTTCCTCATCTTCCTCATCTAACTCTTATTAACCACAACCTGCACAGATACCACTGCTTCCAAGGAGCCTCTCCCAGCCCCCTAAATGTGGACCGAGTGCCTCCTGCCAGCTCGCACAGCCCCTATGGGCTCCTCTGCACCAGTCCTGCTCAGATTGCAGTCAGGAGCCAGCAGCATCAGCATCACCTGGGAGCTTGTTGGAAATTCAGAATCTTGGGCCCCATGTCAAACCTACTGAATCAGAATGCACACTGTAACAAGATCCCTAGGTAATTCACGTGCACGGTCAAGTCAGAGAAGCACCGTTGCTGCACCACTGATTACATGCCTGGAATCATCTGTCTCTTGTCTTTCATCTCCTAGCAGGCTGCAAGCTTGCTCCAGAAGCAACAAACATTTCTTATTCTTTTTATCCACCTCCCCCCTTCTGTCCTCAGTAGGGTTGCTAGATTTAGTATATAAAAATACAGGACATCCAGTTACATTTCAATGTTGGATAAATAATGAATAATGTTTTGCTATATGTCTCGTGCCACAGTTGGGACATCATTACATTACACAAGGACTTGTTCATCTAACATTCAGATTTAATGGGGAGTCCTGTATTTCACCTGCCAGCCCTAGCCCAGCCTGTGCCCGGTACACTAGCTGTACATAACAGCTACTCAGTACGCATCTGCCGAAGGGAGGCTGAAAGAATGCCTGAATGTCAGCCTCGTCTCTAAACCAGAGAAGCTTTCCCGCCTCGCCTACCTCCCTGGGTTGTTGCTAAGGTGAAATTTATAAAAGGGAAAGTGCTGTGGAAACTCTAAAGCTGAGTGCCGATGTGGTCTGTGATCGCTGCCGTCACCGCCATCGCCATCATCCAGATGGCTCCGAAGACGGCTCAGCTAGACTTGTTGAGCATTTGTATATATGCCAGTAATTCTTTTATACTGCTCAGATCAGTCTGGATTTGGCACGTTAGGGCAGATGACATATATCATAATCATGTTATTACTGTTAGTATCACTACTATTGACACGTTTACAGTGTACTCCTTTATAGATCATGATGGTTCTTTTCCCTGCAAAGAACTGTATGTTCTCGTCTGTGACTTCACAGTAGTAATGACAGCTGAAAAGCTTCTCTGGGGCTCTGAGTGGCAGGTGCTGCCTGGAAGCTCTGCTCCCCTGTTTGGGACCCCCAGGCAAGAGATTGAGTGCGCTGGCCTTGGATCCTCAGGGAACATACAGTTGCAAGGTCAATTTCTGAGCCAAAATTCAAGACAATGGTTCTTTTAGGATGGTCTTTGGACCAGCCACCTTGATATCACCTGAGAGCTTGTTAGCAATGCAGATTCTTGGGCTTTCCTCCAGACTTCCTGAATCAGAAACTCTGGCCTTGAGGCTTGGCAATCTGTATTAACAAGCCTCCAGGTACTCTGAGCAGCCTACATTTGAGAAGAGTCCCCATTTACTGCGAACGGTGGAGGCCCTCATTTGCTAACTGAATGGTTGGAGTTTTGAGTGCCCCCAGAGGCACCTCGAAAGGAAGACCTGGCAATCTGCTCCTGAAAACATCAGCCCTTGAAAACCCTCTGGAGCACAGCCCTACGCTGACACACAGGGGGCTCACCATGAGTTGGGGTTGACTTGACATGGTTGAAGTCAGAATCACAGATCTAGGTGCCTGTAGGAGGACTCAGAGCACTCAGGTCCCTCCCAGCCCTTAGGCTGTAATTGTATTGTCTTCACCAGAATTAAGGAAGATGGAGAGGTGGGGGTGGGGGGCGGTCAAGGGGGTGGGAGGTACAGCATGACTGTTGGCGAAGGAATAATACTGGTTGACTTGTTGTCACTCTCCCTAGCCAGTTTCCTTTTGTCCCCAAGGCTCCCCAGGAAAAAAAGTGAATCTCCACCTGTGGAGATACGGAGTGGGGAGAATGGAGCACTCTAACCGGAAGGAATGTCATGTGCGAAGGCCCTGAGGCTTTGTGACAAGTGGCATGTTTGAGAAAGAATAGGTTTCTGGGTTTGACTAGAGTCTGCGATATGAGTAACAAGGTTTAGAAGCAAAACTTGGCAGCCCTTGGATGCCAAGGAGTCTCATTCAGGTTTTACCCAGCTGGCAGGGGAAGACGGCATAATCAGAACTGTGCTCCTGTGGGGTGGAAGGAGAGGGTGAGACAAGAAGCTGGGAGCACATCGAGCCAGCTGCTGGCCAAGCTGGCCCCCCAGCCTTGTAGGCTGTGTCTGGGGGTGGTGCGGTGTGTAACTTTACGGCCTTGGCTCCAGCAGTTTCAGGGAGAGTAAAGTGTGTGTCTCTCTCTGCAAAGATAATGTTTTTCACTCACAGCATTAGAAAAATAACATATCTCTAGCTGGCTGGACTTGCAGCTCTTGCCAGCTGGGAAATTTGGTTCTGTGGCAGCCTTGACAGCTTCTGGCACCCGCAGGCGGGCCTTGGGCCCAGTTCTTCCCGCTAGAGCCTTCGATCTGCTGCAGCTGTTGCCATGGACAGTTCTGAGGGTTGATTTTTTTTTTTTTGGAAGGGGGCAGGGAGTGGGAACTGAGATGCACACAGGAAATACTGCAGATAGGCTCTTGCCCTTCGCCCTCCTTGCTTTTCCTGGCTTCCCTGATCCCCTGGATATGGTCTTAATGCACTCAGCTGCTAACCAAAAGGTTGAAGGTTTGTGTCTACCCAGAGGCACCTAGGAAGAAAGGCCTGGCTATCTGCTGCATGAAAAGTCAGCCATTGACAAGCCTGTGCAACACAGTTCTACATGGAGTCACCATAAGTCAGAGTTGATTGCAAATGGTTAAGGTCTGAAGGAGGAGAAAGAAAGGGAGGAGAAAGAAAAACAAAGAATAAATATTCACGCTTTCTGTCTACTCTCCCTTGTAGCCTTCCCCCTGTCCCAGTTCAGCCTCAGGGGACTCTTCACTTCCCTTGACACTGGGAGTCTCTGGAGCAATGGTGGGCAATGAGATTATCATACCTGGGGAGCACAGCCAGAATAAAGGCTTCAGTTAAGGAGGTGGCAGGGAGGTCCTCTCCTTTGGATGTGCAGACGGTGGGTATCACTGAGATGGGATCGGGCAAGAGGGCAGGAGGGTGGCAGACCCCGCTGGAGAGCAGAAAATCCTTATCCTGAGGGAGACGCACAATGGAGACTCCAGGAATCACCATGTCTACGTATATGGGAGCAGGAAGAAGGAAGGGGTCTTTATATGGGATGGTCCTGCAACAGCAAGGGGGGCAGGGCCAATGAATCAATGACAACTGCTGTGAATGTGCCTCTCTTGTGTCCCTGTGCTAAGGAGACATGGGTTACACGGACAGAGACCTTGGCACAGGGTGGCTGTTGTTGTTAGGTGTTGTAGAGTCATTTATTGACACAGCGACCCCATGGTACAGAGCACAACTGCCTCATGGGGTTCGCTTGTAATCTTTACAATCGTTGTAATCTTTACAACAGCAGATTGCCAGGCCTTTCCCCCAAAGCATCCAGGGCTTCGAACTTACAATGCTAGTTAACAGCTGAGCACTTAACTATTTGCACTGCTAGGGCTCCTTTGGACACAAGGTCAACACTTGGGAAATGAGCCCTGAGTGGCGATTGTGAGTCAGTCCCTTTTATGGCTCTGTGGACCTCTTCAGCTGCTGCAACAGGGACTTCGATGCCAGTAGATTATAGGATGCGTGTCTTCTTGCTTTTCAGGGATCTCAGCTGCCCTGTCCATCAGCGTCAGGACGGGGGCTCTTCACGACTGTATCTCTCCTGCCATGCACATAGGAGAGATGGAGAAATGGAAGCTCACCTATGGAATATTGCTGACTCTGAGCCACAAAAGGAGGCAAGGACATGGTCACTGAAGCTGGGTTGTCTGGCTTTCACACTAGCACACCTTCTACTGTAACGTGCTGTCGGTCTTTGGTGGCACCCCAGAGGAGTAGGAGGAGAATACGACTAAAAGGTGTGCAGGAGAGACGTTGGACCAGGGCCCCACAACTTCAGACATGACTGTTCCTCAATCTTCTGGCAAAGGACCACGAGGAAACCTACCTGTCACCACTTGAGGAGCTCAAGCTCATGAATTACATTACCCAGGCATTTTGGAAATTGCTAAGGTGATTAGTGGTTCCCTCCTGGGCAGTGTGGCGGCGAAGAGCAGAGTCTGGGACCAGACCGCCTGCGTTCACAGTCCGGCGCTGCCGTCCACCTGTGTTGCCTGGGGCAAGTCTCTTCATCTGTCCTAGCCTCCATCTTCTCTCACAACAGGGATAGGTTTGTTATAAGGATTAAATTAATTCCATTTAGCAAAGGAATTTTGGCACAAAATAAGAGTTAGATCTAGTGACTACTTTGTAGTTTGGGTTCCCTAGAAGCTGAGACCAAGGCAGGAATTCTGATGTGTATATGGGATTTACTGAGGGAATCCTTGCCAGAGAAACAGAAGGAGGGAAGGAGGAAAGAGCACAGGACTGGCTGAAGGCAAGATGTGGTTCCATCTGGGGTCAGGTGGCACTGCTCTGGAACATCAGTTGCACCACAGAAGCTGGGTGACCTTGATACAAAGGCAGGAAGCCACCTTCACTGCAGCACTCAGTCCTTGTCCACGGTACCCCCACGTGGGAGAGTATAACCTCCCAGAAGAGGTGAACACCTTTTGCCAAAGGCAGTTTTCTAGAGCAGAGGGCAGCTGACAGCTGTTAGCTGGTGCAGCCTACACTTGCAGCAGCTGGGTGACCGGCACACAGGTCCAGCAAAGTGTGAACACTCTAGATGCCACTCAAGCATGGCAGCCCCACGTGTGTCAAAGTAGAACTGCCCTCCCTAGAGTTTTCATGGCTGTGACCTTTCAGAAACAGATCTCCAGGCCTTTTTTCCAACATATCTCTAAGTGGGTTCAAACTTCCAACTCTGGGCTAATAGCCCAACACTTAACGTTTTGCACCACCCAGGGACTCCAGTAAAAGCACTAAGCAAGCCTAACGTGTTGCCATTAAATCAATTCTGACTCACAGCAACCCTGTGTGTCACAGAGTAGAACAGCTCCATAGTGCTCACTTGGCCGTAACCTTTTTATGGAAGGAGATTGCCATGGCTTTCTTTTGTGGCACCACCAGCTGCATTCAAACTGCCAACCTTTTAGTTAGGAGTTGAGAGCAAACCATTTACAACAGCCAGGGACTTCTCCAGCCCTCCTTTGCTTGGCAGAAGAGAGAGCATTGTCCTCAGTCCTGACCTTTCCTTTCTACTTCCATCCAAGCTAGACTCCCTCCCAACTCCACTCCCAGCTGTAAATCAAGGTTCTTACCAAGAGCTTGAGAAACTAAGGGGCAGCCCCAGCTCCTGTAACACTTCGGCAGCTCTCATCAGCCCTATCCTAGAGGGGGACTCTCCCAGGAACCCTCTAGCTGCGGAGGTGTAGCCTTCTGGTGGTTGCTTCACCTCAGTCCCTCCCTCTCTTCCTCTCCCAGGACCCTACGATGGGGACCTCACACCATGAACACCTCAGAGGAAGACTGGCGAAATTAATTGGAAATTAAAGTCACCAAATGAGCATTGAGTTAAGAAACCATTAACTCCAAATGACTGCTGGAAGGGAGCGGAAGTTAATTACAAAGGCTGCCTGGTTATTTTCTGTTTGCTGCATCGCAGTTATTGTCTTAGATCCCGATAATCTGATTCTGTTGAGCACTCTGTGGCTATTGTTGTTGCTTTAGGTGGGCTCTGCAGCCCTCCCCACGTGCTCTGTGGACCAATTCAGGCATCAGGAGGCCTCTCCCGTGCCTGGGACTAGAACTCCCCCCAAACTCCCCGTCTGATCCGCCGTAGCATCTTCCCACAGCTGCTCCCCTGCCTCAGCACACTCCAAGGGAAGCCATTGCCGGTGACGTCCCAGGAAGTGCTTGTCCACACATTGTCATTGTGTAATGGGCACTGCCATCCACCTCATTAGGCTTTGCTGGGGATCAGGATAAAATGAAAGAAGCACATGGTTTTTGAGCCAAGGGGGGCTGTGGGAGAGAGTGTGGGGAGAACAGCTGGCTGATGGCCAAGCTGTAGCCCCCAGGTGTACCACCCCAACTTTAGTGCCAGCTTCCCTCTCTTCTCCTGGAGCAGTCTACAGCAATGGAGACAGCTACTTGCATGGAAGCTTCAGGAAGGCAGGGGATGTTGTCTGTCTTGTTCACAGGTCATCCCTAGTACCTAAATCCATGCGTAGCTCAGTAAATACTTGTGGAATGAATGAGTGACTGGAATTTCCAAGAAACCTTTGCTTGACCACAAGCTGAGGGAAAGGAATTGTTTTTGATGGCATTCCAGGTCATCTGGAGCCAGGTCATCTCGATTGAGGGATGTGCCTGAGGTCCTGATAGTCTTTTACTGGCACAATTTGTAAACCCTAGTAGCATAGTGGTTAAGTGTTGTGGCTGGTAACCACAAGGTCAGCCGTTCAAATCCACCACGCACACCTTGGAAACTCTATGGGGCAGTTCTTCTCTGTCCTATAGGGTTGCTATGAGTTGGAATTGACTCAATGGCATTGAGTTTGGTTTATGGCAAAGCCTCTTATCTGGCCCCTCCCATCTCCCTCTTTTGTTCTCTGCATCATCTCCCAGAGTAATTTTTTCTAAAATGCGTAGTTAATCGTATCCCTGCCCTGCTCAATACCCTTCCATGACTCCCTGCTGCCTTCAGAGTAGATCATTGTGGGAAAGGTTCTTAGCCTGGCCTTGAAGAGCCCCAGAGAGCTGTAGTCTCCAGATCTCCTCTTCTAGTACGCTCCTCCTCTTGAGTTCTCTCCTCTTTGATTTTGTTTGTCATGACCTTATCGGGTAACCAATCATTGTCCAATGTTCTGACTCTTCATTTAGTGTTTTTTTTTTCCTTCCCACATTGATTATGACCTCCTTGAAGGAAAAGGATTTGCATTTTCTTGGGGCTTCTATAAAAAATCCAGGCAAGGGCTGAATACCTGGGGATGCCATTATGAAGGATGCTTATTGGTCAGTCAATGAGTTCACTGGCTTTCCTCCCTTGCACTCTTCCATCATATTTTCTTATCACAGTTCTCAGCATATTTCTGCTGATAATTCTCACATTGTCTTGTAAGCATTGATTTTTCTCCTCTGGTCTCATGCCCTGGGCTGTGAGATCTTTGAGAACAAGGGGACAAATGCCCCTTCTTTCTGAATCCCCAGCAACTGTCAGTAAACGAGAGATGAAAAATCATGCCATTTTGCTCTCTTTCCTTACCCTCTACTCTAATAGTGCTTTTCATAGCATTGGTTCTTTCTCTTACTCATTTAGCCATTCATTTGTTCAGCAACTGTCAATTACACATTGACCATGTGTCAAGTACTGGGTTAGGTGTGGGAGACAGAGGCAGTGATGAAAGGACAAGCAACTTATCTGTCTTCATTTCTTCATACAATGAGCCTCTTGAGGTTGGGGTGTGCCTGAATCACTTTGGTGGTCCCATGGCTTAGCATCATGCTTAACACATAGAGTTCAATATTGTGTCTATTGGGTTAGCTAATAGTGCGTCTAAATGGCTTCCTGCCATTTCCAGTCTGTGGTCTCTTGTGAGTCCTGTGGAATTTTAGAGGAACTCACATTGCCATCAGCCTGGAACTGAAGGAGCTGTATCAAGTCCAAAAACCATTTCCCAAAAATGCTCTTGCCCTCAGAGATCCCACAGAATAAAAAAGATAGAAGGAAACAGTCAATATCTCTAACTCTGTGAATGTTAGAGGTTGAATTGCATCCCCTGGAGAGAAATGTGGAAGTCTTAACCCCTGTGCCTATAAACAGAACGTTGTTTGGAAGAAGGGGCTTTTTGTTATGTTAATGAAGGTTAATGAAGGCACACCAGAGGAGGTGGATCCTAAAGCTAATCACTTGGAGTGGTGTCATTGAGGTCCCATCTGCAAGCCAAGGAACACCAAGGATTGCCACAGATACCAGAATCTAGGAGACAGCCACACAGAAGGTGCGAGCAAGGCACACGCCCTGATTTGAACCTCTAGCTTGCAAAACTGTGAGAAAATAAATGTATACTCTATAAAGCCATCCACCTGGGGTACTTTTTGTTGTTGTTATGGCAGCATTAGGTAACAAACACAACGGGGTAAGTGTAGGGTCAGAAAGACAGTGAGACATCAGCGCAGGGATAGTGATAGCACAGATGAGAAGATGCTTTCTTCCGTCCTGGAGGTGGAGAACTACCTTCCCAAAGGAAGGGATTCTTGATCTTGGCAGAGAATCAGGAGAAGCGTGCCACAGAGACAAAGGGAGAAAAGCTTAGGGAATGGAGCATAGAGACACAGTGAAGACCTGGGACATTTGGGGAACCACTAGCGGAAGCTCAGCGTTACTAGGACTTCCGAGAGAAGAAGAAGGGTGAGAGGTAAGGCCGGTGAGGCAGGCCAGAGGGAGGCTAAATTCTATCCCAAGAAGCACAGGCTTTATCTTGCAAGCTGGACTAGGACATTGTTACAGCTTCTCAAGGAGACAGTAGAGAAGGAGAACATGAAAATCAATGGGGAGGAAGTAACACAAAGGCAGTAGGTGGGGTGAGATATTTTTTGATTGTCCTTGTCTGACCAGGGTCCACCTGCTCTCCATCTGGTAAGGCGTTCTTCTTTGTGGAATACTCCTTTGCCACACTCTCAGTCTATTCAGTGAGGTTGCCTACCCGATGCCCACACCACTACCTAGTCACCACCAAAAGCAAACCTGTTGCCACTGAGTCCATTTTGACTCATACAGATCCTATATGAGTATAAGCCGCTTAATCCAGACCTGGCCAACAACAATTATCCCCTGGCTGCTGTGACTGGTGCAGAGATGATAATGTGATGTCTCCCAAGTTGCTGAGCCTCAGCTCTGGGTTCTTCTCTTAAAACTAAGTTATTTCTCTCTCTGCAGAAGAAGCTGAGAACATAAGATAAACTGAAGCTGCTTGTAGCCCTCTACCCACTATGTGGGAAAGGTATACCTGAATGAAGCCAGTAACAAGAAGAGCAGAGCCAAGATAGGCCATGTGACTGAGTTCTGATCCCATTATCTGTGTTCTGGGCACAGTAAGATCTATTTCTAGACTTTTCAGTAAGATTCCTTTTCTTCTTTTTTAATTAAGCTAATTTACAGCTGAGAAAGTTCTGACACACTGAAAATGGTTATAAAGATGTTTGAGTCTCCTAAGAATGAGTATTGGTTTAACTAGTCTGCTGCTGATGTTGTCTACACGGGCGGCTTGGCTCAAGGATGCTGAGAATAAGGATGTGTGCTTAAGACCAGCAGGCTTGGGAAACAAAGACACAACTGAATTATTATTCCTATAGAGTAGCTCCGATTTAAAGAGACGAGGCTATCATCAGGTCAGACAGAAAAGAAAACTGCTTGTCCCAAAACTGAGGGAGCTTGGGAACGATCCCATCTCCTGGGCTGGGGAGAAAAGACAAGGATAAAGCAAATTGTCAAAAATACAGGATTGTGCTAAGAACTAAAATCATTTACCCAAAGGGAATAAGCTAAAGAATGGCTAGGATTTTTTTTTTTTTCCTGCAAACAGCCAGCCTGTAAATATTTTAGGCTTTCTGTGACATGCAGTTTCTGTTGTAACTGCTCACCTCTGATGTTGTAGGGCAAAGACAGCCACCAGCAATAAATAAATAAATATGGCTATATTCAAATAAAACTTTATTTATAAAAAACAAATAGTAGGTTGAACTTGGTTGATACCCCCAAACTAGAGAATGTACATGTGATTCTTTAGTGCTGCAGACTTGGGCTAAACCAACAGAATCTCATGAATGCATGTGTCTGGAGCTCATGAATCATTTTTTGTTTAATTCATCCCTGTCTTGTTATGAGTCAGAATCAACTCAACGGCAGCTGACTTGGCATTGTTTTCCCAAACATAAAGGAATTCCTTGGTGTGAGGGTGATGCTAGGGTGGACACTAGTTACCATAATCCTTCCAGATCTTGGCTTAAGGACTCAGCCTGGAAGCTGAGAGGGATGGACTGAAGGAGAATGGCTGACGGGAAACAGAGACCAGGACCAAGGACAGCACCCCTCCCTGGAAGGCAAGGTTTGTTTAGAAAGCATCCTTTTTCCGTAACAGAGAAGGCCTATGATCAGGGTAGGGAAGAAGATCTCTCCCAGCATTTCCTACCACGAGGTAGAGGACAAAAAATGTCCTGGTATCCTAATAAATGTTTTGAGTCCTTGGACACTTGTCTCCACAGGCAGACCCACGGGGTCACATAGCAGTGAGAAAGAATCTTTTTCCTAGATCTAAAAATAAACCACAATTACACGCTGGCATATCTTGGTAGTGTGACTGAAAGGGATGCCTGGAAGCGATCTTGGACGAGTCACTTTGGCTGTTAGTGTCTCCTCTTCCCACCTGTCAAATGGAGAGAATAATCACTTCCCTGCCTTGCTCAGGGGATCATTATGACGATTGAATAAGACATTGGACCAAAAAGTGCTGTGAGCAGCAGAAAGTACAGATAGGAGGAACTCTGAGTCCAAATGTCCAGCTCAGCCTCTGACCTGCCATGACTTTCTTCCTTTTCTTTCTCATGGTTACAACAACTGCCATTTCTTTCGAGGCAATGTAGAGAGTTGAAAATGGTTTCAACCTCACCACCAGTGTCAGATGTTGTTGGTGACCAACCCAGTATTCATCCCACCTAGCAATCACTTCTCCCATCTAACAGAATCCAGATTGTGTTCAAGGGCATCCTCTTTCTCTACAAGGCAGTGTTTTGGTGAGGCAGCTGTGGAGGTCCTGTTTTCCTTGCCAACTGATGGCTTAAAAAAGAAAACCCTGCCGTTGAGTCGATTCTGACTCATAGTGACCCTACAAGTCAGAGTAGAACTGCCCCCTAGAGTTTCCAAGGAGCATCTGGTGGATTTGAATTGCGGACCTTCTGGTCAGCAGACGTAGCACTTCACCACCACATCACCAGGGTTTCCAGCTGTTGGTTTAGGAATGGATATTTAAACAATTCTGGCTGAGATGTAAGAGAAAGGCTGCCACTGGCAGGAGTGGGAGTAGGTATGGATAATGATCCTATACTGATAAACATAAAATAAAAAGAAGCACACAGGAAGAGCTGACCTCTCTCAGAAGAATAGAGTGAATCGAGAAAAGCAGAGCCAGAGCTGCTCCTGGAGACCTTGGAGCCCACTCCACTTTGGGGCTTCTTGTTTTGTGAAGTACTCTAATTCCTTATTGTTTAGCCAGTTGAGCCAGAGCTTTCTCTTAGCTCACATCAAAGGCATCCACACTGATAATCACCTGCTCCATGAAGAAAACAGTAAACCCTGGTAGCATAGTGGTTAAGAACTATGACTGCTAACTAAAAGGTTGGCAGTTACCAAAAGGTTGACAGTTCAAATCTACCAGGCTCCCCTTGGAAGCCCATGGGGCAGTTCTACTCTGTTCTGTAGGGTCACTGTGAGTTAGACTTGACATGGTTTTTTCTTTTTTCTTTTTTGTCATGGTGAGGAAAATATCAGGGAACACTGGGTACTCATCAGCATCCACCTCCTCCTGGAGCCTCTCCTTCTGCTCACATTTCCCTTCCACCTTCTTTTCATGGCTTCACCTGGAAACAAAACTGACAAGCCATATGTTCTACAGGCCTGAGCTCATCTTTAATTAATCCTGGGAGGCAGAATGCTGGAACTGTGGGGGAGAGGGCTGACTGTATGAAGCATAGTCCCTGTCTCCCCATCCCCAGAGCTAAAGAAGCTTCCCCTCCATCCGTAGTCCTCTCCCACAGTGAGCAGGGAGAGAGCATTTGGGACCAAGCATGCTGATTAGGACTAAGAATGGAAGAAAGAACAGTAAGAACTTAAAGAGAGCTGGGAGATAGGGATCATGTCCTTGGGAGCACAAAGCCAGGGCATGGGTCCTTAGACTTTGTCTTGTAGCTTGGATCTGGGATGGGTTTTCCAGAAGGTGGAAAGTTCAACCTATTGCCAGAGTTTATGACTTGATCTATCTTGGCTTCATCAGGCACTACCTCATCTTGAACACAGACATTCAGAGTCAACAGCTGCCCACAAACACAGGAGAAGTGGCTGAGTTAGAGGCAGGGGTATGACATGAGAGGGGTCATAGGCAGGCTCCAGATCTCTTTATGGGGTGAACTAGATCGGATGATCACAAGATGTGGCTGTGCATATTCAGATGGGGAAAAGCAGGAACTCCAGGATCAGAGACAGATGGGCAAGAAAAAGGCTCAGATGAGGAAGAATAACCAAGACAAGGCAAGAGAACAGAGGCTGAGGCTAGGCTGGAAACTTGGAGAAGGAAGTAAGAGGAGCTCCCTGCTTCCTAGAGGGCTGAGTTCTATTGGTTGCAAGCCCATCCGTGTTTGTTCCTTCAGACCCAGCTGAATATACTCCAGTCTCTTAGATATCCTCCTGTTTGACTGCAGACTAAATTGCATGGGAAAAGGTCGCAGGGTCCACACAAAAGTCTGCTTGAAGAGGAGGAATGACATAGTCCTCCAGCCACCAAAGAATAGAAGACTTTCTTGCATCCCTCATTCAATCATTCTTGCTCTTCCTCTCCATATCGACCATTATTACCCAGGTCCAGTTCACCATTACCTTTTACTCCAAGACTCCCTAACTGCTCCCTCCTGCCTCCAACATTCTATTCTTTGATCTACTGCCTTCATGCTGGTGTCTAGAGTAATCTTTCTAAAATACAAATCTAATCACTTCATTCCCCTGTTTAGAACATTCAGTGGCTCCTTACTACCCTTAATATGAAACCCAACCCAACACCCATAACATAGGTTAAAACCAAACCACCCGTTACTGTTGAGTCCATTCCAACTCATAGTGTCCTGTAGGACAGAACTGCCCCATAGGGTTCCCGAGGCTGTAAATCTTGGCAGATGCAGATTGCCACATCTTTCTCCCACAGAGCAGCTGGTGGGTCTGAACCACAGAGCTTTTTGGTGAGCAGCAGAGTTCTTAACCACTGTGCCACTAGGGCTTCTTTCACATGGGTTAGGAGGTTCTTCACTATACTGCTCATGTTTCTTCTCAAGTTGTGTCTCTTGTGAGTTCACTTCTGGACCTCAGTACACCAGCCACAGGGAACTTCATCAGGTCCTCGAACACGCTGTGTTCTGTCTCATCACTCAGCCTTTTGGCAGGCTGTTTTCTCTTCCCAATAGTCTTATGTCCTGAACATCTTACTTGCCTTCTCTGTCCTTGCCTGGCTACCTCCTTCCCATCCTTCACCGTTTTCTCTGGAAAGCCTTTTATAATGCCCTATTCAAGATCCCTCCTCTAGTCGGGATTTCTATAGTTCCCTACACTAACTCCCACCAAAGTCTGTAACAGTAGACGGCAAGTGACTTTACTTACCTGTTTCTCCCACTTGCCTGTGATCTTTTTGAACATTAAGTTGAATTTTCAGTATTTGACCATTTGACCTACAAAATGAGAAGTGTTGTATAATTCACCTTAATCCCAGGATGATGATTCTTTTATTTGCTATTGGATCCTAGTGTCTAGCACAAAGTCTAAAACAATGAGCGCTCAGTAAATGTAGATTGTTGTTTTTTAATGCAACTCCTATTTAGGTTGTTATCTATCTACCTATCTATCTATCCATCTATCCATCCATTCGTCCGTCCGTCTGTCTGTCTACCCGTCTGTCTGTTTGTCCGTCCGTCTGTCTATCTATCTACCCATCCATCTGTCTATCTATCTGTCTGTCTGTCTATCTATCTATCTATCACCTGTTATGTCTGGCAGCCTACGTCAACAAAAACCTCCTTAGTAATCACAACAGGGAAAGACAAGGAAGTGGTCACCTAGGATCATCCAATCCAGCATCCTGCTGCCTCTTGGCCCTGCCTATGCATATGAGAAGCATCACCATATTGCCCAGTCTGACTTTGTCTAGGGTTGTTGCTGGCCTGCAGTGCATTCCAACCAGGCCTATAGAGTGTTCTGAGAATGGAGGGGGCCATGATCCAAGCCTGAGTTGGAGACATCATCATGGCCACAGATGATAATTGTGTAACATAAACATCCTAGTGTTTCTTTGGCCAAAGGGTTGAACACAACTGATGCACCTTAGCAAAGCCAGGCCAAGACTTATGGTGGTGAAATCCTTGCATTGCAAAGCCCCATTTAAAGTTCTTGAAATCTACAGAAAGATTAGACCCAATACTCTTATGCAATACTCACTTTGTGAGTGCCCAGGGATCACATGGGTTCTTGAATTAGGGATGGAGCATCTCCTGTCCCCAGCTAGGAGCACAGCGTCTAGCATCAATGCATCTTCTTTATCACTTAGGAGTACAAAATGAGACTACATCCTTTTACCACTGGTAGTAAATAATACCCCCATCTGCTCTCACTGAACGTCTTTTTCCTTTTGTGAAGCCTCCTGCATATAATGTAACCAAGAATCCCAGGAGTATGTCCAACGTATGGATCAATCCTGGAGCTCTTGCTTCATAGTGAGAAAACCGAGAGTCTTCTAGGCTTGCCAAGGCTTCCACAGCCATCAACAGAGCATCTCAGACTCTTGCAGGGCTGTGAGTAGTTTGGCAGACTAGCAGAGTCCTAATCACAGAAGTGGCCAAAGCCATGCTGGCACTGATGGCCCGGTGCAGCTCCTGCTGATTTGTGGTCACAATACATCTCTGTGGGCCTGGAGTCCCAGGGCAGTTTTTCAGCTTCCTTACACGCCCACCCCCTATACACACATTACACACACATGCACTCTCCTCTAGGGTCAAGGACAGCCCAATTCTAATCAGCATGAACTGCAGACTCTGCTCTGTTCTCAAAAGGTCTCAAGGCTGCACCTCAGAAGCTAC
The DNA here is from genome assembly GCA_028571685.1 of Heterohyrax brucei. Taxonomy (NCBI): domain Eukaryota; kingdom Metazoa; phylum Chordata; class Mammalia; order Hyracoidea; family Procaviidae; genus Heterohyrax; species Heterohyrax brucei. Next base: position 55,819,467 of record CM053148.1, read on the forward strand.
TTCTCCTCCTGGCTTTGACCTTCAATGTCTATCTCTGCTCCATCACGAAGGCCCATGAGAAATTCAATCTCCTTTCAAACTCCCCTGAGGAATCTACTCCTACAGGAGATGTGTATACTTCACTAAAACACTTCATGGGGCAGTTAAAGAGGAGCCTACATTGCACACCCCTTAGGAGTAAGTCAAATGTGCATCTTGAATATTTCTCCAGAGGCTCTTCTTGGCTACCCAATCTCTTCGTCTCCCCACTCCAGCTTTCATGCTCCATGGCTCCTGTCTCTGCCTCCAGGATCTAATCAAACCAAACCAAACCAAACCAAAAAAATCACTGCCGCCGAGTCGATTTCAACTCACAGCGACTCTATAGGTCAGAGTAAAACTGCTCCATAGAGCTTCAAAGGAACGCCTATGGGATTCCAAATACTGATCTTCTGGTTAGCAGACGCAGCACTTAACAACCACTATGCCACCAAGATCTAACCATTTCCTTCTAAATTCCTCTTCTTTTTAGAAAAATCATTCAGTCATTCTGGCTCCACCTCCTACACCTTCAAAATAAACCCAGCAGGGTGCCTGGGGTTGTGAGTGCTTAGAGGACGGCTTTAGATGCGTACATTCTTCTGTTCCACCTGGATTCTCCCGGTTGTGATCTCACTCTCACCTCACATCTGCAGCTGCCCTCTGCCTTAGTCCGTCCTTGCAGCTGACATAATGGAAACTCTTTTGGAGATTACACTAGGAAAGTACAAAAAAAAGGATCATCTAGGGACATCTCATCCAGCTTCCTGGGATCTATGATTTCTGTCCCTTTGGCCCTTTTACTTTCTAGCCCTCCCAGCTGCAATTCTGCCTCTCCCACCAGCTGATGCCTTCTCCAACAGACTTGGGTCATGTCTTCCCTAGTCAGGTCCATTCCTAAGACCCCTCATCTCTGTACAGCCCCTACCTATTGACAGGCCACAGGTCTACCTCTTTCTTGCTCCCGGTTTATTGGTAGGGAGACCCAGTGGGCAGAGGGTCTGAGGACCAAGACGAATGGTTTACACATGAAGCACCAGGAGTCATGCTCAATGTTTGATCCCAGGAGAGACGGGGTGGAAATGGGTTTGGAAAAAACACTTTGACAATGGCGTCAAGAAAGAAAGAAGAGCCATTTGCAGAGTTTTGGAGTCATTTAAGGCCATGGGCATCTCAACAAAGGTGGCAACTGTGGGTGTAGACAGAAGGGAATGGTTATGCTGTGGGCATGGAGCTAACTGGGTATGCAGAGTTAGGGGAGGGACCAGGAAAGAAGCTTAACAAAAAGGAAAGAGAGACACCGAGAGACTGACAGTTGATTTCTAGGGAGTCCAAAGTTTCAGGAGGAAGATTAGAAAAGAGAAGAAGAGAGATAGAGACAACGAGAGAGAGGACCAGAGGCAGAGAAACAGAGAAATGATGGAGACCCCACGGGACTGGCCCCCAGGCACCTTCTCTCCGGAGCAGCTAAGGTAACCTAGCTGTTTCCATCCACTGCCTTGAGTCCACTGCTTGGAGGCCTGCAGCTCGCAGGCCGGTGTAGCCCTGGGAGGTCTTTGCAATCTACTGATTGTCAGGGAGGAACCCTAGCCCTGGAACGGGCCTGCTCCACTCACTGAGGAGACAGTGACAGCAGAGGTGGGCAGAGCCCACCTAAGAACCTGCCTCTCCACACCCTGCCCCTGCCTCTGAGTGCCCTCTAAAACAACACCTGCCTGGACTCCCCCACCCCTGTAAAGGAGCTGAGCCCAGCATGGGGGTCGTCATGGGGGAGAGGAGAGACTGCCAGCCTGGGAAGAGGGCAAGCTGGCACCCTGGAAGGTGGCCCTGGAGAGACAGAAACAGAGGGTGAGTTTGCAGGCAGCTGAGAGCTGGGCCTGTGTCCCCACTCAGCTCTGCAAGACCCAACATGACCCTTTTCCTCCCTTAAAGACAAAGCCTGGCTTTGGAACTATGAGTACCCTATGCAGATAGCTGGGCTTTACTCCTTGCTGCCTCCAGCTGAGGGTCCTTCCTGTCTACCCCTGCCCCAAATGAAGGCCCATCCTGGGTTCCACTGACACAGTCTCACTTTCCTTGTCATCTCCCTTCCCCCTCCCTCCGTCCCTCTACACACTGTCCTCATCTTTCAGCGGCTCCGCCTGTCTCCTCCTGGGAGCAGAAGCACTAGCTGCCTGGACCACTGTAGCCCTTCCAGACCTCCTCCTCTGAGCTCGGTGTTCCCCTCTCCCATGGTAGAGTAGCTGAGGCAAGCACTGTGCCAGTCAGGGGACAGCTTGGCCACCTTCAGGTTGCAGGACATATGAAAGGGGATAGGACTTCATATACTGCCCTTGAGAGAAAGGAGACAGCGTGGTGTACCTGTACGGCTAAGAGTGGGACCAACAGAGGCAGGCCTGAGCCTGGGATACTGACAGAGGTATCGAAAGGGCCAGACCTGCTCTGCTGTCTTCTCCTGCTTCTCAGCCCCGCTACTGCTCAGAAAAAAACATGGCACAGGTAGACATTGAAGGTAAGGAACCTAGCGCTTTAGCCTCATGGTAGTCCTCCTGAGCCCAGTGCCCTTCCCCGGAGCATGTTTTCCAGAAGTAGCCACTCCTATGCTGGCCTTGATAGATTTCCACAGCCAGCAATGGCTCTCAACATCCTAGATCCCAAGAGAGAAATCCAGGAGGCACTGTGGCACTAGCCTGCCACTGTCATACTGTGAGGAAGCTGGCAAGTCCCTATCCACCCCTGTCCTCAGTTTACCCTCTGTATATCTACCCTTCTATTTACGAAAAGCGAAACCTGCACATCCCCTAGCCTCCTCGCCCGACAGAGTGAGGTGAGTGGTAGCGGGTTAGCCAAAGAGAGAGAGAGCAGAGCATGTGCAAAGGCCCAGAGGTGAAAAGGAGGTTGGCAGGCTGAAGGAGTAAACAAAAGGCCAGTGAGGCTGGACACAGCAGGCTTGGACAAGCAGGGTAGAAACGGTGAGAGATGTGGACAGGGCACGATGTAGGGCATTCTAGGCCACAGGGTTTGTTCCTTAAAAAATAAATTGTCATCCAGTAGATTCCAAATCATAGTGAGTCTACAGGTCAGAGTAGAAATGCCCCATAGAGTTTCCAAAGAGCACCTGGTGGATTTGAACTGTCGGCCTTTTGATTAGCAGATATAGCACTTAACCACTATGCCACCCAGGGTTTCATTTCCTTAGGTGTCAAAACGGGTGGCTCAGTCCTTAGACTGAGATTTATTGTCTCACATTTCTGGAGGCTAGAAGCCCAAACGAGGGTATTCGGCACACCGACTTCTTCCGAAAGCTCTGAGTGAGAATCTGCACCGGGCCTGTCTCCTGGCTTCTACTGTGGACCAACAATCTTTGGTTTGGAGACTTATTTCTCCAATTCTGTATCCTTCTCATGGCGATCTTCCCTCTGTATCTCTGTGTGCGTCCTCGTTTATAATGACACCCTCCTGCAGCCTGATCTCTTGTTAACTGATGCATTTTCTAAGCCCTTATGATTCCAAACAAGGTCATACTTCTAGGTACCAGTGGTTAGGGCTTAACATCTTTTGGGAAGGACACGATTCAATCCGTATCAGCCACCATAAGATATTAAAGCTTACCGTTGCCTGCTTCACTGCCACAAATTGATGGCTTCTTTTCCTGGATGTTTCAGCTGCCCGCAGCCCAGCCCAGACCCTCCCGAAGCCTCTGCCTCCTGACTTTTCCATTCCACCTTTTGTGGTGAACAAACATGTGTTCTAAGAGCCCTCTGCAGAATTCCTTCCCAGTAGCCTCCAGGCCACAGTTTGCTAGGTCCAGCTCCACTCTCTCCTTCACCCCTCTACTCAGCAGCGTTGTCTCCTTTTCACAAACAACAAAGCAGAGTCAGAGAGGAGAAGTGACTTGCCCAAGCAAACTTGGCTGGAAAAGACAGGACCAAGGTTTCAACTCAAGTATGTCCCACCTCCAGGTCCCTGAGTGGCATGAATAGTTTGCTTTGTGCTCATCTAATGACCTAAAGATTGGCCATTTGAACTGTCCAGCCACACCACAGAGGAAGGGATTGGCCATCTGCTTACATGAGGACCACAGCCAAGAAGGCCCTATGGAATACTCTGTAGAATCTGGGGTCACCAGGAGTAGGAATCGTCTTGATGACAATGGACATGTCTGACCCCCAATGAGCCCTCCCTCCCCCTAGACTGTCGCTGTTGTGGTAGATACTGAGGGTGCAAACTGTGAGAAGCACCTAACTGGAACCAGCGGGCCCAGTGGCTCCACAAACTTATCTGGAACAGTAGGAGAGGTGACTCTGTCCCACAAGGAGGGTGATGGATGGATGTAAGCTGAGCAGGAGTGAGAGGGCCACTTGTTATTCCTGGGCCGGCTGGGAGCACTGAGGCAGAGATCTGGAGTCCTGGGCATGGCACTCAGGACACCTGAGCCCTGTCCTCTCCAGCCAGTCTGCCAGTCTGGCCTGGGCTCCCTCTGTCCCGAGTCTGGAGCCTCTGTGTAACCCAGAGCCAGTGATAGCTGAAGATCTGTAGTTGGGGTCTGCCCCAGCACCAAAGCAGAGGCCTGGCTCTCAGCAGCCTGAATCAAAGCCCCTCAGAGATCAGACAACAGTTTATCTACAAGAGTACCTACAGACCATGCTCCTGGGACCAACTTTGCCCAGTGGTAATAGATGTTGCTCCTCAATTATGTCTTTACTTTGTATATTAAATCAACTCGGGGACTCAGCGCAAGACAGAGCTGCACAGACAGGACTAGGATGACCCTCACAGGTCAACTTGTCTGCTGCTTCTCAGTCTTTAAAGCTTCTGTCTCACTTTGATAGAAAAACCTCATATTCCCCTTTGGTGGTGGGGGACATTTCAAGATAAATTCAATATTATCATTTAAAATAAATCAGAGCCTATATGAATGAAATGAGCTTTCTTCAAACCTCAAAAGCCATACTTGAAGGTTCAGACAGACCCTCAGACTGAGAGTCATTGATGTTATCCAATGCTCCCAGTTTACAGATAAGAAAGCTGAGGTCCAGGGAGAGGCAGGGACTTGCCCAAGGTTACACAACTAGTTATTGGCAGAAATCAGACCAGACCCCAAGAACCCCAAGTGGCAGACCTCCCGTGGCTGCGGGTCACCTTCTCCTACGGTTACCACCCTGTCTAGGAAAAGAAGAAGGTCCAGAACGTGTGAAAGGCAGAAGAGAGAGACGAGGAGCAGGCTGGGGAAACCTGGAATCACACACCACAGACAAGGTGTGGAGGTTCTCATTCTTGGTTACTGAAAAAATAAGAAGAGGACACTTCCGGGACTGTGGGATGTATCAGACCTGGCTTACGAGGCTCTAAGGAAAACGTTGTTTCTAAACTGTATTCTTTATAATCCCCAAAACAGAAGTCTAAATTGGCCAGTTGTCCATCAAGACAGGCATCTAGCAGAGAAACAACACAGACGGAAAGGACAGATGGACCCCCAGGGTGGGAGTGGGGGGCCGGGCTGTGGCCAGCAACAGAGCTGAGGTGCCAGCCTCAGAAGCCTTTGACTTCTTAGAGCTTTGCTGAAGACCAGCCCTCATCACGAGCAGAAGACCTGGACAGACGTGGCCAAGCCCGACATGTACACACACTTGTGTGTCCACAAGAACGTAAACAAGTGGATTTGCTCTCCCCTCTTTCCAAGTCTCCCTGCTGGGACCCCAGAGCAAGAAACAGCAGTTCCAAATCTCCAAACAATCACCAAATGCAAATTTTCCGCAATTTAGGAGACACCTTTTTCAACGTCCTTTTTAAGTAGGAGAAGAGAGAGCCCAGTATGGCAGCTGGGTAGAAAATGAAGCTGCCTAGGCTTGGTCTTCCTGTCATTTCAGTCAAGTGCCTGTCCCAGAAACACCATCTTCCGGAGAAATATCAAAACCAAAAACCAAACCCATTATCGTCTAGTTGATTCCAACTCACAGCGACCCTATAGAACAGAGTAGAACTGCCCCATAGGGTTTTCAAAGAATGGCTGATGGATTCAAACTGCCTGTGTTTTGGTTAGCAGCTGAGATCTTATACTGCCTCACCAGGGCTCCAGAAGAGAAGAAACCAGTTAGGAAGGGAACAGAGAGTGCAGGCACACAGCAGAAGGTGACGGACTAACTGGACAACTGGCCCCCTGGCTGGGAGCAGGCTTCTGCCAACCTCAACACAGCCCTCTGGGATGCAGGGACCAGAGTGCAAGTCAGCTGGAATTCCAGGAAGGACTGGTTCCAGGGACAGGAACTGCAGTAGCAGTCATTCTGTGTCAAGGTTTTGTTCTGATGTTACTGTTTCTCAAAAGCTTTCCAGAGGTCTGGAGGCGGGCTTGCTGCTGGGGTGACGGCCAGGGCTGGAGAATAAACCAAAAGGAAGACCAGAAATTAGTGTTTGCTGGGCCCATAACCACAAGCTAGAGGTCCTTTCAGAGATGGACCAGACTCTCCCTGTGTGGGGGCAGGTACCTGGCAAGCAGGCCAGGCCAGACAGACGTACATGTCTGGGTTTAGTCTCCCCCTGCTGTTGAAGGCTTGAATGGAACTGATTGGGCTTGGGGTATGTTACTCTTGCCACAGTTCCCGTGATGGGGCTGGGGGGTGATCTCTTCCCAGTTCAGTCTCCATTCTGCAGTGCTGGGTGCTGAGTCTGAACCCCAGGACTACCGATTCTGTCTGATCCATCCCTGACTCCAGCACTGCCCGGGCCAAACCTGAACACAGAGCACATCCACTGAGCTCTGTGTCTGGGGACAGTGAGTGGACACCCAACAGAGGCCCCAGGTTCTGCATGGAGCCTGCACCAAAGGCTTTCAAGGTCTCTTCTCCTCCAGAGGCTGAGAGGCACTATCTTTTAGGAATGCACTGTCTTGCATTCCTGATGACAATATGAAAGCCCATCCTGAGTCACGCTCAAAGGAGCTGTTACTGTATCACCCAACCAAACAGGGAGAAAGGGAGCAGTAAAACCCAGGAGGTGACACTCCTACACTACCAGGCCTCTCCTCTCTGCTCCCTGGGGTGGCCAATATTCTTTTCTTGTGCCAGCCTCTCTACAAAACCAGCATCTTGCTGATAGACTGTGTCAGGGAGGGCTCCCCTCTGCCCAGCACTCCCAGCAGAGAAAAGAGGCTTTCCTCCCTAGGTTCTAAATTTTAAAATCCCAAGGTAGGATGCTGATTGGCCAGGCTTGGTCACATGCCTGTCTTTGTGGGCAAGGCCTGTTGTATGATTGGCAGGTCCCTGGGAAATACTATTTCATTACTGGAACAAGTAAGGAGGAGGCTGGACAGAGAAAACAGTGGGAACCTCAGATCACCTGCAACACCCCCCTTCTGCTCTGAGCTGGCAGGAGCCGTGGGAGGCGGTAGCACAGGTAGGGCAGGGGTGCAGATGACATGCTGGGGCTGTGACCTCCTACCATCCTATCACCTATCACATCAACTCTCAGATCCTCTCTTTGGCATTTAAGTCTATTTACAACTCCTCCCCGACTCCTCCTACCTTGCCAGCTTCCTCTGCTGTACCGTACCTCCACCAGGAAAGCTTTTTCATATACAGCAGAGCAGACCAGTTACAAGACTGGTCTCTGGAAGCCAGATTGTCTGGGTTCTGACACTAGCTGTGTGACCTTGAGCAAGATGGTTAACTTCTCTGTGCCTTAGTTGTTGTGGGGATTAAATAAATTCAACTGTGCAAAAGCACTTGGAAAAATGCCTAGCAAAGAGTAAGCCCTCAGGAAGTGTTAGCTGTTATCCTGGCTTCTAAGCTCTGCCTCAGGTCCCTGGGTGGCACAGGGCTGTCAACCTAAGGTTTGGCAGTTTGGGCCCACCCTGTAGGACCACAGAAGAAAGTCTTGGTGGTCTGCTTCTGTGAAGATTACAGTCAAAAAGGCCTCAGGGAGCAATTCTACTTTATAACTCATAAGGCCACTGTGAATTGGAAATGACTTGACGGCAACAGGTGCCTTTTTGTTTGCTTTTAAAGCCTTGGCTTGCACTGTTTCGCCACTTAGAATGTCCCTCCTCTTGTCCAAATTCTCCTCCTCAGCTCCCTGACTACTGCTGCACCAGGGATATCATCGCAAGGAGTCCCTGTGGGCTCATGGTGGGGCATCTCACCACACTCCACCCTGTGTGACACTATCTCAGAAGATGCCACCTTATAGGCAACACTTTTATCCCAGTCGGTCTAGCATCCAGGTCTCTCCCTTCCTCTTGTATGTTCTGTCCCAGAGCACTTAAACACATGTCTGGGCACAGCGGGGCAGCAGGATGTGCTCGGAAGCAAGCTGATGGCAGGAGGAAGCTGACAGTGACCCTAGAACACCAACACTGATGCAGGACATTTTGAGCTCAGCAAGCCTGGCGCCTTCTTTTAGCTGCCACTCCCCCCCACCCCACCTCCCAGGATCCAGGAAGTCCTTGTACCTGTGACATCACACCGTCAAGCACGAAAATAACCAAGACATCTTAGCAGCCTGTGCAGCCTGCTCTGGGAGGTGACAGGTTATGTGTGTGAGTCAGCACCTGCCAGGAGGATGACTCCTCTCCTTTCTGACCCCTAAGCAGGAGTGTCTGATGCTGACAGTGACAGGTGAGGCAGAAAGACAGGGGTGGGCACCAAGGCCAGATTGTCCCCTTTTAATTCTGGAATCTACAGCCTAGCTGTGTCTATGTGTCTGATGCGCAGTTATCTTTCTCTGGCTCTGGAACTAAGTCTCTGTCCCGACTTTGGTCCTCCCTCTCCAGAATCTGTCTCTAGCTGAGGTCATGCCCGGGACTGTGGACATCTGGGCAGACAGAGGGTAGCACGGCAGGGGTTTGAGGAAGACAAATACCTATGAGCCAAGGACCATCAAACCCTATTACATCTCTGTGCAGCCTGACAGTGACATTATTTCACCCTTGGGCCCCAGTGAACCAAATATACTGGCCTCCACTGCCTTCCATATGGTGCACCCTGGGCTCTGGCCCACCGATGGGATTGGATAGCTTACTGATAATTCCAGTAACGTGCATGGTACCTTCAGGGGTGTGGGACCATGCAAATAAGACATATGGAACCCTAACGAGGGGATTGATTACTGTGCCATCCTGTTAGACTTCACATCAACCATCCCAGAGACAGACTGGGGTTGCCTCACTACCTCTGAAAAGAAGAGCAGGAAACAGATCACTTCATTTGGACCTTGGGTCCCTGCACTGAGAACCTTCTGGACTCAGGAGACAGAGAGAGAGAGCTGTAGCATAGGAGACAGTGAAAGATGCTGAGAAGTTGTAGTGACGGAGCGATAGCAGCAAAACCAGGAGACCAACGTGAGACAGTTCATAGAGTTTCCCAGTCCAGGTTTCAAAGGAGTTACAGCAGGTGTGTCAGCCCAGGGAGCGTGAGATTTGAGTGCTTTTGGGCAAGAAGCTGGCTGGAGGAGTCAAGTATCTCTGTCCCTGTGTCCACGGAGCTAGTTTTTAATGCACAGAGAAAGAGATCTTTGAGCTGAGGCTTACTGGAGGAGCGGAGTGCCCCAGGCACTTATTGGCAGAGCTAAAGAGCTTTATAACATTTTCCTGACCAGGGAAGAGGCCAGGTTCGCCCAGGAGACCCAAGGGTCCGAGAGGCTGAAGGCTGAGTATAGGCCTGTCTGTGGGAAAAACCAAAAAGCTGTCTTTACAATAGAGCTGTATTCTGGGTTTTTTGTGATCCTGATTGTAACTGTTTCTTCTCTAATAAACCCTATGTCTGTGAGGGTGGCATATGAGTTCTGTGCAGACATCACAACTAAGTATTAAGGCCAGCAGAGAAACGGAATACTTGGGAGGAATAGCTGGGGTCAGAATTGGTTAAAAAAAAAAAAAAGCAGAGAGAAAAGATGTTTGACTTTCACCTCACTGAAATCTGTCTTGGGCTGTCGATCCTGATTCTTCTTCCCCCCAGTCAAATTAGAGGTCAGGTGCTCCCGCCATACCATTTTTATAGGGCCTCATTAGAGGATTCTTTTTCCACCAAAAATTTGCTGATGCAAAATGATGTTTCGTTTCAGCCCAAAGCCAGTTTGCTTTTCAGAGCTCAGGCTGGAGAGCAGGTTGGAGGAGCCTGGGGTCCTCGAGCCTAGCTGGGGACCCTTAATTGGCAGGGATAGTCTCTGAGTGGCTGCCCTACAAGTCAGCATCACACCTCCAGGGCACTGTGCACCCTGCCTGGAATGGCCTCTCCTCCCCTCCTCTACCTAGTGATAAACACCCCCAGGTGTGACCTCACCTGCCACCTCTGTGACGCTGTCTCTTCTGAGTCCCCTCCTCTCACTACTCCCTCAGCGCTCATTATCTTCTGCACCATTAGCCTGATTATTCTGGACAGGGAGTTTAGAGTTCTCCCCTGCTAGTCTGGGGTATCATTGCAGAGTCACTCTTGGATCATTCACCCCAGGTCTAACCCACAGAAGAGACTGTCTACAAGTTAGCCCATATTTCACACCTACCATACACTGTATCAGAAACCCTGGTGGTGTAGTGGTTAAGTGCTACAGCTGCTAACCGAAAGATTAGCAGTTCAAATCTGCTGAGCACTCCTTGGAAACTGTATAGGACAGTTATACTCTGGCCTATGGACTCACTACGAGTTGGAATCAACTCAATGGCAGTAGGTTTGGTTTTTAGTTTACTGTACGCTAAGCAATTTACAAGCAGTATCTTTTATACAAAACAACCCATAAGGTAGATTCTCTCTCTGAACCAAATAAACAAAGCAGTTGTCCCTGAGTCCGTTCAGACTTCAGGGAATTCCACGTATGTCAAAGTAGAGCTGTGCTCCATAGCGTTTTCAACAGCTGTGATATTTCGGAAGCAGATCCAGGCCTGCTGGTCGGGTTTGAACTACCAACCTTGTGGTCCGTAGCTAAACTCTTTGTGTCACTCTGGGACTCCTGGTTCTCTGTCTGTGGCATTCTCATTTTATGAAGGGGATGGAGACGCACACTGTCCAGGTGTCGAGGTAGCGTTGCGTCTGTGGATTTCTAACACGAGAGTCTAAGGGTTTAACCCCATGTTAGGCTGCTTCACTATGGAGACAGAAGTTCTGGACTGGAGATCAGGAGGCCTAAGGTCATTGCTGGCTGGGCCACCTACCTCTCTGCAACGTGATGACCTTGGCTTTTCCCTCTGCAAAATGGAAGAGGGGCAGGTGCTCGGAGCTTGAAAGGTCTCGGCCAGTACCAGGAAAGGCAATGATCATGGCCTCATGTCAGTATCTTTTTTAGAGGTTGTTCTTGCTTCTGTTTGTTTGTTTAATTACAGCCTTTTGTGCATGGCCTCTGGACACTGGGTAAGGCAGGTATCACCAGAAGCTGGGGTCTCAGATGCAGGGACTCTGGCCCCTCTCTGTCCAGACATCTCTGTGTGGCCTGCACTACCCCACCAGGGGTCTTGTGTTGGAGGTCAGCTAAGCTGCTGAGCCAGGCTTGAGGCTGGTGTCTGCGGCCACTGGGTTTAGCAAATCCCCTTTCTACAAGTTTGAGGGGCCTGTACCCTGAATGCTCCTCAAGCTCAGGCAGTCTCCCCAGCCCCTCCTAGGGAGTCAGAATAATAAGTCCCCAGCTGGGAAGCAGGACCATGGGAGGCAGTGCCCTGGGGGCTGTGGATTGAGCTTCCAACTGTGCCCACATTGCCACTGGACATTTGCAGACATGCCGCCTACGCCATGACCCAGGCTCAGGACAAAGGCGCCTTGAAAGAATGAATCAGTGGGCCCTGAGCCCTACCATCTGAACACTTCCCACAGGCTGTGAGTCTCTCTCCTCCCTCCTTCCTTCTCTGCCTCTCCTCGTTCTACCTCCTGCTCCCTCCCGGCTCCCCCGCCCTCTCCTTCCTTCTCCCACACAGCTGCCTCTGAGGACTCCAGGCAAACTTCTTAGTCTCCAGGCAGAAGAAGGCCACAGCGTGGTGGGTGTGCTGTTTGTTCTCAATCAGAGGAAATTCTGCTGAAGGCAGACAGCCCAGCCCCCAGGAACTGAAACACCAGTCTGCAGGGACGGTGGCCTCCTCACCAGCTGCTGGGAGAACCACCCCTGATTAAAGTTTAAACATAGTAGGCGTTTATCCAGCTGTGATGCCACTCACCACCACCATACACACACACACACAAACACAGAGACACGCACACACATAGACACACAGACATAGAGACACACACACACACACACCCCCCGATTAGAGAGTGGCTAAATGGATGGATCTCACACTCATCTGTTAGTTTGTGGTACTGTGACAGCTTACACATTGCTTTGATGACACAAGCCACGCTACTGGTATTTCAAGTATCAACGGGGTCACCCACGGTGCACAGATTTCAGCGGCACTTCTGGGTTAAGCCATATTAGGAAGAAAGGCCTAATGATGTACCCCCCCAAAATCAGCCGATGAAAACCTCATGGATCACAGCAGAGTACTGCCTGATAGAGTGCTAGCAGCTGAGGCCCCCAGGCTGGAAAACACTCAAAACACACAGTGGCCACAGCCACAGACGCACGCGTAGCAACCATCACGAAGATGTCATGAGACCAGGCAACACTGTGTTCTCTCATACGAGGGGTTGCCATAAATTGCAGCCGACTCAATGACAACTGCAACAAGTGACTAGATGGGTGACAGCTCCAGTGATGGAGAGGGAGGCACCACCGCGGATGGACAAAGGAGGTAGTGGCAATGAATGGGCAGACGAAGGGTAAGGGGCTGGGGATGAAAGAAAGATGAAAGCAGTGTGTACTTTTCGTTAGTGTATGGAGGTGCCCGTGAACCCCAATGGAGTCAAGCTGATTAGGGTGGGCCAGCGTGTCTGTGTGTGTGTGTATGTGTGTGTATGCAAACCAAGAGGTTACCCAAAACGCCTTGCACAGTCCGGGTGACCTGTGAACAATCTCAGATCAGCGGGGCTGGGAGTGACCACAATTCAGTAAAGGCATGAGGGCCACAGAAGGATGATGCAGGGTTGGCCAACTTTTTATTTTAAGGACCAGACAGTAAATACTTTAGGCTTGCGGACCTCATGGTCTCTGCCGCAACGACTCAGCTCTGGGGCTGTAGCACAAACACAGCACAAACACAATACATGGGTAAGCGTGGCTGTATTTCATTAGAACTTTATTTTTGGACACTGAAATTTGATTGCACGTGTGATGAAATAGCATTCTTCTTTTGATTTTTTTTGTCCCAATCATTTAAAAATGTAAAAATCATTTTGAGTTGGCAGGCCATACAGAAACAGGCAGCAGGCTGGATCTGGCCCAGTCGCTGGCTGACTCCGAGGTTAGAGGGCAGCTGGGACAGGTCTGGTCCTGTGGCAGGATGGCTGCATTCGGAGTGGTGGGTGCAATATTAGCAAATCGTATAACCCTTCCCCCCCTTCCCAGTGCTCTAATCCAGGCACCCCCAAGGGCCTTCTGATTGTCTTCTGACTTGCTTTTAGGAAGAGAAGACCGTTCTGGAGGTACAGCCAAGTCCCAAACCCCCAAAAGCTCCATTTCTCATTGTGCATTCCTAAGCCAGCGTTTGCATTATAATTTAACTTTCCATGTATCCTGTCTACTGGGAGAGACTCTGCTCTGCCAAAGCAAACATCCGCTCCACTCCAGTAGCATTTCTTATTATAAATTAATAAATTGGCATCAGAGTATGTATGTGTATGTGTGTATATATATATATATGCATATATATGTGTATATATATATATATCGGTCCCTGTGAGCTTGGTACATGTGAATCTGTCACAGAGAGATGTATCTCCTTAGCACCCAGCTTGTCCAAGCAGGTTCCTGTGCCTTCAAAGCTGACAGCCAGGCTCTGGGTGACTTCTCAAGGTAGATGCCACCTTGAAAGGACTTCAGACAGCCAGTCAGGTTGCTGGTGGTGAGCTCTGCACTGCTGTGATCCTCTGCTTTTCCGTTGGAAAGTGCTGTGTGTCTAGGGAGCTGGCTAATCAGTGGCTGGAAGAGTGGATGAATGGTGGATGGGTGGGAGGATAAATGGATGGATGATGGATGGGAGTTTGGGGTGGGTGGGTGGGTGGGTGGGTGGATGGGTGGGTGGATGGGTGGATGGATGGATGGATGGATGGATGGATGGATGCGTGGATGGATGCGTGGATGGATGCGTGGATGGATGGATGCGTGGGAGGGTGCGTGGGTGGATGCGTGGGTGGATGGATGGGTGGGTGGGCAGTGTGGATAAGTGGATGGTGTGTGGATGGATAGATGAAGGAGGGACTGGAAATTGAGTGGGTGGGAAGGTGGATGCATGAGTGGATGCACTCAGCAGATTTGTGCCCACTATGTCCAGGTTCCAGCAGTGCTGATGGGCATGGTAGGTGGCATGTCAAGGCAGCCACATATGTCCTGAGAAGTCAAGGAGGAGGGAAGAATTAACACTTATTGAGCACCTACTGTGTGCGAGTCTTAGTTCCCTTTTCCTTCTCTCTGCTCTCATAACTTTATATGTCCGAGTTTGCCCTTCCAGTGGTCCTTTCCTCCAGGAAGTCCTCCGTGATTGCTCCTAAATGAGCTTAATTTCCCACAGGATGCTACAGCTCTGAACTTGAGTTTCATCATTTTCATGTAGAGAGATGTGCCATTCACCCAAGGTAGTTTCTGTCTCTCTCTTGCTCTGTCTCTGTGTGTGTAGCTGAGCTGGGACGAGTCCCCCATAGGTGCTAAGCAGCAACTAGCAACTAGCACAAGACTGATAGCTTGCTCTTAAATGAGGAGTCATTTAATTTTCCCAGAGAAGCTTCCCTCAGTGGGTGAGCTCAGGGAGCAGGCGGGCCATCAAAGGAGGGAGCTGCCAGAAAATAAACACTGAGCCTGCCTATTACTTTTTTGTTGTTAATTTATCCCCTGCTTGGCTTCTGATAGGCTCTGAGATGACTAAACAAACCCAGGAATTGGCTCCCCTTTCCCTAAACGCCATCTTCAGCAAGGGAGAGCTCAGGGTGTGGCATAAATTAGCGGAAGCTGGAGTGTAAAAATATGATTCTGTGAACAAACAAAAGCCTCCAGTCAAGAGACCAGTGGCGGCAGAGCTGTTCCCCTGCCTCCAGCCCTGTTTCCAAGCAATTAAAAGGCAGAGGCAGAAGAGACCTGTGGGCCAGCCAGCAGGGCCACTGGAGAGGCAGGACTGGTACAGCCTTTATAGGTCTTGCTGCAGAGGATCCTTAGGTTGGGACCCTGGAAGCCCTCAGAGCTGGTGCCAGGGCAGGCCTGGCAGGCATAGAGCTTAGTCTCTCCAGGACAGGCTGCCAGGAGCCCTCTAGGGGTGATCATCCCTTCTCTTGGCCTTAGTTTCTCCATCTTTAAAATGGGCACAATAACTCCTGGTGGCTTTCTCACAGAGCTGTCATCAGAATCAAATGGAATAAAAGGTGAGGAAAGGATTGTTTAAGAAAGATAGAGGCATATAAGGAGTGACTGCTGAGACTTGTGGCAAGTCCGGGGGCTCTCTGGGACAGTGTGGCCCAACAAGACATCATTTGATACCCACCTCCATTCCACAGAAGTCAACAGTGAGGCTCAAGGAGGCTGGGTCTGACCAAGGTCGCTCTCTAGAAATCAAGCCACATCTGCTAGATGCAGAAGCCGGTTCTCCCATCCATCATCACTACAGCACCTCACACTCAAATCCCTGTGTGGTAAACTGATACCTGATAACTGAGGTCAATGAGAACCACGGGGGAGCTGATACACTCAGTGCATTGGAGACCTGGGCCTGGCTCACTGGCTGCACTTTGTGATGGCACAGGCCGGGCAGCCCAGAGCACTGCACAGCCCCTCAGGGACAACCTAGACTAACACTACGCTTACGACAGGCCAAAGGCATCTACTCTCTGGCCTCTTGCAGTGAGAGTTTGGCCTTTCAGAGGGTCCCCCAGGAGCAAGCCTTTGCTAGCACTAGGGACACCCTGGGATGGCATGATGTGCTCTGTGTCCCAGAGAGCTGCCAGGCTACTTCTGGCGCCAGCCTCAGAAATAACCTGCATGGTCAGTCAGCCTCGGCTGGTGCTTCCTCTGCCCGAAATACCACATTAGGGATTCCAAAAGGCATGTTAGAAAGCAAAGTGACATTTACTGTGCACTATGGGCCCAGTCTGACAACTAGCTAGTTGAGTCCTCCTCCCTGTACCAGGCTTGTTACCACCTAGGACACCTAGTGAACAAAGCACAACAACAACCCTAACCCTAACCCTAATCCTAACACTAACCCTAACCCTAACCCTAACCCAAATCTTAGCCCCTGTCCTCCTCAAACTTACATTCCAGTGGGACACAAACCATCACCCAGTTACCATTGAGCTGTTTCTGCACCTGATAGGTTTTTCAATGGCTGATTTATTCAGAAGGAGAGCACCAGGCCTTCCTTCTGTGGTACCTCTGGGTGGACTCGACCCTCCAGTTATTTGGTTAGCAACCGGGTGCCTTAACTGTTTGTATTATCCAGGGACTCCAGCAAACATGGAACGACATGAATTACAGGATGTTAGAGGATATGGAGCAGTAGGAAAAAGGTAAATTATGGTTCTAAACAGTGCGATCTAATTTAATCCTGAAAATTATCTCCCATTTGATGATGGAGGAAACTGAGCCTCTCAAAAGTAAAGAATTTGCCCAAGATCAGACAGTGAAGAAGGGAGGAGCTAGGATTTGAACTGCAGTGTTCTGACAGGAAAGGCCCTACCAGGAAGCCAAAACTCCCAGCTGGCAGACAGAGAAACCTGGGTGGAAGTTCCAGCGAGAAGCAATCAGGAGGGCTTCATGTAAGAGGAGGCAACAACTTGAGGCTGGCAGGGGTGAGGTCTCTGCTGCCTCTATTGCAGGCTGCCCTGGGCCTGGTAGAGGGGGCTGGTACAGGCTGAGGCTGCCTCCCATTTCCCTGCCAACCTTCCCACTGGGAGCAAGGGCCATATGCCCCCACCCAATGTCTGCCTTCTGGAGCCTGACTTGAGACAGGAGCCAAGCATAGACAAGAAGTCCCTTCCTGTGTCAGCCTATGCCAGGCCCACAGCCAGGCCAATCATGGTCCCTCGTGGTTCTCACAGATGACAGACGAGCCTCCAGCCCTGAGCTCTGGGCGTCAGCCTGTTGGCCCAGCAGAGTGACTGCTGGGGGAAATTTGGCCAAAAACTGTAGAGTGAAAGAATTGATTTTTTTCTCTTCCCACCTCCCTCCCTACAGCTACACAGTTATAAACGTAAACTGGAAGATTCATGTCTTCCTTTATGGGATCCAATCAAAAACACAATACAAGTTTATGGAGGAAATGTGGCTTTCTTACATGGGATATTTTCCCCCCAATACTTGGCAGACTGAAACCACTTCATTTTAGAGGTCAGTAATCGCATGGAGAAGGAAAAGGGAAGAGAGGGGGGCCCAGGGAGTTATGAGGCAGAGGCCCAAAGTGGGGTCTCGCAGTCAGCTAAAGGGCAAGGAAGGGTGGCTCCCCTCCTCATTCCCCTCTCCTTGGAGACCCAGGGCAGTCTGAGGTGTACCCAGGCACCCACGCTCCACCTTTGGCAGACAAAAGCCTAGACTGGGTCGTTATCACAGGCCGGTGTTCTCAGTCTTGACTGCCAGGATGTCTCCTCTATTCTAGGCCTTGCACTGGGAGGATGCAGATGGTCCTGACCTTAGCCTTGCTCTTGAGTGGCCTACCAGCCAGTGGAGGTGGGGGTGGGGACTATTTAGGTAACTAAGCTGACTGCAAGCAAAAGAAATTTGGTATGTGTACATGTTTTCTCCTTATCCTCTTTCTACTGCTTCTTCTGTTCTCTCAAGGGCACCCAGCTGGGCACTTGCTGGGAACAGTTCAATAAACTTGCCTATTTGCAAACTGTTAATGCCAGCTTGGCTGCTAAACCAAAGGTAAGAGGTTCGAGTCCACTCAAAGTGCCTTGGAAGAAAGGCCTGATGATCAGCTTCTGAAAAATCAGCCATTGCAAACCTCATGAAGCACAGTTCTATTCTAACACACACGGGGTCACTTATGAGTTGGAGTCAACTGACTGGCAACTGGTACTGTATTAGCAGTGTCCCCGGTCACCAAACAAAGGGCCTTCCGTGGCGGCAGCTGGTGCTCAGAATATGGTTGCTCGGGACCGAATGCACTAGTCCTGTGTAGCAGAAACCGCTTCTGCAGCCAGCGCTGTGTCCCAGTGACCTTTCTTTTCAAGCTCATTGTTCGCTCAAGTCCTCCCTGCCCGTCCTCCCACTTCGGTCCTGACAACACTGATGTCTACCTGGTTTGTGGGCACACACAATTCAAGGGACAGAAGAGTGAACACCCCACGGAGCAGCACCCCGCTGATGGGATGGGTGTCCGTGGGTAAATCCCTCAGCTTTCCACCTTTCAGGCAAACATTCCTAAGAGGTCCAAGGGCAGGGAGCCCCAGTGCCTACCCTGGCTTCCGGGACAGCTCTCCTTCCGACAGGCTTTTCTTCTTCAGTGTCTTACTCTTCTTGCTTTCACTTCTGCTTCCTGAGATGCCCTCTCAAATATACCACCTGCACCCAGAGTCCTGGTCTCAGATTTTGCTTTCAAGGGAACCCCAACTAAGAAAACCCCTCATTCCGCTTCTGTGCTCCCCACATGCAACAAGCACCTCCAGAATTGCTCAAGACAGAGTCTTCCCGTAAAGGAGCCAAGCCGAGCTTCAGACAGGAGAGAAGGAACAAGGATAGTGCCCTCCACCCTAGCTCAGCCACAGATAGAATGTGGCTTTGAGCCCTGTGGACTTGGGGCAGGGCTCAGCCCCCCCACCATCAAAGTGACCTTGGATAAGTCACTTAATCTCTCAGAATCCCATTTTCCTTGCTGAAGAACTGCTGTGAAGATGAAATGAGGTAGTTGTCTGGAAGGAAACGCACAACCCAGGCTGAAAAACATGAACCGCTACTTGTATGGATTTGGACTCCCTGAACAGACTGCTGATTCCTGGGAAGTGAGAGCCCTCTGTATTTTTTCCTGTCTCCTCTGCTGTACCAGCATGAAGCTGGGTACACAGGAGGCTCTTGTCCAAAGCTCCTCCGGTCCTGGGCTCCTTTCAGATCAGCTAAGCTCCCAGTGGACAGATGATCAGGAACTGCTTTGAGCATGCCCTGGCCTACCTGGTCGTGGCCTGGCCTGGCCTGAGGGTCCCCTGTCCTGCATGGAACTGGCCTGGCCTGAGGGTGCCCTGGACTCCACGGAGCTGGCCTGGTCTCGGATGAACATGCCCTGGACTGTATGGAGCTATCCTAGCATCAGGCCAATACCAGAGGGGTGCCAAGCAGCCTTCCCAAGCTGGGGGCAGAGGGCAGGCTGGCCGAAACCACAGAGAAGTGGTGGTAGCGGGTACAGTCATCCTGCCTCTCTGAAAAATCCAGATGACAGTGTTGTGGGCTGGCATCGGCCCCAAGATCTCTGTGGAGTAGAAGGAAAAAACTGGCTTTAAGTCCAAGCCCAACTGTATCCGACATCTGGCAGCTCAAAATGAAGTGACTCACGCAGTCCTTAGCTGCAAAGAAATGGGAGTGGAAGGGAAGAGGAGGGAGAGAAAATCTAGCAGAGGGAGGGAAGACGGGCAGGCAACGCAGCACCCCAGGCAAAGGAATCAGCACGGGAGTAGACGGCAACAGCTGGGCCTGTGCTAACCTGGCTGGCGATTAGCTACTCAGCCACCCACCCGACTTTGGGCCTGGTGGCAGGACTTCTGGTGCCAGACACTGCTAACCTAGAGACACAAGTTCTGAATAGCCTAGGCGGTACGAAAGGGGTTCTGTCACTGGAAGCGTGCGAGAGAAGCTGGCTGGACCCTGGCTGGGGTGTGTGAAAGACTTTGGCCTGATAACTGCATGTCCAGTATGGCCTTGACATGAGCTACTCCTCTTGGATCTTGGGTACGCTTGGGAATGGGCTGGCTTGGAGGTGGGGCCCTAGGGGTGTGGATGAAGACATGGAGAGTAGGGGAACCTAAATCATCAGACTCCAGAGGCATTGCCCTGTCTATGCAGGTGGCAAGGTCAGCAAGATGGCATGAGGGACCCTGTTTCAGCTTCCCATTGGACCAGAGTTTGGCAGTGTTCTTTTCTCCAGAAAGATTGTTCCAGAAAGGAGGAAAGGACCATCCCCTTGGGGAGCTGAGAGCCTGGCAGGGGATGTCAGTAGCAAATATGTGGAAGGAGAAGGAACCACCCCAATTCTGTACCTCTTCCATTAATCTCATCTGAACCAGACTCAAGTTAGGACCCATGTAAGGAACCAAGGGGTCAGCAGGGGAGCAATCTTGGGAGTCTTCCTGGAAGAAGCAGAGCAGAGAGCTGTCCAAAGGTTGAGGCGATTTGGAGAAATAGAAAGAAGAGGGAGGTCATTCCTGGTAGGAGGACTGCTGAGTTATGGGAAAGAAGCTGGCCTGGGAGGGGCTAAAGCAGGGATCAGAGGCGAGGTAACCAGTCACTGTCTTTAGAAACAAACCAATTGCTGTGGAGTCAGTTTTGATTCATGACAGCCCTACATATGTCAGAGTAGAACTGTACTCCATAAGGTTATCAATGGCAGATATTTTTAGAAGTAAATTACTAGGCCTGTCCTTCCTAGACCTTAGTTTCTGCTTCTCTCTGAGGGTCTGTATTTCTAGGGTCTGCTCTGGATAGTTGGGAACATCAATCCACATCCTGCTTCCCCAGGAAGGACCACACCACAATGGCAGTTGGGACTTGGGCAAATCTCTCCCATTTCCCACCTGCACAAGTCTGGTTGAGTTACCTGACCTGTGAAGGTCTCTCCAGCCTAGCTCTTCTAGATTCTCAGATCTGTGAGCCAAAGTCAAGCCAAAGCAGAGGTTATCTTGGCAGAACTCTTGGCTAACTTAGTAGCCTAAATACTGGCTCCCTGCCTTCCCTCCACTAAAACTTTTGTTCATTCGGATCTGGGCTGTCATTAGCCAACCCCCTCCCACTCACATTAAGTTAGGAATTCCCTCCGGCACCTCTCTAACAAGACCAAGCTCTTTATCACTCCCTTCCTTTCCCTTCCCAGCACTCAAGAGACTCATCCTCACCTCCAGACCTTATCTCACACTGCTCCCCGGTCCAGAAACACCTTTGTTCTTTCTCTCGGATGGAGGATCCACTGAAGGCCCATATTGCATTTCTTTACTTGGCCTCCCTCAAATTCCATGGCTGGGCAGAGCACTGTGCTGGGGACTGGTCATGGGCAAGGATCTGTTCAAGGCCTGCCCTCGAGGAAGGCTCCAGCTCCCTCCTACGGGAGCCTTCGCTAAAGACCCTGGCTACAGAGCCCGGCTCCCTCCGAGCAGGGAGAGGCTGAGACAGTGCCTTCCCTGCTTCTCGCTCACCTCCCCCAGTGGCTCTCTGCCCACCTCTAGGGAGGGCACGGTAGGGGTGTTAGGAGCACAGGTTCAGGAGTAAAACCCCACTCCCGCTAGTTAGGGAACCTCCTCACATTTCCACGTCCTCATCTGTAAAAGGAGGATAATGATAGTATGTACTTCACAGAATTATCATAAGCAACAAATGAGACATTAAAGTGTCAAACATCACATCTAGTATGTCATAAAAAACCAAACCAAACCTGCTGCCATCTAGTTGAGTCTGCCTCACAGTGACCCTACAAGACAGAGTAGAACAGCCCTGTAGAGTTTCCAAAGAGTGCCTGGTGGACTTGAATTGTGCACCTCTTGATTAACAGCTGGGGCACTTACCCACAACACCACTAGGGTTTCCTGGTACATGTCTCAGGGATTCCATACAGGTTCTCCAAATGAGAGCTGTTGTTAGGACCGCTCCTCACTTGTCTCCAGGTTTCTCCAGGTATAGAATGCGTAGTTAAAGACTACATCAATGTATTATAAGGCCTAAAATTTCAAGTGCTGTTTTAACATCTTTCGGCCTCACAGGGCCCCAAAGATCTAACAATGAATTCCCCTCTTCTGGCAGAGATGCACCCTGCAACTGTTCACCTAGCCGAAGCACCTCCTCACCCAGTTAGCTCCCCTTTTAGCAAGACCAAACTGCACATCACCTCATCCTCAACCAAGAGGGGTCTCAAGGCCCTTTCAGCCTAGTAAATTAGTCCACTAAGCTAATCTGTACCCTATCACAGGACCCAGGGGGCACTCTACTCTTTTGTTATTACTAAAGCCTGTCTCCCTCAGCCGTGGTTGATTCAATCTATCCCTGAGTGCAACCCCTGTGTGGCCCAGCACGGTGTGTGGTGTCTTGTGACAACATGTGACTGTTTACTTGCTGTTGATCTCATCTGTCCAGTGTCAGGTGTTGCAACCTCTGGGGGCAAGGAGAGGGAGTCCTCCTTTGCTAACAGAGTGAATAGGAGGTGATCAAAACAATCACCGTGTGTATTTGGTTATTTTTTTAATCCTTCGTGTGCCATTGATTCATTCCCATGGACGTCCTTGCAGGAAAAAGACCCAGATGGGTAAGTTTTGATAGCAGAGACTGTGGTGTTTGAGACACCCCAGAATAACTTCTATGAAGTGGGGGTGTCCTATAAAGCCCTGAGCTAGGGCAAAGTAACTTTGACATAGCAGGCCCCTATCAGTGCCAAGAAAGGCAAGGCGATGCCATCAGGAGACAGGCAGGTCTCATCTTTGTCCTCTGGCTCCCCAGCCCCTTAGCCCCTTGCCTAGTGGTCAGCGCCATCTTCCCCTTTCACTTCTGGCTGCTCTTCTGGACAGGGCTGGAGCTCCAGGTCCCCTCATCTGCCCTGCTGCAGGCCCAGAAATGGAGAAGTCAGCAATTTTCTAGAAAGAAGCCAGGCCAGGAGGAGAGGACTGGGAACCAGACCCCCAGAGGAGACTCACAGGGGGCCTCTGAGGAGCTGGTACTCCCGCTTTGGTCTATTTCCTTGCCTGAGTGCACTAGCACACAGAGTGGCGGTAGCTGGTCAACAGCTCCTGCTGAGTGAATAAGTGAGTGTCTGAGTGAACGGAGGCAGGAGCTGGGTTACTAGGCCATGCTTGCCCATGAGACCGGCCCCAGGCTTTCAGGAAATCTCATCTTATTTCCCTTTCCCCAAATCCCTGCATTCTGAAAGCCCCTGGCCCTTACCCAAGGGGTCTTCCCAGCCCACACCCTTCCCCAACTTCTCTGGGCAGCCAGGCTCTGCCCCAGCCTAGTCCAGCCCACCCCTGCCTGGCAGCAGCCGAGAGCAGCCTTTCTGGCTAGGCCTGGGAGGGAATCCACAGTTGTGGCTTTCTGTTGTCACTAGCTGTCAGGTCTAGGTAATAGCTCCTGTGGAGAACCAGCTGCCTTAGCTGAAGAGTTTGCAAATGCATCCTGGGAGGGGGCAGGTGAACAGAGGGGCAGGCTGAATGCCAGGCTCCTTCTAAGGACACCTCACCCCAACAACTGTTCAGGAGGAGTCCTTCTTACTCTGAGAGCTCCTCCAGCAAGACAGGACACAAAGGCTGGGCCGTCTATCTCTGCCTGCACAGTGTCTTGTTCCAGCCACAGCCTAGAGCCCTGCTGCTGCCCCCATCCCTGGCCAGGTCATATCCTCAGGCCCAGACCAGTCACGTGCCTGACCCCAGATCAAACAGCAAGCCGCCTGTGAAGTGGGGACTAGAGCTATGTCTGCCTCACCTCCAAGTGGACAGATAGAGTGAGCGAGTCCAGCTAAGGAGACAAGAAGCAGCACAGGTCCGGTGGACCCAGCATTGGCTTTGGAAGGTTAAGGGGCCAGACTAGACAACCAAGGGTTGAAGAAACTCAGGGGCCTCGCTTGTGGTGCCTCACTCCCCAAGACTAGTTGTGTGAAAGGAGCTGATTACTTCCAACCATGCTATCCTGGTTGCGTAATGGTTAAGTGCTACAGCTGTTAACCCAAAGGTCAGAGTTTAAACCCACCTGGCGCTCCTTGGAAACCCTATGGGACAGTTCTCTGTCCTACAGGATCACCACGAGTCAGAACTGACCTTACTGCAACGAGTTTTTTGGTTTGGGGAGATATCTAACTCATAGCAACTCAGAAGGTCCGTGTGAATTGCAATCGACTCCTCGACAGCAACAGCTCTTGTTTTATCTTTTAGGGTGTCCAGAAGGAGCCCTTCAGGTGCAGCGGATAAGCACTCAGCTGCTAACCAACAGGGTTGTAGAAGTCCCTGGTCACTCCACAGGAGAAAGATGTGCCAGTCTGCTTCTATCAAGAGTACAGCCTTAGAAAACCTATAGGGCGGTTCTACTCTGTCCTACAGCGTCACTGTGAGTAGAATCAACCCTGAAGCAGATGTGTTTGGTATTTTGTCTTGGCTGAGGTTGTCCAAGCCGTTGTGGTTTGCCTGGGACACTCCTAGTTTTAGCAGAGAAAGTGCCATGTCATGTCCTGAGAAACCTCTCAGTCCTAGGTCATCCTACTTGTAACATTCCCAGCTGGATTCAGCCTGAGCTCAAGCATCACGTGCTCCTCTGTCACCTACCTCAGCTTTGTAGGGCCTGGGCCTCCCTGCAAGGGCCCAGAGGCCTCCTAGTCCAGAAAGCTCCTAGTCCTGTTTGATGGCCTTGCTACTGCAGAGGAATCTAACAGACCAAATGGGATTCCCTGTGCTCTCTCAGGACCCTCTGTGGCCATAATGAGACACTGACGAATTCTAGATAGCCCTCCCGAGAGGACAAGCCAAAGCACAGGCCTCAGGCCACAGAGGGCAGGCCCAGGGCCCCTGGCAAACTGTTCTGCCTTGAGGTAATTGGCTAGTGTGCCCTGCCAGGCTCAGGCTGCTCTCAGGTCCCCTACTCTGTTGGCTCATTGCCAGGTCCAGCAGCTCTAAGTGGGTCACCCCCACCTCTGCCCCCACCATCACGCCTCCACTAGAGACAGCATTTCAGCTGCAATCAAGAATTTCAAGTTGCAATTAAAAATTAATTGGAAACTGTGGGTTGTTTATGTCTCTCTGACCTCGGTCACTTGTGGGCAGGAGTAGGGGTGGAGGAGGGAAGAACAGGTGAGGGGAGGAGGAGGAGGAGGAGGTCTTTTCAGAGCTGTTAGCTGAAGGAGGAGGGAGACTGCGGAGCTGCAGTAGGTTGTCTTGGAGCAGACTTTTCCTTGAGGCTGGTAGGAGTGATATCGACCAGCCAGCCTTGAAAGCCACAATCTCTGAATTCTTTGACAGCGCCAGAGCACAGAGGTCTGTCGGTAGAAGAAGTAGAGCAGGAGAAGCATAGGTAGGGGAACTGGCCTGTGGCCTGCAGGTGAAGGTCTGTGCTTTTGGATGAGGACATGTCCTCCTGCCCTGTCCCCCATGGACACAGAGTCCAAAGCCCTCTTAACTTTAAGTGTAAGCTTGACTTTCTGTCCTTCGAGCGACCCCTGCCCCTTCCACACATCTTCTGCTCAAGGTTCAAGGCTTATTGCTCTCCGATGACCCTCCCCAGAACTAGGGTCTCCTCTTCCTCTAGGATGCCCTCTCTGATTTCTCCAGATTGTGGCATAACTGAACCCTAAGTGGCATTGAGGCCGCCTGCCGCAGCCAACTTTGAGACAAGGGTGTGAGGAGAAGCAAGATGTTTTGTTGTATACCAGTTACACAGGAGACAGAGGGGACAGATCCCGCCAAAGTCTGTCTCCTGGAAATAGAGACTAGCTGGAGGTTTTATAGAAAAAGGGATAAAGTTTTATGAGTCCTAGGAATTTGTAGAAACGTTAATTCTCCTTTGGGTGGTCACAGTGGCCATATCTCAGATGTGTTGATATTTTAATTGGTATTTGGGGTCCAGAGTTAGTGTAGCCATCGTGCTGGTTCCCAGCAGGTTCCTTTGTTTTTCTTTTATGGTTTTAGATTATTATCACTTGTTTTTCCACTTGTTTTTAAGGAGAGCAGAAATTAGTCCCTAACTTGAGAGAAACTAAGAGAAACAACGGACTCATGTTTAGAGACAGAATCAAGAAAGACAGTGATGCAGGTTATGTTCGGGACACAGCCACTTGTCTTACTCTGTCTGTCTTTAGCCTGTTCCAACGGTACCTTCTGACATCCATGGCCATGACTGTCACATTAGATCTTGGCTCTGGTTCTCCAGGGTCCTGGATGTTATTCCACCCATATCTGTAATAAACTAGTCAATGTGAGTTAGGTTTTCCCCAGGATTCACTGTTTTCTTCTAGTCCATGATCCAGAAACTTGATCTAACAGCCCTAGAAGCACACATGGTTTAGATACAGAAGACTCTACACTCTAAGGCATGGCTTGTACTCCGTGGGCCTGGAAACAGCGACTTAAGACCTAGTGTGAGAGACTAAGGAATTGGTTGAATCTCCTTCATTGGAAAATGTATACAGACTGCACCCTCTCCACTGAAATTGTGTGCAAAATTGTGTGTGTATGCATGTGTTTTATGCATGTGTTTGTGTGTGTGCATGCACACATGTGCCCATGACTGCTTGCAGATGTGTGTCCCTGTAAAGTGGAGTTACACATTTTATCATATTCTCAGAGGGGTCAGTGTATTAGTTAGGATTTGCGTTCAGCAACTAATAACAGAAACTAAACTACAGTAGCTTAAACAAATCAGAGATTCATTCCTGATCAAAAAATAAGTCCTAGTGGGTACGACAACCTATGGTTGTCAGGGATTTGATAATCCTTCTGTCATTTGACTTCATCATTCTTAGCCTGTGCTTCCACCCTCAAGGTCTCAAAATAACTGCATGAGCTCTGGCCATCACATCCGCATTTCAGGCAAGAAGCAGAAAGAGGAAAGTACAAAAAGAGCACATGCTAGCTGTCTGTATTTCTTATGAGGACTCTTCCCCAAAGTCCACCCTACAATTTCTGTTTATATTGGCAACTCTCACTGCAGGGGAGGCTGGGAAATGTAATTCTTTTAGCTGGGCATCTTGCTGCCTAGAATTAAATTGAGGTTCTATTACTGAGAAGTATTTTCATTGTCATGGGAGAATGGGTAACAGGAATACAATAAGTGGACTCTACCACAACCAACAACTCCAGCAAGCCAAACAAGCCTCGAGACATTGAGCTTGACTGACCAGGGCCAAGAGGTCATCTCTTACTGGGGCTTGAGGAGCAGAAGGGCTCCAAACCACCCCAGGCCCTCACCTGAACCAACATCTCCCTGCCCAAAGATAGTGGCAGTCTGAGGTCTCCTGAGCAGGCACTCAGCTGAGGTACCTCTTAGTTGGAGTTTGTGGCTATGCAGGAGAGGAGAAGCCAGATGAGGCCAGAACTCCAAGACCAGGGGACAGATCTGAGACTACTAGTCCATGCTTGTGTTTGATGCTTCATTGTACATTTGAATTGTGAGCTTCCAAGTAACTCAAGAGGCAGTGAACACCGTGGCTGCCCGCCTTCTCTAACTCTTTTCTAATGAAACACCTTTTGCCTGCCTTTGGCTCCTGCCAGGCGTGGCATGAGATGCTGCCCAGAGCCTGCAATCCACCCTGCTGTTTTAATTAGAAAAGATACATCTTCTGAGGATGACCGCAGCGAGGCTGGTAATTACAAGCAAACAAACTGCCTGCTCTGGAAAAACTGGCTTGGATACCTGGAAGGGTCTGCCTGGGAGGCTCCCAGGCCTTCCTCCTCCTCTGTTCTTGACCAGAGCCATCTTGACCTTTCTTTAGCAAGTTTGTTTTCAGTTCTTAGGATGCACCAGTTAGGTGGTAGGTGATGGGGAAGTTGGAGTCCCATCAAGTAATTACAGATGCAGTAGATGTCAAGGAGAATGCAGGGTGCAAGAGGACTGGCCATCACACTAGCAAACCGTCCAGTGGGAGACATAGCACGGGAGAAAGGAGAGGAGCCCTGGTCCTCACCTGGGAGTCTCGGCCAGGGAACGACAGGGTTCAGCCTCACGAAACAGTAAGAAGAACACATTAAACCACTGCTGTGTGTCAGGCTTTTTGACAGGTCCTGAGGATGCTACAGGAAATAAAGCAAAGGCCTGCCCTCGTGGAGCTTACCATCTAGCTGGCCAAGATTTTCAGTAATCAAAGGAAAAATTAAATACAAGTGCTTTGGGGAAAAATGAAGCAGGCTAAGGAAACAGGGAGTGATGGGGGCAAGTAATGGTGGACAGTTTCCTACTAGCTTGTTGGTCAGGAAAGGTGCTGTTTGAGATGAGACAGAGAAGTCGTGATGGAGTAAGTTCTGAGGACCCTTTAGACTTAAGAATTTTAACAAGCCTTAGCAACTGCAACAGAGGGCACGTTGTTCCTAATGCTTCCAGCAAAAGACCTAGAGCAGGATCTCATTGGCCTGGGTTGGATCATGTGACCACCCTTGTGATTCTCATTGGCTCCATTCTGCAGCCACGGAGGTCTTCTCTACCCCATCCAGACATCATAGGCTGAAAGTGAGGGAGGGGAAGTTTCACAGTGGGAAGAGATGACCATGCTTTCCAGAAGAACAGACCTAACACTGGGAGAGCAAAACCAATAGTTAGGCTTTACACCACATTCACAGAAGTTAGGTGATTGCCGGATAAAAGGAAGTATAACGTGTTACAAGTGTAACCTGTAACAAGTGAAACCTGAGAGGTCTTGTTCCAGAGGGAGACTAAGAGATGGAGAGTCAAGCAGCCACCTAAGACACAACTATTGGTCTTTACTGGCTAGAAGCAAAACTATAAGAAGGTAACCAAAAGCTCAGGGAAGAAATAAGTCTGTACGAGCTACGACCTCATCTATCCTGAGTCCAGAAAAGCTAGTTGGTGCCCGACTACTGCCACTGACTGTTCTGACTCAAGTCCACAACAGATGGTCCTGGGTAGAATGGGAGAAAAACGCAGAGCAGAACTCAAATTCTTATAAATAAATAAATAAATGAAAAGCCTGAGAAACTGGAGCAGTAGGGCACAGAAGACTCCCTGAGACTATTACCTATAAATCTAAAATTGAGTGTATCCCCCTGAGGTCACCTTTCAGTGAAATAGCAGAGTGGCACACAAAATCAAGTATACGACCTGTCAGTTCAGTGCTCTACTTAAAAACCAAGTGTATGAGGCCACGAGTCCACCATTGTTCCGAAGCAAAGATGAGACGATAAGGAGACAGGGAAACTAGAGTACAGGCTGTGGAACAAACAGAACACAATCAAAGAAAGTGTGGACCAACTGTGACAAGTATAATGTCACTGAACAATACATGCAGAAACTGTCAAATGGGAACCTACCCCTGTGTGAACTTTTACCAAAAAATCAATAAAATATTATTTTAAAAAAAAAAAAGGGAGAGAAAAAGAGCCATCAGTGGGGGCTATCTGGAGGAGAAAGCGTGGTCCAGTGGTGGAAGAAGACAGGCATGTTGGAAAGTGCAGGGTGGAAACAGTCCACTGCTCCAGGCAGGCACAGTCCCTCAGGTCAGCTGCAGCAAGAAGGCTGTGAGCAGCCAGGGCAAGGCTGTGTGTGCCCACCCTGTGCCCTTGGAATATGTCCCACCGACTGCCTCCCTGGCCACCTTTCTATTTGTGGAGTCGTCATCACGCCCCATGTTAGACACGGCTGCTGTTCCAGATGGATTACAGCAAATGATTTAATCACCCCCATTAGCACTCTCTGGCTCCCAAGTGCCCCTCCCCCAGCTTCTCCTCTCACACTGACCCTGACAGAGGCCTTCCTGAAGGGACTGCTGCCCACATCACTGCAATTTGCCGTGACTGGTGAGCCTGCCAGCATGAGGCGGGGGGGTCTCCAAAGTACTGTGCCTGCCCCAGCAGGGGCTCAAATGGGGCCACCAGATGTGAGAAGAAAGCCTATTAGATTTTCCATTTGTATTTGATTTTTTAAGTCCTATTATTTTTAAATTACTCTTCTGACTGTGTCCTAGAACATACAGAATATATTAGTACAGAGATGCATGTATACGATTTACAGATAAATAATTATCTACGTATATTGGAAGTGGGCTTTATTTATGTATTTATTTATGTTGACTGATTAGAACAAGTCGGCAGAAATGCATGCAGGCTACTGGCAGAGACAATAAGGGTTAACAGTTATATGGAACTCACTGCCTGTCAGGTCCTGTGCTCAGTGCTCATTTACTCTTCACAAAGCCTCATGGGGTTAAAAAAAAAAAAAAAAACCCATTGCAGGCACCCCATAGGACAGAGTAGAACTGCCCCATGGGATCTCCAAGGAATGGCTGGTAGATTACGACTGCCAATCTTTTGGCTGTCAGCTGAGCTCTTAATCACTGTACCACCAAGTCTCCATACTTCTTCTTGTTTATCTCATTTTACAGATAAAGAGGCTGAAACACAGAGAGGTTAGGTAACTTGCTTAAGGTCACTCAGCCTGGAAGATGCAGCCATGGGACTTGATCCCAGTGGTATGGGTTGGAATCCAAGCTGCCTCTCTGATAAGATCAGAGTCCTCAGACAGGGAGGGAGATTTAGAGGTCCTTGGTTCCCTCTTGCATTGCTGATAGGATATGTGCTGTCCCACTCAAGACCAGGATCCCAAAGGAGCATCTCCCACCCTCAGCCCACCACTGTTCTCTCATCAGCTCAACCTATCTCATCCCAATCACACACAAACACACACACACACACACGCACACACACTACAATTTTGGTCTATTTGCTCTCATTTCTGCCTTGGGAAGATGAAGAAGTGACGATCAGTGTTGTTGGATGGGGAGGTGGGGCTGGCTGCTGGTTGATGTTCCAAAGAACATCTCAATCACCCTAGCACACCCTTGAATGCATACATCCTACAACATGCTCTCTCCATCCTCCCAGCAGCCCTTGAGTGGGGAGGAAGAGCATGGAGGTCAGTTTCTGCTTTCTAGATGAGGAATCTTGGCTCTGGAGACAGAGAGGGACCCACCCAAGGTCACGCCACACTCCTGCCTTCCCCAACACTATTGATCCTCCCAGAGCTCTCTGTCCTCTACCCACCTGGCACGGAAGCCCAGGACTTCTCCTTTCACAAGGCTATCATCTGTCTTTGGAGCCCAGGTGATACAGTGGTTAAGAACTCGGCCACTAACTTGGTCAAAAAGGCTGCTAATTTGAATTCACCAGCTGCCCCTTGGAAACTCTATGGGGCAGCTCTACTCCATCTAGTAGTACTGCTATGAGTTGCTCTTTTATTCTGGAACTTGTGTTCACAACTAGGAGTGCCTCGAGTAGTGGGATGAATGCATCTATCAGTGCGTTCCTTAACTAGGGTCTGGCTTGCTGGGTGCCTAGGGTCTAGGTCTCTATTGCAGATTTGCCAGAATGACTTCTCCATCGATTGCCAGACACCCATCTTTGACTCCCCTCACTCTCCCTTTACTGGGCACTGGCTGGGAGAGAGTAGGTAAACCCTTCTATGGGTGTCACAAGTCACTTCCCTCTCCAACTAGGTTTCTTAGGAGAAATGAGGACAACAATAATGCCCTCCTGACACATTTGCCTCAAGGGTTAAATTCTGATACCTGTAGAGCAGCTTGATAATGAGTGAGAAGCAGCCTAACACGTGTGCCAGGCCTGGCATCTAGCAGTCACCTTCCAGTCTCTGCCTACCACCCAACTCTATGCCCCATTGGCAAGAGGTCGGGCGGGGCGTCCTTAGCTGGTCAAGGGATCCTTAAACTCCAATGTCTCATCCCCACTGAATCCTCAGACAACCCTCCCCAGCTCATTCCAGCCATCTTTCTGCTCTGCTTCTCCCCCTCCCATTTGTGTTTCTGTAGTTGCTGATTTAATGTGCATGATACAATTAAAGCAAAATGGGCTTCTCATCAAACCCCCAACAACTTCCATCTCTGACCCCCTCCACTCCAGCATAACTGGGCCCCGATTACTCACTCCCTTGGGGACCCATAGAGTTTAATTTCAGGAAGTAATTTCCTGAATAACTCTCCTCTACTGGAGCCTCACACCACCCCCCAGAGAATGCTTGGAAGCCAACGTGGAGTTTTGTGGTCCTAAAAGCCCTAAGAATCAGAGTCAGGGCCAGAGAAAGGGCATCTGCAGTCGAGAAACTTCTGCTGTGTAGCTCACTGCTTTGACAAGAACCTTCTCCAAAATAGAAGTAAAGATCAGGACTTGGGGGTACAAAGTTTGTTTAAGTGTGAGGGAGCAGGAAAGGGTGAATAGGGAAAGCCAACAGCCTGAGGCAATGTCAAAGTCTCTGTCAAGGTCAGAGGAGATGGGGCTCTCATTCTGCCTTGACCTCTGAGAAGCCAGGAGGCTGGAACAGTTCCTCACTGGCTCCTGTCCCAGATCAGCTCAGTAGTGTTCTCAGGGGTGTCAAGTCCCCTGCATTTGTTCACAGGTCAAGTGGACTTCCCTGGCATCTTCAAGGCCCTGAACCAGAAGGCAAACTGTCTGAAGGGTGTGCTCAAGGGGAGACACTGCCAGCACACAGAGAGGCCAAGCTTATTCAGAAGGCTCCATAGCAGCTGTGACTGAAACCAGAGATGAGCAGACAGGACAAGGGACCTCGTGTTGGCACAGCCAGTTCTGCTATGCTAAGCTGCCTCCTTTTTGTGTGGGTTTAAGCAGCTGCCTTTTGTTTGGAGATCCTAGAAGGGTGAAGATCTCAGCCCCTGTCATTCAGAGTCATTTTATATGGTCACTGGTTCATTCCACAAACATTTCTAAGCATGCTGAGTACCAGGCCCTGTGCTGGACTCTGGGGTCAAGGGGATGAATCTGCCACTCGTTCTTCTCTCAAGGGACTTCCTAGACTAGGAAAAGAGGCACAGCCATACAGAAGAGGTGTCGCGGAAATTTGTCGAAGTGGACACATAAAGGAGGAAGTTAGCCTAGAGGAGTCAGGGAGGGTTTCATAGGAGAGGTGTTATTTGAATTGAGCTTTGCGGGGTGAATAGGCGTTCACCAAACTGAAACCTAAGGCCTAACCATATAGTGCACCCTGTAATCAGTCAGCAGATCACTTTTCTCAAACCCATATTACGGCTTGAAGAAGTCCCTGCCCAGGCCCGTGTGCTCCTACACCCCGGCCTGGCCTGGAACGAAACTCTGAGATTCAGTCCTGGAGCAGCCTAGACTGCCTGGCAGACCTGAGCCACCAGCTCTGTATCCCTTCAGGACATCTGGATTGCATCTACGCCCATGTCTCCCAGTTCAGACCTCTGCCTGTGCCACCTCTCCCCTACCCCAACCTACCAGGCCTCCGTGATGCCACCTGGTGGTTCACCAGGCCTCCAATGCCTCCAGCACCGTGAGCGCGGTGGTAGGGGATTGAGGAGGTGTCTTATAAGCAGTGGGGAGCCATAGGCCTTGGAGCCAACGTCCTGGGGAACAAACACCTGGATTTGGAACCATAAACACAAAGACTGGGCAAACTGGCGCCCTCTTCGAGTCTCATTGCCAGGGCTGCACAGCAGGAGTCACATGTAGTAACAAAGACACACAAAGTCCCTTCACAAAGACTGGCACTCAGAAGATGGGATAAAAGACAGCTAACTGTCAAGCAGATTGTTATTAGCATAAAGATTCAGAGGAGGCAACTGTCTTCCTCACAGCCCTGAACTATCGCATCTACCCAGACAGCTTGGGGTGGGGAAGGGGGGGTGTTCCCTGGCACGGCTGGGTGCAGGGCTGGCATGCAGCACAAGGTACCAGAAAGCTGCTCTGGAAAGGACCCCAGAGCCCTGGCCCCAGATTGGAGCGGGTTTCCTACAGCGTGCAATTTCCTCTTCAAGCCGCTCCCAAACCCTCTCTCTGCATTAGCATGAGAATGGGGCATCGGCTGGGATTGGAGGTCCAAAGGTATTTGTATTCCAGAGAGCTGCCTTGGTTCCCTTCAAGTTCTTGCTGTCAGAGCTGGGAGGCTGTGCCAGGATCCCTAGGTCCCTGGCAGGCGAGGCGAGAGGCCCTGTCCAGAGGGGAGCCCGCTGGTGCTCCCCATTCTCACTCCCTCCAGCCTTTCCCTCCTTTCATGCCATCACACACTCCCCTGCCAGGGTTCCCTCTGGCTGGACTGCTCCCCATTCCAGCTTGAGGTACTCTTACCTTCCCTCCAACTCTCACCCCTGCAGAGAGCCTCAGCAGTGCGAGGAAAGGGAAGGTTGTTTAGTGGGAAAAAGCATATTCCACATAGTAAGTGTGTTGATTTCTTTTTTTTTTTTTTTGAGCAACTTTTTATTTCATTGACATTTCAAGTCCTGTACCATTACAAGGAGGAGTGCGAGGTTTGTGTGCTTATCACAAGGGAGCCTAGAATTGTAAAAGGTTGAAACACTACCCAATGAGATTAGTAATAATAACCATAATAATCACTCACACTTGTGAGTGTTTGCCCCAGGCCAGCTATTATGCTAAGCACTTTGCATACATTAACTTTTTTAAAATTCTTTCAATAATTGCATGAGATACTGTTACCAATCCCATTCTCCAGATAAGACAACTAAGGCCTAGAAAAGTAAAGCAACTTCCCCAGGACCCTAAAACCAGGAAGTGGTGGTGTGAACTGCAGTGCCCCTGTACCCCTGACTCCTTCCCATGGCCTCTTTGGGAAGTAAGTGGCACGAAGAGGGAGTCTTGGGCACTTCATGGGGCAGAAGTAAGGAGCCCTGTTGGCACACTGGCTGAAGGCTCGGCTGCTAACCAAAAGGTCAGCAGTAACCCACCAGCAGCTCCACAGGAGAAAGACTTAGCAATCTGTTCCTACCAATAATAATAATACAAAAAACGTTCCCATCCAGTCTATTCCAACTCATAGCGACCCTATAGGGCAGAGTAGAACTGCCCCATGGAGTTTCCAAGGAACACTTCGTAGATACAAGAACGGCCAGTTAAGTTCGCAAACTTATCCTAGAAAAAGTGTTACATACCTCATTGCTGAATATCACTGTGGTCACCTTTGAAGTATTCCCCTTGGGAAGGTATGCACTGACATAAGTGCCTAGTCCACCCTTCAAAGCAGTTTTGGAACTCTTTTTCTGGAGTGGTCATCGGAACTGTCATCATATTGCTGTTGATGTCCTAAATGTCTTCCTTTCAACATGTCCTTTATCTTCAGGTGAAGAAAAGTTATTGCGGGCCAGATTAAGTGAGTAGGGAGGGTGTTCCAATATAGTTGTTTGTTCACTGGCTAAAAACTGCCTGACAGACAACTGTATAATTAAGTTTGTGAACTTGCCACGGTGCAAAATGGCCATTCCAGAAAGAGTTCCAAATTGCTCTGAAGGGTAGACTAGGCCCTGGCATCAGTGCATAGCTTCCTAAGGGGAGGACTTGGAAGGTGACTGTAGTGATATTAAGCAATTAGGTATGTAGCACTTAAAACAACTAAGTACGCTGACTTAATTGTCAAACATCATATGAACTGTCTGACACTTAACGAACTAGGCCACCAGGGTTTCCCTATTGAGATTGCAGCCTAGGGAACCTTAGGGGCCACCCCTACTCTGTCCTATAGGGTCACTATGAGTGGGCATCTACTCAGTGGGAACAAAACAGAAGGAGCGGAAGTACTTCTGGCCAAGTGCTCTCTACCAGTCCTACCCCAGCCACACTTGCTGCCAGGAGGACCAGCTGGCATCCAGGCTAAACCATTCACTGAGGCCCGTGCGGCCTACTCTGTGCTGGGCAAGTTGGAGAAAGTATAAGGTACGGTCTTTTCCAGGTGGGCTGAGCACAGTCACATTTCCATGGCAAGGGCTCATGGGTGTTTCAGGGGAGTGGTGTCAAGCATCCCAGTGCTAGGCACAGCTCCCAAGACCACTCTCAAGAAAGAATCAAGGATCGTGGGCCTGCCCTGCAAAAATGCTCTTCATTTGTCTTTCTGCCTTCGTCTCCCTTCCTGTTGTCACCACTGCCCGGACACTCTTTACTGCTCCATCTTCTCCTCTCTCCGGCCCTTCCCACTGTGTCATCTAGGCTCCTCAGCAGTGGATGAAAGCGGTGGCTGCAGCCCGGCTGTACTGGTCCCAACTACAGACCCACAGTCGGGTCCCGCGCTCGCTGACACCCCTCTGCAAAATGTGTCCTTTGCTTCTTATTTAGCACTTTAGGTTCTTATTTTCAGGTTACAGAACAGCAGAAGCCATAACCCACCTCTGAAGGGTCCTTGTGGCTCAGCCCATGATCCCAAAGTGGTCCAAGAGATTGTGACCACCCCTCCCTTGTAGTATTGGGCAGGACTGCTGATAGTGTGCCCCCACAGGGCGTCCTAATGAGGGACGTCTGGCATCATGGCAGAGAGAATTGCTGTCACCTGTGCATTACACAGGGCCATGGCTGGTTGGGATCTTGGAGACTAGCATGCAGTCCTGAACCCCAGGCCAGACGCTGGAGGTGGAGTGAGGTAGAAGGGGGTGTATGAGGGATAGGGGTCCCTGGAAACAGCAGTCTTGAAGAGTTTTTCATCTTCTCATTACTGCCTCAGCCTGAGAAGGTAATTAATTCTTCCTCATCATCAAAGGCTGAGGGCTGGCTGTACCCCAAGGCCTAGCTCACATGGATGGGAGATAATGAATGCTCACACCAGGTTTGGGGAGGTGGCAGGCAGGAGCCCAGCCCAGGCCGTGGTTCCTTTGTTGTCACACCTACCTCTGGGAACCTGATTTGAAATCCCATCACTCGCACTCCCCAAGGCTCAGGTAACATGTCTAGCAGCCAAGGGGGTCCTAGTGGCCCAGAGGGTGACCTGTGTCATCTTGGGACCCAGGATTCAGGACCCAGCCGTGGACAGTCCCAAGGGAGGGCATGTACCCACTCTAAAGGAATGAACACAGGTGGGGACCAGGGATGCTCTGGAACTCGAAGAGGGAGCCTTGAATTCTCCCAGGTACAAGGGTACAATTCTCCCAGGTACATCCCTGAGCTGAGACCTGGGCAGTCAGGATCTCATGTTATGAGAGCCGTACCATAACTTGGTTGAGGTCCACTCTCATGTTGCTGCTGTTAGCTGCTTTCTAGACAATGCTGAAAATCCTGGCAACCCCATATATATAGTACTGCTCCATAGAGTTTTCAAGCCTATGAACTTTTAGAAGCAGATTGCCAGGCTAATCTTCCGAGGCACCTTAGGTGGGTTCCAACACCAACCCTTTGGCTAGTAGTCCAGCACTTAGCTGTATACACTACCCAGGGAAGCTGCCTCATTTTTCCCAGAGATACAGTCTGATGCTTGGAGAGGTTAAATAACTTGCCCAGCTGCAGAGAGGACGTGGGAAGGCTTGGCGGAGAAAGGCCGCTGAAGGGTGACAGGATGGCAGGAAGGCTGCAGTGAAACCAGAAGGCAAAGCAGAAGTGTGCATGGGAGGTTGGAACAGGAAACAAGAGGAGTCTGGACAGGCTGAGGCAGTGATGTCAGGTGGGAGAGATGGTAGTGGGTCCTTGAGGTGATGGGGAGCCACAGTCTAGCAGAAAAGTAACTGGGACACGACTTAGGAGCAGTGGGGTGGGGTGGGGGAAGGGACCAGTGTGTAGCAGTGCCAGGAGCCTGGTCTGGCCCAACTCCCAGAGCCCATTTTGCCACCTCTCATCCAGTAAGAGTGACAGTTCCCAGAGCCCAGTAGACAGGACTCAGGCCCAGAATGAGATTGAGGCCAGGCCACTGGCCACATTGCCTGACCTCAGACAGCAGGCTGCCCTGATACTTGACACTGTGCAGA
This sequence comes from Heterohyrax brucei, assembly GCA_028571685.1. Lineage (NCBI taxonomy): Eukaryota > Metazoa > Chordata > Mammalia > Hyracoidea > Procaviidae > Heterohyrax > Heterohyrax brucei. Next base: position 55,857,085 of record CM053148.1, read on the forward strand.
AGGATTCAGGCCTACCTCTCTGAGCCTCAGTTTCCTCATCTGTGGAATGGGTTTTAATGTTCTCATCTGGAGAAAATTAAGTGATGTAATGCTTGTGTTAGAAAAGACTGCTCTGGGTTGCTATGAGCTTCCTCCGGCCACAAGAGCACTAAGTGGGCTGCCTGGCCTGTCCAGGGAGGCCTTGAGTCCCAGTAATGTGCACCAGTAGTGGGAGAGTTTCCAACCAATGTCTAACTGTTTATATAGCAAGCACCTTTCCCAAAGCAGTTACTGATGAGGAGGAGCTGGGCTGGCGGCTTCAGGGTCTCAAGCCAAGACTCCAAGCCCTGCCCACAAATTGTTCCGTGTCATCCACAAGTGACTGGATGTGGGGTGCAAAGGGCTCAGGATATATTTAGCCTTCCACTCAAAATGGCTATCTCATGCTGTGGGTCAAGCTGGAAGGGTGGAGGTGAGAACGTCTGGGGCTACAGAGACCTGCTCTGAAATGTCGCTCTTAGCACTTGGCTGTGGGGACTGGAAGGCCTGTGTGAACCTGCAAATCGCCCACAGGCACCTCTTTAGTCAGCAACAGCTGCCTCCAGGGGGGGTTTCACTGGAGATGCGTTCTAACCAGCAGACCTTTGGTCAGAAGATAACTTCCACGTGGGCGAGTGAGACAGACGGGTCCAGCTATGACAGGGCTCCTGCTAAATGAAGCTGAGGGAGCTGAGAGAGAGCACAGACAGCACTCAGCCCAAATGTCAAACAGTGGGTCCTAGGAAGAAGTTCCCCAGAGGACACAACATACGCATGTATGCACCCTCACACACAAACACATAACCAAGCAAGTGGACCATCCAGGTTTCCACCAGGCTAAGAAAGACTGCACACCCTAACAGATGAGGAAGAGATCCAGAGGCCAGGACAGGCAACCAAGGCCAGGCTCACTCAGCCTTGGACTCCTTTTCTCCATCTGGGAGATGGGAATGTTTTCTGACTTCATGTGATCTGCCTGCATCTGCCATGTCCTTGTTCCAGAGCTGATAGAAGGACCAAGCAGGACAGAGTCCTGAGCGCTGCAACTAGAGACTGGAGGACAGAGTGGTGTCTGCTTCCCCTGGGGAAGTTGGCTCACTGGCCAAGTCACAATGCTGGCAGGCTGGTGGGGCTGGTAGGACGGTGGGCTAGGAGCGGCTGGATCCCGGAGAGGTGCTGAGGGGTACACTTCTACATTGAGGTGAAGCAGGCCGTCACCCAGAGGGAAGGGAGTTGTGGGAGGGAAACGATTTTTCAAGCACTTTGGTTTCAAGCCGTATTGCCACAAGGTGTCACTAAAAGCCCAGAGAGGTTGGCTGACTTGCCCAAGGTCACACAGGCCTCCTGATTCCTCCTGATTCCAGGGCTAGGCTTTACCCACTAGAGTCAGAGTGGATCTGCTCTCTGTCCAGATCTGGCGGGGCATCAGTGAATCGAGAAGAGACAGGCTCAGGTTGGAATGCAGCAACAGGCCTGGGCTTTTGGAAAGTGTGGGGCTGACATTGCTGGAAGAGTTGTGCTCTCCCACTCCACCCCCAATTCTACCTGAATGGTTGTTATGTAACTCAACTAAACCAGCCCTGGAGCACCTACCTCTGATTTCTTGTCACATGAAAAAATGACAGTGAGTTGATTCCAGCTCACAATGAAACCATGTTTTACAGAATAAATCTTGTCATATGAAAAAGTGACATTGGGTTGATTCCATCTCACATTGAAACCGTGTGTTACATAATAAATCTGCTCCATAGGGTTTTCTCGACTGTAATCTTTACAAAAGTGGATCGCCAGGCCTTGCTTCAGAAATACCACTGGGTGGGTTCAAATTGCCAACTCTTACATTAGTTGTCAAGTCCAAACTGTTTGCATCACCCAGGGGCCTGCCCTACTTGTTAGGACACTGTTTGTTGGGTTTTCAGTTAGTTACAGTAGATGTATCCTTAGTTGTTCTGCTAGCCTCTTCCAGTTTAGAGATGCTGAGTTCAGGTGGGAAAAAAATCTTTCTCCTCTACTCAGTGTTTGTAGAAGAAAGGGGACCGTGAGTTTCTAGCGCTCCCACCTGGAGCAGGAAAAGCCTTGGAAACAAGGATGCTTGTTGAGTCACCAGTAACCTCACTAACAGAGAGTAAGGTCAGGGACTACATGGTCCCTTACTCCCTGGTATCATTGTACACATGCTTCTTACTGCTTAGGCTCCTTACCACCTCCACCAACCCTCTGGCTAAACTATTTATCCTTCAACACTAGCCCAGGTCCCCACTGCCAAGGAATCGTTGCTACCTCCCTAACCTATCCACATGATGGACAGTTTTCCTTCGTGCCACTTGCAGCACCCAAAGATGTAGCCATACATTTGTATGTCTGCCACCCTCACCAGACTATGTCTTTTTACCTGTATTCAGTGGGTACAGATAGTAGTTGCTCCAGCCATTTGGTTACTGGCTCACTCATTGTTCTAGGGTTTCTTGAGGCTCTCCCGGAGGTCCCAGTGCCAGGTGGATCAGCTCTGTCGTGCCAAGCTATTGAATAGGCTAGCACATCCATAGTGGATTCTCAGAACAGTCCCCAGAAGGCTGAGCTCAGAGGTGGATGCGTCCAGCCACAGACTTTAGATCCTTGCAGCTTCGTGGAGCAGAAAGGAGGTGCAAGCTTGGAGTCAATGCAGCCAGGTGGGTTCTCATCCTGCTGCCCCCATGCACTCAGCCCTGCTGTTGAGTGAGGAAGAAGATGCAGGAGCTAAAGTATAAAGAGGGACACAATACTGGCTCCCATATTGTCCAGGCTCTGGAGTGAGAGGACTGAACAAGGAGGTACTTCCCAGAATCTGAAATAATAACCACACCTTCCAGGACTCAGCTTTAGCAGCTGGGGGTCAAGGAGAACGTAGTGCTGAGGACTTCTCCTCTGGTTGTAACCATCTGGTTCTGGAGGTCATTGGCAAGGGAAGTCCCCAAACACTCATCGTCGTGCCTTCTCTGGACCAGAAAGCCATTCTTCAGCACCCCTGCCTGCATTCTTTTCCTCCACAAGTGTGATCTGAATACCATTTGTGTGCCGCGTACAGATAGTCTCCAACTAAGGACAGCGTTCCATTCTCATGACTACTCTGTCGTGAGCAGACTCTGGCATAAGTTGGCTACCTCTTCCCCCCTCCCCCAAGGTGTTATTATTGTTGCCTTTATTGTCAGTATCTGTGTAAATCTAAACTTTGTCTTTGGGGCTGGGAAGCATTACATCTAACAATTATAATATCAGCAAATGATGTACTGCTATGCTGTGCATATAGTACATCTTCCTAATGATAAGACGTAGAAAAGGAAAACAGATGACCACAAGCATGGTTAGTCACAATTCGCATATGTGCTAAGTTGGAGACTACTTGCACTTCAAAGCCAAAGCTGTTGACTTCACTAATATGAGGTCCGGAAGAACCCTGTAGCCCCTGGGTGATGCAGATGATTAAATATTCAGCTACTGATCGAAAGGTAGGTGGTTGGCATCCACCTGGAAGTGCCTTGGAAGAAAGCCCTGGTGATCTGTTTCTGAAAGGTCTCAGCCATTTTCTTTTTCTTTTCTTTTTTTATTTTTTATTTAACATGACTGAGTGAAAATGTACATTCCCGTATAAATTTACATACCCACCTATACGCAGCTTCCACTGCTCTCCCTGCCCAGTGACAGCACACTATTCTTCTCTGCTCTGTACATGTCTCATCCTCCTAACAGCCTCCTTTCTGCTCCTCTCCACCCACTCTCCTTCCTCCTGCCAGAGGTCAGCAGCATGATATCCTATAGATGTATAGAACCATAAAGTGCAACCAATATATGGTCACTCTGCATTGCCAAGTCCAATCCATTCATGTCCCAAGACTGGACCTTCATTATAATTTATGGGTAAGGGCAGCATCAGGGCCGGGGGCCATGCTCTCAGTGGAACCCCGAAACTGCTGGACCATCAATTGAGGTCTTTTAGTGGAGATCTCAGGATGCACCCCTTTTTATTCTGGTGTTGCCAGTGAGACTCAACCTAGTGAGTTCCGTTGTGGCTACCACTGGTGATGGCCAGGCACCATCCGGTTCTTCCAGCTCCAAGTCGATGTAGGCACCCACTCTTGTGGGTCTCTCTGTCTTCTAGGTTGTCTTTACCGCATGTCATTTTGATCCTCGGTGAGCATCCGTTCCTGCTGAGTTGGGACAATTTGCTGTGTCCTTGGATGGCAGCTTGGCAGCTTTTAAGACCCCAGAAGCCACTCACAAATGTGGGGTGCTCAGCTATTTTCAATGTAGGGCACAGCTCTAGTCTGATACACATGGGCTTGCCATGAATTAGAGCTGACTCAAGAGCAATTGGTTTGTTTTCTTGGTTTGGTTGCAATACCCTGCTGCCCAGTCCTGCTCTGGCTCTCTGGGTTTCCAGAAGCTTTGTATGGCCCCTGCAGCCTTATGTGTCAACCCTTCAGGGCTTCCTGCCCTAACCCAAATCCCTCTTATATTTTAGAAGAAATCAGGCTTCCATATCCAATAGGAAATCACTGACTGCCATCACAACCTTCTTAGACTCTGATGGCGAGGTGGACCTCAGGATGCTCAGGTGTAGCGTCAGGAGTTCCACTATGTATCAGGCAATGAAAGGATATGCTCCCCGCATCAGGCAGCAAATGTATGGCTAGTAGATGCTTCCCCACTCCACACAACAACCCTGTCCAGTTGGAATTGCTATTATCTTCCTAAAGAAGAGATAGTCACCAAAACTGGCACAAGAAGAAATAGAAAATAGAAATAGTCCTAAAACTTCTGAAGAAGTTGAATTTGACCCATTTCCAAAGGCTACTTTTCAGACAAGGATTAGAACGGACTATAAAACACAAAATAACATTCATAAAGAGTATAATTCTTAGGTTAAGCAGATACATGAAGCCAAGTGGGTGGCTGCTGTCTCGAGATGGGATGAGAAAGCAGGAAGGGACAGGAGCTGGTTGGATGACACAGGAAGTTTGAAGTGGGAAGGGGGAGTGTGTTATCACATTATAGGGCTTCCAAGTAACGTCAAGTAACAACATGTGTGTAAATTTTTGTTTGAGAAATTTAGTTGAGATGTGAACTTTCACCTAATGCAAAATTTTTAAAAAAAGACAGAAATTGAATACGTGATTAAAATCTTCTCACAAACTCTGGGCCCAGATGATTTTCCTGCTGAATCCTAATTAATATTTAAGATAGAAATAAACCATGCTACAGCAGTTATTTCAGTGAATTAAAAAAAAAAGGGTAGCTTTTCTAAACCATTTGTGAGGTCAGCATAACCTTGACATCTCACTTCCCACATCTGTAAAGTGGGGATAATAGGTAGCTACTTCACAGGCTTCTTGGTTGTTTTGTTTCTGAATTAAGGGAATTACATGCATAACGGTTTACACTGAGATGTACTCAGCATTTGTAGTTGTCTTTTCTAGATGGCCAAACCAAGATTCAGACAAAAGACTGTGTCTCATCTGTATCATGTCAAGTCTAAAACAGCATCCTTTACACATACGCAGACACACACAAACAAGCAAGAGAAAAGAAATAGAGAACTGTCATGAAGACAGCACTGACCTGTGACAGCCACCTAGTGAATACTATCTCATTCAGTTTTCACCAAAGCTCTCAGAGGCAGGTGTATCAGTCCCATTTTACAAGTCAGAAAGCTGAGGCTCAAGGAATCGATGCCTGTCTGCATAAAGTCAAATCTAGGCCTGCTTGAAAGGAAAGCTCATAATCCTCTGGCCCAGTGCGGACCCCTTGCCCATCAGGCAGGTGTACTGATGTACCAGGCAGGTGTACCAACCTAGCACTGCTGTAGCATCACGTGACCTTGGTAGACTGTCCCTGGATGTTAGAGTTCCCATCTATAAAATGGGTGGAGGAGCTAGGTTACTGAAGAACAGATAAAGTACCTGGAGTCTCCCAGCAGAAAACTATGTCTGTCTGAAGCATTTCTACGAACCAGCCCACCTGGGCTGTCAAGCCCACCATCACAACCCAGGACCTCCCCTGCAGGTTGCTGCTGTCCCAGTCTTCACATGTCATTGCTCATGTTGTAGGGAGGTGGACTGCCTAGGGCAGAATTACTCCTGTCTACAACGTTTTTATTGCACAAGTCAAACATGAACACACTCTCACTGTGATAAAAACTTAACCAACTCAGAAATGCATTGACTAACAAAGGAGCATGCCTTCTTTACCCACCTCCACCCCACTCTGCTACCAGAGATGAATGCAGTTCAAACAGCAGGCTGTATCTCCTTCCAGATTTCTTTTTGTGCCTTTACTCCCAAACACATTTGTGTGTATACATACATGCATATATGGTTTGGAGGCTTGTTGTTGGTTGCTTTATATATATATATATATATATATACACAACTGTATTCTTCTTGTGTTGTTCAATTACTTTTTTCACTTCACAATCCCATGTGCTATTTGTACATTCTCTACTTCCCCAAAGGATTTGAGGAGGTTTACCAGAGTTCCCTAGGGTAGGAGTCTGGAGCGGTGGAGAAAGCATGGGCTTTGGAGTCACATGTTTTTGTATCAAAATCTAGCTCTACCACCTGCATCCATGAGACCTTGGGCGAGTCCTTCAACTCTCTGAGGCCCAGTTTCCTCATCTTTAAAATGGAGAAAAATAATAGTAGTTAACAGGATCAGTATGAGACTTTTCTATGGGATGCAAAAAGGATGTTTAATGATTTCAGATCTCCTGAGTCCTCCAGCCTCGCTGGGACTTACAGAACAAGGATCTCAGTGGTCTGGAGGCCAGATGTGGGCCAGATGGTCCTTAGTGCCCAGAATCCAGGTTCTTAAACATTGCCTTTAGCCTAGATGGAACAGAGAGGGAGAAAAGGCCACAGAGGACCGAGCATGTGGAGCCCCCATGCTGGTGTGTCGTGCTGGGTGTCTGAGCCATACTGGGAGCTCTGAGGGGAGTGGCAGTGAAGGCTCCTCTTCCTCCACACTCCATAGAGATGGCAGTGGTGACATCATCTTGGCTCCTGCTTCCCTGGAGCAAGGGGAGGAGCCAGCAGTGCTTAAGAAACACCTGCTGGCGTTTGTTGAAGATTTCCAGGGTCGCTTTCTTCACTTCTGAAGTTTACTGGACCGTCTTTTCCCAATTTTGAAGATGGGAAGACTGTGGCTAGGAATTTCAGACCCACTGGGTCTCTAGCTCTTGTCTGGCCCAACATTCTCATTTGAAGGATGAGGAAACAGACCCTGTAAGGAAGAAAGTAACTGACAGGTGGACAGCCTTGTTATACAGTTAAAATAAACCAGCAAAATAGGTTTCCATTCTGGGTGACATCCTCTGTGTCAGACTAGAACTGTGGCCCAAAGGGTTTTTGATGGGTGATTTTTTTAGAAGCAGATCTCCAGCCTTTCTTCCAAGGTGCTGTGGTTGAACTTGGGCCACCAACCTTTCAGTTAGCAGCTGAGCACCTAACCATTTGTGCCACCCAGGGACGGTGGTATACGGTTATTTTTGACAGGTGTTCTTGTGTTAATTTTGCTTCATAGTGAACCCGTGTGACAGAGCAGAGCTGTCCCATAGGGTTCTGTAGGCTGTAATCTTTGTGGAAACAGACCACTGGGTTTTTCTTCCAGGGAACAGCTGGGTAGGCTTGAACCATCAATTTTTTTAGTTTGCAGTTACGTGCTTAAGGGACTCTGGCATACAGTAAGTACTCAGTAAATGTTGAATAGAGTTGGGCCTGGAGGCTGTCTCGAGTTCTCTCCCATCCCTGTGAGGGAGATGTTATTTCCCATTTTACAGGCCAGAAAGCTTAGGCAGCTTTCCCGAAGGCTGCCTATAGTAGCAGTTGGAGTTAGGGCCTTGCTGGTGTGTCTCTAACCACTACACTTCCCTGGTGCTGCTAGCTGGGAGGAACATGCCTTCTGACACCCTGCCAGGACCTCCCTGCCTTCAGCTCCTGACTGCAGTCACAAACTGCAGCTCCCCTGGGACGCCTACCTGTCTCTGCAGGTCCTCTGATGGCCCACCTGTGCCCCACCTCTCCTGAGGCAGATGTCTGTTCTGAGCTGCAGGACCCCTGAACTGTCTGGCTTGATGGGGAGTCTATCCTTTGCCTCGAGACAGTGAGCCCTCAGGATAAAGGCCACAGTTCTCATTCATCTCTGTGTCACCACGCCCCGCGTAAGGCCTGGCAGAGAGCAAGGAAGTGTGAATGTCTATCGAAAAAGGAAAGAATGAAGAAAGAAGGAGAGGATGGAGGGGAGGAAATAGGAAGAAAGAGAAAGAAGGAGAAAGGGGAAAATTCCGAAGCCTTTGCAAGTTCTACTCTGCAATTTCTTTTGACACAGCCAAAGAGATACAGGTAGGAGCCAGGCTTCCCTCTTTTTATCCTAAATCTGGTCTCCTCCCAGCTGACCTCTAGTGCCCCTTCTCCCACCCCCAGGTCTTCCTGTCCACAAGTTAATGCTCCTCATCTCAGCAGCCCCGTCCTTGCTTTTTGCCTACCGCTCTCCGGAACCACCCTGCCGACCTCAGTCTTGCTCCAGCCAGACCTGGGTAAAGGATCCCTCGCCAGGCCATTTGTCTGGAACATGGCACAGGGCCTTGACCACAGGCCAGTGAGGAAAGCCTTGAAGGCCCAGTGTGGCCTGGTCCTTTGAAGCAACTGAGAAAGTGGCCACCTCCTCCATCAGTGCTTGCTCCTCTTCTCTGAGAGCCCGTGTGGTCCATGCCCCTCTCCGAGGTAAGTAGGGGGTTGGGGGGACTCCCAATATTTGTCAGCCAGAGTACCATAGTTGGGGCGATCTGTGTTTCCATGGATACAAGCCACATGAGTTGCTGGGAGATAGGGCCATGGTGTACACAGACACAGATCCACACCGACCTACAAGAAAAATAGCAACAGATTTGCTGAGTCATTGGCCCCATATATTTATAGTCTCTGGCAAAGGCAGACCTGCCTATCAGAGGCTAATAATACTGCAGAAGCGTGTTAATTGCAGAGACTGAGTCTTCAAGCATCCATTCAGACACCCGAGACTGCTCCTTGAATAAAGAGCAGGGCCTTCACAATGGGAGCAGAGAGCATGAGAGGCAGTGTGGGTTTGAGATCACACATGTGTGCAGGTACTTGGAACTGGGCTCCAGCATTGAAGACAGCTTAAGCAGCACCAACCAGACTGAAACCACTCCCCTGAAGAGTGTTGTTACAATGCACTCTTCAGTTCCTTGAAGATTCCAGCCCACTGCACAGAGAGGTCCATGAGAGGAAGGGAGGCTGCTTGCTTCACTTTCCCAGGAGGTGGGAGGTGGGCAGGGTGCTGATCTCCAGCACCAAGAAATCTTTACCCCACACTCACAGGGACAGAGACCTTTGTCCATCTCCGTGTGGAAAAGAAGGAATCAAAGATCTCTGCCTTCTGAGTGGGGAGATCTCAGAGGATCCCCAATAAGTAGAGTCAAGGACAATGGGTGCCCCAACACCTAGGTATCACCTTGAATAAATGCCCAAGAACCAAACTCAGCTCTGGAGGAGAGACTACACACCCCTTTGCCTCTGGGAGTCAGGAGATCAGGCCCACAATAAATCAGACAGGTCAAGTCTCCACCTCCTATAACATCCACCCATACCTCAGGCTCTGCTCCTGATGTACGATCTTATAGTGGCATGAGTCAAGTACTTGACTTCTGCCACACTGGAGGCCCCATACACGCCAGGCCGTACAATCCCGGCACTGCACTCAGCACCTGGCTGAGAAGGTCCCCAGTGAAGCCTTGTGGATAAGAAACCAAATCCCTTAGTTCATTGAAGGCAATTCTCACGTCACCCTGAATCTACTTAACTCTAGTCCAAATACCCCCTTGATACATGTTCAAGTTTCCTCACTGGCTGTGCTCTTCTCTGGACATGCTCCTTATACTGGCCCCTGCACTGGATAAAGAAGACGGAAGACCGATCCCTGAGGGGACCTGGATTCCTTGATGCCTTGTCCCCACCTCTTGTCTCAGGACTAGGAGGGCAAGCATCGCTGTGTCCAGCCTTCCCTTCACTCCAGTTGAAACACAGCCTCCTGCCCTTTGCCCTCTGCCCTCAGCCCTCTGCCCTCTGCCCTCTGCCCTCTGGCTGAACCCAAGAGGAGAGAAGGCACATCTCTTCCCGCAAGAGTCTTACAGCAGAGCACTGGTAGCCTCGCAAGGCTCGCGGGGGAGGAGGGGTAACTGGGCTTGCCTCGTGTGCTGGGCCTCAATTTCTCCCACTCCAACCCCCAAAACAGCTAAATCATTCGTGACAGAGCTCACAGCACTCCCAGGAAGGGAGGCAAGCAAGGAGGGAGGTAGGAGAGGAGAGAGGGGAGAGGGACATCCTCTCAGTTCTCACTTCTCTTCAAGACAGGGTTGACTCAAGAGCTATTATTAATAGTAAATTAAATAGTGCGGCTATTCTGAATAAGAGCTCTCAGTGCCAAGCTTCCACTGTCCTCTCTCCAGGGAAATACCTGCTGTGGCCTGAGACTTGGGACCCAGGGATCTGTGCTTGGAGGGACACACCGACACTCCTGCTGTTCCTGGGCTCAGTCTACCAAGACTCCCCCCAACCCCCAGAGATGCCTCCCCATTCCCACCTTGTGGTGTTGGAAGAAGACAGGCTTCGGATGCCACAGACACCTTCATCTGCCCACAGGGAGCCCGGCCTGTGTCCACCTGAGACAAGTAAACTTGTCAATGGCTTCCCGGTTGGGGGAAAGCAGCTCTGCCCCTTGTGGACAGTGTGACCTTTGGCAAGTCATTGATTTGTTCATCTGTAAAATGGGGATAATAATAGTACTAACCTCACGTGGTTGTTCAGAGAGTTAAAGTAGTACCTGGCATTAGTAAGCAAAATGCAAAGTTTGTAAAATAAATGAGGCTGCCAGGAGACCAGAGACCCCAGTCCTCAGAGTTTCTGTCTGAAACTCTGACTGAGCTGTAGAGAAAAACTTGAACATTATGGCAGAAGTTTCTTACCCACTGGAAACAACTACAGGTGGAGAACTGTGCTCCCTGACAATTAAATCTGCAAACTTCATCGTTCTAAGTGCTACAAACCTCATCGCTGAATATCACTGCTGTCGACTTCAAAGCACTCCCCTTGGGAAGTTATGCATGGATGCCAGTGCCTAGCCCACCCTTCAAAGCAATTTTGGAACTCTTTCTGGAATGGCCATTGCACATGGTGGCAAGTGGGCAGGTTTTGCAAACTTAATCGTATAGTTGTCTGTGAGGGAATTTTTAGCCAGTAAACAAATAACTGTATTGGAATACCCTCCCTACTGACCTGATCTGACCCCCAATGACATTCGTCTTGGCCTGAAGACAAAGGAAATATTGAAAGGAAGACATTTTGTCATCAAGGGTAATGCACTGACAGCTTGGGTGACCATTCCAGAAGAAGAGTTCCAAAATTGCTTTGAAGGGTGGACCAGGACTCTGGCTTTGGTGCATAACTTCCCCAGGGGAGCACTTTGAAGGTGACTGTAGTGATATTCGGCAGGAAGGCATATAGCACTTTTTCTAGGATGAGTTCGTGAACTTAATTGTCAGTCCTTGTACATAGCCCAGTGAAAATGGAACAGGACAGCCTGGGATGGTTCATTATACAAGTATTTTGGGGCGGTAAAGAGAGAGGCCAAACCACAGGGAGGGTAATCACAGAAAAATCAGTGAATTTTATAATGATTACACTCTGATTGGTTACCGATTATTAACAGTTATAGTTAGTGACTGGAAAGCCTAGTGGCGACATGGCTGTGTGCAACAACTACTAACCGAAGGTCAGCAGTTCGAATCCCCCAAAGGCTCCTTGGAGACTCTATGAGGCAGTTCTACTCTGTCTATAGGGTTGCTATGAATTGGAATCGACTTAATAGCAGTGGGTTTTGTCTCTTGATAATAACTACAATAATGCCACGGGATACTTAAATTATGGTCACAAGACGCTTCTCTGTGTTTTCTTTGTCAACCTGGTCAAAACACCTTGTTGACAATAGCACCCAGACCGTATTCTTCCCAAGTACATAAGTTTTGAGAGGTGCAATAGGTCATTTGGTTGAGACCTTTCAGGGCATATGATTTCACGCTCTAGTTTTGACCACTGTGGGAAAAAAATTTTTTTTTTCTTTTTCCCTCAAAAATAAAGCATAGCTGTTACTCCAGAAATCCAGATTAAATTTAGACAGCATGGTCAACATATTGTGCCACTGTCTCAGTGAATGCAATGGGAATCTTCTACTGAGACAACTCCTAGCTAAGGACTCCTCTATACACACAAGGCCAGGCTGAAGAAGAGAGCCAGCGAGCCAACATTCTGTGCCTCTGCAGGCCTCAGCTTCTCTGTCCCCGTGGATGGGGACAGAGGTGTAGGGGGTAGCAGCTAAGGGCCAGCCTGCTCTGACCTGCAGCTTGAAATAGTGCCAAGAATGCACTGAGCTCCTGCGATGGGCCCGGCACTGTTAAGCTGTTTATGGTCATTCCTTCATTCCGTGGAATCCCTACAGCACCTCTACAGGTGAGCATCCTGCTACACAGATGAAGAAATTAAGGCTCACAGAGGTGAAATAACTTGCCCAAGTTCCCGCAGCTAGCAAGGGGTGAGGCCAGAATCTGAGTCACAACCCCAGCCTGATCCCCTTTATGCCATGCCACCCAACCTGTCACCAGAGTGTAACTCAGAACGGCCCTGGGAGGAGGAGAAGACAGAGGATATAACTAAGGTGCCCCCACTTACCAAGTCTTAGTGGATAAGCAGCCCCCCGGTTGATACCAGCTGGTCCCAAGAGGTGAAAAGTCCAGCTGGTCACTTTTTGGTGGTGGTGGGGAGAGGAGGACACAGAGAGTTGCAAATAGATCCTCCAGAGGAGACCTTGGCAGAAGGACCAGAGGCTGCACTTGTGCCCAGTGGAGGGGTAGGCAGAGCTGTTGCTGAGCCCAGCTCAAGGGGCAGCATCAGGAATGCATAGGTGTCCCTAGGGCAGGGGAGTGGTGCAAGAGCCATCCAAGGCCCTCCTGTGCGCTCCCTCCCATCTATCCGGAGTCATTCTGTTCCTCCTGGGCCCACTTGGCTTCCCCCTCCTGCGTCTCCAACAGCAGCAACAGCATTGTGGGGAACACTCTCCCCTGAGGCCTTGATGCAGTGCTAAGTCGTCCCCATTTCATGAGAAGGAAACAAGGCTGACTGCATTTCCTAAAGAGGCTCCAGGGAGCTGCAGCTGCCTGTGAGGCTGCTGTCTGGAGCCTCCACTGCCCTAGGCAGGCAGGCTCTGTAGGTCACAGGCCAGGGGCAGGCCTGGGCTAGGAGGTGGGATTCAGAGGGGATCAGGCTGGTCCCCAGCCTCCTGAAGCTTCTGGAGGCAAATCTGTACACGGAAACTGCCGAGTAGTTTCTGACAAGCTCTAAAAAGGAGGTAGGCTCAGTGGCTGTGGAGCCTGGAGAGGAGGTCCTCCTCCAGCCAGACCCAAGAGGCTCCCTGCAGAAGCTGACAAGTCCCACCAAGGGCGGGAAGGTGAGCAGGCATTCCAGGCATGGGGGTGGGTGCAGCATGTGAGAGGGCCCAGAGCTCCAGGAGGGGACACAGGTATGGCACCTTCCCGGAGTACCATGGGCCTGAAGGGAGAGGTGAGAGTGCACTGAGGTGGAGAGAACAGAAGCCAGTCATAGGAGGCCCTGGGCAGCGTGCTCAGGAGCTTGGGTTCTCTGCTAAAGGCAACCGAAAAACAAAACCAAACTCACTGCCGTCAAGTTGATTCCGACTCATAACGGCCCTATAAACAGAGTAGAACTGCCCCATAGAGTTTCCAAGGGATGCCAGGTGGATTTGAACTGCTGACCTTCCGGTTAGCAGCCATAGCACTTAACCACTGCTCCGCAGAGGAGTCATGGGATCGTGTTGGCCCTTAGCAAGATCACACTGGTGTATGCATTCACTGCAAAGCATACTGAGACCAGCTGAAACCCCATTGCTCTCTACAGCCTCCGCTCAACAGGCATCAAAGGAAGTGGGCCAGCGATTCCATCATGGATTAGGGAGTGGTATTAACAGCTGCAGTCAAGTTTCCCCGAGATCAGATCATTGAGATAAGCAGGGTTTTCACTGGCTGTTTTTTTTTTTTTTTTAATTCTGGCTAGTCTGTCTCAGTCAGGAAGCTCCACGGAAGCCTGTTTAGCATTACAGCAACATGCCAGCCTCCAGATGGGTGGCGACTGCACATGAGGTGCACAGGCCCGGAAGTGAACCTAGGTCTCCTGGCAGATAAGAATTCTACTGCTGAACCACCAATGTCTCCAGACTAAGGGGTGGCAGTGGTGGTTGTATTAGCGAGTTTATTCTAAGACATAAAGACCTGATAGGAGGAGAACTGTCTCAAAGAGTTTCCAAGGCTGTAATCTTTACAGAGTAGCTGGTGAATGCCAACCATCAACCTTGCGCATAACCACTGACCCACTGTGGAGAAGAAGGGTAGAGTAAGCGTCCTCAGGGCACGACATAGATCTGCTATTCAACCAGAAAGGGAGGCAGTGAAGGTGGGGAGAGCCAGTATTCTCTCCATCTCACAGATGGCTACACTAGATATGCAACAAGGCAAAGACCATTAAGGATCAGAAAATTAGTCCATATAAATATTCATGTCAATAACGAGAAAAGGAAACATCAGAAGATCATCTTAACAGATATCAGAAATGCACCGGCTAAACTCTTCAGACGAAGATTGAACTAGACTATATGACATAAAATGATACTGGTGAAGACTATGCTTCTTGGTTTAAATAGATATGTGAAGCGAAGTGGGGAGCTCTTGTCCAAAGAAGAGATGAAAGGGCAGAGTGGGACAGGAGCTGGCTGCATGGAGACGGGAAAGGGTGGAAAGGAGACACACGCTGTCATGGGGTGGGGAGAGCAGCTAGAATTACATAGCAATGTGTGTGTAAGTTTTTGCATGACAAATTGACTTGGATTGTACACATTCACTTAAAGCACACAAAAAATATTTTTTTAAAGGCATTGGTTAAGCTTGCAAGTCACCATCCAAGGCAAACAATTGGTTTCTATTTACCTGGAGCCACAGGTAAATAGAGGAGGAAGGAGAGTCAAGGACAGAAGAATAGAAAAAGAATACAGAACATGTGAGTAATTGCCTCCATGAACATCTGCCTCCTTTGTCTTGAGAACAGAAGAACTGGATGGTGCCCGGCTATCATTCTGATCAAAGAGTCCCCTGGGGAAACCTGATCAAAAAGGGAGAAATGTAGAACAGAATTTCAAATTCTCATGGACCATTAACTGTCATAAAAAAGTGAATAAATCTATCTTAAGAAATACAACCAGAATGCTCCTTAGAAGTAAGGATGGCAAGACTTTGTCTCATGTACTTGGGACACATTATCAGGAGGGACCAGTCCCCAGAGACAGACATAATGAAAAAAAGGAGGATCAGAGATAAAGAAGAAGACCTCGAACGAGATGTGGATTGTCACAGTGGCTGCCAGGACATGCTCGAGCATAACAACACTTACGAGGACAGCCCGGGACCAGGGTTTTATACCGCTGTATCCAGGGTCCCTCTGAGTCAGAAGGGCCTCTGCGGCACTCCAAAGGCACCCTGTGTTTTCTGGAGCCATGGAGGGTGGATGAATCCCTGAAACTACAGCCCTAAGGTAATGTTTAAATATTGGACCAAAAATATCCCTTGAAGTCGTCTTAAAACTGAACAATAGCTTACTTAATTAGTAAAAAATGTCTGCCTTGAGCATTATGATTTAAGTCATTTATTTGTTTTTTGTTCTTAGATAAATCTGTTATAAGTGAATTCTCTTTAAGTCTATCTCACTGTTTACTTTTTTAAATAATATTTTACTGTGTTTTAGCTGAAAGTTTACACAGCAAATTAGGTTCCCCTTGAACAATTTTTATACAAACAGTTCTGTGCCACTGGTTACAGCTGATGCTATATGTCAGCATTTTAATTATTTCCATTCTGTTTGTTCTGTTTTGCTCCCCGTTCCTTCCTTGTCTCTTCATCTTTGCTTCTGGGTAAATATTGACCATTTGGTCTCATACAGTTAACTGTTTAAGGGAGCACAAAACTCATGGGTGATATTGTTTACATTATAACCCAATTTATTATCTGGCCGAAAGGCTACCTATAGAAATAGCTTCAAATCCAAGTCCAGAAGTTATATCCTAGGGTAACGGTCTTGGAGCCAGTTTCTGGTAAGACTGGACTTTTTTTTAGGAATTTGAGTCTTGTTCTACATTTCCCTCCCTTTTGGAGACCTTCCATTGTGTCCCTAGTCAGAATGGTCAGTAGTGGTAGCCAGGCACTATCTAGTTCTTCAGATATCGGGGTAGAGAAGGCTGTGGTTCATGTGGGCTATTAACCCTCTGGACTCATTTCTTCTTTGAGCCCTCTTTTTTGAGCCCTCTTCTTTGAGCCTCTCTTTTGCTCCGTATGAGTACAGACCAGTTGTTTTATCTTAGATGACCACTCATAAACTTTTAAGACTCCAGACACTGCTCACCCATGTAGGATATAAAACATTATCTTTCTGAACTGTGTTGTACCAATTGACTAAGTTGCCTCCCGAAACTAGGGTCCCAAGTTTTCTAACCCTATAGTTTACTCTTGAAAGTTGCTTTGATATGTCTGGGAAGCCTCCCTCCATAGCTGTGTCCTCTGTGTGGTATGGTAGAGTATTATGGCCCTTTAAGAATGATTTTTATGGGATAATGTTGACAACAGCAACTTGAAAGACCAAATATGAACCTTAGGGGACAATGAATTTATGTTAATGGGCAGAAGCAACTCAGTAAAGAGGGTAAGAATGGTTGCACAACTCAAAGAATGTAACTAATGTCACTTAATGGTGCAACAAAAACAAAAATGTTTTAAATGTGTTGGCTAAAATTCAACATCCATTCTGATGGAAAACATTTAACAAAATAAAAATAAAGAAACATTTCCTTGATGTGATTTAAAAAAAAAAATCTCTCTACAACTTGACAGAAACATCATTCTTAGCAATAAAACACCAGCCAGGGACTTTCCCATTTAAGTCAGCAGTGAGACAAGGACGCCTGCTATTACTACCACACTGACTTTACATCATTCTAGAAGGCCTTATCAAATGCAGCAATACATTGAAAAAAAAAAATAACATTTGGGAAGGAGGAGAAATTGCTATCATTATTTATACATATAATTGTTTATCTAGAAAACTCAAGTGAATCCACTGAAAAACTAATAAGAGAATATAAGAGAGGTTGGTAAGACAGACAGTATCAAAATAAATGCCCTAGCAAAATTCAGCAAGAAAACAGAGAAAGAAAAAAAAAGAAGTCCTCCAGTGTGGGTTCTGGAACAGTGACTCCCCTCATCCTGACTGGGATGAAAGGCAGCTTAAGGTTAAGAATGCTCAGGGTTCAGGAATAATCCCCTCTCCTGCTTTGGCCTATAGGGCAGTGTTGGGAAGCAGGAGTCACAGCTGGGCTGGAGAGGGTTGGGGAAGAAGCAGGCAGAATGTGTTCTGGAGCGTCACCTAGAGCTGGCCACAGCTGGGCTTTGGCTTTCAGCTGCTGCCCTGCAAGATTCTGCTAGTTCCCAGCATCCCTGATAGACAGTGGTTCAGGGCAACAAGATCCTCACCACTCCAAATGGTTCACTGAGTCTGGACTTATTGAGGGGCAACGACTATTCACCGGGGGCTCCAACGTGCATGGGATATGGGACTGTTGTTATTAGTTGCCTTTGTCATAGGTCCAACTTATGTACAACTCCTTGTACAATAGATTGCAATGTTCCTTGGTTCTGCACCATCTTTGTAATTGTTGATATGTTCAAGGTCATTGTTGCAGCCACCATGTATATTAAGTGCTTTCCAACCTGAAGCACTCATCTTCCAGCAGTATATCAGACAATGGTCTGTTATCATTCATAAGATTTTCATTAGCTGATTTTCAGAAGCACATTGCCAGGCCTTTCTTCCTAGTCTGTCTTGGGAAGTTCCACTAAAACCTGTCCACCATGGGTGACCCTGCTGGGCATTTGAAATATTGGTGGCATAGCTCTCAACATCACAGCAACATGCAAGCTCCCACAGTGCAACTCACTGACAGACAGGTGGTAGGGATCTGAGGCAGAGGGCTGTAAACACTGATAGTGAATTTTCTTCTGTTAAAGGATAAGGACTTCCAGTAAGAGAAATTCCAGCTAAAAGGTTGCTTCTGAACAATTGATGGGCTGGTTACAAACTGCTCCTTCAGATTCATTAATGTTGATTTCCCAAGAGAACCTATCCAAGGCAAAAACGCACATCCAGGCAACCTCCAAGCTCCACTCCATGCCAGGGGCTCCCTCCCCAGTCCTCTGCCTCCAGGCTCCTGGCCACCAGGCTCTGTCTTGCTGGGGATGACATGATTCCCCAGGAGGCACCCAGCAGACTTGCAGACACAGAGGCCCCAGCTGCTGCCTTGCCCCTGGGCCCTTTCTCAGATTCCAAGGAAAGTAAAGCTGGTAGCTGCTTCCTCCCTCACGGTGTGGGTGTGCCATGTTGAGCACGCATGAGTACTCTCAAATGCTGGGTCGTTTCTGGGTTTCCCATCACTCACCCTCAGAGAAACCCTACAGCCAGAGGCTGGCGGCATTTGATGATAGCAAATCCCCTTATTCTCCCACCTCCTTTTGTCTCTACTCATAGGTCTTATCTGCACTAAAAAAAAAACAAAAACAAAAAACCTCACTGCCCTCACCTCTTCCTGGCACCAGAGACCCCAGTTAGAGAGATGCTGTCATTTAGGGTGAGATTTGGTGTTGGGATTTTAGGCACTGGGACAATATATAGGGGTATTTCAGTTACCGAATGATGTGAAGATCAAATTATCCAGTGCTGAAAGCAAGAAATTGTTGTTATTAAGTGCCCTTGAGTCTGTTCTGGTTCATAGCAACCCTGTGCACAATAGAACAAAATCCTGCTTGGTCCTGCGCCAAGCCCGCAATCATTTCTGTGCTTAAGCCCACTGTTGCAACCACTGCGTCAATCTACCTTGTTGAGAGTCTTCCTCTTTTGCACTGACCCTCTACTTTACAAGCATAATGTCCTTCTCCAGGGATGGAGCCCTCTAACAACACGTCCAAAGTATGTAAGACAGTCTCGCCTTTCTTGCTTCTAAGGAGCACTCTGGTTGTACTTCTGCCAAGACAAGGAAGAAGACCTTATTGTGACTGTTTCCAGTTTTCCCAGATTCATACTTCATGCATTTCACATTCTGATTATTGATGGATGTTGCAGCTGTTTCGTCTCCTTTTGAGTCATGCCACATCAGCAAATAAAGGTCCTGAGACCTTGACTCCATCCCCATCATTAAAGTCAACTCCGCTTGGAGGAGGCATCCCTTCCTCAGTTATCTTTTGAGTGCCTCCCACTCTGGGGGACCTGTCTTCCGGCATCGTATCAGATGATGTTCCACTCCTGTTCCTAAGGTTGGCACTGGCTAACTCTCTTTAAAGTAAACTTCTGGGTCCTTCTTCCTAGTCTGCCTTAGTCTTGAAGCTCAGCTGAAACCTGTCTGCTGTGGGTGACCCTGATGGTATGTGAATAGCGGTGGCATAGCTTCCAGCGTCACAGCAACATACAAGCCCCTACAGTATGACAAACTGACAGGTACGTGGGGGAGGCAAGAAATTAATGTAGGGCAATGCAGGGGGCTTCATGACCTCTGACCTCCCAGTGGTGGGGAGGGGAAGAGAGGAAGGAGAGAAGAAAAAAACACTGAGCCCCTACAAGTGCTTTGCGAGGCCTTGGGCATTGCAAACAGTTAACATGTTCAGCTGCTAACCAACAGGTTGGTAGCTCAAGATTGCCTCAGAAGAAAGACCTAGCAATCTACTTCTAAAAGATTAGCTGTTGAAAACCCTAAACTGTGATACACATGGGGTTTCCATAAGCAGCCTCCACTCATGGCAAGTGGTTTGTATTTTTACTAGTGTTTCACCTCTGGTGTCCCATTTAATCCACAACTATAAGGCATGGGAGTTATTTACACCTGGTTTCACACCCTGGTGGCATGGACCGCCCAGGGTTTCGAGCACTGGTCCCTAGTTGCTCCCTGGAAAACCCAGCTTTACCTGGCAAGCCTCTGACTCCTGGCCAAGTGCTAACTTCAGCCTCCTTTCAAACCAACCCCTCTGCCTGTCTCCCATCCACCTTGATCTTCCATCAGTCTTGGTGCCTAAAATCACCCTGCTGGTGCTCCCTAAAGGAGCCCTGGTAGCACTGCAGTTAAGCGCTCAGCTGCTAACAAAAAGGTTGGCGGTTTAAACCCATCCAAGGCTCTGCAGGAGCAGAGTTTAAACCCACCCAAGACTTGGTGATGTGTTTCCATAAAGGTCACAGCCTACAAGGCCCTATGGGACAGTTCTACTCTGTCACATGGGGTTTCTAGGAGTGGGAATTGACGCAAAAGCACCTAACAACATCAATGTTTCCTACCCTTGGGATCAGAATTACCCTGTGACAGATGCTCTTCAGGCCTCCTGTGCGAAGCTACACTTAGCACCTTGCCCTCCAGGGAAACAAGGCTTGAGACAAGGTGAAGCGTCAGGAACAGGAAGCAAGCAAGGGCACAGACGGACTCCTCAGGCTCTGTCTTCATGCCCCAGCCTGTTACACTCTCAGCTCCCACCTTTCCTTCATCATCGGACTCCCTTTATTACCTAAAATCCCTTTCCCCAACTGCAGAATCTGGGAGAAGACTCTGGGCAACGGCTTTTGAGGGCCTGCATCACTAGGTCCCCCTGGCTCCTTGGTTTTGTCACCATGGAAACCCTGTGAGGTCACTTATACCAAAAGTGGAGAAAAATGTCCCTTCCTGTCTCAAAGTGAGCCTCTCACTTGGCTCCAGTGGAAAGTGGGGGGTGGGGAGTGTTGGGGGCACTCTGAAGGGAAGGCCTAACTATGCCCTCAGGGGTGAATTAACCCTTTAAAACTATCAAGGTGGCTGAGACCCAGGCCTTCACTCTGCCTCCCTGAAGTCTTTCAGGTGTCCTTGGCTGGAAGAGAGAGTCGTACAGCCTTGTACACCTGGGGAGCAGGCTCCATGCTGCAACTGGAGAAGTGGAGGGACAGTTCTTTCTGGACAATGAGATTGAGGGAAAGCTTGCTACCAGAGATGCAGAGATGTGCCAGGTGGCAGGGAGGAAGAGTACAGAGGGAACCAGGGTTCTAGAAGGTTGCTCTGTGTTCTCTCCTCCCTTCTGAGAAAGGTGAGGGATAGTCCGCTAGTAGGGGCTGGCACAGAAGTGGAAGGTGTCAGGGGCTGTTCCCATCCACGGGTTCTAATGTTGAATCAAGTGCCATAAGCCCTTCACACCTTCTTCCACACTGCCAGCAGGCTTGGGATGTGTCTGGTGCCCCCGTGTTCCCCTTTGAGGCCAGCAGTGGGGCTGGCAGCTCAGCCCTTCATACTGTCTTTTTCTACCCTACAAGCAACTCAGCTCTGTCCTGGCTTCCTCTTGGGATCCAAAACGTCTCCATATGCTGGCTGTCATGGATTCAACTGTGTCCCTCCAAAAATATGTGTAGCCATGTGGCTGGGCCATGATTCCCCATATTTTGTGATTGCCCTCCGTTTTGTGATTTTCCTGTGCATATGTTAAAGCATTAAGCTGGGACTGTAAATCCCTTCATAGGATTACCTCCCTGCTCCACTGTAAAGGGAGTTTCTCTGGAGTATGGCTTGCCCCACCCTTAATCCTTTCAACCTACAAGAGATAAAAGGAAAGGGAAGCAGGCAGAGACTTGGAAATCTCATGCCATCAAGAAAGCAGCACACAGAGAAGAGCGCATCCTTCGGAGCTGAGGTTCCTGTGCCAAAACGCTAACTGGACAAAGACTGATGCAATACCGGACTTTCCTCCAGAGCTGACAAGGGGGAAAGCCTTCCCCTGGAGCAGACATCCTAAATTTGGACTTGTAGCCTACCAGACTGTGTAAGAATAAACCTCCCTTTGTTAAAGCCATCCACTCTGTTCTATTTCTGTTAGAGCAACACTAGCTAACTAAAACACTGGCCTTCCCAAGTCAAAATTCCTCTCATCACTGTTAAGACCCTTCCCGGCAATCACTACCACCAGCAGCCTCTGAACCATCTCCCCATCCATCCCTTCCGGCCAGCAGATCTCCTCATTGTTCTAGACGCTAGATTCATGTTGCTTCCTCTGTTCATGTTGGTTCCCGTACCTGAGATGACCTCTCCCTCCCTGAGTATCTGTTTTAATCCCATATTACATTCTTCATCAGCACCAACACCGTGTTCACCACTCTATTCTCCACAGCAGCCTGTCTGGAATGCCGCTGTTGGTCCCCCATCACGGCCATTACCACCACCTCCCCCGCCACTGGGCTCACCACCACCGCCAACAGCGCCGTCGCCACCACCGTGAACTACCACCACAACTCCTGCTGTCCTACTGCATCTCGCCACTACCGTCATATCTCACCCCCATCTCTGCGAACCCACAGTCACAGCCACCACCGCGATCTCCTTCTTTACCACTGCCACCATTCCTATCAGCACAGCACTCGCCATCACCACCACTGCGGCCACCACCACTCTTATTACTTTCACTGTATTGCCACCACCACCATTGTGATGACCAGCACACCACTCTCATTACCACTGGCACCAGCATCTCTACCACTCAGTTACCCCCACTGTCACCCTACCACTGTCATTACCCCCACTGTCACCATCACCATCCTCACACTCATCATCACTGCCATCATCACCATCACCGTCACCGCCATTGCCACCATTGTCAATACCTTCACTATCATCTCTATCATCAACACTGAACTTGCCATCAGTGTTACCCATGTTACACTGTACCACCCCCATTCTCTCCATAAAAATAGCACACTGTCGTGACCATACATCACTACCATCCACTTTCCACTCATCAGCATCACTTGAATGGAAATGGTTGCTTTCCTTCATAAAAGCAATCAGTCAGTCAATGCCACATCTTTCCACGGTAGCCATGGAAGAACGCCTGCAGGGAAAGGCCACTGCATTGTGTGGACTCCACTCTTTCACTCTTGGGTTCCTTAACTTTGGCAGAATTCCTCCCCATTTGCCAATGTTGCCACAGAGACCCTGTCTTTAATTGTCTAAGGCAAAGCCAAGAAGCCAGCTAGAATATTCACATTAAGCAGGACAATTTTATAAGCTGTTGATGGGAATATTAGTGCACACTTTCTGAAGACTGCATTCACAATACATGAAAACAAAAAACCTTGGGAAAGTGCTTTCTCAGAAAATTTACTTCCAAGAATCTATCTGAAGGAAATAATTGGATAAATGTGTAAAGATGGTGTGTAGGTGTTATAATGGGAAAAAAAAACAAACCTTAGAAACAGGCTAAAAGTATAGCAAAAAAGAGAGAGAGATTGTTTAAAGAAACCACATGGAACAATACATAGCCATTAAAAAGACAATATAGTTTTACCTATTGACATAAAGATACACTGACTATATTGTTAATAAACAAAAGCTGGTTTCAAATCAGAGAATGAAAGTAATTCTCTATTTCTAAAACTATAAACATGTGCATAAAACAAGGCAAAGATAATTTATGTTAGTAACAAGAACAGAAATTCTTCTTAGAGAGAGAACTATATTTCGAGGGGGGAAATGCTGTGATTAAGTATCGAGATAGATGATGACTGCACTCCACTGAGCATGAGACAATGATAGGAATTCATTTTGCTCCCGAGGAAGATGGCAGTGAAAGAGGAGAGGATCAGAAGAGAGAGGAGAGAGAGAGGAGTCAGCATGGAAGACAGAGGCCAAGGTGGAGAGGATGCTGGGAAACTCCCTAGACTGGGGATGGGGAGCATTTTATTGCAAGTCCTTTGTGTGGTTACCTTACGGACTGTTTCTTCTTCCCTTCACGCTAAATTTCAAGTTAAGCTTACTAAATGCTCAGAAGTTCTGGCTTAATGGTTGTTCTGTGGGAACAGGAGAAAGGGTCAAGTTTCAGGTCTGATCTATCCCCAGAGATTGTGTACATGGACAGGACCGGGCAACGTTTTCATTCTGTTTTATGTAGGGTCGCTATGAGTCGAAGCCAGCTAGCGAGCACCTAACGACAACATCTCAAAATGGCAGCAGTGATTATTTTTGGTGGGGAAAATTTATGGGGAATTTATGTATTTATTACTTTTGCTTTGTTGCATGTTCTAATTTTCTTAAATAAACACAGAAAACAAAGTAAATTTCAAGGAATATGAATTGGGAAAACATCAAAGGATTGTACGGAACTGGATATTCAAAAACCAGGTGCTATGGAGTTGACTCTCACTCATGGCGCCCTCAAGTGTGTCAGAGTAGAACTGGGCGCCATAGGGTTTTCAGTGGTTGAGTTTTTGCAAATAGATTGTCAGGTCTTTCTTTTGAGGCGCTTCTGAGCAGACTTGAACCTCCAATCTTTCAGTTAGTGGCTGAGTGCCTTAACTGACAGACCACCTAGGGTCTCACTGCAGCTACATAATCCAGCTTAAAAAGTATGGCCTGTGTCTTCCCAGCACAGACCCCAAGGTATCTGCATACCATGAGCACTTTCTGGACACCCAGAAGCATCCACCTGGATGTCCCAGCACCTGGAGGTCCCAGCACCTGGAGGCCTGGCCCCACGAGTCTAATGAAAAGCTCTTAGTAAAATAAAACAAGAGAACATTTTCTTGATGTAATAAAAAATAACTTTCTCCAACCAACAGTCTTAGCAATAAAATACTAGCAAGGGACATTCAAATTTAAGTCACAAGTGGGACAAGGATGCCCGCTATTACCGTGGTTACTTTACATCGTTCTGGAAGGGAATCCTTGCTCCAATGCCTAAACTAAGTCCTGTTTTCTCCTTCTGGTCTCTGATTGACTCATGTCTTTCCTGCACGGTTAGCCACAGGAGAATAACCCCTGTTTTGAGGGGATGTTCTCTCACTAACAGGGAAGCGGCATGTAAGCCTTATCATGAGAAAGTATCATAAGATAACACCTCTGTGATTTTAATAATCTTGCAAAAGATGCATCAACAAAACAGGCAGGTGGCCGTCTGTTTGGGTACACCACCGTCACCGCTGTTGCCATCGTCACGGTCAGAACCCCCACTTTCGTTTTTATCTGCACAACACACATTCCTCCAGTTCTGCCCATGTTCAGGGTTAGCTTGAAGAAGACCTGAAAGAACACAAAGCAGAGAAAAGTGGAAGGAAAAGTGTTTTGTTCCTCTCTCTTGACATGTCCCTGGCTTGCACAAAACCCTATGTGGTTCACTCACTTGGTACTCAATGAAATAATGTAGTCGGTAATGAATTTGTTTTGCATTCAGTTGGATGACACTGTTACTTATGAATTTGTAATTTTCAGAGGGATGCTGCTTCTTTTCCCCCCTTCGAGGAGTCACAGAAGCTGTTGCTTACAAACTTGTAATTCGCTGCTGCAAATCCATTTGTAAATGACACTGTTGCAAGCTGAAAATCTCCTAGGCACAAGGAACACAGCATCAGAATTAAATTGTGTGTTTGACAAGAACCTGCTGTTCCAGCCAGCTTCAGCCCTGTTGTCCCTGTGCTTCTTTGTGGGTTCAGCCTCAACCTTGCTAGCTTCCCTGTCTGTTCAGTCCCACTGTCCCCCACTCCCCAGCAGTTCAGTCTCAAGCTCCCAATCTTTCTCTTCCACATGCAGTGGATGGTAAGTAGCCCAGCCAAGGACACACGGCTCTCTGGGGAAAGCGCAGACAAGCCGGGCCGGATGGAAATACCAGGGTTAACAGAATGAACAGGGAACCCACTGTCTGCCTCTCCCAACTTTCTCTGACTCTTTGTTTCTCCATCACTGATGGGGCTCCACTTCCCTCTAAAGTCTATTTCCTACATTTGTCAGCCAGAGTGTGGAGAGGTAGGCCTTCCAAAGAGTGGAGAGTGGCCTCCTAACCATAACTGAGGCCAGACAAGGGGAGAGAGGAAAAGGAAGAGGAGATTGGCCCAAGGATCAAAAGGCAAACTGAGGTGGGGAGAGAGGTGACAGTGACCTGTGACAGCTCAGCCCACACAGATTAAATGGAGCCACATTTTTTCACCTCAGCCATTCCCAGTCTCTTGTTTTTGTGGCTGTTGTTTATTTCCTTTGGCACTTCTCTCAATTTTCTTCTGACTTATTCTTTTTTAGTAAAAAGTTTCTTTGGAAGAGTTAACTTAGGATGAAAACAAAAAGGAGCCTCCCTACATAGGTGAGATGAAGAGTAAAGTTGGTGCCTGGTAGACAGTCAGAGCTGAAAGAGATTTGGGGGAACTGGTCATCACAGAGTCAATCAACAAGCAGCCACCCGGCTCTATGCCCCCCGGGCCTGTGGTCAGCTAGGAGGTATGGGCCAAGAAGGAGTAACAGGCACAGTCTCTACTCTGGAGAAGATGGGACAGTGAACAAGCAGCCATGGGAAGGGTGGTGGTGGTTGTTTAGCTGCCCTTGAGTTGGTCATCAACTCAGAGTGACCTCATGCACAAGAAACAGGAAGGACTGTTGTGATCCGTAAGGTTTTTGCTGGATAATTTTTTGGGGGGGGGGATGTAGTCCTTTCTTCCTAGTCTGTCTTAATCTGGAAGTGCCACTGAGACCTGTTTAGCATCACAGCAACAAGCAAGTCCCCACTGACGGACGGGTGGTGACCACCCATGAGGTGCATTATCCAGGAACCAGACCTGGGTCTCCTTCACGGAAGGCAAGAATGTCACCACCGGACTATCAGTGCCCCCAAGGTGTGATTAGTGCTTTGATAAGAGGTGTCTGCACATTCAGTAGAGGAGAAATCACAGCCGGACTAAACCAAAACCTAACAAGTATCCTAAGTATAACTGAACACTTTGAAGGACAGAGCAGTCGGGGCACGGGTCTGGAGACCATGGTTTCAGTGGACAGCTAAATCAACTGCTGTTATGAAGTTTTGTTTGAGAAAAAGTTCTGCATCCCACTTTGGTGAGTAGGGTCTGGAGTCTTAAAAGTTAGCAAGCAGCCATCTAAGAAGCATCAATTGGCCCCAACACACGAGAAGCAGAGGAGAATGAAGGACATCAAAGACAGAAGGAATATATGAGTCCAAGAGACAGAAGGGGCCACATAGTCCAGAGACTACAGTAACCCGAGACCAGAAGAACTAGATGGTAACCCAGCCACCGCCAGTGACTGTCCTGAGAGGGAACACAACAGAGTCCCTGACATTCAAAACCAAAGAACTTACTGCTGTCACGTCAATTCTGACTCATAGTGACCCTGTAGGTCACAGAACTGGCCTCGAGTTTCCAAGGAGTGCCTGGTGGATTCGAACTGCTGGCCTTTTGGTTAGTAGCTAGAGCACTTAACCACCAGGTCACCAGAGCTTTGGAAGACAAGTGGGGTGCAGAACTCAAATTCTGTTAAAAAGACCAGACTTGATGATCCAACAGACTGGAGGATCCCCATAAACTATGGCCCCCAGACACTCTGTTAGCCAGGAAGTGAAACCACTCCCAAGGCCAACTCTTCGGACAGAGATTGGACTTGACTATAAGACATAAACTGATACTCCTAAAGAGTGTCTTCTTGGCTTAAGTAGATACAGGAGACTCACTGGGCAGTTCCCATCGAGAAATGAGATGAGAGGGTAGAGGGGGACTGGAGCTGGTTGAATGAACATGGGAAATACAGGGTGGAAAGGAGGAGTGAGCTGGCATGGTGTGAAGAGTATAGCTAGAGTTACATAGCACCGTATGTGTGTTGTTTTTGTATGATGAATTGATTCGAATTATAAAATTTCACTTAAAGCACAATAAAAGATGTTTTAAAAAGGCATCTGTGCATTGTGAGGCCACATGGAGCAAAAAACTAGCCTACAGTGGCTTAAGATGAGGCCAACTACTGATGAGCTGTGTGACTTTGAACAAGTTGCCTAACCACCCTGAACTTCAGCAATTGTCTATTCATATTAATTGAGCACTTGTAGTGTAGTCAGTAACTGGACATGCATTCTAGCTTACAGACTAGCAGGAAGTTTGGATATTAAATTATTAGAATGATGAAGGATATAACCTATTCTGGGGGAGAGTCCAGGAGGCTTTTTTGAGGACTGAAATTTAAACCAAGACCTCAAGCCTAAGCTGGAGTTAGCTGGATGAAGAAGGGGTAGGAATGTTCAGGGTATAGGGAACAGCATGCACAAATGTCCAGAGGCAGGAATTATGTGAGTCCAAAAGGGCTGAAAGAAGGCCAGTAGGACTGGAGAACAAGGGCGAGTGAGAAGAGGGGGAAGCTGGAGCGAATCACTAAGGCCAGAACTTGAAAGGCACTTGCAGACGTGTACAGAACTGAGGTCTTCAGTCTTAGGAAAATGTGAAATGGATGAGAGGTTTTAAGTAGGGGAATAGGTCAGACTCAAAGCTTTTAAAGATCATTGTGGCTGCTGTGGAACAAATACATGGGAAGAGACCGAGAGCAGGTGGAAGGGGATATTCACTGTCTGGCTGAGAGATGATAGTGTCTTGGACGAAAGGGGTAGGAGCAGAGGATCCAAACAAGACAAATCTTCAGGAGGCAGCATGAACAAAGGCAGGTGGGTTTAACATGGAGCAGGGAGTGGATAGAGAAGAAGATAGAGGGAAAGACTCTCAGAATTGTGGCAGGAAAGGTTGAGACAGGAAACAAAGGGGGAAGAAGAGACTGGGAAATATTCTGAGTTCTGTTTTGAATTTCAGTTGTGCAAGAGGCAGAAGGGCTCGTGAGTCTGGAGCTTGGGGAGGGTCTGAGCTGGAAAGTAGACTTGAGAATAAAGGCCATATAGGGCAGTAATGCAACCACAAGAGAGAGGTCCCACAGAGTGGGGAAAGAGTAAGGCAACAAGTGGAAGGGACCTAGAACTGAGCCTTGAGCAACTCCACATTCAGAGATGGATGGGTAAGGGCATGGGTGGAGGATGTGAGAGCCAACAGTCAGTATGCAGGAAGTAACCCACAAAGATTTGGCATCCCCAAGGAAAAGTGAAGAGAGACGGTTGACAAAGAGGTGTGGAAAGGCAAGTTAGATCAGGATGAAAAGGTGTCCTATGGATTCAGCATTTTAGAGGTCACAAGTGGCCTGAGCATTGCAAGTTCCTTCAGGGGAGAGGTCGAGGGGGCACCAGATTGCCCAAAGGAAAGAAATGAATGAGAACTGGTGAGAGAGAGGCATGGAATTTGGACAACTCTTGGGATAAGTTCGGCTTTATGAGGAAGAAAGAAGAGACAGTACTTGGGGAGAGAAGGGGCATCTGTTAAGAAAGGAGGGTTTAGAGTGTAAGCTTAAATGCTGACCAAAATGAACAAGAGAGAGAAATTCAACTGACAGGACAGTGAGGACAAGGGACAGTGAAGATTCCCCACAAGGCAGGAGGAGGGAAGGGATGGTCGCATTACCAGTCTTCCCTGTTGCTGGCACAGTAACAGGGGATTCACTGTGTGCAACCACTCTGCAAAACATTCTCTTCCTAGCTGTCCCACTTTCAGAAGAGGAAGCAGAGGCATAGAGAGGCTGTATGACTGGCTCAAGTCACACAGCAGGGCTTTGTATACATGCTTTCCGAGTCCTCTGTCCACCACAAGGAGATCAGGGTCTCAGACTCAGAGTTTGGGGAGGGGTCTGAAGGCTCAGAACGTCTGCATGTGCAAGGGTGGGAATGGGGCAGTCAGGACCCCTGAGCTCTGGGCCATGGTCCCTTCCTCCAGCTTATCCTGTCTCAGGTCCACCTCAAAACATTTTGCTTAATAATGGTGTAAAAAATATTTTGATATCTTCAATATTCAGAAAACATGCTGTTTTAGTCATCTGGTACTGCTGTGACAGAAACGCCACGAGTGGATGGCTTTAACAAAGGTACGTGTATCCTTACACAGCCCAGTACGTTACAAATTTGCATTCAGGGTGTTCACTCGTGAAGAAGGACTTCCCCTCTTTGTCGGCTCTGGAGGAAAGTCCTTGTGTTGCATCAGTCTCTGTTTGGGGAGCATCCTGGC
Organism: Heterohyrax brucei; assembly: GCA_028571685.1. NCBI lineage: Eukaryota > Metazoa > Chordata > Mammalia > Hyracoidea > Procaviidae > Heterohyrax > Heterohyrax brucei. The sequence continues at coordinate 55,887,216 of CM053148.1, forward strand.
AGAGGAACCTCACGTCTGAAGGATGCACTCTACTCCCAGTGCTGCTTTCTTGGTGGTGTAAGGTTCTCAATTCTCTGCTTGCTTCTCTCTTTTATCTTTTGTAGGATGAAAGGATGAAGGGTAGTGCAAGCCACACTCCAGGGAAACTCCCTTAGCAAGTGTTTTGCAGTCCTCCCAGAATCCTCTTTTAACATAATCGTCCTATTTATTAGCCACAGGCAGAGATTAGGATTCACAGCATAGAAAAATCACAAAATACTGGGAATAGCAGCCCAGCCAAATGGCTACACACATTTTTGGGGGGACACAGTTCAGTCCATGACACATACCTTAATAACAGACTAGAGCAGCCTCAGCTGGATATTAAGGGCAGTGTGGTGCACGAGATAGTGAAGGAACCTATTGACATGATATTGAGCTGTATGGATGGCTCAGTAGAACTTCATGATCAATTAGATGTGGAGGAGAAAGAGGCTGGGATGAGCTCAAGTGGCTGGCTTGGTCCCTAAGTTCCTCTCCTTTCCCATGCCTTGCTCGGCTTCTCACAGCTACTGGGAAAACTGCCTTGTCAACAGCTGTGGGCCCACAGCATCCAGCTTCTCCCCTAGTGGGAGGACTTCTCCCAACATCTACCTATCAGTCCCAGAGAAATGGTCTGATTGACCCTGCTTGGGTCACAGATCCACCCCTTGGACCTGTTGTTACTTCAGGAATGGGATTCTGTGACTGGTGTAGTTTGGGTCACATGCCCATTTTGTGGTCATGGGACAGAGATGAGTGGGACTGTGGGCATTTTAACAGACACCCCTTCAGGACTATGTAGAGACAGGGACTAACTTTCCAAAGGAAAGGGATGCTGGAAGTGGGGTAATGGAGAGCAGGCTCGAGAGGCAGAAGTCACCAGTCGCTACAGTCCATATGGGAGACAGGCAGACACTACACAGACACCACCCTGTGAGTTCACAGTCTCACAAGCCAATCAGGACTCACCTACATGAAGGTGTTAATAGCAGCTGATGGCAGTCACCATCTGCAGAGCACCTACTGGGTGTCAGGCACTGGGCCAACTGCTGCCACATGCATTGCCCTATTCCACGCTCCATGCTCACAATGACCCTGTAAAGTGAGTACTATTATTTATCCCTATTTTTCTGAGTCAAAGAAAGTAGAAAACTTATTTATTTATTTATTTATTTAAGAAAACATATTTAGGGCAAAAAAAAGTTTATGGGTTCTTCATCCCTGCTCAGAGAGGTTAAGTGACTTACCCAAGGTCACACAGCTAGCACATTAAATGATCACCCTGGGAAGCACTTGGTAAGAGACCAAAAGAGTGCTGTGTTTCTCCCCGTAGACTAGAACCAGGGAAGGCTGCCTAGAAGGAGAGGGGAGAGGTATAAGCAGAAGATCCCCAGAAACACAGAGAGAACTTGGAGACTAAGGGAAGCAAGTCCAGAGTACCTGTAACACCGTCATCATCCCTGGAATTCAAGCCCCTATGGGCCAGCCCAAAACTACCGTCCCGGCCCCATCCACCTTGACCCCTAATCTGCCTCTCCTTCAAGATCTCTACCCCATCTCATCTGAACTTTATACCAAAACCAAAACTACTACCATCAAGTCAATTCTGACTCATAGCAACCCAAAAGACAGAGTAGAACCGCCCCATTGAGTTTTCAAGGAGAACCTGGCAGACTTGAACTGCTGACCTTTTGGTAAGCAGTCGTAGCATTTAACTACTACTCCACCAGGGTTTCCAAACCCACCAACCCACAGCCATCGGGTTGGGTCTGACTCATAGAGACCCTATGGGTCACAGCAGAACTGCCCTATAGAGTTTCCAAGGAGTGCCTGGAGGATCTGAACTGCAGACTTTTCAGTTAGCAGATGTAGCACTTAACCCATGCAAAGTCATCTATATTCACTAACTCCTGTTGCTCGCCTCCCACTTCATCTCAGTGCTCAATGACTTGGCTTCTGCTATCCTCTTCCCACCTTCAAACAAACTGCCACTACCATGTCACCAAAGGCCTCCTAAATTCACACCAAAAGGAGACTTTCTATTCCTCCTCTCACAGGTGTATCTATTGCCTTCGACACTACTGAGCATGGCTTCTTCCACACTCTTGTCTCCCTGGGTCCACACAGCATCGCACTCTCCTGGCTCTTCAGCCTCTCTGACTACTTTCTCTCTTCCCAATCACACTCAAGGACTTATCCCCAGGGTTCCCGTCTGAATCTACTACTTTGTTGCTCGTTCACATATTCTTCCTGCTGTATCTCTTTCTCTCTAATACAGATTTTTAAAAAAATTACCCTGAAGCCCAGGCCTCTCTCATGAGCACTGATCCATAGACTCCACTGTCTTCTGAACAATGCCACCTGTCCCAAATTGGACTCTTTGTCTTCCCCCCAAGATGTGTTTTTTCCTCTCTAGTCTCTAACTCAATGCTGGCATAACCACCTACCCAGACTCCCAAGTTATAAGCCATACCCATCCGAGACCCATTCTACCTCTCAAAGTTCTATCAGTCTCAATTCCTACTATGTTCTACTAAATAATTTCTCAAATTGTTCCCTCTGCTCCTTCCCTGTTGCCCCTCAGGCCAACATCTCTCAACTTTCTTCTTGCAACAGCCTCCTAACTGGTCTCTTCTCCTCTGGCTTAACTCCCAAATCTGCCACCCACACTGCCCCAAAGGAATCTCTCCAGAAGGCAAGCAGGACAAGACTCCTCTCCATCACTATCCCCCGACTGTCATTGAGTCGATTCCAACTCACAGTGACCTGATAGGTCAGAGTAGAACTGCCCCATAGAGTTTCCAAGGAGTGTCTGGTGGATTTGAACTGCCAATTTTTGGTTAGCAGACTTAACCACTATGTCACTAGGGTTTCCCCAACATCACTGGCCCCAAGGTCTTTATCATGGCCTCTAGTTTCTCCATGATCTAGTCTTTCTCAATCAACTTTCCACAAAGCAGTTCCAGTGGTATCTCTAAAAGGCCACAAATGCCCCAACATGCATTCCCAATTTTTGCATCTGAGTCTTTTCTCCCATCCTCCCCCTTGCCTGGAATAATCATCCCCTGCCTCTCTGGCACTTGGCTTGGCTGGCTACCTCCCCCAAAATGACAGTCACCTGACTTCTACTTCTTTGCCATTCAGCTGGTGGGCAGGTGTGTCTCCTGTAGAACTACCCAGCCACTGGCCTGGGCCGGCTAGAACTCAAGTGCCACCCTTGGCTCTAGAGCTTACCTTTGTCATGCATTTACCACTCAGTTTATTGAGAATCTCCTACCCTCCCCTGTCGGCTGTGAGCTTCCTGAAATGAGGCTTCCACTTCCTGAGTCCCCAGAGCCTGACCTGGAACCTGGTGCATAGAAGGTACTTAATAAATGTCGGGTAAATGGACAAATAACCGAACGTAATAATGTGTGTCTAATAAGTACCAGCTGGAGTCCACCAGGCACTCCTTGGTGTCTTTATGGAGAAGTTCTAGTCTGTCCTATTATAGGGTCGCTATGAGTCAGAATCAACTCAATGGCACTGCCTTTGTTTTTTGTTTTTTTCGATCTAGTAAGTACCTGCCCAGAGTCTGACACACTGCAGGTATTCAATAAAGGTTGGTGATGTTCTACTTTCTGAATTAATCTGATTAAGATACGGTCTGCGGTATTTTTTATTTCCTTCCCCTTCATGGTTCTTTTTATTATGATGATGATTAAGTGAAAGTTTATAACCAAAGTCAATTTGACGTATAACCTCCTCTCCACCTCCCCTCCCCCCTCCCCCAGCACCGGCTTCTATGCAACTCTTATCTGCTGGGGTCTGGGGTATTTTTGAGGCACGGTACGGGTCGGCGAAGGGTCGAGATCTGGGAAACTTAGTCAAAAAGGAAGATGGGGTACACTGCAGTGGGGGAAGGGGAACGTGGGTGTCCGAATAGTAGGAAAGGAAATCCTCTGTCTCTCGGTGCCCGAGATCACGCAGAGTCCAGCCGGCCTGAGCCGCTCCAGATCGGCCAGCGCAGGACCCTTCGCCCTCGCTGGAGCGGCCAGGGCCCCCGCTCGCGCGTTCGGCGCTCAGCGCTAGGAGGCGTCCGTGTCGCTTTAAAAGCTCCCTCCCGGAGCGCCGGGCCGGCCCCTTCCCTGACGGCGCCGAGGCGAGCGGAGCCGGACGTGCCGGGCGGCCTCTGAGGGAGACAGCGCCCGCCCGGGCGGCCGGTCCGGCGGGAGGCTGCAAGGCGGGCCGAGCGCGGCCGGGCGCAAGCAGGCGGCGCTCGGGGAGCCCGGGAAGCGGGCCCGCAGAGCCGGCCGGGCGGGGCGGGGCGGGGCGGCGTTGGGAGGCCCGTTCGGCCCGGCGCCTTGTTGCCCCACCGGCAACGACCCGGCCTCCGGGAGCGACTGAGGCGGCGAGCTGAGGGCGAGCGGGCGGTCGGCAGGAGAAGCCGAGCGGCGGCTGCGAGCCCCGCGCGCCCTTCCCACTCTCCCCCTCCCCTCGCCTCCTCCTCCCCTCCCCCCGCCTCCTCCTCCCCCTCCCCTCGCCGCTGCCTCCCCCTCCCCCCGCCGCTGCCTCCCCCTCCCCTCGCCTCCTTTTGGCTGCGCGCCCGCCCGCGCCCGGGCCGCCCAACCCAGCCCGGCCGGGCCCCCCGCGTTGCGCGCTCTCAGCTGGGCCTGGCGGGGACCAAGTCCCCCGCGGCCGACACGGCCCTCCCCCGGGACCTGGCCGATTCCAGACCTTCCGGAACATGGACTGAGCGCTCGGCGCGCTCTCTGCCCCGGCGGACCGCGGGGCTGGTCTGAGCGGACCCTCGCGGCCGCCTCGGACGCTGCGGGTGCCGGAGCACAGGCATTCCTGGTCCCGGCGCCCGGCGGTGCTAGCTCATTCCCGGCTGGGCAGAGCCGAGCCTGCGGAGCCCGGACCCGGCGATCTGGACTGGACCGAGTGAAACCCGGACTGTGTCGAGCCCAGGGAATGCCGGGCGTGGGCTGAGGGGATCCCGGCACCCTTCGATCCCTCCGACTTTGGCTCACGCTCTGGGACCGGACTGGAGTCACCTCGGTCGCCGTGCGCCCGAGTCACCTGTGGCCTCGGAGCCCTCAGCCCGCTGGACCCTCGCTCCTTCCCTGCCTGGAGCCTGGCGGGGGTTGGGGGAGATTTTTCCTGCCCCCTTCCTTGGAGCGTGGAGGCCCCGCCCCCTCCCACCGCCCAGATGTCTCTGGCTGCGGCTAGGAGGACCTCCCTGAGGCCAGGGGCGGTAGGGTCCAGAGAGAGGAGCCCGCCCTAGGGGGCCTTGGGGGCCCCCCAACGTTGTTTTGGGGCTTGGCCCCCGCCGCTGCTTGGAGGGAAGACCGTGCCCCCACACTGGTGAGTCCGGGAAGCGGAGGTTCTGAGGGAAGGCGGGACTGGGGAAAGGAGGATCTGCTGGGAACGAGGGCACCCTGGGGGCACTAGAGGGGAGGACAGAGGACAGGAGAGGTTCTCCGTGAACCAGCGGGGCCAGGCCTGGCTGGGGGAGGGGACTGTGGCTAGCACGCCCCATCGCAGGCTGAGGACTTCTGACTTTGAAGCAGGGGGCTCCTTTTGCACCTATAGAGGAGGGGCTGAGTAGTAGACCATCTGCCTCCACCCCCCCCCCCCATGTAAAAGAAAAGCTATATAAACCCCCGGGGAGGAAGGGTGCAGGAAGCGGAGAGGAGGGAGGCAAGCAGCGGTAACAGCATTGCTGGCTGGTGCTGCAGCCTGGGAGGGCTGACGCCAGGCTTGCACTCTCTGCAGGGGGCTGCCCTCCTCCAGTCCAGCTCCACATCTGGAGCTGCCCACATCTGGAGCTCCCTCCACAGCTGGAAGACCCTGCCACTACACCCCTGCGTTGTCAGTTGCACCCCATTACCCCTGCCTTCCCACTTGCCTAGGAGTTGGGGTTACTGCTGCCTTCCCCCATCCCAAGGGCATTTCTTACCTCTAGCCCCTGCAGAGTCATCCCCCTACCTCTGTGTCCAGGCTCTGCCAGAGACCAACTCTGCACATCAGGTCCTGGAAACTACTCCTGAGACCAAGTCCCTTCCTCCTGCCCCACTGTGTCCTCACCTTGACCCTGTCTGTCAGATTCTGTCCCCCTCTGTCTGTCCCCACTCTGGGTGTCCCATTCCCCACCCAGAGGCAGAGGAGGTGGGGTGCCAGGGGCTGGGTGAGGGCTGCCCAGGGCCAGGGTGGGCTGGGGGGCCGTTAAGATGTGGAGCTCTGCCCAGCCAAGGGGGGCTCTGTGGAGGCAGACGCAGCGTGTGCCCGGCTGGGGGGAACATGGGCAGGCCCATAGCCACGTGGTGAAGGATGAACATTCGGGGCGCCCCGGACCTCGGGCAGCCCAGTGACGACCCCAGCGGTGGCAGTGAGCGGGAACGGATTCGACAGCGCATGAAGATGGTCATTGGGCAGCTGGAGGGCATCTTGCAGGAGCTCAAGGAGGTGGCCAAGGAGCTAAGGGAGGTGAGTGAGCAGTGACCAGGGGGTGGGCAGACAGACCTTGGACCAGCCTCCCCGGACTTGGCACAAAAATGTACCCACACACGTGTTAGCATGTTATGTGTGTGTGTTCAAGGCTATGTGCACATGTGTTACCCTTTCCCCCAAATCTGCTTGCTGAAACTCACCCAGTCCTCCAGGGCTGGAAGAGCCTAGTATTGGAGAGACTGCTTGGGCTGCATGGCAGAGGGTAGGTCCATAGCTGTGTGGTTGGCACTTACATTTGCTAAGGTGGTTCGTCAAGGACTGAATCGCATCATAGCCTCTTAGTGGGACACTCTCTTCTGGAACTTAGGCTGACCCTTGACCTCACTGTCTGACTACCAGGCTCTGATCTGGCCTTAAGGGGCCCTGGGAGTGTAGACGGTACCACTGAGGCTGACCTCACTCCCCACAGCCCAAATCAGCATTTTCCCAGAGAGCATACAGGTGTTCAGAATCCTTGATCCTGGAAAAGTGGAAGCCAGCTATGCCCTCCCTGCCCTGTGATATAATGGGTCCGGAGGTAGTGGTAGGGATCAGAGTTCCTGGTGTTCCTTGGCAGGGACAGGATTCTTCATAAGGGGACATGTCCCCATCCTGTAATTCTGAGTGTTTTCACCAAGACTGAAGTCACTGAGAAATACTGTGCATGTCCCTCTCTGTCTCTCTAAGTGGAGCCCGGTTTAATTACTGCTTCCTGCTTTGCTGGGGTAATGAGGTACACATGTCCTCAGCTCTGCCCCCTGGGCTGTGTTCGAGCCCAAAATGCATGACCAGCGTTCTAAGCCACTGGCCTGAATTTGCCCACTGGGTGCCGTTACACCAGCCAGGTGGGCTTTAGGCAAATTTCAACTCCTTGTAACCAGGGCCCCTGCAGACACAGCAAGGAGAGTGATTGAGCTGGAGTTATGGGCCCAAGCTCTCCCCAGTCAGCTGTGCAGGGCAGATAGGGGCTCCAGGAGGGCTGAGGAGGTGGTCACGGTGGGTATCATCAGCTCCAGGCTGATGACAAGGCATTCCAGCCTGACCCCAGCACAAAGGGGCAGAAGATATTGGAAGGGAGCTGTATTCAGAGTGGAGGGAACGGTGGAGAAGTCAAGGCAGTAGCTGAGGGTGGGCAAGGCAGACTTCTGTCCAGGGTGGGCCTCCTGGAGCCTGCCAGGATGCCCTCTTTCGGGAAGTAGGAGTAGGTGTGACTTCAGATTGGAAGATGGTGGCATGTGTGCCATGGACTGGGATGGCAAGAGTCTGGTATGAGCACCTTTGAGCAGTACAGTTTGGAGGTGAAAGGCCAGCTACCTCCGGGCAACACCTATATCCCTTGCGCTCCACCCTTCCCTCCCCGCACCTCTTTTCACATGCTCCAGGTCCTGTCAGGGCCATGGGAGCTGTCCAGGGTTCTATGTCCTGAGCGTGGGATTGGGACCTGTGCCACAGCAGACCCACCTGGAAGAGCCATCATGTCAGTGCATAGCACCAAGCCTACTCCCAACTGAGCAGTTCCAGGCCCTTACTTTCCCTTCCTCCAACATAGCCATCTAGAGGGTGAAGGTATCTCAGGCAACCCAGACCAACCCTGCCCGCTGACTGTTGAAGAAACGGAGGCCCAAAGAGGGAGAGGGCCTTGCCGTAGGTCACACAGCCTGCTAGTAGCCGAGCTAGGCCTAGAACTCAGGTTTCTGACTAATGGGGGGAGGGGGGTGGCCTTTAGCAGGTGGGCTAGTGGGCATCTATTTGCATTTTGACAAGGACCTTCTAGAGCTGACATCCTTAGTCTTCAGCTGTGATGCTAGAAGCAGAGTGCCCTTTAGGGGTGAGGCAGGGTGAGTAGAAGCCAGAATTCCTTGCTGATCTCTTGGATGCCCCCTCCCTCCTCATACACATGCCACCCCTACTGCCATGTCCCTCACTGCTATGCTTCCTGTTCACAGGCTAAGCCAGCCTAGGGACTTGAGCCAGGACAGAGAAAGATGAGTGTCCTCCCCCCACATACCCTGTAGGCCATGTGCCTCCACCCAAGACTTTGACAGGTTGCTACGGCAACCAGAGTCTACCCCGTATGCCACCCGCCCGCCTGCTGCCAATGGCACCCAGCTGCGAGGTGGAAACAGGCCTCAAAGCTCCCCTGCCCCGCCCCCCAGGCAGGGTCTGAATGTGGGGTGATAAGCAGGGGGCAGTGTGGGAAAGGATGGTTGAGGCTCTTAGAGACCCAGGCGGGAGAGTAAGAGGCCAGAAGTAACTTCCCAGGGTGGAGTCACCAAGCAGGGGTACCAGGCTGTGTTCAGGGGAGAAGGCCTGCAGTATCCCTGTTCCTTGGGTCCTGTGGTCTTGGCTCTTCACCCTCCATGGGGAGCACAAAGCTGGATCTGGGATGTGTTCCCTCTCAGACACTTGTTCACTCTTTGCACCCCAGTTCCCAGGCTTCACCAGCTCAGGGCCTGGCAGCTGGGTTCTCGCCTCAAGAGGGCAAAGTACTTAGATGCATTCACAAGACTCAGATGCAAGACTATCAGGGACAAGCACAGACTGCTGCATGCAGGCACCCTCTGCTGTCCCCCTCCACTGGCTACTCCCTGTCCCCGCTCCCAGACACCACTAGTCACAGCAGACCCTTCTCATCCTCCATGCAGCCTGAAATTCACAGAAAGAGGAGAGGCACCAAAGCCCCTCTCTCCTCAGCCCCTGAGTGCCTCATTTTGCTCATCTACAAAATGGGGCGATGATAATTCGTATCTCACAGGGACTTTACAAAGATGTTTTGAGGGCCTGGTATTCAGGAAGGAGGCGTCCCTAGAGGATTTGGAGTTCCCTGCTCCATATGACCTCCAGCCTCCCGAACCCACACCACAGCTCTGCCGCTGGCTTCCTGGGAGCTAGAGAGTAGGTCCTGTCTCATTGGTGGAAAGTAGTTTCAATGACATAGCGAGGTGAGGAGTGTAAAAGGGCTCTGAAAGCTAAAGTGGTGCTATGGAGAGGTGTGATAGCCGATCACTAATTAGTTCCTAGGTTCTGCAGTACTCCAGGGTACCATGCCAGTCCCTGCAGGCTGTCTGCCCCAGCCCTGCACAGACCTGGGGATCTTAACTTAGAATGCAGGACAGCTGACCACACCTGGGCTCTGGTTCAGATCCTAGCCCTGCCCTTTCTTAGCAGTGTGCACTCAGCAAAGTTTCTCTACCTCTCTGTGCTTCTGTCCCCACATCTGTAAACTGAGGATAATACATTTAAATTCTCTCCCTGCCCCAGGATTGTTGTCGTTAGGTGCCGTTGAGGCCATTCTGACTCCTAGCGACCCTATGAGCAACAGAACGAAACATTGCCTGGTCTTGCACCATGTCCACAATTATTTTCATGCTTAACCCAGGGTTGTTATGAGGATTAAATCAGAAGTTGTCACTGGTTGCCATCGAGTTGATTCCAACTTACGGCAACCCTGTGTGTGCGGAGTAGAACCACTCCATAGCATTTTCAAGGCTGGGACCTTTGGAAGCAGTTTGCCAGGCCTGCCTCCCAAGAAGCCTCTGGGTGGGTTCAAACCGCCAACCTTTTGGCTAGTAGCACGTGTTTAACCTAAGTTCCTGCCATGTAGGGACTGTTGGATGAGATATTATACGTAAAATAAGCCAGCCAAGTGCCGTCGAGTCATATGTAAAATAGCTAGCACAATAATGGGCACAAAGTCATCTCCATGTCCGGCCAAAAAAAAAAAAAAGGAACCAAACCCAGTGCCATCAAGTCAGGTCCAACTCCTAGCAACCCTACAGGACAGAATAGAATTGTCCCATAGAGTTTCCAAGGAGTACTTGCTGGATTTGAACTGCCAGCCTTTTGGTTAGCAGATGTAGCACTTAGCCCACTACGCCACCTGGGTTTCCCCATGTCTGGTAGGTACTATTAATGAAGAATTCTAGCACTGGCCTGTCCTGCTACTGCATGTCTGGCCTTGCTTTCTGGAATCCCATGAGCTTCTTAGCTGTGAGCAGGAAGGTCAGGACCAGGAACCTGGCCTTCTAGCTGGCCGGGGCCCTTTAATTTCTCTTGCAGTCTGTGGCCCCACTCATACTTGCAAAGAAAGAGAGTGACAGGGATGGAAATGACATTTCCAATAAACTGGCTTTTGAACAGAGACCCAAAGGAAGTGAGGGAACAAGCCAAATGAATATCTAGAGGAAGAGCATCCCAAGCAGTGGGAACAGCCAGTGCAAAGGTCCTGAGGTAGCTGTAGGCTTGGCATATTCAAGAAGAACAAGGAAGCCAGTGCAGCTGAAGTGAACAAGGAGGAGGAAAGCAGCAGAAAGGTCCAAGAGGGGTCCTGGAGCCAAGTCGCACAGAGGCCCTAGTATGGAATTGGGGTTTTGTTCTGAGTGAAATTTCACACACTGTCCAGGAAACACACACCTGGGCTGTTGCAGTACATCAAGTTGATTTCAATTCATAGCAGTCCCATGTGACACAGAAAGGCTTTCAAGGCTGTAATCTTTACAGAGGGGCAAATTGTCAAGTCTTATCTCCCATGGAGCTTGTGGGGTGGGTTCGAACCCCTAACCTTTCATTTAGCAGCCAGGCACTTAATGAGCACCTAAGGCTTCTTCATGTTTGTACTACTGGGTGAGAATCTGCCACCCCCTGTCCCATTTCCCATCATCCTGGGTCAAGGGCCCTCTTCTTTGGTCTCCAGATGTTGAGAAGGTACCAGGACTCCTCCTGCTTGGCCTTGGCCTTCCACTCCCCAAAATGTCGCTCAAAGTGGGCTGAGCTCATGAGCCTTGAATCACCTGTATCCACCCCCATGTCTGGCTCCAAGCTAAGGCATTACATATAGGCACAGCTGCCCACATTGGCCCCACCTCCCCAGGAAGGTAAAAAGGCAGCCCTTCCCCAGCTGGCATGGCAGTGGAGGGTCCCCAGCCAGTTTTACCCAGAAGCAGGTGAGGAAGCAGTTTGTTCTCTGGCCACCCAGTTGCATGGTCCCTTCAGCAAGGTACTGCAGACCAATGTGGCAGGGAAAACTACAGGCCAGGCAGACATGAGATGAATGTTCCCTGGTCAGGCAGCAGCTACAGCAGGGGAGGCTGGGGACCACGGTGCCAGTGCCAAAGTGGGTCAGCTTCATCACCCGCAGCTCAGCAAGAATCGCGTGGAGTTTTTCTGCTTGTTTTTTTTCTTGCCCTTTCCGTCCTCCCTTTTCCCTCTGCACTCTCCTCCCCTGGACGCACTCACTGCTGCTCCCTAGCCAACTAGACCGAGCTGCCAGAGAAGAATCATGAATCATGATCAGCTCTCCTACCCCTCCCCAACTCCAGCCCCACCCCCGGAAGATAATAAATAACGTAATCACGGAATTAAAAAATAATCAGTGGTCATAAATAATGCAGAATCCCCAGTTATGCAACCAGCTGTCGAGGGAGCTGGAAAGGAGGGGAGGAGGTAGCAACTTAAGAGGTGAGGTGGCGGGGCCAGAGGTCAGGACAGGGAGAAGAGGCCGGTTCTGGGTCCCCAGACCCGGCTTTGGAGCCTTAAGGAAAACAAAGTGCTTTCCTCAGGAAGAGGACTCAGCCGGAACTGGGGTAGGGCAGGTGCTGGACAATATTAATTAGAGTGTCCAGAACTATGTACACAGAAAAGGACCCAGTGGTTTTTAATCAAGCCTGCTATCTCATCATCATCCAGTCATCCTACAACTGTATTTACTGCCAAGCTGGAGTCCTGGTTGTGGGATTTACTGTCTAATGGCAAGGTATCGTTACACATGTTGCTGTCAGTGTTGTTGGGTCAGTTTCAACTTATAGTGACCCTATATGGACAGAGTAGAACTGCCCCACAGAGCTTCCTAGGCTGTAATCTATGGAGGAGCCCAGGTGGTGCAGTTACATATGTAGCTGCTAACCGAAAGGTCAGCAGTTTGAATCTACCAGCTGCATCTTGGAACCCTTTGGTACAGTTCCACTCTGTCTTGTAAGGTTGCTGTGAGTCAGAATCAACTCAGTGACAATGAGTTTGGGTTTGGGGGTTTAGTAGTTATAGAAGTGGATCACCAGGTCTTTCTCCTGTGGAGCCACTGGGTAGGTTCAAAGCTCCAGCCTTTCTGTCAGCAGCACAGTCATTAACCCTTGTGCCGCCAGAGCTTATTATAGTTATTCCTGTGTGCATAAAAGTATAGCGATGATCAAGAGGTCCCCAAGAAGAGGCATGGAGTGCTTTGAGAGCCTTTCAGCTGGGGACCGGGGAAGGCTTGCCTGTGGATGTGATGATGGAGTGAGTTGCAAAGGAAGGAAAGCCCTCTAGGTAAGGGCTGGAAGTGAGCAGGGAGTGTGTGGGGTAGTGAGGAGGCAGATCTGGTAGGCTGAAGACTCCTGGCTGGAGAGGAAAGGACCTGTGGCCAGACTTGTTGGGTTGTATTTGGGGAGCAGAGAAGGGCTGGAACCAGAAGGGGAACATAGTCCTGGTTAGAAAGTCTCCAGGATGCAGGGTGGAGCAAGGCCCAGATGGGAAGCTCCCACCAATGGGAAGCTCCCACCAATTGGGAAGGCCAGAGGTAAGGTGTTCAGGTGAGCAGGGCTAAGCTGTGACCAGGACAGAGGCCAGGGACAGAGCCTGAGGGTCCCAGTTGGTTCAGTCGCAGCCCTTAGCCCTACCCTTCCTCTCCAGTGCTCCCTGTTGCACTCTCCAGGACAACTGATTCTTGGTCTTAAGGGCCCAGGAATCAGAACCCTGCATTCTGGCCTTAGTTCATCTGTTTCCTGTCTCTGGACCTGTTTCCCCATCAGCAAGAATAATGATAAGGATGAACTCCATCAACAGTGTCCCCAGTCCCTTCTGCTTCGAGGTACCATGATTCTGTGATTTTATGGTTTCACTTCACTCTCCCTGTCTCTTTCCTTCTGTGTATATAATTATTTCCCTGCACTCCAAGACAATCCCAAATTACATGTAGGTACAATGATTATTAAGTCTCTGAGAGAAACCACAGATTTCAAGGCATCTAAGGTAGAGAGGCAGGTAGCACAGGCCTACCCACCTGCTGTCTTCAGTGGCTTGGTGAACTGAAGCCCAAGGAGGGGCAGGGAGTTTGTGGGCAGACCCAGGTCCCCCCTTACAAGCTCTGTGCCGTTGGAGATGTCATATCCCTAACTGAGTTACTGAGCCTCAGTTTCGTCACTCATCATGTAAGAGTGATTATCCCAACTAACAAATCTAGCCAGATGACCGTGTGGGCCTTACAGCCATTGGACTTCTTGTTTGGAACCTCTTCTGCTTCTGTTCTGTCTAGAGACAGCCCTTCTTTAGCAAAGTAGGTTCTACCCATGTGTTAGAGTTTGAGAAGCCCAGAATATTCCCACTAACCTGCCGCAGGCACTAGAAATTTCTCCACAAGAGTATCATCACTTTGGTGAAAAACTAACTCCCATCAAGCAAGCGTGGTGCTGAGGGCCTGGTCACATGTTGGTGTCCATTGGTACATGGTGGATATTTTTGTCATTCCTAGTTGATGTTGAGTCAACTCTAACTCATGACACCACGTGGATGCTGAGTAGAACCACTCCAGATGGCTTTGAAGGCTGTGGCACTAACCACCACGCCTATCTTCTGAGGCTCTCTGGGTGGGTTCAAACCACCAGCCGTTGGCTGATATCAAGTACACCACCCAGTGGACTGTAGTGGGTATTGGTGTTAGGTACCGCTGAGCCAGTTCCAACATATCAGGACCCTGTGTACAACAGAGCAAAACACTGCCCGGTCCTGTGCCATGCCCACAGTCTTCGGCATGGTTGAGCCCAGTGCTGCAGCCACTGTCTCAGTCCATCTTGTTTAGGGTCTTTCTCTTTTTCCCTGACCCTCTAGTTTACCAAGCATAGTAGATATTAGGAGTCTGCATTATTTCACATGCTTGGTGGGCATTTAATCCTCACAAGGGTCCAAGTGAGGAGATACTGCTACAATGTTCTCTTTTTATAAAACCCAGAGGTTCAGTAGCTTGGCTAGCAGTAAGTGGTGATCAGAGTTGGATCCGAGGCCTGGCTCCAGTACCCAGGTTCTTAAGCACTTGGCTGTATAGACTCTGCAGTTTCAGGCATATTCATATTTGTTAAACCCCCGTTACCCTAGATGAGGAGGGGAGTGTCATCCCATTTTACAGGAGACTTGGAGAAAGGACATCACCAAGAGTGGGCAAGCTTGGGCTTCTGGGGTTGGAGGAGTATGTCGAGGCCTGCAGGTTTTGGGCTCCTGCCCTGTGCAGCCTGGATCGTCATCCTGTTGGGTCTGAGGCACAGGGCACTCACCCTCACTGGGTATTAGGAGGCTTGACTTGTGCACCTGGCATAGCCGCGGCCAAGCCTGTGAAATCAGGCCCTGCCACTTAACTCCAGATCACTGCTGTCATTGTCTCCACACTCAGGCCTCAGCAGCTCTTGCTTGTAACTGTTGTTGTTAGGTGCCACTGAGTTGGTTCCAACTCATAGCGACCCGATGAACAACAGAATGAAACACTGCCCAGTCTCGCACCATGTCCACGATCATTTTTATGCTTAAATTCATCGTTGGAGCTATTGTGTCAACCCATCTTATCGAGGGTCTTCCTCTTTTTCGCTGACCCTCCACTCTACTGAGCATGATGTCCTTCTCCAGGGATTGATCCTCCTGACAACATGTCCAAGGTATATAAGATGCAATCTTGCCATCTTTGCTTCCAAGGAGCACTCTGGCTGTACTTCTTCCAAAACAGATATGTTTGTTGTTTTGGCAGTCTGTGGTACACTCACCATTCTTCCCAACACCACAATTCAAAGGCGTCAGTTTTGCTTGTCTTTGTTCATTGTGCAACTTTTGCATACATGTCATATGATTGATAATACCATGGCTTGGGTTAGGCACACTTTAGTCTTCAGGGTGATGTCTTTATTTTTGAATACGTTAAAG
Organism: Heterohyrax brucei; assembly: GCA_028571685.1. NCBI lineage: Eukaryota > Metazoa > Chordata > Mammalia > Hyracoidea > Procaviidae > Heterohyrax > Heterohyrax brucei. The sequence continues at coordinate 55,902,642 of CM053148.1, forward strand.
AGATCCTTTCTAGCACATTTTCCCAGTGCAATGTGTCTTTTCATTTCTTGACTCCTGCTTCCATGGGCGTTGATTGTGGACCTGAGTAAAATGGAATCCCTGACAGCCTCAATCCTTTCTCCATTTATCACAATGTTGCTTACTAGTCTAGTTGTGAGGATTTTTGTTTTCTTGTCGTCGGGGTGCAATCCATACTGAAGGCTGTGGTCCTTGATCTTCATCAGTAAGTGTTTCAAATCTTCTTCACTTCCAGCAAGTAAGGTGGTGTTGTCTGTGTAACACAGGTTGTTAATGAGTTGTCCTCCAATCCTGATGCCTCATTCTTCTTCATAGAATCCAGCTTCTCAGATTATTTGCTCAGCATTCAGACTGAAATGGTATGGTGAAAGGATACAACCCTGACACACACCTTCCCTGACTTTAAACCATGCAGTGTCCCCTTGTTCTGTTCACGTGACTGCCTCTTGATCCGTATACAGATTCCTTAAAGAGCACAATTAGTGTTCTGGAATTACCATTCTCTGCAGTGTTAGCCATAATTTATTATAATCCACACAGTCGAATGCCTTTGCATAGTCAATGAAACACAAGTAAACATCTTTCTGGTATTCTCTGCTTTGAGCCAAGATCCATACAACGTCAGCAGTGATATCCCTGGTTCCATGTCCTCTTCAGAATCTAGCTTGAATTTCTGGCAGTTCCTTGTCAATGTACTGTTGCAGTCACTTTCAAATGATCTTCAGCAAAATTTTACTTGCATGTGGTGTTAATGATATTTTTCAGTAATTTCTTCATTCAGTTGGATCACCTTCTTTAGAATTGGCATAAATATGGATCTCTTCCAGTTAGTTGGTGTAAATGAGTGAGTACTTCCAGCACTGCATCTCTTTGTTGAAGTATCTCAATTGATATTCCATCAATTCTTAGAGCCTTGTTTTTTGCCAGTGTCTTCAGTGCAGCTTCAACTTCTTCCTTTAGTACCGTTGATTCCTGATCGTATGCTGCCTCTTCAAATGGCTGAGCATTGACTAGTTCTTTCTGGTATGATGACTCTATTTATTCCTTCTATCTTCTTTTGGTGCTCCCTAAGTCATTTAATAGTTCCCCTGCAGAGTCCTTCACTATTGGCAATTTGAGGCTTGAATTTTTTCTTCATTTCTTTCAGCTTGAGAAATATAGAATGTGTTCTGTTCTTTCCTTCTGGTTTCCCATTTCAAGCTCTTTGCACATGTCATTGTAATGCTTTCTTTTGTCTTCTTGAGCTGCTCTTTGAAATCTTCTGTTTAGTTCCTTTACTTCACCATTCTTTCCTTTTGCTTTAGCTGCTCAGTGTTTCAGAGCAAGTTTCAGAGTCTCTTCTGACATCCAATTGAGTCTTTTCTTTCTTTCCTGTCTTTTTAATGACCTCTAGCTCTCTTCATGGATGATGTCTTTGACATGATTCCACAGTTCATCTGCTCTTTGGTCATTAGTGATCAACACATCAAATCTGTTCTTGAGCTGCTGTTTAAACTCTGGAGGGATATACTCAAGGTCGTACTTTGGCTCTCGTGCACTTGTCCTAATTTTCTTCAGTTTCAATTTGAATTTGCATATGAGCACTTGATGATCTGTGCCATAGTCAGCACATGGGCACACGGTCTTGTTCTGACTGCTGATATGGAGCTTTTCCATCCTCTTTTATCCACAGATGTAGTTGATTTGGTTCCTGTGTATTCCATCTGGTGATGTCCATGTGTACAGTTGTCGTTTGTGTTGGTTAAAAAAAGATATATGCAATGAAGAAGTGATTAGTCTTGCAAAATTCTGTCATGCGATTTCCAGCATTATTTCTGTCACCAAGGCTGTATTTTCCAACTACTGATCCTTCTTCTTTGTTTCCAGCTTTTGCATTCCAGTCACCGGTAATTCTCAATGTATCCTGATTGCATGTTCCATCAATTTCAAACTGCAGAAGCTGGTAAAAATCTTCAATTTCTTCATCTTTAGCATTAGTAGTTGGTGCATAAATTTGAACAGTTGTTGTATTAACTGGCTTTCCTTGTAGGCATATGAATACTATCCTATCGCTGACAGAATTGTACTTCAGGACAGATCTTGAAACGTTCTTTTTGATGAACACAGCACTGTTCCTCTTCAAGTTTTCATTCCCAGCATAGTAGACCATATGATTGTCAGATTCAAAATGGCCAAAACCAGTCCATTTCAGCTCACTAATGCCTAGGATGTCGGTGTTTATGCATTCCATTTAATTTTTGATGATTTCCAATTTTCCTGGATTCATACTTTGTACATTCCATGTCCCAATTATTAATGGATGTTTGCAGCTGTTTCTTCTCATTTCGAGTCATGCCACATCAGTGAACTAAGATCCCGGAGGTCTTACTCCATCCATGTCATTAAGGTCGACTCTACTTTGAGGAGGCAGCTTTTCCCCAGTTGTCTTCCAAGTGCCTGCCAACCTGGGGAGCTCACTTTCCAGCACCATATCTGATAGTGTTCAGCTGCTGTTCATAAGGTTTTCTCTGGCTAATTCCTTTCAGAAGCAGACTGCTGGGTTCTTCTTCCTAGTCTGTCTTAGTCTGAAAGCTCAACTGAAACTTGTCTACCATGGTTGACCCTGCTGGTATCTATGTACCAGTGGCATAGCTTGCAGCATCACAGCAATAAGCAAGCCTCCACTGACAGACAAGTAGGGGCTGTTCACTTGTAACTTGTTGACATGAAGTCAGTCTCTATTCATGGCCACCTCATGTGTGTCAGAGCACAACTGTGCTGCATAAGATTGTCAATGTCTGTGACCTTTTGGAAATAGATCAGTGAGCCTTCTGAGTGCCTCTGGGCGGACTCACCTCCAGCCTTTTGATGATAATCCAAGTGCATTAACTCTTTGTACCACCCAGGGACCTCACTTGATCAGGGCAGCCTAATTTGAGATTGTGGCTGCTCTAGAGACCACTGGCCCTCTCTGGAGGCCCCTCATGCCCTGACCCACTGTGTCTTTGTCTGGTTTAAATCCTCAGGACCCCAGGCCGGTGGGTCTCCAAGTGTCATCTCTGGACCAGCCGCAGCAGCATCACCTGGGAACTTGTTAGATGTGCACCTTCTCTAGCTCCTCCATGGAGCTGCTGACTCAGAAACTCTGAGGCGGGAGCTGATGCACACTCGAGTTCGCGGACCCTTACCCTGGATAATGCAAATGGTGAAGCGCTGGGCTGCCAACCAAAAGGTTGGCAGTTTGAGTCCACCCAGAGGGCCTTGGAATAAAGGCCTAGTGATTTATTTCCAAGATGTCAGTCACTGAAGACCTTGTGGAGTCAGGAGACAGGCCTGGTGATGTGCTTCCAAAAGTTTACAAGTTACAGAAGTGTGTGTGTAACTGATGGACATGGGATCACTTTATGGATTCTGCTAACATCAGTTTCCTGGCTTGGATGTTGTTAGTAACTGTTACCATGCCCTGTTCATACTGGGGGAGGCTGGGTAGAGGCCTCACGGGTCCTTTCTGTGCTTTTCTTTGCAACTTCTGTGAATCTAGAATTAGTTCAAAATAAAAAGTTAGAAAACAAAAGCCTGTAGAGTTCTGCCCTGACACACACACAGTTGCTGTGAGTCAGAGTCAGCTCAATAGCAGCTGGTTTTAACCCTGGGCCAAAGCTCCCTCCCCATCCTTGGGGCTTCTGTGGGGTAGCTGGAGCCATCCTGGGAGGGGGACCATAAGAAGGGGTACCCAGGTTGGAGGGTACCCATTGCCTGCCTGACCCCTCAAACCATAGCGGCACCCCCCGTCAGTTTGTGGCTTTGAAGGGGAGCTGCTGTGGAACAATCTCAGCTCTCCTGGTGACAGGCACTTCTGACTTCTCATCTGTAAACCCAGGAGATGACGGTCTCGTAGGTGGTGGTGAAGACTTGAGAGCAGGGATAGGAAAGCCTGGCCCATAGTGTTCGAGAGATGGAAGATGATGTCACTTTTACTGCTGGCCATCCACAGGGCCCTTTTGCTGCCTTTCTCTTTGTTCATGATTCTCTGTGAAGTTGGCAGGCTGGGGTTTTCATACCCACTTGATGGTGAATGAAATTGAGGTCCAGAGAGGTAATGTGCTGTCCCGAAGTCACACAACAATATCTACGCTAAGTCTGGGAGCCAGGTGTTGTGACCCCCAGCTGCCCCACAAGTCTCACCCAAGTGATCCCCCAACTCCAGGACTGGATCCGTGGTGTGTGGACATCCCTCCACACTGGCACCCCGAAGTAGGTTCTCTAGTCACTTCCAGAAGCCTAGAGTTGGATGATAGATGAAAGAAACCCGGGAGAGAGATTAACTGGTCCTTCTGCCATCCCATTTACAGATTGAGAAACTAAAGAGAAAATGGCTGACCAAGGTCACCTGCCTTGGATCACCTAACTCCTGACCAAGTAGTCTTCCCACAGAGCACAACTACTTCTGTCTTTGCTCCCCCCCGCCTTGTCACACCTGGGGACACAAACCACCCTACTCGCTAAAGACCCAGCAATCCCTGGACAGCAGTAGTGCTTAGTCAGTGTTTGCTAAATCAAGAAATTAATTAGCTAATGAATTAATTGACTGCTGTGAGCACAGGTGAAGAACACCAGAGAGGTGCTGGGAGCTCGAGTCTGGTCTGGAGACACCCTGAGTATCTCTTTGTCTTTGGGTTCCTGGCAACCTGACTCTTGGTCCCTCCATTTTGCTTTTGTAGTTTTGTTTTTAGCCTGAATCTCCTGCCTTCCTCCTCTTGCTCTGTCCACCTGTGACTCTGACTGGGTCTCTGTCTCGCCCCATGCTTCCTATCTTCCTTCCTGATTTAGGTCTGCCAGAGGCCAGGCGAGGGGCTGTCCTAAGAGCAGCCCATCCATGTGAGGTCTGCCTGCCCCCTTTTCCCAAGGCTTCACTTTAAGCAATGAGGGCAGAATACAGTGACCTCCGCCCCCAGAGATCCTTTAACAAGCAGCTCTGGGCCCAAGATGGATGGTTTCTTTATTGCTTACCGGATAGTGCGTGCTGTATTCCTTCTGCAAACAAGCCAAGATTGAGCTCCATTTGCCGGTGGGCAAGGGAGGGGTAGGAGGAGGGCAACCTATCCAGTGCTGTATACCTGGTCTTCCTGTCCTGACAGGCTGCAGGGGACCCGTGGGGACAGTCGTTGACTGGCTGCTTTAGAGAGCCAGGCAGGGTCTTCCTCATGGCCACCCTGTATCATGTCCTCTTTGAGGGTGGGTGGGCTGCTCACCTCTGCGCTAAGTGGGACTCACTTAAGAGTTCCTCAGTCCCTCTTACACGGCCTCCTCTCCATCAAGCCGTGACCACCAGGGCCCCCTCCAGGCAAGGGCTGGCTTTCAGGGAGGAGGGGTTCTGAAGGCATGAGGATGCAGGGCTGGAAGAGACTGACGATGGGAAGACAGGCCTCTGGAAATGGCTGGAACAAGTTCTGTTCACTCTGGTTCAGTTTGGGCCCTGTGACAAGTCCAGTCACCATCCTGCAGGCGCCCCATCTGGGGTCTGCTACACTGGGGTGGGGCTCCTAGCCCCAGCCTGGCCCCTCTCATGTCCTCTCCCCATCCCTGGCCAGGTGGTGAGCCAGATCGACAAGCTGACCTCAGACTTCGACTTCGAGTTGGAGCCGGATGACTGGACCACAGCCACTGTGAGCAGCACCTCCAGCAGTGACAAGGCAGGTGTGGGCGGCCCCTTTGACCTGGGCCACCTGGACTTCATGACGGCTGACATCCTCTCAGACAGCTGGGAGTTCTGCTCCTTCCTGGATGCGTCCACCCCCTCGGACTCTGTGGACGGCCCTGAGCCGGCCCGGCCAGGCGCTGGCCCTGACTACCGGCTCATGAACGGCGGCACGCCCATCCCCAACGGGCCTCGGGTGGAGACCCCGGACTCCTCCAGCGAGGAGGCTTTTGGCGCCGGCCCCACCAAGGGCCAGCTGCCCCAGCGGACCCCGGGCACACGGGAGAGGGTACGGTTCAGTGACAAAGTGCTCTACCACGCACTGTGCTGTGACGATGAGGAGGGGGATGGCGAGGAGGAGGCGGCGGAAGAGGAGGTGGGCCTGGCTCCTGAGCCTCCCCATACAGAGGCCCTTGTGGGGCCCCTCAAGCCCGCCCCAGCCCCGCACAAGCCGAGGCGCTCTCCACTGACTGGCCGCCGCTCAGGTGCCACCTTGGCCCCCGAGCAGACCAGGAGGGTCACAAGGAACAGCAGCACCCAAACAGTGTCAGACAAGAGCACGCAAACGGTGCTGCCCTACACAGCCACCAGACAGAAAGCCAGAGGGAAAAACTAGGGGCCAGGGAGGGGCAGGGGACACACAGAGCTATAAATATATATATATTTAAACAAACACAGTCATAATAAAATTCAAAAATGCTAAGGATCCAGACCCATGGGCCCCAAGGCTGTCAGGAAGCTCGTCTTGGACACAAGAGATGCCCACTGGCCTCTGGGTCCCAGGAGGTGTGGCCAGAACCACCATCCTTTCTTAGAAGAGGATTCCTGGAGGGGGTCCGTGAAGTATGTCAATTACCAGGTTGGGAGATGGGATCGTTGGCATGGGGCCACCTCACTGGAATTGTCAAGGCCAACCTCTCTTCTGGGGGACTGGGGTAGAGGTAGTCTGGAGCACTAGTGGAGTCAGGCTGTTGGCCTCAGCATATCCTGGAAGGGCTCTTCAGGGGGACTTGCGCTGTACGGGTCAATCTCAAGTGTGTGGTAGTAGTTGGTGTGGGTTGGAGGATACTACAGGACTGAGGCCTGGGGGTGGCATCACTTGGACCATACCCGTGGTTGTCTGCGTTCTCAGCCCTCTACCCTCCCCGTCCATCCCTTCCGTCTCAGAGCTGCCTAGGACACAGAGGAAGGGCAAGCTGCTCCCATGGGTGGGACCCACAGATGGGAGGACCTGGCCGGAGTGCCTTTGATCCTCCTAGCTCGTGGTCCACACTCTTTTAGGGATCAAAGGTGCAGGCAGAGCCTCCGCCAGCTGCCGGCTTGTCCCTGAGCTTGACCTGAGATCAACATGAAAAAGCAGGCAGCGGCCACCATGGGGCTGTGAGCGAGGGCCACTGATGCATCTGGCCATCTACCCCAGGCAGCCTGGAGAGGAACCCAGCGCCCAGCCCTGCCGTTGCTGCTCCATATCTGGGCCCTGAGCCACCTTAGCAGGTCTTGAATGACAGCAGCAGAGACCAGGTATGAGCCTAGAGGCACTGCATCTCCATCTGGGGGTGTGACCTGCCCAGGGACAAAGTGTGGATATCCTTGGGGTAATAATCACAGTTGTGGCACACTTACGCAAATTTCTATGTCAATGCTATGCTGAGTAATTTTTAGAGCATTATTTCTGTTGTGTGCTGTCGAGTTGGTTCTGCCTCTTAATGGCCCTATAAGATGGAGTAGAACTAACCTATAGGGTTTACTCGGCTGTCAATCTACAGGAGCATCTAGCCAGCTCCCTTCTCCCGTAAAGCAGCTGAGGGTTCAAACCACCAGCCTTTTGTTAGCAGTCAGGCATTTAACCATGGTGCCACCAAAAACTGAAACCAAACCTGTTGCCACTGAGTCAGTTCTGACTCAGTGACTATACTACCAGGTCTGTTAGTCCTGTATGCAGGGGAGCAAGTCCTGACTTGCTCTGCTATATAGGGGCTGTGCGACCTTGCGCAAGCCAGTTTACCTCTCTGAGCCTTGTCTACCTCATCTGTGAAATGGGTCTGTAGTCTTCACCTACCTTAGAGGCTGCTGTGGGGTGGTGAGATATGTGTGAGATGGTGGACGTGAAAGCACATGACAAACTGGACGGTGTTGAACATGCGTTGTGACTAATGTGGCCCTGGCCCAGGTTTCTCATGGTCCCTAGGGCAGGGGGTGCTGAGTGGGATGCGAAAAGAGGCCTCTCCCATCTGGCTGGGAACCTCCCCGGGGTTGCACACACTGTTGCTCTTTGTCCCCCTTGGCAGCTCGAGGTTAGGAGATGGCAGTCATCTGAGTCGTGGTCCCTCTTTGGAGGGCTCCTTGCCTTACATTTCAATTTGGCTAGATTTACAGCCTGTCAGGTCCCTTGGAAGGGGTTTCAGCTCTTTCTGTGAGTGCTCCAAAGAGCTGACCAGCCCTGACAGCATCCACTGCCCCTGCCTGAGGGCTCAGAAAGGGGGCGGGCCGGCCCCCGGCATGAGGAGGCTGGTCTGGAGCAAACACCAGGGACACTGTCAGACCAGGTGAGCTTCGTGTGTCTATTCTATGGTAGGGGTCTCTCCTCTGCATGTAGCGAGGTCAGAACCCTAAAGAGCTAATTGTGGCAGCTACCAGGGTGAAAAGTGGGTGGACCATGGCCAGCTCGCCCCAGCCCAGGTCTGAGAGCAGGGTAGTCCCAGTGCCCCTACCAGGCACCAGTTGCCTGAGACGTGTCACAAATAGGATCTTCATTCAGGAGGTCCCTGAGCGGGGCAGCTGGGGCTGAGATAGGGGCAGTCCCCACCCAGGTATAGGCACGCTTGGTTCTGGGGAAGACAGCTACTGCAGTCCTACCTTTCAGATAACAAGATTGTGTTGAGACCTACAGTCTCACATTTACACGTCAGGGAAAAGAGCTACAGAAGATGTCCCACCGAAGTCCAGAGAGCTCCGGGAGCTGGAGCTCAGAGCCAGAGAGCTCAGAGAGAGCTGTCCACGTCTGGGTGATCTCACACCTACCCAGCCTCTCTGAGACTGTATAACCGTGGCTAGTGTCCATCAGGAAACCCTGGTGGCATAGGGTTAAGTACTATGTCTGCTAACCAAAAGGTCTGCAGTTCAAATCCCCCAGGGGTTCCTTGGAATCTCTGGGGGCAGTTCTACTCTGACCAACAGGGTTGCTGTGAGTCAGAATCCACTCAGTGGCCATCAGTTGGGCAATGTCTGTCAATGGTTCCCTGGCCCACCCCCTGGCTACTTGCCCTGAATGAGGCCATGGTGCTAGCGTGTTCTAGAGAAGGGGGCAGTGGCTTTTGATAAGGGTACAAATTCTAGAAGGAGTCTTTAAGTGGTGCAAACAGTTAAGATGCTTAATTGCTAACCAGAGGTTGGAGTTCGAGTCTACCCAGAGGCTCTGCAGCAGAAAGGCCTGGCAATCTATTGGGAAATCAGCCCTTGAAAACCCTATGGAGCATACATTTACTCTGACACACGTGGGGTCATCACCTAAGACAGTTGACAGCAGTGTTTTTTTTTAAATTGTTGTTTACATAAAACCCTTTGCTGTCAAGGCAATTCCAATGCTTAATGACCCTCTAGGACAGAAGAATTGCTCCTTAGTTTCCAAGGCTGAAATCTTTATGGAAACACACTAGCATACCTTTCTGATGCAGAGCTGTTGGTAGGTTTGAACTGCTGACCTTTTGGTTAGCAGCTGAGCACTTAACCAAGGTGTTACCCTGACTACTTTTACACTACATAAAAGCTACTATTTATGGCTTGTGGGATACCTTCTATGTGCTGTGTTAAGCATGTCACATATATTATCTCACCACCCAGAGTAACTGTGATTATCACCATTTGACAAATGAGAAAAGGGAGGTCCAGAGAGGTTTGGCGTCCAGCCCAAGACACCGCAGTTCACAAGTGGTGGAAACGGGAAGTGCATCTGCAAGGTCTGACAAGTCTGCAGACTTAATTGTTCTAAGTGCTACATACCTCACTGTTAAATATCACTGTGGTCATCGTAGCACTCCCCTTGGGAAGCTGCGCACCAACGCTACCGCCTAGTCCACCCTTCAAAGCAAGTTTGGAACTCTTTCTGGAATGTCTGTTGCACACGGTGGCATGGTGGCAAATTTGCAAACTTACTTGTATAGTTGTCTATGAGGGAGAGTTTTTAGCCAGTAAACAATTACTGGGACACCCTCCCTACTCACCTGATCTGATTTCCAGTGACTTTCTTTACCTGAAGATAAAGGAAATAGTGAAAGGAAGGCATTTTGATGATACTCAGGACAGCTCTGATGGCCATTTCAGAAAAAGAATTCCAGAACTGCTTGGAAGGGTGGACTAGGATCTGGTGTCAGTGGATAGCTTCCCAAAGGGAGTACTTGGAAGGTGACCATAGTGATACTCAGCAAAGAGGTATGTAGCACTTTTTCTAGGATGAGTTTGTGAACTTAGCTGTCAGACCTCATAGACTTCATCATGCTGCCCACACTCCTAGCTTCACAGACCTGGAAACCCAGCAAGTAGAGATGTTTCCAGGGCATGGACTGCTCCCAGGACAGCTGTCCCCGAACCTGGATGAGCCAGGGCAGCGCTCCCCAGGGTGAGCCTGCCTTTCCCTCCCAGTGCCCACCCCCTGGTTTCCCTGGGGCACTGACCAGGAAACCAGCAGAAACGTGGTTCCAGGTTCCCAGTGTCCTGTCCCCCTTCTAACATCTGGCAGAGCCAGGAAGACTGGCCTGCCCTCAGCCTAATGTCCAGGCTCTTGCTGGTCTGGACTTAACTGGACCTGTTTAGGGGCTGGAGTATTTGTAAAAAGCTCTTGGTGGGAAGAAGGATCAGAAATGGACCTTCATTTGGAATGGAGTAGAACTTGGGCATGTAGAAAGTGGAATGGGGAGCATTTCTGGCTGGTGGGACTTCATGAATGGAGATGGCTGGAGCGTCCATACAACAGGCAATAGCAAGAGAAAAGCTCAAACTAAACCAAGGCTGTTGCTGCTGAGTCGATTCCAACTCATAGCGACCCTGTAGGACAGAGTCAAACTGCCTCATAGAATTTGCAGAGTGCCTGTTGGATTTGAACTGCTGACCTTTTGGTTAGCAGCTATAGCACATAACCACTACACCACCAGAGACCTTGCTGAAGCGGAGACTGCCCATCAGTCCTTGCCTTCAGCAAGGCACTTTGAGTCAGGAAGGATTGGCTTCCTGACTAGCCTGTTGCTTGGAGAGGGAACTTAAGACAGCTCAGTAACATGTAATCCAATGGAGACCATCATGATAGGGGCTGACAGTAATGAGTAGATAAAAGCAGCATTGTCTTAGGCATCTAGTGCTGCTGCTGTAACAGAAATACCACAAGTGGATGGCTTTAAAAAAGAGAAATTTATTCTATCACAGTCCAGTAGGCTTAAAGTCTGAATTCAGGGCATCAGCTTAAGGCAGGGGAAGGCTTTAGTTTTTGGCTATGGAGGAAGGTCCTTCTCATCAGTTTTCCCCTAGGCTGGGAATTCAAGGATCCTGGGTCCTTTCTGAAGGATATGCTCTGCTCCCATCATTACTTGGTGATACGAGGTCCCCAACTCTCCACTTGCCTCCCTTTCCTTTATATCTCAAGAGATTGCCTCAAGGCACCCACACAATCTGACACATTGAGTCGTGCCCCACAAACACGACTGCCACCCATCCCCTCCCGTAAACATCAGAAGCAGTATTTACAACCTACAGGAACATCACACAATACTGGAAATCATGGCCTATCCAAATTGCTGCACACATTTTTGGGGAGCGCAATTCAGTCCATGACAAGCATGGAATTGGCACATTAGCACGTCAAATTTTTTAAAAAGAAGAAAAAAACCATTGCCATCAAGTTGATTCCAACTCATCGCAACCCTATAGGACAGAGTAAAACTCCCACAGAGTTTCCAAGGACTGCCCAGTGGATTCAAACTGCCAACCTTTTGGTTTGCAGCCACAGCACTTAACCACTACACCACCAGGGTTTCTAGAAAGTAAAATAGGTATGCTAAAGCCCTTGAAAATAATTTTGTCTTATAAATAGATTAAACACCCCTCCTGGGGTGCATTCTCCACGAGCTTTTCTTTCCCCCATGGGGCAGCTGAATGGGCTGTGAGGGCGCATCTTTCTGGTTACCCGTGAGATAGCTGGGATCCTGATGAGACCTGACTGCCTACCTGCCTCCCCTGAACCCTGACTACAGAGAGGGCACAGCTGCCAGTTCCACCTGCCACCCCCACCCTACCTGCCCTCCTGCCATACCAGTCAAGGAGAGTGAAGGGTCTGGTGGCGAGTGATCTCGAGAAATGTTGTCCACAGCCTAGGCTTTGTGCTTGATCAGATCTGACTGCCTGCCAGGAACACTCAGGCTCACACTGCTGCCTGGGGCTCTCAGATTCCCATTCAGGCTGCCCACCTCACCTCTTGTCCCTGCTGGGAGGTGCAGAGCTCAGGAGCTTCCCATCACTGCCAGCAAATGCAGTGAAGCAGATCGCCAGCATCCTTCCACAGAAACCCGTCTCAGGCTCTCAGCCCACCGGCTGTTCACGTTGCCCCACCCCTCCGCCCCCGAGAAAGCGGGGTAGGATGGAATGGGGGAGGGGTCAGCTCAAGGCACAGCCTGTAAGGAACTGTGGAAAGAGGCCATGGGCTCTGGCTCTTGACTCATCCTGACCAGTGGTAGGGCCATCCTGGGAGACCCCAGCAGGCGTGCAGGATTTTCAGGAGCCAAGTCTCAGACTGATTATGGCAGGCTTCCCCAAAGTGGCCGCGATGGCAGAGACTGCTATGGAGAGGTGGCGAGGGATAATGACCCAGAAGCACCAGGAGAGGGCGAGAAGCCTGGCTTCTGCTTATGGCCAGCAATCTTGACACTGTCTCTCCCACTTTGTCCTAAAGACCGAGCACTCCTGCAGGGGACAGTGCCAGGAGATACACGTTCACCTCAGAGACCCAGGGAAGTGTGAAGGGGTAAAACTCGAAAACCAACCAAAGAGCGAAGATGAGCCCCAAGAATAACGAGCACAGCCCTTGGCAGGTGACGGGGTAAGGGTGCTTGGTCCCCAGCCCTCTGACCAGTCCCCAGGTGTCTGTCCCCCACCTCACCAAGGTTGATACAGGCAAGAGGAGAGCTTCTCTCAGGGTGAGCTCTCATGTTATGGGGTCCAGTATTGCTCACTCAACCTACAGGTCTCGCTAGGGCTCCTGCCTTCCTCAGAGGAGTGCTCAGTGTAGGGCCGTGCCTTCCAGCTTCCTAACAGAAGAGGTCCTGTCTCTAGGTCTCCGGCAGAGGCTGGGATTGGAGTTGGGAAGCCGCAGATTTGATAGTCCTCCCACCCCAGGGGGGCGCTCTGAGAACTTTTCTACGCTAGAGACCCAGCTTGCCTCCCACCTCCAGCAAAGCGGACCCTACCCTACCTTCAGTTCCCGTGAGAGATATTTCTTCTCCTCTTATTCAGAGGCTTGCAAGTCGGTGGCTGCATACCTGTGTCACTCCCCACACACGGTGATTAAAAGAAAGAAAGAAATTAGAATATTTTATGTAAAAATCCATTTTGGGGGGGAAAATCAGTGGCTGCGACACTGAGCTGGCACTCCTACAAGGCAACTGTCAGGTGGAGATGAATGGCAGGAACGTGTGGGTAGGGTGGGCACTCACCAGCCCGTTCCCTCCCAGATGCCCTGGCGGTTTGGGCTCATTTCCACTGGCACCTGCAGGTGTTGGTTGTTGTTGTTTGTTGTTCAGTTGATTTCAAGTGTGCAGAGTAGAACATGCTCCATAGGATTCTCAAGGCTGCAACCTTCTGGAAACAGGCCACCAGGCCGTACTTTCAAGGCACCTCTGGATGGATTTGAACCATTGACCTTCTGGTTAGTAGACCAGCACTCAACCATTTGTGCCACCCCTTCTGCAGGTGTGTGAGTCTGCAACTTTTCTGCGGACACAACCTGCCCCAGATTCACCTTTCATCACGTCATCCTGCCCTTCTTCCAACATGTAACAACCCCATAGGACAGGATGGAGCTGCCCCATAGGGTTTCCATGAGTTTTCCAGGGTTGCTATGAGTCAGAAGGAAACCCTGGTGGTGTAGTGGTTAAGTGCTATGTCTGCTAACCAAAAGACCAGCCATTCAAATCCACCAGGCGCTCCTTGCAAACTCTATGGGGCAGTTCTACTCTGTCCTAGAGGGTCGCTATGAGTCACAACCAACTGGACAGGACAATGTATGAATCAGCCATGTTGGCTCATGGCAACGAGTTTAATTTTTTTGCTTTTAATCTGTATGGAAGCAGATTGCCACATCTTTCTCCCATGGAGTGGCTGTTGGGTTTGAACCACTGATCTTTTGGTTAGCAGCTGAGTACTTAACCACTGCACCACCAGGGCTCCTTTTTCTGCCCCTGGTATTGTTACTGTTGGGTGATACTGAGTCGGTTCTGACTCACAGCAACTCTACACACAGCCGAAGGAAATCCTACCCAGTCCCGCGCCATCCTCACGATTGTTGCTGTGTCTGAGCCCATTGTTGCAGCCGCTGTGTCAGTCCATCCTGTCGAGGGTCTTCCTCTTTCTTGCTGACCCTCTCTAAGGACTGATCCCTCCTGCTGACATGTCCAAAGCACATAAGATGAAGTCTCTCCATCTCCCCTTCCAAAGAGCACTCGGGCTGTACTTGTTCCAAGACAGATTTGGTCATTCTTCTGCCCCTAAAAATCCCCTAAACCAAAACCCATTGATGTTGAGACAATTCTGACTCATAGTGACCCCACATTTGGTCCCGGTCCACCTTCAGTACTGCATTGAAGTTTCCTTGCCACCCATGGCTTTGCGGCCCAGCAGGCTGCAAGCTTCTTGAGAGCAGGGATGCTTGCTTTGCTCCAGGAGCTGACACAGGACTCAGCACATAACTAAGTCCTCCAGGAATGCACACTGAACGAATCTCTGTCCCCTGCTGAAGTCCTCCATAGTTCTCCTTCGGCTTCAGGGCCTAATCCCTCTCCAGACCTGGGTGGAGGGCCATGACCCCTGAAGTCTTCCTGAAAACGAGGGGGTGTAATTCTGGATCTTGGAGGAGTGATGTGACAAGAAGACGCCACTGTTGGACCCTACTGCTCCTTGAGGTGCCTGAGCTCTGCTGACAATTCCAAATACTTATCCAATGTTGCTTTACTTTGCTTTTTTTTTTTAATTTAGAACATCCAGCAGGGCTGAGGGCTGATTTCAGACTTTTTAATAAAAGAATCTTCCAATCAAATGACCCTTGTAGCTATTCCATCAATCCACTGGCCCTCCGGCCACAGAGACAACTCACTCATCAAGTAACTGCCACTGTTCAGGTGTTAGGTGGCACCTTGCGAGATGTAAGCCAAGTGAGTTTTTGCTTAATCAAGTGCCTTTGGCCCAAGAGGTTGGTACTTTCTGAAACCCAGCGAGGCTTCAGACACTAGGGGCTATCGAAAGCCATTGACATCCCTGCATGCCCCATTGCTGGTGGCCTCAGGAGGCTGCCCCAGACACCCCTCCAGGACACTCTGCTGACAGACTTTGTACTCTCTACTCTCTTTGTCCCACCCTAACTCTGCTGGGACTTACTGAGGAGACACTCACTGGGGGTGCAAAGGGCACCTTCATGAACATGATTTTCACTGCGTCACATGTGAATGGCCCCCTAAGCACAGTCCCACAGAGAATTCCTCTGGAATGACAGCTGGTGTGGTTGTGCAACACGGAGGCTTGAGACTCTGAACGGAGACCACTAAGAGTCTTCTAGGCCCGTGTATCTGAGCTTCAGCTGACCCAGCCCCTCACTCTACAGACTGGCCCAGAGAGGATCCTGTATGGAATGGAGCAGGGGGAAGGGCAGAGTGTAGCTAGTCAAAGTATCCCTGTCCCAGCCCCACATGGGTCCCAAGAGAGTCTGTAAGGCCTCTGGTCCTGAGAGGTCACATCTTGAGTTGCCAGGGGACTGAAAGCAGGATCTAGGGCAGTCTGGACCCACAAGCTGCATCCTAGGGTCTTCAAGCTCATGATCACACATCCTTGTAAAGCTGCCTGCATCCTGGCCCTGGTGGTAGGCAGGTCTGGTCAAGAGGGGCTGGCCTACTGGTGACACAGTGCGAAGTCACAGGAGCTGGAGAACTCTGGGTTTGAAATTCAGCTCCACCTTCTGCCTCATTTGTGACCTTGTAAATTTACAAGTTACTTAAACTCAAGGAGTTTCACTTCCTGGAGGCTAACAAGTCTTCCCCAGCAACTCTGTTGTGAAACCTCAGTGACAACACGTACATAAAGCATGTTGTCTGGGGCCTGGCAGGACCTACGCCAACAATGTGGCTCCTTCCTTCTCCAGGGCTGTCTGCCACCCAGCCATGGCCTAGGGAATGCCCTGAGCTCAAAAAGCCAAACCCCAACAGGACATGCCTATGGCTGTTCTGGGGTCAGTTTGCAAAGATCCAGACAAGTGCAGCACTTGCCCCTTGGGTCTTCACAGTGACAGAGCAGGAAGATGAGAGAGAGTGTCCCTGCTTTGCTTGTCATGCGTCTGCCTGAACCAGGGTTTTCTAGAGGTTTGCATAAGCTGCCCATTTGCAAGGTTTTATCTCCCCCAACCTGAGGAGGATCACATCTGGCAGCAAAGAGAACCCTCCCCTGCCCTCTGGAGGGTTTAAGGACAGGACAGATGCCCACTAGATATCTGCGTGGGGGACGATGCTGTCCAGGTGGCCCTAGAGCTGGGAGGGAAAAGTAGTGGGGTGGGGTAGAGAGGGCAGTGCAGGGGCTTCAGCAAAAGGGAAGGTTGACCCCTTCTCTGATGGCCTTGGGCAGACCCAAGAGGTGTGAATTCCTTGGACCTACCCACCATCGGAAGACAAAGGGGTTGTGTTCCCCAGTGTGGTTCTGCCCAGCACCCTGCTGACATACACATCTTGTCACCTCCAGCTATAGTGTTGCCTGTGCCATGCTGACTGCGCCGCTGAGGAACAGGCCTGGCTTGTCCTGCTTGCTCCCAGATTTCCTCAGTCGTCTTCCTAATAAGTAAGACCCTGCCAGGATGTGGCTGCAGGAGGATGCAGAAGCCGGTCTCTCTCCTGGAGGCTCAGCAGGCCCCAGGCCAGAGCACACCAAGTTCCAAGTTGTTGTTAAGTGGTCCTAGTCCCCCCCACCCGCAGCCCCGCACACCCACCCCTACCCACCTCCACCTCCTCTGGTTGTCAGGGAACTCTAGGTTTGCAGTGAGAGCCCTTGTTATGGAGAAGGGAGACTAATGTTCTAGGAGCCCAGCGTCCTCCCTCCCCTGTCCTCTCTCTCTCACCTCAATTCATCAGACTCTAAGCAAATGTTGCCAAGATTTAAGTTGTGGGTTCTGGGTTGTGGACATAGCAGTAGAGAGGGCTGAGTTGGGTAAAGCACCCTTTCACCTAACTACCGGTGATCAGTGGGGTTCCTAGGCAGGCTCAGCTATGGCACAGGCCTGTTGCCGAATCGACAGTTAGGTTCGCCCGCCTGTCACTAGAACTGAAAAGTGTAGAGATAGCAGAGGGTTCAAAGAATAATTTATTTGTAGGTTTCTGTAGCAAACCTGGGGGAACAGTGGCCAATTCAAACCGTCCCATTTGAGTTACATTTTCCAGGGATTTTTGTAGCCAGAATTCAAAGGGGAGGAGGTTTGTCACAGAACAATAGTCAGGAGTTACAAGCCTTCATTACATCATAAGGTTTCATTACATCTAACCAGCAGTGTGAGTTGTCTAAAGTTTGTCAAGGAAAATCAAACAGAGTAAACTATTATTTACATCCATCAAACAGTGTGAACTGTTTAAAAGTTTGTCAGGGAAAATTAAACAAGGCAAACTTAAAGTCTATCAAAGGATAATCAATTAGAGCAGATCTAAATGTCACAGGATAACCCAGCAGAGTGAACTGTCCAAAAATTGTTATCACCCTCTGAGGTTTTAATTGACTCTATATCCTCCGAGATTGTGACAAGATGACGTAGGGAGAGGAATGCCAACCTGTTTGTCTGATTAGAATGTCACTTAATAACCTAAGTGACCTTCGTCAGCCCCTCCCATCCACCATCACCTCTGAGGTCTCAGTTAAACTATTTTCAGAGATCAAGGGAGCAAAGGATAGAGAGAGGAATCCAGATCTGTTTGTCTGGTTAAAATGTAGCTTAATAACCTAAGTGACCTTTGTCAGGCCCTCGCACCCACCATCAAGCCTAGTTTACAATAAAGGTTAGGACTTAGGGACCTGGCAGGGGATGATAGGACTCAATCTGGGAACTTCATGTGGGGGCAGAATCATGGCTTAGTGCATGACCAGAGCCAGGACTGGGGTCAGGGTTTAGGATTTTCAATTTTGTCTAAGGAAAAGACCTCCTAACTGCTCTCAATGACTTTGTACTAGTCTTCACATACGAAAGGAAAATAACTCATGCCAGTCTCCTTTATACTTCTATAGGGGGGAAAAATCAATGGTTCTTCACAACCTTTAGGATCAGATCACAGCCATTTAGCAGGACATTGGAGATGCCTCACCGCTGTCCTTGCTGGTCAGCGCAGCTGGTGCTCCAGGCGTACGAGCTGCCTGCAGTTCCCTGAAGGGCCCCACTCCTTCATGCCTTCCTGCCCTCCAAGGCCATTTCTGCTCAGGGACCTGAGCCTACCCTTCCTCAGTACGGTATAGAAACCCTGATTCTACCACCTGCTTGCTGTAGGACTTCAGGTAACTGATTTAGCCTCAACTGAACAAAGAAGACAGAACACCTGTGCGTAGGCTGTTGTGAGCTTTTCATGCTGAGCTTGTAGATAGGTTTTAACACATATTACTTGCTTTAATCATTAATTATTCCCCAGTGTGTTTGATATGTTTGACTGACACTCAGCATCCTGTTCCTTCCTCCTCCTGTGGCCTTGCAGGACTACAGAGGCTGGGAAGCTAAAAGTGACATTTCCCAGATGCCTTTGCAGCTGAGGTTCTGTAGGTGAACTGCTGCTACTGCTGTTGTTAGTTGACATGCAGTCCTTGCATGGAAACTCCATGTGTTACAGAGTAGAACTGGCCTAGAGAGTTTTCTCTGCTGTAATCTCACCAAATCACCAGGCCTTTCATCTGCAACACTGCTGGGTGGGTTTGAACCACCAACCACTGGGTGATCAGCCAAGATCAAACCATTTATGCCACCCAGAAACCTGTATTTTAGTTAGGTTCCAGCAATTAGATGCTGCTTTGCAAGGTACTGGAGGCAGATTTGGAGGTGATCTACAGCTGGGGTTGGCTGTTTCTCATAATGCAGCGGTGTTTCAATGTTGAGTCTTTAGACTCAAGAGTGTAGAGAGGCTGCAGCAGTGAATTTTTGATCATCCTGAGAAACCCTGTGGCTCAGTGGTTAAGTGCTACATCTGCTAACCAAAATTTTGGTCAGCAGCTCAAACCTGGCTGGTGCTCCTTGGAAACTATTGAGCCATTGTACTCTGTCCTATAGGGTCACCATAAGTTGGAATTGATTCAATGGCAGTGAATTTGGCTTTGGGGATTGGGTTAGCCTACAGAAGAGTTCTCTGAGCCCAAAGGTTCCAATGACTCTTACACTTCCCCTACCACCCCCGTATTAGTTTCCTTTTGCTGCTGTAACAAATTACCATGCACTTTTTCTCTTACAGTTCTGGAAATCCAGAAATTGGAAATCCTTTTGGTTTGGACTAACATCAAGGTGTCAGGAGACCTGCTTGCTCCAGGGGTCCCTCCTTTTTCTCAAGCTTCCAGAGGCCATCTGCATGCCATGCCTCAGGGCCGCCTCCTCCAGAATCAGGCCAAATCTTTCTCTCTGACCTACTTCTGTCAACCCATCTCTTTGACTTTCTGACTCTGCTCTCTGGCCTCCCTCTCATAAGGACCTTCCCTGAGCTCACCCAGATAATCCAGGATAATCTTCACATCTCAAGAATTTCAGTTTAATCACATTTGCCAAGTCCCTTTGCCATATAAGGTAGTGTAGTCGCAGATGACAGGAATTAGGACATGCACATCTTTGGGAGGGTCTTTCGTGTTTTTATGAAAACAGTGTACACCTTCTATATTTGTTTGCCAATACTTCTGAAGAATTTTTGGAAATGCCTCTATGCCAGTTTTTTTAAGACATATTCCTGTAAAAAAAAATAATAAAATGGAAAGAGTACATTTACAAGAACACCTTGAGGTAGAAGGGCACAGCTGGCAAATAAACGTAGAAGGTCCTTATTATGCCCAAATAAGGTATTTGGTCTACCACTACCTTTCTGATTCTCTCAGGGCCCCAATGAGAGAAGATGCCTGGTTACTGTCTCTGTCCTGTGGTATTCTGGGACTCATTCCTGGAGATCCAGCCTCTAGCCTGCTCCTTCAACTCTTCCAACAATTTTGTAAATGCCCAATCCCCTGTATTAAACTCCTTCCTGCTTAAAATACAGTCACTTCCTGTTTCCTGTACCCAACCACAACTAAGAAACTCAGAATCCTTCAAGATGCAACTCAAATGTCACTGCCTGTAGGAAGCCTTCTATTCTTTCAGGGATCCTCACTCCTTCCTCTGGTCCCTAAGCTCCTCCAAGATCAAGTATGCATTGACATGCTTTCTGTCTTGGATCATGACCTCTCCATCCAAGTGCAGCCTAACACAGGGAAAGCTCCATGAAGAAATGAACTAGAAGTCACAGGCCTGACAGCAGGTTCCTGATCATCAAGCCTTAGATGCTGGCAAAGGCGGATGTCCTGGAAAGGAAGGGGTTCAGCTAGGGTGGGATCCGGGCTGCCTCCACAAAGAGGGGTTGTCCTAGGATAAAAAGTAACCTTCTTAATCTTATTTTTTAAATTACAGGGAGCTCAGAGGAAAAGCAAAAGTTATTTTCAGATTCAAAAGCAAGTCAGCACTGAACACACATGAAGCAGTACATTCTTCAGCCCTAGGGCTACTTCCCAGCCTGGGGCTTCATGGTCCTGAATCCAGAATGCAGAAGGAATGACGTCTGACAGGAGAGACAGGTCCCAATACACAGATGAGTGTGGAGAGTTCAATCAGGGAAGCAACCGACAAAGCAAAGGATGAGCCTTCCTTGATGGGAGGCATGGGAGGCAATAGGTAAAATGATGTCCTTGGTCCATGGGTGACCCTGACCCTGCCACACCAGGGACAAAACCAGAGTCTGGTCCCAGAACTTAGAAGCACGTGCTCACACTTAAGTGTACGTGGAGCAAGGAAACTGCTTCTTAAAAATCAGATGCATGCAACGCCTCCAAGCAAACTTTGCCTGACACCTTACGTGATGTGAACATGAAGATGACAGGCAGTAGGTCTGCAGGTGCCACCTCCACTTGCAGGAAAAACTAGCAAGCCTGGAACTGAAAACCCAAAGTCCTATCCTGCCTGTGGCTAATGCAGTCTGACATCAGGTAGATTTCCTGCCCTTTCTCAGTTACCTCCATCTATATAACAGGAGCTGTTGACTCTCTGCTAAAAGACTCGTAAGAGAAGCAAGAAAGAATCACACAAAATGAGAGGTCAGGAAGGGCAGACGAGAGACGCCATTTCTGGGCCCTGGCAGGAGGGAGGCGCCAGCTGGAAGGAGAGGCTGGGAGGCAGGCACCCCGAAGAGTCACTAATGAGGTCCCGACAGACAGAGCTGGGCGTGAGCTTGGGGAACTGACCCCCCTCCATTCCGACACTCAGCTTACTTCAAGTTAATAATTAAAATGCTTTCTGTCAGACTCCAGCCTGACACGTAATTAGAGAAGCTCCAGGCTTTTAAACTATAGTGATGAAAACAGCACTTGTTAGAAAGAGAATGTTCTAGGGCAGAAGGGGGTGCAGATAGACTCCTCCTCCCCAAATCTTTCCATCAGAGCCTCCCTCTGTCCGCACGTCCATGTCCTAGGGGGGCAGGTAGCTATGGACAGGTGTTTTCCTTGTAGACTGCAAAGAGGCAGGGGAAATGGGAAGGAGCCTTGATCTTCACAGCTGGACCAGGAGGTCAAGGAGCCACCCTAGCAGGACATCAGAGGGCAACTTGGGGATCTGTGTAAGAAAGAGGGCAGGAGGGGGCTCCCAACAGCAGATCTGGAATTTACCTCCCGTGCAAGCAAACAGTGCAGTCGTGCCCTGCTGCCACAACCCTTCAGCCACCAAGGCACCCAGAGCCCACCCCACCAGTCCACAGCACTCATCGTTCCCTGCTGGAATACTGCCCTTTCCCATTCCTGTTGACAAAGTAGAGCACAGGAATCCAGGAGTCCTGGCCTTCTCGGTCACCAGAGGCAGGGCTTGAGGGTGCTGTCCATGGTTCTCAAGAAACTCCCAGTCTTTAGCCTCCTCCGTTGTCAGGAACGGTCCCAGAACCATGGTCTGTCTCCCCATATCCTCAACCCCTTCTTCTAGAGCTCAGTCTGCCGCACCTCCACACCTGGCCCCAAGCCTGACTCCCACTGCCCTGAGAGAGGGAAGGGCCCCCACAACTCCCCTCTTCAGTGGAGATCCTGGTGTGCCCACCCTGACGGGCCTGCACTTAAGATCTGGAAAAGAAGAGATCATGCTGGAGTTACCTAGTAGAGGGAGAAAATAATTTTAAAGCCCTGTTGGGTTACTTCATTGGAGTTGCTTTCATAAATATTTTAAAGGTGTTTATTAGGAAAACCACAGGAGCAGAAAGGAAGCTGCTGAGGCTGGGAGGAGAGGCACTCCTTCAGGTTTCAGCTGTCATTGCCGCTACTGATGAAATATCTACTCCTCAGAGGGGCTGAACCAGTGAGGGCTGTTGATAGGAGAAGCCCACTTAATTGGGCTGCCCCCCACCCCATGCAGGAGGTGCTGCTCAGATACCCACACCCCTCTCCTCGAGACACAACCACATGGGAGTATACAACAGGGTCTGTCGGGCACATAAGGAGCTGGGAAGGAGAAGCCTCCGGGTCTGCTGTGCGCCCACTGCTCGGGCGCTTCATCCCCTTCTCAGAGCTCGGCAGTACAGTGGGGAAGAGGCTGGCAGCTTCCTTTCTGGGCAAGCTTATGTTTCCAGGCCTGTGGACACTGTCCTTGATCTTCTCTTCCTTTCCCTACATCTCACACACACACACACACACACAGTCACATCAGACCAGGTGCAAACAGGTAGCCCCTTAACCCAGCCTCCTGGTATCCTCCCTGCCCCCAACCACCAGGAAGGGAGAGCCCCGGCAGGGTCCCAGAAGGGGCTAAGACGGGGATTCAGCCCAAGGACTCATCCTCCCTGAGGGACAAGGCAGAGATGGGGGCTCCACGGCCAGCTGTGACGCAGATCCTCTCCTTGGGAAAGAAGCAAATCCAACAACCCAATTAAACTCAGAAATACAGAATCGATTTGCAGGCCAAGGGATTACATTGATCGGCAGGTCTGGTATTTGAGGGCCGTGGCTGCTCCCCCTCACCCTGGACTCCTGCAGTTGCCACCTTCAGGTGAGCACGGAGCTGTCTTCCCTTGGCTCCTCCACCTGTCCCCCCTCCCTATCTGACTGTCTGTTCTCTTTCCATTGGTCTCAGGTCAACTCTCTCCTTTGTCCAGACTGAACCCGAGAAAAAGCCTGTGCTTAGAACTACCCATTTACACCAAAAAAGTGCCAATGAGGTAGCCCTAAGAAGAAGATTCTGTTCTTTGGACAATCTTTCTCTGTCTCAGTCAGCTGGTGGAAGGGGGAGGGTATTCTTTTTTAAAAAAAATAATAAATTTTATTGTTATTTAAGTACAAGTACACAGAACGCATCGATTTGCCATATAGCATCTGGAACTCTCACCACTATTCTGCTCTCCCCGCTCTCCCCTCCCTTCCCCACTCTCCCGTGACAGCACACTCGCCCTTATTATCCAGAAATTCTCAGGCCCATTTGATCAAGACCTGTCCCCCCTTACCCTATCTTCTTGTCCCTAGCAATGAGTCTCTCAGACAGACCCCGTGTATTTATTTAAGTCCAAAAGTTTGTTTGGTGCCAGGATCACTGCATGTGTTATGTAGTCTGGTTCAGTCTTTGTCTGGGGAGCTGGTGCCAGTGCTGGACGCGGTTTGGGGTTACAGAGTCCAGGGGACACCTTCCCGGGGGGCCCTCCAGACTGAAGCACAGGCAATTGTGGTCATTTGGCAAGAGTTCTAGTTCTGCATGCTTGCGTTCCTCCTGCTATGTCAGGGGCTCTGTGCTGCGCACCCCATCCTAGCAGTCACTAGTAGTGGCCGGGCACCATCTCATTCTTCTGGTCCCGTGTTAAAGTAGTCTCTGGGTTATATGGCACCTTCCGTCAGCTGGGCTCACATTTTCCTCCTGTCCTTGATGTCCTCCATTTAGCTCTGGTCCAGATGGATTGAGACCAATTGATGCTACTTAGATGGCACCTTGTTAGCTTTTAAGACCCAAGACACCTCACCCAAGTGGTATGCGTAACGTTTCCATGTACGCCATCATGAGGGCTATTCTTGACCCCATTTTACAGATGCCACCTTCAAGGACACTGTGGACTCAGTATTCAGCTCCCCAAGCAGGTCGATTCCACACTCAAGAGTGCATAGGGAGTGGGAAGGGGTGAAGAGAGCTAAGGGAACTTTGTCAGGTAAATAAAAAAAGAATGACTTGCAATTACCGTATCAATCTTTTCTAGGTAAACAGGGACTCTTAAAAGACTTCATAAATAGATTACACCCTTAAATAGGTTAAGCATTCTTTGGCAGTGTAGTAGTTTACATTATTCATGTGCTGGGAAAAACTTTGTTCTTAGATAGTGAAGGAGAACTCCAGCTTTAGGTATTTCCAGAAACCCAAGCTCTAGTAGTTGTAGGTACTTCCCTAACTTTGTGCTCCAGAATATGGGGGATGCTCTGTGCCCAGCTTGGGCTGGCAGGGAAATTCAGACCCGCTCTGCGGAGATGAAGAACTCCTAGAAGGCAGTGAATGAGCCAGGGTGGTATCTAGACTGTGGAACACCTCGTACCTTTGGGGATCTTTGGGGTACACAGGGGAGGAAGGGAGTGTGTGTGCAGCATTCGAATAGGCTGGAGAGCCAGGATGGATGTGGAGGGGGGATGGCTGGAGCACAGGGTTGACCACCCAGCCCATGCAACTTCTGCTACCCATCAGTCAAATCTGTCCCCTTCTCCTTTATATTTCTGTTATCACAAACCTAAGCAGGATTTGTGCCACCTGCCACAAACAACCGACCTTTGAGACAGGAGTAAGAAGAGAAGCAAGATGTTTTATTACATACCAGTACTCAAAGGGAAACCCTGGTGGTGTAGTGGTTAAGTGCTACAGCTGCTAACCAAAAGGTTGACAGTTCAAACCTGCCAGGTGCTCCTTGGACGGAGCAGTTCTACTCTACCCTCTCTGCCCTATAGATCGCTATGAGTCAGAACTGACTCAATGGCAGTGGGTTGGGTTTGGTATACAAACAGACAGAGAAGATAGATTCCTCCAAAGTCTGTCTCCCCAAAATAGAGACTAGCTGGAGATTTTATAGCAAAAGGGGACAAAGCTTTTATGAGTCCTAGAAATCTGTAGAACATTAATTCTTTGGGCTATTACAGTGATCATGTCCCAGATGTGCTGACATCTTAACTGGCATTTTGGGCCCAGAGGTGGTCTTCCCATCATGAAAGTTCCTGGTCACAAGGCAAATTCTGTGGTTTTTCTTCTTGATTTTTTGATTATCATCACTTGTTTTTCCACAGTCCTAAAGAGGGCACAGATTAGTCCTTACCTTGAGAGAAACTGAAAGAAACTATGGACTCCTGCTTGGGGAGAGAATTAACAAACAAAATGGTGCAAGTTATGGCCAAGATGCAGCCACTTATTTTATTCTACCTGTTCCACTTCCCAGGTGTGGACCCCACCTATGCTGACTCATTCACCACCCATCCCCCAGACAGAGCAGAATTTGCTTCTCTGGTGGTGTAGCGGTTAAGTGCTGCATTTGCTAACTGAAAGGTCAGTAGTTCAAATCTGCCAGGCACTCCTTGGAAACTCTATGGGGCAGTTCTACTCTGACCTGTAGGGTCGCAGTGAGTCAGAATCAACTCAGTGGCAGTGGTTTTTTAGGGGGTTCTTGCACACGCAGAGCCTACTCCACAACTGCCCTTGGATCTGGAACCCCTGGCTGCCACATTCTCTTGCTGAGCAGTCCCAGATCCTCCCAGTAGAGGGATAGCACAGCTAAAGATGCCAGAGAAATCCGCACCCTGGCTGTGCCTCCAGGTTCCACGGGGCCTGGACATCGTCACCCAAGGAGGCTGCTCTCTCCCTGCAACCCAGCCAGCTTCAGGTTCCAGGAAGTTTTCCTGAAGCTACCACCAGTGGGCATGGCATTCACTGCAGTTACAAAAGCTACAAGAATGAAAGGGAGTGCATTCAGCCACAAGCAGCAACTGACACTAAATGATCTTGGCAAACAAGGAGTAGCAACAGTTCAGTGGCTGGCAGGCTCTGCAGGGATGCCTGCCGGTCCCTGCTCCCCAGCCCTCAACGGTGGAGATTTCACTCTGCAGAAACTTTGCAGGGGAGGATACTGAAACACAAGAGGCAGGAAGGGAACTGAACAGGGCCCAGATCAGAACCCCCACAACGGGATGGCCTGAGAAAATTATGGAACTAGGTAGGTAGGCTCTGAATAGGTAACTTTTGAGACTAAGAAAGGACCCTACAGGGAGGCCTGTGGGGAGGGGGAAGTGGGGAGGAGAGACACTGTGCTCTGGTTACTCTGTCTAGTAATGAGAGTGGAGTGTTAAAGTCTCCCACTATTATTGTGGAGTCATCTAACTCTCTTTTGAGCGCAGTCAGTGTTTCTTCGACATATTTAGGTGCTCTGACATTAGGTGCATAAATGTTTAATATAGTTAAGTCTTGCTTGTGTACTGAACCTTTCAGCAATAAATAGTGTCCATCTTTGTCCACGATGGTGGATTTGACATTAAAATTGATTTTGTCTGAGATTAGAATTGCCACCCCTGCTCTTCTTTGTTCATTATTAGCTTGATATATATTCTTCCATCCTTTAATTTTCAGTTTGTTCCTGTCTTTAGGTCTCAAGTGAGTTTCTTGTAGACAACATATGGATGGGTTGTGTCTTTTGATCCAAGATGACACTCGGTGTCTCTTTACTGGAGCATTCAGTCCATTCACATTCAATGTAATTATTGATAGGTATGTGTTCACTGCTGCCATTGTGATATGTTTGTTTTTGTGTTGATGTTTTCTCTGTTGTTCTTATTAGTCTGTTCTGAGACACTCTTTTTCGTGAGTTGATTTTTCACCTTTTTCAGAGCTGGTTTTATAGTTGTTGAGACTCGTGTGTTAGATTTCTTGAAATGGTATGATACATCTTTGTTGTGCTTTACAGCTGCCCCTATGAACCCCCTTAATAAACTATTTATAAACCCAATTTTAATTACTACCAGTCTTGTCATCTTCTTCTCCATCTGGAAGGACTATAACGACTGTAGTACATCTCTCTTTTATTATGATGACACCATAGTTTTCATGATGATCACTGGATTGCTTCTTTCCAAATCAAAGCTGTGATTGACTTTGGAGCCTTCCCTAAATGAGTATTGAGTAGTGTGTCATTCTAAAATATATAGTTAGTAGTTTCATTCTTCTAAGCCAAAGCCAAGAACTTCTTTCAGTATTTCTTGTAGTTTGGGTTTGTTTTTTTACAAAGTCTCTGAGTTTCTGTTTATCTGGGAATGTCTTAATTTCATTTTCATATTTGAAAGATAGTTTTGCAGGATATATAATTCTTGGTTGGAAGTTCTTCTCCTTCAAGACTTTGAATGTGTCATGCCACTGTCTCCGTGCCAGCATGGTTTCTGCTGAGAAATCTGACAAGAGCCTACAGGGTTTCCCTCTGAATGTTAGCTTTGCCTTGAGTCTTGCTGCCTTTAAGAGTTGCTGCTTATGTTTCATTTTGTTAAGCTTGATTATAATATGTCTTGGAGTCTTTCTTTTGAGATCTATATTGGGTGGTGTACGATATGCATCTGAGATGTCTATATTCTCTTCCTTCATGATTTCTGGGAAGTTTTCTTTCAGCAGCTCAGAAACAATACTCTCTGTGTTCTCAGATGTCTCACCCTGTTCAGGGACTCCGATTAATAAAAGGTTGTTCCTCTTAATAGAGTCCCACATGCTTCTTAATGTTTCTTCATTTTTCTTGCTTCTTTTTTCTGATTTCTGCTCATAGACACTGGCATCAGTAGCTCTGTCTTCCAAGTCAGAAATTCTTTTTTCCATTTGTTCCATTCTGTTTTCTTGGCTTTGCATGGAAGTTTCTAGGTCTTTGATTTTCTTCTTGATCTATTGGATTTCAGAGTACTGGTGTTCCATCAGGTCGAACAACTTGCTTAATTTTTCATTTTGTTCTGCTGCATTTTGTATAAGGTCTAGAAGGGCTCTGTATATAATCATTTTGTATTCACTTCCTGATGCTTTCATAAAAGTTTCTTCATCTGGAAAACTCCTTGGTTGCTTTGTTTGGGAGCCTTCTGAAACCATGAGTGATTGCTTGTATGCCACAATTGTCTGTTGCTTTTTGGGTCCCATGTGAGTATATAGAGGCTGGAAGAGGTACTGTGAGGATGGATTGCAAATGTTTCTCTAGGCTGTCTTCAAATGTAAAGCAAAAGGTATCTGACCCGTTCACAAGTCAGTTAAGTTTTCAGGTGTAGAGGTCCCTCTTCTCATCTGATGAAGTAAGTGCCACTATATCCAACCCAGATGATAACAAACTAGTTCAGAATACAGCCCTGCTACTGCCCTGGTGGCCTCTGCTGACAGGGCCTAGCCTTGTCCAACACTGCGTCGAGTACTGGTTTTGTGATAGAAAAGTGCTCTCTTGTGGGCAGGCTCTGGCTCCCAAGCTAAGAATTAGGTCCAGCTGCGGCCACCGTACCCAGGATGGCGTCCTCCACACAGGCAGCAGACAGAGGGGCTAAAGGTGCCGAGAGGCAGCGATTCCTCTGCTTCTGTTGCAGGGCCCCCAACGTAGACAGCACTGTGCAAAATCACTACTTTTCTGACGGAGAAGCGCTGTCCCGTTTGCAGGCGCTGGCTCCCAGGCTAAGAACGAGGTCCCGCTAAAATCTCGGTACCAACATGGCGTCCCGCACCGTGACTGCGGAGCTCCGCGCAAACCCCACTGAGGCAGCTACAAAACGAAAGGCTCAAAGTGTCTAGATTAACAGAGTCCCGAGCCTGGCTCTCAGAACATGGGAATTTCGCCTGCCTATCCCCCCAGCAGCGCGCCTGAGTCCAGCCGCCGGGCAAGGCCCAGCTCCGCCCGCCAGCCAAGACCGAGGAAAAAAAAGTCAAAATGGTGCGTTTACCTTCCGTCCGTGAGAGCCGGGGCTAGCCAGGAGCGGGAGTCAGTGAAAGAGAGGAGGTGTTTTGCTGAGTGGTATGAAGTCCCAATTAACAGCTCTGTGCCGTGTCCTGAGGCTGATTAGGTGATCAGAAGGCTGTGTTTGATTGTCAATTCAGGTCTTGGTTTCCAGAGGGATATAAGGAGACGTGTGCTTAGTCGGCCGTCTTGACTCCGCCCCCCTCTGGTCACTCTGGATTCAAGAGGCTGGCAGTTTAAGTTGTTATTAGGTGTCATTGAGTACAGTGACTCATCGCAACCCTGTGTGACAGAGTGGAACTTCCCCACAGGGTTTTCTTGGTGGAAGTCTTTATGGGAGGAGATTCTCAGAGCTTTCTCTCGCAGCACTGCTAGGGGGTTTGAACTGCCAGCCTTTTGGTACTTGGCCAAACCCTTCACTGTTGCACCATCAAGGATCTTTCCATGTAGTAGAGACCCCAGGATATCCTGGGGCAGAAGCAAGTTTGAGACAGGATGAGAGGGAAGCAGACAGAGCATGAGAGTTGTTTCCCTGAGCTTGGCACACGTGCACAGACTGACAGCTACAGGGAGCAGGACAGATGGTCCTTCCCTCCGTGGAGAATATGGTGCTGGAGGGGCAAGGAAGGAAGCCAGGACCATCCTCGTGCCTGTACACACCTGGAGGGCTGGGGATAGCCAGGGAGAGAGGCAGACAGTGAGGGTGGGAGGCACCCAGGAGAGGGGAGGGCCCCCCACATCACAAGCTCAAGCTGACAGCAATTTAGCATCATCCACAGCACCCCATCCCTCCTATTCCCCAGAGCCCATGTGGGTACCTGGTTTGAACGAAGGGCAGTTCTTCGTGTATGATGTCTTTGATGGCATCCCACAACTTGTGGTCTTCAGTGATTAGTGTTCTGTTCATCAAATCTGTTCTTGAGATGGTCTCTAAATTCAGGTGGGATATACTCAAGGTTGTACTTTGGCTCTTGTCAACTGTTTTAATTTCTTTTAGCTTCAACTTGAACTTTCATATAGGCAATTGATGGTCTGTTCTGCAGGTGACCCCTGGCCTTGTTCTAACTGATGGCATCTAGCTCTCCATTGTCTCTTTCCTCAGCTGATTTGGGTCCTGTGTATTCCGTGTGGTGAGCTCTGTATGTAGTCACCATTTATGCTGCTGAAAAAAGAAAGATATTTCCAGTGTATAGGTCATGGGTCTTGCAAAGTTCTATCAGGGGCATCTCCTGTGTTGTTTCAATCACCAAGACTGTATTTTCCAGCTACTGATCCTTCTTTGGAAACCCTGATGGCATAGTGGTTAAGTGCTACAGCTGTTAATGAAGAGGTTGGTGGTTCAAATCCACCAGGCACTCCTTGGAAACTCTA
Source organism: Heterohyrax brucei (assembly GCA_028571685.1). Lineage (NCBI taxonomy): Eukaryota > Metazoa > Chordata > Mammalia > Hyracoidea > Procaviidae > Heterohyrax > Heterohyrax brucei. The sequence continues at coordinate 55,933,128 of CM053148.1, forward strand.
TGGAGCAGTTCTACTCTGTCCTATATAGTGTCACTATGACTCGGAATGAACTTAACGGCAGTGGGTCTGGTTTTGGTTCGGATCCTTCTTTATTTCCAGCTTCCACATTCCAATCACTAGTCATTCTCAATGCATCTTGATTGCATGTTTGATCAACTTCAGACTGCAGAAGTTGGTAAACATCTTTCATTTCTTCATCTTTGGCATCAGTGGTTGGTGCATTAGTTTGAATACTAGTCATGTTAACTGGTCTTCCTTGTAGGTGTATGGATAGTATCCTATTACCAACAGCATTGTATTACAGGATAAGTTTTAAACTGTTCTTTTTGACAATAAATGTGACATCACTCCTCTTCCATTTGTCATTCCTATCATAAAAGATCACGTGATTGTCTGATCTAAAATGGCCAGTACTGATCCATTTCAGTTCACTGGTGCCTAGGATACCAATGTTTATGCATACCATTTCATTTTTGACAACTTTCCATTTTCCTAGATTCATTTTTCATATATTCCACATTCCTATTATTAATGGATGTTTGCAGCTCTTCTCATTTTAAGTCATGTCACATCAGCAAATGAAGGTCCTGAAAGTTTGACTCACTCCTCGTCACCTACTTTGAGAAGGCAGTTCTTTCCTGGTCATCTTTTGGGATACCTTCCAACCTGAGGTACCCAGCTTCCAGCAGTGGGTCAGGCAACATTTATCTGGCATTCATCAGATCTTTACTGGACAGTTTTTTTAGAAGTAGATTGCCAGTTTCCTCTTTCTAGTCTGTCTCAGTCTGGAAGCTCTGCTAAAACCAATGAGTCTGATGGCATTTGAAACACCAGTGACAGAGTCCAGCATTACAGCAACATGCAAGTAATGGCAGTATCAGAGTAGAACTACGCTGCATAGATTTTCAAGGAGTCATCTTTCTCTTCCAAGGGAACTCTGTGTAGTCTTGAACCTCCAGCCTTTAGAGATGTTCACTGTTGACACTGCTCGTGGGAAGGTCAACAGACTGTGATATGCTTCTCTCTGGGGGTAGTGGGCTAGAAGTAAGGGCAACCACTGTATACACGTCTGTGTTGGCTGCATTTGTATTATTTAACTCTGCTGCCCACCATTCATCTCTCCAACACACATACATGCCCTATCCTGGCTTTTGATGGCCCCTGGGCCTCTGGTTCCTGCTCCTCTGTGAAGTGGGTGCACTTGAAGTCCCTGGTTTGAGGCTATTCAGGGCAAGCTTTGGCTTTGCCCCTCAGTTTAAGCATTGCACTTTGCAACAGGATCACGGGACAGCTTGGAATCCCTGGGGTCTCTGCTTATTAGTCCACCCGTGTTCACTGACATCCTACCTAGCAAGGTCAGCTGCCTCTCCCTGAACAGAACCATGTGGAGGCACCATTCATACCAGAGCAGCCTGTCAAAGAAAACAAGCAAGTGGAGAAAGAGGCAAGATGACTCAGGGCACACATCAGCACTGCTGTCACCCACGCTCCCCAAGTCTTCCCTCTCTGAGTGGCCAGATCACTAATTGGCCTTCACAGCCCTTGTTACACATGGCCCTGGAGGCGAATTCCAGTCACACCTCCAGCCAGGCAAATGAACCTCCGCTGTGTCCCTTCTTCAGTATGGATGTGACACCCGCAAGCCACAGCATGTCGGGTTGTGAGAATTATTTCTCCATTAAAATGCAGGAGCTGGAGCTTTGCCCAGGAAGGGCAGCTAAAAATACTGCTCTCTGGGATCCTTGTCATCAGGGGACTCAGTGGGTACCTTCCTTACTCCCCAGGCCTCAGGCAAGTCCCACACCTATTGGGTCCCTCCCCTGAGCACATGATAAAGCATCATGTCTGAATTTTATCCTGGCCCCTTCAGAAATAAAAAGCTCCAGTTATTGTGCCTGTTTTACAGATGGGTAAACTGAGGCTGGGTGTTTGCTCTGGGTCACTGTACTCCATCTATACAAATACCCTGGCAGCAAGAGTGCGCAGCTGTGGCTGCAGGAAAGGAAGATGAGAACCCCTCACCTGCGCCGAGCACTTAGTTTTGGTGGCCTGTCTCTTCCTCTATTGCCATTTCCAATGCTCACAACAATCTTAGTAAAGGGAGGTTGACATGGTCACGGACATTCAGGGAGCATTAAGGGCAAAGGCACAAGTCTTTTGATTCTAAAGCCCAACCAGAGAAAAAGTGGGGTGACTCCTAGAGCCGCCAACCATATAATAATACCCTAATTTGTGGCTAATGCCCCACACTTTGCAGGAGAAGTAGTTGTTGTTGTTACTGCCTGTGGAGTAGATGCCGACTTATGGTGACCCCATGAGTGCAGAATAGAACTACTCCATGAGGTGTGGCCTGTCAGAAGCAGAATGCCAGGCCTTACTTTGGAGGCACCTCTGGGTGGGTTTGAAGAGTCAACTTTTCAGCAAGTAATTGAGTAAACTGAGTAATTGTGTAATTGCTGAATCATTTGTGCCACCCAGGGACTCTGCAGGAGGGGTCTCACCCTTGTTTAAAAGACAGGTAAGAGATTTAAAAACAAAGACAGGGGCTCAGTCACAGTGCAGAGCCAGAATTAAAAGTCAAGCATCCTGACTCCTGGCGCAGGCTCTTCCTGCAGCTCTGGCCTGAGTCTCCGGGGACTGACTGGCTGGCCAAGAGCGGAGGCACTGTCACCAAAGGACAAATGGACATAGTGTTTTGCAGGGCAGGCTTCCCTCATTCCCCTACCTGGTTCTCAGGAAGCCTAATTCCCTGTAATATTCACTTCTCATAGTCTTTTGAGGTAGAAGGTGTTTGAAATGGCAACATTCCATTTTTCATGGAAAACTAAGACCCAGAGAAGCCAAATGAACTGCTCAAGGTCCCAGGACAGAACTAGGACCTGGACCTCTGACCCTTGGCTTGATGCCCATTCCACTGGGTTAGCTATGAACAGGACACAGAACTCCTTCCCAGTACTGGATCTCAGATTTACCACCAAGGAAATGGGCATATTAGCCAGGGCCTAAACAATCCTAGGGACTGAATCTTCCGAGAAAAAGAAGTTAGATAGCGTGCCCAGGAGTGGGAGGAGCCCCATACAGTGACCACAGGGCTAGACTTGCTGGTCATCTGACCTCACTGTACCAGCAAGGAAACTGAGGCCGGGAGACAGCTGGCACATGGCCATCAACAACCAGTCCCTTAAGAATGGTAAACACAGGAGGTTGAGGGCTCCCCACCCACCCTGAAACTTCCAGAAGGAAATCCTTCTGCTGAGTCCCAGTGCCCCATTCTGCTTCGAAACACTCACAGAAAGATTTTTACAAAGGCATTTATTTTTATTTTTTTTCCCGATACCCCTAATTTACAAAATTCCTCAAGAGACCCACATTTAAATTAAAAATCCCCATGTACTCCATTCCCAGGGGAGAGCTGTCACCAGGAAGACATCAGAACATCGAAAGTTCTTGCCCACTGGAAGCTGGAGGTTGGCCAGACAAGCCAGGTAGGGGCTCAAGCCCAGAATAGCACCATGGTTGGTAGGGAGCTGTGCCTGTGTCCTGCAGCCCTCCTGGCTCCACCCCCCAAGTCCAGCCAATGAGGGAGGCCCCAGGAGTCACCCTATACTACTGCAATTCCAGATCTGGTGGCCCTTGGGCACCTGCCCACTGGCTAGTTGGTCCAGGCTGTCACCTGGCAAGATGCTGGAAACCATCAGAGTCCCCAGTTGTGGCAAAGGCTACAGCCCTCTCTCCAGTTTCTATTCGCCCCTCACCCCCACATGCTCTGTGCAAGGATTAGGGATGGGGTGGGGTGAGGTGTCCAGAAGCTGCAGGCACAGAAGAGGGGTCAGCGGGAAGCAAGGCAGAAGCCGCCCACCATGAACAACCCTCTTTGACTGTCCCCAAGCTGACGTAGAGCTCCTTGTCTGGTTCCCCTGGGGTTTCCCAGTCGGATGGTGAGATCCTTCTGGCAGGGAATTATCCTTTCACTCAGGGTCCGCAGCAAGTAACACAGTGCCGACACCCGGTGGATGCTCCGTAAACAGTAATTGCATGGGGACAAAAGAGGGACAAAACCAGAGTTGTTTCGCAGCTCCCAAGGCAGGAAAGACAGAGGGACAGAAGTTGACCTCTCCCCAAGGTGGGACCAATCACATACATTCTGACAGTCAGTGCAACCAGCACGTGTTTCGGTGGGGGAGGGCTGGACAGACAGGAGGGTACTTAGAGGGCACAGCCCAGGGCACTGCAAGGGAGAGAGGGTGGCAGGGGAAGGGCAGACGTGTTGCAGCATGTGCACCTGTGTGTTTCTGCACATGTGTATGGGGCTGTGTGTGCCCTGTCCTGACTCAGTGAAGGAAGAAAAAGCCCAAGATCAGGGCCAGAGCAGGAGGCAGGGGAAGACAGGCTCCAGCCTCAAAGAGCTGGTGAGGACGCAGGGTTCCTGGCTGAGTGACAAGACTACAGACAATTATGGGAGAAACCAGGACGAGAAGGCTGAGGAATGATGACAAGTATCTCAGGGCCACTGAGAAACAAGGCAAGGGGTGTGTCGTGTCTTTGGAGAAATAAGGCAAAACGCCGATCTGAATATTGCTTCCTTTAGAGGAGAAATGTCACCAGGTGGTCCAGGCAGCATATCCATTGGAGAAATAAGGTGGTGTGGTGTTCTGTAGCTGTGTCCATGAAAAATAAGGCAGCAAGTGACTTGAGAATCATGTCCAATGGAGAAATAAGGTGGCGGGCATAGGGGTCAGTTTATGTATCATGTCCTTTGGAGAATGAGTAGAGCCACCAAGTGGGACCTCTCTCTTGGAGGCAGGAAAGTCCCCAGCATGGGTACACACTGAAAGTCCAGTGCAGCTGGAAACACAGGCCTCAAGCAGGGTAGCAGCTCCCTGGTCCTTGTGGTCAGGCTATTTCTTGCCCATCGTCTGCATTTCATGATGGGAAGAAGAGAGGGAAGAAACAACAGTAAATATCACAAGTTCTATTCCAGGACAAGGAGTGTCTCCAGTAGTGCCCACTGCCTGACTTCCCCAAGAATGGTGCCGTGGGCAACACCTTGACTGGGCTTCTGAGACTCACATTCTTGGTCTCTGTCCACTCCCTCATCTGAACAAACAGGGACCTGGCCTGTGCCCACCCTCCTTTTCCTATTCCTGGGCTCCACCCATTGTCAGGGCAAATGGCCTTGATCACTCTCTCACCAGGGGCTGCATCTGTGATTGGCCAGTTGGCCAGAGACTAGGCCCCAGGCTGTCTCATGCAGAAGCAGGACTGGGAATCTCACCACTTTGCACAGCCAGGCCACCTTCCCTAGAAACAGAGTTGACCATCTGCTCAATCCTCCTGCCTCATGTGGTCCATGACAACAGTGGGCGTCACTTACCTCCACCACCAGGCCCAAACTAGGCCCCAACTACTGTTACCAGGAACACTGACAGAGCAGCTGGGGCTTGTATCCCAACTAACACAAGGACCCCGGGTGCTCATCTCTACACTGTCTCAGAAGGGGGTAAATTAAGGCAACCCTTCCAGGGAGGGAGGCTCAGGTCCCCAGCAAACAACTCTCTCAGCCTCCCACATACAGATGCACGGATATCCAGATGCACAGACATGGAAGCACACAGACACCCAGGCGCACAGACACCCAGGCGCACAGACACCCAGGCGCACAGACACCCAGGCGCACAGACACCCAGGTGCACAGTCTCAGGCACATGTGTTCTTACCTTCTTTGTTCTCAGAGTGTTTCAGAGACCGCAGGGCTGTAAAAAAAGATGGAGCATGCTGAGAGAGGGGGACCGTGGGAAGTGTGGAGACAGGGGGGCAGCAGAGGGCAGAGGAACAGGAGCCAAGAAAGAAGCAGGGGCTAGAAGGACTGTGAGGAAGGGGCAGAGGTAGAGGCAGACGCTGAGAGTGTGGGGACACCACTGCATTATTAAGGCAGGAGCCGCAGGCTGCTGTCCCAAGCTGCACTGTGGCTTATCTGCACCACCTCTCTGGGCCTCAGTTTTCCGGATCTCTAGAACGGGGACAATCACACTGTCCACCAACATCTGCTATGATGTGAAAATGCACTCAGCCTGCTCCAGAGACAAGGGCAAAGCAGGGAGCTAGGAGAGGACTTGGCCTGTCTACAGCCAGCCCAAGGTGGGCCCAGGTCTGGGGCCTGCTGCACAACCCAGAGTAATCCTCTTATCCACCTTCTTCTCCCCTCTCTTCTCCCTCCCTTCTTCCACCAGCATCTCCCCCTGAGCATGAAAAATGAGGCCTGATCCCAGGGCTGTCTCCATGCCCTTCGGTGCCAGGTGATGAATCGGTGTGATTTATAGCTCTCCCCAGGCTGCCAATCTCCTGCTACTCCCTCTGTGGGGACATGAGGGGAACCATCCCAAAGGGCTCGGCAGGAATCTGCCTCTCCCCGCTCTGCTTCTCCTGGAATGGAACACAGAGAGTCCTGCCGTGGCTACAGTGCCTGTGAGTTGGCACCCAACCCTGGTGTGTATTCCCACAGCACTGTGTCCTTTGCCAACCACCTTCCTGTCTGTTCTAAAGAGAGCTTTACACCAGCCCTCTAGGGCCACTGCAGAGCCCTGGCATTGTGGTGGTTTAAAGCTCAGCTGCTAAACTGGTTGCTAATCAACTGGTTGGCAGTTCAAATCTACCAGCCACTCCTTGGAAACCCCACGGGGCAGTTCTACTCTGTCCTATAGGGTCACTATGAATCAGAATTGGCTTGATGGTACCTGACAACAACTAATGCCACCAGGGCAGGAGTCAGCCTGATCATTTCACAAATGAGAAAACCAAGGCCCAGAGGGACTAAGCATCCCCTTGCCAAAGTTACTGAGCCTCTAACTAGAATACTGCCTATTATTTGCCTAATAATAGGCCTCCAGTAGACTAACCCCTTACCAAGTGACAGGTACAGAATGAAGCACTTACATACATTATCTCATTTCACTTAACCCACATGACCTATGAAGGTAGGTCCTGTTACTATGCCCATTTTACAGATGAGGAAACTAAGGCTCAGAGAGACAAACTGAATTGCCCAAGACACTCAGGCTATATGACTCCAAAGTCTGTGCCCAGGACTTCCCTGATTTCTGAGCTTACACTGAGGAAGCCACCAGACTCCGGAGTGCAAGGCCACTCAAGGTGAACCAACTCTGCTGGCTGGGTAAAGGTAGGCAGGAGAAATGAAACACCACTTAGAAGAGAATCAGAGGAGATCCATCTTTAAGTCTGACTTGAGCACATAGGCGATTCTCTGGCTTGAGAGGCCTCAGGCCAGACAACACACTTTGATAGAATCTTAAAGCAAATCGGCCTCTCCACATTGCAGTGTCCTCTCTGTGTTCTTTGTGTGCTTTCCCCACATCATAAGGTCAGCTCCAAGTTCAGACTCACCTGTCTTAAAGCCTCCTCCATCCCCTTCCTGGTCCTCAGCCCCTGGGAGACAAGAAATATGAGTGAACAAAACTCTTCCTCAGCCACGCCTTCATCACTGAACTTCCCACCTGAGGTTGCAGCTAAGTAGGGCCTGAGCAGGCTTGAACTGTGTGGGCCAGTGCTGGATCCAGGATCAGAGCTCAAGACCAGCAGAGACTAGAAGAGATCCCTGCAGCAAAGCAAAAGGGCTCCCAGCCTAGAGATACAACCTAACTGGCCAATGACCCTCTACCTGCCTCAGTACCAACCCACCAACCCCATCACCTCATCCCTCCAGGTACCAACCCAGCCAGCCGTCACCTCCAACACATACAACCACTCACCTATCTATCCACTCACCCTTCCCCTGGTCCAGCTGGCTGTCGGCACACAGGTCCTCACCCAGCCGCCAACTGACCAGTCCTCTCTGTTCACACACACACCCCTTCCTGCCAGTTAGTTCGCTTTCAACCTCTGACTACTTATCTACTTTCATGCCTTTGTTTACCCATCAGGCATCCAGCAGCATCAACTTACCCCTACTACCAATGTCCACACATCTATCCACCACTCACTAGAGTTAACTCTGCTACCTACCAAGGCCAACTGACCCATCTACCAAAGTCACATCACCCCTCTATCAAGCGCCAAAGTCAGCTCATATGGATGCTTAGCCTAGCAAAGGGCACCTGCTTCAGAATCTGCCCACTGGGACGCATGTTCACATGCAGTGACACAAGACACTGAACACTCACAGCTGTATGGCTAAATTCCCATGTTCTATACCTGCTCTCTCCCACCCCACATGTGTTCACTGATACACACTCTCATTTGCACAGACACATTCATCCCCTTATCTCACCTCACCCTCACTTGCACATCCATCCACACACTCCCAGGAACGCTGAAAGCCACACACATCTTGCTATATGTGCGCGCGCGCGCGCGCACACACACACACACACACACACTGCAGCCCAATCTGCATACCCACACCCATCCCATCTTTTTGACACACATTGATGTTACAGGTACACCAACATGCCCAGGCATAGATTTGTGCGTGTGTGCACACATTCACTCACCTGCATCCTCCTCCTCACAGCTCTGTTTGATCTTCCGCCAGCACACAAAGGCCAGGGCCACCAGCAGTGCGACCAGACAGATGGAGAGCCCCACAGTCACCCACAGGGCCTCAGGGGGAAATGTCATAGGCTGCCCTAGAAGGGGATGTGAGGAGACTATCAGATGCTTGAGCCGCACTGACCTGAGGGCAGCACGTAAGACGTGAACAGGCCTGGGGCCCCAGCGCTCGCTGGGCTCCAGTGCTAAGAATACAGCTTGCTTACAATCCAAGGGTCCCTGTCCCATTCATCTGCATTCCTTCCAAACCCAGACAGAGCCTAGGCTGATGGACTTTCCCCAACCCTGGAAGGCTGCAGAGCCTGAAGATGAATGACGCTCAGGAACCTACGCTCTCCACTGACCTCAGAGTGCTAGCAGGAGGGAAGTGTAGCAGTTGACATGGGTAGCCAGCAGCACACACAAGAAATCCCTGGGGTCCCAGGATGGGGCTACTGCAGTTGGGGAGGGAGTCAGGGAGCTTGTCTCTATGTTCACTCCCAGGCTGGTTGGTGTTGGTGCCCAGGACTCAGGTCAGACTTCCACTCAACTAGTAAAGGACAGGGCTGGCCTCTAGATTTCAAGCCCAGTGCTCAGTGCATAAAGCCCCCTATAGTAGAAACTCCTTGCAGCCCAGTCAGCCTCGCTAACCTGCACCAGCTGTGGCAGTGTCCAGGCCAGACTCCTCAGAGTCTGAATCCCAGAATGCCTGATGAGACACAGAGCTCCCTGAAGCAAAATGCAGGCCAAGGGCTCCTAAGTAGGCCAGACCTGTGCTAACAGAAACAGGAGGGCAGCTGGTGGGAAGGAGGGGAAATTAGGCCGAGAGGCCAAAGTTGGATTCTGATCCTGACTCATCTACTCACTGCAGGAACTGGTGCCAGGGTCCACAGACCGCCATGGTGGGCTTAGGGAGGCCAGGGACCCTCACAATCACCCATATGCAATTGCACATGTGTCTGGGAGGAAGGTTCTTATCACTTATCCAATTTTCAAAGATGCCTCAGAGGATTCCGAACCACTGGACTATTCTGTGGCCTGGGGAAAACTCCATTTCTCTGGACCCGATCCCTTTCTGGGACCTGTACTTGGTAATACCAGCCTAAGCGAAAGCACTTTTCAGAATTTTTCATGTCATACAAATGCAAAGAATGACTATTATTTGTAATCAGTCACTTAAGTGTTTTATAAAAAGTGTTAGCTGCTTCCCCTATAGAAATGAGATAGGAGGGTGGAGAGGAGGGGACAGGAGCTGGTTGAATGCCTATGGGGAGTGAGCACAAGGTGGAAAGGAGTGTGCCGTCACGGGGTGGGGAGAGTAGCTGGAGTTGCATAGGGGTGTCTCTACAGAGTTTTACATGGCAAATTGACTTTGATTGTAAACTTCCATTTATCACAATAAAATATTATTTTTTGAAAAGTTAGCTGCTAAAGCAACTTAAAACAGGGATTTCTTTTAGGTGAGGAAACCCTCTCCCTGCTATCACACTTACACATGTGCTGCCCAGTAGGGCTGCTTATTAATTCAGCCCAGAGAGCAAATGATCACAAAGACCACCTGTGCTTCAAGCCTCCTCTCAGCTCACCACCATCCCCAGGAGGTCCTTCCTGGCCACTTCCAGACAGGCACCCATCTTCTTCCCTGAACTTCACAGCTCCTGTCGATCTCACCTCTTCCTGTGTTTTGTACTATTTCCCGGGAGCCCAGCATTTTCATCACCAGACCATGCAACAGTGTCTCGAGAGCAAGGAGACTTCTCAGAGCATCCAAGAATCCAGGGGAGGGGCTCCCATACTGACAGCAAGGACCCAAGGGGTCTCCAGGAAGGGGATGGGTTCACTCTTGGGCAGGAAATGGGCCAAGGGAACACAGCCTGGCAAGAAGGAAACACCCGGAACAGAAGGACTAAGCCATGAACTCATAGGATTGCAAGGGCACTGGCTCCAGGAGTGGGAGAACCATATAAGGCCCAAGGTGCACTCAATGGGAGAAGTAAATCAGGAACGAGACAGCGAGTCCTGAGGTTTGTGCAGAAGTTGGGGGCCAGGGATGAGGACTGCATGGGGTAGATGCACGGGTAGAAGCCAGGAAAGAGAAAGAGGAAAACTGGACAGACAAAACCAACTGTCCTAGCACCGTAGTGTGCAGGGCTGGTCTGGGAGAGCTGGGCTTGCCCGGGGGAAGGACTGAGGATCTAAGCTGACGAAGTACGGGCTAGGAGGCTATCGGGTCCAAACACGGATGAAGACTACCTCCTTTGGCTGGAATGTGGGTCCAAGCCCTGGCACCATGGTGTCCCCTGAGATGGTGTTTCTAGGCTAGGACCCTGGAAACACCAGCGTTTGAGGGTCTGGACAAATGGGCGACTGCTATCTAGCACTTGGCCACAAGGAGGCACCAGAGACAGCTCCAGGTATTCCAACTGCCGCCAAGATGGAACTCACCTCCTGCGTCCGAGGTCCTCATTGGCCCAGATTAGCAGGAGTCTGAGCGCCCATAGCTGTCTCTCTGGGCTTCAGATTCAAGTATTGCCCACCTGCACAGCAACACTTGCCCATTCCCTGGTGACACCACCACAGCCCTAGGACGCCCAGAGGAGGCTGCGCCCAGAGGAGGCTGCGCCCAGAGGAGGCTGCGCCCAGAGGAGGCTGCGCCCAGAGGAGGCTGCGCCCAGAGGAGGCTGCGCCCAGAGGAGGCTGCGCCCAGAGGAGGCTGCGCCCAGAGGAGGCTGCGCCCAGAGGAGGCTGCGCCCAGAGGAGGCTGCGCCCAGAGGAGGCTGCGCCCAGAGGAGGCTGCGCCCAGAGGAGGCTGCGCCCAGAGGAGGCTGCGCCCAGAGGAGGCTGCGCCCAGAGGAGGCTGCGCCCAGAGGAGGCTGCGCCCAGAGGAGGCTGCGCCCAGAGGAGGCTGCGCCCAGAGGAGGCTGCGCCCAGAGGAGGCTGCGCCCAGAGGAGGCTGCGCCCAGAGGAGGCTGCGCCCAGAGGAGGCTGCGCCCGGACCCAGCCCACGCCTTCACAATCCAGGCAAGTACTTTGTTCTCCATATAAGCACAAGTACCACCTAAGGCGCTCTTAGGAGGAAAATGTCATAAAATTTTCTTATCAGTCATCAAGGACTTTTTGCCGGGGGAGAGTCTGAAACACCCAAAATGTGTAAAAGCGATTTTTAAAGTCCTTTGAGCAAACAATAATAACCAAACCCACTGTCGATTCTGACGCCCCCCCCCCAAAAACACAAAATGAAACCTGCTGTTGTCGAGTCACTTTCTACTCATAGTGACTCTATAGGACGGAGTAGAACTGCCCCATAGTTTCCAAGGAGCGCCTGGTGGATTTGAACTGCTGACCCTTTGGTTAGCAGCTGTGGCCCTGAACCACTGTGCCACCAGTGCGACTGATCTTGAGAAAAGGACACCATTCCCAGTTGTCCCTCTGCTGCCTCACCTGCGATGGTGACAGAGCCGTGGGCGTCCTGTCGCAGCACGGGGTTGCGGACTAGGCAGCTGTAGGTGCCATTGGCACCCAGCACTACCCTCAGCACGCTGCGCACGTCGAACAAGCCCTGCTCGTTGGCTATCTGAGATGTGGTCACATTGCTAGTCAGCGGCGCCCCCTGGCCGTCCTTCCAGAACACCTCGGCCTCAGGGTAGCCCCGGTAGCTGGAGCACGTGATGGTCACTGTGTCCCCAGGACGCAGGTCCTTGTTGGGCTCCAAGGTCATACTGGGTTTTGAGTAGGGAGCTGCAGGTGGCAGAGCGCAGAGGTTAAGAGTGGAGCAAGGGGCAATAGAGGTGCAGTGAGGAAAAAGGGTTCCTGGGGCTGTGGATGCAATTCGTCAGCCCTGGGGTTTTGGATCTGGGGCCAGTAGTGGGCATTGGGTCTAGGGCCACCGGGTATCTGAGGGTTGTAGGATAGCGAGGGTGCTCCCTCCTTCTGCGCGCTCACCTGCCACCTGCAGGCTGACCGCGGCACTGCCGAAGTCGCGGATGCTCACAAAGCAGGTAAAGCTGCCCTCGTCCGTCACGCGCACGCGCTGTAGCCTCAGGGACGCGTTGCCCTGCGCTAGCTGGTCCGGGAAGAGCGCTGTGCGGTTGGCATAGGCGCTGCCCTGGTCGCGGCCCTCGGCGAAGCTGTGCACCAGCTGCTTAGTGTCTGTCAGCTGCCAGATGAGGTTGAGCTGCGCCAGGCTGAAGTCGGGCTCGGGTGAGAAGGAGCAGCGCAGAGTGGCATCCGTGCCCACCAGGGCCACCACCGGGTCTTCAGGGACCTGGATCTCTACCGCGCCTGGGGGCGGGAACGGAGGGTCGGGTAGTGCTCAGCGTCACCACTCTGCCACCTCTCAGACCTCTTACCCTCATCAACTGCCCAGGCGCTGCAGCCTACTCCCATTTCTTTCTCAGACCCCCAAACAAACTGAGTTTTAGGACTCTTAAGACATGGATTCTCCCTAGACAAGAATCCAGCAGGCTGGCGTGGGCCTGACAAGGTCCATGTTCTGGTGCCAGGCCTGGGGCGGTGTGACCCTCAGGGGCTCTGGGCCTCTGTAAAGTAACCTTCCCTTCCCTGCAGGGTCTCTTTCCCTGTTTCTCCACCTATGTCTTCTTTCCGAGGTTTCTGCAACCCTGGGGTTGGGAGAAGGCCTGAGATCATCTCTCCTTCCGCCCACTGTGTTTAGTTCTCCCGTTCTCTCTACTAGGCCTGTCCCTGTTCTAGGAGGCTGAAGGTGGGGAACTAGATTTGAACCCCAGGCGCCTGCTAGCAGAAGCAGAACCACCCTCCCTCAGATGGGCATTTAAGAAAGAAAAAAAATCAAGAAAACCTGTGGGGCTTCTGTGGGGCATGGTGGTGACGGAGCCGTGGGCGTCCTGTCGCAGCACCGGGTTGCGCACCAGGCAACTGTAGGTTCCGTTGGCACTCAGTACCACCCTCAGCACGCTGCGCACGTCGAACAGGCCCTGCTCGTTGGCTATCTGGGATGTGGTCACATTGCTGGTCAGCGGCGCCCCCTGGCCGTCCTTCCAGAACACCTCGGCCTCAGGGTAGCCCCGGTAGCTGGAGCACGTGATGGTCACCGTGTCCCCAGGCCGCAGGTCCTTCTTGGGGTCTAGGGTCATACTGGGTTTCGAGTAGGGAGCTGCAGGTGGCAGAGCGCAGGGGTCAAAGGTAGAGAAAGAGGCAAGGGAGGCGCAGTGAAGGGAAAGGGTTTCTGGGGCTGTAGAAGCAATTAATCGCCACAGGGGCTTGGATCTGGGGTTAGCGGTGCACAGCGGGTCAGGGGCTGCAGAGTATTTGAGGGTGGTAGGATCTGGGAGGAGACCTGATGGTGCCGTGGTGGTTAAGTGCTAGTCTGCTAACCAAAAGGCTGGCAATTCCAGTCCCCCAGCCGCTCCTTGGAAACCCTAGGGGGCAGTTCTACTCTGTCCTATAGGGTTGCTAGGATCCCCCCATGGGTTCAGTTTTGTCCTGTTTTGGAGGATGAGGCGGCGGTCCCTCCCTCTGCGCGCTCACCTGCCACCTGCAGGCTGACCGCGGCACTGCCGAAGTCGCGGATGCTCACAAAGCAGGTAAAGCTGCCCTCGTCCGTCACGCGCACGCGCTGTAGCCTCAGGGACGCGTTGCCCTGCGCTAGCTGGTCCGGGAAGAGCGCTGTGCGGTTGGCATAGGCGCTGCCCTGGTCGCGGCCCTCCGCGAAGCTGTGCACCAGCTGTCTAGTGTCTGTCAGCTGCCAGATGAGGTTGAGCTGCGCCAGGCTGAAGTCGGGCTCGGGTGAGAAGGAGCAGTGCAGAGTGGCATCCGTGCCCACCAGGGCCACCACCGGGTCTTTAGGGACCTGGACCTCCAGGGCGCCTGGGGGCAGGAACGGAGGGGCCGGGCGATGAGGAGGGGCGAGGAAACTCAGGCCACTTCCTCCCCTCCCCCTTCGCCAGTTAACCCCTGGGTTTGTAAACCCCTCCTTTTAGGACTGAGACCCAGAAGTGAGTGCCTATGATTCTCATTCATTCATTCATTCTTTCAATGAGAATATAGTGACAACTTATGATGGTATGTTGAAATGCACCAGAGAACAAGCCCTACAGGGTTTACATTTTAATGGGAGTTAACATTTTTTATGGGGTTTTAATCAGGCCTGGGCTGGGTTTTTTTTTAAAAAAAACAAAAAACAAAAAACTAGCACACACACAAACTAGCACACAAATGTCCGTTGTGTGATTAAAGGTATAAGGGGAGAAAACAAGCTAAGAGATTAGAAAGGAGTGCTGTAGCCTTTCAAAACTCTGGTAGCTATTTTAAGCTGTCTGTGTTGCTTGCAGGAAACCTAGTTGCCTAGTGTTTAAATGTGACAGCTGCTAGCCAAAGAGTCGGCAGTTCAAATCTGCCAGGTGCTCTTTGGGACCTCTGTGGGACAGTTCTGTCTGTAGGGTCACAATGAGTTTCTTAACGTTGTTTGACATTTTCCCCATAAGTATATATTATTTTAATGAATTGAGAAGATGGGAGTTTCTAGAGAAGTACACACCAAAATGCAGAAAGGCTTTTCTCTGTGTAAGACAGTATTACAAGTACTTTTCAAAGAACTTATTTCTTGCGTTTTGTTTTCCTAAGCAAAGATGAGTTTTTTATACAAAAAAAGAGAGGCCTACTTTAAATATGGCCAGCAGGAATGCATGCCCCTTCTGAAGACATGACGTTAAGCAGAGATTTAAAGAGAATGAAAAAGAGCTGGACATACAAAGAGCTGGATAAGAGTGTTCCTGGCAGAGGGAACAGCAGGTGGGAAGGCCCAGAGATCCTGAGAGCTCCACTGTGTATCTGAATGGGAAGGCCTTATACGACCAGGGAGGGAGTTTAGGGTTTAATTCTGCATGCAGTGGGGGTTTTAATCAGGCCTGATCTGGGTTTAGAAAAAAATGCTATTGAGTAGATTCCAACTGACAGTGACCCTAAAGGTCAGAGGAGAGTTTCCCTTTAGGGTTTCCAAAGAGAGGCTGGTGGGTTCAAATTGGTAGCCTTTTGGTTAGCAGCTGTAGCTCTTAACAACTGGGCCATCATTCTTTTTTTTTTAAAAAAAAAATTGTGTTTTAAGTGAAACTTTACAATCCAAGTCAGTTTGCCATACAAAAACTTACACACACATTGCTGTGTAACTCTTAGCTACATTCCCCGTGCTGTGACAGCACACACCTCTTTTCTACTCAGTATTTTGCATGTCAATTTAGCTAGCTCCTGTCCCTCTCTACCCTCTCATCTTGCCTCTAGACAGGAGCTGCCTAGTTAGTCTCACGGATTCACTTAAGCTGAGAAGCACGCTCTGCCAGTATCACTTTATGTCTTATAGTCCAGTCCCATCTTTGTCTGAAGAGTTGGCTTTGGGAATGGTTTCAGTTCTGGGCTAATAGAGTCCAGGGTGTGCCACCATTCTTAAAACACATTGTGGTTTCTCTGTAGAGACCACATTATAGCAGGGTAGGGGGGAAACTAAGGGGCTCAATTAGGTTATTTCAGTGGTTCCTGTAAGAAGTGGTGGCAGCTAGGCTTTGGAAGGCAGCAGTGAAAGACAAAATGAGACAGACTCAGAATTCATTTAGGAGGGAGTATCCACCCAAATTGCTGATGGATAGAAGGTGAGGGAAGTGCAGAAGCATGAAGCCCAGCATCCTAGGATCAGTTCCATTCCCAGAGCTCAGGCCCCAAGAGAAACACCTACCCTACTCAGGGTAGGTTCCCTTTCCCCCACCCACCCCTGCCCTTTCTCCTGTGCACACACCCAGTCACCTCTGCCTCCATTCTATCTCTTCTTTTAGAGCCCTAGAAAGTTCTGCAGGGGTCCCTGATAGACTCCTTTCGGGACAGAGGTATCTCCCACCCTGGCACTACCATTTGTGGGTAATGGTCAGATTGACTGTATGCTTTAGACATTAGTAAAGTGGCACACTCAAGAAGTATGAAGATCAAACAGTTTCGTAAAAAAGAAAAAACTAGCTGACTGTAGTGCCTATGAAAGTTTCCTTACATTTATAAAAATGGAGCATTTATTTTAAGAGGTCCAACAAGTCCACAAATTCAGTTTTTCTAAGTGCTACATACCTCACTGCTGAATATCACTATGTTAACCTTAAAAGTACTCTCCTTGGGAAGCTATGCACTAATGCCAGTGCCTAGTCCACCCTTTAAAGCAATTTTGGAACTCTTTCTGGAATGGCCATTGCACATGGGGCAAGGTAGCAAGTTTGTAAACTTCATTGCACAGTTGTCATGTGAGGGAGTTTTTAGCCAAGTAAACAAATAACTGTATTGGGACACCCTACCTACTTACCTGATCTGGCCTCCATTGATTTATTTCTTCATCCAAAGATAAAGGAAATATTGAAAGAAAGACATTTGGATGACATTCAGGACATCAAGAATAATACAATGACAGCTCTGTTAGCCATTCCAGAAAAAGAGTGCCAAACTTGCTTTGAAGGGTGGACTAGGTGCTGGTGTTGGTGCATAGCTTCCCAGGGGGAGTACTTGGAAGTTGACCATAGTGATATTCAGCAGTGAGATATGTAGTACTTTTTCTATGCCATACAGTTGGCATTTCTATTGTGACCTACACACAAGGTCACTACCTTTGCAGTGTGTGGAGGTCTCTAAAGCTCTGAAGCTGGCCTGGTTCTCTTGCTGCAGTTCCAAGTATCCCAGAGGGTCCCCTTTAGTGTGGCCTTGGGGGATGAAACCTGGGGCTACATCCAGACAAAGCTTTTTCTCTTTCCAGAGAAGTCAGAGGAATCGGGCAGAGATGTCCAGCATCGCCCCTTTGTGGCCACAAGATGGTGCCAAATACTCAGCTTTATCTTTCCCAGGGATGAAGACATTCTCCAAGAGATGTTGAATAGGATTTGAAATACAATGAGAATATTATTATTAAAGCAGCTACCCTGACTGAATGCTTTCTAGATGCCAGCGCTATGTGGGAAGACTTCCATCATTTATTCAGCATGGTTATACTGAGGCTAGACCCTGCTCTTTCAGCAGGCGGAGGTGGGCAATAAGCAAGTAAAGGCATGCCAGGCAGAGGTGAATGCTAGCAAGAAAGAAGGTCCACTATGGGGAGGGCTACGGGATGAGCTGCTATTTTATACCAGGTGGCCGGGAAAGCCTTGCGACCAAAACCAAACCTGCTGCTGTGGAGTTGTTTCTGACTCATTGGAACCCTATAGGACAGAGTAGAACTGCTCCACTGAGTTTCTAAAAAGCACCTGGTAGATTCAAATAGGTGACCTTTTGGTTAGCAGCCATAGCGCTTAACCACGCTACCACCAGAGTTTCCAAGCTTCCCTAAGGAGGTGACGTTTATGCAAAGACCTGATCAAAGTAAGTGGTTAAGTCTTGTAGATGTCTGCTGACAGAAAGTTCCAGGCAGAGGGAACAGTAGGTGCAAAGACTCTTAGGAGGGAGCCTGATAGAATGTTCAAGAAACAGCATTGTCATGTTTACTGTTCCCAATTCCATAGAGTTTGACTGCATTATGATTATTGTTATTAAATGCCATCACATCAGCCCCCTACTTTGGGTGACACCTTTGAATTATGGTATTGAAGAAGAATACTGAATTTACCACAGACTGCTAAAAGAACAAACAGATCTGTCCTGGAAGAACTGCATCCCGAATGCTCCTTGGAAGCAAGGATGGAGAGACTGTGTTTTACATATTTTGAACATGTAGTCAGGAGGGCTCAATGCCTGGAGAAGGATACCGTGCTTGGTCGAGTGGAGGGCCAGCAGAAAAGAGGAAGACCCTCAACAAGATGGACTGACACAGTGGCTACAACAGTGGGCTTAAGCATAAAAATGATTGTGGGCATGGGGCAGGACTGGGCAGTGTTTTGTTCTGTTGTGCACAGGGTCACTGTGAGTCAGAACTGATGGCACCTACCAACAGCAACGTGTACAACAGAATGAAATGCTTCCTGGCCAATCCCATGAGCACTTGCAGGTCAGACCATTGTGATCCACAGGTTTCCATTGGCTGGTTTTTGAATGTAGGTCACCAGGCCTTTCTTCCTACTGTCTTAGTCTAGAAGCTCTGCAGAAACCTGTTAAGCTTCAAAGCAACATGCAAGCCTCCAGTGACAGATGAATGGTTGCTGCATTGGTCAGGAATTGAACCTGCGTCTCCTGCACAGAAGGTGTAGATTCTGCCATTGAACCACCACTGCCCCGTCTACCATGATTACCATTTTATAACAGAAGAATCCGAGGCTAAGAAAGGTTACCTACTGAATCCCAGTGGTGGAAATAAGTATGGACAGGGCACAGGCCCCAGCCCTCCTAGAGATGGCTTGGCAGGATCCCTGTAGGAGTGGGAGCCCCCCTCCTTTCTCACATGTTCGCTGTCCCTCCCCCTCCCTGCCCCTCACCTGTGAGGCAGAACCACAGGGCTCCCAGGGCTGCGGCCACACGCGTACCCATGCCCAGGCTGCCTCGCTGACACCAAGTCTTCTGGTGAGGCAGCTGACAGCTGGGATCTCCGTGGTGGATGGCTGCCCCTGCTGCAAGGAAGAGGAAGTAAGACCTTTGTCTCTAAAGGTCCTCCCGGGGCCCCTCCCACCTCTTCCCCACTGGACGAGGCTACACCGGCCCACTGGGAGGTCCTCCTTCTCACCCTCCCTTGGGCCTCCCACACTCCGCAGGCTCCCTGCTGGGAGGTCTTTATAAGAGATGCAAGCAGGAGGGAGTTGAGTTCCTGGGGAGGCTGGGACCCACCCTTTCAGCCCAAAGAGGCTGGTGTACACACGTAAGGAAGAGGAGGCAAGGTGGCAAATAAAGGCCAGGTTGGCAAGTTCAAGGCCTGCTCCTGGGGTTGGACTGTTTGCAGATTAGTTTGGCTGGAGACAACAACCAGTAAGGGAATGTAGGAACTGAGGCTGGAGCTGGACTTAAAGACAGGGGTCTGAACTTTATCCTAAAACCAGCTGGGAGCCACTGAAGGTTCTTGAGCAGGGGGAATGATAAGGTCAAACTTACTCTCGTGAAGATTAATCTGGCAGCATCTGCAGGATAAATGAAAAGCCTAGGCAGAAGAAACAAGGTAGGCCTGGGTAAGCATGACAGCATTTGGGGACATGGGGAGAAACAAAGAGAGCAGTCAAGGTACCCATAGTCTGGAGCCCCACTGACCAGCTAGGGTGTTCCTAGAGATAGAGAACACAGAAGCACTCAGAGTAGGGTGTGTGAAGTTAGCATATTTGTGCAGAAACTTCCAGGGAAGACTTCCCAGAGGCAGCTGGAGGTAGGAGTGTGGGCTCCAGACAGAGAGGACATTTGCTAGTTTAATGCAAGGGTAGTCAGATGTGGGAGAGACCAGCCCTGGGCTGACTCCTCAACACTGGCATCTGGGCTGAATGGGAGGTGGCTCTGTGGCCACTGGTCAGGCCTGAGCCAGGGAACCCAGCCCTCCCTGGATGCAGCTCTGCTTTTAATCCTGGCTGTCTTCCAGGTGGCAGCCCCCAGGTGTCTGACTGGCAGACAGCACACACTTTTCCGTGTGTCCCACACTGGGATAATCACTCATGCCACATCCTGATCCAGCCACATGACGCTTACTGATCATCCAGAATACACATGATGTCATATCCTCATGACTGCCCTGGGACATGGGCCAGGCAACTTGGTCCCATTTTTTTTGTAGGAGAAAAAAAAATTACGAACCAGATAAAGGACATGACTTCATACATGTCATGTAATTTGCTAGTTAGCAGAGTTGGGAAGAGCTCAGGTCCCCAGTCTCCTACCACACCTTTCTGCTCCTCCACAGAGCAAATTGCATCAATAGCCCTTAGCATCACTTCTGGTCACCTGTACCCAACCTCAACCCCTCCTATTTCAGCCAAGCACCCACTACACACACACACCCAGCAGCTGGGCTATGGGACTCCCTGTCTCTCAGCCAAGCCAAATGCATCCTGCCCGGCAACCCCCGTCGCCCCAGCTGTCTGTGGGGAAACCCTCCTTGGCTACTTCCTCCCCAGACGCTTCCGCTCCAATGAGCAGCCTCAAAGTCTGGCCACCTGCTGAGTCAGCAGACTTTTCACTCTATTCATAAAGGCATCCCTGGCAGGCACCCACATCCTGCCCTATGAGGGCCCCCACGGTCCACAAGAAAACTCAGCCCCTTGGGGCAGCCTAACATGCCTGCCCGCCACCGCAGGAGGGGCTAAGGATGAAGGAGCTTCCAGATTCCATGTCTCCCTTCCTGTCTTTCAACCCCAGGTGGAACCAAAGCCTGTCTGTCCTTCTTCGGCCACTTCTCTCAACCTCCCCACTGCTGCCCACGGCTACCAGGTCCCACACTGACCTGTGCTCACTGGGTTCCCCTGACCCTCTGTGAGCCTACCTACTGACCCCGCTATCTCACTCCTTCCCTGCTAACACTTCTCTAAGGTGCTTTGTCTTAGGACCTAAGAAAAGCATCTGCTCATGTTCCTCCCCTGCTCAAGAATCTCCCATGGCTCCCCATTCACTACAAAAGTAAACCCACATTCCTTTGCCTGGCACTCAGGACCCTTCTAGTGACTGGTTCTTCCATACATAAAGCTAATTCCTGCCACTGGATTCTGCCACCCTGTAAATGTAGGGGGTATCAAGGAGCACCTCTCTCCTGAGCAGACCGACCAGGGCTCCCTGAAGGCCCAGCCGTCCTTCCCTCCAGAGAGGGAATGAGGCAGTTCCCAAGGGTAGGCATTGGGCTTGCTCTCCATTGATTTCTCTGCTAGATTCTTGGCCCTTATTGGGGCCCACCCTCACAGTCTACCCTAGAGAGGAGAATCCTGCCAGGCCAGAACTTGAGAATTCTATAGCATCAAGGGACTTCTAGCCCAACAACTGAGAGCAGGAGAGAGAAACACATCCCAGAGACCAGGAGCTGCCCAGAGAGTGGGAGGTGGCCTGAGAAAGGAATCATTGCCCATCTGGACAGACAGATGGCCTGGTATACACAGCCACATGAGGGCACATGACTTCACGATGCAAACACACCACCCCAGCCCACCCTTCCTGTGGAGGGGAATTCTCAGCCCCAGGGGGACCAGCCCTGGGGTCAGCATGTGCCACCCCTCCCAGTGAGTCACCAGCCAGCCTTCCCTCCCCTCCCTCTCCCTGAGTCCCAGCCCCATGTGAGAACCCCAGGAGCCCTGCCAGGAAAGACTACAGAGCACAGAAGGGAGGAGGCCACCCTTGGCCTGAGGTGCAACAGGGATGCACAGAAAAGCCAGCCCCTTAGGGCTGCCTAACAGGCCTGCCCGCCACCGCGGGAGGGGCTAGGGATGAAGAAGCTTCCTGATTCTGTGTCTCCCTTCCTGTCTTTCAACCCCAGGTGGAACCAAAGCCTGTCTGTCTACCCCGGGCCACCTCGGTCACCCTCCCTGCTGCTGCCCACGCCTACCGTGTCCCACCCTGACCTGTGCTCACCCAGTTTCCCTGACCCTCTGCAAGCCTGCTTACTCCTCCCTCACAACCATATCCTCAGCCCACATCCTCCTCACCCTGGCTTTCTCCCAATCCCTGCAGAGGCTGCTTACGTACTGCTTCCCACGGAAGAGACAAGAAACAGCAGAGAGACATGGAGTTCCAAAAACCCCAGTTAAGCCCCGGGATCCAGCTACACCTGAAGCAAGCTGCACACTTAGACTGCCCGGATACTTGACCCAATCATGTTTTTCCCCTTATGCTAGTTAGAGTTCAATTTCTACACTGAGACCAGTTGGATCTCAATGGAACTGCCTTTGTTTTTCCATGTCTCGCAAGTTTTCCACCTTTGACAGGGTGCAGGCTGACCACTTTTCTGTCACTCTTTGTTAGTGGAAAATATTTAAATTTTCCTTCTCTGGTATGTTTCTGCCTTACATGGGTTCCCAGCTTTCATGGGTTGTACTGTATTACCTGCAACTGAAAGAGTTCTCAAATTTACATTTATTCACGTATCCAGTAGATCATCTAACTCTTGCCTGGGGCAGGCAGTGGGGACAAAGAGACGAATAAGCTGTATGTCTGTCCTCAAGGACCATGCATTCCACTAGGGATGATGGACATTCACACAAAACACTGCAGCTCAGTACAGTATATGACATAAGGTACAGTGAGGGCTACTTGAGGCACCTCAGAGAAAAGGTAACCCCAAAGCCGAGTCCTGAAAAATGATAAGCATCTCCCCAGCCCCGAGAGGCATGTCCTCCTGGTGTTGCCTGTCTGTGTCTCAGCCCAATTGCCTTGAAATGGTAGAAAGTGAGCCCAAAGTTTGGGGTCTAGTCCCAGCTCTGCTATTTTGCTGTCTGATCTTAAGCAGGTGACTGTGATTTCCCTTCGTTGAGTCCAGTGTTTCCATACATAAAAGAGGAGCTTTGCTGGACACTCTCAGAACTTCATTAGTTTCTTAAGCTTTCACATACCATATCCTTCAAGTTTAGCCAATCAGTTGCCATGCATGCCACAGTGAAATGTACAAAGTGACTGTGGCAGTGGCCGCTAGTTTTCCCCTTACACTCATTCTCCCCCAATTCCGTAGAATTTTTAGATAGGATATGGCCCCTCAGCTAAAGTCTATAGATCCTAGCCTCCCTTGCAGCTGGGTGTGGACATATTCTGGTTAATAGGACGTGGGAGAAACCAATGTGTACAACTTTCAGGTCACTCCTTAAGAACAGGGAGCAACCCTCTCCCTCCTTCCCCTTTCCATTGGCTGGAACACAGATCTGGTGAGCCATGGGGACCACACTGTCAAAGCTAATACCATAGAGACTGCAGAGCAGTGAGACAGAAGGACCCTAAGGACTCACCATCTGAACTCACTAATATAGGGAACCATTCTCTTAACTTTAAAAGAATGAAATACATAGGAATAATTTTAACCAGGGAAGCAAAAGACTCGTACACTTAAACCTAAAAACACTGCTGAAAGAAATTAAAAAAGATCTTGAAAAATGGAAAGGTATCTCATGTTCATGAATTGGACTATTTACTATTGTGAAGATAGCGGTGCTACCCAAAGCAATCTACAGATCCCTATCAAAATTCCAGCAGCTTGTTTTTGCAGAAATTCCATCTGAATTTCCTCAAATTCAGATGGAATCCAAAGAGACTCCAAATAGCCAAAACAATCTTGAAGTACAATGTAGGAGAACCTACATGTCCTGATTTCAAAATGTACTACAAAGCTATAGTCTAAGGAGACACAGACTGGTATGGTACAAGGATAGACATTTAGACCAATGGAATAGAATTGAGAATCCAGAAATAAACCTACATATCCATGGGCAATTAATTTTTGACAAAGATGCCAAGTTCATACAAGGGGGAAGAATAGTCTTTTCAACAAATGGAACTGGGACATTGGTATCATCAAATGGAAAAGAATGAAGTTGGACCTCACTTTATATACAAAAATTAACTCAAAATGAATGCATGAATGAGCTAAGTATAAGAGTTAAACTCACAAAAATCTTAGAGGAAAACACAGAAGCTTCAAGATCATGTTTTTGACAATGGATTTTTAGACATAGCACCAAAAGTCTGAGCAATAAAAGATGAAATAGATAAATTGGGCTTCATCAAAATAAAACCTTTGGGGACATCAAAGGACTTAATTAAGAAAAGTGAAGAGACAACCTACAGAATGAGAGAAAATATTTGCTAACTATATGTCTGATCAGGGTTTGACATCCAGGACATATAAAACCATTCATGTTCAGTCGATTCCAATTTGTAGCAACCCTATAGACAGAGTAGAACTGCCCGATGGAATTTCCAAGGAGCACCCAGACAGTTTGAAATGCCCACCTTCTCGTTTGCAGCTGTGGCTCTTAACCATTCCCACACCACCAGGGTTTCCGTAACATATAAAGTACTCCTGTAATTCAACAGAAAAAGAAAAACAAAACAAACCCAATGCCATTGGGTTCTAATTCTAACTCATAGCAACCTCTACAGGAGAGAGTAGAACTGACTCACAGAGTTTCCAAGTAGCTCCTGGTGAATTCCCACTGTCACCGTCTTGGTTAGCAGCTGTAGCACTTTTAACTACTATGCCACAAGAGAAACATAACTGAATTAAAAGTGGGCAAAAAATTTAAATAGAAATTCCTCTAAAAGATGATATACAGATGACCACTAAGCACAAAAAAAGATGTTCAGCGTCACTGGTTATCATTGTTGTTATGTGCCGTTGAGTCAGTTCCAGCTCACAGTGACCATATGTACAATGGAACAAAACACTGCTAGGTTAAGCTACATCATCCTCACAGTTGTTGATATGTTTGATCCTGTTGCAGCCAATGTGTCAATCCATCCTCACTGACTCTACATTACCAAGTAAGATGGCCTTCTCCAAGGACTGGTCCCTCCTGACAGTGGGTCCAAGGCATATGAGACCAAGTCTCACCATCCTGTTTCTAAGCAGCATTCTAGCTATACTTCCTGCAAAATGGATTTGTTCATTCTTCCGGAAGTCTACGGTACATTCAATATTCTTCTCCAACCATAGTTCAAAGGCATCGATTTTTCCTTGGTCTTCCTTATTCATTGTCCAGCTTTTGCGTATATAGGAGGTGGTTGAAAATATGGCTTGGGTCAAGTACACCTTAGTCCTCAAAGTGACATCTTGGCTTTTTAACACTTGAAAGAAGTCATTTTAACATTTGAAAGAGATCTGCCCAATGCAATGCAATTGTTTGATTTCTTGAGGATTGCTTCCTTGGGCATTGGATCTAAGTAAAATTAAATCTCTGACAATTTCTTTCTTTTCTCCATTTATCATGATGTTGCTTATTGGTCTAGTTGTGAGGATTTTTGTTTCTTTATGTTGAGGTGTAATCCACACTGAAGGCTGTAGTCTTTGATCTTCATCAGTAAGTGCATTAAGTCCTCTTCACTTTCACCAAGCAAGGTTGTGTCATCTGTATAACTCAGGTTGTTAATGAGTCTTCCTCTAATCCTGACACCTTGTTATTTTTCATATAGTCCAGCTTCTTAGATCCTATGTTCTGCATACGAACTAAATAAGTACAGTCTAACACACACCTTGTTCTGCCTGAAAGACGGGCTCTTGGTCTATAAACTGGCTCCACACAAGCACATTTACTAAGTGTTCTGGGATTTCCATTTTTTGCATGCACACAGTTGCATCCTTTGGCATAGTCAATGAAACACAGGCAAACTTCTTTCTGGTATTGTCTGTTTTCAGCCAAGACCCATCTGACATCAGCAGTGATATCCTTGATTCCATAACTTCTTCTAAATCTTCTAAATAAAACTTGAATTTCTGGTAGTTCCCTATTGGTGTACTGCTGCAACAGTTTTGTAATTACTTTCAGCAAAATTTTACTTGTATGTGATATTACTGATATTGTTAGGTAATTTCTGCATTGTGGTGGATCACCTTTCCTTTGAATGGGCACAAATATGGATCTTTTCCAGTTGGTTGCCAGGTAACTGTCTCCCAAATTTCTTGGCATAGATAAGAGAGCACCTCCAACACTACATGTATTCATTGAGATATCTCGGTGTATTCTGTCAACCCCTGGAGCCTTGTTCTCCACCAATGCCTTCAGTGCAGCTTAGACTTCTTCCTTTAACACCATTGGTTTTTGATCCTATGCTATTTCTTGAAATGGTTGAATATTGACCGGTTCTTTTGGTACAGTGACTCCGTGTATTCCTTGCATTTTCTTTTGATGCTTCCTGCATTGTTTAGTATTTTGCCTCTGGGGTAAAAAGAAACAAAACCCATTGTCATCAAAGTAATTCCAACTCATAGTGATCTTACAGGACGGAGAACAGCCCCACAGGGTTCTGAAGAAGTGGCTGGTAGATTCAAACTGGTGTTCGAATATTTTCTTCAGTTCTTTCAGCTTAAGCAATGCTGACTGTGTACTTCTCTTTTGATTTTCTCCAGATCTTTGCACAATCATTATAATACTTTGTCTTCTTGAACTGCCATTTGAAATCTTCTGTTCAGCTCTTTTACAAAATTATTTCTTCCATTCCATTTAGTTACTCTACATTTAAGAGCAAGTTTCAGAGACTCTTCTGACATCGATTTTGGTATTTTCTCTCTTTCCTGTCTTTTTAATGATCTTTTGTTTTCTTTAAATATGATATCCTTGATGTCATTCTACAACTTGTCTGGTCTTCAATCATTATCATTCAGTGTGTCAAATCCATTCTTGAGATGGTTTCTAAATTTAGGTGGGATATACTTCAGTTCGTACTTTGGCCCTTGTCAACCTGTTTGAATTTTCTCCGACTTCAGCTTGAACTTGCATATGATCTGATGGCTTGTTCTGAACTCAGCCCCTGCCCTTGTTCTGACTGATGATATTGAGCTTATGTCTTCTACCCACTGCCAACAAGTCAATCCTGACTCTTAGTAATGCCATAGGGTTTCCAAGACTGTAAATCTATGACATACAAATTTCAGTGTTCATTAAAGAGTCTGACTGGAACACAGACACACCCCTTCATCTGCATATTGTTTACAGCTTTTTTATTATGCCAAGAGGGCAGTATCAAGTAGCTGCAACAGGTGGTATGGTCCACACGGTCTAAAATGTTTACTATCAGATCCTTTACAGAAGAAGGTTGTCAATCACTGATATATCTTAACCCTTCCTGTCTCTCACCATCTCTGCTTCTATCCCTGGTTTTGTAAGTGTTGTCTGGGCAACTACAAAGACCTCCTCATTGGTCTCCCCACTTTTTCTCTTGCCTCCTTCCAAATTCTGTATTCTATGTATATTACACACAGTGGCCACAACACTCAGTTTAAAAACATTAATCATGTTACCACCCCTTTCCCAACCCTCAACACTGAATCCTAGAAATATAACATAAAAAACTATGAAGATCATGGACAAAAACCAATAGAGGCAACACTAGGAGCCCTAATACATGGGATAAACAGAATATAAAACCTTACTAACAATGCAAAAACACCAGAAGAGAAACTAAACAACTGGGAGCTCTTCAAGAGCAAACACACTCATCAAAAAATTTCTCCAAAAGAGTGAGAAAACAACCTACAGACTGGGAAAAGAAACCGGCTACAACATATTAGATCAAGGTCTAATCTCTAAAATCTACAAGACAGTGCAAAACTTCAACAACAAAAAGATAATTAACTCATTTAAAAAATGGGCAAAGGATGTGAACAGATACCTTACATTCAGGTGGCTAACAGATACATAAGGAGATGCTCATGATCACTAGTCATTAGAGAAATGCAAATCACAACTACAATGAAGCGCCATCTCACGGCAACAAAGTTGGCATTAATCCAAAAACACAATATAATGAATGTTGGAGGGGCTATGGAGAGACTGCAATACTTATACACTGCTAGTGGGAATGTAAAATGGTACAACCACTTTGGAAACTAATTTGATGCTTCCTTAAAAAGCTATAAATAGAAGTACCACCAGATCCAGCAATATCTCTCCTTGACATATACCCTAGAGAAATAAGAGCTGTCACATGAATAAATGCACACCCATGTTCAGTGCAGCACTGTTCATGATAGTAAAAAAGATGGAACAACATAGGTGCCCATCACTGGACAAATGAATAACCAAGTTATGGTACATTCACACAATGGAATATTACACAATGATAAAGAACAATGATGAGTCCACAAAACGTCTCACATGAATAAATCTGGAAGGCATTATGCTGAGTGAAATCAGTCTGTTGCAAAAGGACCAATACTGTATGAGACCGCTACTGTAAGAACCAAGACAAGGTTTAAAGAGAAGGAAACATTCTTTGATGGTTATGATGGTGGGGAGGGAAGGGAAGGGAAGGGGAAGTCACCAACTAGATAGTGTTGTTGTTGTTAGGTGTCCTTGAGTCAATTTTGACTATAGCAACCCTATGAACAACAGAACAAAACACTGCCCAGTCTTATACCATATCCGCAGTCGTTTTTATGCTTAAGCCCATTGTTGTGGCCACTTTGTCGACCCATCTTGTCAAGGGCCTTCCTCTTTTTTGCTGATCCTCCATTCTACCAAGCATCATGTCCTTCTCCAGGGACTGATACTTCCTGACAACATGTCCAAAGTATATAAGATGTAGTCTCACCATCTTTGTTTCCAAGGAGCACTCTGGTTGTAGTTCTTTCAGAGCAGATCTGTTTGTTCTTTTGGCAGTCCATGATACATTCAACATGTGTCATTCCACTAGATAGTAGATTCTAGGTACATTCAACTAGACAGTAGCAAGAATTATCTTATGTGAAGGGAAGGACAACACACAGTGCAGGAGAAGTCAGCGCTACTGGACTAAACTGAAATCTAAGACATCTCCCCAATACAACCAAACACTTAGAGGGACAGAGTAGCAGGGAAGGGGTCTAGGGATAGAGAGATGGATGGGGGGATGTTCGAAAGTTGGAAAGAATCTGGAAAGCTGATAGTGGGGTAGGCATGAGAGTAGAAGTCTACTACTTTTACTTTCTTGATTTGCTTCTTTAGTTTTGACAACGAACAGTGGCTTCTTTGGCGACTTACACAAAATAAAGTAAACCAGCAACATCAAAGAAAAGATGTGGATTTTAGCCGTGGCTCCAGCACCAACTTGCTAGGCTCCCCAGAGCAGACACAGACCCTTGCCCTCTGGGTCTCTGCTCTCCACAGTCATCAAAGGAGAGGCCTGCCCACCACTCCAGGCTATGACTATGATCACGTACTGAGCTAGGGTAGTTATGGAACAAGTGACTTTTGAGTTGGAGAAGCAAATTCAAATCTAGACTCCACCACCTTCTAGTCATGTGGCTTTGGGGAAATATCTTCATTCAGCCTGTTTTCTCATTGGAAAAGTGGGGATTATGAAACTTACCTTTATAGGAAAGGAGCCCTGGGGGCCCAGTAGTTAAGCACTCAGCTGCTAACAGAAACACAGGCAGTTCAAACCTCCCAGCTTCTCTGCATGAGAGAGATGTGGCAGTCTGCTTCTGTAGAGATCACAACCTGAGAACCCTAGGGAGCAGCTCTACTCTGTCCTCCAGGGTCACTATGAGTCAGAATCAACTCGATGGCAAGGAGTTTTTTTTTTTCCCCCCAACCCTTACAGGATGACTGTAAGACTCAACTGGTTTATCTGTATCTACAGTTTTGTTTTGCTTTAAAGCAGTATGTATTAGGTCAATTTAGATATATTTGCTGTACTGAGTCTTTGAATCATCCTAGAAGGGTGGAAAAAAAATGCTGTTGAGCTGTAGGACAGAATAGAACTGCCCCACAGGGTTTCCAAGAAGCATGGACAAATACAAACAGCCAACCTTCTAACCAGCAGCCATAGCTTTCAGCTACCAGGGCTCCAGTGAGCACTACGAGGGGCTCTCTAAATGAGCAAGGCCTGGAGAGAGGGAGGAGGGTATCCAAGATTTCCCGGCAACAGGCTCACTCTTGGTCTTCCTCTTCCTGGTAATCTGAGTCAATGTGAGCCTTCTGTGTTCAAGGCTGTCAACTGGGCACCACTCCTCAGCCTTGTAACCCTGCCCAAGGGAATAAATCAATCCTTCTTCTCAAAGTGATTTCTGTATGAGTCAGGACAGCAGTGTGTCATCAGCACTAGCCCTGCAGAGTAGGCCAAGATCTTTTTGGCATCCTCTACTTGCTTCCCCTGTGGCTTTAAGAAAAAGGAAGAGAGGACAACAGAGCAGAGCTGAGCTCTGCCCTTCCCACACCCACTGTCCTTACCCACATCCCCTTCTCCACACTGAGGTCAGGGCTTCCAGAACCTGGAGGAGGCAAAACCACAGGGAACACACAGTGGGCCTGAGAACATGGTCAAACTTCGGTTGCAGCAGCTGGCCTGCCTTTCACATCCCCTGTGGCTGGGGACTACCACAAACTCAGTGTGTGCCTTCTGAGTTCCTGGCAACCATTTGACAGGGCAGCTGACACTACCTTGGAACTGAAGGTATGACCAGATCTGTACACACGGATGCACACGTGTATGTGCACACACACCCACACATGACACACATCAGTGAAAGCACAGAGCCCTGAAAAGAGGGAAAGCCACACTAGCTCCGAGAAGACCCATCCAAAGAGGGCCAGGAAGGATGACAGCGGAGAAAGGAAGGAAGGGACAAGAGAGCAGGAGGTCAGGCCCGAGAGAGGGTCCTGGAGTTAACCCCCGCGGACCAGCAGCACACACATCTACACTCACTCAGCACGTGCTGAGTCCTGCTAGTTTCCACCTAAATAAGCCTGGAAATCTCATCCTCCTATCCCCTGCTTCCTGGGAAGCCTTTCTCAGGAGTGTGGCCATAGCTGGAGGGCCACTAAGAGTTCACTAGGTTCGGTTCCATCTCCATGCCAATTGCACAGATGGGAATGTGAGCCCAGAGGGGTAGGCAGGCTCAGTCGCCTTCAGAGGTGACTAAACAGCCGCTCATGAATGCCCTGGGCATCATTCCTTGCTAGTCAAATGGAATCCTCCCACTACCTGCCTTGCCGGTGCCTGACCAAGGCCAAATGACCTCTTCGAGATTTGGTCCCACATCTCTAACACAATATAACCACCCTCCCCCAGAGGGCTACTGTGAGAATAGGAATCTACCTAGAGGATTTAGGAAAGCACTCAATGCCAAAATAGTGGTGATAATTATTAGTGCTATTACTATTGCAGTGGGCATGGGGACAAGTCTCCTGGGACCTTCTGCATTGGAAACTGTCCCCCTTGCTTAGCCAGCCGTGGCCTCCTCTTTTGGACAGCACATCTCGGACCCTGGGGCCGTTACTCCTTTATAACCCCCTTCCCGGCCTGTAATTCCATCTCCACAAACTACCCCCATCTCCACCGCAGCTCCAAGCACCAAAGCCAGAACTCTATCTCTGGCCCATTCCTAGTGCTTCTCTCGCTCCCAGAAGCCAGGCCCTAGCACCAAGCACTGTGAGTGCCAGCACTGTCCCTATAATTGCACATTCCACAGCATAGGGTCTCTGCCAGCTGGCATTCCAGTCCCTTCCTTGGGGAAGCCCCAGTTTCTCGGAGCTAGGTTGACTTGAGGGGTGATCTGGGGCCCCTGCCTCCCAGACATAGTATCTCACCCTGTTCTATGTTTCCCCAACGAAAAATGCTTCTTATTTTCCACTCCCAGATGGTTTCCCTCCACTATGTACTTTCTCTATGCGAGTGGAAGACGTGCCCAAAGGCATTAAGGGTGCAGAAGAGGCATCCATTCACTGGAAGGCAAACAGACTGAGAGGGACAATGTGGACAGTTAGCTGAGAGCACCTGCCAGAGCTGGAGGGTACAGGAGGAGCCGCTGGGGGCACCCGCATGTCAAGAACGCTCAACAATGGTCCCAACTGGACTGCAATCTCTGGGTTACCCTGGCCGGGCCTGCCCCCTCCCGGGTCCCTGGATGAGTCCTCTCTGCTTCTCTGCGGGAACCCTTGAATCACCTTGCCAAGCTCCAGAAGGTGAGGTGAATGAAGCCTGTGCCTAACTCGAGAGTAGCAGACAGAGCCAGCTCTGGAGGCAGACAGCCCTGGGCTTGCAACCCAGCTCCCCTGGCAAGGGAGGGATGTATGACTGCACATGTGGACCTTGCCCAGATGTTTTCTCGTTCTGAGTCAACAAGATAAAACTCCATAACCAAAGCTGGTGCTGTTGAGGTGATTTCGATTCATAGCAATCCTATAGGACAGAGAACTGGCCAGATAGTTTCTAAAGCTGTTAATATTCCTGGAAGCCAACCGCCACAGCTTTCTCCTCTGGAGCAGCTGATGGGTTCAAACCATTGACCTTTCTGATAACAGCTGAGCAATAACCACAAGGCTCCTTAACAACATTAAGATAATTGACTGCTTAACTTTGCTGGTGGTCCTCCGTGCCACTCCTGCCCTGGGGATATGGGAAAAGGATGGCAATGAAAGCCTCCGCCCACTCAGAGGCTAAGCTCAAGGGCAGTGACATCATTCAGCCTGCCCTTCTCCCTCTCTCTTGACCCCATCGGACTCAGCAGCCCCTATGTGATTGCCATCTCAGAGGCTGCTTTGCTTTGGGCCATTTTTCTGCACACATCCCAAAGCCCTTATGACCAACAAAGAACCAGCCAGCAACATGCCCCACACTTGTTCTGTGACATGTCCCAGGCGTCTTTTTGAGCACTGTGATAGTGCTTCATCTCTGACCCCGAACACTGTTGCCCAACTTAGTGTCAAACCCAAATCCTACTCCAAAGAATGAAGAAGGACTACTCCAGAGGAGATCAAAGTTTTTAAAAAAGTTTCTGTCGAGTTCATTCCAACTCATAGCGATCCTATAGAACAGAGTAGAACTGCCCCATACAGAGTTGCCAAGGGGTGCCTGGTGGATACAGACTGCCGACCTTTGGTTAGCAGTCACACAAAGGATCTGAAGTCCTCCTCACCAGAATAAGGACACAGTCTCCTCAGAGGACCACTTTGAAGGAACAACACCTCTATAACTATCCTTGCAGTAAATAGGAAAGTGCCCAACCAAGGAGCTGGCATCTGAGCATCTCAGATATTCAGCTGACCTGCTTCTATGTGATACCTGGGCAGAGGTGTAAGAGGGCTAGGGGTGGGAAGAAAAACTGGACTCTCAAAGCTCAACACCTTTTCATCCTTGGGTTTGCTTATCAGAGGCTCCGCCCCTCTCACAAGCTGGGTGCGCTGGCATCTCCAGCACAGGAATCTAAAGGTGGCACAACAGAAAGCTCACTGGAGGCAGGCAGGAGAATCATGAGTGATAGCCTTCTTATTTTAGCTGTCAATTCTGACTCAGAGCAACCTCACATGTGTCGGATAGAACTGTGCTCCACAGAGTTTTCAGTGGCTGATTTTTCAGAAGTGGACTGCCAGTTCTTTCTTCCAAGGCACCTCTGGGTGCATGTGAACCTCCAATCTTTTGTTTAGAAGCTGAGTATGCTAACCATTTGCACCATCCAGGGGTAGCAATGTCATAGAGGAGAGAGAACTCCAAAGATCAATCATCAGTTCATCCTTCAGCCAAAGATTGGCCCAAGAAACAAAACAAGACTAAAGGGCACACCAGCCCCAGGGCAAGAACCAGAGTGGAAGAAGGGATAGCTAAACTGTTAACAGGGAACCCAACGTTGAGAAGGGAGAGTGTTTACCTATCGTGGGGTTGTTATCCCTGTCATAAAGTAAGACATGTACTGTTTAATGAGAAACTAGTTTGTTCTGTAAATCTGCAACTAAACTATAATATAATAAAATAAAATAAAGACCCACTAAAACAAAGATCAATCATGGGACCTATATAAGCATTGCTGAGGCTGCTTAGTACATGGACAAAACTTGTACCCTCAAGCATCCCCCAACCATTGTCCATTGCTGTTGAGTCATTTCCAGCTGATCATGATCCCACAGGGTTTCCAAGGCCGTAAATCTTACAGAAGCAGACTGCCACATCTACCTCCCATGGAGCCATTGGTAGTTTCGAACTCCCAACCTTCAGTGACCAGTCAATCACTCACCATATGATCCTTTATTGCAAAAAGTGATGTTCACAGCACTGACTCAAAAACTCAGGAAGACCATTTTCACTAACATCAGAGCACTCAATGGGACATACGTAACATCAAGAAGAAAGGCTTCTATGCTCACCACTTCACATAAAAAGTGGCAGCACTTAAGCTGGGGAGCTCCAGATACTGGGAACATGGACTCACCCCCAAACCCTCTCCTTCCTAGAGCAAGCAGGGAGTAGCAGCCTCCACTTCCCAGCCCACAGCTCCAAGGCCCTCCACCCCTCCCGGGCACTCAGATCAGCCCAACCCAGCCTGACATGTTTAGATTTCAATTTCAAGTTTAGACTTCCATCTCCCTGGCCTCCAAAAGTGCTCCACCTTTTCACAGGCCCCCACACTCCAAGTGACGGGGCACTGCATCAGATTTCCTAGGGCATTCTGGGTGGCCAGAGGGAAGGAGTGAGCAGCTGAACTAAAATAACAAACTCTCTTAAAGACGAAAACAATTTCATCACTTTCTCATACAGAAATGCACTGCTAAAGGCAGGCTTGCAAGAGAAGGACCTGAGGCTTTTCACTGACTGAAGAAATAAGATTCGTTTACAATTATCCACATCCGATGCGAGGGTAAATAATAACTTTTCTCAGTTAAGAAACAATAGCCACTCCTCCCACCCCCTCTGTGTACTGGCCCCAGATCTTTGCTTTGCCATTTTTCTGACCTCTCCCTAAAGGGTAGAAAGATCTCGTATCTGAGTCATCCATCATGCCTTTCTCATTAAGACAAGTATGGGGTTAGAAACAATTCCCTTTTCTGGCAGGTCGCTGGCGGCAGCTAACGGTAGTGACTGAGGGCCGGGGACACGGGAACCCGGTTTCCTCCAGTCTAGTAAGACCCCATCCTGCTTTCCCTGCTCGAGTAGCCCCGCCTTCTCCTTCAGCAGTGCACCCCGTGTCCACTCGGACACACCTCCCTCCCCCACCATTCTTGAGACATCCCAAGCCAAAGCTGTCCCATCCCCGCTACCTGCATACCCCCTGATCTTCCCCTGCCACTACCTGCCCCCCTCAACACACATTTACCCCCTCCTCTTTGGCCAGTTGTCCCTATCTGTCCCTTCAGAGCCCACTTCTGGCTGTGGAAGACCCTCAGTCACCCTGGGCAGGGGCAAGCTGAATGAGGCCCCTACCTCTAACCGTTTGTCCCCCTTCCCCGCCCCCACTGGCCGGTGGTCTGTTAACCTCAGGGTGTTTCCCTCTGCAGGGCCCTGGAGGCTCTGCACCCCTCCTGGCTCCAGCCGGCAACTTCGTGAAGCTTTCCAGAATCATCAGAGATGGTGACAGGTCTCAGTTCCCTCTCCACAGCCTGGGCCTGCTTAATCCCAGTTACCCACCCAGCGTCCTCCGGCTATTTCCCTGGTGCTGGCAGGTTCGACTGCGCCCCAGCCCTTCTTCCCTGGAGACAAGAGGAGGTTTGCTTGGGTGGGTAAAATCCTAGCTGCTCCAGCTCCTCTGGGCCCTACAGCCAGAGACCTGGCCCCGGGAGCTCACCGTGCTCAGTGGCGCGGGAGCCGGCTGGGGGGCGGGAGCCGGTGCCAGCAGAGGGGCGCATCGCTCCGGGCCAAAACAACCCTGCAGCAGCAGGGCCGCCGGGCCTGCCTGGGCGCGCCTGCCCGGGCCTCCGAGTCCCTGGCCGGGTGCCGCCGCAGACAAAGGCGGTCCCCACCCCGCCGCCAGCCGCGCCACGCAAGCACTCACCACGCAGCGCCGATTCCCAGGACTCGGGGACACACTGGAGCGCGTGATCGCCACGGCCGCCGCGAGGCCAGGCCTGACAGGGGGCCCGGGGCGGCCCGGGAGTCCTAGGGGCGGGGCGGCCGGAGGAAGCTGCGGGCCCGGAAAGACCGCCGGGCTGCACCCCAGAGGCCGGATTGGCCCTGCGGCGCCGGTTTGGGGCAAAGGCCTAAGCCCGCCCGCTGGGCAGGGCACAGTGTCTGGACGCCGCCCCCGCCCCCGGCCGCAGTTCACACCCACGCTGGGACGACCCGGTGCCCCGCGGAGGGGACGCTGGTCTAATAACTGCCCGCCCCCTACCCATTCCCGTAGTTCCAAGATCCGAGGTTTATTTTCTGCCAAAAAGGACAAGTGATTGGCTATTGACCCCACCCGCCACCACCCAGTCCGCTAGGGGCAGAGCGAAGGCTCTCTCATCAGTTGTCTGATCCCAGTCCTGTATTCTCCCCTGGGACCGCGGCTTGATAAGGGTTAACTGGACTGCATGGAACTGAGAGGCACAGGGAGGGGAGCTCTCTATAAATACTGTGTCGTGGGCGCCCGAGCCAACCGCAGGGCAATTTCCACCGCGCCGGCTTTCCTCTTCTCCTTACACCCACGGCCACCCAGACAGCCCTGCCCCCAGCCCACGCCAGACTGCCACCAGACCAGGCTCCAAAAGGGGTAGCAGGCCTGACACTCTGTGACCTTGGGGTTCTGTCCTCACAGCGCCCAGCTGCAGCCTGTAGGAGACAGGGATGAGGGCTGCCTGGCCACCTCTGTGCAGCATGGGGTCCACGGCATCCCGCACCTGTTCATCATACAGACGGCCACCCAAGGAGGCTTCCCTGGGCCAGGGTCTGGGCTAGGAGCTCCCCAGGCTGGGCCTCTTTAGACCCTCACAACAGCCCTAAGGGGTAGGTAAGCTCCCCGTTTTACAGAAGGAAAAACAGCGGCTTGGAGGAGTGAATGGACCAGACCCACAACGTAGTGACAGGAGCAGCGTGGGAAGGGACGTAGGGAATCTGATGAATGCAAGTGTGTCTCTTTGCACGAGTGTATGTAATAATTAATAAGCAATGGTATTTACTGAGTGTTTCCTAGGTGTTGGTCACATTTTATCTCATTTCATCTGTACAACAACATAGTGAGGTGAGGGCCGTTATCATCCCCCTGTTTGCAGATAAGGAAATTAAGACACAAAGAGGTTAAGTCACTTACTTTAGGACACGGAGCTCTGAAGTGGGAGAATCAGAATCCTCACCCTGCCACCTTGCAATTAAGTCCTGGGCTTCAATTTAACTGTGTGTTTGGTAGACGGGTGAACGAGGACGTGGGTGTGTGTATTCGTGGACACATGTGAGCGCTTCTCTGAGTGTGTTCATCTGACAGCTACTGTGTCTGTATGAGGGACCCTGAGCAGGAATCCTGATGGAGCAGTGGTTAAAGTGCTGCTTTGCAAACCCAAAGGTTAGAGGTTCAAACCCACTATCTGCTCCACAGGAGAAAGATGTAACAGTCTGCTCCCATGAGGATTATTGCCTTGGGAACCTCTTGGGACAATTCTACTCTGCCCTATAGTGTTGCTGTGAGTCAGAATGGACCGGATGGTAATGGATTTGGCTTTATTATTATTATTAATTTGTTTACTGTCCGTGTGATTTCTCCTAGGAATAGGGGCAAAAGGTGGAAGGTTAAGGTTCAGGGTCTGGTGCAGAATCTCTGGAGGTCATCCACCTCCCTTTCTATCCATACCACATCCCTTGCTCTGTCAGGCCCTGCCCAGCCTGGACCTGGCCTTGCAGGTCTCAGGAAGAGTAGCCCCCACTCAGCCCAGCAACCTGGGGGAGAAG
The DNA here is from genome assembly GCA_028571685.1 of Heterohyrax brucei. NCBI lineage: Eukaryota > Metazoa > Chordata > Mammalia > Hyracoidea > Procaviidae > Heterohyrax > Heterohyrax brucei. Next base: position 55,970,799 of record CM053148.1, read on the forward strand.
CCTCCCAGGAAGAGTTCTTCCCCAGTAAGGGAATCAGAAGACCTACAGTAAGATCTTGGAGATGGCATTTGAAGAAGCTCAGCTGCCTGTCCTTCCTTTCACCAAGTGGCAGCCCTGTGCTTTGTGCCCTGTGGCATGGCCCTAGAGGACTTAGACTGGCTGGCAAGATGTGACTCAGCTGTGATGAACAGTGAAGGAACAGAACAGAATGCTTTACAGTGGAGGACACTTTTATCATAATTGCCCAAAGAGGTCAGGCCAAGATGGAAGGCTGTGGGTACTGAGTCTCATTCTTGGAAGCAGTGACTTTAGAGGCCCCGATCTCCTGGACGAGGCAATAGCTTGGGCACGACATACGTGTCTTCAGGACTCAACTCAGCTGAGACTGACACTTAGCTCCAGACAAAGACAGCGTAACTTAGTTCAGAGAATGTTTTTCTGGTTATCTCTGGGACCTCGTGAATAGAGTAGGAGGTGTTCAGAGTTAGCCACCTGAAGTAAAAGAACTCAGGATGGAGAGCAATCTCCATGGATTCTTTCTGGGTCAACCCTGAAAAAAGTGATGGCTTCAAGTAACCTATCCTCAATTATGTCTCCAGTTTCCCAAGAGGGCACAAACTGATCCCAGAACATCCCAGATGGGGACAAGCTTTCTTCTCTTTTTACTTACCCATTTACCAACCCACTGTGCCAAAAAGAATTAGTTGACGTTCAACCATTTCAAAACCAAAACCAAACCTGTTGCTGTCCAGTTGATTCTGACTCATGCTCTATGGCACAGAGTAGAACTGCCCCATAGAGTTTCTACGGAGTGCCTGGTATATCTGAACTGTCAACATTTTGGTTAGCAGCTGGAGCACTTACCTATTATATCAGCAAAGTTTCCTCAACCATTTCAGAAGACAGCATATAATCAAGAAGAAAGAAAACTAGGGCATAGTGAAAACACTGGTGAAAGACAAAGCTCTAGGAATTGATGGAATACGAATCAAGGTGTTCCAACAAAAGGATATAGCAGTGGGAGTTCTTTCTCATCTATGCCAAGAAATCTGGAAGACAGCTACCTGCCCAACAGACTGGAAGAGATCCATACTTGTGTCTGTTCCAAAGACAGCTGATCCAATTGAGTACAGAAGTTATTGATCACAATACATAATTACATAATCAAACAGCATCATTAATACATTAATATCACACACAAGCAAAATTTTGCTGAAGATCCTTCAAATGCAGTTACAACAGTGTATTGACAAGGAATTGACAGAGATTTGAGCCAGATTCAGAAGAAGGCATGGAAAGAGGGATATCATTGTTAATGTCTGATGGATTGTGGCTGAAAGCAGAAAACACTGAAAAGATGTTCATCTGTGTTTTATTGATTATGCAAAGGTATTCAACTACGTGGATCATAATAAAGTTTGGATAACACTGTAAAAAATGGGGATTCCAGACTTAATTGTGCTCCCCAGGAACCTGTGCATAGATCAAGAGACAGTCTTCTGAACAGAACAAGGGAACACTGTGTGGTCTGAAGTCAGGAAAGGTATACATCAGAGTTCTATCCTTTCACCATACTTATTCAATTTGTGTGCTGAGTGAATAATCAGAGAAGCTGGACTATACGAAAAAAGTGAAGAGGACTTGAAGTACTTACTGAAGAAGATCAAAGACTACAGCCTTCAGTATGTATTACACTTTAACATAAAGAAAACAACAATTGTCACAACTGAACCAATAAGCAACATCATCATAAATACAGAAAAGATTGATATTGTCAAGGATGTTAGTTTGCTTGGATCTACAATCAATGCCCATGGAAGCAACAGTCAAGAAATCAAATAATGGACTGTATTGAGCAAGTGTGTGGCAAAAGATCTTTCAGAAGTGTTTAAAAAAAAAGCAAAGATGTCACCTAGAAGACTAAGATGCACCTGTCCCAAGCCATGGCATTTTCAGTTGCCTCATATGCATGTGAAAGTTGGACAATGAATAAGGAAGACCAAAGGAGAATTCATGCCTTTGCATTAATGGTGCTGGCAAAGAATATCAAATATACCCTGGACTGCCAAAAGAACAAACAAATTTGTCTTGGAAGAAGTACAGCCAGTATGTTCTTTAGAAACAAAGATGGTGAGAGTGCATCTCACGTAATTTAGACATGTTATCAGGGGAGACCAGTCCCTGAAGAAAGACATCAAGCTTGGTAAAGCAGATGGTCAGTGAAAAAGAGGAAGACTCCCAAAAGATGGATTGACCCAGTGACTGGAACAATGGGTTCCAACGTAACAATGTGGTGAGGATGGCAGATGGCACGGGACTGAGCACTGTTTAGTTCTACTGTACACAGGGTTGCTACAAGTTAGAACTGACTTGGTAACACATAACAACAGCAGCAACCCATCCTGCAGGTTCTTGAAACTGGACACATACAACACTGAGCTATGATCTGTCCTCTAAAACATGCTTCTCCTCCTAGATCACCATGAAGATTCCCAGATATCTGAGCCACAAACCAAGACTCTTCCCACCCTTCTCTCTCCCCCTTACTACCAATATCCAGACTGACCTGAAGAGATGTTCCTGAATATCTTTGAAATCTATCCCATCCGATAAGTCTCTGACTGCCTCTCCACCTTCATCTGGGTCCCCATTACTCATCACTGGATTTTGGGGGTAGCTTCTTCACAGATTTTCTTTATCCTGTTGTTCACTCCTCAGTCAACCACACTCTGCACAGCTGCAGAGAGATTTTTCTAAAATACAAATCTGAGCTTGTGCCTACTTGAAACCCTTCCACTGTTCTCCTTGCCCTCGGGCTGCTAGATTGATGAGTAGATAGACAGCTGCTGCTAAATGGACTCTAACTCGAAGTGGCCTGAAGTACAACAAAACAGAACATTGCCTGGTCTTACTTCATCTTCACAGTAGCTGGTATGAGTCCACCGTATTGTTCTGGTTTGCTGTGGTCTCTCTCACCCTTGCCGCCCGCCCCCCCACTTCACCAAACATGATGTCCTTCTCTAGCAATTAATCCCTCCAAGCAAGTGTTCAGTTACCATTTGTAAATTTTCATTGGTTAAGTTCAAACATAGATTGCCAGGCCTTTCTTTCTACTCTCTCTTAGTCTGGAAGCTGTGCTGGGACCTGTCCACCACGGGTGACCTTGGTGGCATTTGAAATAACTGTGGCATAGCTTCTAGCATCACAGCAACACATAACCCAGAACGGTACGACAAAGTAATGGACAGCAGGAGTGGCTCAGGCTGCTAGCTGTCTTCTAAAATTCATTCTCCCCTTCTTCCTTACCGACAGATTATTGGTTTTATTCCAAGAAGTCCCATGACTAGTTGAAATCATTTGGTTTTTCAATTTTCCTTATAGCTAGAGGTGATGTGGAAACCCTGGTGGTATAGTGTTTAAGGGCTACGTCTGCTAACTAAAAGGTGAGCAGTTCAAATCAGCCACATTCTCCTTGGAAACTATGGAGCAGTGCTACTCTGTCCTATAGGGTCGCTATGAGTCAGAAGCTACTCGATGGCAGTGGGTTTGGTGTTTTGGTTTTAGACGTGGTGTGACATAGTGGTTAAGTACTACATCTGCTAACCAAAAGGTTGGCAGTTCAAATCTGCCAGCTTCTCCTAGGAAACTCTATAAGTCGGTTCTACTCTGACCTATAGGGCTGCTATGAGTTGGAATCAACTCGAAGGCAGTGGGTTTGGTTCAGTTTAGAGGTGGTCACGTGACACAGTGTAGCCAAAAAGATAGAAGTAAACCTCATTGGTTGGGACTCTGGGGAAAGGGTATTGAAGGACAGGCTTGGTTGGCATGTACCTTTGTCTTTTCTTCACTATCCTTCTCTTTGTGCCTGAAATGTAGACACAAAACCAGAAGGTATGGCACTCTTCTTGCAACCATGAGGACGAAAGCAAAGGATGGCAGAGAAGGAAGTCAGGAGGAGTCAGGGCCCTGCAAGCATTGTGGAACTACTCCAGCATCGCTTTGCCTGGTCCCAGCACTGATAGTGCTGGCTCAGAATTGTTAAGGGTAGAGTGGTGAGCCTCATCAGTCTTGTCCTTCCCAGGCTACCTTAGGGAACAACAGACCACCCTTCTAGCAGAGGGAAAGCATATTCTGACCCTCTTATTACCTTCCTGAGAGCAGAAATTGAGTTGAAGGCGAAATTCAGAGACAAATCCCTTTTGCCTTCTTTGGCATAGAAAAGGACCAGTTTCTCCCTTGCCTGTTTAAACACTTAAATCAAGCTCACTAGACTCTTTAACCTAACTTTCAGCAGCTTTCTGCAGAGTCTCTGGCTCTCTTTTAGAGCAGCTAAGCAACCTATCTTTCAAGAAGGGAGCCAGAGACGTTGGCATGCCTCACATAAAAATGGTAATCAAAAATCTATTCATTTCATCTACTTCCATAGAAAACAAAAATGAGTTTTTGGCAGTGTAGGGCTCTCAGATCCCAAATGAGCATTTTCTTCAGGATTTCTTGTGATGCTTGGCCAATACCTTGGCATTGACAACCTTTGGCTCAGGCTGGTTGACGTACATTATCTCCTGAGTTATTTGTGTTTTTAGGACTTTTTAGTCCTTGGTGTCTTGGCAAAAGCTACTTCCACCCCTCCTCCCCCCTTCCTCCATTCCCTCTATTCACTTGAGATTAACAGGGCTGTCATCTGGATGTCATTCAATCCAGCCCAGTGTCTAAGGCCATCACATTTCCTCCAAATGACTGACTCTAGCATAGGCTTGAATGCGGTGCATGGCAGCCACTATGTTCCTGCTTTCTAGTGTCTTCTTCCTGGCACTTGAATCTTGGAATAGGCTTTTGGTGTCTAGGTCCAAATTATTCCAGCTAGAAGCATCTGGCAGGCAAAATAACCCCAGCAGCTTAAGAAAGAGAGGACCTGGTCTCCAAGGAGGATCATCTAGGGATACCCTCGACATACACACACAGCACAACAACATCTTAGAACATAGCTGTTATATCTAGCTGCCTCTGCCTGACCCACTATCCTCTCTTCTTCTTCATCTTTGTTTATTTCATCCCTTTATTGACAGGCAGGATTGTATTTAACACAATGTTCTTCATAATAGGTTGAGTGTTCTTTCTTGTTTAGTGTAACTTCACCCAACATGACATTTCAAGTAACAATAGCTCAGCAATGACATAAGCAATAGCAATGCATTCAACTGATACACTGCTTATCCATGGAACTGAAAGTGTTCTGCTGGTGTAAGTATTCACCATCTCTCAAGATTGGTATCAACCTACACTTATTACCCATTTGTAAATTAAGGAGATCAGAGGCACGAGATGAGTCGACTTGCTTATGGCAGAGATTGTTGGCTGTTTACCAGCAATCTTCTTATCCTTTTCCTTTCCTGTGGGTACACAGCTAGGCTTCATTTCCCAAGCTCCATTGAGGTTAGGTGACCCAGTTCAAGCCAATGGCACATCAGTTGAACTGCGGTGTGCCAACTGCAGACTAAGACTGTAAGGGAGCAGCTTGCCCCTCTGTGCTTCCTTTTTGCCTTCTGCTGTCTGAGTGCAGGCAAAGATGAGATCATAACGAGTGGCAGAGCCACCAGGTGAAAAGAGCTTGGATCCTTGAGTCACCATGTGGAGGAGAGCTGTCTACTGAGAGGGAACTTTCTCTCCAGATTTCTAAGTGAATGAGAAGTGAACTCTGTTAGCTTTCTGGGACTCTGTTCTCTGAGATCTTTTATTTTTTTAAACTTTCAATTTTTTAAATTGTGATTAAGTGAAAGTTTATAACCCAAGTCAACTTTCCATATAAAATGCCAAGTACTCACTTCTCTGCAACACTATCTGCTCTCCCCACCCTGTGGCAACATACTCTTCTTTTTCACTCCTTACTTTCAGCAACCACTCAACCAGCACTTGACCCCTTCTCACCACCCTGTCCTATTCCCTCTAAAAATAAACCAGTAGGACAGCCTCATATATATATTAAACCATAAAGTACATACACCACCTGCATCACTCTGTGTTCTCTTGGGTCTTTTTTGTTAGCTTTCCTCAATGTATTATATTGCTACTGGTTGTTTATACAGTCAGCAATAAAATTTCAGTCTTCTAATGGTGTAGCGGTTAAGTGCTGTGACTGCTAATCTAAAGGTCAGTGGTTCAAAGCCATCAGGTACTCCTTGGAAACTCTATGGGGCAGTTCTACTCTCTCTTATAGGGTTGCTATCAGTTGGAATTGACTAGATGGCAGTGGCTTTTGTTTGGTTTTTGAAGTAGAATTAAAATCAAGCACATGATATACCAAAACACACTGCTTAGTGCTTTGACAGTAAGTCAAGGTTTTTAAAGAACTCCAGCCAGAGCTCTGCATTTTCGATCAGTTATAGACACAATCTGCAGAGTCATAAAATGGCCAAAGACCAAGAATGTTTTTGCTTATACCATCAGGCAATGGATTTTGTAATTGTATCATTAGGTGCACCTGCTAAATCACAATGGGAAGATGTCATGCTTCAACACACTTCTCCATGAGTTTCTCCATTCTGCCTTTTTTTTCCCCAGACATACTAAAATATAAATACTTCAGCCAACACAGTAAAAAGAGTTGTATTAAAAGCATCAACCTGTCATGTCTTCTCTAAAACCTGACAACTTCTTTGTTGACTGTCCAGATTAATATGAAAAAAATAAGTACTGATAACAGAATATATAGACGACTCCTCCTCATGGATTCTTTTTTTTTTTTTTTTTTTTTTACTTTGTATTAGGTGAAAGTTGACAGAAGAGATTAGATCCCCATTTGATAACTTGTCTATAAGGTGTTTCAAGGCCTTGGTTTCATTCCCACAATGCATTAGCCCTCCCCACCTCTCCTCTCTGTTTTCTTTCATCCTGATTTTCTCCCCCTTCCTGTATTTTCATCTTTGCTTTGGGGCATATATTGCCCTCTCGATCTAGTTTAATTATTTTAAGGATTGTATTCTTCAGGGGTGTTGTTTATTTTAGGGGCTTGTTATTTTTTGACTGGAAGGTGGTCTCTGAGAATGGCTTTGGTTTCAGGTCAGAAAGATGTCTTAGAACTATTGTTTTAGTCAACTAGTGCTGCTCTAGCAGAAATAACACAAATTGATGACTTTAAAAAGAGAAATTTGATTTGTCCAGTAAGCTACAAATCCAAATTCAAAATGAGAAATTATCACAATCCAGTAGGGTGAGTACAAATTGAATATGAGAGCATCCTGGCTCAGGAACCTCAGGGCCAGAGGAAGTACTCTGCTCTTGATGCTGTTTCCTTGGTGGTATGAGGTTCCCAAATCTCAGCCTGCCTCTCTTTCTCTTATGTACCCCAAAGGCCACCCCAAGCCACCATATAATTCCATACACTAAACCCTGCCCCACCAACTTAACTGCCGTCCATCCAACTTCATTAACATCATAAAGGCAAGACTTTCAACATGGAGGGTCATCACACAGTACCAGGAAACATGGCCTAGACAAATTGCTACCCAGACATTTTGGGGAATGCAGTCAGCCCCCGACAGCCATAATCTTGGGGATTCTTCCAGTCTCTGTCAGACCAGTAAGTCTGGTCTTTTTTGTGTGTGAGTTTGATGTTCTGTTCTACATTTTTCTCCTCTCCTGTCTGGATAACCTGCATTGTGATTCCAGTCAGGGCAGCCAATAGCAAAAGCTGGGCATCCTCCAGTTCTTCTGATTTAGGGCTTGTGTAGCCTGTGGCCCATAAGGTCTATTAGTCCTTTGGACTAATTACTCCCTTGAGTATTTGGTTTCTTCTCACTCTCCTTCATTCTGGACCTACAGTTGGACCTTAGATGGCCACTCACAAGCTTTTAAGACCTTAGACACTACTCACCGGGGTAGGATGAAGAACATTGTCTTTATGAGCTATGCTATGCCAGCTGACTTCGATATTTTCTGAGTCTATGATCCTTTTTCTTCAAGCTAGGAACTTCATCTTGCAAGGTGTTTGGTTACGAATGAGAGGTTACCCTGTGCCATTTCTGTGCTCTGTTAAAACATCAAATAAAACACTCATTGCCCTTGAGTCGATTCTGACTCACAACAACCCTATGGGACAGAGTAGAACTTACCCATAGGGTTTTCTAGGAGCAGCTGGTAGATTCAAACTGTGGACCTTTTGGTTACCAGCCAAACACTTAACCACTGTGCCACCGATGCTCTGTGTGTGCTATCCGTATTAATATATGAGGAGCACCTACAGTCATGTGTGTAGAAATCCCCACCACCAAACTTGCGTCTGCCAGTGAATGTGCTCCCTCCCACCCCCCACTGCACCTCTTGGCATGCCCATTTACTGGGTGTCCGTTTGTAAATCACCGTGTGTTAATACCATTGTTGTAGGACCGTCCGTGCTGTCGTTACTGTAGTTGCCCTTTATTTCTGCACTCTTCTCTGTGTCCTCTTGCCTTGGTCGTGTGGTGCTACTTCCTCCCATACTGTGTGTTGCCTCCTGTGCTCCTCACCCAGGATTGCTACTGTCTTTATCTCCAGATTGCCACATTGTGCCAGGTCACTTAGCTAGGCACTTCCGCTCCATCCCTTCTTGTTTGCTGTTTTTCAGTTGGTTTCTTCATCCATTTGGTGTTCAGTTTAGTTCCTTATCCCTTCATTTGATGCTCAGGAGTCCAAGATTGGTATCCGTTTTACTTGGTTTTTCAGTCTCTGCTGCAGAAGCATGGGGTGGAGCACCTGACTAGTCTGCAGTCTTGGTCCTCCCCCGTCCTGCTTCCGTGTTAATCCTCTCCCATTTCCTCTCCTTGTTCCCCTGTCCCTGATGGGCTCCTTTAAACCACCATTGCTTCTACCTTCTTCATAGCCCAGACCAACAACACTCCCGATACCAGAAATGCAGCTCAGAGTTTGTGTGCCATTGCTAGAGTGTCAGGAGAGTTCTCCAAATGCAAGTGTTGGGATGATATTAAAACAACAGTAACAATACATAAATAGCACCCTGATGCTAGAGGAAACTCCTTTCCTATTGGGAATTTTTTCTCTTAATGGTCCTCAAGCACAAGTAATCGACTTCTTCAAAACAGGGACTATGTGTGCAGTAAACTGAAAGTGAGTGGCTCCTTACATTTTGTGCCATAGGTTGCCTTGCTTATCTCACTCGAATCTTGGCACTGCTTTTGGGTTTGGCCTGTGATAGCTGCAGAGAGAAGAGTATGAAGAGGAGCCCAACTGAGGGTCCTTGGTAAGCAGAACAAGGGATCCAGCACCAGAAGCCAGAAATGCAGATACTCTTCGGGAAGAGAGTAGACAAATCACTTGAAATCTAAAAATCCTATTCTCAATCCAGGTGCTAGATATGAAGTACTTTTTTCAGATTAAATGATCTTTACAGAGTCATAGGGTCTCATTATGGACATCTGTTGTCTACTTGGCTCAAGACACTGTCCCTGGGCATCCTCAGGGAACCTGACCATAGTCCCAGCCCCAGTATGAAGTGTAAGGGAAGGTTTAACTGCCTCAGTGGTGAGAACAGTTTATCCCAATTCTACTTAACAGGATGTTTAAAAAAAAAAAAAAACAAAACAAACATTTTATTGTGCTTTCAGTGAGAGTTTACAATCCAAATCAACTTGCCGTCAGAAACCCCGTACTTACACTACTGTGCAACTCTGCTTGCTGCCACCCACCGTGACAGCACACTCCTTTATTCCTTGTATTTCCTGTATCCATCCAACCAGTTCCTATCCCCTTCCGCCCTCTCATTTACCTCTGGACAAGAGCTACCGCCTCATGAATACATTTAAGCGAAGAAGCACATTCTTCGCCAGCATCACTCTGTGTCTTTTAGTCCAGTCCAATCTTAGTCACAAGAGGTGGTTTCAGCACTGGTTTCAGCTCGGGGCCAACAGATAACAGGACATTCTTAATCTGCCAGTTTGTCATCTCAATCCCAGCACCACCTGCTGATCTCTGCCTTCTGTTCTTTGCTTCCAGATGGTGAACCCTTTCAATCCACTGTCCCTCTGTTTTGGAAATACTGTGATGAAAGTGACCCCTGTTGGAGCATGTCCCAACTTCTGCTCAGTCTCTGTCTTAGTCATCTAGTACTGCTGTAACAGAGATACCACAAGTAAATGGTTTTAAAAAGAGAAATTTTGTTTTGTCACGGTCTAGTAGGCTAAAGTCCAAATTCAGGGTATCAGCTCCAGGGGAAGGCTTTCTCTGCTGGCTCTGGAGGAGGGTCCTTGTTGTTAGTACTCCCCTAGACTGGGAGCTTCTGATGCACAGGGACCCTAGGTTCTTTCTAAAGGATGCACTAAGTTCCCGGCACTGCTTTCTTGGTGGTATGAGGTCCCTAAGTCTCTCAGTTAGCTTCTTTCTTTTATATCTCAAGAGATTGCCTCAAGGCACTGTATGATCTTACACATTGAGTCCTATCCCACTAACCCAGCTGCTGCCCCTCATCCCTCATGGGCATCATAGAGGCAGGGTTTGCTGTATGTACAAACAGTACACAATGCCAGGAACCACCACCTAGCCAAATGGCTACATACAATTCAATTTGTGACAGTCTCTAACTGGGTCAGTCATCCTGAAGACAGTCCAGGAGATAAGCCAGTCTCAAAGCAGACTGCATGAACTGCAGTGTCCCCAGACAGTGACCATGCATGGCTCAGCCTCCCTCCAGTCCCCATCTTAGTCATCTGCTACTGCTATAACAGAAACGCCACTGTGGGTGGATTTAAGAAAGAGAAATTTATTTTCTCTCACATAAGAAGTAGGCTAATAGTCTAAATTCAGGGCATCAGCTCCACCCTCTGTGGCTCTGGAGGAATGTCCTTGCTGTCGGTCTTCTCCCAGATTGGGAGCTCCTCAGGTGCAGAAACCCCAAGACTAAAAGACACACTCTGCTCCCCATCGTTCTTTATGGTGGTGTGAGGTCTGTCTCAGGCTGGGTTTTCTAGGGAAGCAAAACCAGTAACATGTATACGTACAAGGAGAGATCTATACACAAAGTACAAAGAAAGATTTATATATAAAGGAACAGCTCATGCATTGTAGAAGCTGATTGTCCCAAGTCCTGGCACAAGCCTCACGTGGCCACGGGAACTGGTGAACCCAAGGTCAGCAGGTCAGAGACCAGAGGTCTAGATCACCAGTTGGGTAGGTTGGTGGATCCCAAGCTGGCGGCGAGACTGTGAGGTCTCTGCTGACTTATGGAGCTGTAGAGGCTGGTGAATCTGGGATCAGCAAGTCAGGGAACAGGACTCTCAAGAGCCAGCTGTAAGGTTTGATGAATCCAACAGCTGCTAGTTCAGGTCCAGGAACCAGATGCCAAAACAGAGTAGGAGCTGCTGGCTAGTGGGCAGAAAGGAAGTAAGTGGAGGAAGGCAGAGAGATGCGAGCTGAGGGGAGGGAAGCCCTGCCACTCGATACAGCAGCCAAACATGGAATTACCAAGTTGACACGGTCTCGACCACCACAAGGCCACTTGTCTCTCTGTTTGCTTCTTTCTTTTACGCCCCAAGAGATTGCCTCAACACATGATACAGTCTCACAGACTGAGTCCTTGTTCACCAGCAATATAATAGTTAGGTGCTATGGCTGCTAACCAAAAGGCTGGTAGTTAATATCCACTAGGGGCTGCTTGGAAACTATGGGGCGGTTCTCCTCTGTTTATAGGGTCATCTCCTCTGTTTATAGGGTCGCTATGAATCTAAATCGACATGACAGCAGTGGGTTTTTTGGGCCACCAACACAAGCTCTTCCCATCCTCCCTCATTAACATCATAGAGGCAGGATTTAAGATTCAAAAACCCAAACCCCTTGCTGGAGAGTAGATTCTGACTCTTAGTGACTCTAGAAGACAGAGGAGAACTGCCCTGTAGAGTTTCCAAGGGTACCTGGTGGATTTGAACTGCTGACCTTCTGGTTAGCAGCTGTAGCACTTAACCACTACACCATCAGGGGTTCTAATATGGGAAAATCACACAACATCAGGAATCATGGCCCAGCCAAAGTGATACACATATTTTTAGGGGGACACAATTCAGTCCATAACACCCCTACTCCCGACTTCAGAAGCGGGGCTTTCTTCCCCTGGCACATTTCACCCGAGGTTACTGCATCTTATGTGGGGTGTTAGTTCTCATTGGCTTAACTGCTTCTTCTGTTTTCTGTGGTTAGCAGCTGCTGATCTTGCATTTGTTTTCTTAAAGCAGGACTTCAGCACAGTAATGTATTTGGTACCTCTTCTTTTTCCCTCATTTTCAGTGATGAAATCATCTTAAATATAACTACTAAAGAAACTCCCTACAACCAGACTTTCTAAGGAAACCTAACACCTCCACAGACAAACAGGGGTCCCAGCCCTTCCAGGTCGTATCTCCCCAGGCACTGGAGAACTCCCTGAGGGCAGGAAACAACTCATTCTCCTCCAGCATCCTCACCTATTCCCCTCCCCTCCAGACTCTTTAGCTGCAGATAAACTAAATCTTAAATTCTAGAGTGAATGCCTTCATACCGACTGTTGGAGACGAGGCATAGAAAGTGTGGTAGGCTGAAAACCAGAATACCAGGGCTCTCTTTCCAGTCCTGCAGAGGACTTGCTCTGTGGCTGAGGGAAGTGGGTTTGCTCTTGTAGGTTTGTCCCTGTTTCCTTCAAAAGCACCCTCTTCAAGTTCACTGTCAGCCCCCTGAGCCACTATTTCTCTCTGAGAGCATCAGAAGGATTTCTCCTTTGGCCCTATAGCCCATGGGGCTAATGAGCCAGGCTAAAGCAATGAATAAGCAGCCTGCAAAGCTAGGACCTAACTCCAAAATCCCACTGCAGTTCAGTTGATTCTAACTGATAGTGACCTTATAAGACAGAGTAGAAATGACCCATCGAATTTCCAAGGAAAACCTAGTGGATTTGAATTGCTGACTTTCAGTTAGCAACTATAGCACTTAACCACTATATCACCAGAAGGGACTTAGGTATTTGTCTCCAGCTTCCCTGTTTTTCTAGTTCCTTCCATCACGGTTGACAAATGGCACCTGCTACTGTGAGCCCCCTCCAGGTGAAAAATGAAAATGCAGCTGAAGAGCGCTTCTCCTCATCCATCCCAGATATCCATTGATGCTCCTCAATGCTAGTCTTGGAGACAGAAGATGAATGGACAGGCGGTTGCCATAGAGTTGATTCTGATTCACAGAATTGGTTGATTGTGCATATGGCAGAGTTGAAGAGCCCGAGAGAGTTTCCAAGGCTCTAATCCTTTGGGGGAAACCCTGGTGGCATAGTGATTAAATATTACGGCTGCTAGCCAAAAAGTTGGCAGTGTGAATCCAGCAGGTGCTCCTTGGAAACTCTGTGGGGGAAGTTCTACCCTGTTGTATGGGGCCACTATGAGTTGGAATCAACTTGATGGCAATGGGAACCTTTTCAGAAGCAGACTCCTGCATATTTCTCCCTTGGAGCAGCTGATGGGTTCAAATTACCAATCTTTCAGTTAGCCCACCGTTTAACCACTGCACCACCAGGATTCTTGGAGGAAGAAGAGGAAGGAGAAAACAGTCTGGGTTGGGGCTGAGGTGATCAGGGAAGGATTTCCTGAAGAGGGGGGCTAATAGCTGACCTTCAAGAACGGGAGGAATTTCTAAAGTCAAATGGTCAGGGTCTTGCCAAGGTCTGGCACTTCTCTAAGATAACATGGGTTCGAAAGACCTTAATCTATTTACTTTGGTGTTTTCTTCATGGATTCTGAGACCAGGAAGGAGGCGAGGTGACAGAGGCACCCTTGAGAGGAGCAGGGCATGTGACTCCCTGTACTCTGCCTTCCCTCCTGGTACCACGGATGAAGGGCGGGTCTGCGTTCCTGTTGAAGCCAGTCCTCCTCTTGTGCACTGTCACCTACCCAAAACACCAGTCCAGCAATTCTCCTTCTCTACAGCAATCTTTTCACTCTTTGCTGAATCATTCACCCTGTTTCTTGAACTACTCTAGGCTTCTAGAATACATCCATCTCATGAGTTTTCTCTCTCTGCGCTGTTTGCTTTTTGAGTATCCCCTGTCTAGTCTCCCGTGCTGTGTCCATTGATGCTGGGGACTATACCCCAAACTTAGTACTCACAACTCTTTTTTCGGGGTCCTTAAACACACCTTTGGTCTTCTTATGATGATTATAAATACCACCTATGAGGTGACAGGAGTCCCGGTAGCCCATTGGTTAAGAGCTCAGCTGACCAAGGTCAGTAGTCCAAATTCACAAGTCACTCCTTGGAAACCCTATAGGGCAGTTCTACTCTGTCCTGTAGGGTTGCTTCGAGTCAGAATTGACTCAAAAGCAATGAGTTTGGTTTGATTTAGTTTGATGTGCTGACAATTCTCAACTTCATATTTTCAGCTTGGGCTATGTCCCTGAAGTCTACATATCCACCCCCTAACTCAACAACCCTGCTTGTCACTAGTCAAACTCATGATTTCTATGCCTTTTCGTTGCCAAGAAAACAAAACCAAACCAAACTGTTTCTCTTGCAGCTTCCCCCATCTCAGGGGATGGCACTCCGTTCTCCCATTTGTTCCGGCCCCAAACCTTGCAGTCATCCCTCATTTCACTCTTTCTTGCAAACTCCACATGAGCAATCTTACTGGCTCTACCTTCAAAATACATCCAGAATCAGACTACCTCCACTGCTAACACCCTTGTCCAACCCATTGTCACCACTTAGAGGTGACAGGTGGATATGAACTCAGAAGAAAAGAATTCTGGAATTCCCCAGCATTCAGAGATTGAAGAGAAAAGGACTCAGCATGGGTGTGACGGTCCCCTAACAGCTCTTTGCTTCTGTCTTTGCTATCTGCAGTTTATTTTCTACCTAGCACCTGGGGTGTTCCTTTTGCAACACAAGTCAAATTAAGTCATTTAGTCTGGATTCAGGGTGAAAAACGAGACATTAAATTGCCCTAAAAATTCCCGTATGATCCAGCTCCATGCTATCCTTCTGATCTGACCTCCTACTACTCCACCTCTTGCTTCTTCTGGGCATGTTTGTACCAAGTCCTTGGCACCTGCTATTTCATCTGACTGAGACACTTACACTTCATATGTCTGCTTAACTTATGCCCTGACTTTCTTCAGCTCTTTGTTCAAAGGTTACCTCCCCAGAGAGGCCTTCACTAGCTAATATAAAATGATATCCCTCTCCCTCCACCAGCTAACCCCATCTTCTTTAAAAACTGAAGATGAATAAGAAAAGCAAACATGGGTATTAATATGTTAGTGGAAATTACAAAATCAAAAATTGTTCAAAACATTCACCCTTTAAAATGATAAGCAAATTAAGGATAAACACTATTTCCATCACTAGCCAACTTGGGCAATATAATTAATTTTTTAAAAATAAAGATTTAAGGATTGGAAAAGAAGAGAAAAAACTGTCATTATTTTCAAATGATAGATATGATCATTGACAGAAAAAAATAACAAAAGCATCAGAAAGTGTTCTAGAATTAAGAAGAACAGTTGCAACAGCAAAAATTTTAAAAATCAATAGCACAACGATCACTAAAAATATGTATATTTACATACTGAGAGGTATCTATGCATCTATGAGTATATATAAGGATATGTGCGTATACATGCATGTATTGGCTGGCTGGCATACATAGGTATATCTATGCCTGGGCTGTGGATGACTGAGCAAACTTTGGGGTCCACAAAGGTGAGGACTGTCATGGAAGGAGAGGGAATTAGAGTGTATATGAATATACATGTACGAATGAATATACATATATTATTCATATTTATAATACAGCACATATAGGGCACATTTATGGATGTATCTAAACATGGAACGAAACCTCACAGGAAGAGTTTACCAGGTTTCAAGGCTTAGAATCACAGTCTCTCTGGACGGCTCACTCAATTAGTATAATTTAGTTCATTGAATCTATTTTTTTTTCATCGCTGCAAAGCAATTTATTGCCTAATTTTTGACTGAACCTAGAGGACTCCACAAGACTGTCACCCTGAGATACTATCGTGAATTGAATTGTGTCCCCTTAAAAATGTTTATAGCAGTTTTGCTGGGCCATGATTCCCTCTCTTGTGTGATGTAGTAGATGTTGTAAATCCTGCCCCTGTGACGTTATGAGGGAGGACGGGTGGCAGTTGTGTTGGTGGGGCAGGACTCAATGTGCAGGACTGTATTGTGCTTTGAGGCAGTCTCTTGAGGTACAAAAGAAAGAAGCTAGCAGAGAGATCTAGGGACCTTGTACTATCAGGAGAGCAGTGCCAAGAGGGGAGCACATCTTTTTGACCCGGGATTCCTATGTCTCAGAGGCTCCCAAGCCAGGGGAAGATTGAAATAAAGACCTTTCTCCAGGGCCAGCAGAGAAATTCTTCCCCCGGAGCTGACACCCTGAGTTTGGACTCAGCCTACTTTACTGTGAGGAAATAAATTTCTCTTTGTTAAAGCCACCCACTTGTGGCATCTCTATTATAGTAGCACTAGATGACCAAGACAGATGCCCTTTAAACTTTGAAATGAAATGACTCCTAGAGGTCACCTTTTAGCTAAATAACAGATTGGCTGATAAAATAAAGACTATATCATCTATTAGCACTGAGTTTCTTTAAAAAAAAAAAATTGTATGAGCCAAACAATCAACATTTACTCTAAAGCAAAGATGGAAATTAAGGAGGGCATTGAAATTACACTGCTGGGATCAGAACAGCTGGAATGGAAATAATGAGAATGTTGACACACTGTGAAAAATGTAACAAATGCCATTGAACAATTTATATAGAATCTATTAAATGGGAGCCTACTTTGCTGTGTAAACTTTCACTGAAAACAAAATAAAATATTGTTTTTAAAAATCAATAGGATTCCTCTATATCATCAATGACCAACTAACCAAGACAAAAAAAAAAAAAACAACCAAAACCAAACTCACTGCCATCGGATTGATTCCGACTCTATAGCAACCTTATAGGACAGAATAGAACTGCCTCATATGGTTTCCAGGGAATGCCTGGTTAATTTTAACTGCCAGCCATAACTCTTTAACCACTATGCCACCAGCGTTCCCATAACTAATTAAAACAACAACAACAACAACTCAGTGCTGTCAAGTCAGTCTCAAGTCATAGTGATCCTACAGGTCAGAGGAGAACTGCCCCATAGGGTTTCTAAGGAATACCTGGCAGATTTGAACTGTTGACCTTTTGGTTAGCAGACATAGCACTATCTGCTATCCCACCAGGGGAAATATAATATAAACTGAGATACCATTCACAGTCAAGCCAGCCAAGTGCCATCCATTCACAGTAGCAATCAACATATTATATATTTAGAAATTTACCTATAGAAGTAGATCTTTACAAGAAAATTTTAAAATTCTAATAGAAGATACATGAAAACCATAATATGTATACCATGTTAACTAATGGGAAAGATGTTTATTATCCTTCAAACAAATCCACACATTTAGTAGAATTTCTAGAAAAAATTTCTTCCAGAAATTTAGCAAATTTATTCTGGAATTTATAGAGAAGAATATAACTTCACAGATACTTAAGACGGCTTTAAAGAAGAGGGAAGATTCTCCCTAACATGTGTTAACATAATCCAAAAAATCCTAGTACTAAAACCCAGGTAGAACTGGAATGGAAACAGACAAATGGGACAATGGAAGGAGAAGATTCAGTGACTTTGAAATATGCTAAAGCTGTAACTATAAATTAGTGGAGAAATGATGACTTTTATAGCAGATAATCTTTAAAATAAAGGATGGCTTAAAATAAAGGATTCCTACCTTAGGCCTTAAGAAAAAAAAGGCAAGTGAATTACAGCTGTATTCAAAATCTGACTATGGAAACAAAAAATTAGAGTTAAGAAAGTACATGATTATATTTTGTGACCTTGAGTTGGGAAAAGATTTCTTAGACATGACTCTAAAGCAGAAATTTTAATCTGGAAAAAGTGATGAATTGCTTCATAAGGTTTTCTTGGCTGTAATCCTTAGGGAACCAGACTACCAGGCCTTTCTTCCACAGTGCTGCAGTGCTGGTTTGGGTGGGTTCAAGCTGCTGACCTTTAGGCTAGCAGCTGATGGCAAACCATTTGTGTTGCCCAGGAGGCTTTCCAAGAATATTTGTACTGCTGTGTGTCTAATTCTTCCCCTCTTTGAAGTGGAGAGTTCACTGCAGTTAGTCTGTTCTACTAGTGAATGTTTGTACATGTGAGTGTTGACTGGGGGTGACAGATTAAAAATAGTTACCTCTGGATCTGATACAGAGACTGCCACAATCACCCCGAGTTTCAGGACTTTGAGCTTGATATCATGACTGGATGAAATGTATAAACAAATTCCTTGGGTAGGGAGAGGGTGTATTTATAAGGAGAAAAAAGCAAACTGAGTATTTCTCGACCAGAGTGACAGACTATGATGGCCATTAGTGCAGTCAAGTATGTATTTCTAGTTCTTCACCTTCTGGGAAGACAGTAGGATGGTACTTTACCATACTCTTGAAGTTTAAGTTGGCCACATAACTGGCCTTGACAATGAAATGTAAGTGGAAATGATATGTGGCATGTCTGGGTTGAAAGTCCAGAGCCAGTGTATAATCTACCATGTCCTCTTTACGTGGCATGATGACTGCCCCATCATCCTGCATCCCTGAATGACTGTGAGAACTGGAGTCCCTCCCACAACTCACTTAGGGACATGTAGCAAGAATAAGTAATAAACATTTATTTTTTAAAACCAGTAATTTTAGGGGGGAGGCCTTTGTTACAGCAGCATATTCTGGTTTATACTGACTAATCTAATAGGCAATTTGCAGAAAGGGAAATCCAGTAGTTAACATGGAAATGGAAAGAGATGTTCAAGAAATGCAAACTAAAATACCAGTGAAATACTATTTATATCCATCAGATGGGCAAAAATTAGAAAGTAGTAGTAAGAAATGGAAATCCATATGACATATTTCTGAGAATGAGGCTGGCTCAGCTATAACTTGGAATTAAATATTGGTATATTCTACGATCCTGCAATCTCAGCTCCTGGAATATAGTAGAGAAACTCTCACAAAGACACATAACAGAAATGCATGATGATTATTAACTGAAATATTGTTTGTGGTAGTAAAGAGTTGGAGGTATTCTAAGGTAAAAACATCACAAAGTTTAGTAAAGCAAAAAGAAAGTTTTATTAGGCACATATTCAAAAAGGCAAAAGTGGGAAATAGACAATATATGCAGCCAGGGCTGATATCTGCCCGAATCCAAGGAGAATGACAGAAGGGACAGAAGTGGCAAAACAGACATGCATGCTGCTAGAGCCAGGTCTGCCTGAGTCCAAAGAAATATCACAGAACAGACGAGAATAGCAAAACGGATAATCACGCTGTCACAGCCACTTCAGTGGCTTGCCTAAGGGCAAGGAATGCTAGAGTCATCAGTATTTAGTCCCATTATAAATAGGCAAAACCATCAAAATTTTCACCTTTTCACAGTTTGGCTAGGAACTGTGATCCTACATTGCGGATCCTCTTTCTTAACAATCAGTGGTACAGGTTTCAGTAATGACAGTCAGGAGGGTCTTCATTGGTCCAACTAGTTCTACTACTCATTAACTGTTAAAAGACAAAGAGTGGAAAATAGATGTGGGTCGTTTGTACTGTTTTATTAGTTTCCATGAAAAATTCCTTAAAGATGCTTTTCGCTATTGTCTTTATATGCCAGGGCCCAGCTGGTAAGTCCTCATGAGTCCTTGTGGGTTCTTGTGAGTCCAGCTCCAAGCACGGTCACATTCTAGGACGGGGAGTAAGGGCTCCAATATTATCTGCTAAATCAGAGGCAATCTAGGAATAAGCAGAGTATAACCAAACCAAACCCACTGCCATTCAGTTGGTTCCAACTTACAGCAACCCCACAGGGCTTGCAAGACAGTAGATTTCTATAGAAGCAGTCTGCCACATCTTTCTCCAGTGGAGCTGCTAGTGGGTTCAAACAAACCTTTTGGTTAGTAGTCTATCACTTTAGCCACTGTATGGTTAGCAGTTGACCACTTTAAAGGCTGCTCAGTTAGCAGTCTATCAATTTAACCACTGCATGATTAGCAGTCAATCACCTTAACCACTGCATGGTTAGCAGTTGATCACTTTAACCACTGCTTAGTTAGTGATCAATCACTTTAACCACTTCCTGATTAGCAGTCAACTGCTTTAACAGCTGCATGGTTAGCAGTTCATCACTTTAAACACTGCATGGTTAGCAGTTGACCACTTTTAACTGCTGCATGGTTAGTGGTCGACCACTTCAAGTGTGGCATGGTTATTGGTCAGTCACATTAACCACTACTTGGAGCAGTCAATCACTTGAACTGCTGCATGGTTAGTGGTTGACCACTTGAATCATTGTGTGGTTAGTGGTTAGTGGTCAACCACTGCTGTATGGTTAGTAGTCGATCACTTTAACTGATGCGTGGTTAGAGGTTGATCACTTGAACAACTGCATGGTTAGCATTCGACCAACCTCTGAATAGTTGGCAGTCAATCACTTTAACTCCTGCGTGGTTAGTGGTCGACCATTTGAACCACTGCATGGTTAGCTGTTGACAAATTGAACTGCTGTGCGGTTAGCAGCCCACCAGTTGAACAGCTGCATGGTTAGCAGTCGACCACTTGAACCACTACTTGGTTAGTGGTCAATCACTAACTGATGCTTGGTTAGTGGCTGATCACTTTAACTGCTGCATGGTTAGCAGCTGATCACTTGAACTGCTGCATGATTGGTGGCTGGTCACATGAACCACTGACCAGCAGGACTCCTTAAGTGGAATACAGTGGACACTTACAATGGGATACCAGGGTGCATTCTAAATTAATTTAATATCCATAAAAATCGTAGACATTTCTTTAAAGCACAAGGGTGACTGAAAAAAGTAAGAAACAAGCAAGATCTTTAGTATGGTTTGTGTAAGATGAAAATTCAAGCATACATTAAACAAAAATGCATTCAACCCATGAAGGTGAATAGAAGTCAGGATGGAGAAGACACTGAAATTTGTGAGAGCTAGAACTTGATGGAACTGATCTGGTTTTCCAGGTCTCACAAGTTTTCTGCCTTTGATAGGCAGCACTCTTACTACTTTTCTCTTGTTTTAGTGGAAAACATTTGCTTTTTCCTTCTCTGATTGATTTCCATTTTACACAGGTTTCAGCCTTCACAAGTTTTACTGTAATAACAGAACCTCGGAGACTGGTGGAGCCTTAGAGGTTAAGTGATTAAGTGCTTGGTTGCTATTCTAAAGGTTGATGGTTTGAAGCCACCAGCTGCTCCAGGAGAGAAAGACGTGACACTCTGCATCCATAACGACTATAGCCTTGGAAAACCTAGGAGGCAGTTCTACTGTGTTCTATAGGGTTACTATGAGTTGGAATGATTCCCCGGCAACAAATTTTGGGTTCCTTTTTTTTTTTTTGGTAGACCGATAGCATAAACGGAGGAGTATGATTAGTTCAATCCTATGTATCTGAGGTCCATGACAGCAAAGATTAATTAATGAAGATAGCATTCAACTGATGGAGGACGCGGAACACAGAAATTCACGTTACACAGCCATAGCAGAGATCTGAAGTATGAGTCAGAGATGTTCTCCTCTGAGAACTATGAGGAGTCGGTAAGGGCACAGAGCAGGAGTGCACCTTGAAGTAGCTAATTAAATGTCTTCTCTGGAACAACTGAGCCAGTCACCGTCTCTCCTCTTTCTATACAGAGCAACTGGCTGCAACGTTTGGCCCCAGGATAAAGCCTTAATTACTGCTCTCTAACCAAATTGCAGAATCTGCCTCAAGTCAAGGAGACTCCTCATCAGATCTTTGGACCACAGAATCCAATTACGCCCAAGACATTCAGTAAATTCACAATATAAAGTGGAAGACAGGAAGAAAGAGAAAAAAAGAAAGGCATTTCACCCATGATTGAAATAAAGCACTAACCTCTAGAGTAAATCTTTCCTTATCGTACCAGTTATGGGAGCTCCTCTGATTGTTCCTGCCCTTCACACACCAAGAATTATCCACGATCCTGCGACTGAAGAGGGAGGCCAGTTGTGGAATGGAGCTTCAGTGGTTAAGATAA
Organism: Heterohyrax brucei; assembly: GCA_028571685.1. Lineage (NCBI taxonomy): Eukaryota > Metazoa > Chordata > Mammalia > Hyracoidea > Procaviidae > Heterohyrax > Heterohyrax brucei. Next base: position 55,992,924 of record CM053148.1, read on the forward strand.
TGAATGCAAACTATATAATGGCCTAGTTTTGCACTTACAAAATATAAATGGACAATCAGGAATCACTAGAAAACTCTCTACCATTGAATTGATTCTGACTCATAGTGACCCTACAGGACAGAGTAGAACTGCCCCATACAGTTTCCAAGAAGTACCTGTGGATTCAAACTGCCAACCTTTTGGTTAGCAGACATAGCACTTAACTACTATACCACCATAGTGTCCAGAATCACAAGACATTTGTGGAAAACCAAAATGAACAAACTGGACAATCACCCCTGGAAGAAACAGATTTACTGCAGAAGACAGCAGAATTTAAAATTTTGAAAATAAACTGGTATTCTTGGGAAGGTGCAAGAGTAAACTGCACCTATAAAATAAACCCATAAAACTCATAACCCATTGCTGTTGAGTCCATTCCAACTTATTGTGACCCTATACGACAGAGTAGAACTGCTCCATAAAGTTTCCAAGGAGCAGCTGGTAGATTCGAACTGCCAACCTTTGGGTTAGTTAGCAGCCATAGCTTGCTACAGCTTTTAACCACTGGAAAGCAGTGGCTGGAGGGATGCTCTTGATGTATGAGACACAGCAATGGCATCCACTGTCCAGAAAAAGTGGAGGAAGGACCTGCAGCTGAGCAGGAGCTGGTATGCCCAGCAGCACCCAAAAGCTGACAGGTGAGGAGAGAAGAATTGTAAGAAGAGCTCAAAGGGGCCTAATTGGAAGTTTTTCTATAAACAACTGTCCCAAGAGGCTCTCTGTAGACCAGTCCCTTGCTGTCTCTGCATATGCACTACTCAGCCAAAGGGTTAGCCACAGACATTAAAGGATGCTTAGATGAGAAACAGTGTTCAGAATAAAGACCTCTCCTTTTGAGATACCTTCCCAACTCTGGCCTCTACGGCTGCCATGAGTCGGATCCGACTCAGTGGCACTGGGTTTTGTGGGTTTTTTTCCCCAGCTTTAAAAGATAACTCCAAGTGAAAAAACTAATCCCTATGCCTAGAGCCTCTGGCCAGCCTCCTCATTTAGGGAGATAATAAGTGGGAAAATAGCACACAGGAAACTGGTACCAGCCATCCAACGTGGGTTTTCATTCTTACATATGAAGCAAATACCGATCCCTAGGCATATAAATGGTATCTACGGCACTTGGCTGGCTTGTTAAATTCAAGTGGGATATGCTGAAAGCTCTCCTTTGGCTCTTGTGGACTTGTTCTAAATTTTTTCAGTTTCAGTTTGAATTTGCATACGAGCAACTGATGGTCTGTGTGGCCGTCGGCACCTGGTCTTGTTCTGACTGCTGATACTGAGCTTTTCCATCGTCTCTTTCCACAGATGTAGTTGATTTGATTCCTGTGTATCCCACCTGGTGAGGCCCGTGTGTACAGTTATCATTTTTCCAGATCTGTTCTGAAAGAAGTACAACTAGAGTGCTCTTTGGAAGGAAAGATGGTGAGATTGTATCTTACAGTCTTTGGACATGTTGTCAGGAGGGGTCAATCCCTGGAGTAGGACATCATGCTTGGCAAAGTAGAGGGTCAATGAAAAAGAGGAAGATTCTCAAGGAGATTGCTACAACGGCTGCAACAATGGGCTTAAGCATAAAAATGACTGCGGACTTGGTGCAGGACCAGGCAGTGTTTTGTTTAGCTGTACACAGGGTCACTGTGAATCAGAACTGACTCAATGGCATCTAAAAACAACAACAGACATACAAATAAAAGAGAAAGAGCAGAATAAAAATATTTTAAAAAATGGATCCTAGAGGAAAACGTAATCCAGACCACAGAAGATAACTTAGAAATGATATTTTCTGAAACATTTTTAAAAAGATAACATATTTAAAACTAATACAGCATGCTATGATAAAGGAAGAATCACAGAATAAGAAATTACTTCTAGAATTTATAAATATCATTGCTGAAATTAGAAATGCAATAGAAGAACTGACACGTAATGTAGAGAAAATCTCTTATATCATAGAGCAAAAAAAGTTGGGAAGTATGAGAGGAAAGGTAAGAAGCAGAGAATCAATCCCCAAAGTTAAACATTTCAGAAACAGAAAAAGAATATACAGGATCAAAATTTATCCAAGACAGCAGGCAGACAGTAGTCTTCAGACTGAAAGATTTCACCAAGTGTTGGGCATAACAAATAAGGAAAGCCCACATCGAGATGTATCATAGTAAAATGTCAGAACACCAAAAATAAAGTGCCATTTATAAAAGCTTCCAAAATTAAAACAGTTTACTCGCATTGGTGAGAAATCAAATTAATAGTGGACTCTTCATTAGTCGCATTAAACACTAGAAAAAAAATGGAACAGTGCCTTGAAACTTTTATGGAAATAATATTTTCAAGCCATGAATCGGATCCAACTCGACAGCACTTGGCTTGCTATTTTCAAGTTAGAATTGTATACCCATCAAAACTATCAATCAAGTGTGAGAAAAAAATTAGAATTTTTTTCAGACATGCAAAAAAGTAAAGAAAGTTTACCTCCCACAAAGTTTTTGAGAGGGAGAATTGTGATGTAATCAAGCAAAACGAAGGTTATAAATCAGAGAAGAGGAAGATATTGGATACTTGATGAGATCTTTGAAAATGCAGGCTGACAGAAATAGGCATTTATTCTTCTCACATAATAGAAAGTCTACTTATAGGCATCTTATGGCTGGCATGGCAGTTTAGAGTTACCACCATAAACATTCTAGGCCCCTAGGATTTTCCAGTTTGGCCAGCCTTAGCATTTGCTCTTCATCTTCTTTGTCATAAGATGGCTGCAGTAATGCCAAGTATCTTGTCTCAGGTCCAAGGTAGAAGAAGGAAGTGTAACAACTAAGTCTGTTTGCATTAAGAAGACATCCCTGGGGCACCACTCAGAAACTTCTACCTACTCTGTTTAGTTAGATTGAACGGCTCATATAGCCATCACTAGCTGAAAAGAAATCTGAAGAAATACATGCTTTTTAGCTGGACAGACTCTCCACCTCTTCCCAGTCCCCCTCCCTCAAAGAATAGCGCAGTGTGGTAACAGAGAAGAAAAGCTATTGGGTAGGCAACCAATATTGTTTTCCACAAAAAAAAAAAAAAAAGAAAAAGAAAAAGAAAAAAAAGGCTCTCAGAGACAGAAATCTGGCTAAAGCAATAAGCAAACAAAGTTTAGATGTAGGACTTTCAGAATTAGATTCATGGCTCTGTGACATTATCTTTCCTCTGACTTTGTTGACATTGGCCTTGTCTTCAAGCTGATAGCAAGATGGCTGCCACAATTTTATTCATTCCATCCAGACTTGACAATGTCCAGAGGAAGAAAAAGGACGTTCCTTTAATATGTTTTCTCCCCACTTAGGAACAGAGAAACCTTTTCCAGAAGCCCTCTTGCAAATTTCTCTTCATATCTTATTGGCCAGAAATGAGTCATATTTGAGCCAATTACTAACAAAGTGATTATCATTGTTGAATTAGACTCATCATCTGGCTAGAATGTACACTGAGGAATTCACCAGTGTTCACCACACTGCTTGGTGTCCACAGTGTTCACTAGGGGAAAGAAGTCTCTTTCAGTCCACAGTGTAGCAGGCCAAGAAGCCAACCACTTTGTTTTAGAACAACGTATCATGGGCTCCAAAACGGGTGTCTCCCAAAATAAGAGTAGGACAGATTCCTCCCTCTTCCCCCACCCAAAAAAATAGGAGGTAAGAAGCTGGAAGAGTTATGTGATGTGGCTATATTATTATTATTATTCTCAATAATATGAAAGAATATGGAAGAAAATGTGTATGACAAAATCATAGCCCAAGCATGAAATAAATGAGAATCCATTTGATCTGAATTCCTTTAAGTAACCTGGGTTCACTTCATTGATCTCATAGAGAAAGACATAAAATTTGATTGCACAGGCTGGCTCTGCAGAAATTACTGAACAGTACCATTAATATCACTTGTAAGTAAAATTTTGCTGAAAATCATCCAGAAACAGTTGCAGCAGTACACTGAGAGGGAACTGGCAGTCACTGAAGCTGGATTCAGAAGAGGATGTGGAATGAGGGGTATCATTGCTGATGCTTTAGGTGGATCTTGGCTGAAAACAAAGAACACTATAAAGACGTTTACATGTGTTTTATAGACTGTGCAGAGGCATTCAGTTGTATGGATCATAAGAAATTATGGATAACACTTGAAGAATGGGAATTCCAGAACACTTCATCGCATCCATGTGGAACCTGCACACAGACCAAGAGGGAGTCATGTGAACAGAAGAAGGGAATATGCAGATAACACAACCTTCTCTACTGAAAGTGAAGGGCACCTGAATTGAAGCACTTACTGAAGACCGAAGATTACAGTATTGATTATACCTTACCATAAAGAAAATAAAAATCTTCACAACTGGACCAATAAGCAACATCATGATAAATAGAGAAAATAGTGAAGTTGTCAAGGATTTCATTTTACGTGCCACAATCACCACTTGTGGCAGCAGCAGTGAAGAAATCAAATGACACATGACATTGAGCAATTTGGCTGCAAAAAGATCATTGTAAAATGATATTACTGCAAAATCATTTTGCAATGATGTCACTTTAAGAACTAAGGTGAGTCTGAACGAAGCCCTAGTATTTTCAATTGCCTCATACTAGACAAGTCCGCAAACTGAATTGTTCTAGGTACGACATACCTCATTGCTGTATGTTGCTATGGTCACCTTTGAAGTACTTCCCTTGGGAAGCTATGCACTGACACCAGTGCCTAGTTAGCTCTTCAAAGCAATTTTGGAACTCTTTCAGAATAGCTATTGTGCACAGTGCAAGTTCGCAAACCTAATTGTATAGTTGTCTATGAGGGAGGTTTTAGCCAGTAAACATAACTGTATTGGAACATCCTCCCTACTCACTTGATCTGGCCCCCATTGACTTTCCTCTTTACCCGAAGATCAAGGAAATATTGAAAGGAAGACATTTTGATGACATTCAGGAGATCAAGGGTAAGCTCTGATGGCCATTCCAGAAAGAGTTTCAAAATCGTTTTGAAGGGTGAACTAGGCACCGGCTTCAGTGCATAACTTCCTAAGGGGAGTATTTGGAAGGTGACCATACTGCTATTCAGCTATGAATTATGTAGTGCTTTTTCTAGGGTGAATTTGCGAACATAATTTTCAGATCTTGTATGTATGCAAAAGCTGGACAATGAATAAAGAAGATCAAAAAATTGATACCTTAGAATCATGATGTTGGTGAAGAATACTGAAGTTGTGAACAAATATGTCACCAACGAAGATTCACCGATTGTGAATTAAGTACATAAAAAAATATTCAGCATCATTAACCATTAGGGAAATGCAAACTGAAACCACAATGGAATGCCACCGCATGCCTATTCCAAACCCCAAACCAAACTCACTACTGTCAAGTCAATTGCAACTCATAGCAACCGTATAGGCAGATTAGAACTGCCCCATAGTTTCCAAGGAGCACCTGGAGGATTTGAACTGCCAACTTCTTGGTTAACAGCTGTAGCACTTAATTGCTATGTCACCGATGTTTCCACGTACCTATTAGAATGGCTAAAACTGAAAAGATTGACTATACCAAATGTTGACGTGGAAGAATTGGAACTCTCACTTTATTTGTAATAGCTACAAACTAGAAAGAACACAACTGTTCTTCAACAGGTGGATGGATGAGCCGAGTATGATACATCCACATGATGGAATACAGCCTAGCAATAAAAGGAAGTGAACTGTGGATACACGCAACCACATGGATGAGTCTCAGAACAATTCTGCTGAGTAAGAGATCAAAACCAATATCATATGATTCCATTTATATAATACCGTAGAAGATGCAAATTGATTTATAGTGACAGAAAATAAATCAGGTGTTGACCGTGGACAAGAGGAAGAGGGATAACAAAGGAGTATGTGAAAATTTCCGGAGATGACAAAGGTGACAGTTTCATGAGTGTACAAATATGTTAAAGTTTGTTAAATTGTACACTTCAAATATGTACAGCTTGTTATATGTCAATTATGTCTCAATAAAACTGCTGGAAAATATTTATTGATGCATTATTTGTGCTTTTCAGTATGCTAGACACCGAGGAACATAATACTAAATAATATACAGTTCTTAGTGAGTTCACAGTAGAGATGGAACATCTTCGCTTCTTTTTTTTGTAAACCTGCTACTTTCTCTGCAGACTTGTTGAGTTGGCTACTGACTCACAATGACCTCATGTGTTACAGAGTATGAGGTCTAACAATTAAATCCACGAACTTAATTGTTCTAAGTGCTACGGTATCACTTACAGTCACCTTTAAAGAACTCCCCTTGGGAATCTGTGCACCAATGCCAGTGCCTAGTCCATACTTCATAGCAATTTTGGAACTCCTTCTGGAATGGGCATTGCACATGGTGGCAAGGTGACAAGGTGGCAAGGTGGCAAGTTCGCAAACTTAATTGTACGGTTGTCTGTGAGGGGTTTTTAGCCAGTAAACAGATAACCATATTGGAACACCCTCCCTATTCACTTAATCTGGCCCCCAATCACTTTTTTGTTTACCTGAAGATAAAGGAAATGTTGAAAAGAAGACATTTTGATGACATTCAGGACATCTAGGGTAATAGGACGACAGCTGTGATGGCCATTCCAGAAAAAGAGCTCCAAAATTGCTTTGAAGGGTGGACTAGGCACAGGCTTTGGCGCATAGCTTCCCAAGAGGAGTACTTCAAAGATGACCGTAAGTGATATTCAGCAATGAGGTATGTACCAGCTTGTACCACTGAGAAGGGTCCCTGGGTGGTGCAAATGGTTAAGTAGTCAACTGTAAACCTAAAGGTTGGTGACTGAACCCACCCAGAGGTACCTCGGAAAACAGGCCTAACGATCTGCTTCTACTTTGGAAATCCTATGAAGCGGTTCTACGCTGCACACATGGAGTCTCCATAAGTTGGAATCTAGGTGACTTCAACTAACAACAAATACTACTGAGGACAGAGAGACTGATTCTCTTTGCTGAGTTTCAGTTCAAAACTTTCTTGGGCTGCTGAGTAGCCTAGCTTGAGTCTGGTGGCTACCCTTGGACTAATGGGGAGTAGGGGGTGAAAGGGTGGGATGGGGCAGAAGCTTGCAAGAAAGGAATGTCCCTATTATAGCCACATGGATCAGAATGTTTCTCAGAAGAAAGGGGCAGTGCTGAGAAAACACTGCTTTGTCTGCTATAATCAAATGCCTACATGGTAAACAGCAGATATCAGTTTCCCAGTACTGGGAAGAACACTAACCTAGAGGCATCTGGGGCATTCTGACACTGGCCCATTGTATGGTAAACTCTTATTTAAAGTAAGAATCTATAAACCTTCTTTATTTAATAACCACATAGGCTGATTTGGGTACAGTTATTTTTCCATGGACTTTCAGGAACAAAGGTTAGCACATCAGACCTTCTGGTGTCTGTGTCTACTGGTGGAAGACATACTTCTCTGCCATGCCCTGTGGATGGACAGCATTAGAGAGCACATCTCAGACGAACAGCACAGCATCACCTGGGAGCTTGTTAGAGAGGCAGATTCTCAGGTCCCACCCCAGACGTCCTGAATCAGAATCTCTGGGGGTGAGGGGTGGCAATCTGTGTTTTTAATAAGTCTTCCTTATCATTCGGCTGCACACTCAAGTTTTAAAAACTAAACCCAGTGGCACAGTGGTTAAGTTCTAAGTCTGCTAACCAAAAGGTTGGTGGTTTGAATCTGCCAGGTGCTCCTTGAAAACTCTACGGAGCAGTTCTACTCTGTCCTATAGGGTCGCTATCAGTTGGAATTAACTTGATGGCACTGAGTTTGGTTTTTTTGTTTTGTTTGTTTTCGGTACTGCATTTGAGCACCTGTTCTCAATTTTCGCTGTGCACTGGAATCAGCATATTAAAGATATACTGATGCCTGGGTCCCTTTTCCAGAGATTCTGATTTAAGTGGTGTAGTCTAGGGATTGGGATTTTTACAGATTCCCTCGGGAACCTAATGTGTATCTAAGCTTGAGAAGCAGTGCATTACAGTGTATTGCTCTGCTACCATGCTGGGTCCCACCCCAGATCAATTAAACTAGAATCCCTGGGGCATGGTCTGGGTCCCACCCTGGATCAATTAAACCAGAGTCTCCAGGGCATGGTCTGGACAAGGTTAGATACATTTTTGGCACTGGTAATTTTTCGAAGCTCTCCAGATGACTCTAATACATAGCCTGGGCAGAGAAGCACTTCATTATTGTAACATAGCTGACCTCCTACTTGCTCCTCTCTAGAGCACAGGAGTGAGTTTTCCGATGGGTGGGTGTGGGAGCAGCCGCTGAGCAAGTTCACTGACTCTCTCCCTCTTGCCTTCAAGACCTGCCACCTGCTGAGAGCAAGTGCTTGGCCCTGCTTCTCCACGGTGCCCTTGGTTTTCTAGTGGTAGCGAGAAGCCTATGGTTTTCCTTCACTGCCCATGTCTCAGAATGGATAAGTCTGCCAAATCCAGGAGCAAAGGGTTGGCCATCTCACTTGCTCTACAACATCACTTTGATATGGTGATATTTTGTTCTTCACCTGCCCGACTCCTACGTCTACTTCCTCCTTGTTTCCATACTAGAGCAGAGAATCAAAGGCTGGTATACACTAGCCCTAAGATCTCAATCCCAACACTAGGGAGATCCTAACTTGGCTGCTGAGTTGCTCTGTCTCATCCTTGTATGGAGTAGATGTGGTACCCTAGGTGTGGAACTCCTCTGCTCCCCAGGAAAGTACTGGTCTAGTTTCTGTTACTACAGAGTATAATTTCTCTGCTCTAGAACTTTATACAAATAGAATCACACAGCATGTATTCCTACTCTAGAATTTTATACAAATAGAATCACACAGGACGTCTTCTTTTTTGTCTCATTTCTTTTGCTCAGCACTATGGCTCTGTGATTCATTCACATTGCTATGTGTCTCAGTACTTCACTCTTTTTTGATGTTGAGTATATTACATTGTATGAATATTCCATAGTTTATCTATTCAGCTGTGGACTGATATGGGGGTTGTTTCTTGTTTTAGCTATTATGAATAATTTTCTATGGACACCCTTGAACAAATAATTTTGTGAACATAGGAGGAAGCAGGGATAGAGTTGCTGAGTCATAAATTAAACATATATTTAACTCTATGAAAAACTGTCATGTAATTCTCTAAAGTAGTTTTACCATTTTTATACACCTAGCAGGAGTGTATGAGAGTTCTAGTTGCTCCATATCACTGCCAATATTTTCTATTTTATTAAACTAAATGTGTGTCTTTGTGAAATGGTGTCTAATTATGGTTTTGATTTGTATTTTAAAATAATTTGAAGCCAATATCTGGAGGATGAGAAGTATATCAGAAGGACTGGGAAGCCAGGGTGTTAAGCATTCTGGAAAAAGAGAACAGAATGTGCAAAGGAGCTGAGATGAGAAGAAGCAGAACTGTTACAATTAAGAGAAAGGGGGAATGTGGTATAGGGTGAGGCTAGTGAAAGTACTGTCATTCACAGGGGATCATGTGGGTCTGGATACAGCATGTACCAGCAATGACCAGGATGAACTAAAGAATGGACCCAGACTGAAAACAAACAAACAAACAAAAGGTGTTGTGCTGTGTACATAAAACTCCAGGAATTTCATATTACCCTGGAAGTAGTGAAGGAGGCTTCTAATGACACAACTGAATTTCTTTCCGTCTCAGTAGAAAGGAGACTAAACATGATTTAGAGAAAATAAAAGATATATATCCAACATAGTTGCAAATATATGCTTAACCACATATGAAAGAATGGGATTGCTGGATGGTGTTGGGTACTCATTTGAGGTTTGAGATCATGAATTTAAAATGTGGTCACTCAGCCTGTTTGTGTGAGTTTTCTGTCAACATTAAGCTGCTCAGATGCAAACACAGAACCTCATTTCACACAGTAGTGTTGAGTCAGGTTGTGTTTTCTCTTAAGAAAGCAAGTTCGAAATTTACACAGGAAAAAGAATGATTATAATGATCAAATGATTATTAGTGGTCTAAACTGGTCCAGGAAGGAAATGAAGAATGGATAACAAGAAATTGGTGGGATTAACGGGCTGGAGGTCTCAGTGAGGTTGAAAAATAAAGCAGATGGGGTCTCCTAGCCCCAGGAAGTGAAAGAATAGGAAGTGGTATATGGAGAGTGGGGTAACATATTTCCATATTTCAGAGAGGGAGTCCTCTTTCAGATGACTAAAGTATTGAAGGTATAACTTTGCAAGCAATGGAAGTTGAGGGGAAGATTATTGGAGGTGAGAAGGTCCAGGGGTGGTGAGGGTATTGAATAGGTCATCAGTAAGGATACTGAATTCATCTTGGAGTTCAAGAGTGGTGTTAGGAGTAGGGAGGGGCAGAGGAAAGATTATAGTGACTTGGAGACCAGAGGAAGGCAGCAATCAAGACGGGCAGAGTGGTATACCTCCATAGCAAGAACTTCTGAGGAGCAGCAACTTTTCCAGGAGGGTAGGGAGAAGTCATTAGGAAGTTCAAGGTCAACTGTACTGACACGACTATCATTTGGATTGACATCCTTCAAATGGTCAAGAGCAGCAGGCCAAACTAACCCAAAGGCATGCTTTTAATTGGGAATGCTTTATTATAGGCTTTCCTGCCAGGGGGCGCTATCAACACTAAAAATCAGACAAGGTCTCGACCGAGCACTGAGGCCCCGTAGGGCTCCTCTGAGGTATTGCAAGGAGTTTAACCACTCCTAGGCAGTCAGATCCGACTCGACGGCACTTGGCAGGCACAGTCACACTTTAGAAAGATTTGTTGTTGTAGCTGCGGTTCATTGAGTCCCCATGCACAACAGATAAAAATGCTGCCCCGTCCTGTGCTACCCCCATGACTGGTTGCAGTTCGGACCACAGAGATTTTTAAGTGTAAGTAAACATTAAAAGAAAAAAGATACAAATTCCTTTATACAGTTAATTATTGGAACGTTTCATTTAATCACATACTTTCCCCCCCCCCAACAAAAAGGAGACTAAAAGTACTGCTACTATAAGATGGCATTTGATAATCTTTCTCCATGGGTACAAAGGATTCCTCATAACTGCAGGCTTGGAGAGCTGATTGGTTAACACATACGCTCAAAAAGTCCTTCCCAAGTCATTTTTGGAAGACACGTGAGATAGGGGGAAGACACACGGATGGGTCAGAATTGTAAGAGCAGCAGTAGTAATGGCACTTAAAGCCAGCATCAACATCCGAGGGTTTCCTATGCGGCATAAACTGTTCTAAATACTGTGCATAAATTCATTCATCTCCTCCATCTAAGGAGCCCTGGTGGCATAGATTTTTTGGTGGCACAGTGGTTAAGGGCTGAGCTGCTAAGCAAAAAACAGACTCCACCAGCTGCTCCTTGGGAACCCTGTGGGGCAGTTCAACTCTGTCCTGCGGGGTCACTACGAGTGGGAATTGACTCGACGCCAATGTGTTAGGTTTCAGGTTTTTATTCCACTTATGATCCTAAGAGGTAAATACTGTCATTAGTTGCATTTGACAGATAAGTAAAACTAGGTCAAGCGAGACAAGGTCACTTGCCTAAGATTGCCCGGTGAGTAGATAGTGGCAGTAGCAGGGCGTGTACACACCTTGGGTTTCACTCTTCCCCAGTCAGAATAGTATAGGATATGGAATGGGAACAAGTAGCTCTATACCTCAGCTTAACTCAACACACCAAACCATTAACTCACCGTTGAGTGAATTCTGACACACAATAACTTTACAGCTGTTCTGTTCAGTGGGGGTTAGGAGGGCTTGGCTCACTGCACCAACTCTGGAACCCAGGCTGGCATAAACTGCATTTTGATATATGCTTTCATCATCACATTCACTCATCACCAGACAGGACAAAGAGCACACTGTTGGACAAAGTCCATTTCACAAACAGCCCCGTAAAGAGAACTGCAGGTGAAGTTCTTCCTCCTTGAAAATGACGCAGGTCCGTTCTCACATTTCTCTGACCAGAGTAAGTCACATGCCACTCCCAACTTTAATGGGCCAAAGACCTTGACCATGAACCTGGGAGGAAACAAATCAGACTATTTGCCACTCACGATTTCCACAAACACTCTGTGGCCCTGGGCAGGTCATGTGCACTCTCAGTCTCAGTTTCCTTACCCACAAAATGGGCATAAGGATGTTTGCTATGGTCACTAAGTTGCAGGATGTTTGCACCCAGCCAACTTTATCATCAGATGAAAATCTTAGTCCTGTCACCACCTGCCCTATAGTTTTCTTTACAGGGCTGTCTGTGAAAGGGGCTTTGTCCAAATATACACGCCAACTTCTTCGTCGCTCACGCACTGGGGTCCTGAAGCACATCGTTTTCCCTTAATCAGCAACACACCATAAACTCATTCTAGAATGAGCTGTCTAGTTCCTGCTGAAAACTCGAGGCTGCTTTCACTTGAGAAAGATTGCAGGGTTCAGGCGAGAATTTGTTCCTCTGTGTTCCCAAGCCCTCTTTGAACTAAGTCAGGTCATCAGGACTTCCTCGAAGTTTCACTCCACAGACACTCCCAAGATGCCTGCTCTGATGAGCTCAGCCACAAAAATTCCCTGTCCAAACAGGGACTGATGATACTGAAGGTCGTATAAGAAAAACCCTTATGAGCAGTTTTTCTCAAACTTGAGGACCAACAGTAGCGGTCACTTGCCAATAATCTCCAGAGTGCTTTGCTGACCCCTTTTCTATGGGTAGTTCTGCTATGCCATTATTTGCCCCTTCCTCTGATAGGCTGGGTTGCGACCTCCGTGAGGGCAGGACCCTCTCTTTACCTGCGTTCCACTGTGTGCCTGGTACACGTCAACCTATGACCTTTGCACTAAAACGCTTCTAAAGAGTCTTCACATAAGTTAATGCGTAACTTCCTTGTAGAATTTAATGTTTATGGACGTGCAGTTAGGCCAGTTGAACTTTTAGATCCTTCACGCCTTGAGATTCTATTAATCAGAAGCCGATAGAGAGAGATGGGGTAGGGATGGGGAAGAGAAAGACGGAAATGGGGGGTCTTGCAGGCAGAAGGAGCAGGTGAGGAAGCAGGAAAGCACAGGGTAAGGCCGGGCACAGGGACGCATCACTTTGACTGTAAAGGTAACACAAGAAGTGAGAGAGGCTGGGGCCAGATGCCAGCAGGAGGTCAAAGTCTAGGGTGAACACTCAGCGGGACAGCTAAGGGACTACGGACGGAAAGAGCATAAAAGGCGGTGGTGGATCAAATTCTGCAGCCAAGAGCGCTAACAAATGGAAGGCAGGATGTGTGGAGAAAATACATTGCGTTCCCAGAGCTGCCTCTTGTCTCGGGGTGCTCCAAGTTCATACGATGGTCAATTCAACGCAAACTTCTGGATTCCTCAGTGCCACTGGTGGAGGCTAAGCCCCGCCTCGCCTCGTCACGTGGCCACAGAGCCCTTGGCACGTGACCCATCTTGCGCTTGGCCAATCAGCCTCTGTGGGGCGGAGATGAGGCGTCCAAGGGGCGGGATGCGGAGTCCAACGGGGGGGGAGTATTAGTTGAGGCCATCACTTCTCGCGAGTCTTGCAACCGTCGCTCCTCAGCCGCCCACGGCCCGGCGCGAAGATCTCGCGAGGCTTGGGCGCTGCGGCGGTTGGAGGAGGACGGAGAAGGACGGAGCCGAGCTGGGGTTGCTTCCCTCGCTCACTCCCTCGCGCACTTGCCCGCCCCCTCCCTCCCTCCCCTCCCTTCCCCGGCCCCGGCTTCGGCCCCGGCCCATTCGCTGTTCCGTCTGCGGCTAGGGAGGATGTCGGGCTCCTCGCTGCCCAGCGCCCTGGCCCTCTCGCTGTTGCTGGTCTCTGGCTCTCTCCTCCCGGGGCCTGGCGCCGCTCAGAACGGTAAGCGGGACGCCGGGGGCGGGCCGGGCGGGGGCTGAGGAGCGCTGGCGACTGCAAACGGCCCTGTCCGACGCCGGAGCCACGGAAGAGCCGGAGGGGCTGCGGGTCCGAGAGGAGATGCCGGTCGGGGTTTAAGGAGGCGCGGGTGTGAGGACAGGAGGCGCCTGTCCGAGAGGAGGGGGCGTCCGATGTGAACCCGAGGTGCTGCTGACTTAGACCTTCTGCGTCGTGGGGTTCGTCGCTGCACGTCGGGGAGGGGACACCGAAGAAGCCCGTGTCAGGAGCTGGAGTAGCGGGGGCGGACGGGGGAGGGGGCAGAATACTGACATTTGTGTTCACAGGCGAACGGGGGAGGGTTGTCGGTCAGGCTCCCGGAGAGAACTGGGGTCCCGGGAGCGGGGGGTCGCCGAGGATACTACAGTTGCGTCTAAGACTGGGGAGAGCGTTAAAAAAAATACAAGAGGGTGAGCAGAGTACTAGGGCCCTGAGGAAGCGGGTGGAAGAATCAGGATCTTGGGTGTGGAGTGCAGGGAAGGTGGGTGGAAAGCTCAGGGAGTGGGTTGACTGCAGTGGAGGACCTGGAAGGAGAAGCGGTAGAGGAGCTGAGGGGAGAGGGCTGGGTTTGCTAAGAAGGGTGGAGTGCTGGGCATTCTAGGGTAGTGGTTGGAAGAGCTAAAAGGGGTTTCTAAATAAGGAGAGGAAAAAATCGGCAGAGGCTGGGGAGAAAGGGTTGAAACTGAAGTAGGGGGAATATTTATTAAAGACGTAAAGGTGCCCGGGTACAGAGATGGGGGTGGGAGAAGGCAGAAAATAAGGGAAGGGAGTAAAATGCAGGAAACCGGGGGTGTACTGTTGGTTTGCAGTGTGGAGGATATATTAGGGAAGGGAGGAGCTGGCTGATGGCAAGTGCCGTAGGATATTGGCTGGGCCTTTGGGAAGGCAGGGACACGGAGCTGGAACTGCATTGTGGAATTCAGGGCAATGACTGGTGAGATCAAGGTGGAGGAATTGGGTTTTTGCGATCTAAAAGTTTCAAGACAGAAGAGCCGTTATTTCCAAGGAGCATAAAACTAGCCCTGTGATACGGGCAGTGAAAAAAAAGAATTTTGAAATGTAGCTCTTGGGAGAAGATGGAGAAGCAGTGGGGAATTGTAGTGATGGGGGACCTAGGCAAATCCTATTCTAATTGAAGGCGAGCCATACCATTCAGCCGCTTCGTTGATCTTTCACAGGTGAGACTAGACAGCCCTTAGGAGGTTTGAAAAATATTTTTACACCAGTGAAATGTGTGGGAAGTCGGTGCTGAAGAGTGAACCATAATTACTTTGCTGATCCGTCAGTGTTTCTTCATTGTTGTGTTGGAACGGTTTAAAATTACTGTTAGAATAGTTGAAATTTAAATAGCTTTCATTTTACTGTATTTGCTTAAATCAGCGATTGAGCCAGTGGAGTTAAACATTCATTCTAAGGAGAAACTGGACTTAAAATGCTGAAGAGTACAGTGAAAATAGATCAATAAAAGATTGAAAAGGCATCGCTGGTTAAATATAAAAGTGTTTATTTTACCAAATAGAATTAATCGAATATTATGTATGCTTCATGGCCTTGAATTACCACTGCAGGAGTCCGGAAGGAAACCTTCTGTCTGTGGCTTGAAACTGCTAAGTATATGGGTATTTTTCCTGCTTTCCTTCAAAGCACAAGACTGTTGTGGAGGCCGGGCAGAGTTGCTCTTAATTTTTCTACTATTTTTCATCTCTGTTAATCGGACTTAAGCCTAATACTAACTCATTTGCTTGATTGATGAAATAGCACGGTTTCATTTTGCACAATAGGTGAGAGATTCTTGATTTTAGCGTGTTTTAATCTCTGCTGGCATAGCTTCTGTCAGTGATTTATAATACGGTGAAATTGTAGTTTCTTAGCAACTAAAGCAAGGTTTTTGGATAGGCCTAAAAAACTCATCTGGCTGTTCCCAGTGATATGTGTTCTAAATACAGCATAGTACATACAGCGTTTTCCTTGAAATGAGCTTAAATTCAGTCACGTGACATGGCCAGTGAGGTGAAGCTGAGCTGGTAGTTGACCCAAATGAATGTAAATTTAATTCAAGGAAGAAGTAAAGGACTACTTTTTGATTTGGGGTTCTCCTGTCCATATAGATAAGGATGCCATTTTATAGTTTTCTAGAATGTGGTTTGTGACAAGATTCAAGCTTTCGACCTGTAATAGTCTGACCTCATGTCAAGGAGTTTGTGTTTTCTTACTGTGCTTCAAAAATGGATCTCACATTCTGTATGCTATTGTTAGAAATTTTATGTTACCTGTATAAATTGATGACTTGAAAAAGAACTTCTGTGTTTCTGGATTGGATATTTGGTAGTTTAGATTAAGTATAGATTCTTCCCTACCCCTCACAAGCCTTGGTTTCATTATTCCTAAAATGAAGACTTTGGACCAAATGACCTTCAGGGTGTCCCTGAGTACATTTTAGAGGTATTTTTGCTATTGATTTTACATTTCCTCTTTGAGTGTACTGAAATGAGCAATAGATAACAAAATTATGAGTCTGTGGCCCTTTACCATAGATATTTAGTGCTTTCATTCATACAGATTTTGTTTACTATCCAGATAACTTAGACTTACAGGACCAGAGTTTCAAGTGAAATCCTTATGTAAGTTGGTGTTTTTTGTATGTATCCACAAAAGTGTACTTCGTTGTAAAGGCTAAAATGTGCCTAAAAAATAACCTTCCCAAGACACTTTAGCTTGAGGCTAAAATTGAAGGCAAGTAAAGCAAGCAATGTAATGGGGTGATCAGAAACGGGCTTCCGCTCATTCTATCTGTGTCCCAGCTCTTCTGCCCTAAAGCTCAGTGACTTGTGTCAGAAATTTGCGACCTCCAAGCCTCAGTTTCCTCACTTGTAAAATGGAGTTCATAGAAATGCCGATCTCGTAGAGATGATGGGAGGATTAAATGAGACAGTAGGCGTAAATTACTTAGATTTATACTTGGCATATAGTGAATCTTGGTAAATATTAGCGTTTTCTGTTATTTGCCTTTGAAACGTGTCATTATGTATTTCTGTTCTGTGTGTGTATGTATGTGTATATATATGTATATATAGAAAGAGCACACTTGTTAACACTGGTTGTCATCACCTTGAATAAAGGTAAATAGGCCATTTGAAGGCCAACACAGAAAGATTTGTGCTTTTGCTTATGTAACTTTTTTAGAAAAGTGACCAGCTGCACTGCTGGTAGCTGCAGATTCTGGTGAGGAAGATCACATTTCTGTTTCATTGTCTGCAAGCTTTCATGAGTGTCTTTGGTGAATCAAGTATCTTTTCATGTGGGCCAGATATCATCTTTTCATAGAATACCGCTGTCACGAGTAAGAGAGGTCCAGTGTAGTGCCTGACACACAGTGGGACTGTTATAAATGTTAGCTGAATGAATAAATATGGTATGAAATGTAAAAACATGGTAATATATTCATAGTAGAAGTACAGAATTGGATGACTAACACTATTTAGTGGAAGAAAATAGGATTCTAATGAATTTATTATTAACAAGTAAATTTAAGTAACAGTTTTGCTTGGGAGATACCAGATAGTTGTGAACATTGTGCTTTGTAAAAATGCCAGTGTTTATATTAGATGATTCATAAATCTTTTTCTGTCAAGTGGTTTGGCAGTTTTCTCTCCCTGAGTACATTTACAGATGTATTTGCTATTGATTGTGTATCCCTTTTTTGGGTAAACTGAAATGAACAACAGAAGACAGATCTTATCAGTGGTATCTGTGACACAGATGATTTGCCAAATGTCAGACATAATTAATCCAGCTAACATAAAAATGACCAGAAGAAATAGTTTGCTTGGAATAAAGCATTTCCTAAGGAGAGCTGATGCTTCAGGCTCTCAGGAAACTGACCAAAATGAGAGGAAAGGCCCTGTTACTAACTACATCCATGAGGTCCTGCTCGAAGGCTCTTATTGTTTGTTTTACAATAGGTTACTGGACCCAAATTGGGAAGTTGGGTTTTTGTCTTATCAGGCATAATAAATCTTAACCAGTGAATAAACCAAGATTTTGAAAAGCAGAAGGAGCAAACACCTTTAAATGTGTGTTACACAGTCCCAACATTTGCCATAAATTAAGACTGAGGTTCATTACGGGTGTAACTTGGCGTGAGTTAGACACACACATTTTCATGAATATTTTATCTTGATGGATTTCCTTCTTTGTTTTCTCAGTACAGTTTAGATGGGAAACATTTTCTCTTGTGCAGTATGTGTACATTCAGGCATTGCTAAGATGACACATTGTTATATTGTGGTGTTTTTTTCTTTTTAAATAAAAAGTAATTATTTAACCAGGCCTTCAGAGAGGATTAGATGTGACTAGAAAAGTATTCTGTCAGTATGAACATTATTTTTCATTTATTTGTTTGAGGTAGCATGTATAAAGTAAGATGGTTCCTATGTCAACTCGAACTGTTAGATCTTTGTAAAGTTTTCTTTTTTTTTTAGAAACATCAGTTGGGAAGGAGATAAGGTGCCAGTATCTGTAAAAATGAAGTGTGAAGAAAAAGTGATTGTTGGGTATTTCATACAAATGATCAATAAAAATTTGAGTAACTGCGAAAAATTCTGGAAGGTGTTGAATTCCAAAAATGTTCTGATGCATTCTATTCAATTTATTGTTTACAGTGAGAGCACAATCTGGACAGGATCAGAAGTAGAGAATGAAGTTATAAGAGAAAGGGAAAGAGAAGAAAGGCTGCAGTAGTACCAGGAGAAAAGCAGGATGCAAGAATGAACCTGCGTTTGAGGAGCATCTGGAGAAATAGAATCTGTCAGAAAGAATAAATAGACGAGGGATCTCTAAAGTAAATTTATACGTCAAATTGAAAACAGTGGTGCAAGATCACCCTCTCTGAATGTGTGTTTTTAAGCAAAACATTAACTACTTTTATCATTTTTACCAAAATAAAAAAATGCTATTCATTCATGATATGATGGAGTTTTTAATTTTAAGTACCTTATATAATTCACTTTTAATTTGTGAGGTTTGGTAAGGTTTTGTGTATGTGTATGTGTGTGTAATTCCTAATTTTAGTTGGTTAGAATTAGCTTTGGGAAGGCAGGAACCTTTCCAGTAAAATTAGTTGATTATAAACTGTTGCATTTTATAGGCTTATTTACATAACAGATCTCCTCATTGAATTTAAAGTGAAACATTACAGCTGTGGTGTATAGAAATATTATTCTAGTGAGACTGGTATCTAAAAGATTGAATGCCTAAGTAAATGTATCTACTTTTCAAGAGTTTCTTCAATTTAGGAGGGGGAAATAGAAATTTTTATCTAATTTTAATTTAGTATGTTACTTAAAGTTGAAAGTAGACCTAATATTTTATTTGTTTGTGTTTGTATATACATGTACAAATACACATTTGTTAATCAGGATTGATTAATTTGACATTATTTTGGCCTGATTGCTCAGAACTTTTAATTTGATCCGTGTGGAAACATTTAAAGAATTTCCTAAATACCTACATTTATTCTGCAGAGTAACTAGTGGAGATGTATTTAATGTTACCAAGACACTTGTTGGCTTTCTGTTTTGTTTTGTGTTTCAAATAAAAAAAAATGACATCTCATGTCACCTTTCTTGTACTTGAGAGGACTAAAGGGTACGGTTTTGCATCTCCAGAAGCAGTTGTGGACTGTTTTAGGACTAGCCTTCTTACCAAATAGCCTAATTACTGGGAGCCTTATGGTGTGCTTTGTGGTAATTTTCCAGAACAGTATCATTTTAGATATGGTTCATTTCCCTTTTTTAAATCTTGATTCATATTATTATACTCAAATGTTGCTTCACATTGAACAGTGGAATGAAAATGAGATGATGTAAGATTATTCAGAAAATATCAGGGGTCTGTGTTTTATTGAAAATTTTATTAGAAAATGTTAAGTGCTAAAATGCACGCATAGTTTTAATCATATTCAAATGGATACTTATTTTCTAAAAGTAATATAAAATATCTACAAAATGTAAAGTTATTTTCTGGTGAAATACTAACATAAAGGTCCATATGCAATGGGTGAAAACAGCAGGTGAGAGTCTACTTGCATGTGTAAATTGTTAAACCATTTTCCTAGTGGGTAAAGGGACTGGAGAGATAATACTTTCTGTTTTAAATAGTTTTTTAAAGCTTACTTTTGTAAATAATGAAAATTGATTTTGAGGCATGCACTATTTTGAAATCCAGTTGACTCTAAATTTGCTTTAGACAACTTGCAGTTGTTTCAAGAAAAGGAGAATAATGTCTGTTTTACAGAGATCTGATGTTAAACTTTCTAGGAAAATTGCCAGTGTGAATTAAATAATTAAGAAATGAAAACCCCTGCCAAGTAGATAGAGACTTTGTTACCTCTAGGTTGGAAAGTAGTTGACTGTAGAGTCTCAGTGTACTATAAATGGTAAATGCACTTGGCTGCTAGCCAGAAGATTGGAGCTTCAGGTGCATCTAGAGGTACCTGGAAAGAAAGACCTGGCAATCTACTGAAAACCCACCACTGAAAACCCTGTGGAGCACAGTTCTACTCTGACACACATGGGGTCAATATGAGTCAGAGTCAGCTCCATGGTAAGTGGTTATTGAGGAGACAGTGAAGTACACTTAGCCAGTCTCATGATGTTTTTATGTTGTCCATTAAAGAAGTTTGTTTTCTATGTATGACTTGGTTTCTCCTGTTAGGTATTTTCTTATCTACAAATACCCCAAACCAAGCCCCTTGCTGTCAAGTTATTCCAACTCGTAGCAGTCCTGCAGGACTTTTTGGTTAACAGCTGAGCTCTCAATCACTGTGCCACTAAACCTATTGCCATCAAGTTGATTCTGACTCAGCGACCCTGTAGGAGAGTAAAGTGTTCCGTAGGGTTTCCACAGAGTGGCTGGTGGATAAGAACTGCTGTACTTTTGATTAGCAACCTGAGCTCTTAACCACTGTGCCACCAGGGCTCCTTGTATCTAGTAGGTAGGCCCAGATCTTTTGTCTTTAAAAATATTGTATTACACTTTCTAAATATACAAAAGTAGAGCAAAGAATATAATAAGCCTCCCTGTCCCCCGCTCCCCCCGCCGTCCCTGGGGAAAGGGCATCATGCTTGGTGAAGTAGAGAGAGGGTCAGTGAAAGCAAGGAAGACTTTCAGTGAGATAGGTTGACGGCATGGCTGCAGGGATGAGCTCAAACACAGCACCAGCTGTGAGGACAGTGCAGGACCAAGCAGTGTTTACTTCTGTTGTGCTTAGGGCTGCTGTGAGTTGGAATGAACTTGAAGGCGTCTGACAACAGCAACACCATCACATTTTAAGTTATCAGCCATTTCCTTGCTGCCTGTCTAAAAAATAACTTTAAAACATTTAATTACAAGCTATAAAAGTTTACAAGAGCTGAAATGCAATCAGTACAGATTAGTTTGTTAGTAAACTAGAAATATGTTTCACATGTATATTGAAATTACTTTAAAGCCACAAAGCTTTTTAGAGAAAAGGCTGTGAAACTTTATCTGTGACCCACATAAAGAAATGGATTTTATTTGTGACTAAGTATATAAGCATAAATGTCTAATATTTTGTGAAATAATACCTAACTCTGGAAGGAAGACTGTGGTGACCTTATAAACTGATTTCTCAATGCATCAGTGGGTCTGGAGGTGCAGGTTGAAAAACAGCATTTTCAGGGATGGAATAGTTTAGTTTTTCTTTTTCTTTTAATGCTGTGTAAGTCTGGGATAATCTGATGGTTTCATAAACAGGATTTTCACAAGACATTTATCAGGAGTGTCTGCATGTGCTAGTTTGCTGTAAGTAAGGAGAATATAGAATTATTGAATTCATACATTAGTTGTGCTGTATATAGTAGTGACCTTTTTTCCATAATTGACTTAGGAAAAAAAGGATGCTGCAGTAAGTTGAATATTGTAAACACAACATGAAGTTTTCCAGTGTGTTCTTTATTCTCTAGCCTCTGTCTTTGAGTTATTGGTTGAATACAGGGCTGGGAGCACTACTGTTTATTCTGAGCTGTGTGCCAACTCTGCTGTTCTTGTCTGAAGCATATTTCTGGTCAGTACAGACTGACGTGAATACTAGCCAGGTGAAGGGAGGGAGATGGGAAGCAGAGTCATCACTGAAGAATCGTTTGCTTTTCTTATTTAAAATCCTAGAGTCAGCGGGTTAATCTTAATTTTTTAGATGTTGCTTCTTGGAAGACAGAAAAGACAAGATGTCCCTATCTTGTCTTGGCAACTACTTAGGAAATATTGTCTAATCCATAGATGGAAGGAGTATGTTAAATTTATTTTAGGTTGTTTTTATTATTCAGATTTATTGGATTGGGAACCATTGTGGAGTGGCTAGGAAAAAATAGCATAGTAGCTCCAGTCTTGAAGTTATATTCATTAATGCTGCATCTCACATTATTCACCAAGAGAGATGGCATGAGTGGCCTTAATGCAGACCAAGAAACTGCTACCGGGAAGAGCATGAGTATAAAGAGGTTTCAGGTAACTTGAGGGAATGAACATTGAATTACTCTTAGACAAGTAACAGTGATCACATACCAAAATTATGGTACTAACAGTGCTGTTTTTTCCTGCTAGGATTGAGCTCAAAAAATTAACAGCCATTTTCTGACCACATTTAGGAAGAGACATAGATACGTTCTGAGTTGATGATAGAGTGAGGCTTCCGAGAAAAGCATGAAGGAGCTAAACTTACAAAAAGAGAACACCAGGGGGATGTGATTATCTATTAATACCTTCAGAGTAGCAGTGTAAATGAAGTAAGGGAATTAGACAGTCTCTGAAGATGGATGGGCTGTATCAGAGTGCAGTGGCCTAGAGCACAAGGAAGCCTAGGTTTCATTTTATAAAGATGATTTTAATGAAACCAGGAGAAGAGTGGCTCTTTCTCCTCAGCCATTGTCAGAGCTGTCACAGGCAGGGTAAAGAGTTGTCTGAGAAGGACCTTACAAACAAGAAAAGGGATCTTTATTTCTGTTTTAATTAGTACTTGGGCTTAATGGAAGAAAACGTAAAAGATTTTTGGAAGTAAATAGGAAGCAAAATGCATGGATTTTCAGAAAATTTTAAGGGTCAGAAGTTAATTTGTTTCTGGCTGTAAAATTACATGATTCTGAATTCAAGAAAAGTAGAAGATTAACTTTGGGGTTCACTGAAGTAGCTTTTGTTGTTCGTTGCTGTGGCAACTCAGACTGATGGCGACCCCATCCCTATGGAGCAGAGTAAAACTGCTCCGTAGGGTTTTCCAGGCTGTGATGTTCAGAAGCACATCCCCAGGTCTGTCTCCCCAGTAGGTCTGGCTAGTCGCACCTGTAACCGTTGTACCACCCCAGGACTCCTGAGGTAGCTTTTGGGGCTTTCCTGTAATAGTTAAACAGGGTTCCATTTATTATAATCTTCATAAGCGTCTTCATGTTTCGTCACCTAAAACCTGAACCATGACGGTCTTCCACCTGTGTTTGATATGCAGAGTCACAAGGTTGCAGAGTTCACTAGCCAGTGAAAGCCTTAGCAGTCACAGCATGGTCTGACTTGAATGCTTTGCTTTGGGCGCAGCATCAGGAGGGATCACCCACTGGAGGAGGACATCCTGCTTGGTGAGATAGGGGGCTAGGAAGGGTGTGGGAGACCCTCAGTGAGGTGGTTGGGCACAGATGTGCTGATGGTGTGAAGATGACACAGGGCAGGTGAGCTTTACCCTCTTTCTGAGGTTACCTCGAGTGGAACTCCTTGTCAGCTAGCAACAACGAAGAACTTCAGATGGGATCTCGCAGAAATTTCACCTTTGCAGCTTACAAATGAGACTTTTTCCTGTATATGGGGAATGTGAGTTGTTAAGCATACCACCAGGAATGGAACACATGCAGCCTACCTCAGAAGACTTCATTGGTTAAAATTCTGCTGGGGGAGAATGTCACAGCTGTTCTTCAGGGGTGGAGCTGGTGCTGTGCTGATTTGGTAGGAAACTTGAATTTGTGTGAATGTAGGGTTGTCAGATAAAATACAGAACAGTCCGTCAAATTTGAATTTTAGATCGACAGGGAAGAATTTTTATTCTCAGAGACGAGTGTGTTGGCTGTTTTGACGTTCCATTTAGAATTTAGCATGCAAAGAGTCTTCTACATTCTTGAGCTTTTTTGTGAATTAAAATGATCTAAAGTGATTTAATCTGACTCGATGGCACTTGGCTTGGCTGGCTAAAGCGATTTAATAAAATTACACTGCATTGCAATTTTTTGGGGAGCATATGTTGAGCAGTGGTTTAGTCTGGTTACATCAAGTTTCTGTATATATTTTCTTTAATTACCTTACACTTTTTTTCCCCTACAAATTAAAGCTGCTTTTAGGAAGGAGATGAGCTAATGGCCTCAGCAATACCCTTCTTCTTTTCTTATTTAGAATATTTATAAAACTTTAGAGCACAGGTATCATAAGGGTATGTACTAAAGGATGCTTCAGGGCTAGTGGTCCAGTGATTGTCTTTTGTTCAGATTTTTGCCTGGGGTCTTAGAATAAGTTTAGATTCTTGGCTTGGTGGCTTGGAAGAAGAAAAGGGGTAAGTGAAGACATGACTAACTGTACCCTTTTCTTCCTCTTTGGCTTGGAATAATTGTCTCATGCTGAATTATAACCATCAAAGTTTTAGAGGGTCAGAGAAGCAGATGCAAACTCTGCACACTAGGAATGTGATGTCTTTACAGTTAAATTTCAGTACTAAGAAGAACCATGGTTTCATGAGCTTTATTGTTATAAGGTGTTTTGACCACTAGTATGTCAGTGTATATCAGTAATTCAGTATAAGAATTAGGTTCCAAGATGAATGGTGTTAAGCAGCATGAAGCATAACCTTAGCTAATAGATATTCATTTGAAATACATTTAAGGCAACTGTAGAAAGTGTTACATTAAAAATAACTCTTGGTTTTGTGAAACTAGGAAGTTAGTTTATGCTTGATACCTAGACTCATTTGGAGAACATCATTACAGAATAAATACGTTGACGTACTGTCACAGTTGTTAAAATAAATAAAAAGTAGGCTGGAAACATCAGTCTTATGAGGCAGTGTAGTTGAGTAGAGAGAGCATTGGATACTAGCCATAGATTCTTGTCTCTTTCCATTTTAGTTCCTATGGTATTTTTAAAATTATTGTAATACTTAATTCATGAGATTTGTATAATGTTAAATGACAGTGTGTATAAGAGTGCTTTCTAAACTGCTGTATTGTAAAGTGGCATGCTTGTGTAGTTTTGAGTATTCTTGATAAGGTAACTGCAGTTAGGGCAGTTTGTAGGAAAGTGGAGAGGAAGAATAAAATATTGAGAAGGAGCAGATTATTTCAGGGTTGGCTTTCCTGATAAATGATGACTACATCATAAAAATGTATATTTTGGCTGTTAGTGGGCTAGACTTTTTATTGAATTAATTATTCCTTCTTACTAGGAAAAGCTAGCTCACAGAGGTTGCTGTAACCTTTAAAGCCTGCCTCCCAGTACTGCTCTCATCTCAAGTTAAACTTAGTGTCAGGGATACCTTGTGTTGCCTCATCTGCAGCTTTCCCTCCCCAAGGCAGATAAAGAAAGGGAAGTGAAATAACTATTTTGTGTCCCCTTTTTGCAACAAGCATTTTGTAACTTGCTATCCTGAAGTGAAATTCATAGATGTTTTAACCTACCTATATCTAAAAACAATAACACATACAGGTTATTAAGGGAAAACAAACTTAACAAAAAACAGCGTAATACCCTAAATGTAGTATGAAAGAGAAAATAAAGGAAAATAATTTATAATGAAATATTTAGTTCAGTAGATGCTCATGCATGGCTACACAGGAAGACCGGGAAGCAGCCCACTGTTTATACCCATATGTAGAAAAACCAAGAAAGTGACAGCTACAAATACAGACTGATGACCGGTGTGTCGTGATGGTGACTCAAAGATCACAGGCTGCACTGCTACCAATAATGTGATTTTCTGAAAAGGTGAGCAACTCTTGGTAAAATTTCAGATGAAAAAAATACAGTCTATCTTCACTTAACTTGCATTCCTAGAATATTAAGTGGTATTTAAAGCCATGCAAGAATACTTGGCTATATGTAAAACAGGTTCTAAGGCCCAGAACAAGTTTTTTTATTTTTTAGTTTTTTTTTTTTTTTTTTTTTAAAGCTTGAATGGCATTTGGAAGGTATGTAGGAAGACAGTTTTTTTCTGTGCAAGACTTTTCTCTACTTTGTGTTATGTTGAGCATCCCTGGTCCTTGCCCAGGAAATGCCCTTGGTGTTCCTCAAATCATCTTGGTGACCAGAAATGCCCCCACAGATTTCCAAAATGCCCATTAAAGCCAGAACAACCCCTATTAAGACTATCTACATTTTGTCCCTGAGCGTTCAAGTATCCTGTGGTATAAGATTACAGCACCCACCCCCAGAATACCACTAGTCAATCCTTACCTCTTCTAGGAATGGAAAGGCAGGAAGAAGAGCAGTCTGTATATCTTTATTCTTTTTTTGTTGTTAATGTGCATTAAGGAAAGGTTGCAAGTACGTTTGCCACAGCAGCCTTGCAAGTACTGGTTACGAAACAAGAATACACGTTCTGAAAACACTAAAAGTTGGACTTAATTAAAAAAAAAAAACAAACACCAAACCAGTTGATTCCAACTCATAGCAGCTCTGTAGGATACAGTAGAATAACCCAACAGGGTTTGCAGAGAGTACCTGGTGGATTTGAACTGCTGACTTATTGGTTAGCAGCTGTAACTCTTAACCACTACACCACCAGGGTTTCCAAAAACACAGTGTTAGTTACATAAAACCTTCAGTGGGGCTCTAGTTTGCATTTTTCACCAGAGGATTATAATCTGAATTTTAGAGCCTGAGAGAGATTAGACTGGAAACCTGAGTTTTGACAAATCCCTCTTAGCATCTGTTTCCCTGTCTGCGCTTTAGGAGTAATACTCATAGGATGATGATTAGAATGAGATTGTATATATAAGGCGCCCAGTATGGTATCTGAAAACCCTGATGGTGTAGTGCTTAAGAGCTAAGGCTGACACCAACAGCAGTTCAGATCTGCCAGGCACTGCTTGGAAACACTGTGGGACAGTTCTACTCTGTTTTGTAGGGTCTTGTGAGTTGGAATCAACCCATCTCGATGTGTATGGGTAGCTTGGTATCTGGCACAAGATTTATATGTTTGATAAAGTTGTCTTTCTACCACCAATATCTATTCAGTTACTTTGATTTACTTTTTTAATCTATTATGTTCTGTGGTGAATTTTTAAATGCAGTATTAGGCTCCTTGTTTTTAACAGATGCAAGCAAGCAAATTTTTGTTGTCATTGTTTGTTTTTGGTTAACAGACAGCCTACCTGCCCTTAATTTGGAGCCTGACGCTTGTAATACTGAACATGCTTGATTCCAAACTATTGCAATTGATCAACCTAGTCTTTCAGATTAGCTTTCAACAGCAGCATATCCAGGTATCAGTGATCTTTAAGTTATGGGACAGGTAATTGTGCTTGTAGTACTGCAGTAATATATTACACCTTCAAAATCAGAGTGTGCTATAAACATGACATTGTTATTGTTTCAGTTACAAATTTAACAACATGATTTTTACTAGGAAACTGGTCTATTATTTTTTTACCAATTGTCCACTGAGTATTTCAGAAGTTTCACATTTTCTTGGTTCTTATAACACACTGGAGATGTAGACATATCTTGCTCTTTTAAACATACTAAACTTTGAGTTTTTAGTAACACATCCCTGTGATTGTGTCACCTTTGTTTTCTTCCACAATGTGTTTTTGAGTCCTTTTGAGGATCTTAGTTATGTGTACTTAGTATTTTTTAAGTTGTTTTATTCATGTTTTCCACATCTTAATTTTAGTCTCTTACCACACTTACTGGAAACCCTGGTGGCCTAGTGGTTAAGAGCTATGGCTGCTAACCAAAAGGTTGGCAGTTCAAATCCACCAGCTGCTCCTTGGAAACCCTGTGGGAGCAATTCTACTCTGTCTTATTGGGGTCACTGTGAGTCAGCAGAATTAATATACTTACTTGGTTTTGTCCCTTCTGGTATTTTAAGTTGTTTCTACATAAACATTTGGCACTTTTTATAGTGTTTTATTTGAATACTTTTTAGGCAGAGGGATGGCAGATTCCATGAAACGTAAAATAGACAAGTTGACTGACATATTGAAACTGCAGTATTTACCTATTTTGACTCTTGGGGATATTTACGTTTCCTAGTAGGTGTTGAACGATTTTCTGTATGTGGTGGAGATTTTTCTAACATGTTTTTTAATTTCTTAATCCTCACAGGGTCATAATGTCCTTGTTTCTCAGAAACAGCTCAGCTAGTCTTCAAGGCCTAGTCACAAAGGAAATTAATTTCTAATGGAACTGAAGACATCAAAGCAGAAAGTGTTCCAGGCAGGCGGCTAGTAATGAATATTGGTTTTGAACTCTGAAGTACTCGCTGTGGCTGGTAAATTTTAGTTCTTCCCTGTGAAAGTACCACTCATGATGAGTGCGTGTGAAACATTCCGAAATGTCTGCCCATGGAACGTGTAATTTGCTGTCCTGTGGCAGGTAGACATTGAATTTCAGTTGTGGAGTGGGGATGGTGCTAGGAATTAGCAAATTTTATAGCTGTGAGATGAAAGGGCATGTTTTGATGTGTATTAAAGGGAAAAGAACTCAACTAGAGAATACAGAGTAGTAGTTTTTGCTGTAGGAACAGCATTAGGCTATAGTGAAATTGCCCAGAAATTGCCAGTAGAAGTAGGCGTATACTGGCACATGTCTTTCAGTAACTGGTATGTGTATTTTAGCAGTTTTTTGCAGACAAAATGGGAAAGGGCTTGAGTGCAATGTGTTTTTGTTAGTGTCTTTGTAGAGTGTCACTTTACTGTTCCTGCAACACTATCTGTTTTGACACTGAAAGACTTCAAGAACTATATCAAGTCTTAACCTCTCAAAGTGCACCATTGGAAAAAATTGACAGACCTAGTAGGACCAGGTGAGCATGAGGTAACCAAATACAGAAGACGGTTAGCCATCTCTGCCTAGAATTTAATGAAGCTTTCACGTACTGAATTTTCAAAGAAATAGATATCACAAATTACAAGAGGGAATATTAGCAGTCCAGATGAATGAACCTTCCCCAGTGGATACTGACTAACCTGTATTTTGACATGGAATTTTTCCATTTGACTTTTCCAAAAAAGGGAAAAGTTATTGGATTTTTAAAAATTGTGGAAGAGCTTGCTTACATGATGGTTTCAAGTAGTAAAATACCCTGGTGTTTAAAGTAGAATGTTAAAGCTACTTTTTCATCTTTGATTCCCACTCCCCAGGAATAAGCACTGTTCTGTTAGTACTTTGTTATGTATCCTTTCAAAGGCTTTGTATTGAATAGTATTAATTATGTTATAATTCATCTTGGTATGTATAGCCGTCTGTTTCATATAGTAATTGAAATTACAGATACTTTCATTTATGTGAGTGTATGGTGCCTCTAGAATACCTCTGTTGTTACTAATTGTCACTAAACAGAATTATGTGGATGATAATTGAATTCTTGATATTGAAATTGGGCTACCAAAAGTCCATTTCTTATCCCCAATAGGGAAGAGCTTTGTTAAATGGAAAAGAACATGTATGGCCATGATTTTTATCTTGAGTCATGCTTTTTGGCAGAAACCTTGAAAATTCACACATTTCATGTCTTAGCCATGTGGATAATTTCCTGGGTCACATCTGTCACTTTTTTACAGAAAGCGTTCTGGAGACAGTTGTGCTGTCCCTCTTCAAGAGAAGCAGCAGTACTTTGTTAGTGTTTGGTACACTAGGTAAATGATACATGACTTGATCCTACACCTCACATTTCTGTCTAGTTCTGATATAGGAGCACTGGAAACAAGGCTGGAGATCACAAACTGGAAGTAATTGTGAAGGGAAAACAGACTAAATTTGGAATGTTGATTGAATTTTGGGTCTGAGAGATTGATGAGGTAGCAGATTTTAGTGGATAGGACGTTAATGACTAGAGTCAGAACATTGGATTTGACTAAGAGTCCTGCAGCTGAATTACAGGCTCTTTGGATGACAGTATATCTAAGTGTTAGGTTTAAGACTTTCTAAACTTTAGCAGCAGGATATTTTTGTTTTTAAAATACCAAGTAAAATCTGAGTTTGTCAGTTAGCTCAAAGTAAAGTTGTTTGGGGTAGCAGAAATCACATGAGCATTCTAAAGAGTCTTTAGGATCTGACAAACAAGATTTTAAACTTGATTAAACAGATGGCCCCGTTGTAGATCCATTTCTGAGATGTGTGCACAAGGATGTTGCCCCTTTAGTTCATGATGAACTTGGTTAGTGTTCATACTTCTATGGAGGAGGTTCTGTATATACTCTACAAAGTCGGTAGTCACAATACTCAGCACATGTCTGTGTTTGAAATGAGACCAAAAGAAAAGAAGATCCTTTGTAGATGGCACCTATAAGTTGCACCAGGATAATCATCCTATGAGAAATGGGCTAGGTAAATTCATACTTCATGGCAAGATTTTTCTGCCTATTTGTGGGAAAGAGCTTCTTGTTATTTGCCCCAAATTTTGAAATCCAGGAATATGCACGAGCATGACAGAAGAATGCAGAGATGTGGTATTAAGTCTCTTGCCTGAAAAGGAGCTGTTAAGTACTATTAGCTTTCAGCCCTTCTTAAATCAAAACCAAACCCACTGTTACCAAGTCAATTCTGACTCATATCAACCCTACATACACATAGAACTGCCCCACAGAGTTCCCAAGAAGTGCCTGGTACATTTGAGCTGTGGACCTTCTGGTTAGCAGCTGTAGTGCTTAAACAGTATGACACCAGTTTCCTAGCCCTTCTTTGTTGGGGATAAAATCGTAGGGCTGTGTGTGTTTAGCAGGTACCTTGGAGATTGAGTACCAGTTTCAGTTTACTGGTTAGGAATGCCACCTTGCTTTCTTTTTGACATTTTTTTGTGTGCTTTAAGTAAAAGTTGATAATCCAAGTCAGTTTGTCATGCAAGCTGTGTAGCTCCAGCTGCTCTCCCCAGCCTGTGACAGCACACTCCTCCTTTTCACTCTGTATTTCCCAGTGTCCATTCAGCTAACCACCCCACGCCCCCCATTTCTCCTCAGAACAGGAGTTGCTCAGTTAGCCTTATGTCATCATGTGTATACCTAAGCCAAGAAGCATACGCTTTGCCAGTATCTTTTTATGTCGTACAGTCTAGTCTAATCTTTGTCTGAAGAGTATGCTGGTTTTCTTTAAAAAAAGTAAAAGTCAATTTTAATAATGCCATATACTTTCTAAATTTGTCAGTCCACATAGAATTTCTGTATGGGTAACTCAGGTAACTGGAGATAGTCATAATGACTAAGGCGTGAACTGGTAATATGGATGAGAAAGAAGCAGAGCATGCTGTGTGCCAGTCATTCAGGGATACAGTGTTTTGGATTAAATAATGCAGACAAGATGTCCGTGGTAAGTGGAGCATTAAAAGGCGGTATGTACAGTGGTGCCAGCTCTGGAATCAGACTGTCAAGTTCTTCCCTGGCTCTGCCACCATCAGCTGAATGATATTAGGCACATTATTTAATCTCTGTGCTATCTATAGAATGGTGATAACAACCTCAAGAGGTAGATTCTATTATTATGTGGTGAATTAAATTACATAACATACTTTGCACTGTGCCTGACACACATGCAATGATTAATAAAGGTTAGCTGATGTTATAATGAATTGCTTTCAGAAATAGTTTTACAGGTTCAGGAGTCTTTCAAATTTTCTTTTTCTAGAATGGCTAGAAAATGTCCTGTTCCCCCACTCCCAAATTTATTTATGTATTTATTTAAGGTTATCTTCTTAGAAAAATTGGTAGGCTTTTTGCTTGCTTATCTTTTACTGTAGAGGTTTACAGGGAGCCTGAACTTCTTTTAGAATTGATGATGGGGCAGCATTTTACCTAATTTGGAAAAGTGTGGGAAGGTTGCAGTCTGTGAAGTAAATCTCAAAAATCAGAAATGAGTTTTACATTCAATCTGTATTCACTTGCCAGGATTAATGAATATGTGGCAAGAAAACACACTGACATTAGGAATTTGATTTTTCTAAGTGAGAAACAACCTCCAGAGCATCTGTGGTAAACGCTTATGTACTGTAGTGCAGTATCCTAAGGTCTGTTGTTTCTGTTGACATTCAGAAAGATGGCCCTGATGTCACCAGTACCCCACTAATTAAAGAAAAATGGCTTTCTTTATTATGCTGTGCATTAACGTACTACTGACTACTAGTGCTTTTAAGTTAATAGATTGAAAATAAAAGATTTTATCCTTAATTTTTGTTAATGAGACTCTTATTTTTCACCATTCTTTTAATAGATGTTACTGAGTATAATGTGTGCAACAAGGCATTGTTAGGGTACAGAACTAGAAGCATGTTCAAATAAGTTATCTATGAAAATATACTCTTGATAAACAGTTTTGTATATGAATTTTCATGAATTCATAGAATGTGCTATTTCAGTTAATGTATGATTTTTAATACATAGATTTATAGACTGTTAGAGCTGAAAGGATCTTTAGAAATCTGTTTCATTCAACTGACAGTACATACAAGAGAACTGAGGTTTCACATTTTAATGTGTGTATTTTTACCAAATGGAATGATGTCTGCACATAATACACTGCTTTGTAAGTCACAGTTTAAATTGATGTCTCTTGTATTTCGGTGGGAGCACAATGTAAGTGCTCAGCTGCTGACCAGGAGACCAGCAGTTCAACCCCACCAACAGCTCCATAGGAGACGAGACCTGGCTGTTTGGCCCCGTGAAGATTTACAGCCTAGGAAACAGTGTGGGGCAGTTGTAGTCTGTCACATAGGGTTTCTGTGAGTCAGAATTGACTCGATGGCACACAACACCTTTTTAGTACCGTACAGTTTGGTATTCATATTTGAAATATAATCAGAAAGTAAAACATTATACATTATGGAGTGACAATGCTGAACTACACATTCTTGGCTTCTTTTGCACCAGGGTCTGTAGCTGACACCCAGAGTGTTCTAATACTCTGAGATTACTATGTGGAGAAATATCCTTTGCACCTGCTAAAGTTTGTTGATCGTCAGTCATTTGAAATTGAGAGGAAGTTTTTTCCTTTTGGTTAGTAGGGTCTTCAATTATGGTACTATATAGTGAGGGAAGAGATTCTG
Source organism: Heterohyrax brucei (assembly GCA_028571685.1). NCBI lineage: Eukaryota > Metazoa > Chordata > Mammalia > Hyracoidea > Procaviidae > Heterohyrax > Heterohyrax brucei. Next base: position 56,026,197 of record CM053148.1, read on the forward strand.
GTTAATGAGGAAGTTACCTGAGTCGAGGGTGGTGTAGCTACTGAGTAATACTAATACAGAAATGTATGGGTTAAAGATTTCCCATTTTTGATAGAGAAAAACAAAGTAAAACTAAGAACTCAGAAGTACTTTGGAGGAATGAATGCAATTGATACAATTCTTGGAAAATTACTTCTTGAAATTTTTGGGAAAGTTTGGAAATCATAACTATACTGCATATAGAATTTGAAGTTAATTAGCCTAGAGTTTTTTTCCTGGGGGTTGCTCCTTGTTGGTTGTTTGACCTTATACAACACAACCTCCAGGTTCCCTGTAAGCTGGATGACAACCTTCTTGGTTTGTACTGGTTGCCCTATTAAAATTATTAATGCCAAATTATTAATAACATGTCTTTATTTTTTGGGAGGCAAGTAAAATTCCTGGAGTGGACTCTAAATTATGTAAGTTGTTGAGAATGTTTGGAAGAAACACAGATCTCCATGTATAGTGTGTAATGCAGAATATTTGTTGCACTCTTGTTAAATCTCACCATATAAATAATTTTTGCCACCCTTATGACTTTAGTGGGAAGGTCTGCAGTTTCACCCATTGGTAGCATGGCCTATAGGTAAAGGAGTCTAGTCTGTCTCATTTCATTTTTAAAAATTCACAGTAGCATTCTGTGTAGTTCTATTGAGGGATCTCCAGAGGTGCAGTCATTGAAGTGCTAGGCAGCTAATCCAAAGACCAGCAGTTTGAACCTAGTAGCTGCTCCATGAGAGAAAGATGTGGCAGTCTGCTGCCATCAAGATTTACAGCCTTGGAAACCCTATGGGGCAGTTATACTCTGTCCTATAGGGTTGTAATGAGTTGGAAACTACTTGACAGTAATGGCTTTTTTTTTTTTTTTTAAATCTCTTGAGAGCCCTCACTTCTTAAAAGTGAGACACCACTGGGCTCTAGAGAAGGGGAAAGAAATTTCTCATTGCGTGCCGTTATTGAAGTGGAGAACCTCAGGGTGCCTTGTTACTATCACATCCTTATTATCCAAAATTGTATCTGGTTGGTCTTTACAGAAATATTGAAGAGGAGCAGAAAGTAGTAAAAAGAGCATAGCCATACTCCGCCGTGAACGTCTTTCACAGTCTGAGGTAGAGCTGCCACTACTGTTGATATTTTCTCCAGAATCGCTTGGTCTGTGGCGTATTGGCTTGGCTTATTTTCACTACTGTTTACTGCAGAGTGGGAGTTGGTTTTGCCTTGGGCTTTAGAGTGAGATTACATACATTTTTCTTTTTAAAAATGAAGAAGATTTGGTCGGGAATAAGTGTTACCTTAGCTTTTCCCCAACGTTTCCAAAGATGCTCTTTGGCCAGATGGACAGCTTTTCTGATAAATTATGGATACTTTGTAAAGATGAGTGGCATAACACACTGTACTAAAGCAGAGTCCATATCTCCTTTGAGAGCTTCTCTTATGGAGATGCCTTGTACCTGAGTCACCGTCGTCATGAACGAGAGAAGATCCCGAAGCAGAATAATGTGTATTTATCTGGCATTATTTAAAGTGTGGTGTTGATAAAGGACAGTAATTAATTCCTAATTTGGTATATTTTATCCTAGTAAAAGTGCATTGCACTCAGTGGCGAGTCATTTGGAAAGAGGCATCTTTATGCAGAAAGTTCCATTCTCAGGCCTTTTCTCACTCTTCCTGAGTGCTTTCTTGTCCTCCCCTGGCTTCATTTTCTACTTAAGCTGATAATTCCCAAGTTTGTATTTCTACCTCCACTTTTCTGAATACTATTTTCACATTTTTAACTACTGATTGGACATTTCACCAAGGAGCCCTGGTGGTTCACTGGTTAAGTGCTTAGCTGCTGTCTGAAAGATTAGCAGCTTGAACCCGTTAGCCACTCCAGAGGACAAAGGTGTGGCAGTCTGCTTCCTTGGAAACTATGGGGCAATTCCAATCCATCCTTTAAGGTTGCCATGAGTCATAATCAACTTCTGGCAGTGAGTTTGGGATATCTCACCAGGATACCCTGTTCTCTGTGTGCCTCCAAAGGCGAGTCTCAGCCTGTCCTCCCTTACTGTATTTATAGTGTCACTCTGCCACATGACCAGCAGGTTCAGTTGCTTCTGTTCTGTGAGTATTTCTGCCATCCACCACCTCCTCACCATTCCCACAGCCATTGTTAATTAGTTCAGACTCTAATTTTTCACTTGGATTATTGAAGGAGCTTCCTAACTGGTCTTTCTGACTTCCCTCCTTCTGAGTCTGATACTGATGCCAGTCAAATCAGTCACACTCCTTGTTCTATACAAGAAAGTTCAAACTGGTTAGCTTGGAGAACATGCTTTTCATAACCTGCAGGATGCCTGTCGTTCTTCTAGACTGCGAGATCTTAAAGATAGAAACTGTCTTTTTTTTTCTGAGTAGCATGAGCGTTTAACATGTGCTTGGAATATAATAGCAATAAAAAAACAGTGAATTTTTCCAGCTTTATTTTGAACTACTCATTCCTGCCCCTTCACCCAACACTGCTCTTAACTGTTCCGTCTGGCCTACAGGACCACCATGCACCTACCTGCATTATGGCAAGGCTAGACTCAGATCGCAGGGCATAGACTTTCTAGACATACACAGAGAGCAAAATTATTATTCCTAATACAATATGTTCCTATTGTCGTGTACACATTTGTTATAAAGTGGCCTTTATAATTTGCATTTTGATTATTAGTATGTCTCCTGTCTTGCAGGGTTGTGTTCTGTTTAGGAACAGAGATTATCTTAATTATCCCTGGGCACAGTCCTTGGCAAACAGGCTCTCAATAAATGGTGATTAAAGGCATATTGTCACGTTACAGATGGGTAAACTAAACAAATAAAAATCACTGTTAGGAAGTCATATAGTGAGTGACAGTTTTTTAGCAACTATTTTTGCTACATTATTACTTTTGGATATGATCATAGACTTAATCAGCTAAGATTCTTGTCTCGTTTCAGAAACATCTGTGTGGCTCCTGTGCCTTTATTTTCTATGTATTTGAACACGTTAAAAATATTAACAGTTGCAGAATTTCTAGGACAGTGGTTGTCATAATGTAGTTTGTAAACCAGTAGCACCAGAAATGCATATCCTTAGATCCTACCCTAGAGCATCTGAAGCAGAAGTCTTGGGGATGGAGCCTAGCAGTCTGGTTTCAACAGCTCTCTGAGTGATCCCAATGTATGACAGAGTTTGAGAATCACTGTTCTAGGATTTTGGCCATCTCAGAGCGCCTTTGCCTCTGATAATGTGAAAACACAATTCCCATTGTGATTATAAGCTGTTCATGGTTTGTAAATAACTCATCCCCTGGGAAGACTGGGACTGTATTACCTTAAATTCTTGGGATGTGATTCAAAAATGGAATTTCCCTATGTGCCAAGTACCGGACTGGTTTCTGGGAAAAAGATTAAAGGCTGCTGTGGGAATGGCTTCCTACCTCCTGTGGTTAAAGTATGGCCTAGATTGTATCTAGGCCATCAGCTTGAGCTTCTTGTGATCACAGTCATACTCATGGAGTATATGGTGGTAGAAGGACGTGGTACTATCCTTTGGAAGATTGAGATGAATTGTGCTGTCTGTCGCATTTAAATCTTCATGATTGCCGCAAAGTTGTCAGAAACAGAAAGTGAGCTTGTTACCAGAAGTTATACTGAATGTACAGCCAAGTACATTTTACAAAAAAGTAATTAGGCTAGTCTTTGATATGGTGGTTTAGTGGGCAAGAACTATAGCTGCTAACCAAAAGATCAGCAGTTTGAATCCATCAGGTATGCTTCTTGGAAACCCTGTGGGGCAGTTCTACTCTGACCTATAGAGTGGCTCTGAGTCTAGGGTGAGGAAAACAGGCTTTCCAGTGGGTTCCTTCGGGTTTGAACTCCTGAAAATTGGTATTTACATCTCACATATACTAAGTCAGAATCTGCATTTTAAGAAAATTCGCAGGTGATCTTTAAGTATAATAAATTTTGAGAAGCGCTGTTCTGCTAGTGGAAACTTACTAGAAATGTAACTTCTTAGCAGAGATTTGAACCTAGCAAACTAGTTTGAATCTTTGGTCTCGAGAAATGTCTTAGATAATGAAGATATTTACCAGAGTACTACAAAACCTAGACTAAGGAAGTGGTGGCTAAGATAATCTGATAATTAACATGTAAGCAGAGCTTTTAGTTTGTTAGAGCCCATGTAAGGACATTTGGAATTGTAGGCAAGTGTTAGCCCAGGAACATGATAGACATGCGGGAGGAAATGCAAAGGAGACTTGCTTCTGCACTCATTCTGCTCTGTTCTGCTTTCTCAGTAGCTTCAATTTTTCACATCTGGTGTCGTGTTCTAGTTTTGTAAGCCACTTTTTTTTAAAAGCAAGAATTTATTCTGAATCCTTTTTATTGATTGCTGGCAGCCCTGCTTTTTATTGATTGTTACTTTGTGTGAAATGTGTTTAAATTTTTGGGGTCAGTGATCTTCACTGCTTTTTTCCTTCTGGAAGATTGAAAAATTCAGAGAAAGTCACCACTGAAACCCTCATGGTCCTTCTCCATGGATAAGTCTCAGAGCCCTGCTGCACTGCTTTTGAGGTTCTCCAACTGAGCACTCAGAACTGGCGTAGATCATCCTTTAAGTTACAGAGTGGAACTTTTCCACAAAACTCCCATCTTATATTATTACATTTATGGCTTTATAGGTTTACAAAATGATTTGCATACATTGTTCATGCCCATGACCTTATGAAGAAGGTAGGAGCTGTTGTCTCATTTTTGAGATGAGGAAACAGGTTGAAGATGTTGAAGAATCCAACTCAGATGTTCTAAACCATGGCTCATTTCCCTTTAAGGTGAGCTCTTGGCATAATAGATGCTTATCTATCTGCTTATCTAATAGCAGTACAATCTGGGCTTCAGGTGTCAAACCTGTGGTCTGAAACACCACTGAAATTGTATACAAACGTCAAACGTGTGTGCTGTCTTTTCTGGGGTGAAAGGAACCCACTGCTTTTCATTAGATTCCTTACCTATTGATTTTATTTCTCATTGCTAATTACTGTAAGACCCACAGATCTGGGTAGATTATGATAGCTTAGCTTGTCAGTGGGAATGTCATAAAGACTGAATGAATGAAGATCCCTTTTGAAGTATATATCAGTCGTATCAGATGCTTGTCTGTCCTCAAGTAACGAACTTGTGTTTATGGAATTCTTCTACATGTTACATGATTCTTGCAACTACTTGATAAAGTGGGTGACACTAGTCTCATTTTAAACCTGCTCAAAGTCTAGAGAATTTAAGAGAATTCAATCTTCCTTTTACACTGAAATTCATCTGGTCTGACATGATCCAAAATTGTGAAACTACCATCTTATCTTACATTTTTATGAGTTTATTGTTTGGCCTGCCCAGTAGCTAGTAGGTTTTTTTTCCTGTATGTCATGGTGCAGTAGCCTAATTTACAATTGATTGGTTTATTGGTTTTTTTTTTTTTTTTTTTTTTTTTTTAAGGAGAACATTGCACTGCCTCTTTTTTTTATTCTTGGGCCCTCCATGGTGTTGATAATATCCCAGATTTAATAGCTGATGCCTTTATAATAAATAATGTTGCTAATTCCTGGGTCCACATGTGTGTATGTGATTTTATTACTCTTCCCATTGTAGTTTGCTGTGAGAGAAGAAGGAATGAAGAATTCTTTTTCATTGCCTCCTGTTAACATTTCTGTCCTGTTAATGCATTTTGTTTGAAAGATTAAGGTTAATTAATTGTTTCTTGAAGACATTGGCTTCTGAGTTAGAACTCATTTCAGATAGAAAGGTTTTCCAGCCAGTTTTGGAGCATTGCTAAGATCTGCTGTGGCATTTATTTCTGCAGACAGATGACAATAACTAGCATTATTGAATACTTACTGTGTGCCGTGCATTGTTGGTGGGACTTGTGTGTTACCTAATCCTCACAGTAACCTATGAGCTAGTCACTATTATTAGCCCCATTGTACAGATTAAGGACGTAAGGCTCAGAGGAGTTAGGTCAGTTGCCTAAGGTGAAACCAGTAGTGACAGAACCTGAATGTGAACTCAGGCATTCTGATTTTAGAGTTTACTTCTTTTAATTAATAAACTACATGGTCTTTTGGCCTTAACTAGATTTCCTTATTTCTCTAAAGCTGACAGCCAGTGAATATGGACCAAATAGATTCCTTTAAGCCATTTTGAATGGTGTGATTTCAAAATAAAGGATGTGTCCTGGCTTAGAAGCTGGCTATGGAAGTGATCTTCATTTCTAAGCCATTGTCGTTTCTGCCTGAGAGGGGAAGCTGTGAAAGTAGTCGATGTGAATTTGGAAAAATGCTTTGTAATTGCTGCCACCTCTGCTAGAGCTCAGATTAATCTGTGAGGTCAGACCCATATATCTCCTTCCTGCTGCAGAGAATCAGGTTACCCCATTTCCTTCCACTCCTATGGCCTTAGTTCTGTCTGACTCTTGATTTGTAGCTGTGGAATGGGTGCAGAGGGACTTAACGCCTGCCTTTGGTGTATTAAATAGGGACATACAAGCTGTGTCTTCTATCATCAGCAGGGCTAGGCAGACTGTATAGAACCTGGGTATGTTCAAGGCTTACTGTGGGAAATGGTCATTCAGACACATTTGAAATCCTCATAGACCCTGTAACCAGAAGCTAGCCAGCTGTGGGTCTTGCTCAGTCTTCTTTTTGAGGTCAGTGATTTGAGTGTATAGAGAAATACTCCTGTGTCCTTGGGCTGTCATTTCCTTGTCACTTTGAGGCATGAAAGAGCGCAGCAGGCTCAGAGCCACTCACAGGAGACACAGTGGTTAGGGGGCCATGGAGGGAACAGCTGTTTTATGAAAAAAACAAAAAACAGAAAACAGTGATTGTAGTGGGTCCATTTGAAGGCCTGGCCTTGGATGTAGATAGCCTTAATTACCAGTGATTGCCCTGGAGGTACATGGGAACCCCTCTGTGAGCCCTCTGTGACCTCACTCTCTGGTGTGAGGCTAAGCTGGCATTTTGCTTCCGTAGGGCATAGGTGAAAGCATGTTTCTTGGGATCTGAGCTCAGCTTGCTCCTCTGTGTTCTCATTTTCTTCTCACCCTCTGCACATAGCTACACAGCCAGTTCCCTTGCCAGAGAGCTCCTATTTGCTCGGACTGCTAGTCCTAGCTGTCATCTTTGTGTCCCATCCCTCACCCCAGTGATGCACTTTTATATTACACTTCTCCCTTGTTTCACTCCTCCATTTTTTGTGTTCTGCCTGCCACCGCTCCACCCCCAGTGCTGGTAAGCCTTCTTTTGCCATTGTTGAACTGAGCACTCAGATGTTAGTCCTTCATCAAAACTATCTGAGGTCTGAGCTCAGTCACTGTTGGGCTGGGTGAGGTTATGGAGGTGGGAAGGAGGCAGAGAAGCAGGTTTTCTGAAACTGAGTCTTTTCCCAAAATACTAGATGTGCCTTGACCTGGAGAGCCAGCACATGACTCCAGCTGCCCTCTCAACCTTAGGCAGTTGTGTGTGTGCCTGCTGAAGGTCCGTGTTTGTTTGAAAGTCCTTGGTGCTGAAAGGCAGGGCAGTGAGTCAGGCTCAGAGCTGCCTGCCTCCTGCTGCTGCTTCTCCTCTGAATTGGAGCTAATTTTGGATGGTTAATGAGGTAGATGGTTGCTAATAACTTTCCCTTGCTAATTGTGATTTCACAGTGCTGTGTAGTCCCCCCCCCTTCCAACTGCTAGATGGGGAAATAGAGGTGTTTTCATGATTTTTGATGTGTTCGGCTCTCAAGGAATCCCCTTGTTGGTTTAACAGACACTGTGGTTTATGGGAAAAGCCTCTCTCTAGACTAAGAGCTGGAAGACCTGAGTTCTAGTCCCAGTTTTGTAAGGTTAGCCGTGGAAGCAGTCTTGGACAAGGTGTGATCCTATGTCTGTCCTACAAACCTTGTGGAGTTATGTGAATGAATAACATATGATGAATGTGGAAGCACTTGGTAAAGTGTAAAGTTTCATAAAAATCGAAGGTGCTGTTCTTTGTGTAGCCTCTGATGAGAACACCGGTGAAATGCGTCTCAAGTCTTTTAAGCACCTTCCTCGTGTGGAGCCAGCCTTCTCTGAGCAGAGCATCTGAATCATCAGAACCAGGGGTAGTCTGGCTGCAGTGACTGTCTTCTGTTTTCTCACTGCCACCACCTTATTTCTCTCCCCTCCAGTCTCCCACACAATTTCTGTAGGAGCTCTTTGACCTCAGGCTCCTTTCTGTTCTTTAATAGGATATAGCTGCAGGAGTTAGTGATCATAGTGTTCTGAATGTTTCTGTAGACAGTGCCTGGCTTTTTGTGGCTGGGAACTCGTAATTAATTAATGTAATTAAATGGTAACAAAGCATACCTACTATTAAATACCTACAAAACTATTACCAGCCTAGTGAGACACGTTGACCACAGTTACAGAAAGTGTTGAGACCATGCTTTGGCTTTAGGTTCTTCTGGATTGTGGGCAAGACTCTTGAACTTAGTAGATGTGACTGTGGACAAAATGCTTAACTTTTGGGGGCCTTAGTTTCTGCATCTTTAAAGAGATTATAATGGTGCTTATTTTATAATATGGTTGCTGTGAGAAATATGTGTGATAATGAATATAAAGTGCTTTGTACATTGTGGTGCTGTGGTCAAGAGGTGGATGCTACCCAAAAGGTGTATGCAGTTCAAATCCTCCAGCTGCTCCTTTGGAAAACCCACAGTGCAATTCTGCTTTGTCCTATAGAGGGACTCTGAGTTGGAATCAACTTGACAAAGGTTTTGGTTTGGTTAGCACATTGCCTACATATAACAGATGGACAGTGTTATGTTTTGATTGATATATGTATTTAGTAATAAATGTTACTATTATGGAAACCCTGGTAGTATAGTGGTTAAGTGCTTTGGCTGCTAGCCAGAAGGGTGGCAGTTCAGCTTTACCAGGCACTCTTTGGAAACTCCGTAGGGCAGTTGTGCTCTGTACTGTAGGGTCGCTATGAGTTGGAATCGACTCAACAGCAGCAGTGGGTTTGTTTTTTTAAATTACTGTGACCTTCAAAGAGAGTACAGAAAGAAATCGATTGTTAGTGTTTTAAGGGATTTTTATCTTGATTTTAAATAAGTCAGTTTACACATGTCATATAATTTACTAATTCACAGAACACCTTAATCTCATCTTCCTCTGCAGAAATAGGAAATTAAATGACATCTGATCAGCATTCCTTCTTCCCTCCTTTTTCTTGCCCAGGGGCATGGTGTCAGGCTGAGTGACATGCTCAATTCTGCATGGTGGGAATAACATTCAGGAAGTTTGTCTCTTAACTTTGAACTGTGAGCTGTTGGAATTTGGGAGTGTGTGGCATTGGATGGGCTCCTGGTGGTTCTGAGCAGACTTGCTGGCACTCCTTTTATGTTGGTGGTGTCAACAGATTGATAAACAGGCTAGTTCAGAAGGGGAAAAAAGTACAAAACAAACCTCCTGACAGATTTGCAGGGCATAATTAAGGTAGTTACAGCATCTGAGAAGACTTAAGTCCTGAAGTTCATAGAGAATGTGAGAATGAGACCCTTTATGATTTCCACATAATGGTCAAGAATATGAATACAATACAGTAATAATCTTTACGGCTGTTTAGGGATTAACTGATTTTCAGTGTTCTCTGGCGATTCAAACAGTAGTGAATTGAATGGAGCCAGCTACCTTGACCTCTCCCTTTGTGTCATTTGGCATGAATATTGACAGATGGGCAGATGGCAGTTTACAAGACTAACTGAATGGCTCCCTTGGTGCCCTGCTATGGGGAAAGGAACACCATGTACCATTCTTCATGCAGGGGCTCAGGTGTTTTCCTTTCTGTAGCTCTAAAACTTCCCCTGCATCTGAGAATGTGAGCTTTTTCATTTTGAAGGACCTCTGATAATTCCTTATAGGAACAGACAGTGGATCTGAAAAAGTGGTTTAGAATGGTGTTTTCAAGGCAGAGTGTTCAGTCTAAGCCTGTTGGTGAGTACATTCCCGCCCTCACCAAATCTGACCATTTGATGACTTGAAGGACTGGTATGAATTTGGAGGTCTTGACCTCTGCTCGATTAAGTGTAGTACCTCCTTTACCATTCTCGGAGCCCTGGGTGGTACAAACAGTTGATACACTCAGCTGCTAACAGAGAGGATGAAGGTTGGAGTCTACCCAGAGTCACCTCGGAAGAAAGGCGTGGCAGTCAGCATTGGACACCCTGTGAAGCACCTTCTACTGTGAGACAGTGGGGTTTTCCTGAGTCACAATTAACAGCATCTGGTTGGTTTTTACTATTTTAAACCATTTTTGGGTCCGTGGAGTGGGGTTTATCTCTGAAAGCAAATACTGTTATCAATATAAACAGAAATTTATTTAACAGCCTTCATTTTCAGCCAGTGCTATTGTATCTTGCGTTTCTGGACCATAGGAAAATTGTTTCATTTAAGTAGTACCTCTCCTCTGGAATGTTCTGCGCCGGGTGTGGAAGATCCTAGCCCCACTCTGTTCCCTGCAGAGGGCTAGGCTTGGCTTATGAGCCAGACTTTCCAGGGAAGTTGCCCAGTCACTCAGACTACCCTCTTTTAGCTTCTTGCCTAGTACTTGGGGCACTGTGTGCGGTGGTGGACATGGCGACCAGCGAGGTGGGGGGAATGAGTAAGAGAGGGTACTTGCACTGTGCCTTAGTTTTCTGTGGATCCAACTCGGTTTTTCAAAGAAGCCTGAGTTTTTCTTAAACTCTTTCTACCACTGCCACCTTGTCTCATGGAAGTGTAACCTGAAACAAGTAGTGGACAAGTGGAAGTAGGCGTCAGCTTCCGTCTGGGCAGTGCTGGAGTGCAGGGCCGTGGTGGCTGAGGCCTGGGCTTTTCCTTAGGGCTCAGCTCATCAGTCCGTGTATCTCATCCTTTTGGGGCTGGGCTTTAGTGCCAGGCGATGAAACTATGGAGAGAAAGCCTGTCAGTTACTGTGGTTATTTCTAAGACTGGCTTCTGAAGTGATTTTTTTCTAGTTGTATGGATTCGTGGGATCATGGGGGACACAGTCCCTCCTTTCAGTGGCAGTGACTTGGGTTGCTATTACTGTTGGCTCCACCGCTGAGCTGCTCCCAAAGCACAGGCTGTCCTGTCGTCATGTCCCGAGGGTCTGCACTCAGGTTGAAGCTGTTTAGTCAGGGACAGCTGGGTGTGGGGAAACTCTAATCTGAATGCAGGATGGAATCCTGAGTGAAAGGAAAATTTGCTATCCTTTCATTTCAAATTTTGACTCTGAATCCAAGACGGTGCCAGTAGGTCAGTTAACATTCCTTGTTGAGGCTCACAGAGACATTACACCTCTACCAAGTGTCCACCTATCCCGAAAGAGACCCTGACTTGGCATGTAAACCTACTGCCGCTTCCGGTTATCTTTCATCACTTGCCTGAGTTTGGAAAGGTAACGGTTTGTGCTCTGGGAAAAGAGGCTCTTCCCAGAGACGTGAGTGTTCTTACTCCTGCCAGCTGGGCCCATTGCTGAAATGCTTTCCAGGGGGCTTGCTTCTGCCTGGCCAGCGCCTGGGCTGCCCCAGCTTGTAATTAGCCTGCCTTTGCTTCATAAGCTTCCCAGGGTGGTTCTTCTAAAAGCTTGTATGAATTGCTATTATTATCTCTTTATAGTTTAAAAATGAATCCTTTTTTGTTCTTTGCAACTCATTTGCTTTTTTCTTTTCTTTTCTTTAACTTTTTATTAACACCTGTTGATTCTTTTCTTTTCGGATTGGCCTGTCACTGCATTCCTGCTCCCCCTCCCTCTAGCTGGGTTTGTCAAGTCGCCCATGTCAGAAACTAAGCTCACGGGGGACGCCTTTGAGCTGTACTGTGACGTGGTCGGGAGCCCCACGCCAGAGATCCAGTGGTGGTACGCAGAAGTCAACCGGGCAGAGTCTTTCAGACAGCTGTGGGACGGTGCTCGGAAGCGCCGTGTCACCGTAAACACCGCCTACGGGTCAAACGGCGTGAGTGTGCTGAGAATAACCCGGCTGACCTTGGAGGACTCTGGGACTTACGAGTGCAGGGCCAGCAACGACCCCAAGAGGAATGACTTGAGGCAAAACCCCTCCATAACATGGATTCGAGCCCAGGCCACCATAAGCGTCCTTCAGAGTGAGTCCAGCACCCTGCAGTAGTGGTACTGTAGTCATTAGAGGTGGCCTGATGCCCTTCCCTTCTGCCTCCTCTCCCTCTTCCCTGGTATCATCACTCTCCCACCCTTGTCTTCGTTTTTCAAACCCACGACCCTTCTGGTTGTAGTGTATAAGAAACATCTGTGGCAACTTCTTTTCTCTCCCTTCTTTGCCATCCTCTCTACCTCTTTTATCCCCACCCTTTATCTGTGTCTTTCTCCTCAGGACAAGGAACTTGGGGAAATCTGTGACTCCAAAATGCAGCGTTGGGCTAAGTTGGTGGGGAGTACTGGGAAGGTTAAGGGGGAAAAAAAAAGGTTTAAACCTTACAAAACTAGGCAGTCAAACAAGGATAGTGTTGAAATTGTTTCTTTCCCTCCCCTTTAATTCTGTAGTAGGTTTCCTGCTATTCTTTTGCTGATTTTTTTTCTGGTGCCTTTCTATTTTTGTCTCTCTCCCCAATCTAACTAGTTTTTATTTCTTCTGTTCATCTGTTTGAAGCCCTCTGAGTAGCTGCCTCACCTCTGTGGGTCATGGTTCTAAGTTTGTGTCTGCCCAGCCCTTCCCTCACTGTGAGTTGGTGTCATCTTGTTCTGTGATGGGAGTGTTTCTGTGGGTGCACTGTGGTGTGTGTTCTGGTTGTTGGGTGGCATGTAAGCTTGGATATTCCTGTTAGTCTAGCTCTTTTTCTTCTCTGAAGCAATGGCATGTACTTCTCTGATCACAGCCCTCTACCAGCAGCCCCTCCTCACTGGTCCTGCCCATTCAGTCTCCTGGCCTCCTCAAGGCATCAGTCAAAGCAGCAGCGGGAAGTTTTTTCCATGCCTTGTGCTGTGAGGGGCCAGGTGACACCTAGCTGCAAAGGTGTTTTTTTTTTTTTTTTAAGGCCCCACCTTGCTGCTTTGAAGTTGGTTATGTACCATTCAGCTGGTGACTGGCACTGTGCTCCCCAGAAATGTTTTAAAAGCCACACATGGTGGCCTTTTCTTTGTGATCTGAAATAAGAGGAGACTGAATTCCATCCTGTTGCTGTGAGTGACAGGTGGGCTGAGCTGGCTCAGAATCTTTCCCTTCGTAGGTCATAGCAGGTACAAGTGAGGTATCAGACAACGGGAGCTTTGTTGCCCCCTGGTTTCTGTAAAGCAACTCACTACTTGTAGGGTGGAAAGGAGAGGGAGGGAGAAGCCACCACAGGGGCAGCACTCTCGGCCAGGAAAATTTGTAGCCCCACATCTGACCTGGTTATAATTGCGGGGATGTTCCCTATTTAATGGAAAGATCTTCTGGGCTTTTCACCTTCTCTTGAATGACTCAATGAGAGATTTGTAACTAGTCTGGCTTAAGGAACCTATTGATCCAGAGAAAAGAAGCAAAAATTGTAAAATACACTGATGGGGAACTTGCTAATAACGCAAGAGGCAATATGATGGGGACTGTATTCTTACATGGAAAGGAAGACCTTAGTATTTGTTCCTTACAGCAACTCGAAAGATCCTGCTATGAGAAATAGGAGAGATCTCAGAGGAGAGAGGAGAGGCTGCTGCAGTTGGCACTGTTGCATCAGAGAACCTGCTTCTGGAAAGGGGAAAAGAAAATCTTGTCTGTGTGAAAATGGGAACATTAACCCAGCGATTTTTCTTTTCTTAACAATTTTTTTTTCCCTTGCACGCCTCCTTTTCCTGCCCCCGTGCTCCTTTGCTTATAAAACAGAATTACCCAGTGACTACAATGCCTGCAGAAGTTTATAGGTGTGGACAGGGCTGGGCATTTGGATACTTAACACTTCCAGCAGCCTGACTCAAATAGACACTTAGCTACAAAGGCCATGCCTGAGGGCTAGAAAAAAGACGAGGCTTTGAGACACTCACCTACCAGCTCTGAGAGTACCTAGCATTCCCCTCGATGTCTGGAAGCAGGCTTCCAGGGTACTTGCATCTTGTTGAACCAAACCCTGCCTAGTTTAGTCTCTTCCGTAGACTTCCCTATCAGTCACTTAACTCTAGTTAAATGCTTTGGGGAGCCAGGCTGCTGCTGCCTTTTTCCCCCCTTCTTTTTCATTTCTTTTTAACTCCCTAAGTTCAACTAGTAATGGTGTTGTTTTATGATCTCAGCATCCCCAAGGACATTTCCTTCCGGGGGAGATTGAAGTCTTCCATGTAAGACTGGCTTCCTGGCAGTACTGTCCAGCAGCTTCTTGAGCAATATAAGGCAGGAATATAAATATGCCCAGTTTTGGGGATGTCTCTCTGGACATAGCACATCTCACAACACACACCTGATGGCAAGCTCAGGGGTCTTCTACCCTCTGCTTCTAAACAGAGTTGCTGGAGTTAAATAAAAAATTGAGTTTCTCCTAATGTTCATCTGTCTTGGACTTTCACTGGGCCATTGTTGGCCCCAGGCAAAAAGCCTCACCTTCACCCCGGTGCAGAATGCAGATGTGGCACTGTGGCCAGGGAGCTCAGCCCAGGACTGCTCTCCATAGAGAGCAATGCCAGGAGGCAGGTAACCCACCCCACAGCCCTCCTATGGTGCAGACTCATCTTTAAAACTATTTAAATTATCCTGCTTGCTCCCAGCTGTCATGCTCCTGAATCGTTAATACTTAAAGGAAAAAGTGCTTTCCTTTGCCTTCTGAGAATTCTTGGCAGAAAGTCTACCAGGTGGCTTTCGTCAGCTTCTTGATCTCCCTAAGCTGCAGTGGTCACTTGCATCGCCACAGGTAAGAGGAGTGTTTACGTTGGCCTCCTTGTGTTCCAACATCTGGAAGCTCATGACCTCACTCTTCAAGTTGACCCTTTCTCAGTGCAGTCTGAGAGGAAGGACTAAAAAGAGAGTCCCAAGTGGGACGGCAAGTAAAATTGGATAATAAAAATTCAGTAAAAATCTAAAAGTGTGTTTGGGTTTTAATGTTGCCTTTATATTTTTTTGATTTCTCCTGTGGAGTACTGATTCTTTTTCTCTCTTTTGTTTTTGCTTGGTTTTGATTTTTCTTCAAGTTGTGATGCTTTCTGCTGATGGTATGTGTGCACCTTCCATTGCAGGGTTTGCAGCCGTTCTGCTCGACTTCTTAAGGCCCAGGAATTTGGCTTCTGTCCAGTGTGTTTTGGAAACCATGGGATACCACTGCGCTAACGTGTTCACATGCATCTGCTTCTGTCTCAGTGGCTGCTATGCCTCCATTATTTGTATATAGAGACCCTGTTTAATGTTTCCAGTAAGGACCAGTCCTGAATGGAAGAGAACTACTGTCTTTTTGCCAGAGTTGGGAAATAGTTAGAACTCATTCATTAATTGATGCAAACTTGAGGATTTGCATTATTTACCACAAGTTTCTTCGAAGACCCTGGCTCTGCAGTCAGGAATGGTACACTGATTAGGAGGTCATTGGGCATTACATTTTCCAAGTATCCCATGACTTCCCCATCTTCTCTCCCTCCCTGTAAAACACGCAAAACTTAATTCAGTGGAGGGAGAGTTGTATCCTTAACAGTCAGAGTGCTGTACTGCGTAAAGCAGTCTCTGGTACTGCTTTGGAGCTGTAGACAGGAAGTAGTGTGGTATAGGGAAATGGGAAGGTGGGCGAGGATTTCTGAGAGAGAATTGGAAAAGAATAAATAAAAATAAAAAGAATACTTTTTATGTGGGTGGGAAAAGATGTTACTTTAGACCTCACCTGATAATGTTTGACCAAAGCAGGGAAAGAACTAAGCCTGGGAAGAGATTAAAGACAGGTAAAAAACTTAGAAACATCTTGACTTTAATACTAATGACAGATTTCAGAGTGCTTTAAATACGGACCTTCTAGGAATAATATAGTGTGACTTAAAGATTTCTGCTCAATGTGAGATGATATTTGACTCAAGTTGGTTATTTCTGTGGATACTGAACTAGGGATCCCCTAGCCCAGGATTCAACAAGGAGGCTATGTATACACCTTGCACTAGGGTGGAAGGTGGGGGGTGTTTTCTGGTGGGGGGCAGGAATAGAGAACTCAACCAGATGTCTTTTGTAGGCTTAGCTTTGCCACTAGTAATTGTGCCCTTGAGCAAGGCGTTTCACCTTTCTAACTCTGAAAGAGTGGGATTTAATTAACTCCAAGGGCCTTTTAGTTCCCAAATTCTTTTAGCCCGTAATACTAACATATATTGCACTCTAGTCATATTATCTTGGAATGGAATGTGTTTTCAAGTGCCATTCTGGAAAAAGAGCTTTGGGACTATATATGGGCTGGAGAGGAATTGATTGTTCCTTAAGAATTCTGCCTTGGCAAAATTCAGTAAATGTAATAGATTTTCAATGGGAAATCTTCTTTTAGGATCTAGAGTATCTTTTTCTGCATAAATTTTGACCATGGCGGTTTTGCCATGGAAGGTTTATCAGATTTAAATGGGGGAAAAGCCATACATGTATTATGTTAATTATACCTATTACTGTTCCAAGGCCTAGTGACTCCACAGTGAGTTTATGACTTACATAAACAATACTGCCTTTGTCTTCAGAACTGCAAGGTGGAGGCTGGTTTTTCTAAATTGAAGCTGAATCGGTTGGAGGTTCCTATATTATAAAAAGGTGATATTCAAAAGTGTAAGTGGATTGTTGCCAGTACAAGTACCGTAATGCTCCCATTCTTTCACGTCTAGGCCAAGTGGTCTTCAGGCTGTTGTCTGCGCTAGTGGTCATTTGCTTATAATCATTGTTTTTCCTTTCTTGATTTCCACCAAAGTGGTAAAGTGAGATTCCTCATGTGGTCCTGTCTGCCCTCCCTCTTCTTCTAGTCTCCCCCTCCTACCCTATCCAGCTCTCAGGCCAGGGCTGCAGAGGATGGAAGGTTATGGCCCCCTGTCATTGTTCACTCTTCTTACAGAGCCAAAGATCACCACCAGTGAAGAAGTCATTATTCGAGAAAGCCCTGTCCCCATCACCCTGCAGTGTAACCTGACCTCCAGCTCTCACATCCTTCAGTACAGCTACTGGACAAAGAATGGGGTAGAACTGGCGACTACTCGGAGGAATGCCAGCGTCATGGAACACAGGTGAGAGGGGCCAGCAGGACATCTACATGAGTGAGCTTTCCACTGGGTGGATGCTGTAGTGGATTGCCTTTTAGAAATGCTTAAATCATCGCTAGGCCCCTGGGTGGCACAAGCTGCTAAGTACTCATCTACTAACTGAGATGTTAGTTCACACCTACCTAGAGGCACCTTTGAGGAAATTTATTTCTGAAAACACTATGGAGCACAGTTCTCTTCTCACACACATAGGGTCACTGTAAGTCAGAATCGACTCAGAGGCAGCAGGTTATTTTCTTCTTATAAATCATGATCACCTGATCAAGACCAGCGGGTACAACAGTGATCACCCAGAAATAGCCTTTAGAAAAGTGGGTATTGCTGGCTGGAGTTACCTGGCACCCAAAGGATTTGGTGCTTTTTAGGATGTCTAGAACACTTTCCACCTCACCTTGCAGACTAGTTTGTTCCCACTTGAAAACTGATGTAGAGGAGTAGCTAATCTTGCAGAAGGAGAGGCTGGACTGGGACCAGGAAGACCTGGGTACCCTGTAGTGATCGGGGGACATTGTGCATTTTTTGCAGCATTGAGATCTCTTCATACACTTTATTTGGTCCGTACAGATACGTGTGATGGAGCCATTCCTGCTTTTCAGATGTCAAACTTTTAAGACTTGTACAGTAGTAACTCTTGTTTGCATTCAAGGCCAGGTGCTGTGTCTTATAAATATCTAACTTTCTACAATCTAAATGACTGGTTTCTTCTGTTGTACCTTTCCATTTTAGTAGCAAGTCAGTTTACCCATCTGCACCGTAGTTTCTTGGAAATACAGCCTAAGTTGAGTCCTTACAGTTTGGAAAGGATTAATCAGATAGAGGTACCAGGTGTACTGAAAGGCGTTTGTCCTTGGTTTGCCCATTTGTTGTACAAGCTTGTTGTTTGTCATCCCTCTTTGAAGGTAGCAGACATCCAGTCAGACTGCTTTTGTGTCTTGTACTGTGTCGCTCACAAGGTCCAAAACATTGGCATTGACTTTATAAAATGCCTCTTCCCCTCTTTTTTTCTCAGCTTATTGAAGTTCTCCAAGGGTGTTCTGCATTGCTGGAGCTTTTCAGGGGGTCTGGGTCCTGCATTTTGTGGAATAATAATGACCGTGTCCTTTGGGCCACCTAATTAGTCAGCCATGGAACCAGTCTCAGAACCCCGCCTCTCTCCGCTTGTGGGGAACATTTTCTCTTTACTGTAATTGCTTCCCTGTACCTCATCCAGGAAATGGGATGGGGAAAATATGAACGCATTGGAATGGCCTCTGGTCTGGGAGTCCTCTTTCCAAGTCTTTCTCAAAGAACTTAGAGTCAGTCTAAGCTCTGAAGGTAGAGCTGTTATTGCCCCTAAACTGTATAACAGAGTGATGAGCCATTTCCTTGTGCCTGTTTTCCTGTTGAGAAGAGGTTCATTGAAGAAGAGTCTGTTGATGTCCAACTAAGATCTGACAGCTCTTCTTGGAGTATCAGGCTTCACGGACTTGAGGAGACAGTACTGAGATGGGATGTATCTCACTCTACTGACACATCACTTCTTAACCTAGGTTTTATCTCTGGAACAGACAGATAGATAAACAGGTTAGGCCCAATTAGTGGCTGCGGTCCGGAACTTCTGTCAGACATTAACTAGCTCAGTGGAGATTGGCCTATCACCAGTGTCATATTTTAACCAAGCAATAGTGGTTATAGGTGACCATGTCTATGTAAGTGCTTGCCCTCTGAGTTGGAGGCTGTTCCTTGGCTTTCTGTAATACACACCAGCTTCCTGCATGTGCTTGCTACGTGTGGAGGCTGGAGTGTGTAGAGTGTGAAACAAGCTACTGTGAAACAAGGCCTTGGGCAAGCACAGTGGCTTGAGGTCATCCTGTGTCGGCAGTTCAGATTCACCAGGCACTCCTTGGAAACTCTATGGGGGCAGTCTACTGTGACCTATAAGATTGTTATGAGTTGGTGGCCATGGGTTTGGTTTGGTTTTATGGGATGCAGAATAAGGGTGTTCTGTCTGTGCAGTCTACCACAGCCCTGTCTGTCTCTGCACAGCTCTCCACTTGGGGATCCCGTTCATTCAGTCATTTGTTTGTCCATCCATTCCCCTGCCGCATTACAGGTACCCTTCAGGTACTGGGTATAGAGTGCTATACCCCGTGTGGTGCGTATCCTCCCTGAACATGGCCTGTGGGGAGACGGGTGTTAATCAGGTAGTCAGATGGCTGTGTAATTGCACACTGTGGTAAGTGCTGTTCTGAAGAATTACAGGGTCATCTAAGAGAGTGTGTGTCCAGGAGGGTTATGTAATTAGATAAAGGGTGGGAAGAAGTGACTTACAAGC
Source organism: Heterohyrax brucei (assembly GCA_028571685.1). Classification (NCBI taxonomy): domain Eukaryota; kingdom Metazoa; phylum Chordata; class Mammalia; order Hyracoidea; family Procaviidae; genus Heterohyrax; species Heterohyrax brucei. The sequence goes on from CM053148.1 coordinate 56,045,796, forward strand.
CAGGGCCCGAGGGAAAGGAGTTAGCTAGACTCAGTGATGGGAAGAGCCTTTTGTGCAGGGAAACAGCATAGCGCATGGAAAATCTGCAAAGGGACCAGCAGGGCCAGAAGGTGGCAGGGAGAGAGGCTAGGGAGCTAGGCAGGGCTCATGTCCTGCAGACTTTGGAGTCTGTGGTAAGAATTTAGTTGACTTGGCATCTCTGTGGCTGAGATTCTGTGGCAGAGATTTTTTTGTTTGTTTTTAAACTATACTTGAAATTTTGTTAGTGAGTAGACTTAGTGCAGTGTACATTCCTAGAACACAAGGTAGAAAGAAAATAACGATGATACAAGGCCTTCAGATACACCGAGGAAAAGGTTCGCTTTCCTTCAGCTCTTTCTGGTCTGAAACCACCAGGCAAACAGGCTGTTTTTTAATGAAGGCTCGGTGCTCTGTGTCCATGTGGATCAGAGAGCTCTGGATAGCCCTCTGCTTTGATTACTTGTTTTTACATATTTGTTTCTCCCAATAGACTGGAGCAGTTGGAGCAGGGCTTGTAATATCCCATCTTTATATGCCTGTCACCCACACAGGAGTAAGGGGAGACTAAGAGTTTTTGCTTCTAGTTGTGGGGAGGGGGTGAGTAGCATTAAGGGGCAGGATTTGGAGAGCATGATTCCTGGCTGCTCAGTTGAGTCTTCCTTTGTTACATAGTGTGACCCCTTCCAGACTCCTGACTTGGTTTTTCCTCTCATCTCTGCAGGATCCCTAAGCCAAGAGCTGAGGATTCGGGTGAATACCACTGTGTATTTTACTTTGATGGTGCTCCCAGAGCAAATGCCACCATTGAAGTCAAAGGTACGATCCACAAGAACTGATGGTTTGAGCCTCTCACTCTCGTTTTGAGATGGTGCCTTGGTCTGGACTCCTGCTCTTCAAGTGCCTCTTGTTTGCACTGCAGGAGGTGATACAACATTAGAGTTAGGACACAGCCCAGGAGCCCAGCTGTCTGGTATTAAATCCCATACCCATCCTTTACTAGCAGTGTGACCTTGGGTGAGTTTTTAGCTTCCCTTGTTTAATTAAGTTCCATCATTTTTAAAATGAGAAGATCAACAGAACCTACTGTATAATGTTAAAGGGATTATTCAAGTTCTTGTAGTGTGGTGAACTATATAAAATGGATTTTTTGTATGTCAAAACGGTTTGAATAGTGGCAGTTTCAGATGATTCAACCTTATATAAAGATCTCAGAACAGTGCCTTACTGTGTTACCATTACATAAGTCTCTCCGGTGGCCCAGCAGGACTTGAGAAGGCTCACTGTGGAGAGGTGCACATAGCTATGTGTGGATAAGTCGTTAGAACTTGAGTAGAAACTGGAAGGGTGCTTGGCGTCTTCAAGATGAGACAGTAGCTGAAAGTCCCAAGAAGGACAAATAGAACTATAAAAGTTTGTGTTGTTAATCCCGGGTTCTTCTAGAGAAGCAGCTGGAGGCTGAAGCCACTAGCTCTGTCACGCAGTAAGTCTGTGACAGAGCTCGCACAGGACCCAGCTGTTCTGACCCCCGTTCACTTTTTTCACCATAATGAAAGAACTGCCGGGAGGCAGGCTAGTTTGAGGTCAGGCAAGAGAGATGAGATTTTTTTCTTTCAGTTTGCTCAGGAATGACATGAACTTAATTCTTTTCAGTCCCTAGGGTGGTCCCTAGAAGATGGAAGGATAAATTTAGGAAGAAGAAAAGGTATCTATAGCAGGTATTCAGGTCTTCTTAACATATTCAGAAGATGAAAAATGTAGACTCAAGAAAGGTGTAGATATGCTCAAAGTGTCCAGTGGACAGTGTTTTTAAATGAAAATATCATCTTTGTGACACAGCCTTGATTTGTGAGTTGACGTAGGGATGGCCAGTGCTTCCTCTGGCTGCCAGATTTCATTCTGGTCTGAGGGCCTGAATGGATTAAGTCATAGTAAATGGTCACAGTTCACAACAGGCCAGGGAACCTGGGGTTTGATTTCATCGCTGGCTTTTCTAGGAGGGATCTGGCCTTCTGTGTGTTTCTGCAGAATGCCACGTGTTCAGTGTGAGGATGAAGAGTTTAGGCGGGTGTTTTCTCTGAACCGTCGAGTGCCTTCTGCAGCCTGGGTGAGCTGAGCTCTGTGGGGAGAGGGCTCACTCCTCCCTGTGGCACTGTAAGCCCTACAGCACTGCAGGCGGGACCTTTGGTGAGAGTTCCTGGCCTATAAGGAAGAACAGGATGGGTGAAGGGGGAGGAGGGTGGGTGAGGGCGTGTGTAGGTGATTGTTCCTTGTGAGCCTAAAGGAAATTTACATACAATTGCAAGTCCTGACTAACTGTAATTGTTAATAACTTAGAGTTAGTGATTTCTAAGCAGTACTTTCAGTTGTGGGTAACAGTTTTTCCAGTGGTCTGGCTGATAGTTTGAGGAGGTGGGATTCAGTGGCCCCAGAGGAACTGTTTTTCACATTCTCTTTAGCAGATATGAAGTAGTAGTCAGGGAAGGCAGACAGTAACGGGGCTGCAGGCGGGAGTGTTTCCAGGGAAGTAACAGCTTGCAGAGTGTGCCAGGCCTCACTGGGCACTTCTGTCCTTGTACTGTATACAGCTTGTGGCAGCGGATGGACTTCCTGGTTTTACAGACATGGCCTTTGAGAAAATTCCATCCTCAAACATGCTCTGAGATCACTTTGGACGAATTTATTGACAGTTTTGAGAAAATTCAGGAGTTATAGTCTTTCTGTTCTCCTCCTGTCTGCACACGTGGATAGAGACAGCTGAATGCTAGCTGATGTCGTAATCTTTTGGGTTATGGAGAGTTGGGTCTGGTAAAGACTGTGCACATTTGCCTTCTTCCATCCAAGTTTAGAAGTGTTTGCAAAGAGGGTAATCCACACAGACCATGTGCCCAGGATCATACTGGGAACCGGCTCCTGAGTGTGGTTGGGGTAGAAAAACTGCCAACATCTTAGAGTTGAGGGATATGTGTGTTATGTCTAGCATTTTAAAATAGTAGAAGGGCAATGTGTGTTAGTGCCCAGAGCTTTTTGTCTAAATGCTGGTTCCTTCAGTGCTTCCATGGTGGGTCTAAGAGACAGCCTCTTCTTATAGATACAATGGTTTGAAAAACCTGTAAAGTAGTAGAGAGCTGGGAAATGGTGAGCAGAGACATTCAGGGCATGCAAGTGACCTCTTTATTGAAAGAAATCTGAGCATTTTCCTTAGTTTTAGCTTTAACTGAATTAGTATTTTAGGCCAGTGCAATCCAGACCTTCCATATCTGTTTCTTTATTTTTTGGTACTTGTGTGTACACTCAGACCTTTTCCTGCCTGTGTGCCTTTTGATGCAGTTTAGAACTTCTCAGGGGTGTTGTTTGGGCTCAGTATTGTGGGTCAAAAAAGGACTTAGACTAGCTAGGGAACAGACACGGTCTGTCAGATCGGCCAGTTTGGAGTTCCCTGTAATGTACAAGAGTACAAGAGAAAAGAAGCCAGAAGGGATCCGAGGGAGGGGCCTGTGTCTGGGAGGGGATCTGAAATGACAGTGCTTTTCACACTAGCCTGTAGATCCCTGTAAGAATTTTGAGGTTGGTAGTGGTATCTACATGGGGCAGAGAAAGCCTGCATTTGAAGTAGTTTGGTCTTTTTTCAGGGAGAGGTGTGTGGTTTCTCTGTCTCTCCTTAAAGGACAAGAATGAGGCACGGTGTAAACAGGAAGATACTGTTACCGTGGAGGGTTGTATTTCTTAGGTGTTAGGCAGGTGACTCTAGCAGATGCTGAAAGTGGAAGTTGGAGCTGGGCTGCCGAGGAGGGAGGAAACCATAGTCACTGAGCCTCTGCCCCACAGCCTGCTTTCCTTGGGGATCCCTGTAGATAACTGGGGAGGGCATTCCTTCCCGAACTCTCTGAGTCCTCAGGTTGTTTGTTCCAGAGGTCCCATACCTCATCAAAGAGAATTTTGATGAATAGGTGCTGAATTTTCTATCCCTGTAATTCTTTATTCCTTTTACCACTTATTCCCTCCCTCTTCCCCTTCTGTCTTTTCTCATATTAAACAGTGTGCTTATAAGAAAGCAAACATTTCTCTGTAATTTACAAAGTAAAAAGGGAAAATCCATCTCATGACCCCTAACCCCTGTGCTCATCCCTTAACCATTTTGATTAATCCAAGAAACAAGGAGGCATTTCAGTTGTGTTGCTGTTTTTAGAAAAGGATTTTGGTATTATCACATCCTCTGCGGTGGACACACACCTGCCTCTCATGGAGGCACATGCAGCCTCACGAAGGCCTGCATCTCCTGTCATAGACCTGCCACTCTTGCTGCCTGCTCAGGGCATTTCGCAGCAGTTTTCATTTCTGTAGTGGATTGTAGTGGATACTGTTGTTGCTTAGATACTGTTGAGTTGGTTCCGACTCGTAGCAAACCTTTGCACAACAGAACGAAACATTGCCTGGTCCTGTGCCTTGCCAACAGTTGTTTTTATGCTTAAGCCCAGTGATACAGCCACCTTGTCAGTTCATCTTGTTGAGGGTCTTCGTCCTTTTCTCTGACACTCTGCTTTACGAAACATGATGTCCTTCTCCAGGGATTGATCTCTTCTGAGAATGTATCCAAAGTGTGTAATATACAGTCTTGCCATCTCTGTGCTCAAGGAGCACTCTGGTTGTGCTTCTTCCAGAACAGATCTGTTGGTTCTCTTGGCGGTCCATCATACATGCAGTATTCTTCTCCAGCACCACAATTTAAAGGTGTCAGTTCTTCTGTCTTCCTTATTCATTGTCCAGCTTTCGCATGCATATGATGCAACTGAAAATACTGTGGCTTGGATCAGGGGCACCTTAGTCTTCAAGGTGACATCTTTACTTTCTGCCACTTTAAAGAGATTCTTTGCCGCAGATTTTCTGCATCGAATGCGTCTTTTGATTTCTTAACTGCTGCTTCCCTGGGTGTTGATTGTGGAACCAAAAGTAAAATGAAATCCTTGATAACTTCAGTGTTTTCTTCAGTATTTTCTCATGATGTTCTTTACTGGCCCAGTTGTGAGGTTTTTTTTTTTTTTGTGATGTTGAGGTGCAATTCAGAACTGAAGGCTGTGGTCTATGATTTTCATCAGTAAGTGGTTCATTAGCAAGCAGGGTTGTGTCATCTGTGTAACACAGGTTGTTCGTCTTCTTCCAGTCCTCATGTCCTGTTCTTCTTCACATAGTCTACCTGTTTGGATTATTTGGGCAGTATACAGATTGACAAGGTACAGTAAAAGGATACAACCTGATTCACACCTTTCCTGACTTTAAACCATGCAGTGTCTCCTTGTTGTGTTTGCACGACTGCCTCTTGATCCATATAATATAGTTTCCTGTGAGCACAATTAAGTGTTCTGGAATTCCCATTCTTCACAGTGGTATCCATAATTTGTTATGATCCACCTAGTCGAATGCATTTGCATAACCAATAAAACATAGATAAGCATCTTTCTGGTATTGTCTGCTTTCAGCCGAACACTGTCTGACATCAGCCGTGACAGCCCTGGCTCCACATTCTCTTCTGAATCTGGCTTGAATTTCTGGCAGTTCCCTGTCGATATACTGTTGCAGTCGGTTTTGATGATCTTTAGCAAAACTTGGCTTGCGTGTGATACTGATGACATTGTTCAGTAATTTCCCCATTTGATTGGATCACCTTTCTTGGGAATAGGCATAAATATGGATCTTTTCCAGTCAGTAGAAACTCTGGTACCTAGTAGTTAATTAAGTGCTGTGCCTGCTGTCCAAAACGTCAGCAGTTCACATCTTCCAGGCGCTACCTGGAAACTGTGGTGCAGTTCAACTCTGTCCTGTAGTATTGCTTGAGTAAGAATTAACTCAGTGGCAATGGGTTTGGAGTCCAGTCAGTTGGCCAGGAAGCTGCCTTCCAAATTTCTGGACATAGATGAGTGAGCACTTCCAGTGCTGCATCAGTTTGTTGAAACATCTCAGTTCATATTCCATCAGTTCCCGGAGCCTTGTTTTTCGACAATGCTGTCAATGCAGCTTTGACTTCTTCCATCAGTACCATTGTTTTTGGGTCATGCTGCCTCTTGAAGTGATTGAACATCAACCAGTTCTTTCTAGTATAATGACTCTCTGTATTCCTTCCATCTTTTTTTGATGCTTCCTGAGTCCTTTGCTATTTTTCCCTGAAGAATCCTTCCATATTGCAACTTGAAGCTTGAATTTTTTTCTTCAGTTCTTTCAGTTTCAGAAATGTGGAGTGTGCTCTTTCCTTTTGTCTTTCTATCTCCAGCTCTTTGTATGTGTCATTATAATACTTCATCTTTGTGAGCCATCCTTAGAAATCTTGAGTTCTTTTACTTCTATCATTCACTCCTTCTGCTTTAGCTACTCAGTGTTCAAGAACAAGTTTCAGAGTCTCTTCTGACATCCAGTTTGGTCTGTTCTTTCTTTCTTCTCTTTTTAATGACCTCTTACTTTCTTCATGTGTCATGTCTTGGATGTCTTTCCCCATCTGCTCTGGTCTTTCATGGCTCAAGGTCATCACATGCTCTCATGGACTTGTGCACATTTTCCCCAGTTTCCGTTTGGACTTGTGTATGAGCAGTTGGTGGTCTGGGCCTCAGTCAGCACTGGGGTGCTTCTGACTGATGATGTGGAGCTTTTCCATCGTCTCTTCCCACAGATGTCATTGATTTGGTTCCTGTGGGAGTTCCGTGTGTGTAGTCACTGTTTATATTGGAGAACTGGGGTTTGCAATGAAGAAGTCATGGTGGAATCTGGATGGACACTAGACACCAGCATTAATGTTGTTTTTCACTACTTTGTCATCTATTTGGACATTAGGACTAAATGCTGGGATTTCTGTTAGTGACCTTGTCCTGCTTCCTGCTCTCTTGTCAGGCCTTTCAAAATATATGAGGTCTTACAGTTAAGTCCATGAACTTAATTATTCCAAGTGCTACATACTTCATTGCTGAGTATCAGTCATGGTGGTCACCTTCGAAGTACTACCCTTGAGAAGCTATTCACTGATGCCAGCGCCTAGTCTGCCCTTCACAGCAGTTTTGGAGCTCTTTCTGGAATGGCCATTGTGCATGGTGGCATGATGGCAAGTTCACGAACGTAACTGTAGAGTTGTCTGTGAGGGAGTCTTGAACCAGTAAACAAATAACTGTATTGGAACACCTTCTGTGCTCACCTGATCTGGCCCCCAGTCACTTTTTTTCTTTACCTGAAGATAATGAAATATTGAAACGAAGATGTTTTGATGACATTCAGGACATCGAGGTAGTACAATAACAGCTCTGATGGCCACTACAGAGAAAGAGTTCCAAAATTAGTTTGAAGGGTGAAGTAGGCACTGGCACTGGCGTGTAGCTTCCCAAGGGGTGTACCTGGAAGGTGACTGTAGCAGTATTCAGCAATGAGATATGTAACACTTTTTCTAAGATGAGTTCGTGAACTTAATTGGCAGTCCTCGTCTGACAAAAAAGTTCAGACTGGCTGAGATGGACTCTGTTGTGCTGCTGATGAGTGTCATTGTTGAGAGGAGTCATTTCCACCTGACATTTGTACAGCACTTTCAGCATGCAGAAGATACTCATTTGTTAGGCAGGAACGGCAGCCCATTTGGCAGGTGAAATAGTTAGAAATTGTGACACCCTGTAGTTCTGAGCTGATAGCAAATCTAGTTGTGAGTCAGAACTGCTACTACTTGAGAAGTTTTTGAAAACATGATCTGAGAAAATTGAGGCTTGAGGGAGTTCCATGACATGCCCACTTTGACAGAGCCAGCTGGTAGAGCCGGGACTCCAGTCTCTTCTTCTCATCTTCACTAAGCCATGCTGTTTTGTTGAGCATATAACAGTTAAAAGGCCTTTGGTCCAGTTATAGGAAGTGGGTTCTAATCCTGGCTCAGCTGCTAAATGGACCATGACCCTGGCCAGGCACTTTCCTTCCCCAGGCCTCAGCTTCCCTGAGTGTGTGATGGTGTCTTTGTCATCTAGCACTGCTGTAACAGAAATGCTACAAGTGGACGGCTTTAACAAAGGGAAATTTAGTTTCTCACAGAAAGAAGGCTAAAGTCCAAATTCAGGGCGTCAGCTCCAGGGGAATTCTTTCTCTGTTGGCTCTGGAGGAGGGTCCTGGTTGTCAGTCTTCCCTTAGGCTGAGAGCTTCTGAGGCGTGGGGACCCTGGTCCTTCCAAAGGACATACTCTTCTCCTGGTACTGCTGTTTTGGTGGCATGGGGTTCCCAGTTTTCCGCATTTTTCCCTTTCCTTTATATCTCAAGACATTGCCTCGAGGCACAGTGTAGTTGTACACATTGAATCCCTACCCACCAGCACAGCTGCGTGCTCACCCTCCCTCGTTAACTTCATAGAAACAGGACTCAGAACAGATGGGAGGAGTATCACAGAGCACCAGATTGCTATCCGTTTTTTTTGGGGGGGACACAGGTGAATTCATGACAGATGGAGTACGATGAGACAGATGACCCTTAAGGTCCTTGTGATCTCTGTGACCCTGACGTCTGTGGTTCCCTGAAAAGAACTCTGACACCGAGGAAAGGTGGGCGTGTTGAAGGACGTGATCTCCAGGCTATTTCCCTGGTGGTCCGTGGCAGCTTCTCAGGTTGGAGAGGGTCACGTTGGTGCCCTCCACCTCTCCCCTCTCGCGTCTCCAAGTCTTAGGAGCGTGTTCCCTCCCTGGAGTTCTCTGACCACAAACACTGGTGCCAAGGGAGGTGTTAGAGCAGCGGCTCTCAGACCTGATTTAAGTCAGATGAAGTGCAGCCTGGGTTTCAGGCTGCTTAAAAGCGGCCCAGCTGTAAGTGGCCTCCTGAGGGTGAGAATGGCTGTCTCTTAGGGAAACGCGAGTGCCTCCTCCACAGTGGTCTCAACTGCAGGCAAGAGGAAAAAACTCTCATGCACAGAAGCCAGCACCAGGCCCACTCCACAGCCGACAGGGAGTCTCCTTTGTAAGTGGAAGGCAGGTTGAGTCGAGGGCCAGCCTCCTCGTTGCCCTTAGCTAGATGTGAATCTTGACTCTTCCTCGGCCTTCAGCCAAGCCCTTATTTTGAGTACAGCAGAGAGGAGGTATCTCTGGGATTTGGTCAGTTATACAAAGGGAACAGTGTCTCTAGAATCACTATGTTTACTTGAAAACAGCCCACTTATTGACAGCACCTTTAAGGATTGTATTCCTTGAAAACATGAGCCCTTGTGTGATGAGTTTTCCCTGAAAAGTGAGCACTAGATAAGTGTCTGTGTCAGAGTCCCACCCCTGCGCTTCTGTCTCAGCTGTCTTCTCTCACTTGATTCAGCGTCAGCACTGGTCCTTGAGCTGATGCTCTTTATATATAGTCACTGGTCTGGCAAGGATGCTGAGTGTTTTGCCCTGTGTGTAGGTGGGGCCGTGCAGGGTGCAGGGGAGCATGCCTTTGCCTGCAGCCAGGGGACCAGACTGCCCAGATCAGGAAATTGATTAGGTGCTGTTGGGTGACTGAGACTCTTTTGGGACCCCTCTGTTGCTATTAGTGAGGCTGCTAGTGGTTCAGGTGTGTGGTCAGCAAGGCCAGAGAGTGAGTTTATTTCCAAATGGGTCAATGATCTCTCCTCAGGGTGTCTTGGCTACTTCTGCACCGCTTTTACCCCTCATTCTTGCCACTCAGTCTTCTCCTGTCAGCCGGAAAGGAAGTAGAGAGCTGTCATGGATTGAATTGTGTCCCCCCCAAAATATGTGTAGCCACGTGGCTGGGCCATGATTCCCAGTATCTTGTGACTGTCCTCCATTTTGTGGTTTACCTATGCTGTCTGTTAAAGGATTAGGGGGGGATTGTAAATCCCTTCATAGGATCACCTCCCTGCTCCACTGTAAAGGGAGTTTCCCTGGAGTATGGCTTGCCACACCCTTAATCCTTTCATCCTGCAAGAGATAAAAGGAAAGAGAAGCAAACAGAGACCTGGGAACCTCATACCATCAAGCAAGGAGCGCCGGGGGAAGAGCGCATCTTTCAGACCTGAGGTTCCTGCGCCAAGATGCTCCCTGGACAAAGACTGATGCAATACCGGACTTTCCTCCAGAGCCAACAAGGGGGAAAACCTTCCCCTGCAGTGGACATCCTGAATTTGGACTCGTAGCTTACTGGACTGTGTAAGAAAAACCCTTCGTTTGTTAAAGCCATCCACTCTGTGGTATTTCTGTTAGAGCAGCACTAGCTGACTAAAGAGCGCTTGCTGTACCTCCCTCATGTGGTGAAGGTGTGGTCTGGCTCCGCTGAGCCACTCTCAGACCAGCAGAACCTGGCTGAGCAGGCCTTGCTGAATGGCAAGCTCATCTGGGGTGAGGCACTAAGGCAGCCATTCATCAAGGTAATTTGTCAGTGTCTGACCTGATTAAACGGATTAGCGTCACCAGGAACTCCCTTTATATCAGCCACATACAGAGGGCACATAGTAATCAGCATCTCTTTGAATTCTTGAGGCTGATAATTCTTGAGCTATAGCCTTTTCGTTCCCTCATAGCTCCATTTAAATGTTTGCCTTTGACCCTGAGTGCCACCCATGTGCTGTGTTGGTGCAGAGACCTCATTTAGTTCTCATAAGACTTCTATGAAGCATATGGGTACTGCTTTCATTTTATAAAAGTGAAAACAAACTCAGCAGAGTTTTGATGACCTGCCTGAGTTCCTCAGTTGGTGAGTGGTCAAGTCTTGATAGAGGCTAGATGTTTCAGACTTCAGGTCCAAAGCTTTCTTCTGTCCATTACACCATATCGGGTAGATCAGCACTAACGGGTCAGCATCTCGTCTTCGGTCATTCTGGTAATGCAGTTTGCCGTGCTGTTGTCAGTGACCTAGGCTGTATATTTTTATTTTTGTGGACCTTCTTCTATTTTGATTTCTTTCCCCCCCTTTTAGAAAATTAAAAAAAAAAAAAAGAAAAAACAGCCTCTGCAGTCAGACGGAATTGGGATTCTAGCTTTGCCATTTATTAGCAATGTAACTTAGATTTCAAACAACTTTGCCACATGAATTTTCCCATCTCTAAAAATAGAATGATGGTGGCCTCATTGAGTAGTGTATTTGTTTCTTGTTGCTACATAATAAGTAACCCACAACTTGGTGGCTTAAAATAACAGAAGTTTATCACCTCACCATTTCTGTTGGTCAGGAGTGAGGGAGCAGCTTGGTGAGTGGCTCTGGCTCAGGGTCTCATGAGATGTCACTCAAGCTGTTGGCCTTGGCTGTAGTCACCTAAAGGCTGAAGAGGGGCTGGAGGAGTCACTTCTGGGGGGGTTCAGTCATGTGCCTGTGGGTAGGAGGCCTTCTTTCCTCACCACATGGGCCTCTCTGTAGACTATTTGAGGGTCCCTGCAGTGGCAGCTAACCTCCCCTAGAGCAAGCCATCCAAGAGACACAGCAAGTGGAAAGCCACGATGCTTTTGGGGAATTAGTCTCCAAAGTCTGCCCTCAAGTCCAGCCTAAGCTTAGTGGGAGGGGAATTAGGCTCCACCTCTTAAAGGGAGGAGTATCAAAGAATTGGTGGACTTTATCAAACGGGCTGCAGGTGAACTAAAGGCTGGCCTCTCTGACCACAGTTACAAGCTCTGAGAACTCAGCGGGGTGATTGAGCAGCACTAGAAAGACTAGAGAGAAGCGAAAAAGCTGTTCAGTGACCCAGTAGATACAGTGATAGCTGTCATAATTACTCCTGTAGGGGTTGAGTGATGTGGTTTGGATTTACTTTGTCTCCACCCAGTATGTTAGTGATGATCCCACCACCCCAAGGGAGACGCAGGGCTCACTGTCTGCAGTACATGAGATAGAGGGGACATTCCTTAGCTTCACTGGGTATTCTTTACTAAAACAAGGAGAAAGTATAAATAGATCTAACCACTGAAAATTTGTTCTTGTAGTCTCACAGTGTAGACATGGCCAACAAAGTGGGGCTGGGTTAGCTGAGCTCTTAGGTGGAAGGGTTTAGTCGCTGCACAGCGTCTGGAAGGCCATGTTCACACCTATACACAGCGCCTGTAGGAGACCCAAAGTAAGTGACAGGAAAGGGTGAGTGGTAAGTAGCCTCTTGAACATCAAGGCCAGAGCGAAGGCCCTCCCCAGCCCTCGCTGTGAGTCTGGGTCCTTTAAGAATGGTGACGTTTTAGGGGCTGTGGAGCTGTGTGCTGACTCAGCTTTTAGCCCAGTTCAAAAAAACTTAAACTGGTTGTCATCAAGTTGATTCAGACCCCGTGGCCCTAGAGGACAGAAGCAGTTGGTGGATTCACACTACCAACCTTTTGGTCAGCAGCTAAGCTCGTAACCACCATGCCACCAGGGCTCTGTTTTAGCCTGTTAGGTGGTTCTAAAGTGTAATCTTGTAGTCACCAGAGCAAAAGCTGCGGTTCTAAATCACAGCACGCTGAAATGTGTCAGGTATCTAGGCTGGGGGTGGAGTGGGAGGTGGGGGTGGGGGAGGGGCTTGGGGGCTGGGAGCGGGCAGAAGAGCACGAAAATGGAGAAAAATACACTGCATGTTAGCTAATACCTTGTAAATTATACATTCACCTATGCCAACCCCCTGAACTGCCCACTTGACCCCTTTACTTGGATGCTAAGTAAAGGATCCGAGACATACTATGTCCTAAACCTGAGCCTCTGGGGGTGTCGTCATTCAGTGCTGCAGCTGGTAACCAGAAAGTCGACTGTTTGAATCCGCTGGGTGCTCTTTGGAAGCTGGGCCAGTTCTACTCTGTCCTATAGGGTCGCTGTGAGTTGGCATTGACTTGAGGGCAGTGAGTTTGTGGCTTTTTTTAAACCTGAACTTCTGAGTTTTGCCACCGTCACTGCTCCAACTACGAACAAAACCAAATGAGAAAATTCCCCTGAATTCTCTCATCTTAATAATTGACAGCTCCATTCTTGGAGTTACCTGAGGTAAAAATCCTTGGCTGTCTTTTCTCTCACATCCCATTTCTAATCTGTTACTTGGAACTTCACTGTTGATAACCCCTTCTGTGCTGCTACCTTGGTCGGCATCACCATCTCTGGGGCCTGGGTTCCTCTGACAGCTTTGCTCCACTGTTCTCTGTCTGCAGTTAATGCCCACATAGCAACCAGAGGAAGCCTGGGGAGATGTTGAAAGCATTTTCTTCTTCTGCTCAGGGTTCACCAGTGATTTGCCTACTGAGTCAGTAAATGCTAAAGTCATTTCAATGGCCACAGAACCCTGTCCAGTCTAGGCCCCCTGGTTCTTTCTTCTCCTGCCGTCTCCCCTTTGCACACTGTGTTCCAGCTAAACTCATTGCTGTTCCTTATAAATAAAAGGCACGCTTCTGTCTGAAGCCCATTGCCTTTCCCTCTGCCTGGAATGCTCTTCCCGCCGATATCTGAATGGTCTAAACCCTTATTTCCTTCACGACCATACTAAAACTTACTGAAACTCACTGAGAGGCCTTTCCTGACCACTCTGCGACATGTCGTGGGTGCTCAACACGTGTTTCTCAAATGAATGCAAGCACAACTAGAGGCATCCTGTAATGCCTTTTCTGCTGGTGGCGTCCCTTGACTCGTGCACGATGCTGTTTTAGTAGTGGCCATGGAGCCTGTTCTTTGGAGTATGTACAGTGGTCGCTAATATGTATTGCCTGCAAAAAGACCTGAGGAAAGGAAAGATCAGCTCAAGCATTTGGTCTAAGAAGTGAATGAGTAACTATGGGAAAAGTTTGGCAAGGCTGGAGCAAAATAAAGCGAACAAGAAATTTTCCTTTGAAAAGTACACACACAGCATCTCCCACTCATTGGTACTAAACAGGTCTCAGTTTGGCAGTGTCTTAGATAACAGGTGGATGGCTATAACAAATGGAAGTTTATTCTCTCACAGTCCAGTAGACTAAAAGTCCAAATTCAGGATGTCAGCTCCAGAGGAAGGCGTTCTGTCTCTCAGTTCTGGAGGAAGGTCCTTGTCACCATTCTTCTTCTGGCGGAGTGTCTCTGTGTCTGTGCTGTCACTTTTCTTTTTTTTTTAATTTTAATTTATTTATTTTATTTGACTGCGTGAAGATGTACATTCCTGTATAAATTTGCATGCCCACCTCTGTGCAGCTTCCACTGCTCTCCCTGCCCGGTGACAGCACACTATTCCTCTCTGCTCCATACATGTCTCATCCTCCCAACAGCCTCCTTTCCCCTCCTCTCCACCCACTCCCCTTCCTCCAGCCAGAGGTCAGCAGGATGATATCCTATAGATGTATAGAACCATAAAGTGCATCCAATATATGGTCACTCTGCATCACCAAGTCCAATCCATTCATGTCCGAAGAGTGAACCTTCATTATGATTTATGGGCAAGGGCAGCATCAGGGCCAGGGGCCATGCTCCCAGGGGAACCCCGAAACTGCTGGACCATCAATTGAGGTCTTTTAGTTGAGATCTCAGGATGCACCCCTTTTTATTCTTGTGTTGCCAGTGAGACTCAACTTAGTGAGCTCCATCGTGCCTATCACTGGTGGTGGCCAGGCACCATCCGGTTCTTCCATTCCCAAGTCGATGTAGGCACCCATTCATGTAGGGGTCTGTATCTTCTGAGTTGTCTTTACTCCATGTCATTTTGGTCCTCGGTGAGCATCTGTTCCTGCTGAGTTGGGACCATTTGCTGTGCCTTCAGATGGCAGCTTGGCAGCTTTTAAGACCCCAGACGCCACTCACCAATGTGGGGTGTAGAGAGCCCTCTTAGCCAAATTCTAGTTGTGCCAGTTGGCCTCGATTTTGCCTAAGGGCATGGTCCCTTGCCCCCTTGCCCCAGCTACTCTATCCTTGCAATATTGGGTTAAGATGGAAGGAGTATTCAAGTTATGCTGAAGTCCACTTAATATTGTTGTTGTTTCTAATGTGTGCTATCACCTATTTCACCCAACCAGATTTCTAGCAACTATCTAATCTAAGCCCTCCCCCCTTCACCCTCCCTCCCTCCTTTCCCTTGCAGCTGTCAAAGAGTCTTCTTCTGTACACAAGTCTGTTTTTGAGATCTTATCGTAAAGATCTCATACAATATTTGTCCTTTTGTCGCTGACTAATTTCACTCAGCATAATGTCTTCCAGTTGAAACCAGGTTATGAGATGTTTCCTGGAATCATTGTTATTCTTTATCATTGCGTAGTGCTCCATTGAGTATATACACCATAGTTTACCTATCCATTCTTCTGTTGTTGGGCATCTGGGTTGATTCCATCTTTTTGCTATCGTGGACTGTGCTGCGATAAACATTCTTGTGCATGTGTCCATTGGTGTGAAAGGCCTTGATTCTGTAGGATATATTCCAAGTAGTGGAATTACTAGGTCAAATAGTACATCAATATCCATTTTTTTAAGGAAGCGCCAGATTGCTTTCCAAAGAAGCTGGACCATTTTGCAACCCCACCAACAGTGTAGGAGGGTTCCACTTTCTCCACAGCCTCTCCAGCATTTGTTGTTTTGTGTTTTTTGGATCATGGCCAGCCATTGATTTGAATTTCTTTAATAACCAAAGATCGTGAACATGTCCGCATGTGTGTTTTTGGCTGCCTGGATCTCCTCTTTAGTGAAATGTCTGTCCATCTCTTTTGCCCATCGCTTAATTGGATGATTTATCTTCTTCTTATTGATATTTTGTAGTACCTTATAGATTATGGAGATCAGGTGTTGGTCTGACATAGAGTTGCCAAATATTTTTTCCCATTCTGTAGGTGTTCTTTTAATTCTGTTAATAAAGCCTTTGGATGAGCAAAAGTGTTTGATTCTTAATAGTTCTCATTTATGTATTTTCTCTTCTGATGATTGTGGTTTGTTTGACACATTTTGGAGTTTGTCCACATTGTGTATTAAAACTTCCATTGTTGTTCCTACCTTTTCTTGGATGAGCTTTATCGTTTTAGATTTGATATTTAGGTCTTTTATCCAGTTGCAGTTGGTTTTTGTGTAAGGTGTAAGATATGGATCTTGTTTAAGTTTATTACAGACAGATATCCAATTTTGCCAGCACCATTTGTTGAAGATACTGTTTTTACCCCAGTTTAATGACTTAGGGCCATTGTCGAATATCAACTGTTCATAGGCAGATGGTGTCATCTCTGGGGTCTCAGTTCTGTTCCATTGATTGATCTGTCTGTTCTTGTACCAGTACCAGGCTGTTCTGACCACTGTGGCAGTCTAGTATGTTCCAAGGTCAGGTAATGAGAGGCCTCCCAGTGTGTTCTTCTTTAGTAGTACCTTACTTATCCGGGGCTTCTTTTTCCAAACAAAATTGGTGATTTGTTTCTCCATCTCATTAAAAAATGATGCTGGAACTTGTATTGGGATTGCATTAGATAAGTAGATTGCTGTGGGTAAAATAGACATTTTCACAATGTTAAATCTTCCTATCCATGAGCAGGGTAGGTTTTTCCATTTATCTAAGTCTCAGTTTCTTGTAGTAAGGGCTTGTAGTTTTCTTTGTAAAGGTCTATTATTTCTCTGGTTAGGTTAATTCCTAGATACTTTATCTTCTTAGGGGCTATAGTAAATGGTATAGATTTGATGATTTCTTCATTAACAGTCTCCTTGTTGGTATAAAGGAATCCTACTGATTTACTTATGTTTCTCTTGTATCCTGAGACTTTGCTGAACTCTTCTATCAGTCTGAGTAGTTTACGTATAGATTCTTTGGGATTCTCTGCATATATAATCATATCATCTGCAAACAGGGAGATTTTAACTTCTTCTTTGTGGATGCAGATGCCCTTTATTTCTTGGTCTTGTCTAATTGCTCTGGCTAGAACTTGTAGTAGAATGTTGAATAGGAGAGGTGACAGCGGGCATCTTGTCTAGTTCCTGTTTTCAAGGGAAAGTCTTTCGTCTCTCTCCATTCAGGATGACATGGGCAATAGGCTTTGTATGAATGGCCCTTATTGCGTTGAGGAATTTGCCGTCTATGTCTATTTTGATAAGAGTTTTTAGCATGAATGGGTGTTGGACTTCATCAAATGCCTTTTCTGCATCCATGGACAAAATCAGGTGATTCTTGTCGTTTGTGCTACTTATGTGGTTAATCACATTAATTGTTTTTCTGATGTTGAACCAGCCTTGCATCCGTGGTATGAATCCTACTTAGTCATGATGGATTGTTTTTTTGATATGTTGTATTCTGTTGGCAAGAATTTTGTTGAAGATTTTTGCATCTAGATTCATGAATGATATCAGTCTGTAGTTCTCCTTTGTTAGGTCTTTCCCTGGCTTTGGTATCAGGGTTATGCTGGCTTCATAGAATGAGTTGGGGAGTACTCCATCCCTTTCTGTATCGTGCAATAGTCCCAGAAGTGTTGGAGATAACTCTTCTCTTAATGCTTGGTAGAATTCGGCAGTGAAGCCATCTAGGCCTGGGCTTTTTTTTGGTTGAGTGTTCTGATGACATTTTCAGTCTCTTCCTTTGTGATGGATTTATTAAGTTGTTCTGCTTCACATTGTGATAATTTGGGTAGGTGGTATGAGTCAAGGAATTTTTCCATTTCCTCTAGATTTTCAAATTTGTTAGAGTATACTCTTTCATATTATTCTGTTGTGATATTTTTGATTTCTGTTGGATCTGTGGTGACAGCTCCCCTCTCATTTTTAATTTGGGTTATTTCCTTTCCTGCTTTTCTTTAGTAAGTCTAGCCAGTGGTTTATGAATTTTATTGATCTTTTCAAAAAACCAGTGTTTGGTCGTTTCAATTTTTTTCAGTTGTTTTTCTATTCTCTAATTCTTTTAGCTCTGCTCTAATCTTTATGATGTGGTTTCTTCTGGTGCCTGAGGTGTTCCTCTGTTGTTTTCTCTCTACTTGTTCAAGCTATAGGGTTAATTCCTTGATTTGGTTTCTTTCTTCCTTCCAGATGCTTGCATTTATGGAGATAAACAAACCTCTGAGCACTGCTTTGGCTGTATCCCATAGGTTCTGGTAGGAAGTGTTTTCGTTCTCATTGGAATCCATGAATTTCTTTATTTCATCCTTGATTTCTTCTATAACCCATGTTTTTTTGAGCAAGATGTTGTTCAGTTTCCAAGAGTTCCACTTTCTATCTATGTTTTTTGTCATATTCATTTTGACTTTTATGGCTTTATGATCTGAGAAGATGCTTTGCACTAATTCAGTGGTATGGATTTTGTTGAGAATTGCATTATGTCCTAACACATGGTCAATTTTGGAGAATGTTCCATGTGCACTGGAGAAGAAGGTGTAGTTGTCTGCTGATGGGTGGAAAGTTCTGTATATATCAGTGAGGTTTTGTTGGTTAATTGTGTCAGTGAGGTCTTCTGTATCTTTAGTGAGCGTTTTTCTAGATGATCTGTCCAGTACTGAGAGTGGAGTGTTAAGTCTCCCACTATTACTGTGGAGTCATCTAACTCTTTTTGAGTGTAGTCAGTGTTTCTTCAGTGTACTTAGGTGCTTTGATATTAGGTGCATAAATATTTAATATAGTTAAGTCTTGCCTGTTTACTGAACCTTTCAGCAATAGTGTCCATCTTTGTCCACGATGGTGGATTTTACATTAAAATTGATTTTGTGTGCGATTAGAATTGTGACACCTGCTCTTCTTTGTTCATTGTTAGCTTGATATATATTCTTCCATCCTTTAATTTTCAGTTTGTTCCTATCTTTAGGTCTCAAGTGAGTTTCTTGTAGACAACATATGGATGGGTCATGTCTTTCGATCCAAGATGTCACTCGATGTCTCTTTACTGGAGCATTCAGTCCATTCACATTCAATGTAATTATGGATAGGTATGTGTTCAGTGCTGCCATTGTGATATGTTTATTTTTGTGTTGATGTTTTCTCTGTTGTTCTTATTAGTCTGTTCTGGGACATTCTTTTCTTGTGAGTTGATGTTTTATCTTTTTCAGAGCTGGTTTTGTAGTTGTTCACACTCCTGTGTTACAGTTCTTGGAATGATGTGATACATCTTTGTTGTGCTTTACAGCTGCCCCTATGATCCCCCGAATAAACTATATATAAAACCAATTTTAATTACTACCAGTCTTGTCATCTTCCTCTTTATTTGGAAGGACTATAACGACTGTAGTACATCCCTCGTTTTAATATGACGGCACCATAGTTTTCATGATGATCACTGGATTGTTTCTTTCTCTATTAAAGCTGTGATTGACTTTGGAGCTTTCCCTAACTGATTAGAGTTTTGAGTAGTGTGTCCTTCTAAAATATAAAGTTAGTGGTGTCGTTCTTCTAAGCCAGAGCCAAGAACTTCTTTCAGTAGTTTTGGTTTGGTTTTTACAAAGTCTCTGAGTTTCTGTTTATCTGGGAATGTCTTAATTTCATTTTTGTATTTGAAAGATAGTTTTGCAGAATATATAATTCTTGGTTGGAAGTTCTTCTCCTTCAAGGCTTTGAATGTGTCGTGCCACTGTCTCCATTCCAGCATGGTTTCTGCTGAGAAATCTGACAAGAGTCTACAGGGTTTCCCTCTGAATGTTAGCTTTGCTTTGAGTCTTGCTGCCTTTAGGGGTTGCTGCTGATGTTTCATTTTGTTAAGCTTGATTATAATGTGTCTTGGAGTCTTTCTTTTGAGATCTATATTCGGTGGTGTACGATATGCATCTGAGATGTCTATATTCTCTCCCTGCATGATTTCTGGGAAGTTTTCTGTCAACAGCTCAGCAACAATACTTTCTGTGTTCTCAGATGTCTCACCCTGTTCAGGGACTCCAATTAATCGAAGGTTGTTCCTCTTAATAGAGTCCCACATGCTTCTTAATGTTTCTTCATTTTTCTTGTTTCTTTTTTCTGATTTCTGCTCATAGACGCTGGCATCAGTAGCTCTGTCTTCCATGTCAGAAATTCTTTTTTCCATTTGTTCCATTGTGTTTTCTTGGCTTTGGATGGAAGTTTCTATGTCATTGATTTTGTTCTTCATCTGCTGAATTTCAGAGTATTGGTGTTCCATCAGATCGAACAGCTTGTTTAATTTCTCCTTTTGTTCTGCTGCATTTTCTTTAAGGTCTAGAAAGGCTCTGTATATAATCATTTTGTATTCACTTTCTGATGCTTTCATAAAAGTTTCCTCATCTGGAAAACTCCTGGTTGCTTTGTTTGGGAGCCTTCTGAAGCTATGGGTGATTTCTTGTATGCCAGAAGTGTTTGTTGCTTTTTGGGTCCCATGTGAGTAAGTAAAGGCTGGAAGAGATACTGTGAGAAGAGATACTATGAGAATACTAGAGATGTTTCTCTAGGCTGTTTTAAAATGTAAAGCAAAAGGTATCTGATGACTTCACAAGTCAGTCAGGTTTTCAGGTGTAGAGGTCCGTCTTCCCAACTGGCAAAGTAAGCAACTCTGTATCCAGCCCCAGATAATACAAACTAGTTCAGAATATAGCAATGCTACTGCCCTGTTGGCTTCTGCTGACAGGGCCCAGCCTTAGGCAACACTGTGTGGAGTACAGCTTTTCTGTTAGAAAAGCGCTCTCCTGTGGCAGGCTCTGGCTCCCAAGCTAAGAATTAGGTCCAGCTGCGGCCACCGTATCCAAGATGGCACCCTCCACACAGGCAGCAGACAGTGGGGCTCAAGGTGCCGAGAGGTAGTGATTCCTCTGCTTCTGTCGCAGGGCCCCCAACATAGGCAGCACTGTGCAAAATCACTACTTTTCAGTCAGAGAAGCATTGTACTGTTTGCAGGTGCTGGCTCTCAGGCTAAGAACTAGGTCCTGCTAAAATCTCCATACTCAACATGGGGTCCCGCAAACTCGCAGTGCAAATCTGTACAAACCCCACTGTGGCAGAAATAAAAAGACAGGCCCAAAGTGTCTAATTAACAGAGTCCCGAGCCTGGCTCTCAAAATATGGGAATTTCGCCTGCCTATCCCCCCAGCAGCACATCGGAGTCTAGCCGCTAGGCAAGACCCAGCTCTACCCTCCGGCCAAGACAGAGAAAAAAAAGTCAAAATGGTGCATTTACCTTCTGTCCGTGAGAGCCAGGGCTAGCCAGGAGCGGGAGTCAGTGAAAGAGGGCAGGTTTTTCCCTCAGTGGTATGAAGTCCAAATTAACAGCCGTGTGCCGTGTCCTGGGGCTGATTAGGTTATCAGAACGCTCTGTTTGATTATCAGTTCAGGTCTTGGTTTCCAGAGGGATATAAGGAGACGTGTGCTTAGTCTGCCATCTTGACTCCGCCCCTGTGCTGCCGCTTTCTTGATATAGGAGGTGCCACTTCTCCCACTCACTTCCATCTTTTATATCTCAAAGAGATTGATTGAAGACATACCCTAATCTTGTAGATCATTGAGTCTTGCCCCATTAGCAAAATTGCCCCTAATCCTGCCTCACTAACATCATAGAGGATTTATAACACATGGGAACATTGCATCAGACAACAAGTTGATGGATTATCACAGTACTGGGAATTGATGGGAATCGAAAGATATTTTGGGAGGAGACAGCCTAGGTAAGTTGACACATATTTTGGAAGGACACAGTTCAATCCATGACAGGGTAGTTTGAGGCCTTGCCCATTCCAGCAGTACCTTTGATTGTTTTTAAGCCAAGGAAAGCCAGGCCAATCAAAGAGGGTACACGGAATGAGCCTGAGATAGTGTGTAACTGTACAGGCTTTCATGTTGTCCGACTGAATGTCTTGACATCTTATTCATCTGTTCAGAACTCGGGGGAGCAGACAAGGACACGAATTTGTTCCATTTCATAATGGACATACAACTGAAGCACAGGATAGACAAAGAACTAGCAAAACTGAAATTTGGACCATGCCTCTTTCTCGATTCTCTTTCCACACTGGCCACCAAAGTGATGTCTGGCTTACTGTTACTGCTTTTAGATTATTGTAACTGGTGAGGCATTGGTGGAAAAGATAGTTAAGGAAAAAAAAGACTAAAAGAATTATAACCCATATTTCAGGCTTCTTGGATCCTTGAAGCTGATCCAATTTTTAGATCATAGGTGGTTTCTGTTTCTCCCTCAGAGACCCCTAAAAGCTGCAAAGACCAATAACCTCTGACAGGTCTAGAAATTTCTCTTTAAGATTTGTTCACTGAGATTGTTGCTAATCAGGTTTGTGAGTCAAATTCTTGAGCTGGTAATAAACCCTCTGGGACACTAGAAATTTCCCATTTGTTCTTTCCTTCTCCCTTGTGAAGACCATTTTGCTGTATTCTCTCTTTGCGGGGAAAGCCTTTGCCATTGCTTAATGAGTGCTAATGACAAGGCTTGGCAGGAGCTTCTCAGTCATTTTTACACACGTTGCAGCAGGGCTTGATTTTAAGTGTTGGATTCACAGATCTCTCATTTTCTTAAGGGAATGGGTGACAGTTGACATGATCCACAGTCACTGTTAGTACAGATGTTTTAAGAAGAAATAAAAAACAAAATCTTGGTTGGTGAAGGAGGTAATGATTTTCTGTTTGCATTTTCTTTAAAGGAGGGAGGGGTTATTGATTGAGGGCAGTTGGGCCTGCACCCTTTTCCATTAGATTGGGGAACACCTACATTAGACTGTCACATTACTAGTAACCCTGGTGTCTTATTGAGTGGGAGGAGAGTGGGTTGGTCTCTTGGCCCTACTTGGACCCGAAATGCTCTTTATCAAAGCTGAAAATGAGGGTAGATTGAAAGACTGACTCCTAGGACTCTGAGCCAGTAGATGGGGCCTGCGTCCCTGTACAGAGCAGGCTCCCATGGTAATGCTCCACCACTTGTTTCTCACAGCTGCTCCTGACATCACTGGCCATAAACGGAGTGAGAACAAGAATGAAGGGCAGGATGCCATGATGTACTGCAAATCAGTTGGTTACCCCCACCCAGAGTGGGTATGGCAGAAGAAGGGGGATGACGGATTCTTGGTGAGTAGGAGGGCCGTCCTGTTCTCTGGGCCTGGTCTGTGTGTGGCTGTTGGAGTTTCTCCTGGGGAGGTGCAGGCACACAGAGCAAGGGCTGTGATTCCACACCCCAGAATATGCCTGGCTTCCCTTGCCTTCTCCTGGGTCATGAATGTTTGTGCCGTGAATCTGAAGGTCAGTGGCTCCGTTTGTCAGGGATTCCTCTATACTATTTGTTCAAGTTGTCTCTCTGTCTGTCTGATTAGGAATTAGATTGCTTGCCTTCAGGCTGGGACACTGAGTGTGCTGAACCTAATCTTCATTATCCTAGTCAATTTGTCCTGAAGAAAATAGTGTGGAAATAGCTTTAATGTGTCTGTTGGAGGATGAGATAGGGAGAGCAATGGTTAGTGTCTTCCGTATATTCCTGGGACACAGAAAAATTGATGAGCAGTTGGGGTCACTGTTTAGGCTTTGGGGCCTCGTTAGATATTGGCAGTCTGACATTATCTACTCCAGAAAAGATCAGAGAGAACATGTGTTCCCATCTGTGGGATGATTCTTCCATTCTGTTTGGTGGGTCTCCTAGTCTCTCTCACTGTCTCTTGGGTTTAAAATTGCTGGACCACTGATCTTTCCTGTCAGAGGGGTGCCATGCTGGCATTACTCTGCCGTGCTCCAAGCTCTGTATGCCTGCCTGACGTCCTTATTCATTGTTGGCCTTCGGGACTGTAAGGGAGCCCTGTGGATCACCTAATGCCACTTCTTTCCCTTTAGGGAGGAGAGAAATGGAGAGAGTTCTTATTAGTGGCTCAACCCAGTCCAGTGTTTTGTTCCAAGTCTTTTATTCCTTATACTCCATACATCTCAGTAATAAAGTGTCATGGTAGTGATACTCCGGTGTCAGTGTGATGGTTAGATTTCAAAAACCCGTTAATGAGGGGAGGCCTGTGCACGAAGGATGGAGAGATGAAGATGCTGACTGAGTACTGTCGGGGCTGCCCTGAAAGATCAGTGAGGCATGTAGGCTTCTGAGATGCTGCTGAGGGAATGCTCATCTCTCTATACTAGGTGTTGGGGGACATGTCCTGATGGCATAGTGTTTAAGAGCTATGGCTGCTAACCAAAAGCTGTGCTTCAGGCCCGCCTGCTGCTCCTTGGAACTCCTATGGGGCAGCTCTGCTCAGTCCTGCAGGCGAGATCACTGTGATTTGGAATGGACTCGACAGCAGTGGGGTTTTTGGTTTGGTCACTGGGGAGGAAGGCCTTTGGAGCTTTTGCTGAACAGTTTAGGATTAGTAAGTGAGTATTTCTGTTTGTTTTATTCTTATGCCCTCAGATTATCAGCTGTGTTTTGAAAAACATTTAAAGTGAAGCCTTGTTATGTGTCCTTATTTTTGAATGACATGATGTTTGGTAGAAAATTTTGAGGAAAGAGGGATGGGGAAAAGAAACATGATTCCTAGGCTGATGCCTTTGAAAACTGGCTTTTTGAACTGTCTGAAGCTCCTAGTCCATCTTGGTCTAGAAGCTGTGCTGGAAACAGAGCATCGCACCAGCCAGCACCTACCAATGGGTGACAGTTTTGTGTGCCATGCTCCAGTACAGGAAGACGGTTGTGTGCCATAGCAGGCCCTGGGGGGGTGGGGAGAGGTGGATTGTCTTCCTTCTTTCTTCTGTTGTTTGTAACCATGCTGTTGAGTGGTGACGACTCTGCCAGTAGATTTGCAGGCAGGCCCTGGCTCCCAGGTCCCTGGATGGGGACTCCCACCCCTCTGAGCCTCTGCCTACGTCTTTCCCTGCCTGGAGCATTCCTGTCCTCCTTAATTGGTTCCTCCTCCTCCTCAGTCTTCTTCAGACTTAGTCTTCTCTGCCCATCAGTGGTCACTCCCTGAAGGCCTCTCAGCACATACCTTAATGACCCTTTGATGGGCTGTTCCCTCATGAGGCTAAGGTCCTGGTTCCTTTTTGTGTTGTGCTTCTCCCTACCTCACCTTCCCCTGAGCAGGACATGACGTGTGTCTAGCATACATTAGTGAATGCTTGTTGACTGAATAAAATTTCTTTTAGTCTCTGTGCCCTAAAAGGAAAGGGAAGTTTTTAATTTTCCCCCTCTGACTAGGAAGAAGTTCTTAGCATGGCTTCTGAAGGCAGTCTGAGGAGACTTCCCTGAACATACAGCCTGAAGGAGATGTGCTGCCTCAGAAGTCAGCACACAGGCCTGAGGTTTCCAGATAGTCCTGACCAGGAGGTCAGCCTTCCCTGGTTCCCACCTGACTCCTGTGTGTCTTCTAGTGTTTGCAGTCATTTACCAGCTGGTCTATAGGCAGTAGGCCTTGCACGCACTGCATGGTGTCCGGAAAGGTCTAGAGGACCATCACCGGGGGAGGTGTTTGCCTCGGCTCTGTCAGAGGCTTGCGGATTTTTGTTGATGATGTTGAAGGGACATTGTTCATGAAATGCTCCAAGTTCCTTGGACAAAGATGGTGTGATTAGGTTAGCACGAGACAGGGCTTTCTCATACTAGCCAGGGCCTGCTCAGAATTCTGGACAGTGTCGTGCTCTCGTGGGCACTGCCAACTCACTCACTCTGACCTTGTGTATTCTCACTTTGTCTGCCCCTGAGCAGGACATTAGCAATGCCTCTGGCCGCTTCTTCATCATCAACAAGGAAAATTACACTGAGTTGAACATTGTGAACCTCCAGATCACAGAAGACCCTGGCGAGTATCAGTGTAACGCTACCAATGCCATTGGCTCTATCTCCGTTGTCACCATCCTCAGGGTACGGAGCCACCTGGCCCCACTCTGGCCCTTCTTAGGAATTCTGGCTGAAATCATCATCCTTGTGGTAATCATTGTTGTGTACGAGAAGAGGAAGAGGCCGGATGAGGTTCCTGACGGTAAGAGCCTCCCTACAAAATACTTGAACTTTGGGGTTGGTTCCTTGGGATGGTTTCCAAGCACCCATAGATTACTATAAGGATGCTGGGGTTCGATCCCAAAAGGAGAGAAGGAAAATTCTTACACATGGTTTCTTGCTTCCCCACTCTGAGATGATTTTGCGTTAGCGACCTAGAACTGTTGTTGGCTTTATCCCTGTCTGGGTAGTCTTCTAACTCCAGTTCCAGCTGCCCTTCAGGCCTCATGTGGGAAATAGCAGCTGTCGCTCTCTTTGTTCAGCTCTGTCCTCCTTTAATACAGATCATCAGGCAGATTGAGCCTGAGGAGAATCCAAGTGAAGCCTAGAAGTCACCCCAAGATCGCAGGCCAGCTGGCCTTGCAGGCAGATTTAAGGTATATAATTGGTTGCCACGTAGTTGCCTGGTGGATTTACTAGCCCAGCCCAGCCCAGCCCAGCCCAGCCCGACTGTTGTCAGGAAAACACTGGAACCAGCCAGCCTGTGGTTTCCCTTTGGTGGTTTCTTCTGTAGGGTGTTCCGGGCTGCTGGTGTTTTGGCCTGTGTCTCAGAGACAGGAATGGTAGGAGGCAGGTGAAGACAGAGGCAGCTAAGGCTAACACCTGGAGGCCATGCCCCAAGGCAGTGCCCCATGCCACTGCAGGGTCTACGGAGGGATGGGTCTTTGCAGCAGAAACACGGAGAACCTTAAGCATTGGGAAGACCAAAAGCTCAAATCTTAGATGATTAGTATGCCTGGAGTCAGAAGAACTCTGGGAAAATTTTTCTTTTTCTTGTCAAGGATGTTTCACTTTGAACCCTCTGATGACAGCCAGTGGAGGGCTCCTGACGAAGGCCTGTATCAATAGTGAAGACAGTTCCTAAGTAGAGCACCACCCTCCCTCCCTCCCAGAATTAATCAGCCACCCAACCTCTGCCACCAAGTACCTGGCCCAGGCTAGTAGAGAAGGGTGTGCCGTACACAGGGTGTGTCCCCAGGCTTGGTAGAAGCCGGCTTCTGGTAATGATGGAGTTGTTGGCTGTAGTCTGACTGCTCCGGGGGCTGTGCTTGTGCACCCGGGGCACTGAATCCTGCCCCACAGAGTCACCTGTGCCATGTGGCCAGACTGTAGCACCCTGCTCTGCCTTCACTGTATCTTAGTGGAGAGTACTAAGTGAGGTCACCTACTTCTCCATGAGGGTGGTCCAGAGGCATGCCAGTGACAGTCTCTGGAAGGACAGGTTTGGGGGCAGTGCCCACCTCCCTTCCCTTTCCTTGAGTAGCACCTAAATCTCTTTGCCTGCGTTAAGCAGAGCAGGTGTTAGAGGGTGAAGCTGGTGAAGAGGGTGCCCCGAGAATGTGTGTGGGAAGGCCCACTGGACTCCCCTTCCCGTGTGCATTTAGCAGTGAGCAAGGTGGAAGCATGGGCTGGCACTGCAGGCAGCAGATGGGCTTCTTTTAGCTAGTGGTCTAGTTCTCTGCAACATACGAGTGGCCCCGAGATCTTTACTTTCCTTCTAGGTCCACAGAACTGCTCTTCTGTGACAACCTTGGTGCTCTTGTCTCTAGATTTTTCTCTGTCCTGCCACATGGTAGGAAACCGTGGTGGCATAGTTGTGAGAGCCACAGTTGCTAACCAGAAGATCTACAGTCTGAATGCACCAGGGGCTCCTTGGAAACTCGGTCCTGTAGGTTCATTATTGGTTGGAATTGACTCATTGGGAAGAGACTGTACTTGGGGCTACATATTATGATTCTCAGGGGTGCACACCTACATTTAGACCATAACAGAGACAGTTGTGTGTGTTTTCAGCTTTGGCTTTTTGGAGGTAGTTATGCCTCACTCCTGGAAAAGGCCTTTTCATCCCTTTAGAATGCTTCCTTCTGCTTTGTTAAAGCCTGCCTCCGCCTGCCCTCAGAAAGGCTGAGAGGCCGTAAGGCGAGTAGGAGAAGGCAGGGATGAGCTTCAGAACCTGCCTTTGGATTTGGAGATGAGGCTAGCTGTTGCTCTCCCGGCAGAATGACACATTGGCGTAGAATGTCCCTGTCAGAACTTCCAGTGATCCTCATAGGACACTCCTTAGCTTACCGGTTGCTATCCCAGAGCATGTAGCTGACATTCTGGTTAGGTTTGACGTGATAGTATTGGCTCCATTTGATAAAGGCAGACAGCTGCCCAGGAAAGCAGATAGGTATTGTTTTCCTACAAGCTCCTTGGCTATTGAACTCAGATAGGGACCAGTCAGTTATAGGAGACATCTGTGGCCAGCATTTCTGAACAGCCCCCTGGAGGGAAAATTGTCATAAGCTGAATTGTCATATAGACAGTGAATGAATTCCTGTGTAAGAGGATTCCTATAGGATGAGTGCAAGATAAAAACTCCTTGTCGTAGTCTCCTAGTCTCTTGAGTTGGAAGAATACGGTAAAGTAAGCCAACTTTTATTCTCTTATTGCTGAATTGGGGTGAAAAATATGGGATTCTGGGCTTACTGGAATGCTGTTCCCTTCTGACAGCGGGCATGCTGCATTCATCCCAGCCTCGCTCCAGCGCTTCCATTCCATGGTTGCTCTTTGGCCTCGCTCCCTCTTTCAGAGTCTTCCCACCTCCTGCTCCCTCTCAGAAAAAAATGCCTGTTGTTCTGCAGGAGTTTTCCTTATGCTGCAGCTTTTTCTTCTCCTTTAGCCCTTTTCCCTAGATCTCTGCAGTTCACAGAAAGAAGCCTCTAAGAGTTCCTTTCTGTACCTCCTCCTCCAATTTAAGCACAGATAAGTGCATAGGTTCCTTTTGGGAGTGAATGATGAGGCATGTTACATCTGATAGAAACGGATTTTTAGAGCTGATGGATTTTTATGGATCAGTAACTCCTCTGGCTCTCTGTTGGCTTCTTTATGCTACTAGGACAACAGGGTCTTTTTTCCCCCCCTTTTTTAAAAATAAGCCTGACATGCTTTTTGTTTACCAAAGAAGTACTTTGTTATCAAGATACATGTATAGTTTATTTCAGACTCACTGAATTTTTTCTTATATGGACGTACAGTATTCACATTTTGGGCAGTCTGTAAGTTCTTGGTAGCTCATCCCTTTAATAGAAAACAGTAGCAATACAAAAATACTAATATAAACAAATTTGCATTCATATACAGTATAGGCTGAGTACATTTTTCTTACTCCCCTGCTAAGGGGACTGGATTCCTATGTCCTACTGGAAGCAAATATTGTTTGAAACTTCACACACGGAAAACACTGGTGGTTAAGGTTTACCTGCTTCCCTAAAAAGGGCCTGTCTTTTTGTCTCTGAAGTATAGGCAGGCTGTTGTGTAAGTGGCCTTCATGTTGCTTAAGTTCCTTTGGACCCCCGTTATGGTCTCTCTGAATATCAGTATCCTGTAGGTTGTCTCCTTACATGGGTTACATCAGTTTCACTTTTTTACCTGCGGTGTTTTCAGGAGCAGATGGATCATGGAGCCAGATATTGCTTTATTTTTCCACTTTACTCGCCATTTGACGATATTCTCTGAAAATGTTCAGTAATTTTCTAAAAAGACTTCAGTGAAGCCAGCATCCCTGCAGCCTTCCATCTGATACACATGGTTGGGGCCCCCTTCTCTGGTGGTTCCCTGCTGCCTGAACTCAGAACTGACAGAACCCACAGCCATGAGTGTGTGCTCTCCAGTCCCTCTCCCCTCAGGTCTCTGGGAAAGTGGGGGTGAACGTGCTTAATTGCTTTCAGTCCCATTTTGGGGACCTCACAATCATCAGCTTCAGAAGTAGGAGCTGATTTAAATAAAGCAAAGCATCAGGAAGAGGTCTCTGTTTTCATCTTGGGATAATTTTCATTAGTGCCTTTTAGGTTACTGGTAGAGAAGACAATAGACGTTTTATTGAGCCGTCTAAGCGGCCGTGATGTGGCCAAGCTCTTCAGACACTTGAAGAGCTGTTCTGACCTTCCAGACACTGTTAGTTGGTCAGCCCATAGGGACGCACATGAAGCTTGACAGCAGGCCAGGAATGTCGGCAGGGAAATGTGGCTCTGTAAATGCCATCCAAACACACACACAGTCTGTTAAGGAGGGGTCAGCTGGGTTACTAACAAGCATACCAGGTGGAGAAAATACCATAGATCCAAAAAGGGAAGGAAATTGGAAGTAACCGTTCATCTCTCTTGGGTTTAATGCCTACTGTCCAGAGAGCAGACAGAATATAAGTAGATTTGGAAACCACAAACCAGCACCCTCAGTGAGATGAAGACAGTGAAAAGTCAGTTGACGAGACAACTCTTGGTTGTTTTGGCTTTAAAGCCATCTTTTTGAAGGTGACCTTGTATCTGGTAGCCCATGCTCACCAGACATGGCAGAGTCCCAGATCATGAGGCTGGCACAGGAGTGAGGGCTGTGGTGCCTTTGGTCAGGAAGACATGCACACGCAGGGGAGTACACACGCAGCAGTGCCACCGGGAGCATCCCTCTCCCGAGACGGACTCCCGAGCAGCTTGTTCTCTCCCGTCCTCTTCCACTCCTGCAGCCGGTGGCTCTGAGCAGTAGTAGGTGGAGAGAACAGTCACTGCTGAAGCTGGCCATCTGTGGCCTGCGGGTTTGGGGGATGTTGATACTTGTCGGTTACTATGACTTCTTTTTTTTCCCCCTTCAATTGCATCATACCCTTAAAACACGGTGGTAAGTGAGCGCTCTGCATGCTTTTGGAGTTTGTTTAATCTCCGCTTCAGTCTATACGATGCACAGTTCATGATGTTAACACTTTTCTTCAAGTTTACCTCATTCACTTTCACAACTAATTTGGATTTCAGTTTGCTGTTTAATCCTCATTTACTTTGATTTTTGTACTTTTTTTTTTTCTGTAGTTTTGTTCTTTCCCTCTCCCCTGATCTCCCCCTCTGGGGTCAAGTCGTTTTGTGTCTGACCTATAAAGGAGAACGATGTTGCAGAGAAGAATGCAGTTGGGAGATGAGGGAGACGCCAGGCTCTGTTCTTTGTTGTGACTTGGGGAGCGAGCAGAAGGGCCCGTCAGTGGAGACACGAGTGTGAATCGCAGCTGCTCCCACTTGGCAGGCGTGGCAGTGACATGGGGCCACTGTTGCTAAAATACCTTCATGCAGCCCTTCGTACATCATCAGCTTGTTGGGCTGGAAAGTAACATTACTAATCAGACACTAGGAAATACCCCACAACTAAAAGAAAGCAGAGCTTGTCGTGTGCAGTGCTTGGGTTGGTGCTTACAGTGTTATGCTCTGAAAAGATTAGCTTGGCTCTTGTGAACCCTCTGACCCTTAGATGTCCCCTGCTTGTCCTTTGAAAATTGGGGGATTGGTGAAATTCTGGAGTCTGCTGTCTCACCTTAGGTGTGGATCTTCCCAGGTGTACAGCCAAAGCATTAAAAACACTGTGTGCTCTGTGTCTTCTCCTATAAGTCCCCCAGTGCGTAGTTGCTACCACGTAGCTGAGCTGGCTTGGCCTGCAGGCTAGGGCATTAGGAGGTGGTGGTGAGGACAGGATTTAGCTTGGGCTTGTGTGTCTCAGGACCTGGCATGTCTCTTTGTATCTCCACTGCATACCCAGTACATGGATGTCTTGGGTGTCCTGAAGTCTTAGTTTGTTCTCTGTACCTGTTTCAAGAGTTGTCGTTAGTGATGGGCTCTTGTGGACACTGGTGTGTCGCTGGCCTCTTGTTTTGGCTGATGAGTCATTGGTTTGTGATTAGTTTTTCTTTTTTATTTGACCTATTTGTTTTGCTCCCGTCACTGTGTGTCCTGGCGGTGGCTTTGCCTCTCCGTTGCCTCCAAGGAGCAGGTGGAGCAATGTCCCCATCTGACAGACATTCCTCCTGACGTGTGCCCCTGCAGACGCCGCCACTGGGACTGCGAGCTCCATAACTGCTTCATGTGCACCAAGCCCCCTTGTGGAATCCTGCTGAGAGGTTTTCTGTGCGCCCTCCATGAAGCCAGACTGTTCTGGATGGTTTAGTCCACCTGACCTTTCTGTGGCAAAAAGAAACTAAGAGCACTTACTTGCTCCTTGCCCTCTGGGGATCTTTCCCCCGTACCCTACCCCAGAATTCTCTCCGAGGATGTGTTATGTCTCTGTTTAAAGGGGACTGAGCGCCCTTAGCCGAAACAGGAAAGAAGTTATAAATCTGAATCTCTGACATTTAGGATGATTTCTAAACTCAGATAATGGAAGCTTTTTTCTATGAAAAAACAACAAAAAAACCTATCCCATGGCTCATCTGGGTTTGGGCTCTGATTTTGACCAGGGCCTAAAAGTTAGCCTGCTTTCCTGTCTGAGGGATGTCACCACCATCCAGCTCCCTGGTGTGTCACAGAACATCGTCTGGTACACATACGCTGGTTGCTAGCACAGCCCAGTGTGGCGGTCCAGTGTTAGGTCCAGCTCTTGTGGCCTCCTCTTCCTCAGTCTCATTCTCCAAACCAGAGACCCCTAATGATTACAAAACAGCAAGAAAAAGTGCGTCCTTTGGGGGAAGCGAGGATGTGTGGCTAAACATACAGAACAGACACATCTGTCCACGTTGTTGGAGTCAGCCCAAACTGGGCATGTGTTCGCCACGAGAAAACAAACAGCAGGATTTTACAACTGAAGTGTCAGTTTGTCTTCTCATCTATTTATGAGTGAACCACTGGAACTTGGGGACAGGATTGAGTATGATGATAATTGCAGCCTATCTGTCCGCTACAGTTGCAGTTTTTCATGACAAGCATTCAAAGTGTTAACTAAAACCATTGAAACAACATACCTGCCATTACAAACCTGAACCTAGAAATAACTCATGAGTGTTTTGCACCTCCAGATGGAATGGCCTTGAGTAAATGCTATGACTGGCCATGTGTGCTACTTGCAGTTGGCTCTTCTGTTCCTCCTCATGCAGAGTCTAATGACTTTCTCTTTTCTTCTTCTGTCTTCCAATGGGATGTTAAAAACCTGAACACTTGTGTAGACGATGAACCAGCTGGGCCATTGTAAGTACTTTATTGGACATTGATCCAGCAGTTTCTGTTGGAATTTTCTTATATTGATGTTGAATCGAATGGAGTTGTTAAGACTATAGAGGAAGCTAGCAAATGGAACGATGTTGCAATGCAGACTTTTTAGATGGACACTGATCATTTGATTCCCAGAACAGGCAGTACAGTTTGGTTTCCAGTAGCATTACGAAGTAGGATATTGTGCAAAAAAAGTGTTTAAAACTCGATGTGTCTTATATGCTTAAATTGATGTTGTGGGCTAAGTGCTTAGTATCTGAGGCTTCAGGTTTGGTTCAGTTAACTTTAAGCTGGACTGCACATGGATGGCCTGGCTAGCGCCACTAACAGTTACTAGTATCCAAGACTGGCGGAGCTACAAGTGTGGAATCAGAAGTCCCCAGGATCGGCAGAGTTGCCTAGTTGGGGCTGAGGAGTGGTGACAGACGTTGCCCAAATCTGTTAAGTACCCCAGAGCACAGCACTGCCTGTGTTTATCTTCTGTCAGTCAAAAGGGGACAGTGGTGTTCAGCAGAGAAAAAAAATTATTCTTGCCTTAATAGTAATTGGGTTATGGGGAAAGTTATCTGTATGTTGTCTGCCTTGGGAGTCAAAAGGATCTATTAATTGAAAGTATGTAGGTATATTCCATGAGGAATATTTCTGTGCACTAATATTGTGCAGTAAAATTTCTCACTACACCGGGGATGGCAGTAAGTGAAAGACTCCCTGTATTTCCATGTGTTAGATTTTCAAAAGTTACTACTGACTTTGGTGTTAACTCTCGTAATGCAATTTTTCCTCCGAAGGAAAACCAACTCCACCAACAATCACAAAGATAAAAACTTGCGCCAGAGAAACACAAATTAAGTACTGCTTCTAATGTAAGTATGGCCTTCTTTAGAAGTTGTAAAAATTTTATGCCAGTGAATGTGCCTCTGTTGACCTTGTTACAAATTTGTCAGTAGTCAGTGTTAATTTTGGTAAGATCTTTTAGTTAATGTCACAGCAGCTGATGCTGACTGAACAATTCTGTCTGCCCAGTTGAGTGGCCGGAAGTGAGATAAATGCCATTCCAGAATAGGTATGATGCCTCAAAAGAAATACATTGCACCACTGTTCTCTTCCCTCCTTAAAAAAAGAAGTGGAAATGCAACTGTCACCTTCGTAGGTGGATTATTCCCAGAGGCCAACCAGTCTCACTTTGCTTTGAAGGGCAAGGCAGGAATGGTGCCTGGGCTGAGTGCTGTCTTTTTAGGCACATGGAGATCAGAATTTCACACCACATCCCTGAGCATGTTGTTTGAACCAGAGCTTTGTTTTCACATGTTACCTGCCACTTGATGCAGTCCTGAGTGACAGCGCATATTCCCTTTTAATTTCCAAATTCTTCTTTCTTTACAGGTCTTTAGGTTCCTGAAACTGGCAGCAACATGACCTGCAAAATTTCATGCTCGGACCTCTTTGGTTCTCTAACTCTAGTTTTCTCCCCGTTTCAAGCGAGCAGCACCACAGTGACTATCTAAAGCATGCCTTATTTCGCCTCTCCTGTAAGGATGACTTAGCCAGACGCATTCTAAACAGTGCTTCAGTGTAGAAGGTGTAAACTATTTTGGGCTTGATGTGCTGTGAATGTTGCTTCTTTTCCTTTGTTAAAATATTTAAATAGAAGTGAGAAGCTCCTCTGAGGGTCAGATAATGCATGCGCCATTTTTTACTTAATGCAGCTGTTAAATTGGCAAAGCTCTAAAATGCACTGCTGCCATCTAGTGATACATTTTGTAAAGTACAGCAAAACCTACAGATATATACAGTATATAAATATATATATATATTTATATTTTTTGGGGTGGGAGAAATCCAAAAATAAATGCTTGTTTCATTTTGAAGCTGCTGATAGTCACTCCTTATACTGTTGTATGTTGTCAGATGAGCAAACTGCAGCCCCAGGACAGAAAGATGAGTGATGTAAACGGAGATCTATCATTTTAAGGGCTTAACCTCCGACTATAATGAGAAGCTGCTGCAGTCCACCGAACGGAGATAATGAATTGCAGTATATATGTATGATTGCTTTTCACGTAATTATTTTTTCTTCGGTTAAATCATGTAAATTCTTAAATCCTTTTGCACTGATGTGTTGAACCTTATTCTTGTACATTCATTTAAGGCAAACTTTTATAATTTACCTTTTGTTTTCAATGACCTTGAAATGTTATAGCATGGTGATACTCTATGCAACTAGGTATACCTTTTGGTTTGACAATGTATTTTTTTCCACATGGATTGGATGGTTGGTTGTAGATTTTATAACCTAACAGGGTTCTCATGCAGTACATAGTTATAGATGCATGTACTTGTGTTTTGTGTAATTGTCAAAGTGCAATGATGTATAAAAAAAGTGAATTTACCTGTTTTTAAGAATAAAACATTGATAAAAGGTGTTTGAAATAATACCCTTTATTCCAGTACCTTCTCTAATTTTAGGAAGATGCTTTTTCCAGTATCTTCAAGTTCCTTGGTTAAGTGTGCACCCAGAGCGTCCATTTTTCAGCCCTGTCAGCTTTCTGAGCTCCTTCTCCACCTCTTCCACAAACGCTGGGAAGTTCTGATCCATAAGGCACAGGCGCAGAAAGGGGCCTATCTCGTCAGCACGCCAGGCAGACTGCTCATAGACAAGGGACAGCTTCTCTGATGCCAAGACAGACTGCAGAGAGAGCACAACAGAGTCCACGTGTTAGCGACTGCAGGTGACAGCAAGAGCCGGAACAAAAGGACATAGAAACCTTAGGGGAACTGGTCACACAAACAATTAGCTCCACAGGGCTCCTTTATAGAATAAGTTAGTGTAATATTTAATATTTTGTGTACTTTTCTAAATACATATAGAAGGTGAGATAAATATATATCCTTTAAGAAAAATGATTTGCAAAGTTGAGATCTTGCTTTAATGAAGAATACTGTTGTGGATTACCGTGGACACTGGCAGTGAAAGACCTCGTCTAACTTGGTTGAGGGCCCCACCGCAGAGGAGGCGTGAGCAGTCCACCATGCGGACACTGGTTCTGAATGTCCTATAGTGAGGTCAGTGTCTGTCCACCCAGAGGATGCCACAGTTAACTAACACCTGTCTTTTTCCAGCCCTGTGATACTTGTTCTTAAATCATTTTTAAATTTAGATGGCAATATTCACTCTTTGATATATACATTTCTGTGAGGTTTCAGACACAGAGAATCATGTAACCATCACACTGTGATCAAGATACAGAACACTTCCATCACTCCCTAACTTCCCTTGTCAGAACCAGCCCTATCCATAGCCCCTGGCTAGTCTTGTTTTGTGTAGCCATGCTTTTGCCATTTCCGGGATGTCGTATAAATGGACTCAACACAGTATGCAGTCGTCGTTTGAGTCTGGCAGCTGTTGCTAAACAAACGCACTCGAGGTTACTCCGTGTTGCTGAGTGTACCCGTCGTCCAGTGTGGTCTATTGCTAAGTAACTCCACTGGATGTACTGCAGTTTTTTTATCTATTCTCCAGCAAGGTACATTTGGGTGGTTTTGCTTTTGGCAGTGAAAGAATACATCTACTGTAAACATTCATAAAGAAGTCTTCGTGTGAGTACAGGTTTTCATTTCACCTGGATAAATACATAGTTGTCAGACTGCTAGGTTAGTTGGTAGGTGTATAATTAAGTTTATAAGAAACTGCCAAACTTTTCCCACAGTGGATGTACCATCTCTCATTCCCTGGCAGGATAGGAGTTCCAGTTTCTCCTCATCCATCCAGCACTTGGTATTACCAGGTTTTGGTTTTTGCTAATTTCTGATGAAGTCTGTAGAGATCTCTCTTGGTGATCTTTCTCTGCCTTTCCCTAACAACTGAGGATGCTGTGCAGCTTTTTGCATGCTTAGCTGCCAACAGTCTATCATGTTTGGTATCCATAGGGTTTACAGTTATTTGCACGGCTTTAAAGCAGTTTGCATTGCCAACATTGAAATATTAGGAGATTTCAAATAAAAGTACAGCTGTTTGAAAATCAGCAGCTCTGCAGTGGTGGGTCTGCATTCCCACTAAGACTGGCTCCATGTTTGCTGTGGTCGGCCTTGCTTTTGGTTCTTTGACTCAGTCATCTTAGGTGCAGCTGTCCCCTCTGATCCACGGAAGATGGATGCCTGAAACCGTGGATAGCACTGAACCCTACAGACAGTGTTCTTTCCTACACATAAATAGCTATAAAAAACTAAACCAAAACTACTGCTGTCGAGTCTGGTCCGACTCACAGTGACTGTAGAGGTCAGATTAGAACTGCCCAACAGTGTTTCCTAGGAGTGTCTGGTGGATTTGAACTGCTGACCTTTTGGTTAGCAGACGTAGCACTTAACCCACTATGCCACCAGGGTTTCCTAAATATCTGTGGTCAAGTTTAATTTATAAATTAGGCATAGTAAAAGACTAATAATAGAAGAGTTGTAACAACAGACTAATAAAAGTTATGTGGTCTCTTTCCAAATGCTTTATGTTGTTCTGTACTTACCCTTGTAGTGATGAGGTGAGATGATTAAATACCTGTGTGATGACGAGAAGTGAGGGGCATGACATGAAGTAGGCATTGTAACACAGTGTTAGGCTGCTGAGGGCTGGAGTTTCTAGGGTAGCGGGGACTGTTTTTTTGCCGAAACCTTTTGGAACATCTTCATCTAAGGTTTTCAGATCGCAGTAGGTCACGGGTAACCAGAACCGCTGAAAGCAAAAACACAGCTCGGGGGGAACAACTGTACTGGTCACATTAATTCTGTTCACTAGGTGATTTTATGTCCCTTTCTATGGATGGCATGGTTTAGTGTGTCTCCATGAAATGGACATTTCTCCAGGAGTCATCTGCGATAGAACCTTGCAGACTCGGCCTACGGGTGTCACCCAGAAAGTGGAAGTCCCATGGAACCCCGTTCCTCAGAGCTGTTGTTAGCGTGTCTGTCATACAACTGTCCTGACAACTTTGTGTGTGTGTATTGTGCTGAGTGAATCATAATGCTGCCTTGTATGTATGCATGTGTGCTTTTCTTTAAAAACTCCGTGTTGTGACTGTCCCATGTGAACAGACACAGACTGCCATCCCTTCCACAGACTGCATTTGTGTCCATCGGTGGTTGTACCACACTTGCCTGAACTGTTCAGTATCCTATTTATGAACATTCACGTTGCTTTCCAGTTTGAGGCTACCACAAACAGTATGACAAACATCATGTATGTTTGTGTAATTAACATTATAAATAATACTAAATTTGACACACTGATCAACTGTCCTTTGACAAGTCTGACCAACTCAGATTCATAGAATGATCTGCCCAGGTTAGTGCAAACTAGTAATATTTGGGCTCCGAGTCTGGTGCCTCACCTTGTTTGTCCATGGTTTTCACACACGATGTAAATAAACTATGTTAAGGTACCTGTGATAGCAACTGATATTTCCTGCATGAGATCACGCCCTGCCTCGCGCCTGTGTTTCTGTAGCTCTGGGGTCCTTAGCCACTTGGATCCATTAACTGCTAGCCCCAGTGCAAATACAAGGCTGCCAAGCTCGCACTGTAACATCTGCCTTTCTGCAGGGAAAACAGGCCTTTTAATTTTGGTGTCACAGCTGATGGGTTATAAACCAAAGAAAACATGAATTCTTAGTCGTCTTATCCCTTGAATTTTTTATGACTGCCCATTTATCCTGAGTTAGGGATAAGCCCGATGGAGCAAACACCCATGTTTATATAGCACTGTTGGCACAGTTTGATTGATGCATTAGAAGGAAAAGCTGTCCTTGAGTACTGATGAATTCCATGTGAAACCTCGTGGACAGCACACACTGTGGCCTAAGTGCCTGCTGTGAGCGTGGCAGGAAATGCAGTGAGGAGGAGACACGGTCCTCAAGGAGCTGCCAGCAGGACAGACACCACATAGCCGTGACTCCTAATGCATGGGTTTGTGGGACTCGCAGGTGAACAGCAAGCTGCTTGGAGAACGGGGGTGTCTGGAAGCAGGTCTGTGGTGACTGCTGAGTACTCTAGGGTTTCCACCATCCTTAGCTAAGAGCTTAGCACTGAGGATCTGCTCATAGGTCAGCTGCCTGACTCCAAATTCTTTTTGATAGTTGTCTCAGAATAGTTTCCAAGCTTCACTGGCAAAAATTAAGTTAAAAATTCTTCCCATTACTCTTTTTTTTTTTTTAAACTGTGATTAAGTCAAAGTATACAATCCAAATCAACTTTGCATGCCTGCCTATCTGCAGCTCCTGCTCTCCTTGCCTGGTGACAGCACACTCCATTTCATTCTATACTTGCCGTATTGACAACCTCCTGTCCCCTTCTCTCCATCCTCTTCTCTCCCATCTAGAAAGAGACTAGTAAGACAGCATCCTATAAAGGTGCGTAGAGCCATAAAGTGCAGAGACCATGTGGTCTCACTGTCCCCGCGTCCAATCCACTTTCATCTGAAGAGCTGACCACAGTAGTGTTTTCTGGACAGAGCAACAGCAGGTCTGGGGGCATGCTCCGAGGGGACCCCAGGCCATCGGACCGTCAGTTGCGGTTTTCTAATAGAACCCTTGAGTTGCACTCCTCTTTTTCTCATTTTGCCACAGGGACTCGACATTGTGTGCCCCATCATGGCTGTCTTTGGTGTTGGCTAGGCATCATCGGGTTCTTCTGGTCACATGTTGACACAGCCTCCCGTTTACATGAGTCCTTCTGTCTCCTGGGCTCTTTTTACTTTGTGTGTTTGTTGTTCTTGGTGATCATCTGTTCCGGATAAGTTGGGACCATTTGGTGTACCTCAGATGGCAGCTTGCTAGCTTTTAAGACTCCAGATGCCACTCACCAATGTGGAGCGCAGAAGACTCAGCAATAGGCTAGTTAAGGCAAATGACCTCGATACCCCATGAGACTGTGGGCCCCAGACCTTGCCCCTCCTACTCTATCCTTGCAATACTGAGTTGAGATTAGAAAAGCTTTCAGTTTACGGTGAAGTCCAGTTAACTGGACTTAACTTTCTACTGTGTGCTGTCACTACTTTCACTTAACCAAATTTCTATCAACTAATCTATGACCAGCCCTTGCCCCCTCCCCGCCGCCACCCTTGTAGCCGTCAAAGAGTCTTTTCTTCTGTATGTAAGCCTATTATTAAGTCCTTATAGCAGGAGTCTCATATAGTATTTGTCCTTTTGCCATTGACTGATTTCAGCATAATGTCTTCCAGCTGAAACCAGGTTATGAGATGCTTCCTAAAATCACCAGTGTTCTTTCTCGTTGTATAGTGTTCAGGAGTATATGTACCATAGTTTGTTCATTCATCTGCTGATGGGCACCTGGGTTGATTCCATCTTTTTGCCACTGTGGACCATGCTGCAGTAAACATATGTGTGCATGTATCTGTTCATGTGACTGCCTTAATATCGGCAGGATGTATTCCGAACAGTGGGATTACTGGATCAAATGGTATATCTATTTCCAGCTTTTTAAGGAAGTGCCAGATTGCTTTCCAAAGAGGTTGTACCTGTTACTCCTCTTCTTGGGAATGAACAAAGAAACCAAGCCTATCGCTGTTGACTCCCGAAAAGTACTGATGAAATTCTTTATCTCACGTGCGAAGCTCTAACACTGGAAACCATTTTTTTCATTTCCTCAGCAGAGTGTAGCAGTGTGTGCCGTGGTGTGGGACTGCACACCAGGGAGAGGAAGAGGGCCCGTCCTCTGCCCTTCCTGTCTTCTTCAGTAGCCTTCTAAGTTACCATGCAACAAAGTGCTGAACAGAGGGACCCACATTCCTTGGGAATCACTGTTTTTTTGTGACAAAAAGGAACAGAGAAATAGACTCTACCTGAGCTAACTGTGTCACTGTGGCCTGTCCCTCTGGAGCTCTGGTGCCAGGTATTCTGTGCTGCTGTTGCTCTGGGCTCTGGAGTAACAGGAATGAGATGATACGGTTAGCAGACAGGCTGGAAGCCACTGGAAACACATGCCTTCATGTTCAAAGAAAGAAACCAGTCAAAACCAGTGTAGGTCTGTACAAGTTTCAACCTGCTGTGACTTAATTTACCACAGTCAAGGGACTGAAAGGGGTTCAAGCTCGAGGCTCCCACTGTCTCTCATGTTCCTCGGGGTCTGACAGGTTGTTACTGCTGCTTGCCCTCTGACACTGGCACTGTCTTCAGAGAGAGACCCAGCCTGCAGTCACGAAGCACCTGGAAGGGACAGTCCCTGTGGCTGCTTGTGTGCAGGGTCTGACTGCATGCTCAGGGTCTGACAGCCATGATTTGTCACCCTGTAATGTCACTCAGGTAGCACATTCACTGCAGAAACGGGTGAGACAACCACATAAAATAGTTCAATTTCTGAAAAAAATCTCAGTTTAGGTATTCTGAGGAAGGGGTTCTAGAAGTCAAGTCTGTCGTTACTGTGAACTCGACCATCTGTGCCTACCCAACGTTAGCCCCTGCAGTGATACAGGAAGACGGACAACAAACCACAAGACGGAGGTCCTGCCCTCAAGAGGTCCACTGGCCAGCGAGGGCCCAACAACCCTGACTGCAGGCCACCTCACCCCATGGGTGAGCACTGGCGGGAGGGACAGCCCTGCGCAGGCTCGCAGGGAAGGGAGGGCGCATGTGCCGAGAGTGAGGGGCACCCACTGACGCTCCTGAGCCGGTGGTCCATGATGTGGAGGTGTTCGAAGGGGTGACTAAGTGGTCTGAGGTCTGGTGCTATGAAGGCCTCGGAGAGCCACCTCCACCTGAAACGTGGGAGCCCGAGGGTTCCCGCTGTGGCTGCTGCGCCGCGAACCTCCAGACAAGGAGCAGGTTCCACGCAGGTGGGTGTGACAGTGCACTAGGGGGAGAATCCAGGCGCTCTGCAAGGTGCCCTGGACACCAGCACCATGGTCTTGACTGCTCCAGTGACAAGATGCCAAATTGTGTCTTCCTGTTCTACATGGTCCCCATCACTAGGCATGAGCACAAGTGTAAATCTGGAGGCATCCAAAAGGGGTGGGGGAGTCAAGGAGGATGGAAAGAACAGAGAAGGAACTGGTCAAGAATAAAACCCACTGCCATCAAGTTGATCCTGACTCGTAGTGACACTACAGGACAGAGCAGAACTGCCCCACAGAGTTTCCAAGGAGCACCTAGTGGATTCAAACTGCTGGCCTTTTGGTGAGCAGCCACAGCAAGTAACAATTATGCCACCAGGGTTTCCTGGTCAAGAAAACTTAGTCGAAATGAGCAAAAAGGCTACCAGAGTCTAATGAGTTGTAGCCTCTCAGACAAGCCCAGTTTTGCTGCTCAGCTTCCTCATTTGTGAAAATGAGCACCCAGATTGTTCAAGCTAGCTATTGGGGTGCTCCTCAGATTAGATGGTTCTGTACCCTCAGAGATGGAAGGTTCTGTGCTCTCCTAGCTACTTCCTTCTGGATTTTCTGCACTGACAAAGAAGAGTTTATGTAGGAACTCTTATCCTCTTTCCTGTGTCCCTTCCAGTCCCCTGGGATGGGTAGAC
The DNA here is from genome assembly GCA_028571685.1 of Heterohyrax brucei. NCBI lineage: Eukaryota > Metazoa > Chordata > Mammalia > Hyracoidea > Procaviidae > Heterohyrax > Heterohyrax brucei. The sequence continues at coordinate 56,088,051 of CM053148.1, forward strand.
TGCCTCACAGCCCTCAGGTTGAGAAACACCTGGTTAGGCCACAATTAGCAAAATTGCAAGGCTGAGGAAGTTAAAAACCAAAATATGATCCAGGAAATGACTCAAGAACTTGCAATAGGGAGACATAAAATTATCTCTATTTGTAAAGAAGGGAATGACTATTTTAGACAAAAATGCATGCATAAAAACCCACTGCTGGCAAGTCGATTCCAACTCAGTGACCCTGTGAGCCAGAGGAGAGCTGCCCTTTGGGTTTTGAAGGCTGTAGATCTTGACCGAAATGGACTTGTCACATCTTTCTTCCATGTAGTGGCTGATGGGTTCAAATCACCCACCTTCCTGTAGTGGCTTAATACACCTGACTCAGAGAGCAGCAAGAGGACCAGAACCTGGCATGGCCTGCAACTCCTAAGATAGATTTTGAGAAAGGGAGTGTGCTGCCCGTTCTGCACAGCAGCAGTAATAGCAAATCGGGAAATGACTGTCCTGTGTCATCAGGGATACCGGAATGCTTGAGGCAGCGCTCTGTAAGTCTGCACTCGGGGGGTTTCACCTTGACTACTGTGTCTTCCCGTCTGCTCTGCAGCTGTAGGCACTCGGTCTGACCGTGTCCCGCACTGGCTGGAGAGATTCTGATCCTTGCTAGCTGACCACAATGCTAACTTGGTAATATGGACGAGATCTGAAAAGGTGCCACTACTGGCAGTTAAAATAGTATTACTGCATTCCACAGTGTTCTTCAAACAGCTTGGCAAGACATCAACTCAAACGGTATGCCACAAACACTGTAAACAACAGCCAGGTGTACCACAGCATCTGCGGCTGGCATCTTTCCAGTATGACCCAGCAGTAGCAGGTAATGCTCTTTAGATCACACTTGTCAGACAAGTACTAGGTGCAGGTGCTGTGGTGTTACAATGGTTAAGCTCTTGGCTGCTACCTGAAAAGGTCAGCAGTTCAGACCCACGAGCTACTCCATGGACGAAAGCTGCGGCAGTCTGCTTCTATAAAGATCGACTGCCTTAGCAGCGCTCTGTGGCAGTTTTCACTCTGTCCTGCAGGGTTGCTGGAAACCCTGGTGGCATAGTGGGTTAAGAGCTACAGCTGCTAACCAAAAGCTTGGCAGTTTGAATCTGCCAAGTGCTCTTTGGGAGCTCTATGGAACAGCTCTACTGGGTCGCCATGGAGCAGCCTGATAGGGTCACTATGAGTTGGAATCAACTTGAAGGCTGTTTTTTGTTTGTTTTATAGGGTTGCTAAGAGTTAGAATTGACTTGATGGCAGTGGGTTTGGTTTGGTTTTGGTACTTTCTCCATGGCATTTCAACCTCACCACTTTACACATGAGGTTCAGTACCACACACGGGGTCACAAAGCTACTAAGACAGGGCCAGGTATCACCCCGAGATGCATTTGGTTCTAACAGCCGTGGCCTCTGCACACTATCATGCTATCTCATCTACTCAGAAAACCCATGTGCAGATCAGAAGAGTCCCTGAATACAAAATCAGGAAAAGCCGTGATGGCTACTTAACTAGGTGAGAGCTTTTTCTAGATATTGGGGTCCAGCCTGTAAAATCAGACAGCTGAACCTGGATCCGCTGCTGCAGCTCACAACCCTTAGCCTGCATCTGTTACACAAGGTACGGCCTCAGGAGATCGCACATTTTTCACACTGAGATTATTGTGTAGCCTGATGAGATTCTACCCTGATGTGTCTTCATTACCTTTATGGAGCATTCCAGACCCAGTTCCAAATTCAGACACATCATTTAGGTTCTTGTTGTATGCCATGTACTACATTTACTCTATTTTAATTTGAATCTATAATAATTGATCAATGAAACCCACAGAAAAAGAAATCTATTTCAAGGGCAAAGGATCATAGGCAAAAATTACTTTATAATAAACCAGTCCATCTCATCTATAGGGAGGAGAGGCTTAAAAGAATACAAGGACTACCAATTAAGTTCATGAACTCATTCTAGAAAAAGTGCTATATACCTCACTGCTGAATATCACTATGGTCACCTTCCAAGCACTCTCCCTGGGAAGCTATGCACCAACCCAAGTGCCTAGTCCACCCTTCAAAGCAATCTTGGAACTCTTTTTCCGGAATGTCCATCAGATCTGTCAAAGTATTACCTTTGATGTCCTGAATGTCATCAAAATGTCTTCCTTTTAATGTTTCCTTTATCTTCAGGTAAAGAAAGAAGTCATCAGTGGCCAGATCAGTTGAATAGGGAGGGTATTCCAGTACAGCTGTTTACTGATTAAAAACTCCCTCACAGACAACGATATAATTAAGTTTACAAACCTGCCACCTTGCCAGCGTGCACAATGGCCATTCCAGAAAGAATTCCAAAATTGCTCTGAAGGGTGGACTAGGCACTGGTATTGGTGAACAGCTTCCCAAGGGGTGTGCTTCCAAGGTGACCACAGTGATAGTCAGCAATGAGGTATGCAGCCCTCAGAACAATTAAGTTCATGGACTTCACTGTTAAACCTCATATATGAGAACTGAAGAGGTGTGCTGTTAGGACCTAGAGCTGAGGTTTGGGAGACAAACAGCTTTAACACTAGGCATCATCACACCAAAAAAAGGCAGCACAGCAACAAATGAACAGAAAGCATTCTAAACACAGGAAAACCTAATCAGGCACGCTAATCACATTCAAGGAGTAGTCACATAGCACCTGCTTAAAGGAAAATACTTGATAATAGGTAAACCTATGTTACCCTTAGATAAAATTATGAATGACAAGTAACCTGGTGATAGAACAGCAAAAAATAAATTCCCTTGGTGCACTGAGTTTAAACAGAACTAATACGATGCCATGAAGGAAAGCTATGTTTGGCAAATCATTTTGCAAAGTAGAAAATTAAAAAAAAAACCCAGCTTGAACCATTAAAAATTAATAAACTCACTATATGTTTATATTTCAAAATTTTCATGAAAAATAACTATTTTCCAAAACAAAAACCTAATGATACTTTGCCAATCTCTTTAATGTCTAACTTAACAAAAGACAGCTGGATCCCACTATCTGCTTCTGAGTTCAATCTGCAGTAATGTGTTGTTTTGGTTGAAGTAGATAAAACCTAGTGTCACACAGAGAATGCAGATGGGAAAACCAGAAAAACCCAGATCCACGTCACGGAGTTAACTCCTACCGGTCACAACCCTATAGGACAGAGGAGAGCTTCCCTGAGGGCTCCCAAGGCCATAAATCCTCCCGGAAGCCCAGTGCCTCTTCTTTCTCCCAAAAAGTAGCTAATGGGCTCAAATCACTGACTTCGTGCTTAGCAGCTGAGCATTTTAACCACTGTGCTACCAAGGCTCCTGAAGATGGAGGGATGATGATTTTTAAATAGCCTTTCAGATCGTCATGGGTATTCTTTGAGATGACACTAAAACTCACCAAGTGATAGTTTCCCAGACGTTAGCAGCAACATAGAAACCATGGCAATGAACTTGTCATACTCCGTTAGCATCTCGTGGTCGTCCGTCTTGCACCTTGAATGGATCCTTTATCCATGCGTGCTTTAACACATGCATTGGTCATTTGGAAAATAACAGTTCACTCAACTATACAGATCTTCCAAATGTTGACCCGTTTCATTATGTAATTATTATTTTTTAAAAATCACAGTAATTGACATCATATCATGCAAGTCTTTGGGGTTAGGAATTGTGAAGGATAAGTTTTTCAAAATTTGACCTTTAACTTGAAAGCTTTGGTTTTTATCATTGTCGGTAAGTACACTATTTTCCTGAAATGAAGGGGTTACTTCCTTCATTTTTGAGAAAATGTCCCATAGACACCCAAATCTGAACAAACCAGTTTGTTCTTTCAAGCAGTAACAGTGTGCTGTCAGCAAACAGGCGAGTTCAGCCCCCAACTGGAGTAATCACACAGTACTTTTCCTTGAGACACCCATCACATTTCACCCACAGGGATTTTTGCTTTGTTTTGGTCTGTTTTCAGTGTGAGTGACTGGTGAAAAATACGAGGAATTACTTGCACAGCTTGGTGCCACTGCCTTGACTGGAGCTACAGTGACAGCAGCTTTGCCCACTGTGGCTTTCTGTACTGTCAGGGCAAATGTTGATACAGTGAAAAGGGTAAATAACGCCTTAATGTTATTTTGAAAAGGATCCCTGGTTGCACAGCAGTTAAGCACTCAGCTGCTAACCAGAAGGCTGATGTTCAAACCCATACAGTGGGGAAAGATGTGGTGACCTGCATCCGTACAAAGTACAGCCTAAAAAACCCTATGGGACAGTTTTAATCTGTCACATGTGGTTGACCTGAGTCAAAAGTGACTCAACAGTCAACAACAACAATACTCAGAAGCTAATTTTGACCTGGTGGACCCCGAGACGGCTTCAGGAAGAAACCTCTGGACAAACTGAGAACCACTGTTCTATAGTGACACCCAGTACGACTCCCTCTTCTAATTTCTAGGATCACAGGAGGATACAGTGAGGATCAAAGCCTCAATTAAAATGAGTCAGTCACCAATAGACATCTTTTAAACCTCAAACTTGATGGACTCAGGGAACTCCATGTGGATTTCGGCAGCCCCGGGGCATTACAGAGTCAGGTTTTTTGTGTGGCCAGTACTGTGGCCTACTCACCCCCTGATGCAACCTGGCGCTCTTCCCCCAGTCCTGCCCTTGGCTTTCACCTGCCCGGAGCAGGCCAGACCTCGGCCGGAGCTCCTGGATGAGTCCCTCCGGCACCTGGACGGTTATGTACTGGGCCAGGCTCTGCACACAGCTGCAGCAGCGTTCCAGCGCCTGCTCCTTGGACTCTCCACTGAACTGGACCCGGAACATGCGGCTTTTGCCCTGTTTGACAAACCAAAAGTTATCCTGAGTGACCTTGGAAGCATCCCTTCATGTACTGGGGGGCTTTCTAGTGAGTTGCTCCCTTTGCTTGGATGGGGAAGAAGTATGGATGAGGAAGCCATTACCTAATCTTGTTCCTGTGAGCACAGACACTAAGCCAATAATTATTTTTCTTTCTGTTTTTTGAGACCTGTATCTCACACTAGAAGGCATTTCCTTCAGGGAACTGACATTAGCAAAAGAGGAAAAGCCTGGGCATCTTAAAGCCAAAGGAGGTCTGTATACTGACTGAAGTGAAAGATAAATGTTGTATCTTGCTTTGAAATGAAAATTTCTTAGTTTCTAATTCCTTCAGTGGAAAAACAGTCAAGCTAACACAACATGGTCCTGGCTCAACATCTTTCTAAAGCTGAGTATACAAAACTGCCAGTCAGGTGGATGCCACACTTCAGGAGACTACTGTACGAATCACACTGCAGCATGTTAGTCTAATTGGCTGTCTGAACTATGTCCCTTGGCAAGTTAGCAAATGTGTGACAGATGCAACTGTCACAAAAAATCTGGACACTATGCCAAACTTTCTTGTCCATGAGGTTAAAAACACACCTAAAATATAACAACAAACATTACTTCAGTAGTAGTTTCCTCTTTTTCTAGTTTCATATTTTGCCCAGTTTAGAGGAGTGAGCTTATACAAAGTCATCCCAGACAGGGCTGTGTATACTAGATCTTTTATTCAACTTCTTCTGTAAAGAAGTTCAGCTTGTTTTCACTTAATAAATATATAACCAACACATGCTAACTTGAAAACACTTCTAACACAGTTCACAAAATCCCATATACCAAAAATAATAGCCTTAGCTTCTCTTCACTGTTTACACTATTTAAATTTTTAGATGAAGGGGCTAGCCAAAGATAGCAGCATAGTCAGAAGCCTCGTGACATCCCTCTTACAACAAAGACCCAAGACAACTTTGGAACCCTGAGCATCAAAGGCAAAGCTGGAAACATCAGAGCAAGTGCCAAGCAGAAGGAGAAGCTGCATAAAAACAGCAGACATAGATAATTACAGATCACCAGTGCCCTGCTAGGCAAGCCTGCCCAGCACAGCCACAGAGGGACAAAACAAACAGCATCCTCAGCTGGTGCAGCCAAGCAGGAGCAACTCTGCATCCAAGTCTGGAGCCAGGAAGGAGTGCTCCCATCCCCACTCTGCACAACTGATATACGATCCCTTGCCCCACTCTGCTCTCCAGCCCCATGCCAGAGGCCTCAGCCCCATGAGGTACCCCATCACCCTAGCTATTAACCTCCCGTGTGCACCTGATCACAGCCCTACCCCCTAAGCCAGGAGGAGCCTGTGAATTGGCAGCACCCACCCTTCCACTCAGCCACTTGCACTGGACCACCCACTTCTCCAGCTGGCCTCCTGTACTGGAAGCCTTTGGACAGGCAGCATCCCCTCTTTTGCACATTCACCCATGTCAGAGGCCTCTGGACTGGCAGCACCCACTTCTAAGGCTAGCCAGCCAACCCAGGCCCACAAACCAGGGGTGTCCACTTCTCCACCTGGCTATAGGTGCCAGGGTCCAGGAACTGAAGGCACTTCCTCTCTCACTCAGCCAACTGCGCTGAGGACCTGAGGGGTCCTCACCAGCACCTCCTCCTATGCCTGGCTGCCCATACCAGGGTCCACAGACTCACAGCACCCACTGCTCCACCCAGCTACTGGCACTGGGAGCCCATGAGATGGAAGTGTTCATTCCTATACCCAGCCACCTATTCTGGGGACTCACAGACCAGGGGCCCCTTCTACCAGCCCCCTGCACTGGGGGCCTGAGGACCCATCATAAATCCTCTCCCACACTGTGCTGCAACAGTCAGGGACATGCTTTCCTAGTGAGCACCCATGGACTGGAGGCATTTTCCCTCCCTCACCCCTTGCACTGTTCCCGTGCCTGGAAATGGAGGCTTGTGCCCACTCCAACCACCCACGAGCAGCCCTTCCCAGGACTGTTGATGCGAGTTTCTGTACCACCCACTCAGTGATAACAACCCAGGCACCCTCATCCTGACCACCCAGAGATTGGCAATACACAAACACAACACCTAATCAAAGAACAATGAAAACCCTCCATGCACCCATGCCCAAGTGACTAGCCAGAAAGACACTTCAGTTCACCAGCAATGCCAGCTATATCCTCAGCCATCCTGCAATATCAGTGAACAGAGACCCACACTTAGGCACCAGCCATTGCTCCACTACTTGGAAACAGGTGTGAGAACTCCAGGATGGCCAGATGAGTGCCCAGAGTAACACACACAGCCCATCTCTGGGATATATCAAAATGAAACAAAACAAAAAGCAGGATGCAGCAAACACACAATAAACAATTAAGTATAACAACATTTAATGCTTCAGAGAAAACAGATAATATCAGATCACATACAGAAGCAGGACAAGATGGCTCCAGGAAGTGACCAAAGTAAAGAATCAGAAAACCTGGAGGAAAAAATGGTAGTAGAATGACATAATAAGGAATTCAAAGAGATCAAGGAAAACAAAGATAAAGCCAAGGAAAAAACAGAGACAATCAAGGAAAACATAAACAGAGCAATAGAAGAACTCAGGAAAATATTACAAGAGCAAAACGACAGACAATTAGAAAACATATAAAGACAGAAACTAGAAACCAAAAAAATTAGCAATAATATTACAGAATAAGACAACAGAAGAAGGACAAAGGTGTAAAATTTAAACAATGGAAGACAGAATCAGTAAAACAGGAAAAATTCCTTGCATCATTTTGTCTAAGGAAAAATCAGAAAAAAGAACAAAGAAAAATGAAGCAAATCTAATAATTATGTGGAATACCATCAAAAGGAAAAATTTGCATGTGGTCAGAATTCCAGAACAGGAGAAGACAAAATACATAAATAAATAAAATTTAAAGAACTGTCAAAGATTTACTGGCAGAAAACTTGCCTAACGTCATGAAAGAAAGCCAATGAAAATACAGAAGATCTAAAAGCCACAATCAACCAAGTCAACCTGACAGACATAAAAGACACTCCATTCAAAAGCAGCAGAGTAGACATTCTTTTCCAATGCACATGGATCATTTTATGTCATAAAGCAAGCCTTGATAAAACCTAAAACAGAAATAACACAAAGCATTTCCCCTGATCACAATGGTATAAAAAAAGGAAATGAATAATATGAAGCATATCATGGATTAAACTGTGTCCCTCCACCAAAACGTGTGTAGTCATTTGATGAGGCCGTGATTCCTGGTATTGTGTGATACTGCTATTTGTTGTAAATCCTGCCTCTGTGACGTTAATGAGGAAAGGGGGCGGATGTTGCACTAGGGGGACCGGACTCAGCGTGTAAGAGTACACTGTGCCTAGAGGTCATCTCTTGGGATAGAAAGGCAGGGGGAGCAAGCAGGGATTTGGAGACCTCATACCACCAAGAAGAGTGCTGAGAGCAGAACTTGTCCTCTGGAAAGAACCCAGGGTCCCTGTGCCTCAGAAGTTCCCAGTCCTGAGGAATACTGACAAGGACCTTCCTTCAGAGCCAACAGAGAAAGCCTTGTCCTGGAGCTAATGCCCTGAGTTTGTAGACTACCGGACTGTGACAGAATAAATTTCTCTTTGTTAGAGCCTTCTACTTGTTATATTTTTGTTATAGCAGCACTAGATGACCAAGACAAAGAACAATGAGGAAAATCAAATACCTGGCAACTGAATAACACCTTGCTTAAAAAACCACTAAATAATAGATGAAATTTTAAAAAATTCCTAGAATCAAAAACAACACACCAGAACGCTTGAGACACAGCAAAAGCAGTGCTCAGAGGTCAACATATGACAAAACAACACACACACATACAAAAAGGGGCCCAAATCAAAATATTAACCCTACAACTCACACAAATAGAAAGAGCCGCAAAACAAGTCCACAATCACCAGAAGAAACGAAATAATAAAGATTACAGTAGAAATAAATGAAACAGAGAACAGAAACATGATAGAAAGAACTAACAAGACCAGAAGTTGGCTTTTTGAAAGGATCAATAAAACTGACTTATCTGACAAGGGTCTTAATCTCTAAAACTTACAGAAAACTTCACCTCAACAACAAAAAGACACACAATCCAGTTAAAACATGGGCAAAGGATATGAATGGGCACTTCATCAAAGACAAACACACATGAAGCCATGTTTCCACTCATTACCATCACAGACACAAGTCAAAACCGTAATGAGATACCATCTTACTCTGACAATGGCACTGATTTAAAAAAAAAAAAAATCCCAAAATAACCAGCGCTGGTGAGATTACAGGAAGTTGGACCTCCTTTACACTGGTACTGGGAATGTAAAATGGTACCATAATTATGGAACAGTATGGCACTTTCCCAAAATGCTAGAGAAACATAAAAACTGTGCAATCCCACTCCTAGGTATAGACCCTAAAGAAGTGAGAGCCATGACAAGAACTGACATACGCACACGTATGTTAGTTGCAGCATTATTCACAACACCAAAAAGATGGAAACAACCTAGGTGTCCATCAACAGGTGAGTGGTATCTTGGACTGAATTATGTCCTCCCCAGATGTGTGTGTCAGTTTGGCTGGGCCATGATTCCCATTATTGTGTGACTGCCCTCCATTCTGTGGCTGTAATTTTATGTTAAAGAGCATTAGGGTGGGACTGTGATACCTTTACTAAGGTCACATCCCTGATGCAAAGTACAGTGAGGTTCTCTGGGCTGTGGCCTGTATCACCTTTTATCTCACAAGAGATGAAAAGGAAGCAAGCAAAGAGTTGGGGATATAATTCCACCAAGAAAGCAGTGCTGGGAGCAGAGCGTGTCCTCTGCACCTCAAGTTCCTGCACCAAGATGCTCCTAGACCAAGGGAAGACAGATGACAAGGACTTCCCCCAGAGCCAAGAGAGAAAAAAAGCCTTCCCCTGGAGCTAGCAGCCTGAATTCACACTTCTAGACTACTAAACTGTGAAAGAATAAACTCTTTGTTACCACTTGTGGTAGTTCTGTTACAGTAGTACTAGATGACTAAAAAATGAATAAACAAAACATGATACACACATACAACAGAATGCTATGTGTTACCCATTGCTGTCACGCCAGTTCTGACTCATAGTGACCATACAGAGCAGAGAAGAACTGCCCCACCAAGTTTCCAACGATATCCTGGAGGATTGGAACAGCTGACTTCCTCGTTAGCAGTCATGGGACTCAACCACTACACCACCTAAGAGCCATAAAGAATAATGATGAGTCCCTGAACTACGTAACATGGATGAATCTGCAAGACACTATGCAGACTGAAATATGGCAATCACAAAAGGACATTATGAGACCACTATTATTTAAAAACACACACACACACACACACACACACACAAAAGGTTTACATACAGAAAAAAACAAACAAAAAAACCCATTCTTTGAAGGTTACCAGGGATGAAAGGGGTAGGGAAAGAAAATTACGAACTAGATAAAAGATGCAGGTTAGTACTAGTGAAGGAAAAGGTAATACGTAACATGGGTGAAGTCAGCACAACATGAACATGACTTAGGCAAAGAAAGAGACTGAAAGGAACACCAAGGAAAGAACAGCTACAGTGATCACTGTAACAGACAACCCTGCATCAGTGGCATTAACAACCAATACCTTACTAATGGACATGCTGGTAAATAGGCAGGTATGTTAAAGAAGGGTGTGATGGATGACACTAACACGCAGACACAGCTTTGGCTGTGGATATTCTACATACAGAATTGTAGGTGCTGCCAGTATATTAAGATAGACACCGGAACATACAAAGGGCACAGTCATGGAAACTTCTTAGACGTGACCAAGTACCTCACGGGATGAAATTCCTGGGCCTGAAGGCAAAGGACCACATACTCAGGGACTACCTGTGGCAACTGGCTCAGCTCTGTCCATAAAGACAGTGCTTTGCATCCTACTCTGGTGAGTAGAGTCTGGGGTTTTAAAAGCTTCCAAGTGGCCATTTAGGCTACAGCTATGCGTCTCTTCCCGTATAGGGCAAAGGTGACTTAAGAAAACTAAAAACTTAAAATAAGCCACAGCCTACTCTAGGCCAGAACCAGAAGGTGCCCAGCTACCTCTGCCAACCATTGTGAGTGGGATCACCACAAAGCATCCTGGGTAGAGTGGCAGAAAAACACAGAACATAAAAATCAAACTCATAAAGTAAGACCCAATTTACTGTCTGACCAGATTGGAAGAATCCCTAAGACTACCACCCTAAGACACTCTTTTGACCTGGAACTGAAGCAATGCCTGGAAGCCTTCTTTCATCCACACCACAAACAGGCCCTAAAAATAAACAATAACACTCAAGAGGAATGTGTTTCTTAGAACAATCAATTACAAGAGATCAAGAAGACAGTATGTGCCCCAAAGCAAAGCTGAGAAAATGTAAGGGGTAGAAAACCAGATGAAAGGAAACCAGTGCCGAAATGGGGACAGCGCTGACACACTGTGGGGAAGGCAACCAAGGTCACAGAACACTTCAGGTACAAACTACCAAGTGGGAAATGACTTTGCTCTGTAAACTTCCACGTAAAGCATAATAAAAACTGAAATTTTTGAAAAGATGAAGCCATCAAGTAAGACTATTAATTTAGATTATAGAAAACTCTTAGCATGGCTAGAAAGGGGTAAGGTACCAAGTTTCGAAGAAATACCTCTCCCCCTTTTGTCACCTTTGTGCCACTTCTATTGTCACTTTTTGGTTCTCTATTTTTTATTTCATTCCATTGTTTTCAAGCATAAAAGTAATCCATTTCTTACCTACATTTAATTATGTAGGTTATATATATGATATTTTAAACTATACCACTGTTCTATAACCTAATTTTTTATTTAACAATAAGCATGTAAAAATAGAAGTCTACTTCATTACTTTTAATGGCTGAGGAAATTCCTTTATTTCACTGGCCCCCTATTGAAAAACATTCATTTCCAAAGCTCTGGTGAGAATCCTTACACATATGCCTTTGTACATAAACATCAAAAAGCAGACCAAGGGGGTCAAAGGATGTCTTCATTTCATGTTGTGGTATGCACTGCTCTTGGCAAGATGGTACCAATTTACTATTCCAAGAGTCCCTGTACCCACTTCCTTCTACCTTCCAAGGCTAGAGATAGTTATTCTTTTAAATTTTTGTCAGCCTACTGGGTTAGCACAAATTTTTATTTCAAAATTTCAATCCTCTAAAAAAAAATGAGTTTTTTGATTTCTAATGAGTTTGAATGTTTTTCTCATGCTTATGTGGACATTTGTGTGTGTGTGTGTGTGTGTGTGTGTACTGCCCATTTTTCCTTGGGTGGATAATCGTGAAATTATCAGGTATCATTAAAAGCTAATTTTCCCTGGGGAAAGGTAATGACCCGTTACAGGAACTATACAGTTTTTGGTAATAATAGGTATGCATCTTCTTCTGTAAAATTAGAGCTGATTCTTTGTTTACAATTAGCTGTTTCCAATTCATCCTAAGTTACAATCTACATGAAGATATGTGTACAAAGTAGTTGTATATTAGCTATTTCTGTGATGGTTCTGTAACATCTAACTGATCTTTTTGGAAACAATCACACTAAATAATTATACTTTGTAGCTAACCGAAGAGCTATATGCACACATATTCAAATATTATTAAGTGGATAAGCATGACAAAAATCTGAGACTGATTACATAAGTCTACACCATTTATGAGTGCACATAAGAACCAGTCTGGGCAGTCAGGCTTCCTTGAAAATGCAGTTCCAAGAAATGTCAGGGTAAGTTACATGTCTGATAGCATAGCTGAAGTCTTTCTCTATGTTTGCTTCTGTAAAATCCTCCAAAAAGAACCTGTGCTTATCATCTGAAGCCAGAAATACCACTCCAATGAGTGTGGACCAAAGATAAAGCCAAGGGGCATCAGGAAGAATCAGAAAACCAGTTACATCTCCATCCCACATCCTCAGTGCTGTGGATTACCACAATGGAAAACCTGCCACCAGCTTAACGAAAAGGACCACTAGACTGAAAACCCTGATGAGATCGATTTGTATGCCACAACTAATGGCCAGAAAGTCTTCTTTGCTATGAAATGAAATTTTCAAGAGTAGATATGCAGCTATAAACCATCCCAAATACACAGTCTCCAATTTCTATCATCTAAGAAGATTAGCAAAGAATTACCGTATTTTCAGTAGTGGCTTACATGTTAAATTGTTCCCACCCTACTTACAAGACAATTTCAAGGTATTGCAACCAATGGGAAATTCCCTCTGTACTGACTCCCTTAGGAGAACAAAGCGGGGGTCAGTGCTCTTCTCTACATTTATCTGCACGGGCTCGCAATGAAAAGAATCAGGTCCTTGCTGCTCTCCTGGGGCCACGGGACCCACTCACTGTCTGCCCCCAGGCCTGAGCAGCACCTCCGAGGGAAGGCTCATAAGCCAGGACTACACAGCAGATGTGGGAAGGACAGCATCACACTCTGAGGGGTGAGGTACCCGGAGCAGCCTAGGGGACAGAGCATCAAAGAGACCATAGGGGCATCACAAACCCAGTTGGTCTTTCCTGCTGGTTTCAGTTTCAGCTCTCAGATCTGAAAGAAATCTTTTACTACCAGAACCCCAACAAAACTGTTCCCACTGCTGGCTGTGAACTCCTCTATGGTAGAAGATCTTGCAGCAACTACAGAAAAAGAACCTAACCAGAGACGGAATTTCCACATTTTCTTTCTTTTGAAACTGAGAGCCAATATTCAAAGCACATGCCAGACAAAATCATGATAGAAGGCCTCGGTGAGTCACTGCAGAGACAGGTTGAGGGGGCTACTCATGCTCCTTGGAACCATGGGGCCCTCCGGGTGGGGAATTTTATGTTTACTAGCTAAACAACCAGTTGCTGTCAAGTCAACTCCTGCTCATGACAACCTGGAATGTGTCACAGCAGAAATGTGACCCACACAGTTTTCGATGGCTGATTTTTCAGAAGTAGATCACCAGGCCTTTCTTCCCAGGTGCCTCTGGGTGGCTTCAAACCACTGACCTTCCATTTGCAGCCAGGCCAGTTTGCTGCCTGCTCCACCCAGAACTCCCTGTTAGAACTTGGGCTTCCTTCTGTTTCTGCCAATCTGCTAAAAAATGGCACGGCCAATCTGCACGGCCCCTAGCAGACTAGGTCACTGGTTTTGAGAGCTGCTGAAACAAAAAGCAGCACAGGCTGTAAATAGGTAGAACTTAATCTACTTATTTCAGTCCAGAGAGAAACAGAAAAAGGATGCTTAGGTCTTACCTGCAGAACTCGAGTTATATTAATTGTGAGAGGAATGAAAATTTTACCTGAAAACACTTCTTCCATTTGGGAATTTACACAGTAGTGCCTGTTGTAAAATATATGGCAACTAAAATTCACCCAAGGCCAGAAGCACCATTTACAATGTTGCGGGGGGAAAAAAAAGGCTGTTCGTTTAACACTAATTTTACTACGGCAAATCAGCAGTTCAAAGGAGAAAAAAACTCATGATTCTGATAGGTGTAAAAAAGAATTATAAAATATAATAGGTAATTCTGTCAAATTAATAAATGAATAGCAAAGGAAATAATATACCTTCCATGGTAAAGAATATCCAATCAACAGCTAGAATTGTATTTAACATCTAAACACGACCTCACAGTCAAGTCAGGAAGACATCACGGAGGCCACTAACACCATGTAATTACACTGTGGTTCCAGAAGGTCGAGCCACTTCAGTAAGGTGGGGAAAGTCATAAACGGTATAAACTCATGGACATGGGTACAGTGACCACTATCTGCAGATTATAAAACTTCTTCCTTAACATTAAAAAAAAATAGAACTAATAAAAGTATAATCAGGAGGAGCTGAGGCTAGGCAGTGGAGGTTCAGTGGGGAGACCATTCAGTGAAGGATCTGGGTTCGATTCCCAGATGTGTCACAGCAGAAATGTGACCACGCGTGCAGCCTCCTGTGTGCAGCCACCACCCGTCTGTCTGGTGGAAGCTTGCGTGTTGCTGTGATGGTGAATGGGTCTCACCAAAGCTTCGCTTCCAATCTAGGAAGAAAAATGTGCAACCTGCTTCTGAAAATCAGCCTGCAGAAGCCCCGGGAGTCACAGCAGTCTGATCAACAACCCATCACAGGGATGGCGCAGGAGCCGGTGGCGTTTTGTCCCATGGTACACAGGGTCACTGAGAGGCATGCCAACTCAATGGCAGCTAAAAACAAAGGAGGCTAAACTTCACCGAATTCAGAAAAAGTTCAATAAGCAGCTAGAAATAACTTAGAAATAACAATAATGGCAGGCAAAAAGTTCCCAGGCTTAATTTTTTTAAATTTGTATATATACATAAATAAAAAATATAAAGCATTATATATATATACAAATTACATATATATTTCTGTAGGACATAATCTCCATACAGTATTCTGAATACCTTGAAAAAGAAAAAATAGGCAAAAGATTTCGGCAGGTGATTCACAGAGAAATACAGATAGCTAATAAACACAAAAAATTTCTTCTCACTAGTTATCAAAAATGAGCATTCTAATACGTTGCCAGAGGAGGAGAACAGTATAACCAATCAGGCACACAAGTTTACAATATATATGTTTATACTTCTAGGACTCTCTCTTAAGAAAATCATCACAGATAAGCAACCCTGTCAGTAACTCTTTATGAAAATCAACACATCTTTGAGTGAAAAAAATCAGTGGCTGAGTGAATTATGTTGCATCCAAACAATCAATGCCATATCACCATTAAGAATCACAATTTCAAAGACTACATAATGACCTGGTATAATGTTCCTGATATAATGTTAAATGGCAAAAGAGCAGGATACAGAATACTCTGGAGAATGAGATCTCAACTTTACAAACTGACTATACGGCAGAAAAAAAAAAAGAGTTGTCATTGATTCAGACTCAAACTAATCCCCATTTTGTTTTTTGACTTAAGCCATTGATTACAACTGATAGTGACCCCACAGACAGGACAGAATAAGACTGCCCCAGAGGATTTCCAAGGCTGTAAAGCTTCACAGAAGCAGACTGCCACATCTTTTTCTCTTGGAGAGCCTGGTGAGTTCACATTGCCAATTTTTCAGTTAGCAGCTGAGTGTTTTAGCCAGTGTGCCACCAGGGCTCAAAAAGCCAAAGACTCTCCTAATCTCCTTTGCAGTTTGCAGAGTTTCGTGCACATGCTACTGTTCTGGTCCATGAGACAGGCCTCTTCTAGGGGCTGTGGGAGATGGAGAGCTTGAGAGGAAAACTGCTGTTTTCCTTTCGAAAGGGACAGATGAAATTGATCTTCCTCAAATGGAAAACACAGCGCAGCTGCAGCAGCCATTCTGCAGCTAAGGAGAGGCCAAGGAAGGCGCGAGAAGCTGGCCTTGACGCTGTACAGCTGCCGAGCCAGTGCCAGGAACTGCAAACCTCTGGATCTCTTAGTAAGTGAAAATGCAAATCCCTGTTTTGTAGGCCACTGTATCTGGATTTTCTGTTACATGTACTCAAGCATTATCCTTAATGAATAGAAAAAACTTCAGTGTTAACAATGGTTATTTTTCAGTGGTCAAATTATGGTTGATTTTTACTTTGTTCTTTATAGGGTTGCTATGACTCAGAATCAACTCGACAGCACTGGAGTTTTCAGGGGGGTTACAGCTTATTACAAAATTTAATAACAAATTAAAGGTCAAAAATCCCATAAAACTCAAATGTCAAACACACAGCAGAGCAACTTTTTTGAAAGAGCTGTACATTTATTCAATACATATAATCCCGGCCTGGGAGTCAGAAGGCCAACATGCAGCCCAGCTCTATGCTGGCTACAGTCTTGGCCACTGGCTAAATCCAAATTCAGCTTTACCATACATGAAATGAAAACAGGTTTCCTCACATGCAAAATGAAAACAGATACTAAATTGTGACACAATTTGAAATGATAAATTTCAACTAGAGGTCACTAAAACTCCACGCAAGTTCATAGATTCCCTGAACGCCTTGGAGACTTCCGTGGAGTTTGTGACTTTCTCTGGGGTAAATAACTCCGCCACTAGGTGTTCTTTAAGACCTCTCCCAACTCTCAGAGTCTGAGTCCATTAAAAATTAGCATCTTTCACTAGGGCTCCAATAGGATACTCAGTGAACACTAACAGATGGGTTTTTGCCATTACATTTGAAAGAAAATAACCCAGGTGATTAGCTGCACATTTCTTAGACGAGGATCATTCTTTACATTTACTACACCTAAAAAGCACATAAATGGGAACTTTATCTTTTGATACTAAAGAGGGGAAAAAAATGAAATGACATAGTCAGCCAAACATTCCAAAATGCACACTTTGTTTTTTAACATCAAAAAAAAAAGACAGACTAGGATGTGTGCCACCTCCCCTCCCAATGTGTGCATTCAGGATAGAAAATTAGGCACTGAGAAATCAATCAAAACTCTGGCTCTTTTGCTAACTAGGTGTCTGCCTCTCTACAATTCTTGTTTCCTGTTGTAAAACTTGTTTTGCTCATAACCAATGTAAATCTTTCTGAAACACGCACCTTCTTCCCTGAACAATTTCACCTACAAAGAGAAGCTCCTGCCCACCCCATCCTACCCTCTGGCACACACACAGAAGACGAGGAGGATGTGACAGTACGGTGAAACAGTTGACACACAACATCTTGCCTTTATTGTCGTTCCAAACAACAGACAGTCCATGCGCCTTACAATCTTCAACCAGTTCTTGCTATCAATGAGTGAGAATCCCTCCTGAAACAAATAATTACGCAAAATTAGCAAGAAAAAGCAAAAAGCAATATGAAGAATAGCTTAAGTGCAGCTGCTTCCTATTAGAAAGTTGTGAATTTACTGGGTAATTAAGCACAGTGGGAATGACTTGAGATCTCCAATTGGTACGCACGACCTTTAGAATAAGTTCCTGTGCCCTAGTGTTCTTCCTACATGATCAGCATTATTAATCTCAACTCATTTTTGCTTTTCTTAATCTTTTCATATGAAAAACCAATGAAATATTAAAGATGGTCTACGTCTATAGTTACATTTTCTATTAAAATGCGTTTCTCGAAATCTAGGTTTACCAAATACGACTTTATACCCCACGTAGCCATCATGGAAGCCCTGGTCTTGGAGTGATTAGTGCTGTGGCTGTTAACCAGCAGGCAGGCCAGTCAAATCCACCAGATGCTCCCTGGAGACTGGAGCAGTTTTACTCTGTCCATAGGGTTCCTATGAGCTGGAATCGACTTGACAGCAACGGCTTTGGTTTGGGTTTTATAGCCATTACACTAATGGATTAATGCATCTGACACTGATAATTACATAGCAAGATTTCCTTCTGAGAATCTTATTTCCAACTCCCCATGAATGGAGAAATTAAAGCAATTTGATTTTGGATACTGTTTGGTTCTTCATTTCAATCTAAAACAAAGAAACAAACCAAAGGGGCAAAGAGGGCAGTAGAGGCATACAAGTCTCAAAAGAGGGACAAGGGGTGGCCCCTCAAGGTGGCCACGTTGGCTTTCTCTGCAGTTTATTAATAACGATACAGAGCTGACGACCCAGTGATGATGGCAGCTCTTCAATCCCGCTACACTGTCAGTGGATTTCCTCAGTTCAGCAGCCCATTCAACTAGAACATGTTTGGCATATGAAAATCAACCTTGATTCTGACTCAGGATGGCACAGAACTGCCATGTAAAATTTCTAGGCAGTGGCTGGTAGATTTGAACTACAGATCTTTTGGTTAGCAGCCAAGCTCTTAAACAGTGGCTAATTCAGGGAACTGATCAACTGGCAGTACCTAAACACTGCCTGCAAACTGCCTTTCTCCTTTGTGCACTTTCTAACAGTATGTAACGCTAGTCCCCTGCTGCCAGTGGAGACTATCGGGAGCAATTCAAGAAATCCCTAACTCTTGAGAAACAAAGACAATGCTGACCCTCATCCATTCAAACACTAACAAAATGCCTCTTCCCAAATCTGAATATGATCCATGTTGCTATCTCCATAGAGGAAACAAGTGGAAAACACTGTGGGTGAGTTTCTTGATATCTTCATTTAAAAACAACATCAATTCTAAACTACTGATTCTGTAAGTTTTATAATCAACAGTAGGTTTTCTTTACTTTAAAAAAAAAATTAAAAAAAAAAAAAAAACCAGAGAAAGAAGCTAGCCAAAGCATTTGGGGCATCTTAAAACTCTTTCTGACTTAGCGAAAAGAAACATTATTGTATCCAAAACCTGCAGATAACCGTAAGTGCAATGGTAATACATGGGGTTACTAGCCCTCACATACAAGGCTGGTCTGATGTCAAACCAATACAACCCCTCTGGGGGCAATTTGGCAATAACAAAATTACAGATGTATTTATACCCTCTTAATTAGTAATTCTACAGATCCATCGATACACAGTGAAGTAATACACATACAAAGTTAAGCATTGTTTGCATTTTTGTTTTTTAAACAGTGTAAGATTAGAAACAACTCAAGTGTGCACCAACAGTGGACTAGCTAAATGAATTACAGAACTTCACACAATGGAAGTGCCGGTTGATGCATTAGTTAAGTACTCCATTGCTAAAGGTCTGAGGTTTGAACTCCCCAGCTGCTCCACACAAGACAGACGTGGTTGTCTACTTCTGTAAAGATTTATAGCCTTGGAAATCCCTTGGGGCAGTCCTACTCTGTCCTACAGGGCTGCTATGAGTCAGAAAGATTAGGCAGCCATCAGTTTGCTTTATAAGAGGTCTGACAATTAAGTATGAGAACTTAATTGTTCTACATGCTACATATTTCACTGCTGAGTATCACTATGGTCACCTTTGAAGTACTCCCTCTTGGGAAGCTATGCATTAATGCCAGCACCTAGTCTACCCTTCAAGGCTATTTTGGAACTCTTTCTGGAATGACCATTGGGCATGGTGGCACGGTGGCAAGTCTGCGAGTTTAACTGTGTAGTTGTCTATGTGGGAGTTTTTAGCCAGTAAACAGCTATACTAGAACACCCCCCTACTCACCTGATCTGGCCCCCAATGACTTTTTTCTTTACTTGAAGGTAAAAGAAAGATTGAAAGGAAAACATTTTGATGACATTCAGGATATCGAGGGTAATATGACAACAGCTCTGATGGCCATTCCAGAAAAAGAGTTCCAAAACTGCTTTGAAGGGTGGACTAGGCACTGGCATTGGTGCGTAGCTTCCCAAAGGGAGTACTCTGAAGTTACTGTAGTGATATCCAGCAGTGAGGTATGTAGCTTCCCAAGGGCAACTTTGAAGGTAGCGGTAGTGATATTCAGCAATGAGGTACATAGCACTTTTTCTAGGATGAGTTCGTGAACTTAACTGGCAGTCTCCATACAATGCAATGTTCCTTAGTGGTAAAAATGGTTAATGTGCTCAGCTGCTAAGGGAAAGGCTGGAGCTGGAAGCCCACTCAGGTACCTAGGGAGAAAGGCCCAGTGAAGCACTTCCTCGAAGTCAGCCACAGAAAACCCTAGAGAGCACAGTTCTACTCTGATATACATGGGGTCACCATGAGTTCAAATCAAATCAATGGCAACTGGTAAAACTGGTGTACGGCAGAGCCTTGCAGCTGCAAAGCTAAAGCCCTCTGTCAGTGCTCTCCATCTATGTAACAAAAGCGCCCGTGGAAATTTTCATTGTCTAGTAGCCACACTGGAAAAAACAAATAGATGAAATTAATATCAGCATTTGTTTGACCCAGCATATCTAAACATTATCATTTCAGAATGTAAACACTGTAAAAAATTACTAGTGAGATATTTTACATTATTTTTTTAAGTGAACTTTTGAAATCCAGTGTGTCCTTTATGCTTGTGGCACATCTCAATTTGGACGCAAAATTTTCAGTGGTTATAGAGAAATGCAGTCCTGTCAAAACAGTCAAGTTTAATGGGGAAAGTCTTACACTGCTTCTATTTTAAAATTAAAATTAAAACTTCAAATGCTCAGTAGCTCATAGGGCACATTGCTACCTTTTCAAGAAGGGTAGCTCTGCCTCGTATGTGTATTGATCTGCAAGACACGTTGTTAAGACAAAAGCAAGATACAGAACAATACAGAACACGGTAAGACCTCTGTGCAATAAAGGAAGGGGTTACAGATCAAACTGCGTTCCTGTAAAACACTAGTGCCACTGTATCAGAAAGACCACAAGTGAACGGCTTTATCAAACTGAAGTTTATTCTCTCACAGTTTAGGAGGCCGAAAGCCTGAACTCAGGGCACCAGCTCCAGGAGAAGGCTTTCTTTGTCAGCTCTAGAGGAAGGTCCTTGTCATCAATCTTCCCCTGTCAAGGAGCTTCTTCGTGCATGAACCTTGGTCCAAAGGACACACTCTGCTCCCGGTGCTGCTTTCTTGGTTATGAGGACCCCATGTCTCTCTGCTTGCTCCTCTCTTTTATATCCCATAAGAGATGAACTTAAAACATAATCTAATCTTATACAGCCCTGCCTTATTAATGTACCTGACACTAATCTTACCATCTCATTAATATTCTACAGATAGGACTGACAACACATGGGAAAATCACATCAGATGGCAAAATGTGAGCAACCATACAATACTGAGAATCATGGCTTAGCTAAAATTATATACATACATTTTGGAGACACAATTCAATTCATGACATAATTCCAAATCTCTATATGAAAGGATTCAGGCAAAAATTCAAGCCTTGAGTTGCAATATTAAAGGATTCTATGGGAAAAATATTGAATCATGCAGAAAGTATCAAAAGAAGATGGAAGGAATACACAGAATCACCATACCAATAAGATTTGGTCAACATTTAACCATTTCCAGAGGTAGCATATGATTAAGAACTGACGGTAGTAAAGGAAGAAGTCCAAGCTGCACTGAAGACACTGGCAAAAAAACAAAGCTCCAGGAACTGATGGAATGTCAACTGAGAGGTTTCAACAAATGGATGCAATGCTGGAAGCACTTACTTTTTCATGCGAAGAAATTTGGAAGACAGCTACTTAGCAAACTGACTGGAAGAGATCCGTATCTGTGTCCATTTCAATGGAAGACGACCCAACAGAATATGGAGACCATCAGTGTCATTAATATCACACGTCAGTAGAATTTTGGTGGAGAAAATTCAAGAGTGGTTACAGCAGTATATCGACAGGGAACTGCCAGATATTCTAGCTAGATTCAGAAGAGAATGAGCGACAAAGGATATTGCTGCTTATATCAGATCTTCACCAAAAGCAGAGAATATCAGAAAGATGTTTACTTGTGTTTTATTGACTAAGCAATGGCACTTATTTGAGTGTGTGGCTCATAACAAATTAGGGATAATATCGCGAAAAACGGGAATTCCAGAATACTTAATTGTGCTCATGAGGAAATTATATATGGATCAAGAGTCAGTCATTCAAACACAATAAGCGGATACTGCATGTTTTAAAATCAGAAAAAGTATGTATAAGGGTTATATCCTTTCACCATACTTATTCAATCTGTATGCTGAGTAAATAATGCAAGAATCTTGCCTATATCAAGAAGAATGTGGCATCTGACTTGGAGGAAGACTCATGAACAACCTGCAATATGCAGATGACACAACCTTGCTTACTGAAAGTGAAGATGACTTGAAGCACTTACTAATGAAGATCAAAGATCACAGCCTTCCGTATGAATTACACCTCAATACAAGGAAAACAAAAATTCTAACAACTGGACCAATAAGCAACATCACGATGAATGGAGAAAGGATTCAAATTGCCAAGGATTTCACTTTAGTTAGCTCAATAATCCATGTCCATGTAAGCAGCAGTCAAGAAATCAAATACAAGTATTTATTACCCTGGGCAAATAAGTTCCAACAGTCCTCCTGGAAGTGTTGAAAGCACAGGTGTCACTTTGAGGACTAGGGTGAACAGGACCCGAGCCACGGTATTTTCAACTGCCTCATACGTATGAGGAAGCTGGATAAGGAACAAGGAAGACCAAAGAAGAGTTTATGCCTCTGAATTGTGTCAGTGAAGACTACTGAATATATCACGGACTGCCAAAAAATGACCGAATCTGCCTCAGAAGAAGTATAGCCAGAAGGCTCCTTAGAAATGAGGACAGAGAGACCCTATCTCACACACTTTGGGCATAGTATTAGGAGAGTCTAGTCCTTTGAGAAGAACATCAAGTTTGGTCAAGCAGAGGGTCAGCGAAAAAGAGGAAGGCCCTCAGCGAGATGGAATGACACAGTGGCTACAACAGTGGGCTCACACACACAGCAACAATTATGAGGGCAGTGCACGACTAGGCAGGGTCTCCCAGTGCTGCATACAGAACTGCTATGAGTCAGAACCAACCTAACAATGGCACCTAACAATACTTGTGACTGCAATCCCATCTGCAAAGGGATTGTCTTTGTCATGTTAATGAGGCAGAATTATGCAGGGTATTTCTTAAATCATTCTCTTTTGACATATAAAAGGTTAAACCAGCAAGCTAAGCAGCTGTGAGTGGTGCTGGGTGGTGGGGTGGAAGAGAGACACCAAGCCACATGAAGACTGTCCAGCAGCAGAGGATCAGAAGAGACAAAGCTCTTCCTCCAGAGCCAAGAGAGACAGAATGCCTTCTGCTAGTGCCAACACCCTGCATTCAAATTTCTAGCCTCCAAAACTGTGAGAAGGCAAATTTGTTTGTTGAAGCCATCCATGTGTGGTATTTTTGATAAAACTGCAGTAGATAACTAAGACAGGAGGAAACATAACAATGTATTATCCTTATTTGCTGATACTTACATAAAGCAACTGGAAGGACACGCAGAGACCAACACAAACTATTACTGTAGGGTGTGGGAGTGAGCAGGGCAGATAGAAGCAGGGATGAGAGCGAGATTTTTCACTATACAGATTTTTATATTGCTTTGACTTTTAAACCACATACAACTTCTTATGCATGCATGTAAGAATTTGTGAAAACAAGGATACTCATCCCAATACAGGCACTAACTTATGTCAAAGAAATTTCACAACTTTCCATAAAGATACAGCTATTCTAAGATTAAAAAAAAATTATTACAAAAGAAACAAGATCAGCTCTTGGCCTTGGCCTGACTTTCCTCTTCCTATCTCTAGTCCATGTTGTGGCTCCTATGTTCTCTGCCTCAGCGAATGGCCACCAACCTGATTTCATGCTCGACTGCTTGTTTCCTCACTCCTCCTCTGTGATCATAAAGGTTGTGTGCCACCTTGGCTAGGCCGATTCTCAGCAGCTTGGCAGTTACAACGTAGTTTGGCAGTCGTATGATGATACGATCACTTCCATGTCCATGATGGGATCTGTTGTGAGCAGCCAATCCACTGAAAGCAAGTTTCCTATGAGGTATGGCCTACATCCAATATAGGTGGACTCTCTGGCAAGGCTTACAGTCTTTTGATCACTCTGGATCCTGTGGCTGGCTCCTGCTTGTCTGACCTCCAGTTCTTGGGACTTAAGCTGGTAGCTTACTTGCTGTCTTGCCCCCTGATCTTGGAATTCATTGGTCTTTGCAGCCTGTGACCAAGAACTCTGCAGGCTGACCTGCCAATAGTGGGCTCTCTAGACCCTGTGGCTACGTGAACCAGGAGAAGCCTCCAGCCTCACCCGTGGACTTGGGACATTCTAGCTTCTTTACTCCTGTGAGCCATTTCCTTGATATAAATCTCTTTACCTAGGTATTTAAAGGTTTTACTGGTTTTATGTCTGGAGAACCCAGTCTAAGACATCCCCCAATACCAATTACCAAGTCTTGGAGGTCCTACCCCCCCAAATGGATTTTTTGTGTAACCATTTACACTCACTGTCAACATCAGACCCCTATAAGCTGTTGTCAGAATTACTGCAGTATTCTCCTAACTGATCCCCGGCACCCCCCTTACCTATGCTGCTGCCAGAATGGTCTTTGAGAAACAAAATCTGATCAATTCACTCCCCCTCAATGCTTTCATTCCTTCCCTTCCCCCAAGAAACACCTACAGATAAAGACCAAATTCCTCAGTTGCATGTTAAGAGTCTCATGTTTGGCTTCCACCTTTTATACATAATTATTTCCTTCTACTATTATATAAACCCTATATTAGCACCATATCAAATGACTTGCAATTCTGTAAATGTTCCTCGCAAATCGATTTCATTGCACAGTGCATTTATGGAATGCTCTTTCTTTTTCAGTGAAGGTCTAAAACCTAGATTTATGTCAACTATTCCTCACAAGGCAAAGTTGGTTGATCCCTCAGCGTCCCACGTTCTCTCAGGACTTTGTTGTACTTAGCATGCTATGTGAGAATTAGTTATATTTCTTTCTCTCTGATTAGAATCAGGAGGAATCACTAGGCAGGGCAAGGGAGGTTCTGCAATGTGTTATACTAATCCTTGAATCTCCCCCAACTGTCACAATGTTTAGCAAATGCTTCTGGGTCAGCACCAACATCCAGTTTAGGGCTCTGTGGCAGTGGCTATGCTGGGAACGGCCACAGCCTTCCTTCATGACGGTACCTCTTAGTTGAGCCACATTGTGACTCCTCTTCATCAATTTGCCCTCCTCTCCCCTACTGTCTGCCTAATTAACCTCTAATCATTACTCATTCCACCCTTAATCTCAACTGGATCACCTGCTATGCATTCCCACAATACTACTTTTTCACATTCATCAGTGCATGTGCATACAGTGATCACTGCCTCATGTCTGTTTTTTTACGAGACCATCTAAGATTGTAGGATGGAAACTATACATGTTTTGTTCACTGTATACATAGCACCTGTTACAGCATTTGGCAATAGAAGGTGCAGCAGCAAATTTCACTGAGTATATGAGTGACTGAAGCTTTTTTTAATTATGATTGAAAGAAAATGACATTCCCATATAAAGTGTACGCCCACCTGCGTGCAGTTCCCACTGCTCTTCCTCTCTGCTCCATACACGTCTTACACTCCCAACAATCTCCTATCCCCTCCTCTCCACCCACTCCCCTTCCTCCAGTAAGAGGTCAGCAGAATGACATCCTATAGATGCACAGAACTATAAAGTGCACACATGACATGGTCGCTCTGCGTTGCCAAGTCCAATCCATTCCTGTCTGAGAGTTGACCTCCATTATGATTTATGGACAGGGGCAGCATCAGGGCTAGGGGCCAGGCTCCCAGGGGAACCCCAAGGCCCGTGGACCACCAACTGCGGTCTTTTAATGGAGCTCTCAGAGTGCACCGAATGAAACTCTTTTTTAAAGTAATTAACAGAAATATTTCATTTCAGTATCATTTTGGGGGGAGCAACGAAGTCAACAAATTTATTACCTGTCCAAAGATGTAGAATGCCTTACTTTTCATTTGGCATATTTGATGGCAGTGGTTTTGGGGTTTAACCTTACTCAAGACTGAAAAACATTATCTTTCATCTGAATGTGTTCAGATTTAATAAAGACATCTGTGGCTTGGTACCTAACTGCTTGTCCTTCTCAAATTCCCAGATTTCAACTGGGTTTATCTCTGGATCTTTGAAAATCTACGTCTTAGAATCTCTTTTACTGCTCATCAACCAAGTGAATTCAGCTGAGCTCAGCCAAGGGTGCCTCTGTGCTGTCTTTCTCGCCTTTGGCAGACAGCTGAGCGGCCTGCCCTGTGTTCCCACAGCACACAGTGTTGACTGCTACTAAATCACTCAGCATTCCTGAGCTCCCACGTGGCCAGGCACTGTGCTCAGGGCAGAAAAAGACAATCTTTTCCAAGGGGAAATGCATCAGAACCACCCAGGGAACTTCTACTAGTACCTGGGGTACCGTGCCTCTGCCAGGTCAAGAACCACTGCCGTAAGGAGTCACTGTTACTGATGAGAGTCTGTTCTGTCCCTTGGAAGTGTTGGGGTTGGGGGTGTGGCTGACAACTGACAATAAAGGGTGGCGAGGAAAGGAAGAGTGGGGGACTCGAGGAAATACCTAGTTTATCACCAGACAAAAAAATACGAGACAA
Source organism: Heterohyrax brucei (assembly GCA_028571685.1). Taxonomy (NCBI): domain Eukaryota; kingdom Metazoa; phylum Chordata; class Mammalia; order Hyracoidea; family Procaviidae; genus Heterohyrax; species Heterohyrax brucei. The sequence continues at coordinate 56,114,989 of CM053148.1, forward strand.
TCAATACCAAGAAACGACATTCAGGATAGAGCAAGTAGTCTTAGGGAAGCAAAGAGAGGTGAGAGGTGAGAGGTGAGAGGTGTGAGATGTGAGGTGAGTGGTGAAAGGTGACAGGTGAGAGGTGAGAGCTTCAAGTGGCAAATGGTCAGCAGTGCCAGGTGATGCTCAAGGAAACGTCAGCACTGCACCACCAGCCAGGAGGCGCTCGGCACCGCAGCTGTCTGGGTGCACGGCTGTCACCCCGCCTGGGCTCCCCCTTCCTTGCGGATGCAGTCACCTTTGTGCCCCACGTGTCTGCTGAGTGAATGAAAGCCTGCCAGTTTCCGCCATATGGCTGTCACCCCCATTTCCTCCACCAGACTTTGACTCATCCCCTCATCTTGTCTAGCCTGAGGTGCAGTGGCCAGAATGCAGCATATGATTCCCAGGGGGAGCCTGCTGCACTTTTGTATCAAGAGAATCTTAAGCTTGGATTTTCAAGTATTTTAAATTGTGAAGTTCATTTCTGGATTTTGGTTATGTGTGTTCTCTCCATGCTATCACTAATAATTAAGAGCTGCCATAAAAATAAACAAAAAGGAAACCAAGGGAGGGCACTGAAGCAAAAGCACCTAAATAAGACAAGTGCAGACATTAGCTGCAGGCTATCTGCATTCTTGAAAGGATGGGGGAAACTAACTGCCCCCTGAGCTTAACAAAGTCAGTTCCCTTGCTAACTCTATCCCTGAGTCAGGTTCCTTATTTCCGACTCCACATGCCAGTATAGAAAAGCATGCCAGGAGGATATCACGGGATCCCTGGCATCTAACCAGGTATGGTTTCATAAATGCTTTGAAGAAAATACAACATTTTTACTTCTACGGAAATGACAATTAAAAACACTCACATCTGCTACACACACCCTGATTCAGAAGAAAATAGCCTAGGAGAGCAAGGTTACGAAAATAACCTGATGACTAACCATCTGACAATGCACTTAGTCCCAAAGCCCAGAGTACCAAAGCAGCTTCTTGATGAATGTGAGGAGGTGTGAAGGTGCCAGGTGATTTATTTAAAGATTAGATCCCGGCTTAACCTTCAGGATCCTATTTCTTACTCACTTTCCCTGGAGCTCACGGACTGTAAGGTTCAAATTACACTAAAAACAAGGAGATAAATCCATTAAAACAGAGCTGCCACAGAATAAGAAGCTACCAACAAGCAGGGAGAAGGAAAAAAGAAAAAGAATTGAAGTTTTAAAAAATTAAATTGTCAATGATCATAACCAACTACTACTTATTAAATTAATGAAAGGGACCAACAGGACAGATTAAAAAAATAATAATTGGCTTGAAGATTAGATTTTGGTCTTAGATTTCTCTTCTTTAAAAAAAATGCAATATTGTGCTTGGAGAAGAAACAATAATCTTATTCAGAAGCCCCTATTCTATGCTACATTATGTATGTCATACATCGAGGCAGCTCAAACTAAGATGCCCACTCAGTAACTTACTTTATTTAGAGGTGATATTTTTCTTGACTTACAGGAGATACAAACGCACTACACTTGCATGCTGAACCACATGATGTTTTGGAGAAGAAAGGTAAATACAAATGAATACCCGACTCAACAGCAGTGGGTAAAGCCAATGATATAAGAACTACTATGTTTCAGAATTTAAAATCTGGAAATCAAGATGGGCTATAAGAAGTCACATTTCATTCTAAAAATATTTATTAAGGATCTATTATGTGCCCTGGCGGCACAGTCGTTAAGTGCTGCAGCTGCTAACCAAAAGGTTAGCAGTTCGAATCCACCAGGCACTCCTTGGAAACTCTAGGTGGTAGTTCTATCCTGTCCTAAGGGTCACTATGAGTCAGAACTGACTTGACAGTAATGAGTTTTATGGGTTTTTTGGTAGTATATGCTAGGTTATGTGCCAGTTTCTACGGCTGACAATGGAAATCCAAGTCAAATGAGACAAGGTCCTTGGGCTCAAGGAATTAGCAGTCTAGGGGAAACAGTAAATAACCATCTAACAAGACACTGCGGTAAGTTTCATATTTCTACAGAGACACAGAAAAGAGGCATCAGACTGTAAGGACTGGGGGAAATAATCTCTGAACCGCTTTTTTAAAAAGCTTTGGTTTTGAAATAATTATTTTTTTAACTTTGTTACGTAAGTTTTCTAACACACCCGTAGACAAAATAGGATGAGGAACCACCACGTTTTCTAGTTCTGTCTGGTTCCGACTCATAGCGACCCTGTGTATAACAGAACGAACCCTGCCTGGGCCTGCTGTCATTCTCACGATCACTGATGTGTTTGAACCCACTGTTGCAGTCACTGTGTCAGGCTATCCTGTGAGTGGTCTTCCTCTTTTTTTCAGTGACCCTTTACCTTACTAAGCATGATCTCTTTCTACAGGGACTGGTCCTTCCTAATAACATGTCCAAAGTATGTGAGATGAAATCTCAAAATCTTTTGCTTGTAAGGAGCATTCTGGCTGTACTTTTTCCAAGACAGATTTGCTCAATCTTCTGACGGTCCATGGCATATTTAATATTCTTCAGCACCACCATAATTCAAAGGCATCAGTTATTTGGTCTTCCTTATTCATTGTCCACCTTTCCCATACATTTGATATGACTGAAAATGCCATGGCTTGCATCATACACACTTTAGTCCTTAAAGTGACACCTTGGCTTTTCAACACTTCAAAGAGATCTTTTGCAGCAAATGTGTCCAATGCAATGTGTCATTTGATTCAGTGACTACTGCTTCCATGGGCACTGACTGTGGATTTCAGTAAAAGGAAAAGATGGCCAATCTTATTCCACTTAAAGCCACACCTAACAATCCTTCACTCTTCAGACAATTGTAAGCAAATCCAGATATTCCTGGAAACCCTGGTGGCATAGTAGTTAAGTGCTACAGGAGCTAACAAAAAGTTTGGCAGTTCGAATCTGCCAGGAACTCCTTGGAAACTCTATGGAGCAGTTCTACTCTGTTCTACAGGGTCACTATGAGTCAGAATTGACTCAACAGCAGTGGGTTTGGTTTTCTGGTATACATTTCAGTATGCATCTCTAAAACTAGGAACTCTTAAAAATATAAGCACAAAATCATTAACTCTTTAAAAATGAATGATTTTTTAAGATCAAATATCTTCGTCATGTTCATATTTCCTTGATTATCTCATTTTTGACATTGTTTCATTTTTTTTTAATAAGGATTCAAATATGATTTATGTATTATGCTGGTTTATATGTCCCTTAAGCTCCTTTTAAACTACTGGCTCTTTCTTTCATGTCCTTTATTCTTCCTTGCAACTTTTTTGTGAAGAAACTGGGTCACTAGTCCTCCCGATCAGGGATCAGCACACGTTTTCTTGAAAGAGCCAGATATATTTTAGGCTTTGCAGGGCACAGATGGGGAGAAAATGTTCATAATATCTGCATCTCACCAAAGATTTGAATCTAGAATATAGTTTTAAATAATCTCTTACAGACAATCCACTAGGCAAACGATTTGAAAAGACACTTCACAAAGAAAGACACTAATGGCCAATGAACACATTAAATACTTAACATCATCCATTGCCAGAGAAACAGAAATTAAAACTGCAATGAGGTATTACTAGACACCTAGGCCCATTGCGATCAAGTCAGTTCCAACACATAGGGACCCTAGAGGACAATGCAGAACTGTCCCCATAGGGTTTCTAAGGCTCGTGGATTGAACTGCTGACCTTTTGGTTAGCAGCTGAGTACTTAACTATCTTGCTGCCAGGGCTCCTCACTCCCATCAGTATGGCTAAAATTAGAAAGACTGAAAATGCAAAGTGTTGGCGAGGATGTGGAGCAACCAAAATAAGGATTCAAATATGATTTATGTATTATGCTGGTTTATATGTCTAGTTGATGTCTAAAATGGTACAGCCACTTTGGAAAATAGCTGCGCAGTTTCTTACCAAGTAAAACTACACCTACCACACTACCTAGCAATTTGCTCTTGGTATTTACCAAGGTGACATGAAAATATGTGTCCACAAAGCACTATCTTTTGGTTTGGCTGATTTTTTCTATTACATGTTTGTTTGATTTCTTGAATGCATCATTTCTTCTGCTTTCCTTAGGTTTGATTTTTCTATTCTTTTTCCATCTTCTTGAGAAGTCTAAATCATTGATTTCCAGTTTTTCACCTTTCCTAATACATTTTTAACTACAAAATTTCCACTAAGCATTGCTTAGACCAACATCTATCCAGTATGTTAAGTTTCCCATGTGCACTTGAAAACAATATGAATTCTATCATTCTTGCATACATGTTCTATGCATGTAGATTACATCAAAATTGTTAACTTTTTTGTTCCATCTTCTATATCCTGATTTCTGTCTATCTGCTAGTAAGAGATGCATGATTATGGATTTGTCTATTTCTTAAGTATTTTTATATGGTGAAAAAGTTTAGTCTGGTCATTACCTCCATTAAGATGACTTTCTTTATACCCTGCCGCATCCTGAAAGAGATACTGATCCTCACAGTCTCATATCTTGTGCATAGCTTTGTCACAGCACTTGCCACTTAGTCCTGTGTATTTATCTAGTCTGAGATCCCAGCAGCCCTGGTGGTGCAGTGGCTAATGAGCTACGGTTGTTAACCAAAAGCTCAGCAGTTCAAATCCACCAGCTGCTCCTTGGAAACCAAACCATGGAGGTGGCGCTCTCTTTGCATCAGGATTGTTTACCACAAATGTAGGAAAAGCCTATGTTGCCATTCTAACTCCAAGAGCAATAAGATGTCTTATTTAAAGGAACTTGGGCAGATTTTCTGTTTCTTACAATCCAAACACTTTGATTAATACACCCACTTAGGCAGTGTACTAGTGAGCATAATTCACTTCTTTAACAATTATCTCAATTTCTTCACCCAACTGCCACCCCATTCAGAACTCCACACATCATTTATCAATACAGCAATTAACAAATTAGGTTTTCAATCTTACTCGGTCTCTTACATAGCAGCATTCTGCAGAGCTGACCACTGCTTCCCTGATGAAACACTCTTGCCCTGGCTTCCACCAGCCAGCCGGCTCCTGGCTTTCCTGCCACTGAGCTCGCTTTCATGGCCTCCACTGCATCTTAGTCTCCTCTTTCTCTGCTCATTTTTCACCCCTCTCCCTGGCAATCTTCTTCAGACGTATGGTCTCAATTACTTCCCAAATGCCTATGACTCCTCAGTCACACCTCCATCACAGACCTCTCCTCTGACCTTTGAGGAACCAGGATGGTCCACTGTTACATAGTAGGTGAGGACATGCAAACTAACATCTCTGCTGAATGTCTCCAAGACATCTCCGCTTCACACTGTCTAAACCCAGAGCCACAGGTGTCACACACACACTTGCTGTTGAGCTAACTCTTCTCCCATGTTCCCTAACTGCAGTGAATGACACAAACTTCAGTAGACTGCATAAGCCGGGAACCTACAAGTTTTCCTTCACATTTTTCTCCCCTCAGACAGCCGCCTAGTCCCATTGATTTTAACTTTTAAATGTCTCTCGAACCAATCTACTTCTTTCTACCTTGGTCCAAGTGACCGTCTTCTTTCTTGATTCACTAAAATAGCCACCTATGTAGGCTTCCTGTATCTGCTTGCCCACTCCCTACTATTCTCCACGTTATTGCAAGTTATCTTTTTATGTCTTTTAAGAAGTACAAGTAAAAAATATACAGATGACAAATAACTATATGAAAAGATGCTCAATATTATATGTCATTATGGAACTGCAGATTATGAAACAATGAGGTGCTACTAGATGCCTATTAGAATGGCTAATATTAAAAATGAAAAAGTGACCATACCAAATGCTGGCGAGGATGTGGAACAATAGGAACTCTCATTCACAGCTGGTGGGAATGTAAAATGGTACAGCCACTGAGAAGTTGACTTAGCAGTTTCTTACAAAGCTAAAGACAGCTTTGCCACACAACCCTGCAATTGCACTCCTGGGTACGTACCTAAATGAGCTGAGAACTTTCGTCCTCACAAAAACCTGCACAGGAACATTGTCGGCAGCTTAATTCAGACAATTTCCCCAAACTGGAAGTAATCAATGTAAGTTTCAATGGTGACTAGAAAGATAAACTGTGGTAAACCCATGCAGTGGAGTATTATTCAGCAACAAAAAGCAATGAGCTATCAAGCCAGATGCACGCACACACACACAGAGACACGGGGGAAAGAAGAAACCAAACGTATGAAACGTAAATACACATAGTTAAATGAAAGAAGCTTGTCCGAAAAAGGTATACTGTCTGATTCCAACCATCTAACACCGTTGAAGATGCAAAACTACGGAGACAGTAAACAGTACATCACCAGGGGCTGAGGGCAGAGGAACAGAAACGATTAAGTAGAGAACATGGAATTGTTTTAGGGCAGTGAAACTATTCTGTATGGTATGATAATGGTAAATACTTGACACTGGTGTGTTTTTCTGACCCCACACAAACAAGGAACCCTATGGAAACTGCAGACTTCAGTTAATATGTCAACATTGGCTCATCAGTTGTCACAAACGTCTCCACACACATATAAGATGTTAATAACAGGAGAATGGCCGTGCAGGGTAAAGGGGACATAGTGAACTCCTGCACTTCCTGCACAATTTCTGTATAAACCTAAAATTGTTCTAAAATAAAGTCTACTCATTTTCTTTTTTTTAAAACATACCCACCCACACCCACACCCACACAGTTGGCCTTGTCAAATGCTTCAAATTCTTCAATAGCTTCCCATTTGTGTCAGGATGAAGGCCAAATCTTTCACATGGTCTACAAGGGACTAACTGGAAGGGTGAAATATAAAAACATCTGCATTTCCAGCTTCTAAATAGAAGAGCTTTGAAGATCACAAAATGCCAGGAACTGGCAAGGACAATGTAGGACTCGAAACCACTGAAGACAAAGGCTGAGGACACAAAGGCAGCTCTCCTCTGCTGAAGTCCTCTCAGCTCCCTGCCCATCTTCCCACAAAACAGATGGTGGGAGCAACAGAATTGGTGGGAGTGGTCTTAGAAAAAGACTGTCAATCTGCAGCCTATAGACATCTTTTACAAAGCGTCTCTTTGAGTATATGTTGGCCCAGAAGGCTGCCTCACTGTTATGGCACGGGTCTTCATTCACCAATGTCGTCTCCACAGTTTTACTAGCCTACCTTAATCTAATTTTCCCCATGGCTCAGTCTGGAAGCTATCTTATCTCCTTGGGAAACTTTTCCATATCTCTGATTTTACAGTTTAATTCTCAAAAGGAAATGTGTTTCCCTTGTTTCCAGATTACAACTGGGTGCTTCTCTACAGCTCCCAGATACTTAAAACAAGAATAAATTTAATTTTACCGATAGCTTAAAATCCATAGAAAGCGGTCTGTGTGTTCAGTTCCTTGTAAATAAAATGGATTTCAGACAAATAACAAAATCAGCTGTGACATACCTTACACACTAACCCATATTCATGAAAATTTAGTCCACAAAAGTCATTTGCTGAAAAACTTTGGGAATTGGTAAGCAAGCAAGAAAATAACTGATGCAACCCAATGAGAATACCGATATATTTGCTGAGATATGTAACTATTTTAATTAAGAAAATAGCAGTCATATTAGAGAACTACTGGAAAAGAAGCCTCCCTGATTCCTGACTACTTATGGCAGATTTACTCACAGTTTCTACAGGCTGGAAGGAACCAAGGTATCTTTCAATGGTTAATGGATGAATACACTGCTGCACCCACACAACCACTGCAGTGCTCCGTCTTCACTTTCGTAGCTTTATTTACCGTTGATTTAGTCAACAAATGGTACTCCATGTGCCAGAAGCTATGACAGACACAGCAAAAATATCAAAAGGCACATTCTCTGGCCACGAAACAAAAAACAATGTAACAAATAATCCAAACGTACAAATGTATTTACATAAAAAAAGAAAAATGCCAGAGAGAGCCCGAGGTAAATAAATATCAGTAGTGTTCATCCAAGCACTTGTAGAAGTGAGTTTTAGCTGCTCGACTTAAAAATTATCCTAATCTATAGAGTAGCTGGGGCGGGGGGCGGGGGACCATGCTCTTAGGCGAATTCCAGGCCAATTGGCACAACTAGCGTTTTGCTAAGAGAGCTCTCTGCACCCCACATTGGTGAGTGGCGTCTGGGGTCTTAAAAGCTGCCAAGCTGCCATCCGAGGACACAGCAAATGGTCCCAACTCAGCAGGAACGGATACTCACCGAGGGCCAAAATGGCATGCGGTAAAGACAACCTAGAAGACAGAGAGACCCACAAGAGTGGGTGCCTACATCGACCTGGGACCGGAAGAACCGGATGGTGCCCGGCCACCACCAGTGATAGCCATGACGGAGCTCACAGAGAGGAGCCTCACCGGCAACACAAGAATAAAAAGAGGTGCATCATGAGATCTCCACTAAAAGACCTCAATTGATGGTCCAGCAGTTTTGGGGTTCCTCTGAGAGCATGGCCCCCGGCCCTGATGCTGCCCGTTCCCATAAATTATAACAAAGGTCCACTCTTTGGACAGGAATGGAATGGACTTGGCAATGCAGAGTAACCATATGTTGGAAGCACTTTATGGTTCTATACATCTATAGGATATCATCTTGCTGACCTCTGGCTGGAGGAAGGGGAGTGGACAGAGAGGAGGGGAAAGGAGGCTGTTGGGAGGATGAGACATGTATGGAGCAGAGAGGAATAGTGTGCAGTCACCGGACAGGGAGAGCAGTGGAAGCTGCATATAGGGGGGCATGTAAATTTACATGTGAATGTACATTTTTACTCAGTTGTGTTAAATAAAAAAAAAAAAAAATTATCCTAATCTAAGCAAACAGATATTCCTTCCTGGTTTCTCATTTTAAAATACTTCCTTCTAATCTTTCTTTGGATTTTATACTGGATGATAAAATGTATTTATATTCTTGATTTTGCTTTTTTCACCTAACACTGTTATATTGCAAACATTTTTACACTGCTAACATTTTTGTTAAAATTGTAATTTTTACTGCCTGTCAAATGGATGCAACAATTTTTCAAAACCACTATTTTACTGCTGGTTAGTGTAGGTGCTTTATCCCTGTGCTGAGTAACACTGTGAAAACGATCTCTGGTTACATACATTTTTTAATTTAAATTATCATTTTAAGACTGAAGCTGAGAGACAGAATTGGGTCAAAAGTTAACTGAGCAGTATGGTTTTTTTTAATAAATATTGATAAATGATAAATTCAGAAAATATATTATGCTACTAGTGTATATTAGCATAAGTTTCATTACAGTCTTATCAGCATACTATATATCATAATTTTCCCTTATTAACTAAACCAAAGCATCCTGTTTTAACTTCTATATCTTTGATTGCTGTCTATTGACCCTATTCATGCATTCATTCGCAAAGAACTCTCTGTGTGCCACACAATATGGCACAAAGAAAAAATATACAAAAATACACTCTCCTAATCACAAAGAGCTTGTCATTTAGAGGTGAAGATAGAAAAGAAAAAAGGACACAAAAGCCAACAAAACAAACAAGAACAAACCAGTAATTGAGATGGCAGAGGTCCATGACACAAGAACAAGTTGAAGACGTTGCAGGAACACACAGCAATGGCACTAGGTTAGGTGGTCAGGAACGGCTTCCCGAGGAAATCACACCTAACGCTCATTCACATTCCTGCTGAGACTGGCCATGTCTCTGTGTGCTTGCCTATTCATGGTGTTTGCTTTTGTGTGTGTGAACTGCTTCCTCATGTACATCTGCTTACTTATGTATCTGTAACACTGTGTCAGTCTCAGTAATTTTGTTAATCTGTGTGAACTCTTTGTCCTAATAAAAATAGTGTCATTTTGTGCTCTAAATACTGTCTTTAAGTTTTTAACTTGAAAAAAATTACATAAGAGACACACACAAAGTAGGCCTGGTGGCCCAGCGGTTAGGTGGTTGGCTGCTACCTGAAAGGTCAGTAGTGTGAACCCACCAGCTGTTCCTCCAGGAGAAAGATGCAGCAGTCTGCCTCTGTAAAGATTACACAGCCTTGGAAACCCAATGGAGCAGTTCTACTCTGTCCTATAGGGTTGCCACAAGTAAGAATAGATTTGACAGACATAACATATACATACCTATACAGTATCTATCTATCTAATATATAATGCACACAGAAGTGAAAAAGAAATCAAAAGGTAAAAATGATTTTAATATAAACAGTAAGTTCTTTTCCAGCACCTGCCCTCTAGCCACCCAGTTCCTCTCCCTGGAGGTAATCTTTGAAACTAAATTCATATAAATCCTCTAGATATTGCCTTATGCACATGCAGACACATATGCATGCATACATGATATATCTTTATGTTATATGCATACAGAGTTTCCATTTCTGTGGATAGTGCCTTTAAATCCTTATCCATCTAAATGTGATTATAATTTATCATTGATTTATAGATACTCCTTATATATGCAGGAAATGAACATTTTGTCAAAAGACAGTTAAAAAAACTATAGCATTATCTTCATTAAGAAAGTTCTGATTTTTTATGTAGCAAACTTTATTTTTTTCTTTTATATTTTGAGTTTTTCCATCTGATTTAGAAAGGCCTTCACTACAACTTTAAAAGCCTTTGTTAGTTTGGTTATGGATTTTATTTGACATAATCAAGTTCCCCGTTTTATGTAGTCAAAATACATTGATCTTTGCCTTGACTATTTAAAAATATCTTGCCTAAGGTCAGGAAGTTATTGCGTTAATCCAAAAAACCAAACCAAACCCACTGTGCTCCAGCTGATTTCCAACTCATTACAACCCTATAGGGCAGAGTAGAACTGCTCTGCAGAGCTTCCAAGGAACACCTGCTGGATTTGAACTGTTGACTTTTTGGTTAGTAGCTGTAGTACTTGTTCACTATGCCACCATGGTTTCCATGGAGTTAATTACACAGATTTATATATGTACTTGCTCCCAAGAGTCTCTAAGTAGATGTGGTCATTCATCTCCCTGGCACATAAGATGGGATTTATAAAAACCTATTCATTCAATTACCTTTCTGAAAGGTTGACTACTACAATAACACTGATTCTTCAAAGGACTTGGGTTTCAATAACGAAATATATATGGCTGAATTAAAGTATAATCCTTACCAAACAACCTATATCCACATTGTTCACAGTTAATATCAATTTGTGACCTAATTCCTGAACTATTAAATATAGTACTTCCACTTGTATTCACTTCTAGTGACACTTTCGGCCATGTTCTATCAGCACCACAGGGATCTTTTTAAAAGTTTTAATTTTTAGATTTCACAAGTAGTAGTAATTATAACAGTGCAGTGAACCAGCTGAGCTAGGTATAATGCCACCTCTTGCTATTTCAGTATGGCTTAGACAATACAAAGTGACATTAAAAGCAGAGTCAAAACAACACTGCAAAGCTTTTTTAAAAAAAGGTCACAATTCAGAGTCCTACTTCACGATTCTCACTACTTTCCATTATTAGAAAATAGACATGACAAAAGACCAGATGCAGAAAATAAAGCTTTTAGCTTCTAAGAAATAACAAAGCTTTCCCTACCTTTAATTTATGGAGCCTACTGAAAAAAAGTTTCTGTAAGAACAGTTAAGTCAGTATAAAAACACTTGTTTACTAAAAGAAGGAAAAGAAGTGGGGATGGTAATTCTTTGTCAGTGGCAAACTGGATGCACTCTGCACAAATGACATTTCTAAGGCATGCTGTCCTCAAGTGCTCCATCAGGAGGAAGAAAAATAACAAGAAAGCATTTTCAAATTAAAAGCAAGAGTTACAATAGCTACAATAACTAAGGTATAAACAAAATTTTCTATGAATTACAATGAGGATAAGAAGGAAATTAGAGATGAATGCTGGATAAGAAAAGGCTGTATTCGGGGCAGGGGTAAGGAAGAAAAGTGTACCAAGAAGCCTGCATCAGAGACAGCAAATTTACAGACCCAGCATATTTAACGAAGAATCTTGGTGGATTTAGTAAATTTGAGACAAGTTGAGTATGCATGACCAATAAGGACACATTCAGATTTATTTGGTAAATTTACACTGACTAAAACAAACAAAAAACTGTTACAATCAAGCCAATTCTAACTCATTGTAACATTCCAGGTTTCCAGGGGATGTTTGGTGGATTTGAACTGCCAGTCTTTGAGTTAGCAACCAAGCTCTTAACCACTGTGCCACCAAAACTCCTCCATCCACTGACTAAAGACTAAGTCCAATTGTAGAAAACAGTTAAAACTTTTATACTTGAAGACCACAATTACAGTGATAGTGAAATCGCTCATAAACATTTGCAGGGGCCCTACTACATTTTGTAGTGGAAACCTTGGTGGCATAAAAAGTTTGACAATTCAAATCCGCCAGGTGCTCCTTGGAAAGTCAATGGAGCAGTTCTACTCCGCCCCATAAGGTCACTATGAGTTGGAAATGACTTGATGGCACTGGGTTTGGTTTTTGGCTTTTTTATGGTGTAGTGGTTAAGCGCTATGTCTGTTCACCAAAAGGTTGGCAGTTTGAATCTACCAGGAGCTCCTCGGAAACTCTATGGAGCAGTTCTACTCTGTCCTATAGGGCTGCTATGAGTCAGAATCAACTTGATAGCTGTGGGTTTGGTTTTGGGTTTTACTACATTTTAAGAGCCACTCAGGCAAACGGGATAAAGGAACAGTAAGGCACAGTGAGAGATCAACTTCTAGTGAAAAAGATAACAGACATGTAAAAGTTTCTCCAGAAGAGAAGGAGACAAGTATTCCTGCAAGTGAGGACAGCGAGCCCAGACGTACAGAGGAGTGAATAAACACAGCATGAGCAACAAGCAAAAAGCAATCTGGTGTGGCTGGAGAAGACAGTGTGAGTTACTGTTGTAGGAACTAGGCAACTCAAGGTTCAGGGGTCCTTAGACCAAGTCTAAACTGAATCCAAGAAAATGTCTATATTCTCAAACAAAACCTATTAAAATCATACAGGCATGTAATATGGACTTACTCAATGCTTTAATAAATAAAAAAATTAAAACAGTTCACATCAGTCTAACCCAATATTAAGTCAGTGTTCTTGCTCCTATCTGCACCTACCCCCATTGAGCATAGTCCTGATGAAAAAACGGAAATAGCCCATTTCCAAACCTAAAGAAGAGTAAGGAAGCACGGCCAGAACAGCGTAAGTCTGTAACTATGTCTTAAAGACAAAAACAGTAAGAGGGGAAGCAACTGTTAGTTATGGACAGGAAAGAATGGTAAGAGTTCTTCTTGCAAACTGGGAATATAACCCAGGAAGGGAATCAACACAACAGGCAGTTCTGTGATAAGAACTGAAGGCCATATTTCAAATCAGTAAGCAAAGAATAGTGTTAGGAAAACTGATTATTCACACACAAAAAATTATGGATTTTTACTTCATATTGTACACAAATAAATATATTCCAGAGTCATAAATATAAAAAGAAATATGAAAATATTTCTATGGAAGGATATCTGAAACAAGAATTAAAAAGCACAAAGCACAAAGAAATGGACTGATAAATCCATGTACATAAAACCTATGTACAGCAAAAGTCCTAAAACCAAAACAATTGCTGTCAAGTTGATTTTGACTCATAGTGACCTCACACCATAAACTACTTGAAAAGTCATCCATAGGCTGGGGAAAACAGCACTCAACCACATAAATGATGAAATACTAGTCTTCGAAATATGCTGTTGGTGTCGTCATTGTTGTCCTCAGGGAGTGCTGAGTGGTTCTGACTCACAGCAACTCTATGCACCACAGAATGCAATACTGTGCCATCCTCACAGTAAACTGCTCTGTTTCAGCCTATTGTCACAACCACTGTGTCAGTCTGTCTCCTTGAGAGTCTTCCTTTATCTCAGTGAACCTCTACTTTACCAAGCATGATGTCCTTTCCAGAGGCCGGTCCCTCCAGATAACATGTTCAAAGCACCAGATGCAAAGTCTCGCCATCTTCACTTCTAAGGAGCATTCCAGCTGCTCGTCTACTGAGACAGGTTGTTCTTTTGGCAGTCCACGGTCTATTCAGTCTTCTTCACCAACACAATTCAAAGGCATCGATTCTTCTTTGGTCTTTCTTATTCACTCTCCAGTTTTTGTATGCATACAAGGCGAATGACAATACCCTGGCTTGGGTCCTGTACACCTTACTACTCAGACATCTTTGCTTTTGAACACCTGAAAGAGGTCTTTTGGCACAGATTTGCCCAATGCAATCCATTGTTTGGTTTCCTGACTGCTGTTTCTATGGGCATTGATTGTGTATCCAAGTAAAATGAAACCCTTGACAATTTGAATCTTTTCTCCATTTATCATGATGTTGCTCACCAGTCTAGTTGTGAAGATTTTGTTTTTTCTTTGTGCTGAGGTGTAATCTATATTAAAAGCTGTAGTCTTTGATCTTTATCAGTAAGTGCTTCCAGTCCTTTTTGCTTTCAGAAAGCAAGGTTGTGTCATCTGTGCATCACAGGTTGTTAATGAGTCTTCCTCCAGTCCTGATGCCACATTCTTCTTTACACAGTCCAGCTTCTGGGACTATTTGCTCAGCATAGACTGAATAAGTATGATGAAAGGATGCAATCGTGATGCATGCCTTTCCTGACTTTAAACCATGCAGTATCTAAAATATATAAGCATCTAAAACTGATAGTTAAAAGACAAACTAACAGGGAAGTCGGTACAGGATAAAGACAAGCAATTCACAGGTGAGGAAACCTGAACTGCCAATAGGAAAAAACACTGAAGTTCATTATAATCAGGAAAACAAACTGTAAAACATGAGACAGCATTTTACCTCTACCATACTGACAACACTGAAAAAGGAAAAGAGCAAAATACAGGACATTTCAAGTACATACCAGTGCTGCCAATTCAGTTCGTGAACCCATCCTAGAAAAAGTGTTGCATACCGCATTGCTGGATATCACTATGGTCACCTTCTAAGTACTTCCCTTGGGAAGATATGCACTGATGCCAGCACCTAGTCCACCCTTCAAAGCAATTTCAGAATTCTTTTTCCGGAATAGCCATTAGAGCTGTCGTTGTATTACCCTTGATGTCACAATTGTCATCAGAATGTCTTCCTTTCTACATTTCCTCTACCTTCAGGTAAAGCAAAAAGTCACTGGGGCCAGATCAGGTGGCTAGGGAGGGTGTTCCAGTACAGTTATTTGTTTACTAGCTAAAAACTCCCTCACAGACAACTATACAATTAAGTATGCAAGCTTGCCACCATGTCACTGTGTACAATGGCCATTCCAGAATGAGTTCCAAAATTGCTGTGGAGAGTGGACTAGGTGCTGGTGTCAATGCATAGCTTCCTAAAGGCAGTACTTCGAAGGTAACCGTAGTGATATTCAGCAGTGGGGAATGTAGCCTTTAGAACAACTAAGTTCGTGGACTTAATTGTCATACCTCGTATTCACATTGCTGAGTAGTATATTCTGTTGCACGGATGGACCACAGTTTTGTTTATGCATTTAACAGTTGTAGAACTTTAGGTTGTTTCCAGTTTGGGGTGACAACAAATAAAGTTAACTACAAAACATTAGTGAACTAGCTCTTGTGTGAACATGTGCTTCATTTTTCTTCAGCAAATATCTAAGAGTGAGATTGCTGGGTCATACGGTAAATAAATATTAAACTTTGTAAGAAACTACCAAACTCTTCGCCAAAATGAGTCATTCTGCATCCCCAGCTGCAAAGTTTGAGAGCTCCATTTATTCTGCATCACGATGAAAAGTTGATACTGTCAGTTATTATTTTTTTAAATCTCGGCCATTCTAATCTTCTATGAGAATGGAAAAAAAAATTCTTATATCAAGTTTTGTGGAAATTGTGAAATAACAGAATCTCCTTCACTGCTGAGAATTTATTACAACCATTTTGAGAGAAATTTTGTAATCTACCCAAGTTGAAGTTTAATAGAAACAAGTCTCTGTATTTTAACATACCAATTTCATACAATCAACTAACCAACTGTCTTGGAGTTGACGCCAACTCATGACAACACCACGTGTGTCAGAGTAGAATTATGCTTCATAGGGTTTTTAATGGCTGATTTTTCAGAAACAGGTTGCCAGGCTTTTCACCTTAGGCACCTCTGGGTGGACTTGAACTTCTGACCTTTCCATCAGTAGCTGAACACCTTAACTGTTTGCACCAACCAAGGAATCTACCAATTGCATACTTAGGTGTGTATCCCAAACAAAGTTTTGTGTTTGCTAAGAGACATATCTAAGAATGTTTATGGTACAGGAAAAGAGCAAACATTGGAAACAACCTAAAAGGCCATCAATAGAATAATAAATATGTTGTTATACATTCAACAATATTATATAGACATTAAAATGGACAAATGATATTAACATTAACAAATCCTGAAAAATATATTGAAGACGCCACAAGAGGATAAGCACAGGAAGCTACCATTAATCTAAATTTAAAACTCGACTACATATTTTCATGGGTACACATGTATACACATGAATATTAAAATATCCATGAAATGATGCACAGCTACTTAGGACAGCAGATAATTCTGGGGAGAAGAGGAAAGAAGTGAACTTGAGGAAGGAAGGAAATGAGAGGGAGAAAGTCAACAGTTTATCAGCGATTTATCAAGTCAAGCAAATGGAAAATATTCAGTGTTGGTTAAAGCTGGGTGGCAGACACTCTTTCTGTGTTGTATGGTCACCAAATGATCCTTTGCTGAAATCCTGTCCTCTTTAGTTCTTAACCAGCTAATGATTTCACCACACCACTGCTGATGTCACATATGATGTCATGAGGGTGGCATCTACTGACAATTTGGCCCACAGGATCCCTAGGATCTCTTCAGCAACTCCTGAGATGGTGGACCACCCAAAACAGCAGCATGTGGGCCTCTTCCAAGCCAAGAAATAAAAGACATTATTTTGTTTGCTACATTTTTGTTTGAAATATTTTCATAATGAAACCTTTTAATACTCTTTAAATTTTCCTTTATAATTTCTAATAAATGGCCAAAGTATTAAACTTCAGTAAGATACAGGTCTTGAAGAGATTGCTCTTTATGCAAATTATAGTATGCAATTTTTTTTTTTTTGGTGGGTGGAGGAACAGTAGTTAAAGAACAGGCTAGAATTTTACTGAATCAACACAGAATAGTTAATGTTTTTTATGACTTTACAAATTTTTGTTACTAAAACTTGATTAATTGTAACAGAAAACTAATTAATATGACAAGATAATACTGCTCTGGAAATGTAACCCTCTGCTTTACGGAGACTTCAGTTGCATTGTTCTTTCCAGTTATGGCTCAGCATTAGAATTTCTGCCATCCAGATGGGAGACCTGGGCCCAGTTCCAGTCAGTGTACTACTAGTGCAGTCAGCACTCACGTGTCAGTGGTGGACCGCACGCTGCTATGATGATGGACAGGTTTCAGTGGGTCTTCCAGCTAAGATGGACTAAGAAGAAAGACCTGGCAATCAACTTTCAAAAAATCAGCCAATGAAAACTTCATGGATCACAACGGTCGGAACCCATTGCGAACTGGGTTCCCATGAGATGGCAGCTAATAATTCTTTCTAAAATATTTATTATTTAATAATAACACTGTGAATACAATGTGTCCAAGTAATAAGTCGGATCCGACTCGATGCACTTGGCTTGGCAAGTAATATTTTATATAAAATAAAAGTACTGGCTCTGTTTTACAAGGACCATCATTCTTAAGGTTGTACTTTTCACAAAAGAACTCTCTTAAATCCTGGAAGGATATGATCTTAAGGGAGCCCTGGTGGTGCACCGGCTAAGCGTTCACTTGGTAACCACAGGGCCAGCAGTTTGAATCTACCAGCTGCACCTAGGAAACTCTATGGGGGCAGTTCTACTCAACAGCACAGCGTGTTTTTGTTTTGTTTTGTTTTTGTATGATCTTAGTAAGAGTCATTTCACTAGAAAATAAACTCAAGACCTCCATGTACTGAGGTATTTGCTGCTCCTAGCACTGTGCTGCATCTTTGCCCTGCTCTCCTGTTACCTGACGGAACATCTGTTTGCAAAATGACACATGAGAGTCATCAGATGAGAAGCCACCCAATTCTGTCCTTCCTCAGTTACAAAACTGGCAAAGCCCTTCAGAATAAACAGCAACTGCCAATTAGGACCATCTTACAAATTTTTACTTTTACTGCCACTTCTCCAAAAGAAGAAAAATGACAAGGAATTCTTGCGTAAAAATTGCCTTAAATGCTACTGTCATTTCCACGCTACATGTCATAGACTTGTTTCTATTAAATTTCAATGAACCTTTACTCAAACTGACTGAATATTATACCCTCGTGGATGTGCTGCAATAGAATTAGCAGAGAGAGTAGCTTTTCACTTTTTTCTTCAAATATCATACCTCATTTGCATGAACACTGTCATCTAGGTACTGAAAATGGTTTAACAGACATGCCTTAAATTCTCAAATATGTATTGTCCATTGCCAAAGGCAACCATGATTCTGACTTCTATCACCACAGATGCATTTTGCCTTGAATTTTTATATACAGACTTAAGGAAAAAAAAATCTGGCTTATTTTGGGGGATAAGTTTATTTTTATGTATGTATTTTGTGGAAGCAAGAGTGGGTTGTTGTCATTAGGTGCTACTGAGCTGGTTCCAATTCCTAGCAACTGTACGTACAAGAGAATGAAGCACTGCCTGGCCCTGGGCAGTCTTCATAATCATTGCTACGGTTGAGCCCAGTGTTGATTATTAATGAAAGTTCATAGCTGTCTCTTCCCATTTTGAGTTATGATATTTATCATTAAATGAAGGTCTCAAAAGCTTGACTCTATCCACATCCTCGAGGCTGAATGTATTGTGAAAAGACAGCTCTTCCTCAGCCACATTCTGAGTGCCTTCCAACCTGAGGGACTTGTCTTCCACCACTACATCAGACAATATCCTGCTGCTATTCATAACGTTTTCACTGGCTAGTTTTTTAGAAGTAGATCCCCAGGTCTTTTTTTCTAGTTTATCTTAGTCTAGACGCTCTGCTGTAACGTGTCCGCCATGGGTGACTCTGCTGGCATTTGAAATACCCATGGCATGGCTTCTAGCATCACAGCAACATACAAGCTGTCACAGTAATACAAACTGCCAGACCAGTGGTGGAGGGGTGGGAGGGGTGATGACAAGTGGTATAAGGGAAAATATGAGGGTAACGGTTTTTTGGGTTTTTTTTACTTTCAATCACATATTAAATGCCTACTGTAACGTGTCAGAGTCTTTGTTAGGCACAGAGAATACCAGGTGAAAAGAGCACAGACCCTACCCACGAAGGACTCACGGTCCAGAGGGGAGGCAGTAAATGCAAGAATGCAGGAAGGAGCGGCTCACTCTGCCTAGGGAGCTCGGGGAAGGCTCCAATAAAAACGTTCCAAAATCCTGAGTTGAAAAGAAAACACTGAGTTAGAAAATTTGCTAAACGGTGATTATCCACAGCTGAGTGACAGATACATAGAAGTTCATTATGTTATTCCCTCTGCTTTTGTGTTGACAATATACCTATGAAAAAGGGTTGTTTTTTGTTTGTTTGTTTTAGTTTCAGTTTAAATACATACTAGCCAATGACACAACAGCATGCCAGGCAGAGAAACATGAAAAGTAACAGTGAAAGGAAAAACAGAGTTTTCACAGAACCACAAGGCATCTGGGGAAGTGGTCAGAGTTAATTCTGAAAAACCAGGCAGTGGCTAGGTCACTATGATTCTTGCATTCCACACTAAGAAATCTGGGTTTTATCATATAAACAGTGGCAAGTCATCGAAGAAGCTGTAAGTAAGTGAATGATCTGTTAAGAGTTGAATTTTCCAGATACTGGTACAGATACTCAATAAGAGATTATACAAAAGTTTAAAAGGTTACTGAAATAACAAAGACAAGAGAAACTGGCAGCATAACTGGAGGTAGTGATAATAAAGAAGGGAACTTGAGTATGAAAATTAATTCTTTTCTATGATTTATTAAAAATTACTGTTGTTCTTGGTCAACCAAACTAAAAGATAGCAACGGTCACAATGACTTCTGGTGAACAAATACTTATTTTTACTATTTAAAACTTTTCCATCTGGCCTTGCAGCAATTAAAAATATTACTCCATAGTATTTTCCCTCCTCATTAATTTCAGTTCAGTTAAATAAAAGAATTGGAGTAATCAAAAGTGTTAACCCCGGTGAAGACATTTCTCGAGTCCCCACTGCTCTTGCAGCTGTCGTCTCCGGAGTTTAGGTGCTTAGCAGCCTGGTTAGAATGGCAGTCACAAGGGGGACAGTTCTACTGAGCCTTGTTCTGCAAACAAGTCAACCAGCAAAGCACAGTCAGAAAGATGCAAGTCCGAGATAAAGCCAAAAGCCAAAGTCTGAAATTCACAGCCCTTTTTTTTTTATTTTGATGTCTCTTAGAGTCTACAAAATGTCCATCTCCAAAATAACTGGCACAAAATCAAACTCTTTTTTTCTTTTGTCCAAAACTAATCTTTTGATTGCCTCAAAACCTCATTTTCATGTTCTACAAACATACACAACAAGGAGGCATGTCTATTTCTAATCTGAAATTGTCTAAATCCATTAAAATAATCATACAATGTGATCTGCTCTTTACTTCATTCTTATTTCCTGCCTTTGGCCACATTCATTAAAATAAAATATACGGAAAAAAACCCCGTGATACGAAAATTTCTATTTCCTCAGTTACAAATGTTGAACAAAGCGGAAACACACTTATCCTCCCTTGAATATCTGGAGTTCGAATACTGCTATTTCCACTTCCTGTTCCCATTGCTGGTAACAGCTGGAGGCAGGAAACCGCATCAGAATTTGCCACCTCACAAGGCTCAGGCAGGTCGACCTACTTAGCAGCTTCGACTACTATTTTTTGCCTGATTGTTGTGGCAAGAAGGAAAAAAATCTTCCTCTCCAAAGAAGAAAAATACTTAAATCACAAATTTAGCATTCAGGGGGTCTTCCAAATACCTGGAGCAAATGGGAGGGAGGAAGAAGTGATCCTGGGCAGAGTATAATGTATTGATTTGGAGACTTGATGGCAAAAAGTCACATCAAGGGCTTCTGCACAGGGTACTGTCATACTGTATTAAAAAGATTCACCCAGCAAATTGGAAAATAATTCGAGAGTGATAACATTCACAGCACCTTATGGTTTTGTGTGCTTCACACATCCTTAATCAAGCACACCGCAAATAATGTCTCCAAACTAAACAGTGGTTTAAGGTGCAGGAAAAAAATTACATTATTATTGCTTTCTATAAGTGAGATTTAACTTGGCAACATGTTTTATTACATGAAAAGGCAGTTTTCAAGACTAACAGTCAAAGAAATACATTTACTACTGCTAATTTCCTAAGCATTCAGCAAGTAGTTACTGTACCTAACAGAATGGTTTCCTACTGCCTTTCATACCCATATAACTGTTTTCTCTACCTCCATTCTTGGTCCTACCTGTGGAAACAAGCAGGCAGTCTAAAAGAAGTAACTCGAATCCATAAGCCACTCCACAGGGGAAAATACCCATTTGGTACACACCAGAACAATAATTTCTGCAGGCAGGAATCATCAATGGATGCTAAAATTAGGGAGTAAGAGAGTATAATGAAAAATAGGATATTTGTATAGCCTTAAACCATCTCCCCACAAAGTACTTACTAGTTAAGGGAAAAATTATAACTACAAAGGAGAAACCTGACACCACCTTAGCCAAATGGTCAAGGTTAACATCACCAAGAGTAATACGTAACAACTCTGTATCTCCTGAGATGATGCACTGAGAAACATCAAACATTGCTTCCATCTTTGAGAGACGTTCTACAAAACAAAAGCCAGCACTCTTTAAAAGTGTCAAGGTCATGAAAGACAGAGACCAAAGAACTGTTCCAGATTGAAAGAGGCCAAGATAATGCAAAGTGGGATCATAGATTAGATCTTAGAAAATGAACAGTGTGATGACTGGCAAAATTTGAGCGAGGTCTATAGATCAACAGTACTGTGACTATGTCAATTTCCTGGTTTTGATCACTGTACTACATTACTGTGTGCTGGAGAACTGATTCTGACTCATAGCTACCCTACATGACAGAGTAGAACCGCCCCATATGGTTTCCTAGGCTGTCATCTTTATGGGAAACAACCCTGGTAGCACCATGGTTAAGAACGTGACTGCTAACCAAAAGGCTGGCAGGCAGTTCAAACCCACTCAGCAGCTCCAAGGACACAAGACCTGGTGATCTGGCCCAGCAGAGAGTTCAGCTTAGGAAACCCTATGGAGCAATTTTATTCTGTCACAGGGGTCACTGCTATGGGTCAGAACTGACTCAAAGGCACCTGACAACAACAAAAATCTTTATGGGAGATTGTCAGGTCTGTCTTTTCCCATGTGCAGCTGCTAGACGGGTTTGAAATGCCAACCTTTCAGGTAGCTCCTGAGCTCATAACTATACCGTGACGTGTAAAGGTTAATATTTGGGGTAGTTGGGTGAAGACCATACAGAAATTCTTTGTACTATTTTTGCAACATTTATAAGTCTTAAATTATTCCAACACAAAGTTAAAAAAAAGGTGATGGTGTTGGTGTACGTGATAAAAACCACACCATGTGGAACTTGTATTTTCTCTGTTTAAGAGTATACATTTTGTTTACTCAACAAGGTCCATTGAAGGATTACACATTCCCAAGCATTAAATAAAATTTGCTCATTTTCCCGTCATTAACGATTAAAAGAAAAAAAAAACCCAAACTCATTGTCATCGATTCACATTTGACCTATAGCGACCCTACAGGACAGAGTAGAACTGCACACAGGGTTACCAAGTAGTGCCTGGTGGATGTGAAACGCCAACTTTTTGGTTAGCAGCCATAGTTCTCAACCACTACGCCACTAGGGTTTCCCATTAATGACTAGTGACTTAAAATATTACCCTTCTTTAGAATAAAAGATTTATTATTTTAAAATAATCTAATTAAAATTAATCCCAATGAAATTAGCACAAACTTGAATATTGGGGGGAAAAAAATTCCTATGCCAAAGATGCACTGTCATAAAGGCCCTAAATTCTATCAGGAACACCCATAGTGCAACAGTTAAGCACTTGGCTACTAGCCAAAAAGGTCAACAGTTGGAACCACCTGCTGCTCTGTGGGAGAAAAGACCTGGTGATCTGCTCCAGTCAATACTACAGCCTAATGAATCAAAACACAGAAAACAGCAAATGATGGAAAGGCTGCAGGGAAACTGGAACTCTCATGTATTGCTGGTGGGAATGTAAAATGGCACAACCATTTTGGAAGATGATATGCACTTCTTTAAAAAGTTAAAACTAGAAACACCAAGTGATAATAGCAATCTCACTTCTAGAATACATACTAGAGAAATAAGAGCCTTCACATGAATGAATGTACACACACCCATGTTCACTGTAGCATTAGTCATGACAGCAAAAAGATGGAAACAACCTAAGTGCCCATCAAGACATGAATGGATAAACAAACTATGGCACACACACACAACAGAATGCTACACAACAGTAAGGAACAATGATGAATCTGGAAGAATCTAGAAAGCATGCTGAGCGAAATGAGTCAATCACAAAAGGATGAATACTGTGGGAGAGCACTATTACAAAAACTCAAGAAAAGGTTTACATACAGAAACAACTTTTGATGATTATGAGGGAGAGGAGGAGTAAGAAGAGAAAAACACTAACAGGTAAGTGGTGACTTTGGTAAAGGGGAAGACAGTATATAACACTAGGGAAGTCAGCACAACTTGACCAAGACAAGACTGTAGAAGCTTCAAAGACACATTCAAACTTCCTAAGTAACCAAACTGCTGGACTGAGAGCTCTGGTGACCATGGTCTCAGGGAACATCTAGCTCAACTGGCACAACATAACATAGTTTACAGAGAAAATCTTCTACTACACTGTTAGAGCAGCACTCCCGGTGCTGCTTGCTTGATGATAGCGAGGTTCTTGTGTGAGGACACTCCCTGGACAATGACTGATGCAATACCGGACTTTCCTCCAGAGCCGTCAAGGGGAAAGTCTTTCCCTGGAGCGGACACCCTGAATATGGACTTGCAACCTACCGGACTGTGTAAGAATAAATCTTTCTTTGTTAAAGCCATCCACTCTGTGGTATTTCTGTTAGAGCAGCCCTAGCTGACTAAAACATACACCCTACCTTGGTGAGCAGCTTCTGGGGTCTTAAAACCTTGTGAGTGGCCACCTAAGGTACTCCACTGGTCTCACCTGTCTGGAGCCAAGGAAGAATGAAGAAAACTAAAGGCACATGGGAAAGATTAGTCCAGAGGACTAGTGGACCACAATCATCACAGACTCCACCAGACTGAGCCTAACACAATTAGATGGTGCCTGGCCACCACAACTGACTACTCTGACAGGGATCAAAATAGAAGGCCTTGGACAG
Organism: Heterohyrax brucei; assembly: GCA_028571685.1. NCBI lineage: Eukaryota > Metazoa > Chordata > Mammalia > Hyracoidea > Procaviidae > Heterohyrax > Heterohyrax brucei. The sequence goes on from CM053148.1 coordinate 56,139,535, forward strand.
AGCTAGTGAAAAACACAGAACAAAATCCTAATTCACAAAAAGATGAGACTTACTGATCTGACCGAGACTGAAGAAACCCTGAAAGTATGACCTATGGACACTCTTTTAACTCAGCACTGAAGTCACTCCTGAGGTACACCCTTCAGCCAAAGATTAGACAGACTGATAAAACAAAAGAAGACCAAATGGGCACACTATCCCTGGGGCAAGAATGAGAAAGCAGAAGGGGACAGAAAAGCTGGTAATGGTGAACCCAAGGTCAAAAAGGGAAGACTGCCACGGGGTTGGCAACCACGTCACAAAATATTATGTATGTTGTTCAACAAGAAACTAATCTGTTCTACAAACTTTCATCTAAAGCACACACACACATATAAAGAGATAGCAGCTTAGGAGACCCTACAGGACATTTCTACTCTGTTTAACAGGGTTAACTGGACTTGAAGGCAAATGAACAACAATTCTACAGCTCTTACTAAGAGAAGGAATCAACAGAGAAATCTGGCAATTTGCTATGACTAAGTGTCTCATTCCATGTCATTTGATAAAACAGTAATTTATTACTGTCAATAAAAAAAGAGAAACAGAAGTAAGAATTTTTTTTAAAGATGTGCACTGCAAAATATTTGTAAGACTGGTATTTACAAGGTTTTGTTTTGGGGTTACGATGCTGATGATAAAAAACATCAGAGATAACTGACAACCTACATAGTGATACAAACTTTCAATACTCTCAATAGGAACTAATCAGAATTTAACCCAAAGAGGCACTTTTAGTTCTAAACTATAAATCTAGTAAACTAAATGGGAGCTCTGACAATACACAGTCTGTAAAATCTGGCAAGTATGTTTCACTCCAAGACACCAATAAATTAAAAAAGAGGAATAAGATGAAGACTTGGATTATAATTGTCACAATTATTCCCTTTGCTGTAGCTAATTCTCTTTCAAAAACATTATTCCAAAGGTATAACTCATGTTAGAGAACAGATGAGAATAACAGATGAGATGGTCAATATTACTGACTTCACATGTTTTTTTATACCAAGCATAAAATAGAAACTCTTTAAAAAATTATTGTCAAAAAGCAGTCCCCAAATAAGGATAACAAATACATATAAAGGCTACAATGCAAACATAACAGAACAAAAGCATAATTACAGTTTTAAAAGCAAAGCTGGCCAGATAAGCCCTTAAATTCCCTCTCAGAGCCATTATGATTATCAGTGAAGCAAGATACTTTCCACAAAACACTTAGTCTAAAACGTAGCACAGGTTTAGGTCAAAGATCACCACTTTAGCTACCCTATTATAGCACTTCATTTGTCTGATCCACTTTAGTAAGTGAATTACTTACGTTATCTACAGAAACGCTCTTGATTTCTATTTGGATATTCTTGCCCACTGCTAGCAGACTGCCTAATTGCCAAAACATAGCTTCTTCGGAGATACCACTAATCACGAAACTGCACAGAGTATGGCAAAATTCTGTTTGTTACCCTGCAGTGAGAAAGAGTACATTCTGGGAGAATATCTACGGAGTTTCAGTTAAACAAACAAACAAACAGAATTAGAAAAATAATCTAAAAAGTTTTAGATTTCCAGGAAAAATGATATCTTGAACACAGGCATGTAACTCATACCCTGACCTCATTCCAATTAAAATGCTAAAGCAAATCTAAATCAGGCGATAACTACATCAATACCAGAAACTAGCGATGAGTGCCATTCCTATGATAAAGTGTTGAAGAATTTCTGCAAGATATAGTTAGATCTGATGGAAGAAAGATGCTGACAGCCAGCTAGTGACTTGCCTTCCTGAGAAAGAAGTCCTGCGACTCAGAAAGAAAGCAGAAGAGATACCGGTAGAAATACCACAAACATCTTTCAGTTTACAGGGGCAAGAGCTTAGAGATAGGGGTTGTGAAACAAAATAAATTCTCCATTTGGAATCTGTGTCACTACCACCACTCAGAAGCATCACACACAATGGCTCCAGGATGGGCATCACAGTGTATCAAGCAGGAGTCTGGGACAGTAAGGGAACTTCTCCTGGAAACAGTGTGAAGGCACACCAGGAAGGTGGGTGAACAGCCACAGTTACAACTGGCACTGCAGGCAGGACAATACTGGTTCTTGACAGAGAAACCAGACAGAAATGTCACGCCCCGCTAGGACAGGCCCCTACCCCACTCTTCTCAGGGGCCAGGAAACAAAAATGTAAATGTAAATGTGTATTAGCCAGGTCTCTAATATCATATTTAAAAGGAAAAAGCCATTAGAAATCAAGGACAGTGAGTTTACTACAGATGACTCCACCTACAGCTTTGTACAGAGGCGACTTCTCCATGCATAGGGATGAGTAAAATCAAAAAAAGGAAGAGTATAAGGAGGAAGGAAAAGAGGAGAAAAAAGAAAAGAATGTAACACAGGGTCCATGAAAACATTCTGCCACAAAAATGACAGGGAAATATAATACTCAAGATACAGAGAAAAGGCATAGTTTTTAAAACACACAAAACTAGAAATAGTACATTTTGATTAAAATACTAATGTATGAAATTTAGAAAAGCAGAGATTGATGGAAAGCAATAGAGAATCCTGAAGTACACTCACACATATAAGGTCAATTGACACTCAACAAAGATGCCAAAGTAATTCAACATGGAAAGGACAGTTTTTTCTACAAATTCAACTAGATCTCAGTATCACAAAAAAGAGAGAGAGAGAGAGAGAGATTGAGAGAGAGCCTCCATCCCTTCCTGACATCACACACAAAAATTAACGTACAATGCAGTCCCAAGCCATCTGGAACAGATGATGACTGAGAACAACAAAGACATGAGGAGAAAAGAGCCCAGGAGACAGACTGACTCATATGAATGGGAGACTGTTTCAACATGAGACCAGAAGAATCAGATACTGACCAGCCACCACCAAAGACAGCCATGAGGGGGGACACAATGTAGAGTCCCTGAGGCAACACTAGAAAAAGAGATGTGCAGCTCAAGAACTCTATTAAAACCAGAATTGATGGTCCGACAGCCTAAACAGTCCCCTGGAAACATGGCCCCCAGGCTTGCTGCTGGCCCTGAGAGGACACCAGTACTGAGGTCTACTCTTCAGACAAGAATGGACTGGACTAGAGGACACGGTGTGACCATATGATGTATGTACTTTATGCTTTATACATTTATAGGAAGTTGTCCTGCTGGTTTCTTTCTAGATGTGAGAAAGGAGGGTGGAGAGTAGGGGACAGGTGCTCATTAGGAAGATACTAGAAGTACAGAGCGAAAAAGGAGGAATGTGCTGTCACCAGGTGGGGAGAGCAGATGGAGCTGCAGTTAGGCAGGCATGCAAAATTGATTTGGATTGTATACTTTCACTTAATCACAACAAAAAATAAGTAAAAAAAATTAAAGTACCATGACCTAAACATAAAAGCTAAAACTATAAAATGTCATAAGAAAACATACAGGAAAATCTCTGCAAATTTAGAGTAGGCAAAGATTTCTTAAATAGCACAGAACAAGCACAAACTGTAAAATAAAGAAATGATAAATCATACTTAATCAAAATTAAAAATGTTAAGTCTTAAAAAAATACTCTTGAAAAAATGAAAAGGTAAGCCACAGACTGTCAGAAGATATTACCAATACATGTATCAAATAAAGGACTTATATCCAAAATATATATAAAGAGCTGTTACATAATAACAAGTAGCCAAATTAAAAATGGACAAATAATTTGAATAGACACTTTATACAGGAAAATGCATTATTACAAAAGAAAGTATACCACTAGCCAATAAGCATATGAAGATGTATTTCACTAGGCACTCAGGAAATGCATATTAAACTACTATGACGCACCACTCCACAGACACTAAAGGGCTGACATTTTCAAGACTGACAATACCAAGTGTTAGTGAGGAGGCAGAGCAACTTGAAATGTCAAACAGAGCTGAGGGGAATACAAAATGGCACAATCACTTTGAAAAACACTATAGCAGTTTTTTTTTATCATGTTAAATATTCATTTGTCATCCAAACCAGAAATTCCAATCCTGTGTTTATCCAAAAGAAATTAAAATACATGTTCACATAAAAACTTGTATAAAAATGTTCATGCAGCTTTGTTCACAATCGATTCAAACTGGAAAAAAAACCAAATACACACCAACAGGTGAATGGATAAACCAATTGTGGTATATCCATAAAGCAAAATGCTGTCAGCAATTTAAAAAACAAACTGCCGATATATACCGTGACACAGAGAGGCTCAAAAACATTATTATTCTGAGCAAAAACAGACACAAAAGAATATATTCTACATAATTCCATTTATACCACTTGCTAACAAAGGTTTAACTGCAATGACAGGGAAGTGGCAGGATGGAGGTAGGTGGTCAGAAGAAAACTTTCTAGGTTGGAAGAAATATTTCTGTCATGATTGTAAGAGTGGTTTTATAGAGTTCTATACATTTATCAAAACCCAATTAACTCAATGAGCGCATTTTATTAGATATATAATAAAACTGATTTTAAGACACACAAAAAAAATTTCATCATCATTTCAAAGCCTTAATATTGCTGGTGGTTAAGAGGTACTATGGCTGTTAACCAAAAGGTTGGCAGTTTGAATTCACCAACTGCTTCTTGGAAACCCCAAGGGGCACTTGTCCTCTGTCCTATAGGGTCACTATGAGTTGGAATCAAATCACCAGCAACAGGTTTTTATAGTTCTACAACAGTGCTAAACCCAACAAAACCCCAGTAATCCAAAAGAACATATGAGGACACTGGATTTCTAGAATGCTAGATAACTACAGGAGGAGAGATCTTTAGGGACACCTGGGCACTGACAGCTAGCTTGTTCTCTCAGTCTTTGAGAAAAGACGTGAATTCCATGCTTATAAACATTTCCTTAATCAGAAGCTCACTGACTGTTTTAATATAAATTCTTCCAGAATGGTGACATCAGCCCCAAGTATAAAAAGGCTACAGACTAGCAAAAAAGGAAGCTTTCAGGGCCTGGCAAAAAACAATGGGTTGCCCAAACAGGAGTCACGGACAGCTATGCTGAGCTTTGTTGTATTCAACCCAGCCCCGAACATTTCACATGGTCACGTCATATCTAATAAGATTTATTTTCTTTGCCAATAAGCAGAAATCTTCACCTGACTCCCCTGCATGTGACTGTACATTCTCCTCACCTAAATGCCACAGTTAGCATCAGAGGCGCCAGCAGTGCAGACACACACCACCACGTCATTGAGTTGAGGACTGCTGGGAAGGCAAGCAGGGAAGGACTGCCAGAGGAGGTCTGAGTGGAGACTGGAGAGGTTAGAGCGGGTTAGGTGAGCTTTTTCTGTAGTCATAAGAATAGAATTCATAGCCTATTCTCTCAACCTCTGACAAATACAGCCTAAGAGAAAACTAAAAAGAGGAAAGTCAAACACAAGGTAATCTAAGAATAGCAGGTCAGACAATTAAGTTCATGAACTTATCCTAGAAAAAGTGCTACATACCTCACTGCTGAATATCACTATGGTTACCTTCCAGGTACACCCCTTGGGAAGCTAAGCACTGATGCCAGTGCCTAGTCCACCCTTCAAAGCAACTTTGGAACTCTTTTTCTGGAATGGCCAACAGAGCTGTTGCCATATTCCCCTTGATGTCCTGAATATCATCCAAATGTCTGACTTTCATATTTCCTTTATCTTCAGGTAAAAAAAAAGTCAGTGGGGGCCAGATCAGGTGAGCAGGGAAGGTGTTCCATTATAGTTGTGTGTTTACTCGCTAAAAACTCCCTCACAGACAACCACACAATTAAGTTTGTGAACTTGCCATCTTGCCACTGTGTGCAATGACTACTCCAGACAGTTCTAAAATTGTTTTGAAGGATGGACTAGGCACTGGCATCAGTGCATAGCTACCCAAAGGGCATGGCTTCCCAAGAGCAGTACTTCAAAGGTGACTGTAGTAATATTCAGCAATCGAGTATATAGCACTTTGAACAATTAAGTTCACTGACTTAACTGCTGGGCCTCGTAATTCAGTAGTTTCTTACACGGGTGGGGAGAATGATCACAGATTCCCAAAGGGAGCTGAAAACCCAGAAAGATACAGGAGGTAGAGACCCCTTCATATTTCTTTCAATGGGTAGTCAGCAACTTTTCAAGCAGGTATTACACAAAGCTGAGGTTTATTTAGCTGTAGGAAAGGATAAAATTAGAACAGCAAAATGATTTCACTCTTGTTAACCCAACTCTCTGTAGGAAAGACAACAAAACACACACAAAAAGTAAAACTAAATTGAGGCCGGTGGTTTTACACACGGGGAATGGGGTGGGAGGTGGGGGGAACAGGATGACGATAAAGTTACACAAAGCTTTGACTTTCCTGGTCCTTCCTTAAAACTTGGCCAAAGACAGACTGGGTACTAATTTAAATAGTTTAACCATGGGAATAAGTTGATTTTAAAACTTTGCGCTAAACCTTCCTTCTCAGAAAGTTCTAAAGCTGAGAAATTGAAACTGTGATTTGGACAAATATTTTTAAAACGAAGTGTGTTAAAATTAGAGTTTGAAGGTTACAGGGTTTTCTTAAATAGGAGTATGCCATTTTCACTCATAAAGAATAAGCCAATTTCTTTTGGGAGAATCTCCAGACTGTGCGCGAAAAGGAAAAAGGGGAAAAATCCCCAAAACTATAAACTCCATCGTTTTCAGGATGACTCATGTTTCTTTCCCAAGAAAATAGAATTAATGTGATTTCAAGGCCATTTAACTGCTATATTTCAAGCATAATCTCATTTAGGAAAAGACACTCTTTTTGGATCAGCATCAACTGAGATAAAAATGAGGGTTGGAAAGAGAGGCCTCGGGAGCTCCTGTTCTGTCTGTGGATTTACAACTGGGCTTCAGACATTGGCTTCTGTGCCTTCTGAGTTCAGAAGGGAAGGGCTGAGAAAAGGTGGATGTTTAGAGAGTCACAATTATGTTTTCAACTTTGGGGAAATGTCCCAAATGGAGTAATGAATTTCAATTCTGAAAAACCGATTTGAGAAAAAGGAAATAGATGGCAGCCTCCTGAAGGGTGAGTGGACTACCATCCAGTGATCTGACACCAGGAATGGAGAAGCCCAGCAGGATGGAGCAGCTATGAAAGAAGCAGGTGACAAGAACAATCTCAAACTTATAGGCCACTAGGGGAGGATACAGCAAGGTGGAAAGCTATGTACTGCAGAGAAGACACGCCTACCCATCTCCATGCTTCAAGAGCTCACAGGGCTCACTCCACACCTACTGCAAGCTGAAAGAAGAAAACAAGTGTAGAAAGTGGAATCAGACGAGATCTGGTGAAAGAGAAGCTGTACTCATTAGCGTGCGTGCGTGTGTGTACACGTGTGGCAGGGAATGATAGTTTCTAAAAAAAAGCCCCAAATAGCCAAAGAAAGATGGATTACAGGCTTTAAGAGGTAGTCAACTGAGCCCAAGTCCAAGGCAGACAGAAGATAGGGCCAAGACTTCCCAGTTTTCTTGTTACAACAACTTTCTGACAGAAATGACAACAGAATGAATGGCCTAGGGATATATTTGTATGGAGCCCAGTGACACTGATGCCCCTGCTTGAATGCGGATTCTAAGTGAACAAGTAAAATTAATTGATGCCAGTGGTTTTAGACACAGGTTTGGGAGGGGGATGAAGACCAAGTTATGAAAAGCTTTCACTTTCCTAGTCCTTCCTGAATAATTGGCCAAAGACAGACTGGTACTAATTTAAAGAGTTTAACCATGTGAAAATAACTTGATTTTAAAGCTTTGTGCTAAATCTTTCTTCTCAGAAAGTTCCTAAGCACATGGTTCAATCTGAAACATTAACTTTCCAAAGTATCACAGGAAATCACAGACCTTTTATTTTTAAGGGAAATTAGGTTTAAACAGCTATTCAGGTCCAAAAAGAAAGCCCAAAGCTTTGCTGGTCTAATTGGATTTCTACAGAAACATATCACACACTTGGAGCTGTTACTGGACTCTACGCATCAGTTTCTCTAAAAGAAGTAACTCTTCTTTTTGAGGGGGGAAAATCTAGTGATTGTATACTTTCCACAAAAATGTGATGGTATAAATATAGCACATATTAACTAGTGCCAGCAATTGGAATCTTGTACTAAAGCAGAAGTGGCTAAAACTTTCCATGACTGTCCTGTCCACATCTTTTACAAGAAGAACCCTAAAAATATACCACAACAGTCTCTTCAATACTTTGGTTCTTGTGGAATCTAGAAAATACTGTTTAAAAACACTGCTCATTAAATTCTAGGAGCAAAACATCTTTAAAACCTGTATGGTTATTTTTACCAAACGTACACAAGGACATAGTTTTAAAAAAGCAAATAGCTCAAGGATAAAAGTCAATTCAATAAGAACTGAGCATTTTAAAATTTATTATTTTAATGGAACTAAAAGAAAAATCATCTCAATAGACACAGAAAACACATCTGACAAAATCCAACTCCTATTCATGATTAAAAAGTCTCAGTAAACTAGAAAGAGGGGAACTTCCTCAATAAAAGGTATATACAAAAAATGTACAGCTAAGATCGGACAAAGCTTTCCTCCTAAGATTAGAAACAAGGTAAGAATGCCAGTGGTCATCATATCTATTCAACATGATGCTGGACATCCCAACCATTGTACTTGGGAGGGGGCAGGGAGAAGCACATGGTTGGAAAGGAGAAAGTAAAGCTGTCGTTATTTGCAAACAACATATCTTCTACGTAGAAAATCCTAAGGAATATGCAAAAAAGAAGCTGTAAAACAAATGAATTTAGCAGGACACATGGTCAATATAAAAAAAGTAACTGTTTCCATATACTAAACCAAAGAAAACCAAACCTATTGCCAATGAGTCACTGAATTGACTTCAGCTCACAGTGACCTTATAGGACAGAGCAGAACTGCCACACGGGTTTCCAAGCAGTGCCTGGTGAATTCAAACTGCTGACCTTTTGGTTAGCAGCCATAGTACTTGACCACTATACCACCAGGGTTTCCACACAACAGCAACAAGCAGATATTGAAATTTTTAAAATAATATTTATAATAACATTAAAAATTAACATGGTCCTTCTAGACATAGTTTTTGTTTAACTCCCATCAAATGACTGAGTAGGATTATGCAAATGGCTTGTATGGAAACCTAACAAGGAGACTGGGCAACTTTACCATCCCATTAGGCTTCAATGGGGGACACTGAGAGTGGAAGCTCTAACACAAAGACAGAAAGAGATAGCTGTAACACTGGAGACAGCGAGATGCAGTGGCAGAGAAATGGTGGCAGGAGAGGCAAAAAAGATCAGCAAGAAACGGGTAGGAGACAGTTTTCAGTCCACAGAGCGAGACAGTTGAATGCCTCTGGCAAGTAATGTCCTGGAAAGTAGGGTGTCTCCAGGCACTTGGTGGCGCTAGATACGCACACAGACCCACAGAGCTAGAGCAGAGCGTCTCTGGGCCAAGGCTTACTGGAGGAGTGGAATACAGTGGGGTACATACCGGCAATGCTAAAACAGCACTGTAACACTTGCTCAAGCAGGGTAGAGGCCAGACCAAGAGGTTGAAGGGCCAAGGGCCAGGAAGACCTGCCTGCAGCTACAGCTGAGAAGAGGTTGTCCCGCTCCAAGAACTGGATCTGAGCATTCCTGAGCCTGAACTGTCCTTAATAAGCCCTGTATTCGTGTAGTCTGTGAGCTGTGTGTGGCCACTGCAACAAATTACCGAACTAAACAGAAAAGCAGAAGATGCTGTGGGTAGGACAAATGGTGTCAGAATGGGTAAAAAGGGTTGGTAAAAGGAGGTATGTCTGACTTTCACCTCAAGGAATCAGCCTTGGGCTGTTAATCTTGATTCTCCTTCCCCCTTGGGAAGTGAGAGGTCAGATGCCTTTGCTATGCAATTTTTCACTTGTATTCTGAAAACTACAAAACAATCGTGACAGAAATTAAAGATATATATATAATTGGAGTGTTATAAAATGTCCACAGACTGGAAGGTTCAAATTAAGATGTCTAACCCCAAGCCAAATCCACTGCTACTGAGTCAATCCCAATTCATAGTAATCCCATAAACTTTCCACGGCTATAAACCTCTACGGAGGCAGACTGCCACATCTTATTCCCAAGGAACCACCAGTGGTTCCGAACTGCTGACCTTTCAGTTAGCAGTTAGCAATCAATCGCTTTAAGTGCTGCAACAACAAGCCTCCTTATTAAGAGGTCAGTCCTCCTCAAACTAATTTACAGCATCAAGGAAAGCCCAATCAAAACCCCAGCAGGCTTTTTTTTTTGGTGGGAACTGGAAAGATAATTCTAAAACTTACATGAAAATGACCAAAAGTAGCTCTACAGCTATGAAAAATACTAAAGTTGGGGGATTTCTACTATAAGATTCAAAAAATTACCTCAAAGAATACTCAAAACTGTGTTAGCAGAGTAAAGACAGACAACAGGTAGACAGAAGAGAAAAGAGAGCCTGAAACAGACCCACACGTTGGTAATTAAATGGGGGAAAGCTAGCTGTCTTAATTATCTAGTGCTGCTATATCAGAAATACCACAAATGAATGGCTTTAACAAACTGAAATTTATTTTCTCACAGTCTAGGAGGCTAGAAGTCTGAATTCAGGACACCAGTTACAGGCGAACGCTTTCTCTCTCTGTAAGCTCGAGGAAAGGTCTCTGTCATCAATCTCACCCTGGGTCCAGGAGTTTCTCAGCACAGGAAGCCTAGGTCCACATAATGCACTGAGCTCCTGGCTCCTCTTTCTTTGTGGTATGAGGTCCCTCTCCTCTCTGCTCACTTTTGTCTTGTGTATCTCAAAAGAGATTGACTCAAAATAAAAACTTAGGGTTGTAGATTGTGTCGTGCCTCTAATCCTGCCTTATTAACATCACAGAGGTTAGCATTCACAATTATCACGGATAATTAGATCCAAATGGAGGAGAACCACACAATACTGGGAATCACAGCCCAGCCAAGCTGACACACACTTCGAGTGATGCAATTCAATCCATTACACCAACTGTCATGGACTAAACCGGGCCCCCTCCCCCCAAATATCTGTAGCAATTTGGCTGGGCCATGATTCCTGGTACTGTGTGATATTTCTCCATGTTGTTAATCCTGCCTCTAACATGCTAATAGGGGAGAATGAGAGGCAGTTGTGTTGGTGGGACACGACTCAATGTGTAGTAATGTACTGTGCCTTGAGGCAATCTCTTGGGATATAAAGGAAATGGAAGCAAGCAGAGAGTTGGGGACTTCATATCACCAAGAAGCAGTAGTGGGAGCTGAGTATGTCCTTTGGAAAAGACCTGGGGTCCCTACACCTCAGAAGCTCCCAGTCCAAGTGAAGACTGACAAGGACCTTGCTTCAGAGCCAACACAGAAAGTCTTCCCCAGGAACTGACACCCTGAATTTGGACTGTTAACCTACGGGACCACAGCGGAATAAAATTTCTGTTTTTAAAACCATTCACGTGTGGTATTTCTGTTATAGCAGCACTAGATGACTAAGACACCAATCTTTCATTTGTGGTGCTGAAACAATGAGATACCCACACAATAAAATACACTCAAACCTGTAACTTTCATTATATATTAAAAACTAACTCAGTGGTTTTGGAAGTAAATTTCCTAAGCTTCATGATTATATTTCATAATAATAATTTTCAATTACCACTTTGCTTTAATTGAGGGAAAGAAGGAACTCTATAGAAAATATAATATTAATAACAGCAACTAATGTTAATGTTGTCAATAATACTAAAAAGTTCCCAATGAACCACAGGCCTAAATACAAGAAGGAAAGTTATAAAACTTACAGCAGAAAACTTAAAAATAAAATTGCAATTATGGAGTAGAAAAGATTTCACCAACAGCATAAAAAAGAAAAAAAGGAATTTCATCAAATTTTTAAACTTCTTTTGCTAAGAAGTGAAAAGCAAGCCATATACTGGAAGAAATATTTTCAGAACATATTTCTGATAGAAGAGTTACAATCAGAAGGAATGTTTACAATTCAGTACTAAATAAACAATCCATTAAAAATGGGTAAGAAATACGAGTAGACACTTCACTAAAGAGATATTTGAATGGGAAATAAGTATTATGAAAAGATGCTCAACATCATCAGTCATTTAAGGGAATGCAAATTAAAACCACAAAGAGATACCACTACATACCCATTAAAGTAATTAAAATTAAAAAGACTAAAAATACCAAGTGTTGGTGAGGTTGTGAAACCCTTATAAACTGCTGGAAGGAATGCTATCCTGGAAAACAGTTCAGTAGTTCCTTATGAGGGTAAACATATACAAGGTCCAACAATTAAGTCGGCAAACTTAACTGTTCTAAGTGCCACATGCCTCACTGTTCAATATCACTACGGTCACCTTTGAAGTACTCCCCTTGGGAAGCCATGTACCAATGCCCGGGCCCAGTCCACCCTTCAAAGCAGTTTTGGAACTTTCTGGAATAGGCATTGTGCACAGTGACAAGCTGGAGAACTTAATTATCTAGTTGTCTGTGAGGGAATTTTTAGCCAGTAAACAAGTAACTGTATCAGAATACCCTCCCTACTCACCTGATCTGGCCCCTAACGAATTTTGCTTTACTTGAAGAAACAGAAAATATGGGAAGGAAGACATTTTGATGACATTCAGGACTTCAGGGTAGTATAGTAACAGGTCTGATGGCCATTCCAAAATGAATTTCAAAATTGCTTTGAAAGGTGTACTAGGTGCTGGCATCGATGCTATCTTCCCAAGGAGAGTACTCCGAAGGTGATCATAGTTATACTCTGCAATGTGATACGTAACACTTTTTCTAGGATGAGCTCGCAAAATTGTCAGACCTTGTATACTACAAACCCAGCAGCTCCTCTTCTTAAGTATTTACCCAAGAAAAATAAAAACATATATTCCCACAGAAGATCATACAGGAATGTTCATAGCAGTTTAATTCATAATAATCAAAAACTTGTGCACCAAAAGGTGAACAGATAAAGCAATTTGGTTTTATTCACACAACTCCTACTGAGCAACAAAAAAGAATGAAATAATGACACACACTACAATGTGAATGAATCTCTAAAATCTTACGCTAAGTGGAAAATCCAGACACAAAAGAGTACATGTGTTATGACTCAATTTATATGAAACTCTAGAAAAGGTCAAAGTATAATGAAAAACAGCAGATTGGTGGTTGGCAGGCACCAAGAGTGAGTAGAGGGGATTAACTGCACAGGGCCATGTTATGGATTAAACTGTGTCCCCCAAAACTGTGTGTCAATTTAGCTAGGCCATGATTCCTAGCATGGTGTGACTATCTGCCATTTTGTCATCTGATGCGATTATCCCGTGTACTGTAAATCCCATCTCTCTGATGTTAATGAGACAGGATTAGAGGTAGTTATGTTAACGGGGTGCGACTCAATATATAAGATTATACTGTGCCTTAAACCAATCTCTTTCGAGACATAAAAGAAAAAAGTCAGCAGAGAGGCACAGGCACCTCATACCAAGAGACACAAGAGCCAGAAGAACAGTGTGTGCTAAGAAATTCCTCAACCAGGGGAAGACTGAGGACAAGGACCTTCCTTCAGATCTGACAGAGACAGAAAGCCTTCCCCTAGAACTGAGTCCTGAATTTGCATCTCCAGCCTACTAGACTGTGAGAGAACATACTTTTGTTTATTAAAGCCATCCACTTGTGATACTTCTGTTACAGCAGCGCTAGATAAATAAGACAGGGCATGGGGGAGCTTTTGAGGTTAATGGAAATATTCTATTTTGTGGTCAGTTACACAATTATATATATTTGTCAAAACAGAACTCAGCAATAAAATTGGTGAATTTTACTTTATGTAAATTACATCTCAATAAAGGTGATTTAAAAAAAGGCAGATCAGCAGAAACGGATGCTCACCGAAGACCAAAATGACATGTGGTAAAGACAACCGAGACGACAGAGAGACCCACAAGAGTGGGTGCCTACATCGATTTGGGACCGGAAGAACCGGATGGTGCCCCGCCACCACCAGTGATAGCCACGATGGAGCTCACAGAGAGGAGTCTCACTGGCAGCACAACAATAAAAAGGGGTGGTGCATCATGAGATCTCCACTAAAAGACCTCAACTGATGGTCCAGCGGTTTTGGGGTTCCTCTGGGAGCTTGGCCTCCAGCCCTGATGCTGCCCTTTCCCATAAATTATAACAAAGGTCCACTCTTTGGACAGGAATGGTTTGGACTTGGCAATGCAGAGTGACCATATATTAGAAGCACTTTATGGTTCTATACATCTATAGGATATCATCTTGCTGACCTCTGGCTGGAGGAAGGGGAGTGGACGGAGAGGAGGGGAAAGGAGGCTGTTGGGAGGATGAGACATGTATGGAGTAGAGAGAAATAGTGTGTAGTCACCGGACAGGGAGAGCAGTGGAAGCAGTGGGCATATAAATTTATATGTGAATGTACATTTTCACTCAGTTATGTTAAATGAAAATTAAAAAAAGGCAGAAAAATATTACTTAGTATCTAAGTTTTATACACACACACACATACAGGTAACATCCACCAAACTGCAGAGTTACCCTGTTTCTTACTAGTGTGCATCTTGATTAACTTGGCTTTGCAGCTGTAGTGCAAAAACCATCCCATTTATGAAGCAAAAAACTTCCACCACTTTGTACAACACTTATCACTGGTACCGACAAGAGAGACAAAGCTCAGAGGGTCCAACTACGTCTTAATGAAAGCCAGACTGGATTAATGTCACCATTCACCAAAGATTCAGGATCTAACAGGGAGAACTAGTGGTGAGCTCAGCATCCCTCGGCCACTGTTTAGAGTGCTCTTTATCAGTAGCTGACAAAGAAACCAGATCTCTCACAACTGATGCAGGCCCTGACAAGCAGACAAAATGAAATGGTACAGCTTGTGCTGTAGTTTTAAGAGCCATGAGGGACACAAAGACATCCTTGCAGGTGACTTCACACTCAATAAAGCCAAAGTCCATTTAAGTGGAAAAATGAATTGTCATAAGGTACACATACAGAATGCCGCCATCATAATAGGATAGAACATGTAAACGAGTCACCAAAAATTACGACATTTGCCTAGTTTCTCCCCACTTGAATAACGATACAACATGATGACAGGGAGTTGTGGCTTTTGTGTTCACTGCTATAACTCTAGCACCTAGAATAATATCTGTACTTAGTAACTGTTCAATAAATCTTGTTAAATGAATAAATTATGCATAGGTAGATTTCAGTAACCACTTGTTGAGTGAATTCATTATACTCATGCAGATACTATTCACAGTATTATTCACAGCTAAACAATACAATAATCTTTCATTCCATTTCCTTTCCTGTGAGATTTCTTTGATTGAAAGTTAATAATTATCTGGTTTCTTCATTTTGTTTCTATATATCAATTCAAACAGAAACTTTTAAGTAAGATGATTATCTCACTTATAGATGTTTTCATTCCAAAATTTATTATATACATTTAGAATAAAGAACAAATGCATTTTTTACAAAATTAGAGTTTTACAGAGGGTTACATCAATTAACAACAGCATCCTTTCTTTTTAGCCATTTCCTCAAGTTTATGCTTCCACACATACTGTTTTCCCTATCTGAAAAAACCCTCCATATGTTTTTCTTTTATTTTAACCGGTCTTCAACCCGATCTCCCAGTTAAGGATCATTTATTAAAAAAGAAACCAAACCCTTGCTGTCAAGATGACTTCAACTCATACAGACCCGATACATACAGAGTAGGACTGTCCCGTAGAATTTCCAAGTAGCGCCTGATAGATTCAAACTGCCGACCTTTCGGTTAGCAGTCATAGCACATCACCCTTACGCCACCAGGGTTTCTGAGAATCCTTTATAGTACCGGTTAATTCTAATGCCTTGATCCACTCTGACTCCCAACAAAACATTAAACTTCCTTAAGGCAGGAATATTCATTATGTTTTTGTATTTCCTACTGTTTTAGGACACTTAGTACACATTTAATTCTCTGAACTTGATGAATTTCAGTGAGGCTAAAAAAACTAAACCCAAACCAAACCAAACCCATTGCCTTCAAGTTGATTCCAACTCATAGCAAGCGACCTTATAGGGCAGGGTAGAACTGCCCCATAGAGTTTCCAAAGTTAAAGGATATAAAAATTAATGTAAAGCTATGGAAATCAAGAAATATTTTGGTAGATTAAACAAAGGCATAAAACCTACCAGTAATGTCTGTCCTTGAGAAATGAACAAGTGACCTGAGACAACTATAGTGAGAACAAGATACCCGGATTCTTCACTGGAATCAAAAACCTTGAAAAGAGAAAGAAACACACATAAGATGACAAATTTCTGCAATGCTGACATACTTATAATACTGAAGACCAAATTATTTTCTCACGGTGAACTTCCTACTCTGAATGTTTTCTTCTCATTTAGTATGAAATCATTCCCTCATAACTTCAAACTTAAGGCTAACATTCAGGCTTTAAAACATATATAATCAAAGCCAGTATTGTGAAACAAAAATACTGGATTAAGTAAGAATCAGGAGATGGGAGCCCTGAGCCAACTTGTTACATTTTAATTATTTATTAATTCTCTGTAAGCCTTGATTTTCTTTCTGTAAAATGGAGATAATGTCCTACAGGGTTGCTATGAGACTTCAAAGTTGCAGTTTCTGTAACCATATAATCCATTTTTTACAACCTTTTAAAACCTATTCCCCCAAACTTCAAAATAATGCTTCATTTATGGTTATTTAAAAAAATTCAAAATAAGTATCAGATTCCCACTGAGATGGTCTGAATTGCATCCACCCCAAAATGTGTGTAGCCATTTGGCTGATTCCAGGCAGCGTGTGATGTTTCTGTATGATGTAAACCCTGCCTCTATGATGTTAATGAGGAATAAAGGGCTGCAGCTGGGTTGGTGGGGCAAGACTCAATATGTAAGATTGTGTTGTGCCTTGAGGTAATCTCCTGAGACACACAAGAAAGAAGCTAGCAGAGAGACTTGGGGACCTCATACCGCCAAGAAGCAGTGCCAGGAGCTGAGTGTGTCCTTTGGAAAAGAGCTGGGGTCTCTGTGCATCAGAAGTTTCCAGTCCAAGGGAAGACTGACAACAAGGACCTTCCTCCAGAGCTAGCAGAAAAAGCCTTCCCTAGAACTGACACCCTGAATTTGGACTTTGAGCCTACTTGACAGTAACAGAATAAAATTTCTCTTTTGAAAGCCATGCACTTGTGCTATTTCTGTTATACAGTAGTTCTATGTGACTAAAACACACACCAGTACATGGTATTCCCCGTTGATTCAGAAAATAAGCCAAAATGCCCTCACCCTTTATTTCTTAATTTTATTTTTACTTTTGGTGAAAACACACACAGCAAAGTACATATCCATTCAACAATTTCTACATGTGAAGGTCAATGACACTGGATACAATTCTATGCGATCGTGTCACGGTTCTTATCTCTAGTCATACTATTTTACCACCATTAATTCTTACTCTCAGGCCCCTTAGAAGTTCTCCTTTATTCTTTAGAGTTACTGCTGTCAATTTGACTGCATACAGATAATTCTTTAAAATAATAAAATGTTTAAACCAGTGAACCAGTGCTATCCAACATTATTAATTGAGTCAAATTGTTGTCTGTTTACAGGGGACTTCATAATTCAGTCTGAGGTTAACGTTTAAAGATTATTTCAGAACAATACATTCAGCAGTTTCCTCGGTCACAATGAATCCACTAAGTCTAAAAACCTGGTGTTTTCTTTGGAGAAGCTAGTTTGTCATGTCACTTCTAAGATATGGTGCCCCATACTGATCATAATGATCTTGATGTGGTCTAATTAACTCCCTAGGACTTGCAGTAGTCTACAATCGTATTAATCTTTACAGAGGCAGTCCCATTGAATAGTCTGATCTTGTATCTACAAAATCTCCTGATTTGTAGGTTGCTGGTACAGCATGCTTTACCTTTATTCACCTGAATCCAGTGTAAGACCTTGGATTTATTCCTATTATATTTTACCATGTTACATTTCTTCTATTGTTCAATCTACTGAGCTCAAGTGAGGGGCTCAGGCAATTAAGCACCAAACAGGACATGACTGATACACACTTGAGAGTGGAATTTGGACCTTAAGTGACTACATTGTCCTGGAGGCTTTAATACCATTAATAAACCCTGTAAAGTAACATCCTGGTATAATTTGCAAATAATAAGATGAAATTGTGGGGTGAAAAAAACAAAACAAAACACAGCCATTAAGTGGATTCAGATTCATGGCAACCCTATAGGACAGAGTAGAACTGCCCCACAGAGCTTCCAAGAAGCACCTGGTGGATTCCAACTGCTGACCTTTTGGTTAGCAGACATAGCACTTAACCACTATACCACCAGGGTTTAAGCTCAAAATAATTAACACACGATTACGGCACTTGGCTGGCTAACTCAGCCTAAGTATATATTTTTTACACATTTACTACATTCTGTTGAACACTCTATAGTTTCATATATGAGGTCCAGAACTCTAATGCTATATTTAAATTCAAGATTTCCTATCACTGTTTCTCTAATTCACTTTACATTCCAAATTTAAAAGCAAATGACATCTTGGATGTCAAGGAGGGTATGCAAAGAAAGCCCTGCAATATTTCCTTTAGTGAAAAACCCCAAACATTTTTTAACTAAATCACATACTTCTAAATAACCCATGGGTCAAATACGAAAATAAAAGGAAAACTAACAAGTCTTTGGCACTGGATGTAATTCACCATATTGGCAAATTAAAAAGGGAAATCATGAGACTATCTAAACAGATGAAAAAATGTAGAACGAAAGCATTAGACAAAATCTAATACCCAATCTAGATTTTAAAAACTGACCAGAAAACTAATAGGAAGAACTTCTTCAACCTAATACAGGGCATATATGAAAAACTTATAGCTAACATTACATGTAAGATGGAAGAATGAATGCCTTCTAAGACAAAGACATGGTTATGTTTGTTCTTACCCCCTTTATTATTGTCCTAGAGGTTCTAACAACTGTCATCAGGCAAGAAAAATAAAGACATACATATTAGAAAGCAAGAAATAAAACTGTCTCTATTCACAGATGACACACATGATCATTTATGTGGAAAATTCAACTGAACTACCTAAAATTGGTCTAGTAAGAGTATTTTAGCAGTGCTTAGCATGACTGAAGGAAACAAGATCAGTAAACAAAAACCAACTGTATTTCCATACACTAACAATGAACAGCTAGAACCTGAAATTAAAAAATATATCAACATTTACAAAGGATCAAAAACTATGAAATACTTACACATTAAGAAGTGAAAGTATTGCACCCTGAAAACTGAAAGAAATTTAAGAAGACATAAATACACGGAGAGATAGACTTTGCTCGTGGATTGAAGATTTAATATTGTTAAGATGCATACAGACATAAGCAACTACTTTCTTCAAAGATGTTCACAGGCTAATCCTCAGAATCTGTAGAATACGTTAATTTAAATGGTAAAAACATGCTTTTTGAATATAAAAATTCAATAGCCTGATTCAAGATTTGGATATTGCTGACACTTAAATTGTCTGAAGGATCAAGCAGGAGAAATATTCAGAAACAGAGCAAACTATGAAGAGGCAGAAATCATGTCCAACAAGATATTATGTGTGGAAGGAAGATTCAAGAGAACACGTTAACGACAGGAGCTGGCTAGGAAAGGCATTAATTAAACAAGTAACAGAGAAAAATAATCCCTCAATTGCAGAAAGACATTAGATTGAAGATGGAAAGGTTCATCTTCTAGACACCCATGGGAGAAAAAAGCCAATAACTAGACTTACCCTTGTAAAATTTCTGAATTGAAGGGATAAAGAAACATTAGGGGATCCTAGAAAACTCATTTTTTTCAAATGTTATATAAAAGGAAAGACTCAGACATTGTTCTTATCTCTCCTATATAAAAAAAAAGGTCATCTAGAAAATAAAGGGAATTTTTTCATTATAGAAATATTCCAGATAATAAAGAAAAATGTTAACATTAGAATATCACCATTTTACAACCCCTACAAAGGAGAACTGCCCCATCCAAGGGGAGCCTGGGGGATTCAAATTGCCAACTTCTTGGTTAGGGGTCACAGCTCTTAACCATTACACTACCAGTTTTCCAATTAATGGCTCTAGGTGTTATGCATCAATAGCTACAACATCACAAGAGACAGATACTATATTACGTAGTTAATAGAAGAAAACCACATCATCTATAATCTTGTCAAAACATCAACCTGGATTTACTCAAGTCTCTATATTTTAATTAACAATCTGTGACAGGCAGATAACACAACTCTGCTTGCTGACAGTGAAGAGGACTGGAAGTACCTACTGATGAAGAGCAAAGAATACAGTTTCAATATGGATTATACCTCAACATAAAGCAAAATTCCTCATGACTGGACCAATAAACAACATCATGGTAAATGGGGAAAAGACTGAACTTGTCAAGAATTTTACTTTGCTTGGATCCACAATCAATGCCCACGGAAGGAAACCAAAACCCAAACCAAACCCAATGCCATCAAGTCAATGCCAACTCATAGTGACCCTATAGATCAGAGTAGAACTTCCCCATAAAGTTCCCAAGGAGCATCTGGTAGATTTGAAGATCACATTAAATGGCACCACTGAGAAGCAATCAGCAAAATCTAAAGCATAAGAAACCGTTGGACAAATAACTGGTTTTCTTCAACAAATAATTTGCAAGGGAGAGAGGGTTGGAAGTTGAGGAAAGATATGAAGGGGAAACCTGAAGATGAAAAGATAACTAAAACACTTACCAATCAACACCATAGCCCCATTTGGGGGTGGAAAAAAGACACTTAATAAGACTATTAGAAATCTGAGCATTGACTATTTGATAATATTAAAAAATCAGTTAATTTTAGTATGACAATAGCATTACGGTTATGCTTTTTTAAGTCCTTAATTTTTTAGAATTACAAACTGAAATAATTAGGATGAAGTGGTATTACATCTGGGATTTGTTTCAAAATTACACAAGGAAAAGGAAGTATCTCATATCCATTGCCATTGAGTCAATTCCAACTCACAGTAACCCTATAGGACAGAGCAGAACTGCCCCATAGAGTTTCCAAGGAGGGCCTGGAGGATTCAAACTGCTGACCTTTTGGTTAACAGCTGGTAGCACTTCACCACTAGACCACTAAGGTTTCCAAACAGGAGGTAGATGGGGTGTGAAAATCAAAATCAAAACCACCGCTGTCAAGTCAATTCCAATTCACAGCAACCCTCCAGGAGAAAGCAGAACTGCCCCACAGGGCTTCCAAGGAATGGCTGGTGGATTTGAACTGTCAACCTTCTTCTGATTAGCAGCTGAGCTCTTAAGCACTGTTCCACCAGAGCCCCAGAAGGGATATAAAAAACCAAAACCAAACTAGCTGCTGTAGAGTAGATTCCTACTCATAGTGACCCTATTAAGACAGAATAGAACTGCTCCATAGAGTATCCAAGGAGTGCCTGGTGGATTCAAACTGCCGACCTTTTGGTTAGCAGATGTAGCACTTAATCACTACACCACCAGGGTTTTCAGATGGGGTATAAATGAAATAAAATTGGCCATGAATTGATAATTGTTATAGCTAGGTAATATGCACATGTAGGTTCACTATACTATTGTGTCTACCTTTGATTATGCTTGAAATTCTTCAAAACAGAACATTTTAAAAAGGCTTCCATGGTCTTTGTTCACTAGGTAGAATCAAGGTTAAGGAAAGCATTCAGCTTTTTAAAAAGGACAAGTGTACTACACATAATGTCCTAGTTCTGCAGAGAAATTCCTAGTATCAGAATTCCAAAAATCTAGATATATTATTAAAATTACTTATTTCTGGCTTTGGGAACTATTTTTAATGAATGACAATTTAGTTTTTTACTGGAATGCTCATGTTAGCGAAATATGGCAAGCTCAAAGAAAAATGTTTTCTCTACTGACCAAGTCATAACAGAAAAAGATGTTAATTTTAAGGTGTCACAGAGGACATACATCATTTTTATTTCTTCTCATCATTCAAGCAGCTAACCTAAACGTAGCTTAAGATTTACATCAACATGACCCCTGTTCTCTTGCAGTATTTTTCTGTCAACACAGCAGCACATATTCACTGAGATATATTTGGAGCCTGCCTATCACAGGCTAGCTTTTCAGGCACAATTTACCCATCAGTTAAGTATGCAGAGAAATTTCTCTACTCGTATGTTATACACATGTACTCCTGCAAGTCTGTGCTATAAGAGAAACCCCAAACAGAAATAAGTCAAAAGCACTAAATGAAAATACATAAAAGTATTTCAAATATACTTACCCTAAAGTAACTTGCATCTACATGAAAGGCTAACATAGTATTACTCTTCAGATCTGTGCCAATTATGTATTTGGTTTAGCATTTTGTTTTCTGCTTAACTTAAGACACTTCAGAAAATGTCACACGGTTGTACATATTAACCCAAACTGGTGGTTTGTGCAGTACAAAATACAAAATTGTGCAAAATT
This sequence comes from Heterohyrax brucei, assembly GCA_028571685.1. Classification (NCBI taxonomy): domain Eukaryota; kingdom Metazoa; phylum Chordata; class Mammalia; order Hyracoidea; family Procaviidae; genus Heterohyrax; species Heterohyrax brucei. The sequence continues at coordinate 56,162,209 of CM053148.1, forward strand.
GCTAAGTAGGCTAACAGCTGCTTCCTACTGACTCTTTGTAGCTAAAGAGGCTCATAAATATTTCAACACATTTGTAGAGCATCTTACGCTAATGAGAGTGGTCCCGTTACTTATCATTACCAAAGTGTTAACAGCAACAATAATAATAACTACAAGAGCAATAACACACAGATCCCCCTCAATTAATACACTTTAGGATTTCTTTGTTTTAAAACCTACAGAAGTTATTTTATGCTTTGAAGTATGAGACACGATTTCTCTTTTTTTATACTTTTTATCACTAAGAATAAGATTTGGTTGCAAAACTAGTCTTTTTAAATTCAGCTACTAATTTAACGTGGTCTTGATTTAGTAGCCATAAATAGAAGACATTTACTCAAATACTTTCCATGTAACAGAGGAAGAGTGCTTTACATCTTTAAAATTACCAATCAAGGTCCCTCTGGTTACTGTTTTTTCCATGACAGACAGTCATAGGAATATTTCTCTAAAATGATTTAAAAAAAAAAAAGGCCTTTAAAAAATTCCCAGACTACAATAATAAACTTAAAATAAATCACCAAGTATAACCAGAAAATGATACTTCCCACCAAAACACTTAATTCTAGGTCTCCAAACTCTTACACAAGCTTTTGCTATCTTCATAGGTATTCTATTCATTCACAAACAAGCCCCATGTAACTCATAATAATTCCAATATCTAAACTGTATTTCTAAATCAGGGCATTAAAACAATTTATTTCTCAGATGCCACGTTATCATTTACGTGGTAGAACACATTCTGTATTCCAAATAAACAGATTCTTGAGCTTAACTGCTCTTTCCAGTGACAAAGCCTTAATCACCTCTAGACAGAGACTTGCATAGCATCTGGCACATAGTAGGTAGCAAATAAATACTAAATGTCAATTAATTTTAATACTCTGGGTCTCATTTTTAATTAAACTTCTCAGACTCCTTAAAGCACAGAGGTGGAGGGGGGAAGCACTATATTTATACAAATACATCCTACCTTAACTCATGTTATGCAAACAAACCATGGCCTCTAACAAAATACATCTGTATACAATGAAATTAAGGTTGTAGTCACTAAAGAACGCTTCTTCAGAGATGCAATTCAGTAGGTCAAGAGCAGGAAACACCGATTTCAACCCACACCCCAGGAGACCCTGATGAAAGCAGTCCACCCATTACACCTTGAGAAACACTGCTGCAGGGATCAGGCCTGACTTGCACTTTAGCCTTGCACTCAACTGCCCTAATATTTTAAGTTTGTGATGAAGTACAAGGACAGCTCCAAAGTATCTCAAATGCATCCCCAATGCCTAGATGAACGGCAGATACCCAACAGACAATAATGTTTTGTTGAGCTGATAGAAAATGACTACGGGAACCTGAATCAAAAGACTTGCTGTGGATTTCCACACTGTCTAGCATAAAGTAATGGACTGACCTTGCATTCTGTCTGAAACAACTACAACACTGGACCAATTAGAGGAAGCAGTGGTTTTTAAGACATTGGGAAACAAGCAACATGAGACAGTAATCCCTGAAAAATGATAGGAAACAAAAGAGGGAAGAACTAAGATGGCCCCAGCTTCCTCGATTGTCCTGGGCCAAAGAGCAAAGAGGAAGAATCCTGGTGGCGCCTGAAAATCTCACCAAGAGCTGAGGCAGATAAATGTGGGCACATTCACGAGACCAAACCAAAACCCACTGCCATCAAGTCAATTCTGTCTCACAGTGACCCTATGAGGACACGGTTGGACCGCCCCATACAGTTTAGTGCCTGGTGGATTCAAACTGCTGACCTTTTGGTTAGTAGCCACAGCGCTTAACCACCACGCTGTCAGTGTTTCCGGGACAGAACACTAGAAAGGAGAGCACACAGGGTACGCTCAAAGATCTGCAGCTGGCGCTCCTGAAGTCTCCCAGCGGGTACTCATCAGCACATGTGCCTGCGGAACCACCTGAAAGATCTGAGAGAATGATCCCCAAGGCTCACATGGGGCACTGAGTGAAAAATCTCTAATTCAGAGCATCAAATAGAGAACTCAGAGGTGTTTTGTCTCAGGAATAGGGTTAAAACTAGCCGTAGGCCAAATGCAAGTCTCCGAATGATAAATGTTTCCAAGCTGCGTAACTACATCCCAGAACAAAGCTCAAGAATTCTTACAGGAATGTAAAATATCCTGCACCCAGAAAGGTAAAATGTGCAACATCAGGCATCCAATCAAAAATTTCCAGGCATGCGAAAAAGAACTACTCCTTCACTACTTTTAAAAATAAATTTTTTGGTGGTTTTACTGAATCTTAAATTTTCTTAAAAGCAACAAACCACTGTCATATTAACATGTATGTAATCTCAAAATTCCTCACCCACATAACTGAACTGCCCCCTCCACATGAAATATTAACATTTCTAAGAGAAACAGCAGAGTGGTTTAAAGCACACGCTTTAGACACAAGAAACCAGAGTTTGAATTCTTTCTCCCCAACTTACTACCTTTTGTCCCTGATTAAGTCACTTAACTTCTCTGAATTTCAGTTCTCTTATATACAAAATGAGTATAATAATAATTGCTTAATAGTGCTGCTGTAGTAATTAGGAAAAAACAATAAATCTTTACAGAAGCAAACTGCTACATCTTTCTCCTGCAGAATGCTGGGTAGGTTTAAACTGCTGACTTTCTGGTTAGCAGCCAAAGCCCTTAACCACCGCACCACCAGGGCTCCTTAAACAATAAACAGTAGCTCTCATTTTGCAACTAACATATTATCATCAACGCAGAAAGTTACCACATATTCAGTTAAGCACTTACTCAGCCCTTATTATAAGTTAGGTAGTATGCAGGCACCAGAAACACAAAAGGGAAAAAAAAGGACACTGTTAGTAAGCCAAGCCAAGTGCCGTTACTGTTAGTAAGAGGATCAAAAAAATATCTGATGCTGAATCTACATTTTAAAGTTCATTTCAAGTACAAACTTCATATTCTAGTTCTTCTTTTCTAAGTAGGGCAATTATTTTAAGTTCCTCAGAAATTAAAAGATGATTTTTTCCCTGTTTGAAAGGAAAAAAATAATCTTAACAAACTTGTCAGTCTCAACCAAATAGGACATATCTGAGAAATCCTTGGAATGTCAAAAACATGGTAAAACTTTAATTTAAAAAGCAACCTGCAATTAACATCACCTTTCAAAATTATTCTCAAATGAGTAGACTAAGTTATATTCAGACACAAAATACATAAAGGGGACCAATCTGTTATTATGATAAGCTTTTTAGAAAGGCTGGGCTAACAGATGTACAAAATTAAAATCAAGTTTAAGTTTGTATTTCATTTGCTCACTCCACTTAAATGGCAGATGGCTTAAATATTAACCTATTAATAAAATATTTGCATATGCATTATGAATCTGATTGCCTTACCTCATAACTCCATAAATTAATTTTAATCAGTACTATATACCTGCTTTCTCAATTCAAAGTCTTCTAAACCCTTACCTCTCCAAGTGTGGTCCTCAGACTAGCAGCATCAGCATCACCTGGGAATTTGTTAGAAAAACAGAATCTCATTTGCCAAACCAGAGCGACTGAGCCAGAATTTGCATATTTAACAAAAGCCGCAGGTGGAACATAGTTCTAAACCACTGCTTTTTGGTGGCCACACTTTTGCACACATGTCATTACAGAACTATGAATTTGCATGCAAATAGTGGTTAATTTACTTCCAAGGTAGTGACTTGTAATGAAAATAGTTCAATTCAGATAATACAAACACATTCAACGTACATATGTATTAGATATTCTATACATCATAATTTTTAAGTCTTAGACTTGACCTTGCCTCTCAGCAAGTATTTGAAATTTAAGAAGTTTTGCTGTACTATTTATTTTTGTCTTGGAGTTGCAGTTTTCTCCTAAAATGTGGCCATTATGATGCATCTTCTTTGTAATTAAACAATCACATAGAACAGTATCAAGAAAACAGATTATCTTCATAAATTAAAAAAAATAAATTTTTTTTACTCAAAATAATTTCAGCTGAGATTGAACTTGAAAATTTCCTGGAGAAAAAACAATCAGAATGACTCTTTCCAACACAATAATCTTCTTTACACTTTAGCTAACATATATTTTTACTGCAGGTACCAAATGCTTTTAAAACAAGAAATTCACATGAGACTTAGAGTGAAGCTCTTTAGATGGCTTATCTTTATTATTACTGCTGAACAGTGTCACCCAAACCAAACCCACTGCTCATCACCTCACAGAGACCCTAAATGACAGAGAAGAACTGCCCCATAGGGTTTCTAAGGCTGACTGCCACATCTTTCTCCCTCGAAGCAGCCTGTTAGGGTCAAACTGCTAATCTTTCAGTCAGCGGTCAGGTGCTTAACCACTGCACCACCAGGGCTCCTTAGAATAGTCACGCTGCCCACAAAACAGAACAAATCTTGATTTTTATTTTGTTTTTCCCCAAAATGACAGACCTAGACTGAAACTGATCACAGCAGGTAGGAAGGATCGGCACAGATTTAAAAGAAGGTACAAATGTTCTGTTTTCAAAAGCATTGCAAAAGCCAACCTCATCTCATCACTGTAGTCATAGTTTTACGCCAGACATTGAAAACTGCTGTTCCTCCTAAGTGATTCTGAAAAGCTTCACAAAGAGAAACGAAAAGAATGTAACAGCACTCACATTCTCAGAATGGTCAAATGTTCACGATCTCTGGGTGGCATGCTAAAAAAATCTAAGAGTTACCAAGCTGCATCTGAGCTAACATACCTGACACAGGTTCTGGGAAAGACGACATTTAAATGTTTTTAAGAGAAGGCACAAAGGAACCTGCTAGAGAGATACTGGAGATTAAATATGTCCTCAAACATCTCTAGCTTTTTAAAAGATTCTATTACAAATCCCAGAAACTCTGGTGGTGTAGTGGTTAAATGCTATAGCTGCTAACCAAAAGGTTGGCAGTTCAAATCCTCCAGGTGCTCCTTGGAAACTCTTATCGAGCAGTTCTACTCTGTCCATGGGGTTGCTATGAGTCAGAATCAACCGGACAGCAGTGGGTATATTTGTGGTAGTCTGCAGGTTGTTGCTATGATGCTGAAAGCTATGCCACTCATCTTTCAAACACCAGCAGGGTCACCCAGGGTGGAAAGGTTTCAGCAAAACCTCCAAACTAAGACAGACTAGGAAGAAAGGCCCAGTGACCTACTTTTGAAAATCAGCCCGTGAAAAATCTTATGGATAACAACAGAATACTGTCACATAAAGTGCTGGAAGATGAGCCCCTCAGGTTGGAAGGTATTCAAAATATTCCCCATGAAAGAGAGAGCTGCCTCCTCAAAGTTGAGTTCACCTTAATGATGTAGGTGGAGTAAGTGATGTGGCACAACTCAAAATGAGAAGTAACAGCTGCAAATATCCATTAATAATCAGAACACAGAATGTGGGCCATATGAATCAAGGAAATTTCAAAGTCATCAAAAGTGAAATGGAATGCTTGAAGACCCATATCCTAGGCATTAATGAGCCAAAATGCATTGGCATTGGCCATTCTGAATCTGACAATCATATGATTCTACTATGCTGGGAACAACAAATTGAAGAGGAATTGCAACGCATCTACTATTAAAAAGAACACTTTGATTGACATCCTAAAGTACAATGCTGTCCATGATGGGTTAACATCCACATGCCTATAAGGAAGACCAATCAATACAACTATTAGATGAATTTACCATCAACTATGAATGCCAAAGATGAATAAAACCAAAGATTTTTATAGCCTGCTACTGTCTGAAATTGAATGAAATGCAATCAAGACATACTGATAATCACTGGTGACTGGAAAGCGAAAGTTGGAAACAAAGATCAGTATCAGTAGTTAGAAAACACAGCCTAGTAACACAGATGACACCAAAGGTCACATGATACAATTCTGCAAGACCAACGATTATTCATCAGAAATACTTTCCCTCTACAACACAAGCAATGAGTACACACGTGGGCTTCCCTGGATGGATTACATAGGAGTTGAATTGACCACACCTGTGGAAAAACAATGGCGAAGCTTGAGATCATCATTCAAGGCAAAACCAGGGGCCAAACTGTGGAACAGACCATCAATTATGTATGTGCAAGTTCAAGCTGAAGAAAATCAAAGTAAATTCATGAGTGTCAAAGTACGATGTTGAATACAGCCCACCTGAATTTAGAAACTACCTCAAGAACAGATATGATGTAATGAACACTAATGACCAAAGACCAGAAGAGTTGTGGGAAAACATCAAGGACATCATACATGGAGAAAATGAAAGGCCATTATTAAAAAGACAGGAAGAAAATACTAAAATGGAAGTAGAAGAGACTCTGATGCTTGCTCTTAAGCATAGAGTAGCTACAGTGAATGAAAAAAAATGATAAAGTAAAAGAGCTTAATAGAAGATTTCAAAGGGCACCTAGAGAAGACAATGGGGAGTATTACGGTGAAATGGTCAAAGACATGGACTTAGAAAACAAAAAAGGAAGAACACAATGAGCATTTTTAAGCTGAAAGAACTGAAGAGAAAATTAGGGACTTGAATTGCATTATTGAAGGATTCCATGTGCAAAAGACTCAAGTAAAACAAAAGCTGCAACAACCTCAATTTTTTCTCCATTTATCGTGATGATGCTTACTAGCTCATTTGTAAGGACTTTTATTTTCCGAGATGAACTCCACACTGAAGGCTATAGTCTTCAATCTCATCAGTTAGTGCTCCAAGTGTTCTTCACTTTTCAGTAAATAAGGTTGTGTCATCTGTGTAACTTGGATCTATAATCAACACCCACAGAAGCAGCAGTCAAGAAATCAAAAGACACCGCATTGGGAAAATGTGCAGCAAGAGATGCTTTAAAGTGTTGAAAAACAAAGATGCCACCTTGAAGATGAAGGTGCCCTGACTCACGCTATGGTATTTTCAATTGCATCATACGCATCTGAAACCTGGACAATAAATAAGGAAGACCAAAGAAGAATTGACACCTTTGAACTGCAGTGTGGCAAGAACACTGAATGTACCATGGATTGCCAAGAGAACAAACAAATCTGTCTTAGAAGAAGTATAACCAGAATGCTCCTTAGGAGCAAGGATGGCAAGACTACATTTCACAGGAGGGATTAGTCTCTGGAGAAAGACATCATGCTTGGTAAAGTAGACGATCAGTGAAAAGGAGGAAGACTCTCAAGGAGATAGATTAACACAGTGGCTCCAACAATGGGCTCAAGCATAACAAAGACTGTGAGCATGCTGCAGGACCAGGGAGTATTTCGTTCTGTGGTACACAGGGTCACTATGAGTCAGAACCAACTCAACAGCATCTAACAACCTGGGCAAAAAACCTGAAAGATACAGGGAACATCAAAAGAAAACGGAATACACAAAATCACCACAACAGAAAGAACTGGTTGACAACCGTTTCAGAAGGTAGCATATAATCAAGAACCACTGGTACTGAAAGAAGTCTAAGCTGCACTGAAGGCACTGGCAAAAAAGAAAAGATTCCAAGAAATGATAGAATGTGACCTGAAAGGCTTCAACAAATGGACGCAATGCTGAGAAGTACTTACATGTCTATGTCAAGAAATTTGGAAGACAGTCACCTGGTTAACTGACTAGAACAGACTGATAGCTACGCCTATTGCAAAATGGAAAACAGAAACTGTTGAACAATGCTATTAATATCCTGTGCTTACAAAATTTTGCTAAAGATAATTCAAAAACAACTATAGCTGTACATTAGCATGGAACTTCTGGAAGTTCAAGCCAAATTCAGAAGAAGATACAGAATGAGGGATATCATTGTTGATGTCATCAGATGGATCCTGGTCAAAATTAGAAAACATCAGAGAGATATTCATTCATGTTTTATTGACTACGCAAAGGCAATCAGTTCTGTGGGCAATAACAAATTATGGATAACACTGCAAAGAATGGGAATTGAAGAACATTTAACTGTACCTAGATCACAAGTCAGTTGTTGCAACAGAATGAAGAAATACTGCATGGCTCAAAATTGGAAAACATGTTTGGCAGACTTGTATCTTTTCATCTTACTTATTCAATCTGTATGGTGAACAAATGATTGAAGCAACACCCTATATGAAGAACACAGCCAAGATTAGAGGATGATGAAAATGAAGACAACCTGAAACACTCACTGATGAAGGCCCAAGACTATAGCCTTCAGCATAGATTACACCTGAACGTGAAGAAAATGAAAATCATCACAACTGGACCAATAAAAAAAAAATCATGATAAATGAAGAAGAAATTGAAGTTGTCAATGATTTCATCCTACTTGGATCAACAATTGGTATCCAAATAAGCAGCAGCTAAGAAATCAAACTTGGAAAAGCACTGAAGAAATCAGCTGCAAAAGATTTCTTTAAATTTTTAGATAGCAAAAATATCACTTTGATAACTATATGGCACCTGATCCGAGCCAAGATCTTTTCAACTGTCTCATATGCATGTAAAAATCTGCACAGTGAAAAAGGAAGATGGAAGAATTGATGTGTTCAAACTGTGGTGCTAGTGAAGAATACTGAATACTGAATATACTGCGGACTTCCAGAAGAACAAACAGATTAGTCTTAGAAGAACTGCAACCAATGTTTCTTAGAAGTAAGAACAGTGAGACTTAAGCTCACTTACTCTGGGCGCATTACCAGGAAAGACCAATTTCCGGAAAAGGACATCACGTTTGATAAAGTCGAGGGTGAGCAAAAATGAAAGAAATTTTCAATGAGACGTGGCTGACATAATTAGCAGTTGCAACAATGGGCTCAGACATACCAACTATTAAGAAGATGGTACAGGACTGGGCAACATTTGGTTCTATTATATATAAGGTCACCACAAGTCAGAGCTGACTCTATGGAAACTAACAACACTATAAATCAGTCATCTGTCAATTTAACTTTTTTTTCATCCCATTTTGCATTTTCAACCTCAGGAAACAACTAGATATTTACTGCCTTTTTGTAGTCCCATATTTACTGATTTCAGATTTTATGAAATATCTCTAGCTAGAATATTCTAGAATTTGGTGAGTAATCCATTATGCCTCATCTCTACCCACATTTGCAGCCAACAGTCTGAGAAGAATAGTCTGTGCACACTGGCTCTACTTCCTCTCCTACCAGTCACTCTTCAGCCCACTCCTACCTGGCTTCCAACCGCTTCATTCTGCTGAAATGTCTCTTGGTAAAGATCATAGGACTTTCATGTTGCTAAATGCAATCAAGACTTTTCTTAACCTGGCAGCATCATTCAACAAAGCTGATCACCTCTCCCTCTTGAAATAATTCTTCTTAGCTTTGACAGGCCTGATTTCTCCTGGGTGACTCCCAACTCTCTATCCTTTATTAGTCGTATTTGAGGACTGCATCGCCTTTACCTGACCTACAAATACTGGGCTTCCTTGGGACCTGATCCTGGAATTTTATGTAATCCCATGACTAAACACATTTCCTTCAAGCTGATGACTCACATCTTTATATCTCCAGCTAAGATTTTTTCTTCTGAATCCAGAACAGAATACCAAACTACCTATTCAACATCTCCATTCAGATGCTTCATAAACTAAACTTAATACATCCAAAACTGGAATTTTGAGTCTTTTCACTGATCCTCTTCCAGTGTACCCCATTCCTTACCATCTACCCAGTTGCTTCTGATAGAAACCCAGAAGTCTCATAACTCATCACTCATATGCAGTGAACCACTAAGTCATGTCATTTTGGCCTTCAAAATATAACTGCAATATGCCTAATTTCTGCATCCTTACTGTGATCTTCCTGATCTAAACCATTATTACATTTTATCTACAACATAGCAATAGTGTCCAAAGTGATCTTCCTAAATACACTCATATTCCTCTCCAATTCTATCACCTCACTACAGCCAGAGAAATCTGTCAAGGATGAAAACATCCTGATTAAAACCCTTCAGTGTCTTCCTGCTGTTTCTAGGTAGTATACACAAGGTACTTCTTCAGAAAACTTCATCTCATGCTATCATCCCCCTATTCTCTAAGCATCAGCCTTATCAACTTTTTCTCTGTACATTACATACGCTGAGGTTTTTCCAGGTAGAGGCCTTTGCATATGTGTGTCCTCTACTTGACACTGTTTGTTCTCTTCCCTTCACTATTCTACTCACTGCTACCCAACACACACATAACCAGGGTCTACGCCCAATAGTCAAAAAAAGATCAAAAGGAATCAAATGATTGGCAACCCATGATGTGAAAAGATACTATCAGAACATCTTATCTGCAAATATTTATGCATTTTAAGGGGACTGTTTTAGGTGATTACAATATATTAATGTATTCAATGCCAAAAATAAACTGATGAAGTGGACACTACTGTTTTACGATGAAGTACTAAATAAGACACAAAGAGGTTAAGTAACTTAACCAAGGTCACTGAAGTCAGTGGCAAAACTAGGATTCCAATTTAGTCCTTCTTTTGTGTGAGTACTTGATTACTTAATAGCATGACACCTTGATAATAGACTATATAGTCTCTCCTTTATATAGTTATTTGGATAAATACTATGTCCTCCCATAGACTAAAAACATAAATGAGGGTTGTTGTTAGGTGCCATCAGTTGGGTTCTACTCACAGTGACCTAGATATGCATAACAAAATGAACCATCGTCCAGTTCTGAGCCATCCTCACACCTGCCACTACATTTAAGCCCACTGTTGCAGCTACTATCAGCCCAACTCGTTGAAGGTATTCCTCTTTTTTAAAGCTGACCCTCTACTCTACCAAGTATGATGTCCTCCATTCTTGCTTCTAAGGAGAATTCTGGCTATACTTCTTCTAAGACAGGTTTGCTCATTTTTTTGGAAGTGCATGGTATATTCAATATTCTTTGCCAACACTGTAATTCAAAGGTGTCAATTCTCCTATGATCTTCCTTATTCATTCCTCAGCTTTTGCACAGATACAAGACAACTGAAAATACCATGGCTTGGGTCAGGCACATCTTAGTCCTCAAAGTGACATCTTTGCTTTTCAACACTTTAAAAGGTATTTTGCAGATCTGCTCAGTCTAATATGGAATTTGATTTCTTGACTGCTGCTTCCATGGGCACTGACTGTAGATCCAAGTAAAATGGAAACCTTTACAACTTCCATATTTTTTCTGTTTACTACAATGCTGCTTATTGGTCCAGTTGTGAGGATTTTTGTTTTATGTCAACATGTAATCCATACCAAAGGCTGTAGTCTTTGATCTTCATCAGTAAGTGCTTTAAGTCCTCTTCACTTAAGGCAAGCAAGGTTGTGTAATTTGCATATCACAGGTTGTTAATGAATCATCCTCCAGTCTTGACACCCTATTCTTCTTCATACAGCCCAGCTTCTCAAATTACTTACTCAGCATAAAGACTGAATAAGTATGATGAAAGGATACAACCCCAATGTGCACCTTTTCTAATCTTAAACCACACACTATTCCCTTGTTCTGTTCAAATAACTGCTTCTTAGTCTACGTACAGGTTCCACATGAGCAAAACTGTTTTAGAGTTCCCACTCTCTGCAACATTATACATGCATAATTTGTTAGGTTTTACACAGTCTACTACCTCTGTGTAGTCAATAAACACAGGTAAGCATCTCTGCGGTAATCAGACACCAGCAATGATATCCCTTGTTCCACATCCTCTTCTGAATCCAGCTTGAACTTCTGGCAACTGCTGCAACTGTTTCTGAATTATTTCCAGCACAAATTTTACTTGTATGTGATACTAATGATATTGTTCAGTAATTTCGGTTTCTGCTGGATCACCCTTCTTTGGAAAGGGCACAGATAGGGATCTTTTTCAGTTGATTCACCAGGTAGCTGTCTTCCCCATTTCTTGGCACGGATCAATGAATGCTGTATCTGTTTGTTGAAACATCTCAATCGGTATTCCGTCAATTCCTGGAGTCTTGCTTTTCACCAATCTTTCAGGGCAACTTAGACTTCTTCCTCCAGTACCATCAGTTCTTGATCACATGCTATCTCCTGATATAGCTGAGTATCAACCAATTCTTTTTGGTACAGTGACTCTGTGTACTCCTATCTTATTTTGATGATTCCTCTATCACTCAATACTTTGCCCATAGTATCCTTCAATAGTGCAACTCGAGGCTTGAATTTTTTCTTCCTTATGTTTTTCTAACTCTAGGCCTTTGAACATCTCATTATAATACTTTGTTTCCTTGAGCTGTCCTTTGAAATCTTCAGTTCAGCTCTTTTACTTCATTTCTTCCCTTAATTTTAGTTACTCCACATTCAGAAGCAAGTTTCAGTCTCTTCTGACATCCATTGTGGTTTTTTCTTCCTTTCCTATCTTTTTAATCACCTTTTGCTTTCTTCATGTATAGTGTCCTTGATATCACCCCACAACTCTTCTGGTCCTTCGGTCATTAATGTTCCATGAGTCAAATCTACCCCTGAGATGGTCTCTAAATTCTGGCAGAATAGTCAAAGTCATGCCTTGGCTCTCTTGGACTTGTTTTAATTTTCTTCAGCTTCACTTTGAACTCGACACGAGCAATATGGGCAACGGCCACTGGCCTTGTTCTGATGATGCTGAGCTTCTCCATTCCTCTTTTCACAATTGTAGTTGATTTGATTTCTGTGTATTTCCAATGAATAAGTCATTAGTCTTGTAAAATTCTATCATGCAATTTCTGGCGCCATTTCTATCATCAAGGTCACATTTCCCAACATTCCAATCATCAGTAATTATCAGTGCATCTTAACTGCATGCTTGATCAGTTTCTTAGTGCAGAAGTTGGTAAAAATGTCCAATTTCTTACTGTTTGGCATTTATTGTTGATGGGTGAATCTGAATACTCACATTAACTGTCTTTCTTGTAAGTACATGGATATTACTCTATCACTGACAGCACTATACTTCAGCATCGATCTTGAAATCTTTTTGATGATGAATGCAACACCACTCTTTTTCAATCTGTCATCCTGACATAGCAGACCACATGATTCTTTAATTCAAAATGGCCAATACCGTCCATTTCAGCTCACTAATGTCTAGGGTATCAATCTTCAAGTGTTCCATTTCATTTTAGATGACTTCCAATTTTCCTTGATTCGTATTTCATACATTCTATGTTCCAATTATTAATGGATGTTTACAGCTCCTTTTTCTCACTTTGTACCATGCCACATCAGCAAATGAAGCTTCCAAAAGCTTTATTCCATCCACATCCTTAAGGAAGAAGCTCTTCCCTAGTTGTATTTCAAGTGCCTTCCAACTTGAGAGAGTAACCTTCTGGAACTATATGCAGGCAGTGTTCCACTGTTGTTCCTAAGGTTTTTACTGTCTAATTTTTCCCCCACAGAAGTAGACTGCCTGGTCCTTCTCCCTACTCTGTCTTAGCCTAGAAGTTCTGCTGAAAACTGTCCACCATGAGTGACCCTGCTAGTACTTAAAATAACAGTGGCATAGCTTCCAACATCAAAAACAACATGTAAACCACCGCAATATGACAAGACAGATAAGTAGTGGCAAATGAGGGTAGAGACCTTTTTTATATTTTGGTCAGCGCTATATTCCCAGAGCCCTGAAAAGGGGCTCTAGCTGCTCAATGTTTGCTGAATATATGAGTAAGTGCTCAGTATGACACAGACGTGTATGAAGAGAAAAAGTCTTAAGGGCCAGCAGAAGGCAAACCAGTAAAGCAAGACGACCATGTTGATACAAAATGACTTGATGAAGTCCTCTCAGTAGGATAGGCAGTAAGATTACCGACAGTTTTAGCTGAAAAGAAGGAATGCAAGAAACTTAACAAAAAACTAACAATTCAGTACTTGACAGTAGAGAATCAAGAATACAAACAAAGAATGAGTCCAAAGTTTCAAGAATGGGTAGACAGTAAAAAGGAAAGAGAGGGGCACGGCTTAGCTTGGGTTAAAAGATGGAGTAAAAAGACACAGTGCTCAATTTTTAGACATATCTATTTTGAAATGCTGTTAAGACACTCATATAACACTATTCAGCACACAATCAAATGTAGTACTGATGCTCAAAGGAGAAATTATGACCATACAGTTAAGAATGACCTAAATGAATAAGAGAGTCAAATACTTAAGAATGAAATAAATTTCCAAGCATGAATGAAAGAGTGGGGAGAGCTAAGAACTGAGTCATCAGGTATACTAACAATTATCATTCTTACCATTAAATTTCTATATCCAATAATGAATGGGCTAGGTCCCTGGAACAAAACTTCCCACTAAAGAGAACTAAAAACACTGAACAGAATACAAAATCATATTTTAAAAGTATCAAAAATTCAACAGATAATAAAGAATAATGGGTCAAGAGTGAGAAGGAACTAGAAATTCAGGAAGGTGAGTTATGCATTAGAAGTATTGTCAGTCCACAGGGAAGGATGATTATGCTTTTCACAGCATTGTCTTTGGGAGGATAAAGCTGGAGTCCAATACCCATCAAAGGAAGAACACTTATTTGGGTGGCCCAGAAAATATCAAACCCTAAAACTAGATCAAGGAAATTTCAAATTGCAAGTGTCCCTAGACACTCAACAGAAAATAAAAACAAAAATTCTGTCTGGAAAAAGACCATACTATCTTAGGCGTCAACATATTTCTACAAATAATTTTTCAAATGTAACATCCAGCAAACCACAAAAAGTAATCGGATGCATAAAAAAGCAAGACAATACAAATGAGAACGAAGAAACAGCAGACAACAAAAGGAGATCTAAAGGAATAACCAATAATGATACTATCAACCACAGACTAAATAACCACTCTGTTTACTATATTTAAGTTGATATGAACCAGGCTTGAAAAAAAATGGCAGGAAAATAGAAATTATAAAGTATCGTAGAAGATTTGCAAGTAATCAAACAGAAATTATGAAACTAATAATCAACAGTAAGATCTCTCAGTCTACAATCACTTTAAAACAAAAATGAGAATATAAGAAGGCAGAGGAATTAGATGAATGCAAATACAACAACCAGAACAGAAATGAAAATGTCCACACATTGTGAAGAATATAACTAATATAACTGAAAAATTTGTGTAGAAATTGTTGAATGGGAACCTAATTCTTAAGGATCAGACTTTGTACACCACTGGTGGGAATGTAAAATGGTGTAGCTGCTGTGGAAAACAACTTGATAGTTTCTCCAAAAGCTACATGTAGAATTACCTTATGACCTAGCAATTCTACTGTTAGGCATATACCCAACAGAACTGAAAGCAAGAACTTTCAAATGAAAGCAGATACTTGTACCCAATGACCACAGTAACATTATTCATAATAGCCAAAAAATGGAAATAATCCAAGTGACCATCAACAGATAAATGGATAAACAAAATGTGGTATATTCATACAACGGAATACTATTTAGCTATGAAAACATATGAATGTCTGACCAGAGTTGATGGTCTGGCAACCTAGAGGGTCCCCTGGGAACATGGCCTCTGCACTTACTGCTGCCCCAGACCTGACACCAGTACTGAGGCCAACACTTCAGACAAACAGTGGACTGGCCTCAGGGGCACAGACTGAGTATGTGGTGTGTGTACTTTATGGTTTTATAGATTTATAGAAGGCTGTCCTACTGGTTTCTTACTAGAAGGGAGAGGAGGGTGGAGAGGAGCGGACAGGTGTTCAGCGAGGAGTGTGCTATCACAGGGTGGGGAGAGCAGGTAGAGTTGTTGAGAGGTGGATATGCAAAATTGACTTGGATTGTACACTTACACTTAGTCATAATAAAAAAGAATTAAAAAGAAAGAAAGTCTGATACATGCTACAAAATGCTTGAAAACATTAAGCCAGGTGAAAAAAGTCAGGCATAAAGGGGAAAATATTGTTATGATTTCACTTACATGAAATACTGTGATTAAACAACTGCATGTTGCTGTTAGCTTCCACTGAGTTAATACCTACTCATGGCAACCCCATGCGTACAGAGTAGAACTGCACTCCACAAGGTTTTCAAGGCTGTGACCTTTTGGAAGAAGATTGCCAAGCCTTACTTTGAAGACGGGTCTGAACTGCCAACCTTCCAGTTAGTAATACAGTGCTCAATCATTTATACTACCCAGGGATTCCAAATAAACTCACAGAAACAAAAAAAAAAATCAATTAGCTGTTACCTGGGATTGGTTAAGAGCTATGGCTGCTCACAAAAAGGTCAGGGTTTGCACTCTCTAGCTATTCCTTGGAAACCCTACAGGGAAGTTCTACTCTCCTACAGGGTTGCTATGAGTTGGAATCAACAACAACTGGTCTGGCTTTGGTGGGGCAAGTGGAGCTGGATGCAAGGGATGATGTACACTTAAAAACTGATATAACGGCAATTTCTATGTTACATTTTTTTTTTCACCATAATATACCTAAGAGAGCCATCTGGAACAAAAAAGAATGGAGTACAGAAACGTTTCTTAAAAGGTATTCCACAATACAGGCTTCATTCAAAGTTGGTTCAATGTTCAGTAACACTGGAGAAATGTTATATCCTCTGTCCCCATTTCGGAAATTCATAATGTGCCTTGCCATAGTAAAGAATGAGTAATCTTAAAGAAACTTGTTTAACATTTTTTCTCAATTAATTTAACCATGGAGCCATTTTAAGAGTAGCACACTCTGGGAAATGCCCGACTAGGCAGAGATGAGATACTCTGAGGCACTGAGAAGTGAAAATGAATGGGCTCCCCATTCAATATCTTCAATAACACAGGAGTTGGGGTTGCCCATTTCTGTATCTCAAGGGGGAAGGACAGGTACAGGAAACTTGAGAAGTATGAAAATGGTTTAGAACACTTTCATGTGAGGAACACCATAAGGACTGTCAGCTTTACACTTTCCACACAAGAAATCCTTATCTCTTAGACCTTCCTGTCGTCCCCTCCACCTTGGTTATGGTTGGTTCTGCAACTAAAATGAATTCTTCCATGCTTCTATACATATTTTATCCTGAAAACCAAACTAACAAAAACAGTAGCCCATAAAGAAACTAAGGGATTGATAGTCCAGGATACGGAATGGGTCCCCACTTCATTCTTGGTAACCTTCTCATGCCCTTCAAACATAGGATACAGGGACAAAGAGGGCTGCAAGACTAACAGTGAGGAGTTTAAAAACAAAATAAAATAAAGAAGAAAAACAAACTAATGACTATACTCCCTTTCATTTATATAATACATGTACAAGCACTTCTGTAAGAATGGATGGTCACACCACCCCATGCAATGGACCAAATATACCTCCTGACCCATCCTCACCGAGGCTCTTGACATTGCCCCACCGACGTGCTCTCTGTCCTGGGACTTGAGGGACAATCCCAGAACTCTCAGCGGTAATGGTGGTCCCGCCACCAATCTGTTACGCCCTGTTGGTCCTTTATGTGAGGCTTTTAACCAGCTGAGGTCCCTAAGTGATGCAAAGGGATAAGTGCCCACCTACTAACCAACCCAAACTCACCCACAGGCACCTTGGTATTCTGCTTTCAAAAAGCCACGGGGTCACTGCGAGTAAGAAACGGCTCCATACAAACTGGGTTTTTTGTTTGCGATTGGTCAGCTCTTTTGGAGGGGAGGTAGACGAGTCAAAGTAGTGACTGTCCAGCAGTGCTACCCCAGTTCAGGTAGGTACCAGGTGGCCCCTGATAAGCAGCCCGTCTCCATGGGTAGCAGCGTGGCCGTCAGTACCAGACAGCCCTTTTCTGTCACACGGACCCACCGTCTCCTGCTCAGCCTGTCAGAGTCACGGTCAGCTGGCTCCTTCAGTGTCTATGTCCGACAACCCCTGTCAAGCTGTCCCTTCCTCAACATTTCTGTCAGCCTGTCGGTCGCTCAGTACCGTCTTCGCCTGTCCAAGTAGCATGCAGGGAACCTAGCCACGTGTGGCCTCTGACATAGGTCTTCACACTCTCCCCGGTGCTTGTGAGTACCTTGCAGCCATTCCTGCCCTCCAACCTCACCTTCCATGTCACAGAAGATGCTGTCCCAGCTTCCAGGTCAGGCACAGGTGGCTCCCCTGTGCCCGAGGGCATGAAGCGGCCATATCGCTGCAGGGGCCACTCCGTAGCGCCTAACTCCGGATGCCTGGGGCCGGACTGCACGCTTCCCGCTTCCGCCATGTTTGGCAGTGGAGCATGCGCAATCGTGGGGAGAGGGAGCTGCCAATCTGCAGAGCTAGCCAACCAGGAAGCGAAATGATCCATGGCCCACCCTCTCCCTCAAGCAGACCCCAATGGGTGTGCCAGACGACACCGTCAGGGAGCCTTGTGTTATTGGAGGGGAGCACTGAGATACCTTAGGGATGGGTCGTGATTTGGTAGAATGTTTTTATTTTTGTGGGCAAAGACGAAGTAGCAGCTTCTGCCTAAAAGTGTGCTTCTGACACTTATACCTGATAATTGATCTTGTCTCAGCCGTTTTCGGGTCCTCACCTCCCCTCGGGCAGTGTTTTCCGTCATCAAGCAGGTCTGAGAAATTTCCAGAAGGATCTAATCTCCGTAACTTCTGTACACTGATACGAGGTCTGCTTTCAGAAACTGCTCTGCGTTATCCTGCCTCTCGGATGAAATGCCCCTGCCCCATGTCAGAAACTGAGGGGTGGGGGACTGCCAGCAACACTAGGTGTGCCTCAGCCAAACAGCAGGTGCAACTAAACTACATTTCTAGACGATTTATAGTCGACGAAGCAATTCCACACCTATTATTTCAAGTATCCTCCCAACCTTGTGGTGACTTAAG
The DNA here is from genome assembly GCA_028571685.1 of Heterohyrax brucei. Classification (NCBI taxonomy): domain Eukaryota; kingdom Metazoa; phylum Chordata; class Mammalia; order Hyracoidea; family Procaviidae; genus Heterohyrax; species Heterohyrax brucei. The sequence goes on from CM053148.1 coordinate 56,181,030, forward strand.
CAAGTAAAGCAGGGATTACTACCCCCATTAAATAGGTGGAGGCAAAATAAAATCTAGAGAACAGCAGTGATTTGTCCAAAGTTAGGCAGAGCCAGAGCAGATGGGTGGACTCCACAACATCCCGACGGGTCCACCACTTACAAAGCAGTTATTCACACAGAATTCAAAGCAGAAGCATGGTATGAAGTGAGGGAGGCTATATTAACCAAACACATAAAAGAGTGTTAAAATGCGAAGAATTTTTGAAATTATGTATATCAAAGTATATTAAATGCATGGACAGTAGTTGAAGAGACGGTGACTTATTCCCTCAACAAAGCATTAATTAATACAGTATGCACACAACTGTACTTGGCCACCATACCAAAACCAACTCCACTGCCACTGAGTCAATGCTGATTCATAACGACCCTATAAGACAGAGTAGAACTGCCCCCACAGAGTTTCCAAGGAGCACCCGGCAGATTTGAACTGCCGACCTTTTGGTTAGCGGACATAGCACATAACCAGGGTCTTCCATAGCGGTTACCCAAATGGGTGAAGTATAAATCTAGCCTTCTAAGACCTCAGAATCTAAGAAGAAAACAACCATGTTGCTATCGATTCCATTTCAGCTCATAGCAACCCTGTAGGGCAGAATAGAACTGTCCAGTGGGGTGGCTGGTGGATTCGAACTGCTGACCTCTTTGGTTAACAGTCATAGTCATAGGCCCCTGTAACTCTTAACTACTGTCCCACTAGGGCTCCAACAAAGAAGAAGAGAGGTACAAATACATATATAATGTTAGTAGTTGTTGAGTGGATTCTAACGCATGGTGACACCACATATGTCAGGGCAGAACTGGGCACCATATGGTTTTCAGGGCTGTGACCTTTCAGAAGTCAGTCACTAGGCTTGTCTTCCATTGTGCCGCTAAACCAAAACACCAAGCTCAGTGCCACTGAGTTGATTCCAACTCATAGTGACCCTATAGGACAGAGTGGAGCTGCTCCATAGAGTTTCTGGGGAGTGCCTGGCAGATTCGAACCACCAGCCTCCTGGTTAGCAGATACAGCACTTAACCACTACACCACCAGGGTTTCCATTGTGCCCCCTGGGTGCGTTTAAACTGCAAACCCCATACGATCTGACAGTTAATCTATGTGAAAAGTACAAACCAGGTGCTCCAAAAGGATGAAGTAAAGAATTCTGCCAACCGGGTGGGGGTGGGGGGAGGCATTTGAGTTAGAACTTGAAGGGCAAGGAAAAGCTTCCCAAGGGAAGATGGGAGGAATCTATTTTTCCATGTGTAGCGGAAGCTGAAGAGCAAAGTTGCAGTGATGAGCATAGTGGCATTACTAGCTAGACTGCAAGGTGGTTTTTTTTTAAGAAAGGTGGGGCTACAAAGGTGAGCTGGGCCAGAAGACCACTGAGCAGCAGCTAAGGAGTGTGGATTTTACTTGGTAGGGGGGAGGACCGTGGAAAATTTGTGTAGAGGGGGTGCCATCAGAATTAGCGGTGGCCCAAGCCGATTAATTTCTCGGGGGCATTTGGGATAAACTGGATTAAAGGCAAGGGGGATTTACCCCTTATCTTTCCATTAGTTCAGTAAAACTTGCTGAATAAGGTGAGATTTCAGAAACTGCTTCCGGAGGCCCTTAAGTGACACAGCAGTATTACATTTAAAGAAGTGATAAATGGTTAGAAACTTGGTTTGAATCCCAGCTCTTCGTGACCTTGGGAAAGCAACTTGACCTCTCTGTAATATAGGGTTCATAAAGACCTACCTTACAGAATCATTGGGAGGATAAAATAAGAGCATATTTTGGAAAACAGTTGGTAAATGACAAAGTGGTACATATGTTGGTTCCTTCTATTGCCAGGGTTAAAGTGACTTTCCGTGGACTCCCTACAGGCAGGGAGGATGGGAACGGGAGCCTGACATTCATTCTCAGAGGTGCTCACCTTCCAGTCCTGGGCTGCAGCTGCTGTCAGACACCCTTCACAGGAGCAGATGGTGCTCACAGTTGGGACGCTGTCAGTGCCCAAGGACACCCAGGCTCCTGCTGGGCTCCCACCTGCAAGCTCTCTTCCTAGACAATGCACCTGTGCTTGAGCTTCTGGGGCCACCAGAGTCTGCCAAAAAGAGATCGGGTCTGCAAAGGGAGATACACTAAGCCCAAAGCTTGATGAATGGAGGCTCTTAAAAACTTAGGAAATGAACAAATGTGTCTCGAGCACTCAAGGGGTACCAGGCACTATACTAGGTGCTGAGGATAGAGTACAGAACAAAACAGACGTAATTTCTGGCTGTCTGAAGTTTACAGTCCAGTGAGAGAAGTCTGGTAAACACTAAATAAATTATTCTGTATTGTAATGATGTGTTTTCTTTTTTAAAGTAAGGCTGTAACATTTATTTAGATGTAACTTCCATATAAGAAAAATCACAGATCTTATCTGTTCAAATGGATGGATTTTGACAGTTGTACCCACTCAAGAAGCGACCACCAAAACAAGATGTAGAGCATTCCCCAAGTGCCTCAAGTTCCCCTGGGAGTGCCTCCTCCCAGTCTCCACCTGCCTCTGATCTGATTTTTATCTCCACAGCTTAGCTTTCTTGTTCCTGACTGTGTATACATGAAATAATATAGAATGTACTCTTTAGAATCTGCTTCTTTTGCTTAGCTTTGAAGATTCATCAGTATTGCATGTATCAATAGTCCATTCCTTTAGAGTGCTGAATAGCACTTTGTTGTATGACTATACCACAAATCTTTCAATGATTTCCTTTCGGTAGCCTTTACGTGGTCTCCCAGTTTTTAAAAGGTTGCTATACTGTGAAGGAGCTCACAAAATCGAGTCTCACTGGCACCACAAGAATAAAAAGGGGTGCACCCTGAGATCTTCACTAAAGGCTGCAATTGATGGTCCAGGGGCCTCAGAGTTCCCCTGGGAGAAGGGCCCTGATGCTGCCCCGTCCATAAGTCACAATGGAAGTACACTCCTTGGACAGGAATGGATTGGACTTGTTGACACAGAGTGACCGTATCATGTGTGCACTTTATGGTTCCATGCATCTATAGGATGTCGTCCTGCTGACCTTTTATTGGAGGCAGAGGAGTGGGTGGAGAGGAGGGGATAGGAGATTGTTGGGAGGATAAGACATGTATGGAGTGGAGAGGAAGAGTATGCTGTCACTGGGCAGGGAGAGCAGTGGGAGCTACATATAGGTGGGCGTGCAAATTTGTATGGGAATGTACATTTTCATTCAATCATAATAAAAAAAAGGCTGCTGTAAATGTTCTTGTACAAACTTTTTTGTAGATAAACATTTTTTTCATTTATCTTCATTAAATACCTAGGAGTAAAATTGCTATTGCTGGGTCCTAGAGAGATATATGTTTATACTCAAAACCAAACCCTCTGCTGTCAAGTTGATTCCAACTCATAGCAATCCTATAGGACAGAGTTGTTACCCGTAGGAGTATCTAATTAAAGTTAAGCAGGAGTATCACTTAACCAATGGCTGATGGAAATTGGTGTATAAATCCCTCAGATAGGATAACTCTGAGGTTTGTGTGTAATATCTATTTCCCAGTGTCCCAGTGGAATTAAGTGCCAGTTGCTCATGATTTTGACTTGCTTAATAATCATCCTGTTTTGGCTGCCTTCCCTTCTCTATTTCCCTATCCTACAAATGTTTCCTAGGATCACCTCTCAAAGAAATTACTTGCCCTCAAATTTTTGTCCTAGGATGTACTTCTGGGGAAACCCAAACAAAGACAGTGACAAACAAGACCAACTGCCTTTGCCTTTGTGAGTATAGCTGTAATATAGCTATGTACAGGAAGATGGTATAAAAGCCCTTCGGAGGAGGCAGAAGTCAGTCTCTCATCCAAAGCAGACTCTTCAATGCCTTGCTGACTAGCAGCAGGAGAACAACAGTGTTTGTGGCCAGAACAAATGTATGACAGGTGATGATGACCTAACACATCTCTCTTTTAGGATATTGTTTGGGGGGGGGGGAAGTCTCTAAAGTTAAAATATAATCATTTCACTGGAAATCTTTTTTGACCCCAAATCCTTTTACTATGTAACTGTATTTTGCAGGTGACATAAATGACACCAAGAAATGCTGCTTATACAAGTAGTCAGCATCATTGTTGGAGGCAGCCTGCAAAACTGATTCTGGTACCCTTGAAAGTCTCTTTCAAAGAAGATCAGGGACACCATATCTCTCCCTTTCCCTAGGACACTGAGTCAGTAAAGAAATGATGGCTTCAGTCTCCTTGGGTCCCCTAGCTGACAGGATGACACAGAAATGTGCACCTTGCCTCTGCTCGCCGTGTGTCTCAACAATAGGTGGCGACCACACAGAGCTGTTGAGAACTGCGGAACACTGTTGGTGCCTGTGGGGTTTCTCAGATAAGCCCTGTGTGCATCGGTCATGCTGGATGAGGTGTCTCCATGATGTCAGGACTGGCGATGCTGCATAAAGAGGCATGGTTCCCTGGAACTTCACACTTGCTGCTAGAAAGCAGTTATTTTCAAGTTTCTTCTCTACATTTTTCGTGTGAAAAACCTAGCTGGTCCATTTCAGCTATTGAAGGAATTTTGATGTGTCTTAAAAAAAAACAAAAACCCACTGCTACTGATTCTGACTCACAGTGACTCTGCAGGACAGAAAAGAACTGCTCATTGGGTTTCCAAGGCTGTAAATTTTTGTGGAAGCAGATTGCCACATCTTTTTCACGTGGTACTGGTAGGTTTGAACCACTGATGTTTCAGTTAGCAGTCAAGTGTTTCCTGTTTATAACTCCTGTGAAGGAGCTCACAAAGTCGAGTCTCACTGGCACCACAAGAGTAAAAAGGGATGCACCCTGAGATCTTCACTAAAAGGCTGCGATTGATGGTCCAGGGGCCTCAGAGTTCCCCTGGGAGAAGGACCCTGATGCTGCCCCGTCCATAAATCACAATGGAAGTCAACTCCTTGGACAGGAATGGATTGGGCTTGTTGACACAGAGTGACCATATCATGTGTGTACTTTATGGTTCCATGCATCTATAGGATGTCGTCCTGCTGACCTTTTATTGGAGGCAGAGGAGTGGGTGGAGAGGAGGGGATAGGAGATTGTTGGGAGGATAAGACATGTATGGAGTGGAGAGGAAGAGTGTGCTGTCACCGGGCAGGGCCCCTTCAGTTGTGACAGGTACAGGCCATCCCATCTTGAGCCCGGGCTGGATCACTGGTACGATGTGAAGAGAGATTAACAATGACTTTTTCCATTTATTAACAGCACCGAGTGTGATAGGCTCGTAAAAAATGTTCACCAAGTGGTGAATTTGGGGGCACATTTTGCAAAGCTGGGTCAAGAGTGTCAGAAAATAGGAAAATAGTAATTTCAGGCAAACCCTAAGACTATGAACTATGAAAGACTATGAACTCACATCTTGAAGAGAGGGACTCTTATCTTATTGTTGGAATTCAGAGTTCCTGGTGCATGGTAGATTCTCAATGATTTATTTAATGAAAGGATTGCAAATTTTCATATGGAAGCAAGAAAGGGATGATTTAAAAATTACTTTGATCACAATTAGCCAATTTAAAAATTGCTTTAAAGGTATAAAAGACTAACAAGGGCAAAAGGTTAGTAACACTTTTTTTCTTATTGTTATCCCCACAGAAGTCAGAACAAGAAAAAAAATGTCTTTAACCATAAAAAACCGAACACATTGACATCTACTTGATTCTAAGTCATAGCGACCCTATAGGACAGAGTAGAGCTGCCTCGTAGAGTTTCCAAGGAGCAGCAGCTGATGGATTTGACCTACCAACCTTTTGGTTAGTCACCAACTTCTTAACCGCAGTACGACATTAGCCATATCATTAAAAAAAAAAAATTAGAGCTATAGCTAAAGAAGAATTTTTATGCTTCAAAATCTTAATCCAATAGTTGAGTATATCTGTGAAGTTTCCAACCATGAAACCTGCAAATACATGGTCAAATATAGGAATGTAGACAGGAAAACTGCTTATAAATTTCTTCCAATTTGATGCATCGCTTATTTCATCAGTCATTGCCTAACACTAGAAAAGTAATTTAACCCACCTGTGTAGAATAAGAGTGCAACATCTGCAATTTATGCCTCAGAGGACAGATGAGAATGTCCTAAAGAAAAGGTTTTGTGCTCAAGAGTGACTCAGCAGAAGCCTTTTTGAGCTTAATCATGAATATTGGTCAGCAGCCATCCTGACCAAGCCTCCAGCATACGCTGGGTTAGTACTGGCTGGGGCTGAGAAGTCCAAGTTCCAACAGGGAACCATTCAGGGCTGCTTAGACTGTTTGCTGACCCAAGTACTGGAGCTCTGAATGGGCCCTACAGTATGTTTTCTAATGAAAATTCTTCACCTCCAAAATAATCTAGCACTAAGTTGAGAGACCCAGACAAAGACAAAAAAAAAAAATTTTTTTTTTTTTGGAGTGATCATGTGAGTTTAACTACTCAGTTCATTCATTTTTTCTGTAGAAATTTGTTGGGCTTAGACTGTGCCAGACATTAAGCAAGGCATCAGGATATAAATATAAATAAGACATTGCTCTTCTCTTGGAGGAAACCCTGGTGGTGTAGTGGTTATACACTACATCACTACCTTTTGCTCACCAAAAGGTCGGCAATTCACATCCACCAGGTGCTCCTTGGATACACTATGGGGCAGTTCTACTCTGACCTATAGGGTAAGTATAAGCTGGAATCCACCCAACAGCAACGGCTTTTGGATTTGGCTTTTCTTGGACACGCGTGTAGTCTGGTAGAGGGAGAAACACTGAGACAAATAGTAACTTGCAGTGGCACGTGAAATGTGATCAGCAAAGGTATGCACCTGGTACTTTTTGGTGCAGACAGGGGGGGATACACTTAAACAGGAGCAGTCACAAAGGCATGCAGAGGAGTGGAGAACTCTTGATCAGTGCTTCCTTTATTTTAGAATAAAAATGGCTTTGTTACCCAAAAAAATTGAAAGCAGGGACTCAGACAGACATCTGCACACCAATGTTCTTGGCAGCATTATTCACACTAGCCAAATGGTGAGAACAACACAAATGTCCACTAACTGATAAGTGGATAAACAAAATGTGGTATATACATACAAAAGGAAATTATTCAGCCATAAAGAGAAATGAAATCCTGATACATGCTGTTTTAGTCAGCTAGGGCTGTTCCAACAGAAATACTACACAGTGGATGGCTTTAACAAAGGAAGGTTTATTCTTACATAGTCTGGTAGGCTACAAGTCCAATTCAGGATGTCCACTCCAGGGGAAGGCTTTCCTCCTTGTCGACTCTGGAGGAAAGTCTGGTATTGCATCAGTCTTTGTTCAGGGAGCGTCTTGGCACAGGAACCTCAGGTCTGAAGGACGTGCTCTTCCCCTGGTGCTCCTTGCTTGATGGTATGAGGTTCCCAGATCTCTGCTTGCTTCTCTTTCCTTTTATCTCTTGTAGGATGAAAGGATTAAGGTTAGGGCAAGCCATACTCCAGAGAAACTCCCTTTACAGTGGAGCAGGGAGGTGATCTTATAGAGGGATTTACAGTCCCCCCCAATCCTTTAACATATAGCATAGGAAAACCACAAAATGGAGGACAGTCACAGGATACTGAGAATCATGGCCCAGCCACGTGGCTACACATATTTTGGGGGGGGACACAATTCGATCCATGACCTTCCACCCTTTGGCAACCCAAAAATCACATCAGAGAAACATGTAACGCATTCATCCTACCATAGCAAAAAATCATGTCCATCCCTTATGACATAAGTCTTAAATCAGTTCCAAGTCCAAAATACAAAAACTCTTCTACATCTGTGAAACCTAGAAGGTAAGCTATCTGCTTCTAAAGGTACAATGGCAGAACAGGCACAAGTGAATAGGAGAAATTGCAGGGAAAGAAGGCATTAACAGGCAACAGGTGAGTCAGTGGAACACATTACATTAGCCCTCAAAGCTTTGGAAACACTCTTACATTTTCTGAGACATTCTACACAATGGCCTTGCTCTTCAGAGTGTGTCCACTAACTGAATAAGTGGATAAGCAAAATGTGGTATAAATACAATGGGATATTATTCAGCCATAAAGAGAAATGAAATCCTGATACATGCCACGGCAGAGATGAACCTTGAAAACACAAACAAAAAAGACAAATACGATTCCATTTATATGAAATATCTAGAGTAGGCATATGTGTGGAGACAGGAAGCAGATTAGAAGTTGCCAGGGGCTGGGGGAGGTAGTGATGGGGAGTTATTACCCAATGGGTACCAAGTTTTTGTGTAGGGTGTTGAAAAGGCTTTGGAAAGGAGTAGTGGTGATCTTTGTACAACATTCTGAATATGATTAATGCCACCAAAATATACACTTAAAAATGATTTAAATGACAAATTCTGTGTTACACCTATTTTACCACAGTTTTCAAAATACCCAGAAAAAAAAGCTTTGTTATTCTCCGATTTAAAAAAAAAGGGGGGGGGGGATACTGGCTTTCAGGCCCTGTAATGCTGTTAGATTTACTCCTCAACAACATCACCTGTCTTCAGGTAACACAGCAATGATGGATTAAATATAAAAAGAGATAGCTGGGATTAAAACATAAGGCAAGCATACCCAGGACCAGCAAAGCATAGCTGTGGGCAAGGAGGCAGCCAGGGGCATGCCAGGCTCCAAGTCTGGATGTAGACAGTAGTTGCAGGGGAAATGCCTCCAGCAGAGAAAGAGAGACCAAAACACTCCACAACAGACATAGAATAGAGGCAGGCTCCCTGCACAGGGGAAAGATCTGGAGCCCTTTCTTTGGGAAGGGGCTTTAAAAGGCTGCCAGTCTGCTGCCTAGGATAACCGTTTCTATGAAGATAGGAGCCTAATGAGACAGGTAGACAGATACAGCCTCCCAAGCAGGACCTGAACCAAGTCTCTTGTAGGCTTTGCGAATGGATATCGCCAGTGTTGCAGGAGAGAAGGCATGCCAGAACACCTCATAAGGTCTGGTTCTGGGCTGCAGCCTGCAGGCCTAGGAGAGGAAAACAGCACAACCTCTCCACTACTACAAAGGAGGGAAAAGGTGAAAGAAAAACAGAAATCTTCCCAGAAAAGCAAAAGTCTAAAATCCTAGAGGAAATCTAATTCTAAGCAAGACAGTAAACAATGAAAATACAAATTCGTTTCTGATAAATCAATTTTATAGAATCAAAATCAGTTGCTGACAAGTCAATTATGCCTCACGGTAACCTCATTGTGTCAGAGTAGAAATGGAAGAAGACCAATGGTTTTGAGAACCCCAAACCGAACCTACTGCCATTGAGTGGATTCTGATTTGTAGTGACTCTATAGGACAGAGTAAAACTGCCCCAGAGAGTTTCCAAGGAGCGCCTGGTGGATTTGAACTGGCATCCTTTCAGTTAGCAGTGGTAACACTCAACCACTATGCCACCAGGATTTCCCTTGAGAGGAAGAGTTTATTTTGCAGGCTAGCAAGCAGACCTCAGAGGTATTGACCTCAGATTGAATTCCCTAATCTGCTCGAGCAATTACAATTTTATACTTACACGTATTCATTTAGGGATGGAGAAAGGAGATGTGCAAGATTAGAAAATTTTAACTAGTCATGGTTTCTACTGATTATTTATTATGAGGCAGGGCTAAGATTTGGCACAAAAGGGGTTGACAGAACTTTACTTCTGAAATGGGCTAGATTACTGCTGTTCACATGTTTCCAGCAATTTCTATTCTTTGGCATGAGTCTTTTGGTTTCTTGACATGAGTTCTTCTGCATCACTGAGTGAGTGTGGCGGCCCAGGGTCGTTTTGTCGTTGTTGTCTGTTCTGCGCATGCCTGACCACTCTGAGCCGGATAGATCTCTGAACTCCTCCGAGGCTCTCTAGAAAGTCTGCAAAACAACTCCGAGGAGGTGAGTGACGTGGTTGTGGTGGGGAAAGTGACTAGGAGTAGTGTGGTAACTGGAGGAGTACTAACAAGTGAGTACTTAGTCCCAACCTCGAAGGTCCCCTAAAAAAACTGTGGTACGTAAGGTTTTTTCATGACTGGCTTGTCGGAAGTAGACTGCCAGGCCTTTCTTTCGAGGTGCCTCTGATGGACTCTAATCACCACACTTTCGGTTAACAACTGAGCTTATTACTCATTTTTACCACTTCATTTTATAGAACAAACTGACAAAAATGCTTAAAAATGATCAATGCTATTGCAACCTCAGATAACATGGATGCATAATAATATTGAGCAAAACACACCAGACACAAAAGATTAAAAAAAAAAATTATTGAGTTGATACTGACTCACAGAGACAACCTAAGACAGAGTAGAACTGCCCCAAGGAGCAGGTGGTGGATTCAAACCACTGACCGTTCTGGTTAGCAGCCATAGTGCTAACATCCTTGAAAGAGGGCTCAAGTGATGGTTTGGGGGTGATGGAAATGTTTTATTTCTTGACCCAGGTGCTCGTTATGTGGCTGTCTTTCACTTTGTTAATACTCACTGTGTTGTATGTACGACTTTCTTTTCTTTTTGTATGCTATATTTCAGTTTAAAAAGTGCTGTACATTTGAAAATAAAGACAGTAAATATACTTTTAGATGTAATAATGACTAAAACAAGGTTATGGAAACCCTGGTGGCATAGTGCTATGGATGCTAATCCAAAGGTTGGCAGTCTGAGTCTATCAGGCACTCCTTGGAAATTCTATGGGGCAGTTCTACTCTGTCCTATGGGGTTGCTATGAGTTGGAATTGACTTGATGCCATTTTTTTTTTTTGTAAGTGAATTTTTAATCCCGGATACTCACTAAAACAATTATTAGAGAATGCACTTAATGATGACAGAGAAACTGTTTTAAAATTTAGAGAAATCTAACTGTTGACTATTAAAAACAAAAACAAAAATGTCTTGTGTTAATAATATAAAACAAAAACTAAAGAAAAGCAACAAGATAGCCAAGGCATTTAATGAGTAGTTACATCAATGTCTGAAGATAAGATCAAACTATTCAAAAATTTGTTAGGAAAGTGAAGAATCAAATATGTATATGTTCAAAAAGGATAGAAATGATTATTAAAAAATTAGGTATAATCTATAGTTTCCAAAAGAGTAGACCCAAAAAAGAAGGGTAAGAGAAAGAAAAATCTATCAACAGAAAGAAGAAACAAAGTAAGTAAATAAATAACAGAGATCATGAAATAAGCCAGTGCTAGAATGCCCTTTCCCAACTTCAGTGCAAAGCCCCTAGTCGCAATGCATTTGTCACCAGGCAGTGGGCTCTTCTCTGTAGAAATCAAACAATTTCTCTTTATCTGGCATGGGGGACATCAATCAGGTGAAAACAAACTTCCAACCTGATAGCCTAAAGAGAACTTCACCAATTTTAAAGCCCAAACCATTGTAGAAATCCTATCAGCGTTTTAGTGCCTTACTCCCTGAGAGTGTAAGGGTTAAGTGTTTGATGGCTAATGGAAAGGTTAATGGTTCAAACCTACCCAGTGGTTCCAAAGGAGAAAGATCTGACAATCCACTTCTGTAAAGATCACAGCCTAGAGAACCCTATGGGGCAGTTTTACTCTGTGACATGTGGTCACTAGGAATCAAATCAACTCCAGGTCACCTAATAACAACAGTAGCTCTTAAATAAGAACCAACAGTATTTACAGGTAGTTGGGAAAAATCCCCAGAGAACAGAGATAACATAGAAAAGAGAAGGTCATTAAAATCTTCAGGAAGACGTGGAAAACTATGGCATCTGTAAAACAAGAACATGCTACCGTGAGAAAAGGAGCAACTAGAGAGTGCTACATGAAGAAACGACTTATAAGAGAGTGTGCTGTTAGAAAATAACAGGTATGTTGGCCAAAATACAAAAAATAGAAGAGGTAGTAAAGTTAAAAACTCTCTCAGACAGCGGAACAAAAAGGCCAAAAGACAGACACTATGAAAGAAAATATAAAAAGAACAATTTTGCAGCTCCAGCAGTGTCCTGTTCAGCTATTTTGACATATGCACAACCTGGAAGTAGGAGTGGGTTAACACCCCATGGGGCAGTCCTTGATCAATGGAAGACAGAAACCCATAGGTAGTGTAGTGGTTAAGCATGGTGCTGATTACTACCCAAAAAGTCGGTGTTTCAAATCCATCAGGCACTCTGCTGGAGAAACATGTGGCAGTGTACTTCTGTAAAGATTACAGCCTTGGAAACCCTGTGTGGTAGTTGTACTCTGTCCTTTAGGGTCACTATGATTCAGAATCGTCAGCCATGGGTTTTGGTTTCATCTTATCCAACGGGGCAAACAGTTCCACGATGTTGTCTCTGTGGTTCCCAAGAGAGCCATTAATGGATTCAAACCCCCTAGAGATGCCTGCTGTGATGACCAACTAGACACACAGTCTCAGGTTGACTTTTTCTCCTTCCCTCTTTCACTCTTCAGAGTATAGCCCACAACCCCCAACCTCTGACCAACGTTTAATTACTGAGGTTTCTTCCCAAAATAAACTACTTGCATGTAAGACCTTGTTTTGCCCTCTGCTTTGGAGGGGCTGGGGGTAGGGCAAGTCTAGGCTAGGATAAATAAGTATCCTAAGGCAACAGTGGTGACTGTGAAGGAGGAAGCTCAAAAAAGGCAGCGGGAACAACAGAGCCAGCTGTGGGGCCAGGACAGAAGCCATGGGTCACCCGTGCTCCATGCAGGATCCTGTGCCTTCGTCCGTGGGTGGTGACATGGAGACTCTGAAGCAATGCAGCACAGCAGCAGTTCTTAGCCCTGACAGATGTACTTTCCCACTTCCTAGATGAGCCAAGAAAACCCTGATGGCATAATAGTTCAATGCTATGGCTGTTAACCAGAAGGTTAGTGGTTTCAATCCAACCACTTGCTCCTTTGAAACTCTGTGGTGGCTGTTCTACTCTGTCCTATAGCATTGCTATGAGTCGGAATCAACTCAACAGCAGTGGGTTCGGTTTGGTTTTAACTGAGCCAAAACAGGTGGGAAGGTTTCTGGCTCAGCTCTCGGAACTTGCCACCACCAGTCAGACAGTCTTGGCCTCCTGAAAGCATCAGGGAAAATCTCCTTCTTGTTCCAAATAGTGACTCCAAGAAGAGACTGACAACAGAACAGGTCCTACCGATTTCATAACTTGAAGTCTTAGCGTGGACAAAGGTACTGACTCTTCTGAAAGGTGGGAGCAAAACTCTCCCATCCCTGCTCCATGGACAACAGGGCAGACTCTGGTGATTAACCAGCTTACAGATGTGGAGTATGAATTTGGAGTAGACCTCCGGGAGCAGCAGCAAAGTGGAGAAAATGGAAAGATTTTTTTTTAACAATAAAAGTTAGTGGTTGAAAAAGGAAATCAAACTGTGAATTTGTATATAGAATTAATCTTGACTCATTTCTACAATTTCCTGTGTGAGATGAAGCAAGTCAGAGGCAGCATGGTGGGTTGTCACCTCTTACATCTCCACCTGGCCCCTCCCTTCCCTGGGAGACTGCTCTGAGAAGCACCTCACTCACAGGCCTGCTGGGTGCTAGTTTCACCTTGCTGACTTCATGGGAGCCCAGGTGCAAAAGTTTCTGGAAAAACAATAGCATTAAGTACTTCAAGACTTTGCCCTCAGTTCTGGTTTTGTCCTGTTATGTTCTAATAAGGTGAACCTTCTGAGATTATTTTAACTTGTGTTGGAAGAAACTGACCTTCTCTGTTGCTTAAGTGCTGAATAAAGAAAGTTCTGAAGAAAACAAAAAGTTTACCAAATTTTTTACTGTTATAAAAAATGCTGCTGTATTTTTTGTACTTCCTCGTGACCGTGTGCTACTTATTCATTGGATATAAGCCTAAAAGTAGAATTGCTGAGTCATATAATGTGTGCATTTTCAAGTTTACTGTAAATTACCCAGTTACTTTCCCCTGTGGTTGTACTAATTTGTATTGTTGTGTACACTGTCAAGAATTTTCATTTCCCACCTTCTGTATGATTTTAGCAAAGAAGACATTCAAGCAGCTAACAGACACACGTGGAAATGCTTGCCATTACAAATCATTGGAGAAACGCAAATCCAAACCACAATGAGATACCTTCTCACCCCAACATTAGCGGCAAGAATCCAGAAAACAGAAAGTAACATGTCAGAGAGGTCGCAGGGAGATTAGAACTCTTATACATTGCTAGTGGGAATGCAAAATGGTACAACCAGTCTGGAAAATGATATGGTGCTTTCTTAAAAAGCTAGAAATAGAAATACCATATGATTCAGCAATCCTATTCCTTGGAATATATCCTAGAGAAATAAGAGCCATCACATGAATAGACATACGCACATCCATGTTCTTTGCAGCATAATTCATAACAAAAAGATGAAAACAACCTAGGTGTCCATCAATAGATGAGTGAATAAACAAAGTGTGATGCATACACACAATGGAGTATAATGCATCAATAAAGAATAGTGATGAATCTGCAAGGCATCTCACAGTATGGATATCTGGAAGGCATTATACTGAGTGAAATAAGTCAATCACAAAAGGGCAAATATTGTATTAGACTGTAAAAACTCATGAAACGATTTACACAAAAAATGCTGGAGAAAAATGTAGCACAAAATTCTACCTTAAAAAAAAAAACAAAACACTACTTATTGATCTGACAGAGAAACTCTGAACGTACGGCCCCCAGATACCCTTTTAGCTCAGTAATGATGTCACTTCTGTGGTGCCCTCTCCAGCTAAATGGTAGACAGAACCATAAAACAAAACAAGACTAAGGAGCACACCAGCCCAGGGGCAACATCTAGAGGACAGGAGGAGACAGGAAAACTGGTAATGGGAAACCCAAGATCAAGAGGGCGAGAATGTTGACATGTCATGGGGTTGGCAACCAATGTCAAAAAACAATATGTGTATTTATTATGTAATGAGACACTAGTTTCTCTGTAAACCTTCATCTAAAGTACCATAAAAAAAAATTGACACCGTCTGATTTAAAATTTTGCCAATGTCATAAAACTGAACGGAACCAAACCTGTTGTCCTTAAGTCCATTTCAACTATGGTAACCCATGTGTTAGATGGAAGAATTGCCCAGTAAGGTTTTCCTGACAGTGACCTTTCTGAGGGAGATTACCACCAGGTATTGCACCAGCCTTGGGGTGTGATATCACTGAGCAGTTTCTATTGACCCCAAAGGGCCAGCAGCATATCTGCAGAAAATGGTGCCTATGACAAACTTTGAATTTGTTCCCCTGTCCAAACACTGATATCCCTCTTTTAGATAACTCTATCATAATATCAGCTCAAAAATACAAGTCAAGCTTATTAATCCTTACTACGAGAAAATCAAGGTCTCTTTGTTATAGCCATCCATTTGTATTTCTGTTACAGCAACCATGGATGATTAGACAAGAGGAATTCTGGCATTTTGTATAAGGCACATTTGTAACACCTAGGAGTACCAAAAAAGGTAGAAAAGGAGCGAAGAAGCTTGAAGAAGCCAGAGAAGGTGGAGAAATTTCACGTTTCATCTGAGGCATTTGGGAAAACAATTGGACAAAAACCAGTCTGAAAAGACTTAGGGTGGATCTCAACAGTCTGCAGGGGTACATTAGTGAATAATTTTAGATTCCCTCACTCCAGCTCATCAGCTGAAATATGTTCAGGGACATTGCAGAATTGATGAGAAGGCGCATATGTAACTTTGATCTGAACCAAGCTCAATGAGAAAAGCAAGTCTAAGGAAATTACATTTCAAAGACCAAGCTAAGGGACATGAGGACTTTCTGACATTTTTGAAATAGCTACTCACTCTGCATTCATTCATTCAGTGAGTACCTATTGGGCACCTACTCTGTTTTGCAAACACTTAAGCACTTAACTATTAGCAGAAAAATTGGCAGTTCAAAACCAACCAAAGGAGCATCTGAAGACAGGCCTGATGAAGTGCCTCAGAAAGGTCACTGCCAAGAAAACCCTGTGGAGCACACTTCTCTACTCTGATGCATATGCCACAAGTCAGAATCAACTTGACGGCAATCAACAACAGCTCTGATTCAAGGACTATGCGGATGCACCGGAGCTATGGATGAGTAAGCACCCAACCCCCGACCTCGATGAGCTCCCTTTTAGACAGAAAGGCATACGTCTGAGGAAATACACCTCTACGTTGTGTGATAAATATAACAAACATGGCTGCCGCACACCTTAGAAATTCAGCACAGATCACGAGGAATGAAGGACCGTGTTGTGATTGAGGAGAGATGGTCAAGGGGCTGCTCCTGGAGGAACTAACACATGAGGTCCTTTTCAAGGTCAATAAGCAGGCATTCACCAGGTAGACAAGGGAATGAGTAAACACCCAACCCCCATTTGGCTGTCGTTTGGTGCCGTCAAGTTGGGTGCCATCAAGTCAGTTTTGACTTACTGCACCCTATGTACAGCAGAACACAACGTTGCTTGGCCTTGCGCCATGCTCACAATTGTTTATTTGAGCCTATTGTTGTAGGCACTGTATCTATTTAAGGGTCTTCCTCTTTTTCAGTGACCCTGTAGTTTACCAAGCATTATGTCCTTCTACAGGCATTAGTTCTTCCTGGTAACAGGTCCAAGACATGTGAGATAAAGTCTTGTCACCTGCCCTTCTAAGGAGCACTCTAGTGGTACTTCTCCCAGGACAGATTTATTTGTTCTTCTGACAGTCTATGGCATACGCAATATTCATCAGCATCGTGATTCAAAGGCATCAGTTCTTCAGTCCTCCTGATTCATTGTGCAGCTTTCAAATAAATGTGAGGCAATTGCCAATACCACAGCTTGGGTGAGGTGCACCATAGTCCTCCAGGTGACATCTTTGCTTTTTTAACACACTGAAGAGGCAGATAGGTCCACCGCAATACATTGTTTGATTTCTTGATGGCTGCTTCCATGGGCTTTGATTGCACATTCAAGTAAAACGAAATCCTTGACCACTTTAATATTCTCCCTTGACCGTGATGTTGCTTATTGGCTCAGCTGTGAGGACTTTTGTGTTCTTTATGTTTGGGTGTAATCCATACTGAAGACTGTGGTCTTTGATCTTCATCAGTAAGTGCTTCAAGTTGTCTTCATTTTCAGTAAGCAAGGTTGTGTTATCTGCATACAGCAGGTTGTTAATGAGTCTTCCTTCAATCCTGAAGCCCCATTCTTCATAGAGTCCAGCTTCTCGGGTTATTTTCTCAGCATACAAGTTGAATAGGTATGGAGACAAGATAAAACCCTCTTCCTGGCTTTACACAGTATCGTCTTGTTCTATTCAAACAACTGCCTTTTCATTTATGTACAGGTTCCTCATGTGTACTAATAACTGTTCTGGAATTCCCATCCTTTGCAATGTTATCCATAGTTTGTTATGATCCACACAGTCAAATGCCTTTGCATATCAGTAAAACACAGGTAAAACATCTTTCTGGTATTCTCTGCTTTCAGCCAGGATCCATCTGATGTCTACAGTGATATTCCATATCCTCTTCTGAATCTGATCTGAATTTCTGGAAGTTCCTTGTTAATAGATGGCTGTGGCCACTTTTGAATGATCCGCAGCAAAATTTTGCTTGCATGTGATGGTAATGATATTGTTTGATAATTTCTGCATTCAGTTGGATCACCTTTCTTGGGAATAGGCATAAATATAGATCTCTTCCAGTCAATTGGTCAGCTAGCTGGCGTCTAAATTGCTTGGCATAGATGAATGAGTACTTCCAGTGCAGCTAGTAAGTGGTAAAACCAGGGTTTGACTGCAGGCAGTTTGGTTCTAGAAACCTTAAATTTAGTCATCAAGTCATGCTGCTTCTATAAGAGAAGTAGTAGGAGAGGCAGGCAGGGGACAGATCGTGAAAGACCTTGTCTGCCTTCCTAAAGTGTCCACATAATTCTACAGAGCAGCTGTGCATTTATCTGTTTTACATATTGCACTTCAGTTTGGAGATTTCATTTAGATGCAAGGTTCTGCTTCTAAAACTTCTGAAGGCAATGACTGGGGAATTTTGAGCTAGAGGGTGACATGGCCTGATTTGCCTTTCGGAAGGATGAGTCTGGCGGAAATGTGGAGAATGAATTGGTGGTATCTGCAACTAGAGGCAGGGTTGTCACAGTGGTCAGAATGAGGGAGGAAAATGGTGATGTAGGGCGATGTAGTAGGGATGGAATGCAAGAATAGGTGTGAGATATATTTGGAAGGAAAATTTGCAGAATTTAAGAGACTGAATTTGGGGCAAGAGAGAGAAGGAGGACACCAGGGTGAGTTGGACCAGGATGTTCTTGCATACTCAAGGATACAACTCACGCCTGTGCACCTTCATTTGCGTGCACACATAGTGCCTAGAGGGACACCCTTAAATTCGGGTACGTACTCAGACTCACAAATGCGATCTCATGCTAGGTGAGATCACTCATGGCCATGTCTGCAAAGCCTACTTTCTCCTCTTAGCCTCTGTCAAAATTCCGGTCTGAAATAGGATGCTGTTAGAGTAAGTGGATCTGGGGTGTGCTATTCCATCATCCTTCCACAAAAGGATGTGTGAAAACGTGTGGAGGCAATTTTAGTTGTCACAGTAACTTGTCTATGCTGTTGATCTTTGATGCCTACAGACCAGAGTTGCTAAATATGCAATAAAGAACTGTAGCACCCAAAATAAAAATAGCACTACCTCTGAGAAACACTGGAAGAAGTTTGTAGTCAAAAAGCCCTATGTTCAAAACCCAGAACCTCTCCTTACCAGCTGGAGCAAATAGCATCTTGGAGCCTTAATATTTTTACCTGTAAAATGGGAACCTGTTCCTTGCCTCCAATGCACCTCTGTGCAATCATCTGACTATAAGTGGAGGCTTGTGTGTTGCTGTGATGATAAACAGGTTTCTGTGAACTTCCGAACTAGGATAGAGTAGGAAGAAAATCCTGATATTCTACTGAAAATCACTTAGTGAAAACCCTGTGGATCACAACCATCCATCCCATACCTATGATGGGGATACCACAGAATGAGGCATGAAGAAAGCTAATTAACAGCAACAGTAGTGTCCTTTTGCAATTAAGAGAGGTAAGACACAGTGCACCAACACACACAAGTTCCCTTGGTGAGAATACTTTGCTTTCTTTGTTCACTATCACATCCCTTTTCTCAGTTTCCTCTCCTGGGTCATGAACTAATGTGCTGATTTCCAAGAAGCAAATGTTGTTCCAACCCCTCTCAAGATCCTGGGTGCACAGCACGCCTATGTAGTCCACTTCCAGGGGTAAGTGATTGACAGCAAAGTGTCCCTTGAAATAACTCATGAACAGCTTGTAGAAGTTGAGCTGTCAGAAATTCCAGCTCAGGAAGAGCTGTTTCCAGCGCTGGTGGCTGTCAGCCCATTATATTTATAGAGGCAGGGGCAGCATGGATGAATGAATGGTTCAAGCCCAAAATGGAAGTGAAGTTATTGAAAGGCCAGTGCTTTTCCTGGCTTTACAAGTCCAAGAGCGATTCTTCTTACAAGGGCATTTGTAAGCCCCTTCGATTTTTCAACCAGCCCCTTTAGATAGTATTAAGAGATACTTATCATTGATTAACTCCCTTCCATGTGCCAAGCAGGGAGCTAGACATTTTATTTACATTGCTTCTAAATGATCATAACCAATTTTCAAGACAATTCTTGTGTTACGTATTTTACAGATGTAAACATCAGAGCTTGGCGAGGTTGAGTATCTTGCCTAAATCACCCAACTATGATTAATGAAGCTTGTTTTGACATTGGTTTGTCTGACTCTCATACTGTCTCTCTTCACTAAATGCAGCAGAAGATCAGGGAGGCTTTTTGCTGGATGTTGTTATTGTTTTTAGTCTACGCTTCCTTTGGTGTTTGACAAGGATGGTGTTGACCTCCCCTGAAGCTATGTATCTGGTGATGGAGATAACTCTGTCCTAGCACAGTGATGGACTGGGTGTAAGTGAGGCTCTCTTGACTAGTGGGAACTCAGCCTTGGTAGCTGAAATTAGACTAGTTACATACAATACTTTGAGTTAATACTGACTGGTAAGTAATAGCCACTGCCACTGAGTTGATTCCTACTCATAATGCCCCTATAGGTCAGAATAGAACTGCCCTATAGCATGGAACACTTAGTTAAGTGCTACGTCTGCTAACTCAAACATTGGCAGTAAAATCTGTCAGGCACTCCTTGGAAACTCTATGGGGCAGTTCTACTGTGACCTATGGGGTCATTATGAGTCAGAATTGACTTGACGGTAGTGGGTTTGGTTTTCCGGTTTGGTAAGTAATAATTACTGTAATTGTGGATAAGATTTTTCTTTCTGCCCAAGCAGAGAAAGACAAGCTTCTCTGACATCTTCTTATGTATGGATGGTAGAGGTGAAGAACTTTTTCCTAGGTGGCTGCAGCGTGTGCTGTCACTGATACACCCATATGGTTTCATCATTCACCATTAGCATCCAAACCAGCTGTATCTGTCTGTGAACACCTGTGACTCTCTACCTGAAGGCTTTCATTTGGTTCATGTGCAGGGCGAGCCGTGTAAGTGCTGAAGAATGAAGGTCGCTGGAGTTATTCTTAGCTAATGATTAAAGAGAGGAGTGGGGCTGACTCTCAGGTGTCCATAAGGGGAACCTCCCCATCAGTACATCCTGTATTGGGTTCTGGAGCTCTGATGACACAGTCGTTAAGAGTTTAGCTGCTAACCAAAAGGTCAGCAGTTCGAATCTACCAGCTGCTGCTTGGAAACCCTATGGGGCAATTGTACTATTATAGGGTCTCTATGAGTCAGAATTGGCTCAATGGCAACTTTTTATTTTTTTGATTGGATTCCTTCCTTTCCTTCTCTGTTCCCTGTCTCCAATTCAGTGCTGTCTGGGATCACCTCCTAAATAAGTCACCTGCATTCAAATCCTTTTCTTACCCTAAGATAGCTTTTGCCAAAAGTGAGCCTAGGAAGCAGATCCTCAATGTGGGATTCGGATACTGTACTATTTACCAGGCAGATGGTGGCTGGTGGCAATTGGTGTCTTGATTATAGTTGTTACGCTATAGCATCACAATTAAGGGAACTCTTATGTATAGATTGGGATGGGATACCACTGAAATGGGATGGAACACTTAGGTGGTAGGTCTAGAACTTGAAAGACACAAGGGCGATGGTAACCATAGGGATGGCAGAGTTGGTTGGCTGTTAGTAACTACCAAAGAAACTCTGAAGGAAAAGATGCAAAGGCTCATGTCAGCCCACTGTCAAGTCAGGACACAGTAGGAAGGCCGTAATGCCTGCGTGCAAGTGCTTATCTATGGAAAACAGCACCTATGGCAATTAATTTTCCTGTGTGTGTGTGTGCTTTAGGTGAAACTTTACAGTTCAAGCTAATTTCTCATTCAAAAATGTGTATGTATACAAAGTCAGACAATTAAGTTTGTGAACTCATCCTAGAAGAAGTGCTACATACCTCATTGCTGAATATCACTACAGTTGCCTTCAAAGTACTCCCTTTGGGTAGCTATGTACTGACACCAACACCTAGTCCACCCTTCAGAGCCCTTTTAGAACTTTTTCTGGGATGACCATTGTGCATTGTGGCAAGTTCATGAACTTAATTGTATAGTTGTCTGTGAGGGAGTTTTTAGCCAGTAAACAAATAACTATATCGGACATCCCTCCCTACTCACCTCATCTGGCACCCAATGACATTTTTTCTTTGCCTGAAGATAAAGGAAATATTGAAAAGAAGACATTTGAATGGCATTCAGGATATCAAGGTTAGTATGACGACAGCTCTGTTGGCCATTCCAGAAAAAGAGTTCCAAAATGGCTTTGAAGAGTGGAACTAGGCTCTGGCATTGGTGCACAGCTTCCCAAGGGGAGTACCTCAAAGGTGACCCTAGTGATATTCAGCAATGAGGTGACCATAGTGATATTCAGCAATGAGGTATGCAGCACTTTTTCTAGAATCAGTTCTCGAACTTAGTTACTGGGCTTTATAAAACATACACATATTGTTTGGCAATTAGTTATAAATTGTTGAATGATCTTTCACAGCCAGCGATGGGAACTGTGATGGCCAGTAGAAACTGTCCATCAGTGTCCCTTCTCAAGCAGCACACAGGGTGCACATCCTGGCTCCCATGTCTGAGTTACACCGCTGCCTGCATAGAAATGTTTAAAGTGATTCTCACATCCTGGAGCTAAAGGAAAACTTATGCTGAAAATCAAGCCACGATTTGATTGTAAGAGTGGCAGAGTTACAAAGAAAGATGAATACAAAGCCAACCCTGACAAAATCTGCCATACTAAAATCAGGGCCCTGGTACGATGATGGGATTGGCACCCTGAGACATAGGATAGAGCAATTTGGGTAAATGCCTTTGAAAACCCAGGACCCTCTGAGTTAGCAGGGCTACTCCCTTTCACTAGGAGAGTAGCCTTCCATTGCCACCCTTCAATTATTCTAGGTTAATAACTAGGGTAGAGTCTTAGCATGGCTTGATTGGAGAAATATAATCCTTACTATGGAATAAAAGGAATTATTCACTGAAAGAGCTGCAGGACATGGCAAATATGTGAGATAACATGTATAGGAACAGATCTTGATGTTGCTGAACCAAGGAGGTTAGAATATAAGGTAGGATAAGGCTGTTACCGCTGAGTCAATTCCAACTCATAACAACCCTATAGGACAGAGTAGAACGGCCCCATGGAGTTTCCAAGGCTGTAATTTTTATGGAAACAGACTGCCATATCTCTCTCCTGTAGAGTGTGCTGATGGGTTCAAACTCCTGACCTTTCAGTTAGCAGTCAAGTGCTTAACTACCGCACCATCAGGGCTCCTAAGACTTGAGAGGAAGGTGTAATGATCTGAAAATGCTCCATGACTTCAGATTTAACATCCTGGCAAAGATGACTGGAGCTAGTCCTAATGTGCTACTGGAATGGTCCTCAAAGCTTGGAACTGATGATGGTCTACAGGAAATAAGGCACAGACATTTTGGCAGAGTACTGAGGAGGGGGCCAAAAGCCTTAGAGAGACAGGTACGGTAGAATGAATTTATTATGTAACACCAGAGAACCCTCCAGCTGGTTATGCTCCCTGGGAAGGTCTAGGAGGCCTAATAAAAAATACGTTAGTGATAGGACCCAGTAGTTGTCCTCTGTATGCCAAGGTTGGCAATAAAAAATTCTGCCATAAAACTGGGTTGTCAGTGAGATAATAGGATTCTGGCACACAGAGGCCAGGTGGCAGCACTTAACTGTCACAGAAAATGTGGGTATAATTACCATAAGAAACAGCAAGATCCGATGGAAATCAAGGGGTCTTCACCCATGGGGATCTGGGGCAATGGCTAATAGACAATAAGGTTCGTAGGGGTGAGATAAATGGGTAGCCAATGAGGATATTGCTTGACTTATATGATCTAAATAGATACAGAGAGAACAAGAAGGTTTGTTGCAGTGGAAAAATACCATGATCTCTCACCTGTTTTCCAGACCTAATCCAGTTCTTAGGATACCTGATAAAGAGAAAACTGTGCTGCCTTGAAGAAGAATCGTGCAACGCCACAGTACTTATACGTATATATATGCAGTAGGTATTTCCCAGTTTTTCCCCCAAAAGGGATCTACGGCCGTTTACCAGAGTAAGTGTACACTGAATGCAGCGGAATATCCAGATATTTTGAAGGCGATTGGATCTAGGGGCTGAGCTGACACTTACAGGACCCAAAATGTCACTACAGTCCCTGTGCTTAGGACTGGAGTGTGTGGTGACCAGACATTGACATATCCATCTCCCAGTGGGTCCAGTGGCTTTGTGGATTCACCTTAAGGTCATGAATACTTAGCAGCCAGTTCCCTGGCCTGTGGAGTATGAGTCACTATGGTACGTAAGGCCAAATGAAAGCCCTCCACCCCAGCCAAAGTAGTAAATCAGAAATAACACTGCATCTGGTTTTAAGGGCAGAGATTAGTGCCACTGTACAAGACCTAACAGATTCAGCAAGTGGACAAAGGATGCAGTTTCCTCATATCCTCATTCAGTTCACTGGTAAGGCTCTGGCAAAATCAGATGGATCTAGGCAGATGATGGTAGATTATCATAAATTAAACAAGTAGTAGTCCCAATGCCAGCTGCTGTGCCAGATTTGATATCTTTACTGGACAGATCAGTGCAGCTTGTGGCACTTGATGTGTATCAGCTGAGCTGGTGAATGCATTCCTCTTAACTGCCATCAGGAGAGTAGGTCCAACAGCAGTTTGCATTTACCTAGGACAGAGAGCAGTACCCATTCACAGTCTTAATCCAGATTAGGTTAACATTCCTACTCTGTGTCACAGTGTTGTTCAAACGGACTATCCTTTGATTTCCATCAGCTTGATGTTATGCAGAACTTCTTGCTGGCCCGTTATATTCATGACATCATATTAATCAGAGCTGGTAGGTGGGAACTGGTAAGTGTTCTGGACACCTTCATAAGACACTTGAGTGTCGAAGGGTAAAAGATAAATCCTGTAAAGATTCAGAGACCTATCACATCAGTCAAGTTTTTAGATACTCAGTGGTCTAGGGCATGCTGGGATATCTCTTCCAAGGTAAAGGGCAGGCTATTGTGCCTTATTTCTTTTATCACTAAAAGAGGGAACACAGTGTTTTGTAGGCCTCTTTGGATTTGGGAGATAGCACATAGCATGCTTGAGAATATTATTCAACCTTTTTCAGACAAATTGGAAGGCTGTTAGTTTTGATATGGGCCCCAGAGTAAAGGAAGTCTTTTCAGCAGGTCCAGGCTATAGTGAAAGCAGCCCTCCCACTTGGCTCCTCTAACCCAGAAGATTCAGTAGGACTGGAGGCATCTGGGGTAGGTAAGAGTGCCGAGTGCAATCTCTGATAAGTTCTGTTAGAGAGTAGCAGCAGAAATCCTCAAGCTCTGGAGCGAGGCCATGCTATCTGCAGCAGAAAGCTATCCATCACTCAAACAACAGCTCCTGGGATGCCAGTGAGCTCCGGTAGAGATGTAGTACATGACCATGGGACAGTGGGTAACTACGTGACTAGAAGTAACCCTCAGAAGTTGGGTCTTGTCACATCCATCAAGCGATAAGGTGGAGAGGCACATTGTGTGGTGGAATTGCTACATTTGGAATTAGGTCCAAATAAGATTGGAAGACAAAATTTATACTGTCAGGTATCCCAAATGTCCATGCCACTTATTCTGTTACACTAATTGTTCTCCCTCAGTTCAGGCCTAAGTCTTCATGGGGAGTTCCTGGTGACCAGCTAATGTACGTGTGGAAAAAGTCTCCTAAACTGGGTCCTCCACTCCAGCTAAGAGAGTAAATTAGACATATCACTGCATCCTGATTTGAAAGAAGCGCTTTGATTTGTTGCTGTGAGCCGAGGATGCACTTGTGCCCCACCATTCGTCCACTCAGGCAGCAAGGATAACAATGAGGAGAAATCCTCTGAGTGGGCAGAGCTTTGTGCAGTACACATGGTCACTGACATTATATGGAGGAAGAAGTGGCCTGAGGTAGGTGTATTAGTTATCTATTGCTATATAACAAGTCATCCCCAAACCTGGCAACTTAAAACAGCAAACATTTACTATCTCACAGTTTCTGAGGGTCAGGAATCCAGGAAAAGCTTAGCTGGGGATTCACGAGGCTGCAGTCACGCTGTTGGCTGGGCCTCTGAAGACTTAATGTACTTCCAAGCTCATGCTCATAGATGTCTTCAGAGGACTTTACTTCCTCACTAAATGGGCCACTCCATAAGGCTGCTCATGACACAGCTTCCCCCAGAACAAACGGGAAAAAGAGAGAATGTTTCCAAGAAAGAAACCATGGAGCCTTCTATAACTTAATCTTGGAAGAGACATACCACCACTTCTGCTATATTCTATTGGTTACACAGATCAATCCTAGCATAATGTGTGAGAGGATTATGCATAGATGTAAATACCAGGAAGTTGAGATAATTAACCATTACTGTTGAGTAGATTCCAACTCATAGTGACCCTGTGGAACAGAGTAGAACTGCTCATTAAGGAAGCAGACTGCCACATCTTTCTCCCACAGAGTGCCTGATGGGTTCAAACTGCTGACCTTTCTGTTAGCAGCCAAGCTCTTAACCACTTTGCTACCAGGGCTCCTTTAGGGATCATTAAACCTAAATGAAGCCCACTGCTGTTGAGTCAATTCTGACTCATAAGAATCCTATGAGACAGAGTAGAACTTCCTCATAGAGTTTCCAGAAAATATCTGGTAGATTTGAACTGCTGACTGTTTGGTTAGCAGTCATAGCACTTAGTCACTAAGCCATCAGCGTTTCCTTTGTAATCAATAGGAGCGATCATATTGGAGGCTGGCTACCAGTATGGATATACCTGGACTCCTGGGCATTGACAATGCTTGGATGGTCGGTCAGAGACTAGGAAGAAGAAAATTCATAATGCACAAGGTATGTGAAATTTGTGTCTTACTTCAATATCTCTGAAAAAGCATCTGTCACAGTGAAGGCACTTAACAGGGTTGCCAGCATCACTATCTGAAAACTCGCAGTGCTTGATTTACTGACATGGAATCTGTTGTAACATTGCCTGAGACTGTAGGGCAATAGGACCATGATGCCCAGTGTCTCACCTCTATACAATGACGTTTATAATGAAGGAGGTGAGACACCAGGTACGTCACTATGGCAGCCACTGTTCCTCCCATTTACCTACCACATTGTTCAATTGCTGAAGACGTGACACAGTGTCTGAATGACCTCTCAAAGAAGCAGCCTAAGGATTACACCAAGGGGTCACAGAGCCAAAGGCAGAGGTAGGAAATAGGTGCTTTCCACTGTCACTCCCATGACCCACCTGGGAACTTTGTGTTTTCCATCTCCATCACCTTAAGCTCTGGTTCTCAGGGGGAAATGCTTCTCCTTGAGGACATAGTAAGTTTTCCACTAAGTCTAAAGTTACAGCTGCCACATGGTCATTTGGGTCTCCTTGTAGTAGCAGACCAGCACACAAAGAAAGGAGTTATGATACAGGCAGGAACAGACCAGAGTTTTGAGTCTAACCAGAGACCTTAGAATAAAGGCCTAATAATCAACATCCCCAAAAATGAGCCTTTGAAAACCCAATGGAGCACAGGTCTACTCTGACTCACATGGGTCACTTGTCTCCAACTTGTCTCCAACAGGTATAACTGATACAGTGAAGAAGTAGTGTTGCTACCACAAAATACAGACAGGAGGATTCTGTCTGTATACAGACAGGATACAGACAGGGACTCAGAGAGCTCCCTGAAGCATCTGTTGGCTCTTCCATGCCTCATGCTGATTGTGACTAGGTAATCACACCATCCGTGGCCTGAAAAGAGCTTGATACCCAGGGACGCAGATCCCTCCTGGAAGAAGGCCTGGATTACCCAACAAGCAAGTTGTCTAACCAACAGTACTATAGTAATGGGATTGTCACTTATCCTTGTTAAATTCTCTTTTTGCTGTTGTTGTCAAGAACTGTGACCAGGCACAATCTTGAAAAATGAGGACTGAAAGAAGACAATAAGGGACATGGAGGATCTGAGCCTTGCCAGGGATGGAATGGAACTGCCATTGTCAGCATCCCGCCTCTGTCTGCTTGGCACTTTTCCACCTTAGCTTCTGAGAGCACCTGTGACTGTCTGAACAAGTTCTCTCCCCTTACACAGAAGCAGAGCAAGCCAACAGTGCCTGGGAGCTATTGCCCCAGGAGTAGCTCCCAGACAATGATGCACCCTGAGGTTGTGAATACCCTTCAGTGGGACATTCTCATGGACCATGACTCATGGTTCGCATTGTCTCCCAGAGTTCCCATTTATCTGTTTGTTAAACCAAAAACCCCAAACCCACTGCTGCTGAGTTGATTCTGACTCATGTTGACTCTATAGAACAGGGTAGAACTGCTCCATAGAGTTTCCAAGGAGCACCTGGTGGACTCGAACTGCCGACCTCTCTGTTTGCAGACATAGCACTTTACCACTATGCCACCAGGGTTTGCATCACTTACATTGTCTTCTTCTCTTCCCCATATCACATCCCACTCTCCTCCTGGGATCACCTCCCAAATAAACCACTTACACTCAAGTTCTTCTTTCAAGGTTTGCTTCTGGGGGAACCCAGTCTAAACCACCTGCCCTTTCACCTGTGGTGCAGCTGTCAAGGGTCTTAGAGTTGTTTGGATCTCATTTTCATCCTCCTTCGTGAATGCTCCAGATCTCTTCTCTTGTCCATCCTTATGGGCATTAAGATTCGGTGGTTTCGGGGTTCCCCTGGGAGTGTGGCCCCTGGCCCTGATGCTGCCCTTGCCCATAAATCATAACGAAGTTTCACTCTTCAGACACGAATGGATTGGACTTGCTGATGCAGAGTGACCATATATTGGATGCACTTTATGGTTCTATACATCTATAGGATGTCATCCTGCTGACCTCTGGCTGGAGGAAGGAGAGTGGGTGGATAGGAGTGGAAAGGAGGCTGTTGGGAGGATGAGACATGTATGGAGCAGAGAGGAATAGTGTGCTGTCACCAGACAGAGAGAGCAGTGGAAGCTGCATATAGGTGGGCATGTAAATTTATACGGGAATGTATATTTTCACTCAGTCGTATTAAATAAAAAAAAAAAAGATTGAAGTCCCAGGTACCCAATATCCATGACTTTCCATACCTGCCCTCTCATCTCCTTCCAGATCGAGTGGTAGTTCTCCCCTTACCATAAAGCTTTTCATTTCCACCTTCATTTCTGGCTTCTAAACTTTTACTTTTCTTTCTTTCAAACTCATCCCTGGATTTTTTTAAGGCATTATTTCTTTTTTTTAATATATGTTTTTAAATTTTATTATGATTGAATAAAAATGTACCTTCCCATATAAATTCGCATGCTCACCTATATGCAACTCCCGCTGCTCTGCCTGCCTGGTGAAAACACACCCCTCCTCTCTGCTCCATACATGTCCTATCCCCCCAACAGTCTCCTGCCCTCTCCTCTCCAGCCACTCCCCCTTCCTCCAGCAAGAGATCAGCAGGATGACATTCTATAGATGCACAGAACCATAAAATTCCCACAAGATATGGTCACTCTGTGTCGCCAAGTCCAATCCATTGCTGTCCAAAAAGTTGACCTTCATTATGATTTATGGACAGGGGCAGCATTAGGGCCAGTGGCCATGCTCCCAAGGGAACCCCAAAGCCCCCAGACCATCAAATGCAGTCTTTTATTGGAGATATCAGGGTGCACCCCTATTTATTCTCTTGTTGCCAGTGAGACTTAACTTTGTGAGCTCCACCATGGCTATCACTGGTGGTGGCCAGGCACCATCCAGTTCTTCTGGTCACGAGTCGATGCAGAGACCCACTCACATGGGTCTCTCTGTCTTCTGGGTTCTCTTTTCCCCATGTTGTTCTTGACCTCGGTGATCATCCGTTATTGTTGAGTTGGGACCATTTGCTGTACCCTCAGATGGCAGCTTGGCAGCTTTTAAGACCCCAGACACCACTCACCAATGTGAGGTGCAGAGGGATTTCTTAGCAAAATGCTAGTTGTGTCAACTGGTCTCGATTTCCCCTGAGAGCGTGGTCCCTGGCCCCCTGCCTCAGCTACTCTGTCCTTGCAGTATTGGGTTAAGATGGGAGGAGTTTAGTTATTATTGGTCTTCTTACTAATGTGTGCCGTCACCGATTTCACCCAACCGAATTTCTATTAACTATCTATTCTAAACCCTCCTCCCCCACCCTTCCCTCCCTCCCCACCCTTGCAGCCATCGAAGAGTCTTTTCTTCCACGCATGTGTCTGTTTTTAAGCTCTTGTCGTAGGTGTCTCATACAATATTTGTCCAACATTATTTCTTAATTGTTGTAAAGATATATACAACATCTTAGTCATGCATTTTTAAAAAATGATATTTGTTACAGTTTATGTCTAAATGTTTGTGGTGGGAAAATCCAGAAGTCTCCATTGTCTTTCCCACTACAACTGAGACTTTCTCTGCAGTTAAGGATTCAGATTGGAATTAAAGGTTAAAAACATTGTTTTAAAGATAAAGAGTTAAGCACAGCAATGTGCAGCTAGAGGGAGTGCTATGTTTTATATTCACTAGTATTGGTATTGGAAACCGTGGTGGTGTAGTGATTACGTGCTACATCTGCTAAGCAAAAGGTTGGAGGTTCGGATCCTCCA
This sequence comes from Heterohyrax brucei, assembly GCA_028571685.1. NCBI lineage: Eukaryota > Metazoa > Chordata > Mammalia > Hyracoidea > Procaviidae > Heterohyrax > Heterohyrax brucei. The sequence goes on from CM053148.1 coordinate 56,211,272, forward strand.
GGTGCTCCTTAGAAACTCTGTGGGACAGTTCCTATAGGGTTTCTATGAGTCGGAATTGACTCAGCAGCAGTGGATACGGTTTTTAGTTTGAGTGCTGGTATTACCGTATTGCAAGTTGATTCCAACTCATAGCAACCCTATAGGGCAAAGTGTAACTGCTCTATAGGGTCTCCAAGGAGCACCTGGTAGATTCCAACTGCTGAGCTTTTGGTTAGCTGCCAAACTTTTAACCGCTGTGGCACCTGGGTTTCCAGTGTTGGCATTAGGAGAGCAGTTTTGACATATGGTGTAACTGAGGTCTAGTGACAAGGGATAGAATTTGTTGAGGAGACAGACCACTCAGTCACAACAGAAGGTTCCTGATGGTGGCATATGTTTGGAACCATATGGAAGAATCTACATCCAGAACCTTCTCATGTTCTATGTGAAATGTATTTAAATGCCATATTTTGGAATACGAGATTGAAATTATATCTAAGAATTGAAATTGATGCAATGGCACTGTTTCAGGTTTTATTTTTTTTTACCATTCAGACTACCTTACTAGGTATGTCAGTTACATGTCATATCATTCATTCACTCACTGATTCAGGAAGTCATTATCAAGCACTAAGGGCCCAGAGCTGAGAACGGGGATGGTGGCAGCAATTGTTCCCAGTGTATAGAGCAATCAGCAAGACAGCAGGTCCCGCTCTCATGAGTCTTCTGTTGTAGCAGTACTTGGAACTGGATAGTTACTGTGCTCCTGGGTCAGCTCCTCTTCTTCTCTCACAGAATTTCTAATCTCATATAGGACAGTTGGAAACCGTGGTGGTGTAGTATTTAAGTGCTACGTCTGCTAACCAATAGGTTGGCCGTTTGAATCCACCAGGCGCTCTTAGAAACTCTCTGGAGTAGTTCTACTCTGTCCTATAGGGTCGCTATAAGTTGGAATCAACTTGATGGCACTGGGTTTGTTGTTTGGGGTTTTATAGGACAGTTACTTCTTCAAGGCAGCCCTCCACAGTATCTTCCAAAAGCAATTAGAATGATGCAGATAGAGAGAGTCAAGTGTGCACTTTTACAATGAGACAATCTGGATTAAATTAGAAGATTCCATTAATGCATTATTCAACCAGTTGAAAGGCCCTCTAACCCAAGAATTTGGAAATGCAAGAGAAGGCAGACACACTCAGAGAGATTTTTAGTATCTAGGTGTCCAAGGGCCAGATTACAGTTCACTCCATGTGCACATCTCATGCTCCCCAAGCTTTTTCTCAGTAATTACTGTAAAAAGCTTTGAGATATCTTGATAATCACAGTGCCAGGAAAACAAATTAGACACCACATTAATTATACTGGTCACTGTAAATATGGAGATGGGGGTGGGAAATGCAGAAAGGTTGGGGACAGCCAGGATGGAATAGTGTACTTCAACCTGTAAAAATTGCAAACCAGAATGCCTGGTGGGGAGACTGTTATCTGAAACCCAGATGGTCAACGGGAAGAACACTACTGACAGAGAGCCTAGGAATCAATGGAGAATTGGGCAAAGAGGCTGAGTTCAGTGTTCTGGGCTGCTCCCCTAATTCTGGGGAGGGGGGAGACTCTGCTCCAATGAGGGAGAGCTTTGCAGCACAGTAGTGCTTCCTGGAGCTGTAGGACACCCCCTGTAGTATTCCATATCAGAAAGGGCAGTGAGATGCACTGATGAACCCCTAACTGATAACAGTTCCACATGAATGACTTGCTGGAGTTTCATCATGTCACTGCCACTGCTCACACTGGAATATCTTGCCTTATTTTCCCATTAGTCAGTTCGTCCTAGTCTGGAAGTTCTGCTTCATTGCAACACGCAGTGAACACAAAGGTCACCATGGACAGAGGGGTGACGGTTGCATATGAGTTACACAGGCCAAAAATCAACCTCAGGTCTCCCACATGAAAAGGCAAGAATTCTACCACTGACTTACCAGTATCCTCATGTCTGTGGTTTACAAAAGTCTCCATGCTGGTCATGGATTGCCTTAATTAAGGAAACAGCTCCATTCATCTCCATCCTACTCACACCTCAAAACCCAATGATCCTTCTAGATTGGCCATTAGACAAATGACCATTCAACTCCCATTCAACATATGTCTGATCAATACTGAGTGAGCCTTTCTTTGTGTCAGGATGTGTGTTAGACACTGGGAATCCATTATCTGGGGTCAAGACTGATGTGATCACAGCCTTCTCAGAGCTTATACTCAATGTCTTTTAGGTAGTTCTCTTCTTGATTGAAAGATAATAAAAAATACAAATCATGAAGGACCACTTACATCAGCCAGGGCTTTTAAGTCCAGAAAGATCAATCAAGAGATGGAGAGATGAGCAGGGAAAATGAGTACTTCAATCCTAAGAAGTATCACAAGTCCCCAAGACAGCTGTTGAAGATGTCTCTGGGCTTCCAGGCCAGAGACCCCAGGTTACTGTCCAGTCCCAGGCCCTAATACTGCCTCACTCATCAGGATGTGATTGTCACCCTGGGGAAAAGGATGAAGCTTCCTCACCAGCCTTAGTAATAATCCTGGCTACCAGGTTACACTCTTCCCTTAGTTATGTTGCTTAACTCTTTGTGAGTCAAACCTCTAATGTTTGGGCTGGAATAAATAAAAAATAGATTAAAAAGAATAGGAGGCTTGGAGTCTGTTCTTGGTTTGGATTGTTAGTACTGGATTCTCTTGAACAAGTTATTTGAAGCTCTCAGATTCAGTGCCTCACCTGTAAAATAGGATGAAAGATATCTAAACTTGGAAAAGTGAAAGATATCTTGGATTTGGAAAAGTGAAAATGCTGTATATATACAGGTGAAAAGTGAAAATACTATACATATACATATATATAGGTGAAAAGTGAAAATACTATATATACATAGTGAAAATGCTATACTATAAAATACTATACTATACTTTTTATTCTAAAATAAAAGGAGAGTATATAAAACACAAGTGTACAGTTTAATCATCCTTTTATCCTGACCATACAAGTAACTGGCAGACAGGTCAAGAAAAGGAAAGTTTCCAGCAGCACTAAGCACTCTCCCTTGTGTCTCTTCCTAATTATAACCTTCTGCCTTACCAAGAGGAATACACTATCTTGATACTTATGGTAATTAGTTCCTGCCTAAGTATCCAAGATGTTTACCTGTGTTTTATTGACGATACAAAGGCATTCAACTGTGTAGATCATAACAAATTGCAGGTAACATTTAGAAGAATGGAAATTCCAGAACACTTAACTGTGCTCAGGAGGAACCTGCAAACAGACAAAGAGGCAGTTGTTGAGCAGAACAAATAGACATTGAATGGTTTAAAGTTAGGAAAGCTGTGTGTCAGGGTTTTATACTTTCACTGTACTTATCCAATCTGCTGTGCAAATAATCTGAGAAGCTGGACTATATGAAGAAGAACAGGGCATCAAGACTGGAAGAAGCCTCATTAACAACTTATCTTATGCAATGATGCAACCTAGCTAGCAGAAAGTGAGGAAGACTTGAAGCACTTACTGAGGAAGATCAAGAACCATGGGTTCAGTTTGGGTTACATCACAACACAAAGAAAACAAATATTGTCACTACTGGATCTCCATTGCAATAAATGTCATTGTACTTGGATGGGCAGTCGACACCCATGGAAGCAGCAGTCAAGAAATCAGATGATGTAAGTTGGGGAGATCTGCTGCAAACATGTCACTTTGAGGACTAAGATGTACCTGACCCAAGCCATGGTGTTTTCAATCACTTCATATGCATATATAGGCCGGACAATGAATAAGAGAGAAGCAGAAATGATGTCTTTGAGTTACGGTGTTGATGAAGAATATTGAGTATACCATGGACTGTCAGAAGAACTAACAAATCATTTTGGAAGAAGTACAGCCAGAATACCCCTTAAGAGCAAGGATGGCAAGGTTTTGTCTCATGTACTTTGGCCGTGTTATCAGGAGGGACCAATCCCTAGCAAAGGATGTCATGCTTGGTAAAGTGGAGGGTCAGCAAAAAAGAAGAAATCAGTCAATGAGATGGACTGACACAATGGCTTCAACAATGGTCTCAAGCACGGGAAAGACTGTGAAGATGGAGCAGGATTGGGCAGTGTCTCATTCTGTTGTATATAGGGTCCTTATGAGTCAGAACTGTCTTGATGGCATCTAAAAAGTATACAAACCTAGAGCAACCAAAACCAAAACCTATTGCCTTTGAGTCAGTTCAACTCATAGCAACCCTATAGGTCAGAGTAGAACTACTCCATAGAGCCTGGTGGATTTGAACTGCCAACCTTTTGGTTAGCAACCATAGCATTTAACCACTATGCCACCAGGTTTTCCAAACTCAGACCAGGAAGTTTAATTTTGCTAGTTGCTAAAGGTTATATAGATGGAATCATGTACTGTTTGTTCTTTTATATCTGGCTTCTTTTGATCAAATTGTGTTTATAAGATCCACCTATGTTATTATATACAATTGATTTTGTTCATTTTTGTTGCTATATAATGTTCTTCTGTGTAATATACTACAATTTACTGTTGGTGGAAATATATGCTGTTCCCAGGTTGAGGTTATTGCAGAGAATGTTACTATGACTGTTCTTGCTCACGTACTTTGTTGTACAGTAACTTCTGGGTCATAGGGAACACATATCTTCAACTTTACTAGAAAACATCAGTGTTCCAAAGTGGTTGAGTCAACACACTCTCACCAACAAAACAGTACAAGAGAGTTCTCCCTATACCACACCCTAGCCAATGCCCTAGTACTGTCAGACTTTTAAAAAATTTTACTCATCTGATAAATCAAAAAATAAAAAACCCAAACTCATGGTGACCAAGTCAATTCTGATTCACAGTGACCCTATAAGGCAGAGTAGAACTGCCCCATAGAGTTTCCACGGAGCACCTGGTAGGTTTGAACTGTTGACCTTTTGGTTAGTAGCTGCAGCACTTAACTGCTATGCCACCTGTGTTCTGATAGGAGCATAGTAAAATGTCATTGTGATTTTAATTTGCATTTCCTTGGTTACTAGGAAACCCTGGTGGCATAATGGTTAAGTGCTACAGCTGTAAACCAAAAAGGTCAGCAGTTCTAACCCACCAGGCTCTCCTGGAAACTCTATGGGGCAGTTCTGCTCCATCCTTTAGGGTCACTATGAGTCAGAATAGACTTGACAGCTGGGTTTAGTTGTTTCAGTTTTTTGGTTACTAAGAGTAAATGTTTTCTTTAAGTTTATTCAGCATTTGGACTTCCCTTTTTGTGACATACCTGTTAAAATATTTCACCGTTTTTTAAGTTGTATTGCCTTTCCTTTTCTATTGACTTGTAGGAATTTTGTGTTGTCATGTATAGTTAAGTCCTTGGCTTGCTAAGAGAAAGGTCAGTGATTTGAACTCACCAGATGCTAGGTTGGAGAAAGATGTAACAGTCTGTTTCTGAAAAGATTACAGCTTTGGGAACCCTGCTGAGCAGTTCTACTCTACCCTAAAGAGTTGCTATGGGTAGGAATCAACCCCATGGAAGTGGGTTATGTGTGACAAATAACTCCCTCTGTGCTGTCACTTATCTTTTTACTCCCTTAAGAGTGCCTTTGGATGAACAAAAGCCTTAAAGTCTTTAAATTAAAACAATCTTCTTTTTCATCATTAGCACATTTTTGTGTCTTGTGAAGTTTTTTCATGCATTAAGGACTTGAAGGTATTTGCTGATGTTATCTTTTAAGGTTTCATTATTTCGCCTTTAATTTTTAGATTTCCAGTCTATCTAGAACTTTCCAATATATCAAAATTTATTTTTGTAGATGGTGTGGGGATAAGAGTCAGATTTTTTTTCACATAGATACTTTCTCCCAGTGCTCTATAGTGTTATTTGTGTCTTAAATCAAATGTCTATACATGCACAATCTCCTTCTGAGGTCTCTATTCTATTCTTTTAGTTTAACTTTCTGTCTTGCAAGATACTGTACTGACTTAATTGCTATAACTTCATTATAAATCTAGACAGCTGCCCAAGCAAGTTCTTTTGTTCTTCTTTTATACAATTCTTAGATAATTTTTACCTTTTACATTTCTATATAAATTTTAAAATCAGGTTGTCATGTTCCATAAAAGAATCTTTTTATATTAATTGGCGTTGCACTTAATCCACTGGTCAGTTTAGGGAGAATTTACATAATCACAATATTGACCTCCAATCCATGAACATAGTATATCCCTTCTTTTATTTCAGTCTTTCTTATAGCTCAACTTTTTGTTTTTAATTGTGTTTTAGGCAAAAGTTTACACAGCAAATAAGATTTCCAACTAGCAGCTTTTGTACAGATTATTTCTTGACATTAACTACAATTTTTGCAATGCATTAGCATTTGCATTATTTCTATTTTGTTTCCATTTATCTAGCTGCTCTGCTCATCCTTGCCTTCTCATTTTTGCTTTTGGATAAACTTGATTTCATACAGTTAATTGCTTAAGGGAGCACATTCCTTATGGGTGATAATGCTTATATTTAAGCCAATCTACTGTTTGGCTGGAGGGAGACCTCCAGGAGTGACTCAGTTCCAAATTAAAAGGATATTTTAGGGGCAATAGTCCTGGGTGTGTCCTCTAGTTTCTATCAGTCTAGTACATCTGTTTTTTTTTAGGAATTCGAGTTCAGTCTCTTAACAGTTTATAGTTACATTCATGGAGGCCTTAGAATGAGACCATCCACAGCAGCCACTAACTTCCAACCCCTCAGTGCTCTCTGTAGTGCCACCAATCACTCCAAGTTGCCCTATCTATGGCTACATTCACCCCTCAAGGCTATGCCAATCCAGTAGGGAAAAAGATGCTTCATCTACCTTCCCTAACAATTTTCCTGTTGACCATTTGTTTTTTAAACCATCCCAAATGCCTCAGCTCTACTCTTTACCAACTCATCAATGAGCACAAATTTCTGTTAGCCTTGATGCTCTGTGCTGGTACCATAAAAAAAATAGCTGGCAAGTGGTCTTGATGAACTAGTGATACTTACTGTGAAAACTTCCCTTGAGACTTGTTTTCTCACGGTGGCCTCTATGTCTCTAAGGCGGTCCTTTAGTTCTAAAAAGCCACTAACATTTAAGGTAGGTAGGTTCCTCAGTTTCCAGGTCAAGTGGAGTCAAGGACTTTATAAGTCTCTACTTCTCGTCTAAGGTCTGAGAATGCCTGCAGGAGGCAATAGGCCCAAGGAGGCTGGAGTAGACCCTGATAAGTAGCAACCCTTATGTCCCTCAATGCAGACTGACAGATTTCTCTAGTCTGCATTCACTTTGTTAACTCAAGCAGATGGTGTGATCTCTCAGCCTTACATTCCCCATTCTGTAAAAGTGGGCTAATACCTGCCGTGACAGATACTATAGATGGGTGGCTGCAACATCAATTTCATCAATTTTCTCCTGCTTTGCTCTACTAGAGAACCTGGGAAGTAAGGCATCTACCTTCCCGCCCTGTTCTGCAGAGAGATGTGACACAGCTCTAGCAACAAGGTACAGGCCTCAAGAAGGGACTTCCAGAATAAAAAGACAATGCCTAACAAGGGGAAAGTTTTAGTTCTTTGCCATTTTCTTTTTGCCTGAAGTCTCTCTTTTTCTGATTGGAATTTGGATTGGATGTCTGGAAGTAAAGCATCTGTTTTGTGATTATAAAGAAGAAACATGCTGATGGTGATGGATCAGAAATAGAAAAAAAACTCCCTGTTCTTCATATTGACCTTGACCAGAGCATACATCCCTAAATTTCATAACACAAGCATCTGCTTATGGTGAAAAATAAACTCTGTATTTATTTAACTAACTGTGGTAAGGTTTTCAAGTGCTCATATCTAATAGCCTACCTGACACACATACGTGGTATCAGGTTGTGATGAAAAATAAAGGCAAAGTATTTAAGTACTTTGGGTGGGTGTTCAGTAAATAGCAGTGACTATTATAGACCCTGGAAACCCTAGTGGCACAATGGTTAGGAGCTATGGCTGCTAACCAGAAAGTTGGAAGTTTGAACCCATCTGACAGCACCACAGGAGAAAACCCTGATGATCCGCTCCCCCAGAGATTACAGCCTAGGAAACCCTGTGGAGCAGTTCTGCCCTGTCACACGGAGGTCACTGTGAATGAAAACTGACTTGATGGCACCCAACAACGACGACCACCACAACATGGGTGTAGATGAACGTTCAGTTAGGAAACAGAAAACCACTTGAAGTATTTTATGTACAAAAGGATTTAATACAAGGAATCAGGTGTGTTTGGGGAAGGGATTTGAGGTGTGGAAGTCAGAGTTCTGCCACTGGGCTGTTGAATAAAGGGACACATCATTGAAGCCATCAGGACCCAATGCTGTTGCTACCTGTGCTGCTGTGACTCAGCGGAAGTACTGCTCCTCACCCCACAAACCTGGACACTAAACACTGGGAACCTGAGTCTGGCTGCTGCTATAGCCTCTAAATATCCTCAACCTTGTTTATTAGCAGCATCTACACCAGTAAGATGGCGTTCACCTCACTTCTTCCAAACATCGTTTGAGTGCAGTTATTTGGTAAAAGCTAGTTGAATCCAGGAGCCTAACTGCAAAGCAATCTGCAAAACATAGCATTTAGCTTTTCCATCTTTCTAACCAAAAGAGGATAGAATAGCATTTGAGAAATCATAATTGTGCAGTAGAGAATGACAAGGGGTAGGGTTGGACGTTGGTAGGGGAGGAAAGGAAAGGCTTTTTCTGCGGTTCTGTTGGAGGCAGCCTGGAAAGGGGACCAACCACAGTATTTTCTGGTAAGTGATGGTTTTGCAAGAATAAATTTTGACAGGCTGGCTGACAGCTTCTGGGGAAGAAGTGAAGTGGACCACATGCTCATCTATGTCTTATTCTCTTGGTGAAACAGAAGCAAATAAGGATGAGCTGGAGTGAGCCACATCAAGGAGAGCAGCCTCTGTGAACTGACATGCTCCTGTCACTTTTCTTTTGTCTGGCTCCATTGCACTTTAGAGAGAGTGTTTAGAAGAGGTCATAGTAGGGGAGGGAGGCTGAATCTGCCCTGCCGCACCTCTCTGCCTCCCAGACTACAGCCAGGGAGATGCTGTCTGTATGAGACTTGGGTTGTATGTGTGTGAAAGCCTCTACTCAGCTAGCATCTCTCCAACCTATGTCCAGATCTGACATCACGACTACTGTATCGCTGTGTGCCAGGCCCTGCAATAGTTGCTTTGTGTATTCAACTGCCAACAGATCTTCAATGAGCAAACACTGAAAATCTAGAATACTTTTTCTGATAACGTGTTCCTGTTTGCTGACAGTGAAGAAGACTTGAGGCTCTTAACTGATGAAGATCAAAGACTATAGCCTTCACTATGGATAATACTTCAACATAAAGGAAACAAAATTCCTCACAACAAGACCAATAAGCAACATCATGATAAAGGGAGAAAAGAGTGCAGTTGTCAAGGATTTGATTTTAACTGGATCCACAATCTGTGCCTGGGGAAGCAATAGTCAAGAAATCAGAAAATGTGCTGTGTTGTATTTTTGGCTTTTTATGGATCCCACAGCTGCTCTTGTTCATCTGACTTCCAATTCTTGGGACTTGAGCTAGCAGTTTACCTGCTGATCTTGGGTCTGCTGGCCCCTGCAGCCACATGACTCAAAATGAGCCTTATCCTGGTCCACAGACTTGGAAAGCTCTGCCAACTCAACGACATCTAATAACAACAACAGAATGTGTTTGACTAAATTTGTTTAGTGAAAACTTTTTGATTCCAGCAGCCTAACTGAAAAGCAATCTCTGAAACACAGCATTTAGCTTTCCCATCTCTCTGAAAGAAGAAAGTAGAAGAGCAATTGAGAACTCAATCTTGTGCAGTATGGGTAGTACAATAGTCACTTGTGCAACAATCACTGCTATTTATTGAACAATGAACAAGTTCAAAATACTTAAGTACTTTGCTTTATTTCTCATCACAATCTGACACTAGGTATGTGTGTCAGGAATGTTTTGAATATGAACACTTGAAAACTCTTTAACAACAATAACTGAATGCTTTTTATGTTGTAGGCTGTTTCCTTCATATAAATCTGTCAGCCCATCCGTCCGTTCATCCATCCATCCACCCATCCATATATCTATACACTTTGCTGGTTTTGCTTCTCTAAAGAACCCCACCTAAGACACTTGGTAAAGTAGAGGCTCAGTGAAAAAGAGGAAGACTCTCAGCAAAACAAACTGACACAGTGGTTACAACAATGGCCTCAAGCTTAACAGTGTTTGTCCGCAGAACCAGGCTGTGCTTCCTTCTGTTGTACACGGGGTTGCTATAAGTTGGGACCATCTAACAACAGCAACAGAATGCTTTTTATGTCATAGGCTAAGCTCTGGTGTAAGTGAACAAAGGAAACAACTTCTGCCCATGTAACAGGCATGAATGAGTTTCATGATCCTCATACACTGGAATTTCACATTTCATTCATTTTTTTAGGTCAAAATAAATCAAACTCTGAACACTCTACCCTTTAACATAGAAGTTATCCTAAAGCTCTGACCACCTCTACCCCAGTGTTATGGCTCCCTTTTCCCTACCATTGGGTCATACATGGAGCCCAAGGATTACCTGGAACCTGCATCTTAGCCCTCTGTAGTTAACATAATTCTTCTCAAATCTTCTGTTAACCATTATCAGTTCTTCCCCATCTCCTGCATTACTGTTCCTGCTGGCTTACCCACTCAGCCACATAGTGACCGCTACTCTTATGTCAGTCTAGCCTTCCCCAAACTTAACTTTCCTTTACATCTCAAAGCTAGATGCCTCCATGAGGCAGCGGGGTCTTCTTCCAGGAAGACTAGCAGTTCAGGATTTTCAGCACACGTAAGTGTTTGTGAGAGAAATTCTCCCGTTCCCTGAGTGTGAGAGAGCATGGCTTATGGAAGAAACAGCTATAAAGCCTAAGGATGCTACCTTATTGAGGCCTACATCATCATGAATTCTAACTGCAACTGGACAAGGAGGAAATGTCCCTATTCTAACAGTGATGTGACCAGTCTGCTGCAGCCTTTGTAGATGAATTCAGCCTGCCATATGAGCCCATGCTGAAACTCAACTCGGAAACATTGGCACACTTAAAGAGAAAACCCAGACTTGTATAAGTGGAGAAACCTACCATGCTCATTGATAGGAAGACAACATCATGAAAATGTCTGTTCTTCCAAAAGGTAGCTATAGATACAATGCAGTCCCCATACAAGTTCCAATGTCATTTTTCATATGGAAAGGAAAGAAATCTTGAATAACTAAAGCATTACTGAAGGAGAGAAACAAAGTGGAAGGCCTTACACTACCTGACTTGAGGACCTATTGCACCGCCACAGTAGTTAAATCACCCTGGTACTGGCACAAAAACAGATAGGTAGATCAATGGAACAGGACAGAGTACCCACCTGTAACTCAAACAATCTGTGAGCAGCTGATATTCAGCAAAGCCCTAAGGTCTGTGCATTGGGGAAAATATAATCTCTTTAGCAAATGCTGTTGGCAAAATTGGATGTCCATTTGCAAAAATAAATGAAAGAAGTAGGCAGAGTCAAGATGGCGGACTAAGCACACGTCTCCTTATATCCCTCTGGAAACCAAGACCTGAATTGATAATCAGACAGAGCCTTCTGGTCACCTAATCAGCCTCAGGACACAGCACAGGGCTGTTAATTGGGACTTCATACCACTGAGCAAAAAACCTCCTCTCTTTCGCTGACTCCCACTCCTGGCTAGCCCTGGCTCTGACGGACAGAAGGTAAACGCACCATTTTGACTTTTTTCCCCTCTGTCTTGGCCGGCGGGTGGAGCTGGGTCTTGCCTAGCGGCTAGACTCAGATGCGCTGCTGGGGGATAGGCAGGCGAAATTCCCATATTCTGAGAGGCAGGCTTAGGACTCTGTTAATCTAGCCACTTTGAGCCTTTCGTTTTATATCTGCATCAGCAGGGTTTGTACGGACTTCCGCAGCCAGTGTGCGGGACGCCATGTTGGTACCGAGATTTTAGCAGGACCTAATTCTTAGCCTGGGAGCCAGCGCCTGCAAACAGGACAGCGCTTCTCCGACAGGAAAGCAGTAATTTTCCCAGTGCGACCTACGCTGCAGGCCCTGCAACAGAAGCAGAGGAATCACTACCTCTCGGCACCTTTAGCACCATCTGCTGCCTGTGTGGAGGACGCCATCTTGGATACGGTGGCCACAGCTGGACCTAATTCTTAGCCTGGGAGCCAGAGCCTGCCCACAAGAGAGCGCTTTTCTATCACAAAACCAGTACTCGATGCAGTGTCAGCTAAGGCTAGGCCCGGTCAGCAGAGGCCAACAGGGCAGTAGTATTACTGTATTCTGAACTAGTTGGTTATCATCTGGGGTTGGATATAGTGGTGCTTACTTTGTCAGTTGAGAAGAGGGACCTCTACACCTGAAAACCTGACTGACTTGTGAAGTGGTCAGATACCTTTTGCTTTACATTTTAAGACAGCTTAGAGAAACATTTGCAATCCATCCTCATAGTACCTCTTCCAGCCTCTACATACTCACATGGGACCCAAAAAGCAACAGACAGTTGTGGCATACAAGAAATCACCCATGGTTTCAGAAGGCTCCCAAACAAAGCAACCAAGGAGTTTTCCAGATGAAGAAGCTTTTATGAAAGCATCAGAAAGTGAATACAAAATAATTATATACAGAGCCCTTCTAGACCTTATACAAAATGCAGCAAAACAAAATGAAAAATTAAGCAAGCTGTTCGATCTGATGGAACACCAGTACTCTGAAATCCAACAGATCAAGAACAAAATCAAAGACATAGAAACTTCCATGCAAAGCCAAGAAAACAGAATGGAACAAATAGAAAAAAGAATTTCTGACTTGGAAGACAGAGCTACTGATGCCACCATCTATGAGCAGAAATCAGAAAAAAGAAACAAGAAAAATGAAGAAACATTAAGAAGCATGTGGGACTCTATTAAGAGGAACAACCTTCGATTAATTGGAGTCCCTGAACAGAGTGAGACATCTGAGAACACAGAGAGTATCGTTGCTGAGCTGCTGAAAGAAAACTTCCCAGAAATCATGAAGGAAAAGAATATAGACATCTCAGATGCATATCGTATGCCACCCAATATAGATCTCAAAAGGAAGACTCCAAGACATATTATAATCAAGCTCAACAAAGTAAAACATAAGCAGCAACTCTTAAAGGCAGCAAGACTCAAAGCAAAGCTAACATTCAGAGGGAAACCCTGTAGGCTCTCGTCAGATTTCTCAGCAGAAACCATGCTGGCACGGAGACAGTGGCATGACACATTCAAAGCCTTGAAGGCGAAGAACTTCCAACAGAGAATTATATATCCTGCAAGACTATCTTTCAAATATGAAAATGAAATTAAGACATTCCCAGATAAACAGAAACTCAGAGACTTTGTAAAAACCAAACCCAAACTACAAGAAATACTGAAAGAAGTTCTTGGCTCTGGCTTAGAAGAATGAAACCACTAACTTTATATTTTAGAATGACACACTACTCAATACTCTTTTAGGGAAGGCTCCAAAGTCAATCACAGCTTTGATATGGAAAGAAGCAATCCAGTGATCATCATGAAAACTATGGTGTCATCACAATAAAAAGAGGGATGTACTACAGTTGTTACAGTCCTTCCAGATGGAGAGGAAGATGACAAGACTGGTAGTAATTAAAATTGGGTTTATATATAGTTTATTAAGGGGGATCATAGGGGCAGCTGTAAAGCACAACAAAGATGTATCATGCCATTTCAAGAAATGTAACACATGAGTCTCAACAACTATAAAACCAGCTCTGAAAAAGGTGAAAAATCAACTCACAGAAAAGAATGTCCCAGAACAGACTAATAAGAACAACAGAGAAAACATTAACATAAAAATAAACATATCACAATGGCAGCAGTGAACACATACCTATCAATAATTACATTGAATGTGAATGGACTGAATGCTCCAGTAAAGAGACACCAAGTGTCATCTTGGATCAAAAGACATGACCCATCCATATGGTGTCTACAAGAAAATCACTTGAGACCTAAAGGTAGGGACAAACTGAAAATTAAAGGATGGAAGAATATATATCAAGCTAATAATGAACAAAGAAGAGCAGGGGTGGCAATTCTAATCTCAGAAAAAATCAATTTTAATGTCAAATCCACCATTGTGGACAAAGATGGACACTATTTATTGCTGAAAGGTTCAGTACACAAGCAAGACTTAACTATATTAAATATTTATGCACCTAATATCAGAGCTCCTAAATACATCAAAGAAACACTGACAATGCTCAAAAGAGAGTTAGGTGACTCCACAATAATAGTGGGAGACTTTAACACTCCACTCTCATTACTAGACACATCATCTAGAAAAAAGCTCAGTAAAGATACAGAAGACCTCATTGCCACAATTAACCAACTAAACCTCATTGATATATACAGAAGTTTCCACCCTTCAGCAGACAACTACACCTTCTTCTCCAGTGCACATGGAACATTCTCCAGAATTGACCATGTGATAGGCGATAATGCAATGCTCAACAAAATCCATACCATTGAATTATTGCAAAGCATCTTCTCAGAACATAAAGCCATCAAAGTTGAAATCAATAGCAGAAAAAACAGAGATAGAAAGTGGAACTCTTGGAAATTGAACAACATCTTGCTCAAAAAAACATGAGTTATAGAGGAAATCAAGGATGAATTAAAGAAATTCATGGCTTCCAATGAGAACGAAAACACTTCCTACCAGAACCTATGGGATACAGCCAAAGCAGTGCTCAGAGGTCTGTTTATCTCCATAAATGCACACATCTGGAAGGAAGAAAGAAACTAAATCAAGGAACTAACTCTACAGCTTGAATAAGTAGAAAGAGAACAACAGAGGAACTCCTCAGGCACCAGAAGAAACGAGATCATAAAGATTAGAGCAGAGCTAAATGAATTAAAGAACAGAAAAACAATTGAAAAAATTGAAAAGACCAAAAGCTGGTTTTTTTTAAAAGATCAACAAAATTGACAAACCACTGGCTAAACTTACTAAAGAAAAGCAGGAAAGGAAACAAATAACCCAAATTAGAAATGAGAGGGGAGTTGTCACCACAGATGCAACAGAAATCAAAAATATCATAGCACAATACTATGAAAAACTGTACTGTAACAAATTTGAAAACCTAGAGGAAATGGACAAATTCCTTGACTCATACCACCTACCCAAATTATCATAACGTGAAGCAGAATGACTTAATAAACCCATCATAAAGGAAGAGATTGAAAATGTCATCAAAACACTGCCAACCAAAAAAAGTCCAGGCCCAGATGGCTTCACTGCAGAATTCTACCAAGCATGTAGAGAAGAGTTATCTCCAATACTACTGAGACTATTTCACGGTATAGAAAGGGATGGAGTACTCCCAAACTCATTCTATGAAGCCAGCATAACCCTGATACCTAAGCCAGGGAAAGACCCAACAAAGACAGAGAACTACAGACCGATATCACTCATGAATCTAGATGCAAAAATCTTCAACAAAATTCTTGCCAATAGAATACAACAACATATTAAGAAAATAATCCGTCATGACCAAGTGGGTTTCATACCAGGGATGCAAGGCTGCTTCAACATCAGAAAAACAATTAATGTGATTAACCACATAAATAACACAAAAGACAAGGATCACCTGATTTTGTCCATTGATTCAGAAAAGGCATTTAATAAAGTCCAACACCCATTCATGCTAAAAACTCTTAGCAAAATGGGCATAGATGGCAAATTCCTCAACACAATAAGGCCCATGTATACAAAGCCAATTGCCTATATCATCCTGAATGGAGAGAGATTGAAAGACTTTCCCTTGAGATCAGGAACTAGACAAAGATGCCCACTGTCACCTCTCCTATTCAACATTGTGCTAGAAGTTCTAGCCAGAGCAATTAGACAAGACCAAGAAATAAACGGCATGGGCATCAGCAAAGAGGAAGTTAAAATCTCCCTGTTTGCAGATGATATGATTGTATATGCAGAGAACCCCAAGGAATCTATAAGTAAGCTACTCAAACTGATAGAAGAGTTCAGCAAAGCCTCAGGATACAAGATAAACGTAAGTAAATCAGTAGAATTCCTTTATACCAACAATGAGACTGTTAAGGAAGAAATTATCAAATCAATACCATTTATGATACCCCTAAGAAGATAAGGTACCTAGGAATTAATCTAACCAGAAAAACAATAGACCTTTACAAAAAGAACTACAAGCCCTTACTACAAGAAGCTAAGAGAGACTTAGATAAATGGAAAAACCTACCCTGCTCATGGATAGGAAGACTTAACATTGTGAAAATGTCTATTGTACCCAAAGCAATTTATCTATATAATGCAATCCCAATACAAGTTCCAGCATCATTTTTTAATGAGATGGAGAAACAAATCACCAATTTTGTTTGGAAAGGGAAGAAGCCCCAGATAAGTAAGGTACTACTAAAGAAGAAGAACACACTGGGAGGCTTCTCATTGCCCGACCTTAGAACGTACTACTCTACTACAGTGGTCAAAACAGCCTGGTACTGGTACAAGAACAGACAGATGGATCAATGGAACAGAATTGAGACCCCAGAGATGACACCATCTGCCTATGAACAGTTGATATTCGACAAGGGCCCTAAGACATTAAACTGGGGTAAAAACAGTATCTTCAACAAGTGGTGCTAGCAAAATTGGTTATCCATCTGTAATAAACTGAATCAAGATCTATATCTTACACCTTACACAAAAACCAACTGCAACTGGATAAAAGACCTAAATATTAAACCTAAAACAATAAAGCTCATCCAAGAAAAGGTAGGAACAACAATGGAAGTTTTAATACACAATGAGGACAGACTCCAAAATCTGTCAAAGAAACCTCAATCAACAGAAGAGAAAATAGATAAATGGGAACTACTAAGAATCAAACACTTTTGCTCATCCAAAGACTTTATTAATAGAATTAAAAGAACACCCACAGAATGGGAAAAAATATTTGGCAACTCTATGTCAGACCGACACCTGATCTCCATAATCTATAAGATACTACAAAATATCAATAAGAAGAAGATAAACCATCCAATTAAGTGATGGGCAAAGGAGATGGACAGACATTTCACTAAAGAGGAGATCCAGGCAGCCAAAAAACACATGCAGACATGTTCACGATCTTTAGTTATTAAAGAAATTCAAATCAAGACAACAATGAGATACCATCTCACCCCAAGATTGGCCATGATCCAGAAAACACAAAACAACAAATGCTGGAGAGGCTGTGGAGAAAGTGGAACCCTCCTACACTGTTGGTGGGGTTACAAAATGGTCCAGCCTCTTTGGAAAGCAATCTGGCGCTTCGTTAAAAAAATGGACATCGACATACCATTCGACCCAGTAATTCCACTACTTGGAATATACCCTACAGAATCAAGGCCTTTCACACCAACAGACACATGCACCAGAATATTTATTGCAGCACAGTCCACGATAGCAAAAAGATGGAATCAACCCAGATGCCCAACAACAGAAGAATGGATAGGTAAATTATGGTATATATACTCAATGGAGCACTACTCAATGATAAAGAACAACGATGACTTCAGGAAACATCTCGTGACCTGGTTTCAACTGGAAGACATTATGTTGAGTGAAATTAGTCAGCGACAAAAGGCAAATATTGTATGAGACCTCTACGATAAGATCTCAAAAACAGACTTGTGTATAGAAGAAAAGACTCTTTGACAGCTGCAAGGGAGGGGAAGGAGGAAAGAAGGGGAGAGGGTTTAAATTAGATAGTTGCTAGGTATCTGGTTGGGTGAAATCGGTGATAGCACACATTAGAAACAAGAACAATATTAAGTGGACGTCAGCATAACATGAATACTCCTTCCATCTTAACCCAATATTGCAAGGATAGAGCAGCTGGGGCAAGGGGGCAAGGGACCATGCTCTTAGGCGAAAGCGAGGCCGATTGGCACAACTAACATTTTGCTAAGAGGGCTTTCTGCACCCCATGTTGGTGAGTGGCATCTGGGGTCTTAAAAGCTGCCAAACTGCCATCCGAGGGCACAGCAAATGGTCCCAACTCAGCAGGAACAGATGCTCACCAAGGACCAAAATGACATGGGGGAAAGAACCCAGAAGACAAAGAGACCCACATCAGTGGGTACCTACATAGACTTGGGACTGGAAGAACCGGATGGTGCCCGGCCACCACCAGTGATTGCTGCGATTGAGCTCACTAAGTTGAGTCTCACTGGCAACACAAGAATAAAAAGGGGTGCACCCTGAAATCCCCACTAAAAGACCTCAGTTGATGGTCCAGTGGTTTCAGGGTTCCTCTGGGAGCATGGCCCCTCACCCTGATGCTGCCCTTGACCATAAATCATAACGAAGGTCCACGCTTTGGACAGGAATGGATTGGACTTGGTGATGCAATGACCATATATTGGATGCACTTTATGATTCTATACATCTATAGGATGTCATCCTGCTGACCTCTGGCTGGAGGAAGGAGAGTGGGTGGAGAGGAGGGAAAAAAAGAGACTGTTGGGAGAATGAGACATGTATGGAGCAGAGCGGAATAGTGTCCTGTCACCGGACAGGGAGAGCAGTGGAAGCTGCACATAGGTGGGTATGTAGATTTATACGGGAATGTACATTTTCACTCAGTTATATTAAATAAAAAATTAAAAAAAAATAAATGAAATAAACAGGACCTATATTTCACATCATGCACAAAAAATAAATTAAAATGGATCATAGACCTAAACTTTAAACCTAAAACAATAAGGACCTTGGAAGAAAGCACAGGGACAACATTGCAAGCCCTAATAAAAGCGTAAACCGACTACAATGTATCACAAACAATGCACAAGCAACAGAAGAGAAAACAGATAAAGGGGAACTTCTAAAAAGCAAACACGGATCCGACTAGATGGCACTTGGCTATGTTCGTCTAAAGACTTCATCGAGTAAATAAAAAGACTACCTACAGACTGGGAAAAAATATTTGCCAACCAAGAATCTAGTCAGAATCTAATATCCATAATCTACAGAGTACTTCAAAACCTCAATGAGAAAAAAAAAAATAACCTAATAAAAAAATGGGCAAGTGATATGAACAGGCATTTCACCAAAGAAGATACCCAAGCACCTAGCAGACACATGAAGAAAGTGCTTAAGATTGTTAGTTATTAGAGAAATCCAAATCAAAACTACAAAGAGATACCATCTCACCCCAACAAGACTGGCATTAATCCAAAAAGCACAAAACTACATATGTTGGAGAGGTTGTGAAGAGACTAGAACCCTTCTACACTGCTGATGGGAGTGCAAAATTGTACAAACACTCTGGAAAATGGTTTTGCGATTTCTTAAAAAAACTAGAGCTAGAAATACCATGTGATTCAGCAATCCCACCGCTTGGAATATATCTCAGAGAAATAAGGGCTGCCACACAAACAGATATGTGCACTCCAGTGTTTACTGCAGTACTGTCCACAACAGAAAAAAAATCGAATCAGGCTACATACCCTTCAACAGAAGAATGAATAAACACACCATGTTATATTCACACAATGGAATACCATGCAATGACAAAGAACAGTGGCAATATATAGAAACACCTGACAATATGGAGTCATCTGGAAGACTTTATGCTTGGTGAAGTTAGTCACAGAAGGACAAATACTGTATGAGACTATTTTTATGAGGCTTCAGGAAATGTACTAAGCACAGAAGAAACTAATCTTTGTTGGTTATGGAGGTGGAGGGGGAGGGAGACATATTCAGAGATTAGATACTGCCTAGAAACTGGTTAAGTGAAGGAAGTGACAGCGCAAACTAGAAGGGAGACCCACACTGCTGGAATATACCAAGAGGTAAAAGATTTCCTGTATACAACCTAACACTTCGAAGGTTAGAGTAGCAGGAGCTGGGGTCTCAGGGAACATTTAGGTCAACTGGCAAAACTAATTTTTTTAAGAAAATGGTCTGCATCCCAACCCCATAAGTGGCTTCTGGAGTCTTAAAAACTTGCAAGCTGCCATCTAAGGAGCATCAGTTGGTCCCAATCCAACTGGAACAGAGGAGAACAAAGGATATCAAACACAGGAGGAAAATGTGAGCCCAGAAGACAGAAGGGGCCAAATGATCCATAGTCTACACCAGCATGAGACCAGAAGAACTAGATGGTGCCCAGACACCTCCAATGTCTGCCTTGAGAGACAACGCAATGTCAGACTCCCTGATGTAGCAGGAGAAAAATAGGAGTGCAGATCTAGACTTCTATTACCGGACTAGGTTGAACAAATACAGGAAATACAGAGTGGAAGGGTCGAGGCTGCTGTCACAGGGCTGGGATAGCAGATGATGTCATACAGAGGTCTACGTATGGGGTTTGATACAGCAAATCGACCTTGTTTGTAAATTTTCACTTAACCATAATAAAATATTAATTAGAAAATAAGTAAAAGAGAAAACCCATGTAATTCTCTTGTGGGATGGAGGAAAAGTAGCTGGTTTGATACTCATGATTAAGACAAACAATACCAAAAAACACCTTTTAGCACAATAAAAATATGAGGGAGGATCCTCTGTTTGATAGAGAGTACTGAGCAAACACCTGCAGAAGCATTCCCTTTAAAGTTAGGAGTAAGACAGGAATGCCACTTCTTTTTGATAGGCACAGAAAGGCAGGAAAAAAACAAGGGAAAGGAAAATATCTTATCTCTATTAAAATATAAAGCAATTAGCATGGGATGTAAAAATTTTATTGGAAAGAAACAAAACCACATTTGCAGACTATTTATTATATAGAAAAAAAATCTAAGAGATTCTACAATAAAACTAATAGAACTAAGAAGGAAAAGGCAAAAATATTTTAAAATCAATTGTATTCACATATAGCAGCAATAAATACATGATTTTAAAACTGCCACCGAAACAGTGAAACAAAACTAGAAGTTAACCAAGAATAAAACTATGCCAAACTTGCAGGGCCTTTAACAGAGAAAATTATAAAATACTTTTGAAAAACTTGAAGAGCTCTGGTTATGCAATAGTTAAAGCATTTGGCTGCTAATCAGAAGTTCAGAAATTAAAATTCATCAGTGACTCCACAGGAGAAAGACCTGGCAATCTGCTCCTGTAAAGATTTACAGCTTAGGAGACCCTACTGGGCAGTTCTACTCTGTTCCATAGAGTTGCTATGAGTCAGAATCAACTAGATGCACACAACAACAGCATCAAAAGACTTAAAAACAGGCCATGTCACCTCCGCTAGAAGGTCTATTACCCTAAAAATGGAAAATAGCCAGTGTTGATTAGGGAGTGGAGAGACTGGAACCCTTGTGCATCGCTGTGTCATTGTTGGGTGCAGTAGAATAGGCACCCATCCACAGCAACCCTAGGTACAACAGAAGGAAACACTGCCCATGCAGCAGTTATGAAGAGGACTTTGGTAGTTCTTTATAAAGTTAAACACAAAATTACGCCATGACCCAGCAACTCCATTCCTAGGTGTATGCCCATATGATTTAAAAGCAAAAATTCAGACACTTGTATGCCAGTGCACATTGCAGCATTATTCATAGTGGCCAATAGGTAGAAGTGACCCGGTAACAGATGAATAGGTAAACTTAATGTGTCGTACATGCAATGTAGTATTTCTCAGCCATAAAGAGAAAGAAAATTCTGATACATGTTACGGTATAGATGAACCTTGAAAACATTATGCTGAGTGAAAGTCAGACACGTTTTGTAGGATTCTGCTTTTACGATGTATCTAGAATTGGCATAGACATAGACACCCAAGTTCATTACTGGCTTCCAGGAGACACGGGACAGAGGAAGTGGGACCTTATTGCTGAAGGGATATGGAGTCTCCTTTTGTCAGGGATGAAAGGGTTTTGGAAACACTGGAAATGATTGTACAATATGGTGAATATACTTAATGTCACTGAACTGCATGCTCAGAAATGGTTAAAATGACATTTTTTTGTTATATGTATTTTACCATAATAATAATTCAAAAAATTATACTACCACACTGGTTGCATTCACCACAAGAATTCTAGAGGAGGTTTAATTAGTCCTTTGCTTCAAGTCCAAGTGATATCATCCTGGTTTTATGGAGCAGGTGGGTGATGATTCTTCTACCTGCAGCCTGGTATCACTCATGAGTGGGATACCTTCCTTCTGAATTCTCGGAGAGAAGCATGTGGCTCATTTCCTAGTAGGCCAGGAATGTGTTCCTTGGGCCCTCCGCCTTGTTCACTGTTTCTCACGGTCACCCACATTCTTTCTGTCCTTTTCATTTCATTTTATTATCCTTGTACTATGAAAAATTTCAAACACATAAAAACAGAGGAAAAAGTAAAATGAAGCCTCTTATGCACATCATTTCAACAGTTACTCATGTTGAGATTCTGCCAGCCTTATTTCAACTTTCACTCTTAATATTTTGGTGCAGTATTGCAAATCCCAGGCATCATTTCACTTCATTCATTCGCACTTCAGTGTTAGCAGATGGATAGGTAATTTCAAAAATTATCATAATAGCATTATTGTATCTAACAAAATTACCAACAATACCTCCCAAACCAAAAGCCAAACCCACTGCCATCAAGTTGATTCGGACTTTTGATTCGGATTTTCCAAGGAGCAGCTGGAGGATTTGAACTGCCAGCCCTTGGGTTAGCAGCCATAGTGCTTAAACCACTCTGCCACTGTGCAACCAGTGTTTCTAAGTAATACCTCAGTGTCTTCTTATTTATTTACTTATTGTGATTGAGTGAAAGTACCTCGGTGTCTTCTCATGCAGTCATTACAGTGTCATTCTCACATCTGCTCACGAGAAATCCCAGTCTTTAGAGGTTCCCACATATCTCAACACAAATGAAAAATGTGTTAAAGAACAAGTTGCTGTCTCTATCACTAACCTAGAGCACTCAGCTGTAGTACAAAATTACCAGTAGCTGTAATATCTGCTGTTGGGACTAACCTCATCCCATTGAGTGCCCAGGGAACTGCTTCTTCACACCTGTTGTCTCAGGTCCACAAAATATAATGGTATCTGCCTTCAACGGGGGCAATGGTGGTTCAGTGGCAGAATTCTCACCTTCTATAAAAGAGATCCAGTGCCATTCCAGACCAATGCTCCTCATACGCAGCCGTCACCCATCAGTCAGTGAAGGTGTACATGTTGCTACAAAGCTGAGTGGGTTTCAGACTAAGGTGGACTGCGAAAAAAGGCCCAGAGATCTACTTGCAAGTGAAAACCCTGAGGATCACCATGGTCTGACTGACATCCGGTCATGGGGATGGCAAAAGACAGGGTCGAGTTCCATTCCATTGTGCATGGAGTCCCCATGAGTTAAGGCTGACTCCAAGACAGTGACTGATAGCACACATTAACCATTCTGTCCTGAGGTTGGAGATGGGTCCATTGCCAGGAGTCTCTGGGATTTTAGCGGCAGAAGCACTTAAGTAGAGAAAAGACAAATTAATTAACTTGTCAAATCCTGCCTCTTCCAGAGCGTGAATGAGATAAGGTCTTGCATAATGAAGTGTCTGTCCCAGTAGTGTCAAGAAACTATTTTCTTGCTTCTCTTCATATTCCAGTTCATGGGTCTGGAAGCACTCATCAACTAGTGCAGAGTTTGCAACAGTTATATGTGATGACGGAAGAACATTTTGCAAAATGAAACAATTCATATTACTCTTCAATTTGGCATAGATGTAGTGTCACTGAAGTATTATGCTGACTCTTTACATTGATAATTAGAAATTGAATGCTAGAATGTTCAGCTCTGGTCACCTTGATATTTAGTCACTCTAATTTTTATTTTGTCTTCTAATGTAAAAGACAATGTAGACTCTACCAGACCAGGGGTCAGTAAACTTTTTCTAAAGAGGACCAGATAGTAATTGTCTTAGGGTTTGCGGCCCACATCTGGCTACAGTCCCTGTTGCACAACTCCTCAAAAACGTAAAAATCAGCCACAAGGAGATACATCTTCATAGTCATTGCTGTTGTTGTTGTTAGCTGCCTTTGAGTCAATTCAGACTCATGGGGGCCCCATGTGTGCAGAGTGGAAATGTTCCATAAGATTTTCAAGGCCATGACTTTTCAGATGCAGATTGCCAGGCCTGTCTTTCCGGTAGGTTTGAACTGACAACCTTTTGGTTAATAGTCCAGCACTTAATCATTTGCACCATCCAGGTACTCTTCATAGCCATTCAAAAAGAAAAAAAAATTGCTATTGAGTCAGTTCTGACTTACAGTGACCTTATAGGACAGAGCAGAACTGTCCTATAAGGTAATCAAGAAGCACCTAGTGAATGCAAACTATCAACCTTTTGGTTAGCAGCTGAACTCCTAACTGTTATGTTACCAGGGTTTGCTAGAACAAAAAAGACTGACAATAACAAGTGTTGGCGAAGATGTGGAGAAACTGGAACCCTCGTATACTGTAGGATGGTGTAAAATACAGAATGGTACAGATGCTTTGAAAAAAAGTTTGGCAGTTCTTCACAGAGTTAACTATCCCCAAAACCCGTTGCTGTCGAGTCGAGTCCAACTCATGGCGAACTTAGAGATCAGAGTAGAACTGCCCCCTAGAGTTTCCAAGGAGCACCTGGAGGATTTGAACTCCTGACCTTTTGGTTAGCAGAGGTAGCACTTAAGTTACCTGTGTGACATAGCAACTCCACTCCTACATGTATGCCCAAGAAAATGGAAAACATGTATTTACACAAAAATTTATACAGGGATGGTCACGACAACATCATTCATAAGAGACCAAAACTGGAAACAATTCAAATGCTCATCATTGATAAATGGACAAACAAAGCATCCACACACTGGAATAGTGTTCAGCCATAAAAAGAAATGAAATTCTGATACATGAATGAACCTTAAAAACATTATGGTAGGTGAAAGGAGCCAGACACATATTACGTGATCCAGTCTATCTGAAATGTCTGGAAGAGGCAAATCTGTAGAGACAGAAAGCAGATTAGTGGCTGGCAAAGACCAGAAGGGATGTGGGGAGCAGAACAGCCAATAGCCACTAATGTATGCAAGTTTCTTTTGGGGTGAATGAGAATGTTCTGGAATTAGATAGTGGTGATGGTTGCACAATTCTGTGAATATACTAAAAACCACTGAGTGGTACACTTTTTTTTTTTTTATTCGACATAACTGAGTGAAAATGTACATTCACATGTAAATTTACATGCCCCCCTATATGCAGCTTCCGCTGCTCTCCCTGTCCGGCGACTGCACACTATTCCTCTCTGCTCCATACATGTCTCATCCTCCCAACAGTCTCCTTTCCCCTCCTCTCCTTCCACTCCTCTTCTTCCAGCCAGAGGTCAGCAAGATGATATCCTATAGATGTATAGAACCATAAAGTGCTTCCAACATATGGTTACTCTGCTTTGCCAAGTCCATTCCATTCCTGTCCAAAGAGTGGACCTTTGTTATAATTTATGGGAACGGGCAGCATCAGGGCCGGGGGCCATGCTCTCAGAGGAACCCCAAAACCGCTGGACCATTATTTGAGGTCTTTTAGTGGAGATCTCATGATGCACCTCTTTTTATTCTTGTGTTGCCGGTGAGGCTCCTCTCTGTGAGCTCCGTCGTGGCTATCACTGGTGGTGGCCGGGCACCATCCGGTTCTTCCGGTCCCAGGTCGATGTAGGCACCCACTCTTGTGAGTCTCTCTGTCTTCTCGGTTGTCTTTACCACATGCCATTTTGGCCCTCGGTGAGCATCCGTTCCTGCTGAGTTGGGACCATTTGCTGTCTCCTCGGATGGCAGCTTGGCAGCTTTTAAGACCCCAGACGCCACTCACCAATGTGGGGTGCAGAGAGCTCTCTTAGCAAAACGCTAGTTGTGCCAATTGGCCTGGAATTCGCCTAAGAGCATGGTCCCCTGCCCCCCGCCCCAGCTACTCTATCCTTGCAGTATTGAGTCAAGATGGAAGGAGTACTCAAGTTATGCTGAAGTCCACTTAATGTTGTTCTTGTTCCTAATGTGTGCTGTCACCGCTTTCTCCCAACTAGATTTCTAGTAACTACCTAAACTAAACCCTCCCCCCCTCGCCCTCCCTCCCTCCCTCCCCTCCCTTGCAGCTGTCAAAGAGTCTTTTCTTCTATACACAAGTCTGTTTTTGAGATCTTATTGTAGAGGTCTCATACAGTATTTGTCCTTTTGTCGCTGACTACTCTCACTCAACATAATGTCTTCCAGTTGAAACCAGGTTAGGAGATGTTTCCTGGAATCATCGTTATTCTTTATCATTGCGTAGTGCTCCATTGAGTATATGTACCACAGTTTACCTATCCATTCTTCTATTGTTGGGCATCTGGGTTGATTCCACCTTTTTGCTATTGTGGACTGTGCCGCAATAAACATTCTGGTGCATGTGTCCGTCGGTGTGAAAGGCCTTGAATCTGTAGGATATATTCCAAGTAGTGGAATTACTGGGTCAAATGGTATATCGATATCCATTTTTTTAAGGAAGCGCCAGATTGCCTTCCAAAGAGGCTGGACCATTTTGCAACCCCACCAACAGTGTAGGAGAGTTCCAATTTCTCCACAGCCTCTCCAGCATTTGTTGTTTTGTGTTTTCTGGATCATGGCCAATCTTGTTGGGGTAATGAGTGGTACACTTTTAAAGAGTAAATTTTATGGTATGGGAATTATATTTCATTAAAACCATTACTAAAAAAAGAAAGAAAAAGTGAAACCCGTTTTAGTTTAAGAGCTGTATAAAAACAGACCAAGACTGGATTTGACCTAGTTCAAGAGCTGTATAAAAACAAACCAGGACTACATTTGACCTTCAGGCTAGGAGTTGCTGATCCTTGTTACCAGAAAGCCTATTGCTGTAGTGGTTAAGTGCTACATCTGCCAACCAACATGTCTGCTGTTCAAATCTGCCAGGAGCTCCTTGAAAACTCTATGGGCCAATTCTACTCTGACCTATAGAGTCACTGTGAGTCAGTCAACTCAACAGCCACACTGGATTTGGTTTGGTTTGATTAGTTGTAGATGAAAAAAACCTACTTTGAAAACATATGGGAAAAATCATCTATGTTTCTGCTGTTGACCATGGTCTGAGATCTAGCAGCTAATCTATGTTGAAATTTCCTCGATTTTTCTCAAAAATGAATACTGTTTCTCATTGTATCCTCTTTTAGGTCCTGCCTCCAGTTGGTCCTTCTCCATCCATTGTTGTGCCTGGTTTCACAGTGATGAAGGAGGAAGCAGGCAGGGTTCCCATGTGGCTGCATCAAACAGTTAAACCACAAACAGACCATTCACCCCGGGAGATGCAAGAGATGGACTTATACATTTTATGTAATTATGTAATTAATGCAATGATGGGGAGCTGTGTGATAGGGATCAGGGTGACAATGGTGCAGACATAGGTGGTGGCAGTGAGAATGGTGGAGGACAGAGGGAGGAGGCAGAAAATTGTGGTCCCTAATGGAGTGATTGCAAAAAAGGGAGATGATTGAGAAGAGTTCTTTTTTTGCTGGTGATTTTGCTATTTTCTCTCATTCTTGAGTTAGCCTGGAAAATGAGCCTCTGCCAGGGTCTAGGCAAGTTGGAGTCTAAAGTAATATTTAGAGTTCTATTTTGTGATTTTATGGAACTGCTGGAAAGGTCAAGAACATTTCTTTAAATGTCAATGGCCTGAGGGTCCAATTACCCAGGGGAGGACATTCTTGGAAGAGGAGTTTTGTAAGTCTAGCAGAATGGTGTGGGAGGTGCTCAGAGAGTCAGGAGCCAAAAGGGTGGCTTCAGGCTTCCAAGGGAGAGGGTCTTGGGCAGAGCGTCACAGGGACAATGGGCTTCTGCAGAAGCTGTGAATGCGTACTCCCGTGGACCAAGGAAGGCCCGTCAGAGCCTCATTGTCCAAAGACGGCTTGCTGTCCTTCTGTCCCTGATTGTGAGACTGAGCCCATGGGGACTATGGAAGCCAAAGGATCCAGACTTGAGCTGCAGGGGGTGTACCTTCCTCTCAAACCCTACAATGTGTGTCCCTGGAGGACTCTGTGCAGATCCCTGGGACTGGCCTGGTACTGACCACAGCTGTGCTACAGGCCACGTGTCCAAACCTCTGAGCAGATGTTTTTAACTTCAATGAACGCAGGTCTCTCCTAGAAAACTTGTTTTATAACGCAGATTCCAGAGCCCCACATGCGGCAGTTTGGATTTAAAGACCTTACAGGGAGCAGTGATGAGCCGACACAGGGGCTGCGGCAAAGGGGTTGGGCATAGCAGTGTTGGTGCGGATGGCACAGGATTGGACACTTCATTCTCTTATCCACAAGGTCACTGTGAATCAGAGTGGGCTTGATGGCATCTAACAACACTTAACAACAACAACACAACACAAAAGTATTCTTTTTCTCTAACAGGGAGGGAGGATATCTTCATGGCATTCAGGCGATTTGCTAAAAATGTTTATTCCTGGGCTCCACCTCCCCAACCCCAAGGAATCTGCACCTGGAGGGGAGGCAGCTGCACTGTCAGCAACCTCCCCATGTGATTTGGAGGCTGATCATCTCCAGGTCTTCATGTTTTGAATCAAGGGCAAAGAAGTGTCCTTAGAGCCCATCAGAGGCCTTTGTCCTAAAGGCTAGGACTTGTAGGGGCAGAATAAAAAGCATAAAAATCGACCTGAGTGAGGAGGGATCATGGGGGCTCTGGAGGTGACTCCGGAACCCCTCTTGGAGTCATCTTGGTGTGGAGTGTTTTCACAGGTCAGGGAGTGTGGCTCGGGACCTAGGCAACCTCTACTCTGGCCATTAGGGGAGGAGGACTCTCCCCTTTTCCTTCCGTTTGCGGAGAGATGAGCTTCCCAACAGGGCCCAGAGCAATCTATGCCAACTCGTAGTGACCCTGTGGGACAGAGTAGAACTGCTCCATAGAGTTTCCCCTGAGTGTCTGGTGGATTTGAACTGCTGACCTTTTGCTTAGCGGACGCAGCACTTAACTACTACACCATCAAGTTTCCTTGTCATGTGCCCCAATAAACGGAGGAGAAACAGGACTAGCAAGAACCAGAGAATCTTCAGTCCCCTGGGAATCTCTCCTTCAGGAACCTGGGTCCGTGGTAGTACCTGGGTGAGCAGCAGGACAATCCCAGACAGATCTGGGATTGCATCCATATCTGCCACCTCCTCACTCTATGACACCGGGCAAGTTACTCAACTCTTTGGGCTTCTGTTCCCCCGTCTGCAACACAGCGTACTAATACTCACTTCATCAAAACATGGAGAGGAGTCAATGAGACAATGAACAGAAAGGTGTTAGCCCAGTGCCTGGCACACAATAGGTGCTCCTTAAAGGGAGGCTTGATGACTATTATATGTGTCTGGGAGGTCTCAGGTGGTGCTTCTGGCCTGGCCATCTGTTTCCCTCTGGACACAGGGCTGGCATGTGTGTGGATGTATGTGTGTCTGAGAGGGTATGTGCACGTGTGTCCACATCTTTGATCCTCCTTGTTACATACACCTCCATCACGGGTTCTCCTCATGCCACCAGCTCAGGGATGCTGACCCCAGCCAGGACTAGAAAAGCTGAGATATGGTTGCCAGTACCCCATGCCCTGTAACAGCTGGCTCCTTGCAAGAGGCAGCCTGTGCTCATACACAAGGCTGATTTGGGCTGATGCAGAGAGTGGTCCTGCGGGACCCTGTGTTCAGGGTTTTCCCTGTGGCCTGAAGCATTTTTAGAAGCTGAGAGCTTCCTTAGGGCAGATGTGGTCAGAATCCCTTTCAGAGTCTTTCTTTGCCGGTTCACTCTGCTCTCCGGAAACACTCTGGGAAGACAGCCCCTTTCCCCAAGGCCAACGGTGGTCCTGAGGGTCTTCACCAGAGCTCTGGCCCTCTCCCAGGCCACAGGAGGTGCCATGCATGTGAGGTTAGCTGGGGAGGGGAGACTGAGGTTTTCTCCTTCTCCCTGCACTCTGAGCTGGTCCTAGGTGGGAGCCTGGGACTGGAAGACGATTCCCATCCAGCTCTCCATGGAAATACTTGTGCTCAGACAGATGACCTTGCTATGTGGAAAGAAGCTGAGAAGACTCTATACCTCTGAGTGGCTTTTTCAGGCAAGTTATGAGTGTTTCCTATGTTCCAGTTACTTATATCTATGTCTCTTTCAACCTGCACAAACCCTGTCAAGCTGTTTTTCCCATTTGGCAGGTAAGGAAGCAGGACTTCAGAGAAGTCACCTGTGACCCAGCAGGTAGTAATAAGGGGTGGCCCTTAATTAAAACTCAGGCATACCTGAGCCAAAATCTGGGTGATTACTTTTGAGCTCTTTTCCAATCACTAAGTAAAACTGAGCAAGAGAAGAGGATGTTAGTCTGTCATGGTGGCTAGCATTGGGGGTGAAAGAAGGAGCCATCTCTGAATCAGGATGGCCAGTCGGGAAATGAGGCCAAGGGAAGAAAATACAGCCAACTGCCCAAGCCCTTAGAGAGGCAAAGCTGGTGCGGGTGGTGTTTCTCTAGTGGAACCTGGAAAAATGTTCCATGGTCCTCTTTGTGAGACAGAGTTCCTGGCTGGTGCGAAGTTTAATGCCTTTGGTTGCTAACTGAAAGGTTGGTGGTTTTAGTTCATCCAGAGCCACCTCAGAAGCAAGTCCTGGTGATTGACTTCCCCCAGATCAGCCATTAAAAATCCTACAGAGCACAGTACTCTTAAGATACACGTGGTATCACCGTGAGTCAGAATTCACTCTGTCACAACTGTTGGTTTGTTTGTTAGAGACCAGGTGAGGTAGATACCTATTTGTCTCTCCAGCCCTCCTTTCAATTTCTAAGAGAAGCATCCCCTTTCCTAGTAAGATGCTCCTTCCCCCTCTTCCTCCATACTTTCTCTATCTACGGGGATCCCATGAGAGTGGTCATTTCCATTCTTCGGTCCTAGTTGACCAATCTAAGGATGTGGGTTCTCTATTCAACCTGAACCAATCAGGCTTCTTCCCTGGGAAATCTGAACTGGTTTGGAGATACAGAGTCAGCCTCTCACCAGGGGCTGAGCTTTGAGGGGCAAGGCTGAGCAGGCATAGGAAGCCGTATTACAGGGAGGGACAAGCAGAGGTAAGGGATGAGAATGAACGAAGCCACTCCTGGCAGCGTTGGAGACTTGAGTTCAGATGTTTTTGAGACCCAGCAGTATCCTTGTCCTTCCCCAAATTGATGGCTCAGCCCTTCTTTTGGTTGGAGAGTGTTTCCCAATATCCCATATCTGCTATGGGTGGCTTCCCAAAAGGAATAACCTGATGTTACTATGTCTACTAATAAAGTCCCCTTTCGTGCCCAAGGTATGACTGAGCTCTCTCCCGTGCCATCAAGAAACCTGACCAATTAATCATTCCTCACCTACTGTCGTTGCATGAGAAAGACACAATCAGAGTGCTCCAGCAAGGTGGGGCAGTCACTCCAATGAGACAAGCCCAGGTCCCTGATAATGACATGGAGATTAAAGTAGGCAAGCTTCTGAAACAGCTTGCCCCAGCTCTGGGCTGCAGAGCACCGGTCAGAAGCCAACCTTCTGGGCCAGGCTGGCTCTTGGCACCCAAAAGGGTAACCAAAGAGGTTGGACTGAGAAGTAGCAGCTCTAAATTTGTTGTTACCCAGATGCCTGAACTGGGAATGATCTCTTTCCTTGACCTGGCTGATGTTTATGGAAAAGTATCCCTACAAGTCTGGGGCCTCATCGTGTCCCCCTGGAACTCTTCAGCCAAAAGTCCCTGAGAGCCAATATGGCACTAGTGAGGGAAGAAAAAAAAAGGGGCGGGGGGAGGAGAAAGAGGTATTTTGGGAGAAAAAGAGGAGACAGTGAAAAGGAGCCTGCAGAAAAATCCATCCTCATTTCTTTGTCAGCAGTTCCCTAGAGGTGCTTCCCTCCCTTTTGCTCCTCCAGCAGAAATCATGGACCTTATTTTCCTCTCCAGAAAGATCTTTTCTGCTTGATTGGAAGGCATGGTCAAGAGTGTGGGGCTGAGCAGAGCCTGGGGTGAGTGGTGTAGCCGTACAGCAGCCCTTCTCTGTCTCAGCTACTTTCCAGGGCCTTCTAGGTCCTGGGGGAGGACCTGAAAAGATGCCTATGCTAGCAAAGAGAAAGCTGGACTCTGAAGCTCTGCAGTAGGACCTCCTGTCCCTGCTGGAGACTTCTGAGACCTCTGGCCTCAGTTTGCTGCCTGTGAAGTGGGGATGATGTATAGCCAAATATCGTCCTACTGCTGTTGTGCTGAGGGTCTCCTGTTGGAAGTTCAGAGAGGTGAAGAGGAAAGTGCCCTGCCGCCTCTCACAGACTCGCTGCCCTACCTCGAGGCCCCTTTTGGCTTACAATAGGCCTTCCATGTGCCATCTCATGGGAGAGTTGTAAGAACTTCTAGAGGAAGGCCAACAATAGCCTTCAACTCCAGAGTCCAGGAAGGGCAAGGAGCCAGAGTGAGAGGCCCTCTGTTGAGAGTCATGCAGCTCATCCCTACAGCCTGCTTACTGTATCACTGTATCTCTCCCTGCAGCCCTGCCCCTCCTCTGCCCCTCCCTGGGTCACTCTCTGCTCCTCACGTAGCCACCCATCCTTCACCATGCGTTACTAGCTTTGGTCATGGGATAACTTTTTACATTTTGTGCTTCAGCCTCTTCTGACCACAGTGAGCAGGCAGAGGTCCAGGGCTGTGTCCCACTCATCTCTGCTCCTTCATCCTTTGCCCCTCCCCAGGGAAAACAGCCCCTGTCTTAGGACACAGCCGCACTCTGACATGTTACTGGAATGTAGCCTGCTGGCTGGCCATAGCTTGCTGTGCTGTATGAAGCTGTCTGGAACCCATCTCAGCCCCTCTTCTCTACTTCCTTCCATCTTTCCAGACACCCCCTGATGGCTCTTCAAGGCAAAACCAGAAGCTGGTTAGCTCCCAGAGTGCTTAGGAGGTAGGGAGAGATGAGGAGGCTGTTCATTAAAATTCACTTCAAGAGAAATAACTAATCAGAAGCCATTTGTTGCTTAATTGGTTTTAAACTTCAGGAAGATTCCTCATTAGCCGAGGGGTGACCTCTGCAAAGCAGCCCAACTGGAAAATGAAGAATGGAGGAGGGGAGCAGAAATCCCTCCCTCTGCTAGCCTGCCCCCTACTCTCCAGTTGAGTGATCAGAGGTGGTTCTATGCTTACAGCAGCTGGCTCCTAGAGTCAGGATCTGGAGTTATAGTTTCCTTATCCTTCTAGGCCACCTCTTCCAGGAAGCCTGCACTGACTACCCACTGAATGGCTACCATCCGTGAGCTCCTTCTGCATGTATAGTCTATGACTTTCTGGGCACCTTTTAAGTCTTTGATTGTGCTTTCCAGCCTTAGAGCTCTCAGCTGAAGCTTTCTCCCCAATTCTTATCACCTCTCTTTCTTCCTATTTTTTCTTTCTCCCCTATTCCCATCACAGTTCTTTCCTTCTTCCTTTTCACTCTCCTCTTCCTCCCACCCATATACCCCTCCTCCTTTATTGCTCCTTCCCTGGTCCACTCTTCTTGTGTGACTAAAAGAAGCATCAGGTTGGTGGCAGGCACCCAAGCCCCAAACCCACAGCTGTCAAGTCAATTCCAGCTCATATGACCCTTATAAGACAGAAGAGACCTCCCCTGTAGGGTTTCCAAGAAACACCTGGTGGATTTGAACTGCTGACATTTGGGTTGGCAGCCGAGCTCTTAACCACTACACCACAAGGTTTCTGTGTCTAGCTCCAGAGGGTATTAAACCCCAAATGAAACCCATTGTCACTGAGTCGACTGCAACTCATAACAATCCCATAAAGCAGAGTAAAACTCTGCCCTCGTGTTTCCAAGGCTGTGATCTTTTCAGAAGCAGACTGCCACATCTCCCTCCTGTAGCAGCTGGGGGTTTTGAAATGCTGACCTTGCCGTTAACAGCTACTAAAGCCTTCCAGTTGTCTCCATCAGCTCTCCAACTGATGTTTCTCAAGTCCTATCCCCATTTCAGTGTCCAATCAGATTGCTGCTTTCTGACCAGGCATAAAAGAGGATGAGAGACAGAGGATGAGAATCTGGAGAAAAGAAGACTCTTCCTAGGTGTCAGGCTGACTCAGCTGATTGAGCTACCTTGTCACACGCAGGTCAGGCAGATGGAGTGCGTGCTGGTGCTGAGTGAAGGCTGTTAAAACAAAAAAAAAAACCAAACCCATTGCCGTGAAGTCGATTCTGACTCATGGCAACCCTATAGAACAGTGTAGAATTGTTCCAAACAGTTTCCAAGGAGCACCTGGTAGATTTGAACTGCTAAACTTTTTTGGTTAGCAGATGTAACAATCACTACGCCACCACGGTTTCCACACAAGTAAGACTCTGAGCATGTAGCCATGGAGTTGATTCTGACTCATAGTGACTCTGTGGGACAGAGTAGAACTGCCCCATAAGCTTCCCAAAGAGCGGCTGGTAGATTCAAACTGCTGACCTTTTGGTTAGCAGCCATAGCGCTTAACCGCAATGCTACCAGAGCTCTGAAAGCTGTTAGAACAACAGATAATCAAGGCTTCTAGAAACCACATTTCTCTACTTGGGAGACAGACCATCATACTCCATGTGGTCCAGGGTGGCAACCATTCATAGTGCCCAGTCTCCTACCATAGATCATGTCATAAAGCCTGACCAGCCATTATCTGTGGCCCATAGGCCCCGCCTCAGGATGAGCAAGAGATCTCAGCCCGCCAGTCTCAATTCTTCCCCGGGAATTTATGCATGATCACCAGAAAAAAAAAAGAAAAAAGCTCTTCACTGGGCTCACTAGGCTGAGATAGTGCGAGCTGGGAGCTGCTGGCTGCGTTCTCTTTGACTCACAAGGAACAAGAAAGCCAAGAATTGCAGGGGGTAGGGTAGAGGGGAAGTGCTGACAACATCGTTTTGGTCTCGAGGTTAGCTCTGCTCCTGCCCTTCCCAGTTTATTGGGTCAACAAATTGTCTTTTTGGGTGAGCCAGCTGAGCTTAATTTCTGTCAGTTCAACTCAGAGCTCCTGACTGACGTTGATGTAGGAAGTTTCTCACAGTCAGAGCTGTCCAAATGTGGGCTGGGCCACCTCAGGTGGCAGCAGCGCCCCAGGCAGAGCTGGACAACCGCCTGCTGGGGACACTGTAGAGAAAATGTCTGGATCTGATCGCGCCCGATAACAGCTAACATTTATCAAGTGCTTGGCATTTTATAAGCATTACTTCAGCGAATCCTTACAACACCCCTATAAACCAAAAAAATAAAAAACCAAACCCATCACCGTCGAGTTGATTCTGACTCATAGAGCCCCTTTAGGATGGTGATATTCCCTCCTATTTTATAGATGAGGAAATCGAGTCTCAGGGGAGGTTCATCAGCTTACCTAAAGCACTACAGCTCCAGGGTTGAGTGCAAGTCTGTTTGGTTATAGAACTCAGGCTCCTTTCAAGAAGCCTGAAGATTTAGGATTTGGGAGTCTTGCCCACACACCTCTTCAAAAGCTGTGCACCTCTGGAGGGGGCAGCCACAGACCTGATCTCTGCAGCCTGCTCAGCAGCTCCTAAATAGGGCAGTCGATAGAGGCTCAGTGCAGTGTCCAGGTAAGCAAACAGGCACATGGCCCCTGCTGACACCAGGGACAGACTGCTGGCAGAGCCACACACAGCAATGGAAGAAACCCAGAGGAAGGGAGGGGTCCTTGCCCGAGAGGGCAGGCGATCAGGGCGCTGCTTTCACCTCCAAGGTCCTGGATGAGTGGTTCTCGGGCTTTCTGTTTGTCACAAATGCCTTCAGGACTCTGATAGAATCTGTGGAACTTCTCCAGAAACAGAGAAGCGTATGCAAATTCACAGCATTTTACACAAAATTTCAGGGGCTTCAGAAACCCTCTCAGCCAAGCCCATACACAGAACCCCAGTAGCCCCCAGAATTTCTGATCCAGAGGGCTGAAAAGTGCTCCAAGGTCTGCCCCAGGCCAAGTAGTAAATTAAATCTCTGGGAAGCCTGGTTTAGGACTATCTACTATTCTTCTCTGGTTGCATCGTGGTTAAGTGCTATGTCTGCTAACCAAAAGGTTGGCAGTTTGGATCTGCTGGGCACTCCTTGGAAACTCCAAGGAGCAGTTCTCTGTTCTATAGGGTCACTATAAGTCAGAATTGACTCAGTGGCACTGGGTTTGGTGTTTTTTAGTCCTACAGAGTTCCTGTGAGTTGACACTGGGTTTTGTGCGTGTGAGTGTTGTGGTGGTGGTGTTTTGTTTTGTTTTTTAATATTATTTCAACAGGAAACCCTGGTGGTGTAGTGTTAAAGTGCTATGGTTGCTAAGCAAAAGGCTGGAAGTTCAAATCCCTCAGGCACTCCTTGGAAAACCTATGGGGCAGTTCTTCTTTGTCTTGTAGGGACACTATGAGTCAGAATTGACTTGACAGCAGTGGGTTGGGTTGGGTTTACTATTATTATTTCAACAGAAAACCCTGGTGCTGTGGTGGTGATGTGCTATGGCTGCTAACCTGAAGGCTGGCAGTTTGCATTCACCAGGTGCACCTTGGAAACTCTATGGGACAGTTTTGTTCTGTCCTACAGGATCACTATGAGCCAGAATCAACACGATAGCAGTGGATTCTGTGTTATTATTATTTCAATCAGCAGATCCAAATGGGAAAGGTGATCAAAGTTTCTAGGCCTCTCCCACCACCAGCATCTGGCTGACCTAGAACTCTCGTACCTCCGTAGCTGCTTCTGTCAAGCTGTGAGTGATGGATGCAACTGGTGATTTCTTTAACCCCAGATGGGAGAAAGTCACTAAATGGTTACACATCTTTTCTCTGCCCGAGAGTACTCCAACCTCATCCCCGTGACCCTGTTAATCAGTCCAGCGTCTCCCAAGTTTTGTAAGCTGCAGAGGGAAACCATCAGCATTTCTTCCCTTGGGGAAATCCAACAGCCAAAGATCCATGGAGTGAAGCCTAGACCTGGGCCAGCCGATAGGGTAGACACACATGACTAATCAAATGCAAAGGAATTAAAATAATTAAAATTCAGTCCCTCGGTTGCACTAGCCACCTTCCAAGTGCTCCGTAGCCATGTGTGGTTAGTGCCTATTGAATTGGGCAGTGCTGGCACACGGCGTTCCCACCCCAACAGAAGGCTCTAGTGGACACTACAGGTCTAGACAGATTCTGAGCCAAGACATCAACATGACCACTGTTCTGGAGTCAGTTTGCCTTGGTTCAAATCAATGCTGCATGGCTCACTAGTGGGGAGATTTAGGAAAGTTCTTTAACCTCTCTGAGCTTCAGATTCCTTCTGTCTGCGGTAAGGTTAGTAATACCACCTGCCTCATAAAGTTGTTCAGGCCATTAAATGAGATGTACATGTGAGGCATTAGCATGGTGCCTAGCACACAGTCAGAGCTGGGCACCCTTGGTGTGCCCCGCCAGGTCCACTGGCCACTCTTCTTACCGAACTCTGTACCCAAACCTGACCTTTACTGACTGCATCAATGGGCTTCCTGTCCTATTTTCTAGTTGGATTTGGCCAATGAAAGACACGACAGATGACCAGAGGCTAGGAAAAGAGAGAAAGAGAGGCTGGAGTATTCCCTGGCACTCTTTCTCAGGCCACTGTTGGTAGATTATGTCCCTCTATGAAAGGTTACAGCTTCTTTCAGGGGTCCTCTTTGTGTATATGGTTTCTTGTTCCATATTTTAGTGGTGTGCCTGTTTAGGCCCAAGAGTGGAAACTGCTTCCCACTGTTTTTAAATGGGGTCCTGCACCATCCCTCCTGGTGTCCCTTACTAAATAGTCTCCTTGTTAAGCTGTCCCACATAACTGAGTGTCAGCACACCCTCCGTTGTCCGCAAGGCCCCTGACTGACACGTAGGCCTCCTGCCTATGCTATCCCTGGTGCTAGGACCAGAAGGAGGGAGACATAAGAGAGGGGGATGGAGATCCTTCTCTCTCCATTTCTGCCTCTGCCTCCAAAGCTTCTCTAGAAGAGATCTCAGGAATTAGTCAAATGAAGAAATGATTCGGGGTGGGCTAATGGGACAAAAGGGGCACGTCATTAACAAGATGGAGAGTCAAACAACGGGAAGAAGGTGATGGAAAAGGTGACCAGAAGAATGGAAGTCATCTAGAGCTTCCTAGAGAAGCTTCAGTCTCAAAATAAGACCAAGATTCACATCCGAAGACTAAAACCAAACCCATAGCCATGAAGTTGATTCCTACTCACAGCAACCCAATTGGACAGAGTAGAACTGACCCATAGAGTTTCTGAGTACAGCCTGGTGGATTTGAACTGCCAACCCTTTGATTAGCTGCCATAGCATTTAATCACTATGCTGCCAGGGTTACAAACATTTGAAGAGGTAAACCCATTACCGCTGCCTGTCGGGGTGGAAGGGTCTGCTAGGGGAGCCTGGAACTAGGGAGCCCACCCCATCCTGTCATAGCCCCTCAACCAAGGTGATAGGTCCTTTCCTTCCCAGGGTCTCCCTCTGGAGACTCCCGCTTCTGCCTGAGGCTCCTCTGAGCAGCCTGTCCTGTTTATCTGTCCCCTTTGCCACTGAGGTGTAACTGTTATCTACAGTGCCTGGGTCCCTGGAGCCTGACACTCAAAGGGAAGCAGGAGACAGAAGGATGGGGAATGCTGGTAGAATGTCCCTGGAAAAGCTCCAAGAGGAGAGTGCTGAGTGTCTGCTCACCGCGCCAGTTCTCCTTGCATCTATCTGACCTTTCACTCCAAGACTGGGCTAGCTGTCCCTTCTCTGAGCTCCCAAAGCCAAGGGCACTTCCCATCTCATCATGGCCTTGTTAATTGCATATCATCATCCTCTCGTTAATTGCCTGTCTCTTCTGTGAAAGCAACAGCTATTGTTGGTAGGCAACAGCTATTGTTGGTAGACGCCATCAAGGTGATTTTGACTCATAGCGACCCTGTGTGACAGAGTAGAACTGCCCCACAGGATTTTCTAGACTATGGTCTTGGCAGAAGCAGATCACCAGGACTTTGTCTCATGGAGCCTCTGGGTGGATTTGACCCACCAATCTTTTGATTTGTAGCAGAGAGCTTAACAACTGCACCACTAAGGCAACGATGGTTCACCATCGTATTCCCAGTACTTAGCAGCTTACTTGGCATAGAGTAGATATGCACCTAGTGGGTGCCCTATCAATATTAAACTGGTCCAGAGCAGAAGGTCCCCAACCACAGAGCCAAAACAGCTCTGTAGAGGCCAGGAGGCAAAAGACCTAAATTCTTGCCTTAAATCTGCCACCCACAGTGGCCCTTCTTTTTCCAGGTCTTACATTTCTTATTTAAATTTTACTGGACTTGATAGTCTGTGGTTCTTGTATATAGCATAAACTTTTTCTTTAAAGTAATATGATTAATGCATAATAATTTGTCATCACAGTCACAAATCTTATCATCTTGGCATCTTTTTTACCACAGCCAGGCACCTTAGATATTTTTATCAACATGTTTGTGGTCTAAAAAGATTCTAGCTCCTCATGCAGCCATGCAAGGCCTTCATGTCCACAAAATTAATTAATTGATTCACTCACTTACTCACTTGCTCATTTAACAAATATTTATGGAATACCTATCATGAGTCAGATAGAGATAAATCACGTTTCTCCTTCAGATCATCTTTGCAGGAAGCTCAGCGATGAGCCAGTAGGTACCCAGGATGGTAGGGAGTCTTCACATAGACATAGAGTGAGGCAGGGGAGCCCCCTCCCTCTGCACGTGCCTCGTTTCACCCCTCTTGCTCCTTGGCCAAGGTGTTGCTCCTGGGAGAGACATAGCCCTGCTGTGCTAGGTAGAGAAATGTATTTGCCTATGGGCTTCTCGTGGGGCAGGTGGTGACGTCTGACGCGAGGAGTGAAAGGTCAGTGGTCTACAAAGAGCAGAGGGTGGGGTAGCCCCCAGGCCTTTCCACATGGCTTAATGCAGATCCAATGATGTCCACCACACACATGACAAAACAGGTGGGGAGCATCAGCAAGCTCCCTATAGCTGGAGCTGACCTGCAGCAAGACCTCTGTGTCCAGTTACTGCTCCAGGGGCTTTCCTGGGCTAGGTGAGTTTGCTGACCATGTATCATCATTGCCTCATTAATTGCCTGTCTCTTCTGTTATGGCAACAGTCATAGTTATTAGGTGCCATCAAGTGGATTTTGATTTATAGGTTGAATGGTGTGGAGGACTCGTCAAGGATTCTGGCTAGAATTGAAAGGGCCACCTAGGCTTCCCTCTGAGTGCTGGGTTCCAGTCTGACAATGTGACTTTACCCCAGCATCTGGATCTAGGAGTGTCCTTAATCCTCTGCCCACAGGCCCAGTGTTGGAACAACCACAGCTTCATGCATAGCAGTAGTTAAGACAGCATTCATATAACCAGAATCACAGCCACGGCCATGGCCATTTCTTCTTTCCATTAGTCCCTTGATTGTTTCAGTCTTCCTTAAACTTCTTCACTCCCATTGGGTCCTGGGTACAAACAGACTCAGGATAGCTAGGGGTGAGGTGAACAGAAAGGGGAAAAGGATGGCTTATGTCATCTGAATTAAAGACCCTTCTTCAAGGGTGGTAGGCTGTCTATGGAGCCCAGACAGGAAATGTAGGGCAGTACCCCCTGGGTATGTCCCAAGAGTGATGTCTGAGCACTGGGTTAGGTGCATTGCTAAATTTGGCCAGGTCATTTTCCTAGCCATGAGCTGTACCTCCTGAGTGAGGCTGGAGTGAGAACACCCAACCTTATCCAATGGGCTCTGGAAACCTCCTCTGTGCTTCCTTAGTACTTGGCAATCCTTCCAAAAAATAAGTTTCTTAGTTTGCTATAACAGTAACACAAGTATATTGTAGAACATTTAGAAAACACAGATAAGAAAACAAAGTCATGCATTGTTCTGCCATCCAGAAGTAACAGCTGCTAACAGACACATATTCTTTCTTACAGTCTTATATCTGTATATATGCAGTTATAGTGCATATTCTTTTCAAAAAGTCGAATTATCATGTTCATACTGGGTTTTCAGTTTCCAACATAATTTTCAATGGCTGCATACCATTCCATCATATGAACCGGCTTTATCAGCTTAGAGTGTAAATGAGATGATGTTCATAAATAGACCCCATTCAAAGTAATATGAAATCTAGTATCTCTTTCTTATGGTCATCAGCCATCCTGAACTGTCTAAGAATACTAAAACCAAGAAAACATACCCACTGCCGTTGAGTTGATTCCATCTCATAGAGACCCTATAGGACAGAGTAGAGCTGTCCCATAGAGTTCCCAAAGGAGTGCCTGACAGATTTGAACTGTTGATATTTTAGTTAGCAGATGAAGCACTTAACCACTGTACCAGCAGAGTTTCCAAGAATACCAAGGATTTCCTGAATGCAAGGGCTAGTCCATTCAGTCAAATGAAGAGATAACTGGAACCTCTGATTAGCTGTGGCTTCTGTGGCCACCCCAAGGTGTCACTGTAGAACTTGGTCCTGTAGTGTGAGCATCCTTGTCCACCAATGCAGCCATGTCTTCATTGGTCCTGATTTCTACAGAGATTGGGGTAGTTCTGCAGTGGATGAAGATCCCACTATGCCAGAGCACCTAGGATGGGAGAGGCTTCCAGCCCCACTCAAACACCAGCCAGAACCCTGACAGCTTGGGGCCTAGCCCTGAGCTTGGACAGCCTGCGTGGATTCCTACCACCAGCAGACCTCATTCAGAACCATCTCAGTCTATCAGAAATGGTCTAACCATGTTGGTCTTCAAAGGCAAAGGGTCAGCATTTCTACTTCATTCTCCTGGAGGCTCTTTGTCCTGTACAGATTTGCCTACCCCCTTCTCGAAAGGTCTGCAGTTCAAATCCACCAGGTACTCCTTGGAAACTATGTGGGGCAGTTCTACTGTGTCCTGTAGGATTACTATGAGTTGGGATTGATTGGACTGCAGTGGATTTGGCTTGGTTTTCTGAACAACCATTCTGAAAAAGTAAAATTAGTTTCCTTAAAATCTTCTCTGCACCTCAACTTTTCTTCGGTCTGTCATACAGCCTTTGTTTGTCTCTCAAATTAGAAACTGCCATTGCTTCTTTCCCAGGCCAACCCACGGCTTCTGTATTTCACTGGCATTGCCCTTTTCTCTCCTTCATCTCCTATCTATTAACAGGAGTCCATAGGTAGGACAACAAGTTAATGTGCTCAGCTGCTAAGTGAAAGGTTGAAGGTTTGAGCCCACCTAGAGGCACCCTGAGAGAAAGGCCTGGTGATCTACATCCTAAAACTCAGCCCTTGAAAACCCCACAGAGCACAGCTGTACTCTGGCACTCACGGGAGCTGATTTTTCTTTATTAACTATCCCTTCTGTATCTTGTGTCTTAGTTTTCTCTCTCTCTTTTTTAAGTCCTTTCCCTTCCCAGGCAAAGGCTCCATTACTATCTTTAGTCCCCATATCTTGCCTGCAACACATTGACTATGCTCATAGACCATGCCTTCTTGACTATACCCTTCTTAACCATGCCTGTGGAGAGCTTTCTTCCTTCCCAGGCATTCTTAAAGCTACCTCTCCCTGCCAGGTGCCTTCTCTCATCCACGTTTACTGGGTTCCCTTGCTCTATACATCTCAGAGCTTTACAAGGTTTTGTTCCTCTCCTGTATCATTTAGTCTCCTTTGGAATTTCACCCACACACAGAGCTTCAGATCATCATCCCCGCCTTCACCCTCATTTCAGTGCAAAACTAAAGACTTCTGGGAATCATGGCGGCTTAAATGCAGGTTTACAACTCCACCCTCCCTAAACTTGACAGAAATGAACAAAAAAGAAACAAAAATGAGAGAAAAGGCTGCACCAGGGCTGAAACCACGGCGTGACTCTTCTCAGACACAAAAGAACATTTAGATAAACAGAGACAGTCTTTTCTCTTGGAGGAAATATATCTTGATATAAAAATCTCTATTTTCCTTAAATTGGTGTATAAATTCAGCACAACCTTAATTAAAATATGAACATGATTTTTAACATGGTCAATAATTTTATAGCCTACATGATTAAAAAAAAAAATCTAGGAAAATTCTCATACAGAAGAGTAGTAGAGGAGAAAGAATCTTCTTCTTATTTTTTTTTTTAAGGTAATAGCATGTTACATTAATTTGGAGCAGGCAGGATGTGAAGAATAGGGAAGCAAATCAATTGTCATTCTTGTCATACGCCTTTGGCTCATAGTGACCATACAGGACAGAGCAGAACTGCCCCATAGGATTTTCAAGGCTATAATCTTTATGGAAGTGGAATCCCATCTCTTTCTCACACAGAGGGGCTGGTGGGTCTGACACACCAACCTTTTGGTTAGCAGCCAAATCACTTAAGCACTGAACCGCCAGGACTCCTTACAGAGCAGATATAGAATCTAGAAATATATATCCATGTATATACAGAAGCTTAGTATATGAGAAAACAGCCATTTCCAGTTAACGAGGAAAGGAAGGACTATATATGTATACAGATGTGCACTTACAGACAAGAAAATTTAAGCAACTATTTCCTGGGAGAAAAAGTTCTTTAAGTGTGGTATCTAAGTCAGATATTACAAAAGGCAATGCTGATTATGTTTGAATACATGAAGATTAAAGTTGCAGCATGGAAAAACTCCATAGCAAAAGTTAAATAATAAAAGGAGGTGGGCAATGGCTATTTGTGGCAATAAAGGATGGAAAAGGGAATACTGCCCTCAAGACAGAAAGTGTTCCTCACACACAATAAGAAAAGATAAGAAAGAAAATGAGGAAAGAGGATGAAAAGAGTTTGGAATTCATCACTTGCTTAATCAGCCACCTTGTGTTGGCGCGGGGAAGAAGTGGTTAGCTAGAAAAATCATGTAACACAAATGTTATCAGACCCTCCCAGTCAGTTCCTATAAATAAAGCTCCATTAGCATCTATAACCCAGTGCTTCTGCTATTTCTCTTCTTGCACCTACTGGACCTCTGCCCTCTTCCTCCTCTGCCAGAAGTATTTCGGGGAGTTCCAAAAAGGGAGCAGACATAGGCTGAAGCATCGCCCTGTCAGCCCCAGTCTCCATATGTCCTCTGTGGAATTCTTCCTCTCCTGTCCTAGTTCAGTACCTCCTGCCAGCAAAGCCACTAGAGGTAACTATAGCATCCACTCCGACAGTGTCCCATGTGTAATGACTGCATGAAAGATGTGCTCCCTTTCCGTGTCCCCAAAGCCACTATCCCCTATAATGAGAGACCACTGGGTCCCAAGTAGAAGTGAGGAGAACTGTCTTCTGTATCCTTCAAGTTTCTGCCCTCTCTGCTGTAACCAACAGTTTAACCCAACTCAAAAGGAGGTTGGGAAGAGGAGGAAGGGAGGAAGGAAAGAAGGACTATATTGGTTTCCCGTGGCCACAGTAACAAATTGTCACTACCCTGGTAGGTCCAAACACTCTTAGAATTCTGGAAGTTAAAAGTTAAAAACCACTTTCACTAGGTTTCAATCAAGATGTTGGTAGGCTCCACGCTGCCTCTGGAGGCTCTAGGGAAAATGAATTTCCTTGCCTTTTCCAGCTTCTAGAAGCTGTATTCCTTGCATTCCTTGGCTCATGGCTGCTTTCTTCATTTTCAAAGCCAGTGTCCTAGCACCTTGCTTCTTCTATGTCGAATCACTTTCTGTCTTGCTCTTATAAGGACACTTGTGATTGCATTTAGGGCCTACCCAGATAATCTAGGATAATCTCGTCATCTCGAGATTCTTCATCACCTCTGCAAAATCTATTCTGCTGTGGAAGGTAATAGTCACAGGTTTCAGGGATTAGGACCTGGATATCCTTGGGGC
This sequence comes from Heterohyrax brucei, assembly GCA_028571685.1. Lineage (NCBI taxonomy): Eukaryota > Metazoa > Chordata > Mammalia > Hyracoidea > Procaviidae > Heterohyrax > Heterohyrax brucei. Next base: position 56,256,220 of record CM053148.1, read on the forward strand.
TGTTATTCAGTCTCCCACAAAGATCGGGTGCTCATTTCCTTTTTTTTTTTTTAGTTCCGTCTCACCTTCTTCAGTTTAGAAAAAACAGTCCCTGGGCAAATCCCTAGATGCAAATAAATGTTGATATTGGGGCAGGCTGTTGTCCATACCAGGAGTCTCAGTGCCCCAGCCTGGTCAGCCAAGTGCCCCCAACAGAGTGTCAGACTGCGTGTCCTGGGCATACGTGCAAGATGTGCCCCAGGTCGGTGTTACATAGCTAAGCCTTTGAGGAGATCAAAGCAGCCCTGCCAGTTGGTCTGAGGAAGTCATCAGCAAAAAGAGAGCTTACAGCCTGCAGCAGATGGCTGAGGCTCCCAGAGCCACATCTCCTATGGTCCCCTGGCTAACCTACTGGTCTCCCCTACCAAGAACTGAGTGTCTTCACATCTGTTTCCATTATCTCTCTACCATCATCAGTATTGCTCCCCTATCAGCAATGTGTGGGCTCAACTCAAGTTTGGAAAGAGAGGAACACCAGAAACAAGGTCAGTCTGATACTGAAGTCAAGGTGGGAAGACAAACAGGGCCCCACCATAGGACCCTAAAGCAACCCTAAAGGAGAAGGTCTCAAGATGGGCATGAATAATCAACCTTCCGGAAATCAAGAACCAGGGACTATGAACAAGACAGGTCTTTTCTTCCAGACTGCCTTTAAAGTGTGATGGGTGATGTTGGAAAGCTACCACTGTAATCATCAAATACCACCATCTCCATAACCACCACCACAGCCATTAACAAGACTATACCATCACCACAAGCAGAAAAACCTCAAGAAAGTGCTTGAGCGTAGATGTGAGATAAGGAGGGTACTGGAGAAAGGGAGGAAATTCTGGTAGCATAGTGGTTAAGCACTACACCTGTTACCAAAATGTTGACAGTTCAAACCTATGAAGTACTCCTTGGAAGCTCTACAGGGAAGTTCTACTCTGTCCTACAGGGTTGCTATGGACTCAGTGGCAGCCTGTTTAGTTTTTGGTGAGAGGGAGAGAGGGAGGGCTGAGGATGCAATGGCAGCCACAAAGCTGCTTATTTACTGAGTTAAGGAGTTTGGACTTTATCCTAAAACCAGTAGAAGTTATTGAAGTGTTTTAAGCAGACACACTCAGATTTACAGTTTTTAAAAACAACTCTGGCCACACCATTAACAATGGGTTTTAGGCAACTGGACCAGCCAACAACGTCACGATAAGTGGAAAAAGGATGGAGATTGTCAAGGATTTCATTTTACTTGGTCCCACAATTAACACCCATGAAAGCAGCAGTCAAGAAATCAAAAGATATGCTACATTGCAAAAATCTGCTGCAAAAGACCTTTTTAAAGCACTGAAAAGTAAAGAGGTCACTTGGAAGACTAAGGCATGTCTGACCCAACCCACGGTATTTTCAGTTGCATCATATGCATGCGAAAGCTGGACAATGAACAAGGGAGATGGAAGAAGAATTTGATGCCTTTGAATTGTGATGTTGGACAAGAATATTGAACATACCATGGCCTGCCAGAGGAATAAACAGATCTGTTCTGGAAGAAGTACAACCAGAGTGCTCCTTGGAAGCGAAGATGACTAGACTGCATCTTACAGACTTTGGACATACTGTCAGGAGGGATCAGTTGCTGGAGAAGAACATCATGCTTAGTAAAGTGAAGGGTCAGAGACAAAGAGGAAGAGCCTCAACAAGATATACTGACACAGTGGCTGCAACGACGGGCTTAAGCATAAAAATGATTGTGGGCATGGCACATGACCAGGTAATGTTTTGTTCTGTTATGCACAGGATCAGTATGAGTTGGAACCTACTAGAACAGCATCTATAGGGAAAGGCTGGAGGTTGGGAGGCCAATTAGGAGGCTGTTGTCATCCTGTAGGCAAGAAATAATGTAGAGTTGTGTCAGTGGAAAGATAAGAAGTAGACATATTTGAGATACATTTATGAAGGAGAAGTAATGAGACTTGGGAGACAGAGGAGTCAGGAATGGTATTTCTGGCTTCAGCTACTGGATAGATAGTGGTGTCATTCACTGGATAGGAAGAACATGGAGTCTTTGGAGAAGCACCTGAGTGTGTGGACATTTGGAGGGTGAGGTGCTTGTAAGATGTCCAAGAAGAGGTGGTTGATTACATAGACTTGTAGCCCAGGGAAGAGTTCTAAGCTGAAGCCAACAAGGTGAGTATACAGGGAGAGTAACTACCTGGGGAAGGAAGGGGCGTGCAACAGAGTTGGGAATCAGGTCAACATTTGAACAACCAGCAGACATAGAGGAGACACATAGGAAACAGGATTGGCCAAAGATGTAGAAAGATCATTAGAAGAATGTGTGTCCCTGAAGCCAAGAACAAGGGATGCTTCAAGAAGGGGGAAACTGTCAGCAGTGTTCCATGATGCTGAAAGGTCAAGTAAGGAAAGAAACGAAGCACGGACTTAGCTAGAAGGAGGCCAGTCACTCATGGCCCTGCTGAGACACAGATGATGCAGGGTGACTGCAGCAGGTTGAGGGAAGAGGGGGAGTTGAGAAGGGAAGCCAGTGAGACCACCCTTTGAAGAAGTCTAAGTGTGATAGGAAAGAGAGAAAGGGAAAGTGGAGTTCAGGAAGGCTTTTTCTGGATAGAGAGGTTGGATCAGGTTTAAGTGCTGATGGGAACGATCCTGTAGGTAGAGACTGAAAACAGGAGAGCAGGAACTGATGGAACAGGATGCAAACTAGTCAACAGGGAAAACAACTAGATCGCCTGGCAGCACTGGGCCACATGAAAGACCCTGAACCTGGGGAAGCATGAATCTGTGTGGCCACATGAACTCCACTGGCTGCCCTGGTAGGACTGCTGCTGCTGCTGCCTTTGCAGGGAGGGTGGGTGATTGGGTTGATCTAGGCTTGGCATTTCTAGTTCGACAAACAAAAAGGACCAAGAAGTAAGGGCATCAAGGACACTGGCAAGATGAAGGTTGTAGTGAGGGACCTTGGAATCGAAGCTGGAAGAGAAGGCGCTGAGGACAGGAAGGGCAGACAGACAGATCACACGATGCCCTGGTGGAAGAGGGATAAAAGGATGTTCCAGGCCGGAAGGAGCAGAGGCTGAGTTCAGAATGAGATGTCAACAATTCAGATCTTAAAAAGTACAGCAGTTCTAGGTTGTGGCCACAGAGCCAGTGGCTCAAGTCGAGAGGAAGGTCAATGGAGTCCAGGAAGTCAAGGCCAAGGTTCACAAGGGGTCCCTGCAGGGAGGGCGGGAATTAAGGAGGAGAAGAAGCCAGGTAGGTGTGATCACAGGGTGACAGGCATGAAGTGACTGGCTGTGGGAGCCTCAGAGGAGCAGATATTTCATGGAAAAGGGTGAAGTAGTGGCCTAGGAGAAGGACTCGTGAGTGACCACTTCACTTCCTGACCCCTGGGGCAGGGGATGATCTGGGAGACTGAAGGTCTTCCCTCAAGGACACCAATGGGTGTTTCTGTGAAGAGGCTGAGAGTTCTGCCTTCTCCAGTGGCCTGGCAGTGACTTTCCCTTCTGGGCATGACCTGAGAAGGACGTTGAGATAAGGGGATGGGTCATCAGAAAAGCCTGTGGTGTCAGCCTTGTGTGAGCAGAACAGTGACCACTGAACTCCACACATCTTCTAGGCCACAGCAGTTTACAACTCATTGGTTGCAACCCGACCAAGAGTTAGAACACCACCACAGCACCACTCTGTGAGCTCTTTGGGCAAAATGTTGTGCCTGCCCACTGCCCAGTTCTCAGTTCTTAGCCTAGTTCCTGGTGGGGAGGCAGAGTCAGCAGGAGATAAACCAAAACTAAAAGTCCAGTGCTGTTGAGTCAATTTTGACTCATGGCAACACCATGTAAGTGGAGCAGTGCTCTATAGGGCGTGAATTAGAATCAACGGGCCAGCAACTGGTCAGTTGGTTGATTGACTGACTGACTGATTGATTCTGATGGAATTAGAAGCCAGGCTTTTCTTCAGTGGCACCACTGTGTGGATTCAAATCACCAACATTTAGGTGACTTGCTGATCAAAAACCATTTGTGTCACCTATGGAACTATGGCCATGGACTGAGGAAACGCTTCCCAGCAGATCCCCACCACTTTAAGTACGAGGACCTTTTCTCTTTTCACTTAAAAAAAAGTCTGACTTCAAAACTTCAAAATATGTCTGACACAACAGTTGTTGCGATTGAAAGAGCTCCCAATGGCAGGCAAGGTAAGAGCACGGACTGGGTCAGGCCTAACTGCCTGCAAACCCTGGCTCTGTCTCTATCCATGGGAGATTGGGCAAGTTAGTCAACCTCTAGGAGCCTCGATTTAATCATCTGTAAAATGGGGATAATACCACTTACCCGACAGGGCTCTAGCAAGGATTACATGAGCTAATCTGTGCTAAGCCCTTGGCAGGGTGCCTGGCAAAGAGCAAATTCTCCATAAATATTAGCTATCACCGCTACTATTAATTCAGTTATATATTAAAATGAATTTGCATTGTGTTCCTCACGATTGCGTTCCTTCCGACTGGGGAAATGGTGATGCATAAATGTCAAAGTTACATTTATTTATTCAGGCTGAACTTGGCGAGACTGTGGAGACTCAGAGACCCTTGCAGCAACTTGGAGTTGCACAGGGACCCTCAGTCAGTCCACCTGTTGGCACCTGTCCCACCCCGTAACCCGTTCTACAGGGAAGAAAGCCTGGGCCCAGAGAACATCCCACTGACACACAGGAATCCATGGCAGAGCTGGCCGGGAGCCCGCCTCACTCAGCTCCCTCTCCCCGGCTTCCCGTGGCAGCTCCAGCCTGTCGGCGTTCCCTTCCCCACGTGCCGCAGTCTGGCCAGGCCCACATGTTTGCTCTGTTGCTGCTGTCACTGCCAACTGCTCTGTCGGCTGTGGGAGTGCGGGCCTGGGCTCCCGAAACTGTTGCCCCAACTGGGATTGTCGTTCCAGACTTAGCTTTATTTTGGTCCCAATCCCTGACACACCCCCTTTCACGGACCCTGTCACAACCTGAGATCTGTCACAGAGGCTGTCACAGCCCCTAGACAGCCCTGTCATTGTGTGTGCCATAGCCTCTATCACAGGCTCTAGTATACTCTCTATCAGCCTGTGCCAGTGCTTCTGTCACAGCCTGTCAGTCTGTCACAGCCTGTCAGTCTGTCACAGCTGCTGACACCGTCTCTATCGTAGCTCCTGTCACAGTGTCTGTTACAATCCCCATCCGAGTACCTGTCACAGCCCCCATCACAGTCTGTCACCCACGGTCATAGCTCTGTCACAGCCCTGTCACAGTGTCTATCACAGCCACCATCACAGTACCCGTCATGGCCCCTGTGACAGGCACCATCACTCCCTCTGCCCGCATCTTGGTTATAACCCCAGTGCCTGTCACAGCCCCGCTCACAGGCTCCATCCCAGCCCCATCCCACTCTCTATTACAGTCTCTATCACAGTACCATCATAATGTTGTCATCCCAGTCTCTATTACAGCCTGTGTCACAGCGTCATCGTAGCCCAGTCACAGTGCCTGTCACAGAATTGGTCACAGCCTCTGTTGCCCTCTCTCTGGCTCTGCCTCAGTGCTGGACCCTGCCATGGGGCCTGTGGGATACAGCTCTCACTACACAGTGAAAGTGTCTCTTTCTGGAAGGCGTCCAGCGGAAGACTCATGTAATAGCAGGCTTTCCCGATGTGCAGAGCTTGTGGGAGGGAGGCTGGGCCAGGGGCCTTACAAAAGATGTGCTTTGCCGGGAGCTGGGGAGCAGATCTCCCAAACCGGCCCCATGAGCCTGATGGGGCTCAGTCCATGTGACCACAGGCCCAGCGCTCAGCTCCCAGGACACAAGCTAATGGCCCTCTTCAAAGTCCTGCCTTGTCTTAAGTTGGCTCAGTGCTCAAAAAGAGGGCAGCAGTAGTTAGGTGGTAGAATTCTTGTCTTCCACGTGGGAGATCAGGGTTCAATTCCCACCCAGTGCCTTCAAGCATAGCCACCACCCATCTGTCAGTAGGAAGCTTGTATTTTGCTGTGATGCTGAACAGTTTACAGCAGATACGCTGAACTAAGATGAACTAGGAAGAAAGGGCTGGCAACCTACTTCCCAAAAAAAAAAGAATCTGCCAGTGAAAACCCTATGGATCACAGCACTGTGATCCCATTGTGGCTGACTTGGTGGTAGCCAACAGCAACACCTGCTCACAAAGTTTCAGTCACACTCCGATGCTTCTAGAACTTAGCCCTCTGTTCTGTCCTGATGCTCACTGCTCCTCATCACCAGAACTGCAGTCTCCAGACAGCTCACTGAGCCCGGAATGCGGCCTTCCCTTTGGCCTCTCTCTTACGCCATGCCTTCACCTGCCGCGCCCCATCCCACCGATACCGTTTTTCCAAATCATAAGTGCCTTCTCCCAAAACTAATTCTAAGAAACACAACCACTCCTCTGCTCCTTCCGCTGGGGTTGCCCTCCTTCCTGTGCTCCCTGCAGTCCACATCCCACAGTCCTTGTCGCTAGCTTCCTTAGTTGAGTTTTTGGGTCTGTTTTATTCTGAGTTGTCTGGAGTTTGGGGGCTGGATCTTACAGCATCTGTTAGATGCATAAATGGGGAGAAAGTGCTATCAGAAGAAAGAAAAGGAATCATATGAAATTAAGGGAAGGGGAATTAGTAGGGAAGCCAGGGAGGGGACCAAGGGTGTGGCGGGGATGGAGGCATGAACAAGGCTGGGCATGGGGGCTGGGGGTGGGGGAGCAGTGCTAGTGGGGGATTGTGAGCCAAGTACACTCCGTGGCCCATGGAGGAATTCCCTGGGTACGCCCCATCTCCCAGTTCTCACTACCCCTCCACTCTCATTTGCGAAGCCTATTTCCTCTACTCCAACCCATCACTTCGTCTTTTCCCTCTTTCCCTCCCGGAAGCCTCTAGCCTAAGCTATCGAAACTAGTCTGGGGTCCCTTTTTTAATTCATGTCAACCCTTATATATTGTGAATGCCAGACTCAGAATGGAGAAGTCTCCGGTACTCGCTCCATGACAGTTCAGTTCAGCTGGCACCTTGGGGGGCTGTTCCCCCACCCCCAGTGCCTCACTCTTCAGCCTGGCTCCAGGTGGCCCAGACATCCTGGAGCCTCAGCAGGACACAAAGACACAGTCCAGGCCTGGCTCAGCTGTCAGCATATCTTTCCCCAACCTCCCTGGGAAGGGGTCCGGGGCACAAGGTCTCAGCCCAGGCCCTGGCAGATCCCAGAGGGAACAGATGGAGTACAAGCTGGGGAAGGTGGAGAGATCAAGGGCAGTTGGGGCTTTGGCTAGCTGGGGGTGGGCAAAAGGACTTTCAGGTCTGCTGGCTCTGGTGCTTACAGGTGGGGCTCTGCACAGTGGCAGAAATGGACAATAGGTCGAGGGGACAGCAGGCAGAAATGATAAAAAAAGCAAGTGGCAAGTCTAATAGGAAATCAAGCCTTGCAGGAGCTTTCTGAAAACCCTGGTGGCATAGTGATTAAATGTCATGGCTGCTAATCGAAAGGTTGGCAGTTTGAATCTACCAGGCATTCCTTGGGAACTCTACGGAACAGTTCTATGCTGTCTATAGGGTTGCTGTGAGTCAGAACTGACTCACAGTGGCAGTGGGTTTTGTTTAGGAGTTTTTTTTTGTTCACTGAAATCTTGGTATACCTGGGAGGATGGGCGGGTGGGGATTTGGTCCAATGTTGATTGCAGCCAGAGTCTAGGGATGAGGGTTTGAGGAGGAGGGAGATCAGAAAGACCCAATATTCTCCTTCTACGAGGAGAGCAGACTTTCTCCTCTGGCAGGTTTAGACCCTTAAGTCAAACACCTGTCCTACATAGCCCTAGTTCCTGACAATGACTCAGTTTACCCTACTAAGAGATTACAGCAGGGCCCTCACCCTTGCCAGACTACTTCATGGGCTGCTTTTCCCATAACATGCACACACACAGATACACACACACATAACAGGTGCAGTGATCCCCCTGATTATAAAGCCTACTTTACTTTCTGCCTCCTCCAGAAAGCCTACCTAGACCATACTCAGGAAACACTATTGTTCTGAGCTTCTCACCTACTTACTCTGGTGCTTGGTTACAAAGCTCTGGGATGCTCTCACTGCTTCTGCCAGACTGGGAGCTGCCCTGCTGGGTAACAGTCTGCCTGGTTTCCCTACACAGCTACAGACAACATCCAGCTGGCCCCATGTTCCCCTTGTAGTTCCCTTATCAGGAAACCTGAGAAAATGTCACTGATTCTCATGTTCTTTCTTTGAGTCCTAGTCCCAGCAGGATGTCTCCATGTCCTGATTCCTTCCTAGGACAGCAGAGAAGATGCAGTGGGCAGGACCACGTATCTATGATAAACTGAAGGATGAAGCTATGTATGGATACGCATCTCATCTCACCCCCTGGCCTTCTCAGGGGTCCTGAACATGCAGCTAAGGGTGTGGCCAGTTCCCCTTATTGCTCTACTCAATCCCACTTAACCAAGTGCCTGTCCTAGAGAGAATGTCTGCCTTCTGGGGACCTGGCTAGGACTTATTACAGATGGGGACTTCCAAAGAGAGAAACCTGTATAACAAGACTTCTGCCTTAGTTATCGAGTGCTGCTGTAACAAAAAAGACTGGGAGACATTTATTTTGCTGCATCCTCTTTACAATTGCTGCCGTGCTTGAGCCCATCGGTGCAGCCACTGCGTCAGTACATCTCATCAAGGGTCTTTCTCTTTTTCACTGACTCTCTACTTTACCAAGCATGATGTCCTTCTCTAGACACTGGTTCCTCCTGATTGCCCAAAGTATGCAAGACCAAGTCTTACCATCCTGGCTTCCAAGGAGCATTCTCACTGTACTCCTTCCAAAACAGATTCTCTTTGTTCTTCCGGCAGCCCATGGTGTACAACTGATATTCTTCACCAACACCACAATTCAAATGCATCAGTTCTTCTTTGGTGTTCCTTATTCATTGCCCAGCTTTCCCATGAACATGAGGCAACTGAAAATACCATGGCTTGAGTTAGGTGCACCTTAGTCCTCAGAGTGACAGCTTTGCTTTTTAACACTTTAAAGAAGTCTTTGGCAGCAGGTTTGCCCAACATAATAAGTCATTTGATTTTTTGACGGCTGCTTTCATGCCTGTTGACTACGAATCAAAGTAAAATGAAATTCTTGACAACTTCAGTATTTTCTCACAGTTGAAGAGACTGGAAGTCCAAATTCCAAATGCCAGCTCCAAGAAAGGACTTTCTCTCTGTTAGCTCTGGAGAAAAGTCCTTGTCGCTTCAGCTTCTGCATCCTGGTTCCTAGCAGACCTCCCTGTTTCTTGGTGTTTAACCTACCCCATCTCTGCTAGCTCTTTTACTTGTTTAATCTTTCATATCTCAAAAGAGACTGACTCAAGATACATCCTACACCAATCCTGTCTCGTCAATTAACGTAACAAACACAACCTGTTCCCAATGGGATTATAACCACAGGCATAAAACCAACCAAACAAACCCCATGGCAGTAGAGTTAATTCAGATTCTGTCTCATAGCTACCCTCTAAGACAGAGTAGAACTGCCTGCATAGAGTTTCCAAAAAGCACCTTGTGGATTTGAACCGCCATCTGGGTAGCAGCTGTAGCACTTAACCACTGTGCCCAAGGTTTCACCGCAGATATAAAAAATAAATAAACCAAACCTACTGCCGCTGAGTGAATTCCAACTCACAGTAACCCTATGGGACAGAGTAGAACTGCCTCATAGAGTTTCCAAAGAGCACCTAGTAGATTCGAACTATCAACCTTTTGGTTAGCACCTATAGCACTTAATTACTATGCCACTAGGGTTTCCACCACAGGCACAGAGGTTAGAAATTTCAACACACATTTGAGGGGACACAATTCAACACATAACATCTCTTTTATCCCAATGGAATTGCAAAGTCAAATATGTGACCTAAATTGGAGGGTTTAACAAGAATTTACTACAAATGAGACAGCATGGTAGATACATTCATTTTCTCATTTAGTCTTCACAAGAACTTGTGAGATGCACATCATTAAACCCATTTTACACATGAGGAAGACTGAGGCATTCCAGGCAGCAAATGACAGAGAAGCTTTCATTCCACATCTTTTGCTTTCCTGTCTTGTGCTTTATTGTTTACAGACGGGTTTCCCAGACTTTTGGAATTCACAGCCCAGTAACATTTCAAAAATGATTTTTGGGAACAAACACAGAACTGTATGCCAACTTTTTATTTAGCCAAGTACATTTAAAAAGAAGGGGGGAAAAAACACACAAAAAAACCTCCTAGCACTATGATTTCATGAAAGGGCATTTTAACACAAAAAATTTGGGAAGGATATAATCTTAGAATAAAGACAGCCCTCTAAGAAAGGAGAGTTGGCGACTGTACCCTAAAATATCCCACACTGTTCTCATATTTTTTATTTTCATTTCATGCAGGACTGGTCCAAAACTTGGCATTTCACGGTATGGGAACCACTGCCCTATCCCAGAGCTGCCTCTCCCAGCAAGAGCAATGCCCTCAGTCCACAGGCAGAAACACTTCCAGAATTTCACACCTCTCTGCCCCTCCAGGTTCCCACTGAATAAGGTCTGAGGCTGATGTATATAATCAGCTACAACCCCATCCTGTCCCCAGCAGGCCTACTGAGTTTCACTGACACTCAGTATTACCTGGGTACCCAGGGAAGGAAACCCTTCCTCACCAACACTCCTCCTCTCTTAGACTCAGATCTTTGCTGGGACTGCATTCCAGGAATGCTCAGCAGGCCCTCTGCAGCCCGCAGGGAGCCCATCTGTCTGCCAGCATGGCCCAGTCCACCAATGCTGAGATCCACACGTTTTCTCCTTATCTTGCTCTTGAGGCTGGACCTTCCCCTTGCTGGGGTCCCCAGGTCCTGGATACTGTGTTATTACAGAACCAGAGCAGCCCCTACCCAAACCTTCTGGGCAGCACTGGAAAGGAGAGGGCGAGAGAGCTAGGTGGAGCAATAGAGAGATTACGAAGGCCTGAGGCTCTGCCCCCTCTCCATTCCTTCATCTTCTCTCTGCTTCTGCCAGAGCAGACTCAGAACTGGCCCTTCCTTCTGTACCTGTGCCTGGCTCCTGCCCTTTCACCCGAGAGACAGCTGGGCACCAGAGAAGACCCTGACCCGTGAAGCCCTTGGTTGGAGTTCCAGCTCCACCGTTTTCTTGCTGTGGGACATCTGGCAAGCCACTTCACCTCTCTGAGCTTTAGTTCTCTGACTGCAAATGTGAATTAGGATTTTAGGTGGAGCTCTGTGAATTGCTGAAAACTGAGTGCATTTGACCCACGAAAACAACACATTTGTGTGGTTTAACAAATGAGATATACACTGTAAAATGATGGATGCATATTCCTGACCAAATCTGACCCCTTCTCCAAGAATCCCTCCCCAGCTACTCCAACCCTCCTTCTCAAATCTCTCACTGGCTGGGGCATAATTTAGAACTTAATTTCCATCTTGAATTTTCTCCTCAATTCCTAAGCATGAGTCTTGCCTCCCTACAACTTGGACCTCAATGTGGGGAAGACCTGGGTCTCCTCCTTTGTCCCCCAGACTGCTGACACACCATGATGTCACCCACTAGGGTTTTCACATCAGGATTTAGCAGGTGCTTGATTTATCTAATGGTCACTTCTTTGCACCCAAGGTGGTTCTAGATTGTCCTGAACAGGTTGTGCTAACCAGATTGAGGGTAAATGAGATGCTAACCCTTCATCCCACCAAAAAAAAAAAAACCACTGCCAATGAGTTCCACTCATAGTGACCCAGAGGGTTTCTAAGGCTGTAAATCTCCATGAACGCCTACTGCCACAGCTTTCTCTCGCGGAGCTGCTGGTGGATTCGAACTGTCAACCTTTCAATCAGCAGTCTATCACTTTGACCACTGCATCTCCAGGGCCACTAGCAAGGTGTTAGAATGGAAGGAATTAAGGACCCGCGGTTGAAGTCCTGGCATCTCAGTGGTTAATCCACCAACTGCTTCTTGAAAACCCTATGGGATCGTTCTATTTTGTCAAATGGGGTCTCTGTCAAATGGGGTCTTGGACTTGGAATCCGCTGAACTGCAACTGGTTTGACTTGTTTTGTGTTTTTCAAAGCAGCCTTACCCCTGGAGGAAGAACCTTGGAAGTCTCCCTTTTCTCTAAGGACTCCTCTCAGTGCCACTAGCTGACTTCTCTTGTTTGCAGAGTTGACATTGATTAACCTGCTCTCTGTTCACCCTTGGGCTGATCCCTAAGACAAATTGGAACTACTCCTGTCCTTGGGGAACCGAGTCCAGATGGAGTCCCAGACTCAGAAATGGACTGCGCTGAAAGAGAGGACATGACCAAGGTGTGGTCAGGAAAGCCTTCCTAGAGGGGACGCTCTCATCAGAGGTCACTAGCTGACTTCCGAGCTAGTTAGGGCTACCTGGCTAACAGCTGGACACAAGAGCCCAAGAAAGTGAGTTAACAGAGGACTGCCCCGCTGTGGCTGGCACACCAGGGCAGCAAGGCTCACAGCCAGTCAAGAACACTTCTCAAGGAGACCCAAGGACACTCAGGGATTAGGCCTCCCAGCATCTATGCAGAGAACTGTCAGCTCAGAGCTGCTCAAAAGTACAAATGTCAGCTCCTGGTGACGTCATCACCCTAGGCATCCCTTCCCCCCATGGGAAGCCCTGCAGTCCAGTGGGTAGAGCCCAAAAGCCCCTACCAAGCTGGCCTTTGCCTCCTCATCCTGCCGAGGGGATTCCTGGCACTGATGGGAAGGGAGAGGAGAAATGGCCACTTAACCATCACAAGTGGGCTAAGAAGGAGAATTTGAGACTTCCTTTGAAGAAAAATTTCGTATTATACCTTACAGAGATGGCAGGGCCAGGAGACCTGCCCGCCTCCCTCCTAGTCAGACATGGCTGAGAATCCACTTGTGCCTTAAGGCAGGCTCTGCTGGTCAACCCCTTTCCTCTAACTCCCCATCTAACCTCCCCTTACTTCAGGGCTGCAGAGAGGATCTTGGTAACCCCATGAATCCCCAGGACTGCCCTCAACGCAAGGAGAGAGGGTCCAGCAGCCTGTGTGTACGAGAGAGGATCAGGCTGTCCTCGGGTACTGGAGACGGGTAGAGCTATACCTAGCTAGGAAGAGAGGACGCTCGGCTGGCTGGCCTCCGGAGGGTAGGTAGGGTTCTAGTGTGAGGGATGCTGGGATGGAGTAGAAAGTCCTCTAGCGTTGGTCCACACAGGGGATGCCATCACGTATCTAGGAAGCCGGGGAGAAGGGAGTCCAAAGTAAGCCTCAGTGTGCCAGGTGGCCAGAAGGCCCACCCGCTGGTTCTCCGCAGCAGCCCTAACGCCTGGGAATCACCCGTCCCAACCGCTCCAGGGAGAGGCGCGCCCCGGGATCCGGCGTTCGGGTCCCACGTCCCTGACAGCCGCAGGCGCGTTTCCTCGAAGTCTTACCTCAAGGGATGGGTCCCACCCGCGCACCCTGTGCCTCCCAGAGTTTCCCCTACTCTTTCCTCGCCTGGCCGCTGTGAGGCTCCGCAATAGAAAGATCGGCGGCGTTCACCCGCTGCCCTTGTCAAGGGAAAAGCCTGTGAACGCCCCCTAAAGCAGCGTATTTCCCGGAAACCTCCTCACTAGGCGGGGGGCGGGAAGACCCGGGGCTCCGCGTGGAGAAGACCACAAGCCTCCCGGGAGCTGAGGAGCAGGAAGGGCGGCCCAACGCTTCCGAGTAGGAGAGATCGGGGACCCCGCCCCCCAGGCTTGCGATGGGGAATTCGCAACGAAGCCGGAGCCCTAGACTTGGGGCGCGCTCCAAACCCTTGGCCATGGAAAGATATTTGGGGGAGCAAGAGTAAGGACGCCTCTCGCCCCAGCCCCTAAGGTCTGGCGAGAGTCTGCCCCGAGCCCCGCTCTGGGCACGCCCCCCGCCCCCCTCCCGGCCCCGGGCCCCCGGACCCGCGCGACACTGTCCCTTTAAGAAGCCCAGGTAGGCAGGCCCGGCTGCGGGAGTCGCTCCTATGGCAACCCGCGAGCTGCGGCGGCTTCATGAATATTCCGGGACGCGGGAGCCCGAGCGCTGCCGGAGGGCGCTCGGGGGGGAGGCGGCCGCTGATGTAAACCCGGCGGGCAGCTGGGCTGTGCTCGGCTGCGGTGGGAGCTCCGGGACGGCCCGGCAGGGCTCCGCCAGAGGAGACCAGGCGAGCCTGAGGGCAGCCAGCCGCAAAGTCCTGGCACCAGGACAGACTGACAGCCGGCCAGCCCGCTAGACGCACCCACCGAGGCGCGCGGGGCCGTGCGCTCTGCGCTCCGGAGCGGCTCCTGGAGCGCGGTGGCCGCAGAGACGCTCCTGCCCGGCGCTCATTGTTCCTCGCGGGGGCGGGGGCGGGGCGCCTGGTGCCGGGCTGCGCGCCGCGCCCCTGAACGCCGGAGGGAGGGAGGGCGGGAACGGGGGTCCTAGCGCCCAGTGCGGCCCGGGAGGGGGCGCAGCGCGGCGAGCCGGGAACCCGGAGCCAAACAGGGAACCTCCCCTCCGCGAGCAACCAGCTCGAGCATGGGCGCCTGAGGCGGCCCCTCGCGGGCGGCGAAGGACGTGCCCCCGGGCGGACTGACCGGCTGGCGGACCTGGAGCCGGTCGGCGGCGCCGCACCTGCGCCGCTGTCCCCGGCCCGGCCCCGACCCTTGGCACCATGGACAAGCTGCCGCCGTCCATGCGCAAGCGGCTCTACAGCCTTCCGCAGCAGGTGGGGGCCAAGGCGTGGATCATGGACGAGGAAGAGGACGCCGAGGAGGAGGGGGCTGGGGGCCGCCAGGACCCCAGCCGGAGGAGCATCCGGCTGCGGCCGCTGCCCTCACCCTCGGCGGTTGCGAGCGGCACGGAACCCCGGGGCTCGGCCCTCGGGGCGGTGGACGGCGAGGGGCCCGCCCGCGGCGCGGGCAAATCCAACACGAACGGCGACTGCAGGCGCTTCCGCGGGAGCCTGGCCTCGCTGGGCAGCCGGGGCGGTGGCGGCGGCGCCGGAGCAGGGGGCGGCAGCGGCCACGGACACCTCCATGATTCCGCGGAAGAGCGGCGGCTCATCGCCGAGGGCGATGCGTCCCCCCGCGAGGACAGGACGCCCCCGG
This sequence comes from Heterohyrax brucei, assembly GCA_028571685.1. NCBI lineage: Eukaryota > Metazoa > Chordata > Mammalia > Hyracoidea > Procaviidae > Heterohyrax > Heterohyrax brucei. The sequence goes on from CM053148.1 coordinate 56,271,390, forward strand.
GCCTGGCGGCTGAGCCCGAGCGCCCTGGCGCCTTGGCGCCTCCTGCAGCCTCGCCGCCGCCGCCCCAGCCATCGCCGCAGCCGCCCTCCACCTCCTGTGAAGAGCCCTCGGCGGACACCGCTATCAAAGTGGAGGGAGGCGCGGCCGCCGGCGACCAGATCTTCCCCGAGGCTGAGGTGCGCCTGGGCCAGGCCGGCTTCCTGCAGCGCCAATTTGGGGCCATGCTTCAGCCCGGGGTCAACAAATTCTCTTTGAGGATGTTCGGCAGCCAGAAAGCCGTGGAGCGCGAGCAGGCGAGGGTTAAATCGGCCGGGTTTTGGATTATCCACCCCTACAGCGACTTCAGGTAAGGGGCCCGGCGGGATCTTGTGGGTGCCCTGAGCTGTCGCGGGCACTCTGCTCTGCTTCTGCCTCCCCACTGGAGTTAACTTTCCTGCCAGCGCTGAGAACTCAGAGAGAGCAGAAGCCTCGAGGCTCCCAGACACCCCCAGAGCTCCTCCTAAACGCGCTGGGAACTTTCCTGTGCTTGATCTCCCAGCCTCTCACCTCTGGGCCTCATGTGAGGCAGGCTTGAAAAGGTGTTCTGATCCTGGTCTAGCTCAGCCCGCCTGCAGGGACAGGGCTCTGCCACCTTAAGCCACACATCCCACCTCCCCCACCAAGGCTGCAGAGTCAGGGTGGCCATCCTGCAGAGCAGGGCCAGGAAAGGAGACAGCTGGGCCAGCTCCTTAGGCTCCGCTGACCCCAGGCATCAGTATTTGCCTTCTGGTCCCTGGGAAGCTGAAGCCGGAGGGAGAATTGAGGCCACTGGGCCTCAGGATGAGAGCCCTGTGGACCCACCTTAACCCTGGACTCAGCCCCTCATGCTGGGCACCCTCGGCAGCTGGCATCCGGACTGGCAAGGCAGAATGACCTTGCTGGTTGTGGTCAGAGAAGATGCCCGATGTCCTGACAGATGAGCAGCCATCCTGTGACCCCAGAGCTCATCCAGGACCCCACCCCTCTCCAGTGGCCCAGCTCCTCTAGCAGCTAGGTCTCTCCTGGGTCGGTCCTGGTTCTCAAACAAAAGGTATAATTGTCAGCCAGAGGCAGGGACCCCCCTCTCCCCCATCACCTGAGTCAGATACCACCTAACTGCAGACTGGACTCCACTTAGGGCCTGTGCGTGTATCTGTACAAAAGGAGGGACTGGCATTTGCCATTGGAGTGGGAATCAGGGATGACCCTACCCCAGGCAGGGCCCCCGAGGCCCCTTAGTGCCTCCTACCCCAGGCTTTTCTAAAACCTGAGGTTGAGATGAGGACCCGGAAAGCATTCACCATCTTGAGCCAGGTTTAATTGCCATTCATCCTCTCTCTGTCTGTCTCTGGTCCCTGCCACCTATGTCTCTTTCTTTTCTGCCTTGCCTGATTCCCTGCCTCATTAATGAGGATTTTGCCAACCCAGAACCCTCTTTGCAAACTCCAGGGAAGCTGGGTTTGTAATGAGAGCAAAGCCATCTTCCATCCAATGAGAAAGACTTCTCGTGCTGGGGATGACCAGTCAGGCGACACCTGATGGCTTAAAATAGGTGGTGAACAGAGGAGGCCTTTTTGTGTTTGTTTTTTGGAGGGACTGTTCTTCCTAACCCTAGTGCCCAGGTTTCCCAGAAGGCCTGGGAGACCAAAGGGTGGGCTAGACAGACAGAGCGCTAGATATCAGATGTGTGTGCAGATGTGGGGCTGTCCATCAAAAACTGGCTGGGGCCCAGGGCCAGGTGCCTAAAGGAGGCCTCGCCTTTGCCTGACTGCTGGGAGCTGGGGTCCCAGCCTGACTCAGAACTGTGATGGAGCTGTGCTTCCCCCACTCCCTCCCCTGGGTGTCCTGGGCTTCTTCTCTTCCCTCTCCACTCCTCGGTGGTAATGGCGGACAGGCTGTCCCAGGAGCCACCATATCTACCACTTGAGATTATTGAGGGGCCCTCCCTTCTCTTGCTCAGCGCCCTGCTGTCTTGGTTGTCTAAGCATCTGTTAAAGTGATCATCAATCCCACTGCCTGGGGCCCCAGGGCTTACAAAGGGCCCACCCTAGGTGTACCTAGCTAGCATCTCCCAACAGCAAGCATTTCTTGACTCCCTTCTGGGCAATGGGCCTTTCCTTCCTGCTCTCCCCTCACCTGGCGGGGTGAAGGACTGGGACTGAGTTGATTGTGTTCAGGGGAGCCCCTCCCCCGTCCTGGGCTTACCTGTGCCCTTCCTGGTAGACTTCCTGCAGACAGGGACTCCCCTGCTGCAGAGTCTTCTGCTAACTGCAGCTCCTTGGGACTTGGCTGGGGTGGGGTGGGGACGGGCAGGATAACTGCGGCAGGATTGATCCGGGGAACAGTGAGTGACAGGCTGGGATTGGAGTTCAGGTTTGCGCAACAAGCAATAGGGACCGGTGACTTGAAGTGCATGTCCCCTGTGCACAGCCTTGGACTGTCTGGGGCTGCATGGAATGTAAGGAAGGAAACACAAGAAAGGCATCCATGTGGATCTGGAGGGATGGTGATCGTAGACCAGAACCGCTGGTCTCATCTTCAGGAGGCCACCGGGGCAACAGTTTGGCTGAGTCTTCTAAACTTACTTTAAAACCTACCTCTCTTCTTAGTGTAACCCCACCTTCCCCCCAGCACCCCAAACTTCAGTCCCTGGAGTTTTTCTCCTAGCCACTGGTCCTCGGGCGTCTGTCTGGATCCCGTTCTCATTGTCCCCCTCAGTCTCCCCAGGACCTTCTTCAAGCATTGCTCAGGCCAGTTGAGGATATATTCATCATTCTGACGGTCAGGAAGCATCGATCCAGCAGAACTGATTTCTTGAAGAATCACCAGCAAACCATAATAGATTGAGTTTGTGGTGTGGCGTTCAGGGTTCGCTGTCATGAGCTGTTGCCGGCAATTCTGTTCCCAAGGAAGGAAGGTCGGGTGCCTCTCCCAAGGACTGGAGTGGGCTGTGCTTGAAGGGACCAGTGTAACCTGGGCTGTGTCTAAAAATAGGCTTTTCTTGGCTGCCTCTGCTTCTTGTCATACAACCCCCTCAGTGCTGCCCCATCTCCTGGCCACCTCCGTGGCTCTTCCAGGCTCAAAGGGCTCATCTGGCTTTCTCTCCACTCCACCTCTTCATTGGCCTTTTGAAGCTTGCATTTATGGTTGTTAAGGGGAAAGACTAGTCCCCAGTAATCCTTTGGGGTCTCAGACCCCAGGCTCCTGCGCATGGCCCACTGGGCTTTATGGCCCTGTGTCTTTCTCCATGAGCCGTGGAGCCTGGTGGTGGGAATCTGGAACAAATATAAAAATATTTGGATGGTCCTGTTTTTCCAAGGAGTAAGAAAGAATGGTAAGGACCCCCCAGTGAAGGTGTAGCTGATTTTCTGTTCTGAGACACCCTCCAGACTTTGGGGTATCTGGCTCAGGGAGTCTGCAGGGGTGTGCGTGTCTAGTGTCTGGTTAGGTGTCTTGGGGCTGCGTAGGTGGACGTGAATCCTAGCAGGAAAGTTCCTCTGTGGGATGCCAGTTCTGGGGCTGCTATGGTCCCCTGAACTCCAGCTCAGCCTTGAGGTTGGAGGCAGACAGAAGCTTGGACCTCATCCTTCATCCCCGCCCTCTCCTAGCCTGATCCTCCAAGAGGTGTGAGGAAGCGATGCCCCCCCCAAAGCCCACTGCCATTGAATTGATTCCAACTCATAGTGACCCTGTAGAACAGAGAAGAACTGCCCCATAAAGTTTCCAAGGAGCACCTGGAGGTGGACTCGAACTTCCACCCTTCTGGTTAGTGGGCATAGCATGTAACCAGTATACCACCAGGGTTAATGAGTCCTTTCATTGGGGCAGAAGCAGCTGAGACCTGAAATTATATCTGGGTGGTACAATGGTCAAGTGATCAACTACTAACCAAAAGGTTGGCAGTTCAAACTCCCCCACAGGTGCATGCAAAGAAAGTCGTGACAGATTGCTTTCCAAAGGTCACAGCGGTGAAAGCCGTAGGAAGCAGTTTGATTCTGCACACATGGATCACTTTGAATTGGAGTCAACTCACTGGCAACTGTTCTCCTCCCTCCCAGGGGATGGGCCATGGTCTGGGAGTTCCCAAGGGCTGGTCTCAACCGACTTCCTACTGCTGGCCCCTGGCACCCACCCTCCGTCATTACCACATCACGTCACCTACCTGATCCTTTCTTCTATAGAGCTCTGCTTGGTCTGTGAGCTTCCTCTGAGCCTCAGTTTTCCTGTCTGGAAAACAGGAATCCTGTTGTCTGTCATCATGTCAGACACAAATGGTACAGCTGGGGTCATCCTGGAGATGAAAGGCTCTACTGAGCTGTCAGAGGACCAGTGGCATGTTGGGAACCACCCCTCCTGTGCCCTCACTGCTCCTGTTCCTAGGTCCAGGCAGATCACATGGGCCTCTGTCCTTTGCTCAGGCTAGGGGTTCTGAACCTGTTTGGGTCAGAGATTTTACTGGAAACAGTGGAGTCTCTACCCCAAAAGATACATGTATGTCCAGATACAATGTGGCACTCAATTTTTGCGGTTCATAGCCCACCCCCAAGTTGAGGTTGGGTGGCTCAAGGTTGTGAACCTCACTTTTGGCCATCCCAGAGAAGCCTGACTTGGTTCGGGAAGGGTGAGCTTGGAGGTGGTGGGGAGAGTCTGGGACTCCCATCACCAGCCGGATGGAAATGAAACAGGGGTCAGTGGTAGACAGCTGAAGCCTTCCCCAGCCCTCTAGCTGGAAAGGTGTTCTGCTGGGGAATAGATGCTTTTCACTTTTCTCAATCATACTCCCATCCACTCCTTGTCAGCCCAGGGAAGGACTGTTCAGATGGCAGGTGGGGCAGGGGAATAAGGGAGAAGCCTGGCTCTGGGTCTGGAGGCTTCTGAGGCTTGCCCAGGCGAGTGCTTGCTGCTGCTGCTGCTGCAAATTGGTGTGGAAAGCCCAGCGGAAGGAGCTGCAGGGCCGCCGCGCACTGGCGAGGGGGTGGGGCGCCTTGGTGCAGAGGGGAATTCCAAGGTGAGCCACCTGGGTGGTGCTGTCAGCTGGCTCAGTGGGCAGCAGGATTCTCCAGTGACCAGGACGTGCCCAACCTGACAAGACTGATGGAGGGTGTGCTGCAAAGGCCAGCACCCAGCTCAGGGCAAGATGCTCCCAGGATGCTCAGTGCACAGAAACCTAAGAGGGGTGGAGGGTTGGGACCCATTGTTCCCTGGGCTGCAGACTCTTCAGTTCCGTGACCTGGGCGTGCTACATGGTGAGGCTGGGCTGCCGGTTCTCCTCCCTTGTCCTGCCCATTCTCTCTCTTAGCTACAGAGAGCTGCGAGGCTTTTGGGTGTTGAGTAGCCTGCCACACCTAGAGAGTGTCCAACAGAGAGTGTCCAGCAGTGTGCCCTTGTCCCCTGTGTTTTAAGGCGCAGCCTCATCCCTGGCACTTCTGGGACACCCTTTCCCTCCCTGACCACCTGTGGAGCTCTCTGTGTGTTACAACATAGCGCTTCAAGGGCTGTAATGTCATCGGATGCACCTGGGGATCTTGTTAAAGCATAGATTCTGAGGCTTTTTATTTCTAATGAGTGCCGGAGTCCCTAAAACCCATTAAAAAAAACAAACATTGCTGTTGAGTCAATCCCAACTAACTGATAGTGACCCCGCTGCACCTGTTTAAAACTCTCAGCTGCTGATTGAAAGACTGGACGTTCGAAGAAAGACCTAGTGATCTACTTCTGAAAGATCAGCCCTTGAAAACCCTCTGGAGCACAGTCCTGTGCTGACACACATGGGGACACCGTGAGTTGGAATCAACTCTGCAAACTGGTTTACTGAGCACCTGCTTAATGCCATGCTGCTGGTACCCAGACTGCACTTGGAGTACTGAGGTTACAGATCACGTGCTGGTTCTGAGCTTAGCCTGAGCTCCTGAGTTTCATTCCCTGAGGGCAGGGACTTTGCCTTCACCCTTGGCCCCTAGCACCTTAAATGAATTCTGTGAATAGGGCTGACCCAAGCCCCAGAGGTCAGCCTGCTGACCTGGGGCGAGGAGACATTCTGCTCAGCTTTTCTTCCTGAGCCGCTCCTCTGACGTGTCTCCTCTGTGGGCTCTGGACGCTGGCCGTAGCGGGTAGGGATGAGCACGAGTGGCAGATGGCCAGAGGACCCTCATGAACTCATCCTTGGCCTCCCCATTTGGCAGCTTTTACCCCAACTGAAGCTTTGGGGGGTGGGCCTGGGCCTCGGCCTAGGCCTAGGGGAGGCACAGAGAGTGCAGTGACCACTGGCCTGGAACCAGGTTTCTGGGCAGGAGCAGCCGTTACCAGTGAGAGAATCCAGATGTAACAGGGTGAGTGGCTCTGACAGTGGCCAGCTGGGAGGACAGAGGCACCGGCAACAGCAGCTGCTTCAGCACCTTGAACAGGGGCTTTGTCTGACTCTTGAGGACTGCCACCTGGCCCAGGCCACGCCTGGCAGCCTTCTCTGGGCTGTGCTTGCCTGTAGCCTCTCACCGCCCTCACTGTGGGAGGCTGTGGCCTGTATACACATGAGAGGGGTGAAAAGTGGCATAGCGGTCTGAGCAGCCCCTTTGTCTGCTAGAACACCGGACGCCGTGGGGAATTCACCCAGAGCCGAAGGTCCTGTCCCTGCCTCCTGGGGCTTGTCGTCTAACTGAGGAGGTAGACAGCTCCAGCACATACATCCGCTTGGCTCAAGGGCTCTCACAAAACTGCTTCTGCCAGCTGATAATTAATAGAAGGGCTACGAGGCCGGCCAGGCGGTCCTGCTTGGGCCCAGGGGATACTGAAGAATCCACATTTCCCAGCCAGAGCAGGCTGTGGGGAGGGTGGGGGCATCTCCTTGGCTTCTGAGAGGATGTTCTCTGCCAGCCAGGCTTCTTTACTGAGAAAACATTGCCAGGGTGCTGGAAATTAGTGCAGTCCCAAGGCCTAGGTGGCCTCTTGGAGACAATCCCTCTTCTCAGCACCTGCCCCAAACTGGGTCTGGAGGCAGCACAGAGAGCTCCCTGTCACTGAGAGCACTTAAGGTGAGACTGAGTAGTGTGTAAATCAGAGGTCACCACGCCACATGGCGTGTCACCACAAATGTGAGCCCATGTTGTAGAACTGAAAGATGTAGCATCCCAGTTTGGCTTTTGGGTGTCTCTTGAAAAATGAAGAACCCTGACAGCTTGATTTCCACAGTCCTGCCCCTTTTTGATGAACTTTTGCTGTCTAGTTGCCTAATCTCTACCTGTCCCCAAGGTGTCTGTCCTACACTCAGAAACATCACTTACACACATGTACCTGCCAGACCCCTGTAAGCTTCTGCATTTACAACCCAAGACTCAGACTCACTGAGACTAAAGCCAGAAGGACTCACAGATCGGTACCATTTTCCAGCTACCTACCGTGTGGCCTGTGATAGCTCGTGTTTTGTTTACTCTTCCCAGTAACCTGAAAGACAGTCTGTATTACCCCCAGTTTACAGAGAAGGAGACTGAGGCTCTGATGGGGAAAACAAGATCTCAGCCTCAAATCATACAGCTCCCATATACCAGAACTGGAACTTGTGATTGATCTGTTGGATTCCAAACACACACTACTTCTTCAGTCTTTCCCTCTCTTTTTTTTGTTAGCTTTAAGTACTTCAAGAAAACATTCTTTGAAAACCAAAGACACAAAGGAAAGTTTGGTCCAGAGGACTAATGGACCACAAGTACCCCAGCCTTCACCAAACTGAGACCAGCACAACTAGATGGTGCCCGGCTGTCAACCACTTAGAGCTCTGACAGGGATACCAACTGAGGGTCCTGGACAGAGCCAGAGAAAAATGTAGAGCAGAATTCTAACTCACTGAATAAATAAATAAAAAGACCAGTCTTACTGGTCTTACAGAGACTGGAGAAGCCCCAAGAGTATGGTCTTTGGACACCCTTTTAACTTAGTATGAAGTCACTCTTGAGGCTCACCCTTCAGCCGAAGATTAGACAAGCCTATGAAGCAAACAGTAATAACCCATGTAGCTCTATCATGTATTAGAGACTAAATGGGCTCACCAACCCAGGGGCGAGGACGAGAAAGCGGGAGGTGACGGGAGTGTGATGACAGGAAATGGGGAACCCGGGTAGAGAAGGAGAGACTGTTGACATATTTCAGGATTGGCAACCAGCGTCACAAAACAACACGTGTATTAGCTGTTTAAGGAGGAGCTAATCTGCTCTGTAAACTTCCACCGGAAGCACAATACAAGAAAACAAAGTATATGCTAAAACAAAAAACAAAACCTTCTTCTGAAAATGACACCATCACAGATAATGCTTGACCACGCATTACCTGTGAGGAGGAGCTGAGAAAACAGGTGCAGCAAACACAGAAGATCCATCAGATCTCAGAATATCAGATCTGGAGAGGCTTTGGGAAGCCATGGCCTAGAGCCTTGCTTTCCAGGTGGGGAGCAGAGTCACCAAAAAGAGGAGTGACTGGCCCAAGGTGCCAGAGTGAGTCCCTGTCAGAGATGACAATGGAACCCTAGTGTGTGATATGTAACACTTGAGTTGCAAAGGTCGTGAAACTGAAGTCCATCTCAGATCCTCACCCAGATGAGTTTCCACGGAAGGCTTTTCCCAGACGGTCTTGTCACCCTAGCCTCAAGCCTGTCCATTTTGGGGTGATAGATATTTGCAAGGTCCAGTTATAATTTAGGCTTCTCTTGAGGGGGTAGTCTTTCCAAGTCAGAAGTTGCAGCATCTCAGCTCACTAACCCCTTGACCCCTGGCTGTCACCTCTGGATTGGGGTGATGTTCTCCCTGTTCCTCCCCCAGTGGGTTCTGACTGGTGTGGAGACTTAGGATTTTGGAGTCATATTCAGGTGTTGTTGATGCCCCTGTTTCTGGGTAAAGGGGACTGAGGCTTAAAGGGGAAAGAGGACAAGTAGCCAGTGATACCTGTATTCTGTCTACCAGAGAAGTAGATGTCACACATGGTCGACTTGTTACATCCTTCAGAGAAGTGAGAAATGTACTCAGTCTGTGGGTCAGAGCTCAGTGTGGATGTGTGAGTAGGAACAAAGTGTAGTGTGTGACCAGGGTCTAGGCTCAATGTGTGACTAGGGACAAAGTTAATGTGTGACCAGGGTCCAGTCTCAGTATGTGAGCAGGAACAAAGCTTAGGGTATGAGGCAGGTCAATATCAAATGTGTGGCCTGGGTCAAGACTCAATGTATGACCTGGATCTGGGCTCAGTGTGTGAACATGGACAAAGCTATGTGTGTGACTGGGACTGATTGTGTGACCTGGGTCAGGGATCAACCTGTAACCAAGATCAGGGCTTATTCTGGGCCCAGGAAACTGACATCCTTGAATAAAGGCCTCTGAGACAGTCTTGTTGTTCTGGAGGCAGCCTGGGATGTGGCCTATCCCCAGCCCTGTCCCCTCCCCCTGAGGAAACCCACCCTAACTCCCTGAGTACCTCCAGGCTCAGCCTGTGACCCAGCTGCCTCTGGTCGTCCCTGAGAGATAGAGTATAAATTATGAATAAACAGCAGTGCCACTGCTGTCGACGCTAGAGTCGCCAAATCTCGCATACGACCCCTCCCCGCCCCACTCTGCTCTCTCATTATTCGGGGCTGGTGTCTGGCCTTCCCAGCCAGGCAGCGAGCTCGCTGGTACCTGCAGAACTGTGCTCAGGGCTGGGCACGTGCAGTGTGCTCGCTTGATAGAGGGACTCGCTCTGCTCCACCGCACCCCCAGCTTGGGCAACCACAAATTGTGGAGCAACCCATGGGGTCACTGGGTCTGATCACGGCAGCTGCAGGGGCCTGATGATTGGTGGCTGATGATTTTGTGACTGTCTAAGAATTTACCTGTGTGGGTGGATGTGTTATGTCTGCGTGAAGGAGACTTTCAGAAATTGACATGGAACATGGGGCTGCATAATACATTGTCTTCTGGGCTGGAGGAGGGGCAAGCCCTGTGGGAGACTACCTGGTCCATTCAAAGGCTCTTTCCACCGTAAGGGGATTAGAGGTCACAACTCACCTGGCAAAATGGAGAGAAGGGTGTCAGCTCTGTAGAGACCTAGGATCTGATTTTGGACAGGGCAGACAAGAGATAGACCAGCATAGATGGGTAGTTAAGGAAGGCTTTCTGGAGGAAGTAGATCTGGACCTGAAGGAGAGTGTTACCACTATGTATGCTTTCTCGGTGAGCAGGTGCCTGGGCTCTTGAGCTGAGGGGCCATGGGGCTGGGATGGGTGTTGGCCTGCACTGAGGATAGATCACCTACAACCTGCCTCCTGGGACTTGTTCTCCTTAAGGTCAACCCTTCACTTTTGAGGTTCCTGCTCCTGCTGCCCTTGGGTCTCGCCTCTGATGCTGCCTGAGTGGATATGTGTTTGTGCACATGTGTGCATATATGTGGAGGGATGTATTTGTGTGAGCATGCACACTTCTCTGGCCTCTCAACCTGCATCCTTGCAACTCGGAGTGGTCGTGGGCTCTGCCCCAGGCTGCAGAGCCTTTGAAGAGACTCCTTTCTCCCGCCGTATCATGCCTGGAAGGCAAGTGTTAACGTTGCTGCAATAATGTCACTGAACGTGTGGCCTGGAGCCCAGAAGTAATTACCCTGCGGTTCCCCCTTTGGAGGCTGGAGCAGCCCTGTGGGTGATTAACAGGAGCTCTCAGCCCTGCATGCTAAAGCCAGCCGTGGGCTTAGCCCACCTGCGTGTTGTCAGAGGACCTGGGACACTTGCTTCTTTCCCAGGGATGGGAAAGACCCTCAGAGCCACAGGTCTGTGTGCTCAGTGCCATGGGCACCTTTTTGAAGAAACCTGTGAGGTCCAGTGGGGGAGACTCTGTAGCTAGGGTCTGTATCTGTGCAGCAGGGCCGGCGTCTGGGCCACCCTCACCCCCAGAAGCCCGCCTCCTCTCATCCTGACCTTCCTTCGATTCTAACTGTTCACTCCTCCCACTGAGTGTACCCTCTGACCCTTCTCCTGTCTGCTATCTGACCTCAACAGAATCCTCTTCTCTGTCAGTATCCAGAGTCAGTGCTCAGTCTGTGGCAGAGAAGAGAGCACCGCTAATTGGCCAAATAAGTATTGAACCTGTAATCCTGACCCCATTAGTACAAATGGAGCCAGCGGGGCAGGGACAGTGCTGCTAAGCAGGAGAGCTGAGGAGAGTCTTCTTGCCTCTTTCTGGAAACTCAGCTGAGACGCCACCGGGCGCAGTCCTGTGGTGATGCGGCTACTGGGGCCCTGGAAAGGAGCCCTGAAAGCACAGTGGTTAGGCACTTGGCCGCTAAACCAAAGGTTGGTGCTTCAAACCCACTCAGCAGCTCTGCGGGAGAAAGACCTGGCAGTCTGCTTCCATAAACATTACAGCTGAGAAAACCCTATGGGGCAGTTCTGCTCTGTCACATAGTGTCGCTGTGAATCAGAATTGACATAATGGCACCCCACACCAGCAACAACGTGACATTGGAGTGGGTAGGAAGTTCCTTACCTACAGGCATTTTTCTGCTGCTGAGGCTTAGCCAGTGCTGAGTACAGGGGCCACAGCCAGACTGACTAGCACGTGTATTATATTGGTATCATCTGTCTAGCCCCCCACTTCCCACTGGACTGGAGGAAGCCCTGGCGCGATAGTTCCTAGAGCTACAACTGCTAACCAAAAGGTCAGCAGTTGGAATCTACTAGGTGCTTCTCAGAAACTCTAGGTGCAGCTGTGCTGTGTCCTGTAGGGTCGCTATGAGTTGGAACGGACTTGACAACAGTTCCATCCTCTGGGCACCCTGACTGACCTGGACGCTTACTGAAAATCAACTGAAATGTTCCTCTCCTGGAAAGCACCTTGTGGCCACCACAGGCCCCTTTCCCAGGCGCACTGGTCTCCCCCTGGAGTCTCAGACCTGGTCTCACAGTTGCCAAGGCAGAAGGATCTAAGGCAGTGACTGGGGTGTGTGTGTTCATGTCCCGTGGGATAGACCAGAAGGACTGTCAGCTTTGGAATTGGCAATGGAAAGAGATGTGAAAAGCTGTCCTTCGTGTCTCAGAGGCTCTGGGGAGTCATTGTTCCATCTTCTTGCCCTGCAGCTTCTGGGGCCAGAGCCACAGAGCCAAGGGGACCTGGCCTGTGAAGGAGGCCCAGTCGAAGACTTAGCTCAGCCCTGTCCACCTGTGTGGACTTGGCTGAAGCCTCCCTTTCCCTGGGCCTTGCATGCCTCATCTGAAGCAGGACCACAGAGGGGTTGGGTTTTGGCAAGACCCGAGCCTAAATTGGCATCAGCAGGGTCACGCAGGCAGCTTTAGGCGGTTATGGATGCCTGGGTCTCCCCGGTTGAGGCCCCAGCAGAGTGGATTTGGGGACTCGCTGTGATTCTGCTTCTGTCGCTTTGGGAGCCAATGGGCTGGAGCGTCCCCAAGGACCCGTCTGAGTCACCAGCCAGTGGTTCTCTGATTGCAGTGCCTTTGCCTGGGTCCTTTAGTGGCTCCCGAGAGCCGAGGGATAAACTACTGACTCCCTATCCCAGCCTTCAAGTCTTTCTGTGGAAGACCTCCTTCTCAAGGGAGTCGTTCCCCTTTGCTTCTTCACAGGTTGCTAAAAGTGGAATGAGAAATTTCTGGGACTGAGAAGGATCTTAGGGATGACCCTGCTCAGCCTGTTTGCCAGACTGTGTTTTCCCGGGTGAGGAGGCCCGGGTCATATCTAGCTCCACGTCCACAGAGCCTAGGTAGCTCACGGGGGATTCTTATTACTTGGCTAACCCCCACCCTATCCCGGTGAGAAGGAGGCTGTGTAGACCCTCTCAGAGTCATTATGTAGCTGCCCTCAATGGGACAGACCTTCCCATGCCTTCTTGGTAACCCCTTCCTGATCAGTGCTGCCTGACCGTGGGAAGTTCTGCCCCATATCCACCCCCAGTCCTTCGTGCTGCAAGTCAAGTCTATCTTCTCCTTCACGCTGTTGTTGCCTCCTTCCTGTAGGAGCAGGTGAGCTCTCCTACCTAATTTCCCTGGAGGCTATGCTCTCGTGCTACTCCACAACGAGAATCTATTTTTATTCTGGTCTCCTGAGTGGGTGGGACAGAAGGTTCCTAGGGAGCTGTGTTTGAGCCGCCTTTGTTTCTTGTAAGCTGGGTGGAGAAGTTCTCCAGCTGCTAGTCACCTCCCCAGTTTTGCAGTTCTGCCCCAATTTCTTGTCTGCTGGGTGAAGCGCAGAGCGGTTAGGCCACTTGCTTGAGGGAAGACAGCATCCTGGCAATCCAGGGCACTGTAGAGCAGAGCACCCAGCATTTGCAGCTTGGCATGTGTGTGTGGTGTGTCTCTGTGTGTGCTCAGACACGGGGTCTCCAGAGGAAGGCTCAGCCCATCAGAGAAGCAGTGGATTGGTATTGTGAGGATCTGAGGTGTGTGCTTGGGTGTGCTTTTGAGAAGGTGCAGTGACAGCGTCTCTGTGCAACCTTTATGGTCCCATGCTCCCCAGAAGAGCCCTAACCACTCATCCCAACCTTTATGGTGCCCCCTTCTCTTCTGACCTGTATTGGATTGGGGGCAGAGCAGCATCAGAATTCTGAGTTGTGCTTTCTTCCCATGGCGAGTTTACGATTCGGTCAGCTGCCCTTGGCTGACCTCTTTAGCCTCTGCACTGCAGAGGTTCGTGGAATTTGATGTGTCTGTAGAGATCAGTTAGCTCCATCCTCTTAGACCAATGGAGGAAACTGAGCAAGACGTAGGAAGAGACCTCAACTTGTTCAAGCAAGGCCACAGAGCAAGTTAAGAGACAAGGGGGCTGGACCCCAGGGCTCTCAGGCCCTTGTCCAGGACTTCTTTCCATAACCCCTAGACGCTGATGCCCGTCCTGACCAGTGGACATACTCAGGTCCCCTCTTCTTGGGCTTTAGTACTCAGTGGTGCCTGATGGGCCATCCTGCTCTGCTTTACTCTGCCCACCCCTTCAAGCTCGGTGAACTTCCCCCTGAGAGTCACTCCAAATTGTTCGTTACAAAGCCAGCAGCCCTCTACCCGTGCTATGATCCTGGCTGCCCAGGGAGCTGAGCTGGATCTTCCGCCCCGTCTGTGGGCTTGGAACTGTACCTCCCCCAAACTGAAGGTTCCCTGAAAGACGGACCGTGGCGTGCACCTCAGGATCCCCATCACCCTCAGGACAGGGTCGATGCCTTAGTGGTTACAGCAAATAATGATGCTGATGATCAGCATGTATTAAGTGTTTGCACTGCATACAGTGCATTACAAATATTCGCCTAAATCTCCCTGAATCTTGTGAGCTCAGGGCTGTTGTTCTCCTATTACATGTGAGAAAATAGGCTCAGGGAAGTTAAGTAATTTGCCCAAGGTCACACAGCCAGATGTGTAAATACCAGAGAGTTTAGCTATCACACCCTCTACTACAGCTCTGTTACATATCAGCATCACCAGTGAGCTTGCAGGCAATGCAGAATCTCGGGCCCAGATCTGCTGAATCAGCCTGCAGCTTAATAAGACTCCCAGGAGATCTGTGTGCATGTTAGTTTGAGAAGCCTTGTGCTGGATGATTTGAAGGGGAAGGAAAGAATCGATCTGTTCCAGCCCTCAGACGGCTCACTTTCTCCTGGGACGTGGCCGAGACTAGCCCTCATAATGCAGAGAACCCACAGCTGGAATTCAGTAGTGGCAGGGGTGGGCTGGGACTGGAAAAGGGTCATCTTGCTTTGAGTCTTTTTAAAAGCCAAACTTTGTCCCTTAAGTAATTGGCAGTCTTCTAGGAAAACTAAAAAATAAAGATATGCCTAAATCCAAACTAGCCAACCATAAAGCCAGCCCTGCATGCCCTTGGCTGTAAAGGCAACCACTTCTGGAGGCAGCCCCAGGAAGCTGAGAGAGCAGCTACCTGGGAGCCCCGTGATTCTGAGTCAGAGATTTTGAGGTGGGTTATGAATAGGACCTTAGTGGCTAGGTGGGGTGGTGGAAGAGAGCAATTCATCTGCTGTAGGGGGAGGCCCTGGGGTCTGGGAGGAGACATGAGGGACAGATGAGGGGAGAGAGATTTTTCTTAGAGGCCAGGAGCAGAGCAGCCCAGCTGGCCCAAGAGGGTTGTGGGAGGCAGCTATTTAAAGTCCAAGGTGGGGAAGGAGGCTAAAATACAAGCGCTGGGACCCAGGCTGGGGAGGACTTTTGTTTGCAGGTCTGACCTGAGGCCTCGCCGTAAAGGTGGCCAGTCATTCCTTTGGGTGGACACGGGAGAGGGGCAGGGCAGCAGGTGTACCTAGAAGAACAATGAAGGAAGCCTGGGGAGGGGCACACAGCTATTTTTGTTGGGGTGGTGGAGAAGGAAAGGTCAGTGGGTGTTCACATGTGAGTGCCAGGGATGAGAAAGCAGATGATATTATGTAGGTCCCCTTTGGTGGTATAGTGGCTTAGTGTTAATAGCTGCTAACCAGAAGATCCACTGGGTGCTCCATGGAAAATCTATGAGACAGTTCTATTCTGTCTTGTAGGATCACCACCTCCTTTCAACCCCCTCAGTTTAGGAGTTTCCTGAGGACCAGGCTGTGTCTCCCTGACACACATGGAGTACTGGTCATTGTTTAAAGTTATGTTTTTCCTGATTGTAAAGTCAGTGTTTTTCTGTGATGGAAAATTTAGAAAATGTCAGAAGGTATATTGGATAAAACAAAAGTCAACTGTAATCCCACCCCTGAGCAATAATCAATGTTAACATTTTAGTGTATTGTTGGAGTTTGCTTGTTTAGGGGTCTTTTCTCCCTAGCAACAGTCCCTGCATCCATCTATTCATCTTCCATCTATCCATTAGTTGGCAAGGAGATTTTAGTGAGATGCCTCAGTGTATGCTTTTATTTTGACTGAAGATGAGAAATTGTTGGGGAAGTAAGGCACCTCCTGAGTCTGCCAGCTGGGGATTGGAGAGGAATTCTAGGAGAGAAGTGGAATGGCTTCCTTCTTCGCCTCTTTCCCCCCAGTACCTCCTAGGTCTCTGTGCTGGGGATCTCTGAGGAGAAAAGAGAACCGTTAAAATCACCACAGAGTTTCCAAGGAGTACCTGGTGGATTTGAACTGCTGACCCTTTGATTAGCAGATGTAGCACTTAACCACTACCCTACCAGAGTTTCCCTTGTGTGTAGAGATGTGATAATTTCCTCACTGATCATCAGAGACCTATGAAAGCCTGTGGAAAAGGGCCAGGGTCTCAGAGAGCTGCCCACTTTCTGTTGCTTCTTTTGGACTCCTTGTCATCCAGCCTTTGGCTCTTGAGTCAATCGTTCATTCACTCATTCATTCACCTGCTCAACTCATGTCTGTTGGGACCTGCTATGTAAAAGGAGCCCTGGCAGCACAGTAGTTGAGAGTTAAGCTGCCAGCCAAGAGGTTGCCCATTAGAATCCACCAGCTGTTCCTTGGAAACTCTGTGGAGTAGTTCTGTAGGATCCTGTAGGGTTGCTGTGAGTCAGAATAGACTCGACAGCAAAGGGTAAGGTAAAGTATGTAAAAGACACTATGCCAAGTACGGGGAGTCAAATGACCACAAGATAGACATTCAACCAAACATGCCATTTTGTTAGAGTGTGACGCTAGGACCTAGACACTAGGGCAGCATGTGAGAGGCCTAACCAGATTTCCTAAGATACACAGGAAGCTACCCAGAACAGATGCCATTTACTTCCTCTGAACCAAGGGAGCACAGGGGTAGGCAGTACTGGGAGGAGAAAGTTCCCGACATAGATGAGAGCATCTGGGAAAGACTGGGAACAGCAGAAAGGAGGACGTGTTTGAGGCTTGGTGTATGTGAGGGGAGACACAGTGAGAGTTAACTGAGGAGGAGGCAGAGCCCAGAACAGGTAAGGCCCTGAGGATGACAGGAGCTGGTAGGGAGGTGGAAGGACTTTGGGCGTGGCAAAGGGTGGAGACTGGAGACTGGAGAAGGACCCTGCTTAGGAAGCTGTTGGAGTCATCCAGGTGGTGGTTTAATGGGACTTTCTGGATCCAACGTGACTCAGCATCAGGAAGTAAGGGAGAAGGAAGAACTGAAGGTAACCCCCAGGTTTCTAGAGGAAACAGTTGGATGGCTGGTGCTACCAGTTACTGGGAACAGAGGAAGAGTTGGTGGGGGAAGCTGTTGAGTTTTATCTGGACACCTCAGTACGCAGTCCCCATGGGACATCCAGGGGGGTGTAGTTCGCAAGTGGACACATGGAAGTGAAGCTCAAGAGAGAGGTCTGGTTTGACATTCAACAGTGAAGCCATGAGAGGCAATGAAGCCGTGAGAGTCAGTGCAGTCACCCAGACAGAGCACACAGAGGGAGAGAGGAGAGGGCCTAAAGAAACAAAACTGTTTAAAGGTCATGCAGGAAAAGAGATGAGCAAGGAGAGTCAGAGAACAGAGAAGAACTAGCAGAGTGGGCTGTCTGAGAAGTGAAAGAGGATCTGGAGGACACAGTGACCTGCAGTGTCAGATGAGGCTAAAGGTCAAGGAAGGAATGAACTGAAAAGCCTCCACTGGACTGAACAGCAAAGTATGTAAAGGGGATGTTGCTGAGCAGTCAGGGGAATGTCGTGGGGTGGGAATAAGCATGAGAAAGTAGGGACAGTGACAGCTCTTTCAAGAAGCTGGATTCCAAAGAAGGAGAAAAGAGATAAGGCAGTGGAATCTAGGCTAAGTTTTTTTTTTTTTTTTTTTAAGTTTAGCGATCATAACAAGAGTAAGAAGAAAAGAAAAAAGCTGGTGTGAAGGGATGAGTAGAGAGATTGAAAATGTAGACAAGAGAGGGTAATCTACGGATTAAGGTCCCTGGGGAGGAATAAGGAAACGGGATCTAGAGGGCAGGCGGAAGAGCCACCGCTCTTCTGGTGGCTGGAAGGAGGGGGGGGAGGGGAGGACGATGCAGGCAAGGTAGGGATTTGGTAGCAGAGAGAGCAAGGGGACATTCTGGTGGGTTCCCTTTTCCTCTGTGAAGTAGAAGGTGACATTGTATGTGAAGAGTGAAGGGGGAAAGTACTGATTTAAGAGCTTCGACAAAAGAGATCATTTGAAACAGCAGCTGTGATGATAGAGAAAGTTTACTAGGATCTCCTAGAGGTATCGGCTGGCAGATGTGGGGGTTCAGCTGAATTTGGAGATCACGAAGAGGAAACTGAATCATCAAGAGCTGTGGAACTTGAATCTTTAGTGAGACTGGTCTGAGAATAGGATTTCCTGCACAGGCCTTGTGTAAATATGAAAAGGTTTGGTGGTGGCTCTGGTGCAGAATTGTGATTTTTTTGTGAGGTGAGTTCCAGAAGGACACAGCCAAGGGAGATAAAAGTGTTGGTAATAGAGAGTTTGATGGGCTGCGTTCAGTCAGCCCCAGCTTATCACAAGATCAGACCATTGTGAACCCCAGGTTGTCTTTGCCTGGTGTTCAGAAGTAGGTCTCCCGACCTCTCTCCCTAGACCTTCATAGTCTAGAAGCTCTACAGAATCTTGGTCAGTGTCATAGCAACACTGAAGCCTGCTGACTTCCATGGCATGAGATGCATTGACTGGGAATCAAACCCAGTCCTGTGGCATGGAAGGCAAGCATTCTGTCACCGAACCTCCATTGCCCTCAAGGAACAGGTGTAACGTAGCCTAATAAAAGAGCTGGGAGGAGAGAAGTTTGGGTGAGAGAGAGATTTGTACACCTGAGGTTTTAAAGATGGGACAGTTGGAGGTGGGGATGGTCAATGGCATGCTGTTAGAGTGGGTGACTGAGGTGAAGTCATTAGAGCCAGGGCTTTAAGCCACCAGGAGACCAGGGTGTCGTCTGCATCAATGATAAGGAGCTGAAGTTAAGTGGAAGGAAGGCAGGATTTGGAGAGGAAGGGACGATTGCAAACCAGGTATCAGCATTGCCAGGGATCCCAAGGATGGCAGGTAGATGCTGGAAGGTTGACCAGCAAATGGCAGGATTCTAAAGGGTCTGGAAGCCATTTATTCTGCAGGCCAGCGGTGGTGGCAGTGGCAGGGAGTAGGGAGGATGCTGACCCCCAGTCCTGGCCTGAGGTGTGTGCGTTTGGAAGTGAAGTCCTTAGGACAGAACTAAGATTCGGTTAGGGAAGGAGGTGGAAGGTCATGAAATAAAGAAGCTGAGGATAAAGGTGCCAGGACCCTGACACAGGAGGGAGGAAGGGGAAGAGGCACAGAACACAAGGGACCTGAGTTTGGGAGAGAGAAAATACTACTAGCAGGACTTATACTTCTGCACAGTGGTTAGAAATGGAACTCTGGAGTCAGGCTACATTGGTTTGAATTTTTATTCCCCCATGTATACAAATAGCTCACTTTTTCAGCCTCAGTCTCTCATCTACACCCACCAATTGTGTGTAAATCATAGTATCTGGCTTAAAGAGTTGTAATATGAGATAATCAGTATAAGGAACTCAGACCAGTGGCTGGTACATATTACGTCCCTAATGAATGTTGACTGCTATCTTCTTCCATTCTCATTATCACCTTGGTAACTGCTTAAGGGGCCTGGAAAGGCAGGTAGGAGGGAAGCCAGGGCAGCCGAAGATGGCTATGAGGTTTTGAACTTGGGCAATAGAAGTGCTTATTGTGCTGTTCAGCTTTGAGGAGAAAGATGCTGCGTTCAGCTTTGAACTTTTTGAGTATAGGAGACCGCAAGCCCTCTAGGTGGACGCATTTCACAGGCAGGTGAGAATGCAGGTCTGTTGTTAGGAGCTGTGTCTGGGAGGGAGCCGTCTACACAGAGGGAGGGGGTGAGAAATGAGACCACCATGTGCCACTCCCTGGGAGAAAACATGGCCTGAGTCAGCCCTGCAGGGACACTGGAGTGCCTTGGACAGTGTCCCTGTCCTCAAGGAGCCCGTAGCTCACTCCAAGATCTAAAATCAGGGCTCAGACTGGACTGAGGCTCGATTGACTAGAAGCTGGGAGTCCCAGAAGAGGTAGCCCTTTAAAAGAACATTGAAGAATGGAAACAATTTTAATGAGCAAAAAACCTACAACATTCTCTTTCTTTGAACTGGAAGAATTCCTAGTGGATATCATTTGTGCCAAATGTTTGCAAGTGCATATGGCAGGAATGTATGCAGATATGAAGGTGTGGGTGCATAGATAAGGTAAAGGACAAACACAGTGCCTGGAGGAGTATGTTTACAAAAATGTATCTGTGGGTGTGTGTACATGTCTGTGCTTGTGTGTACATGTGTGCATGTGCACACTCATGCATGTGTGTGCGTCTGTGTGAAGCTATATGTTTAAACGTAAGCATTGATATGTCAGGACAAGAGAAGGCTAAAGGAGGCCATCCTTGTTCAGGGACTCCCACTTCTGCATCCCCTTTATCACCTGCCACATCTTCGGGTTTCTGGTCCTTGTGTCTCTGAGTTCAAGGCCAGGAGCTTCCTATCGTCTCTTTCCCCTGGTTTCCTTTACTTTCCTTTCAGACCAAACCACGCTATGCTCCAGATACTAGTAGAAAAGAACTGTTGAGCTTCTTCCCATCCCCTATTTCTCCTCTACATGGGAGCTACCCCCTCCAAAGCCAACCTAGGGGGTATCTCCTGATGAGAGACCACCTGCCTACCTGGATGGACCTTTCAGCCCAGGTGGGAGATAAGGTCTAGGTCTGAGGGAGGACAAACCTAGGGCTGAGACTGAGGGCTGGGATCCAGGACTGGGTCTGGATCTAGGGCTGAAACTGGGTTAGGGCTTTTAGAGCCCAGTTGTTATCTTGCTGTCTGAACTCCTTCTCAGCTTAGTGAGCATGGGATGCAGAACTACATTCTGGCTTTGGGGAGACTGAAGCCTGTATTTCAGATATATGCCAACTCCTGCTTGTCCTTGCCCAGCTGTCTATTGCTTCTCTGCCAGGTTATGACATCTGACTCCACCCCTCCCCCATAGATAGTGGGATTTATCCATTGGTGGTGATACAAGGGGCAGTAGGCTGGGGAAGGGCATTGGGCATCCAGCATGAAGCTTTGGGAATGTCACTGTTTTGTCCTTTGCGGATCTTACTTTCCCTTCTGCAGTATGGGGCAGCAGCTGCACCTAATTGATCACTGAGGATCAGAGTGCTTTTAATACCATGAAAGCTCTGTGACTCTCCAACTCAAGAAGTGCCTTGGAAGGCCCTGGCATCAGGAGGAAGGGCCCCCTTGATGCTTCTTTGCAACCCTCTCTTCTCCTCTCTTGTCTCTGGGGCAAGGGTCTGCCTCTGCAGTGGTAGACTTCCTTCCTAGCATGATTCAAAGATGCCAGACAGGCTCATCAGTCTCCCCACGTTCTACTGAGGTACCTAAAACCTTGAGATCAGATCCTGCTATTCCCCCAGACCTCTCTAAATTTTGAATCTGCCACTCACTAGCTGTGTGGTTTGGGGAAGATACTTGTCTCTGAGCCTCAGTGGCACAATCTGTAAAATATAGATAATAGCAGCTGCCTCAGGGCAGGTGGGAGGATTTAAATAAAACACTGCGTGGAGAACCTAAAGTAAATGCATGGTGTACAGGGGTTTTCCTGAATGAAGACTTTTTCAGTCACCAAGACACCCCAGGTGAAGATGCCTAGAACATTAAGGAATTACTCGAGATGCTCTGACCACCAGGGTGGATGTGGAGAGGGGCCAGTGGCTGAGAATGTCAGTGGAAAGGCTGCTACCAGCTTCCCCTGGCTTTGGCCTGCAGAATGGGACTGGCTGATGAGTCAGGCGCTGTCCGCGGTGCTGAACACCACTTTTGGCCCTGGTGCAGCCACGCTTTCGGAGACCCCTGCAATTCTCTGGCAGAGTTAAGGAAATGTAGTCCATGAGGCCAAGGGCAGCTCTTAAAGCCTAGCTCTTCTCCAGTCCTCCATGAACAGTTTCTGACTTCGTTCATCTGTGCCATGGGAGCCCACCTTTGTCAGATGCTTAAGCTACATGAAATGGTGTCTTCTATCACTGTCCAATTTGTCTTTTATCCTGTCCTCTAACTGGAGACCTTGGTGGCATAGTGGTTAAGCTCTGCATCTGCTAAGCAGAAGGTTAGCAGTTCAAATCTACCAGGCAATCCTTGAAATATCTGGGGCAGGGGCAGCTCTACTCTGTCTTATGTGGTTGCTATGAGCTGCAATCGACAGCAGGCGGAGCTGGGTTTTTGTTTTTGGTCCTTTTAACTGGAGGCCTAGTGGTATAGTGGTTAAGAGTTTGGCTGCTAACTAAAATGTCGACAGTTTAAATCTACCTGTCATTCGTTGGAAACCGTATGGGGCAGTTCTACTCTGTCTTATGGAGTCGCTGTGAGTTGGAATTGACTCGACCACAATGGGTTTGGTTTGGTTGGTCCTCCAACTGGGCTATGAAGTTTTCTGGGGTCAGGTATCTGTCTGCTGAGATAAATAGATTCTGATCTGATTGGTCAGAAAATATTGTCATTCCTGGCTGCCTCCTATTCTCCCCGCCACCCTCCACCATCACCCCTAGTCAGTGCTTTGCTTTGGCTGGGAGTTTCATTCCTCCTCCTCTTTTTTATGACTTTGTTCTTGAATTATTGACCTGATTCAGTAATTTAATTCTTGAATTTTTGACTTGAGTTATTTATGTATTCATTTGATAATGTAGTGAGGCATAGGTCAAAGCACATTACAAATGGTAATGTATTTAATTCTTATAACAACTCTGCTAGGTTCCTGTTGGATGGTAATCAAGTCAGTTCCTGCTCAGGGCTGTTCCATGTACCACTGAAAAAAGTGTTGCCTGGTCCTGTGCTGTCTTCAACAGTTACTGGTCTCCTTGAGTCCGTCATTGTAACCACTGTGTATTTTGAGTTCCTTCTAACCTAGGCTGGGAACCCCTGGTGGCATAATGGCTAAGAGCTATGGCTGCTAACCAAAAGACTGGCAGTTTGAATCCACTAGACACCACTTGGAAACTGTAGGGGGCAGTACTAGTCTACCCTATAGAGTCCCAAGGGTTCAGAATTGACTCAGTGGTAGTGGTTTTTCCATTATACTGGGCAATATTCTGTTGTGATCGATAGGACTTTCACTGGCTAATCTTCCGAAGTAGATCACCGGGCATTTCTTCCCAGTTTGTCAGTCTGGAAGCTCCGCTGGAATCTGTCCACCACAAGTGGTGACCTGCTGGTATTTGGCATAACCAGCATTTGAAATGCTGGTATTTGGCATAACTTCCAGCTTCACACTAATGCTGAACCCAGCACAGTGTGACAAACTGACAGATAGGTGGTATAATAGGTCAAAATGTATTATAAATAACAGTTTATTTAATTCTCATAAACACCTTGCTGTGTAAGACCTTTTAGTATCCTGACTGAGCAGATGAGGAAACTAGAGCATGGAGAAGTTAAGTGACTTGTTAGAGATGATGGAGCCAGGAGTCAAACCCTAGCTGACCATAGAGCCCGGGTTTCTGACTGCTGGCTTATGCTTCCTCTTGGGCAGCTCCATGATACTCCAGGCTCCATGATTGGTGGAGATAAATGCTCTAGTGTTCCAACCCCAGCCTCAACCAGGCCCCAGAAATATCCCTGAGCATCCGAAGACTTTTGATTGAAATAATTAGTCAGAATGCAAGGAAATGGGTGTTTTTGCCTCATGTAATTTGGTTTTATGAAGACCACTAAATGCAAACATTCTCCTGTTAATGACTGTCTCAAATTTAGTCTGTAATTGAGTGAACTGGAGCCGGGGAGAGTGGAGAAACCCGCCAGAGTGGCCGGCCCACCCGAGTCAGCATTCCTAGCTGCCTTGCGCCTGCTCTGTTAATTTTAGCAACTCCTCCAGCCGGAGTGTATTATTAGCTTTATGTACAGAGGGCCACATGGTCCTCAGTGGCCTTTCTATGGCACAGTTTTTTTTTTAGTTTAGTTTTGTTTTCCCTGAGACTCAATGAAAAGGAGTGACAGCAGTGTGTGTAGAGGGGCATTTGCACGTCAGGACTGTGAATGGGGATACCTGTGTGTTGCAGCTGACGAGTGTACACAGCTGTCTTTCACAGATATGCCTGAGGCTTGGTGGAGAGTGTACCCAGCTCAAGAGTGCTCCAAAGGACACAAAACCATCCTCCTGGGACCCATGACTCCCAGAATGTGCTATGCTCTTGGAAGTAGGCTGGGAGGGCTTTCAGGACTTAGATTGGACTTTCCCAGCTGGTGTAGGGGTACTGGGGCTGAAGAAGGGGCAGTAGGCTGCTAGGATAGGGAAGGAGTGAAGCTGACCTCCTAATACCAATCTTAGGATGAGAAGCCTTAGTTTTGTGAAGACCTGTCTTGAAGCCCTGAAGGGCTGGGTTTTCAAAGGAGCTGCAGAGAGCTTCTTTTGTGAAGACTGCTCTTTCTGGGGCTGTGTGATGTGGGCCAGCTGCCCGCCCACCTTCAGTGAAGCAGGCTCTGCCTTTTTCTTGACTCCTGACATCATTTTATGCTGAAAACAATTTGTCATGAAATATTTATTTTTACAGATGTGAAACTCTTTAGGCAAGGGGCACTTTGGCTCCTCTGAAGGAGGACCCTCTGAGGACTAGAAGAAAGCTTGTGTCTCCACCCATTTCCTCCTGGCTTTCCTGAAGCAGAGAATTAAGGATGGCTGGGAGTTGATTTGTCTTAGGAGACATGCTAATTTCTGCCTGAGTTAAAACCTTTACCTGCTATTGTGTAACTGTCTAAATTAATAGCATAGAGGAAACAGCTCTGCAGGGCAGGCCTTAGTCCTGGGGCCAGCCTTGAAGTAGCTGGTACCGGGGCAGGATCCTTTGGAATTGTTGGCCTTAACTTCTTGATGCAAGGTCTGTGGCTAGTTGTGTCGTCTTCACACTCCCAAAGGAGTGCTGTGGGGCCAGGTAGGAGCCAACTCAACACAGATCTAGTGGACCAGCTTTGCGCTTCCTCACGTGGCTCAGCCTCTCAGAGCCTCTGTCCTGAGAACTCATACTCCTTCCCTTCAGGAGGGACTTGCAGGTGCTTTGAGGTCTTAGGAGAAATTATGCTAAAAACTCTGGGCTAGTCTCATTCCATTGCACTGAGTGGTAGGTACCTTGCTAAGCCAGCCAGCCAAGTGGTGCTAAAATTCCCCCATTAACACTTCCTGTCTTTGTTGGTAACTCTACCTTCTCCTGCCCCAACCCTGTCACCCCATTAGGTTGTTAATCTCTCTAGGGAGATAAACAGAAGGGGAGACTGCAAGGAGCCAGTGTGAGAGAAACCAGATTAGGATGATAGGTTTGTGTGTTGGGGCTCCACCGCTCATTGTATAGTGAGGAAACTGAGGCCCAGAGAAATGCTTGATACCGCACAGTGTGACAGTGACAGCTGAAGGTAGAGCCTGGGCCTCCTGCCTCCCTGTATGTCTGGACCTTCTCTGTTCTCTGGCCACACTGTGTGCTCTATCTGCCTGACCCACAGGGAGGATGGAGGAGACCAGTCTGAGCTTAGAGTGGCAAGGGGTGGGAGGGCAAGCTGTCCCTATAGCTAAAATAGCTGTTCACTCCTCTTGGGATGTCGTTGTTTAGTTTGCCTTTCAGCCTGACTCTTCCCTAGGGCTGGGGGTGGGAGTAAGGGGCACATCATCAGAGGGGCTTGCAAGATAGTGGGGCAGGAGGATTAGTTGGTGAAGAGCTTCTTGCTGTGTCTTTCCTCTTGTACGTCCCAATCTCTGCATCTTGCCCTTGTATCCATCTGCCTGATATCCCTGAGTGTTTTCACACATTTGCTGTCCTGTAGAGCTTTCTCTGTAACTCTGCAACTCATAATCCTGATCCCCTGCTCTGTGTCTCTGGGCAGATTTTACTGGGACCTGACCATGCTGCTCCTGATGGTGGGAAACCTGATCATCATTCCGGTGGGCATCACCTTCTTCAAGGATGAGAACACCACACCCTGGATCGTCTTCAATGTGGTGTCGGACACCTTCTTCCTCATCGACTTGGTCCTCAACTTCCGCACAGGGATCGTGGTGGAGGACAACACGGAGATCATCCTGGACCCGCAGCGGATTAAGATGAAGTACCTCAAGAGCTGGTTTGTGGTGGATTTCATCTCCTCCATCCCCGTGGACTACATCTTCCTTATTGTGGAGACACGCATTGACTCAGAGGTCTATAAGACTGCCCGAGCCCTACGCATCGTCCGCTTCACCAAGATCCTCAGCCTCCTGCGCCTCTTGCGTCTTTCCCGCCTCATTCGATACATTCATCAGTGGGAGGAGGTGAGTGGTCAGGCCCACCTAAGTACCCTAACATTTCTTGGGAGAAGGGGTATCTTCCCCTCACAGGGAAGTGAGGGACTGGCAAGTAACTCAGACAGTTGAATATGGGCAGTCAGATAGCAGCAGGCATGCCTGCTCTGAGAGGACAAATACTAGTAATTTTAGGACCTGTAACCATGTGCTAGACATGGTACAAGGTACTTTATATGCAATATACCATTTAATTCTCTCAGCAACAATTTAGGAAAAAACAAAAACAAGAAACTTCACTATAGAGCCAATTCTAATTCATAGTGACCTTATAGGACAGAGTAGAACTATCTCTTAGGGTTTCCAGGGAGCAACTGGTAGATTCAAACTGCTGACCTTTTTGTTAGCTGTTGAGCTCTCAAGCACTTCTCCACATACATAGGGCTCCTACATACATATAGGTACTCAAGAACTTGAAAGACAGAAACGTTAAGTGATTTATACAAGGTTACACAATTGATAATTGGCAGACCTAAGATATGGATTTAAGCTGACTGATAGCAGAGCCTGTACTGCTAACCACTGCACTATATTATAGGGGTTAAGAACTCATCAGCCTGCAGGCAAGGTGAGTGGGTGAAAATGAGCAGCTGTGGTATAGTAAGGAATGCAGTGGACTGGGGAAAACTGGAGACCACATCTTCTGTCTGTATTGGACAGCCCCTGCTCAACCCTAGCCAATAGTTGCCCGTTGGGAATGGGTCCAAGGTTGCAAGATCTACAGATTTTTCAGGAGAAGCAGAAATGTAGATTTTCGTGTAAATTTTGTTGGCAGCTATACTGGGTTGGGTTGTTCTACAGCAGATCATGAGATGAGAATTTGTAAGGAAGTTATTTGGTGGGGCAGTGTTTCCAGGAAAATCTGGTAAGGGAGTGGAGAAGAGAGTTAGGGAAAGGAAGCACGCTCAGCAAGGATAGGACATCAACCACAGTCCCACAGAGGGTAGTTTGGGCTCAGTCAGGAGAGCTCTGGAGATTATCTAGATCACAGCCCAAGGTTGTCCCAGTGAGGGCAAAGGAGTTGGAATTTTTATATCCCCTTTCTCAGTGTTTCAGTGGTAAAATCCTCACCCTCCATGCGGGAGACCCAGGTTCAATTCCTGGCCAAGGCACATCTTGCAGAGCAACCATTCATCTGTCACTGGAGGCTTTTGCATGTTGCTGTGATGCTGATCGGGTTTCAATGAAGTTTCTAGACTAAGCTGAATGAGGAAGAAAGACCTGGTGGTCCACATATCAGCCAGTGAAAGTCCTAGGGGTCACAACAGACTGATCCTGTTCTGCATGGGGTCCCCATGAATCAGAGGCCACCTCAACAACCACTAATAACAACACTCACTAGTCAAGGGCTCTTCTGGCCCCCCGTACCAGCAGGCAAAGTAGTTTCCAGCTGCCTGGGGCAGGCCACTGACAACGAACTGCAGGTCCTGGCTGCTGGAAGTCAGGGAACATGGCAGCCTGGAGCCTTGGGCACAGAACCCATAAAGGGGGCCCAGGGGCTCTGGGCAGGGCACTGATGTAGAAAGGCAACAAAGCACTGCCAAAGAACTGGGTGGGCTGACACTACTGGGGACAAACAGAAGTCATCTCTGGTGGAATGCAGTCCGCAGGAAGAAGAGAGGAAAAACAGCAGGTTGACCTTGCCTAGGTTTGGGTCTCTGTCTGCCACCAACCTGCTTATACCTTTGAGAAGTAGCAGGCCTGGCCAGCCTAAACATACCCAGGTTGGGGGGGGGGCTGTGCTCTGCAGGCTCACTTTGGGGTATAAAACAGATTGTGGCCTGGGAAGCTTTTCCCACTGTATCCTCCTTCTGCGCTGCTGGTCACCAGGTCTCCAGGTCTCCAGGATCCCTGCTTGATTAGACAGAAGTCCCTTGTTCAGGATACATCCTCCTCTCATGTCCCCCATCAGCAGCCCAGGTACTGGTAAGCAGCACTCACAGCTGATGGTTGGAACACTGGCAGATTCAGGCCAGAGACATCAAGAGCTCCTGTGCCTCAGGAGAAGTGCCGACACCAGCTCTACAGAATGACTTTGTGGCAGAAATTCCCCTTGATTTGGCAAATTCACCTTGTTCCTGCTGACAGAGGGGCAATGACTTGCCCAAGGTCACATGGCGGACATCTGGCAGAGCTGGGACAGAACCCAGTTAGTGCTCTTGGCACCTAGCAGCATGGCAGTCCCTGCTTGCCACAGCAGGATTCTGGAAACAGATTATTACATTTGAGACCTGAGTTATAATCCTAGACCTTGCCTACATGTATGACCTTGGTGTCACCTTGCTTCGCTGAACTTCAATCTCTATAAGCAAAATGGGTAAAAGTAGTGCCTTCCTCCTCAGGTCACCGTGAGGCTTAAATGAGGCTTGTTAAGCTATCAGCACAAAGCTTGGTGCAGAAGACCCATTTAATAAGTGCCTCTCCCCACCCAATTCTCATTTTCTGGGGAGTGGGCGACTCAAGTTCAGTTCCTGGCCAGTACACCTCCTGTACAGCTGCCCTCTGCCTGTTAGTGGAGGCTTGCATGTTGCTATGATGCTGAAAGGTTTCAGCAGGGCTTCCAGACTGAGATTAGGAAGAAAGACCTGACAATCTACTTCCAAAAATTAGTCAGTGCAAGCCCTAGGGGTCACAGTAGTTGGATCACCAACCAATCATGGGGATGGCACAGGACTGCGTGGCCTTTTGTCCTGCTGTGCATGATTACAGGCTGGCATGATGGCAGCTAACAACAACAGCATTCTTTTACAGTGTGTTTACTTTTCTTGAATACTTGGAACCACAACTCACAACTACCTGGCAAGGTAAACAGAGAGGAATTTATTATTCCCATTTGTCAGATGAGGAAACTGAGGGCCAGTTGGATCAACTGCCTGAGATCCTCTTTCCATGCATTTCTTGCTTCCTCAAATAAGCTGAAGGGAGAAAGACTGTGATGGTGATGGTGTCTTTCCATCTGTTGGCTGAGATGCCCTACTCTTTGGGTCATGAGTGACTGGACTTGGTTTGGTCCCCCAGGTTCTCACTGAATATTCACCCTGTGCTCTGTCCTGTATAGGACACTGGGACCAAGAAGGGGTGGGGGTGACTCTCAGCTGAGATTGGAAAAGCAGGAAGTGGATGGCTCAGAGGATTGAGTAAGGGGTTCTATCTGACAGGTTAACTTTGGGGTATCGGTGGAACATTGGGGTGGTGCAAATGGTTAACATGCCCAAAAGGCTGGAAGTTTGAGCCCACCCAGAAGTGCACTGGAAGAAAGCCCTGGTGGTCAACTTCTAAAAAATCAATCATTGAAAACCATTTGGAGCACAGTCCTACTCTGACACACATAGGATCACCATGAGTTCAGAAGACGGATGGTGGCGTATTTCTCAGAATTCCCTGACAGAATCGCCTCCTGCTTCTGTCCTGGATGGGGATGCAGGACCAACTTTGTTCCTTCAGTCCCCAAGAGACCCCCTGGCCTTCTGTTTGTATAGGACCCACATTAGACTGTCACTGACAGCAGAGACTCCTCTCCAGGCCCCGGCTTATCTGAGGCCAGCCTCGTTGGTCCCAGATGCCTGGGCTCTGAGGACCATGATGTTTGGCTGTAGGAGTGGGCAGAGTTGCCACGACCAGGCATGGTGGGCCCTGGGACAGGACCTGAGCTCTCCTTTTGCTGTCTTTGTACCCTGTGCCCTGGGAGCTCAGGCCCAAGTTTCCTGCCTGCTGCCGACCACCTGGAACGGGTCAGGCCGGCTCAGGGTCAGCCTTTCCCCGGGCAGGTGCAGGCTACAGGAGGCCTCAGGGAAGGCTCTGATGGGGCACTGCTATCTAGTCTCATGGGCAGGAAGGGAGCTCCCAAGGGACCAGATGGATGGCTTCCCCTCCCCCTCCACACTTACCCTTATCTCTTCTACCAGCTGGAGAGGAAATTGCTTTGTGTTAGTTTCTGCCAGGCATGCAGCCCAGCCAAAGGCTCCTTCTAGACCCCTGGGATTGGGTTGGGGTTTTCCAGCTGGCCCCAGAGAACCTGTCTCCAGATCTTTAATGGCCTGCCCTCACTCTGGAGCTTCTACCAGCCCCCCAGGTTCTGCGAGGCCTCGGGGTGACAGTAAGAAGAAACTTTGAGGCCCCAGGTCCCCCAGAGACCTGAAGAGGAGAGTATTTAGTAGCGAGAGCCCTGAACTATCTCTGTCCACCACCATGTGAACCTCTTTCTTTCAGCTTCTCCAGTTGTCAGGTGTACACTGATGTTCTCTGAGGCTCGGTCTCACTCCCGTCTCCCCGGGAGAGAATCAGTCTGCTGATCCTGAGGGCTTTTTCAGGGCTGACAAGGCCAACAGGCGGGAGCCCTGGTGGGGGCTGGGAGTCTGCCTCCCACAGGGGGAAGAGCTTGCCCAGGGCACCCTGGCAAAGATGCAAAGATGGTAGGCTCTTGATCCCCTGGGCCCCAACTCTGTCTCCTGCAGCAACATCTATCCCCCATAGGAGATTCCCTAAGTGACAGTCGCAGGTCTTCAGGGTGAGGGGAAGGCAGAGTGGATGGCAGGCTGGAGCAGGTGACGGCTGCCATCTTTGAGGACTCCAGCCTCCGCTCCATCCTGGGTGATCTAGGTCAGTGTCCTCCCTCCCAAGCCTCTTCCAGCCCAGCCTCTTCCCTCCCTTTGAGGTGCGAGCTTGTTACAGGCACAGAGGCTATTGTTAGAAACCACCGATTGCCCCCCTTCAGGTGTTCACTTGTGGGACCCAGCACTCCAGCCACCATCCCAGAAGCCTCTTTGCTCCCTTGGCAGCTTGGAGCAGCAGAAGGCCGGCTGGAGGCAGGAGAGCATGCAAGGGGCTGTGGAGCCTCTGAGGAGTCCTCTCCTCTTCTGGGCCTCAATTTCTCTGTCTTTCTAAACATCCAGTATTTGGCATCTCTGGGAAGTGAGAACAACACAGGAGTGGTTCTGGGAGACGGGAGCTGACCTCTACTGGCCCAGGAAGGGACCCAGCATGACCCTCAGTCCAGCTGCTCCTGGACTGGCCGCAGATATATGTGTACCAACCACCTTCTGAGGCCTGGCATTGCTCTGCTCTGTAAGAATACTTGCTCCTGCATCCAGGTGGGACTTTGTACTTCTTCACTGAGAAGAGGCCTTGGTGGAAATCTGAGTGGCCTGACTCCAAGTCTCTGGTCTTTCCTTCTTTGAGCTCAAAAATCCACTCTTTATTTACAGGGCTGGGAAAGATAAGGAAGGAAAAGAACAGACATGTGCTGAGTACATATCATGTGCCAGCTGTGAACATTATCTTCCCCAATCCCTAAGATAGTCCTGGGCACTGGGACTTACTGACCCACTTCACAGATGAGGAAACTGAGGCTCACAGCAGAGATGTCAGGTACCCAAATGGATTGTACATTGCTCTGTCCTTTCACTGAGGCTGAGGGGCTACAGAAAGAGTGAAGCAAGGCTTCCTCTGAGGGCCATGCAGGTCACAGAGAGCAAGCTGCCAAGGTTGCCTGACCAGCAAGGCTTGTGGTAGGCTTGGAGATGGAGACACTCAGCCCTCACAGCCAGAAACAACACCATAAAGGAGGGTTTTAATGAAGTATAAAAGCAAGGCAAATATTTGCCCAGTGCAGCTGACTGGCAAGTGGCCTATGGCCCCAGCCCATGGCAGGATCACACAAGTATTTAGCAGCATCTCCTAGCAACCTCCATCCTTGCCCTCAGCAACCAGGTCCTGGGCTATCAAGTAGCTGGGGGAATGTCCTCACGGTCTGGCATTTCCCTCTTAGACTTAATGGATGTGCCCCTCCCCCCGGCTCTTTGTAGGACCTTCAGACTTTGCCATGTGGGTACCTTTGGTTTTGCAGTATGTAAAAACCATCCACAATGCTGACCACCGTCACCCTTGCCCCCTATCCATCAGACATTATCACCATCCCAGCATCACGTGACCACCGTGGAGCACTCCCACCATCCCGGTACCTGTGCCCCACCATCGTGGACCGCTCAACACCCCAGCATCAGCGTCACCCCTCTGCTCACCATCTCGACATCACGCCACCCTCCGCCCACCAGCATGGAACGCTCACTGTCCCAGTACCACCATGGCCACCCTCAGCCCACCCCGACGGCACAAGGCAGCACGTGTGTCCATCAGTGCCCTCACTACCAGCCTCGCTACCGCGTGCCCTCTGGAGGATACAGCAGCCCATGTCCACTTGGAGGACAGTAGCAAAGGCAGGTTCCTATGGGCTGCGTCTGCCCAGAGTGGGTGCATTTTTCTAATCCCTCTGTGTAGATCAGTGGTGTTCCTATCGCCACCATCCCCTTCACTGTAATTGTCACCTTCACCGCTGTCAATGAGCGCCTCTCAGTTCTTGAGTCCCCAGCATGTGCTCTGTGCTGTGGTCATTGCTGAGGTCACGATGAAGGCAAAATCAGACAAGGACCTTATCTTGGCAGAAAATTACTTTGAAGAAAAACCTGGGGGAAACAAAAAGAAAACAAGACTTAGCATGCAAATGTGCCAACTTTGATGCTTCTGTTTTTAAGACCCAGGGATTTGTAGAAAGGAGCCCTCACTGTGGTCTGTGACTGTCTGCGACACTTTCTGGCAGTGGCCTGAGTCTTCTTATTGCACAGGCGCATTCATTCAGGTGATTCAGAAAAGTCCCTGAATGCCTTCGTCTGCTAAGCACCAGGGATGCCTACCTACTTACCCACTGCCACTGAGTCAATTCTGACTCACAGCGACCCTGTAGGACTGAGTAGAACTCCTCCATCACGTTTCCAAGGAGCACCTGGTGGATTTGAACTGCCAGCCTTTTGTTTAGCAGATGTAGCACTTAACCACTATGCCACCAGGGATTTCTGTTAGGAATACAGATGGGAAAAATACACAAAAAGTCCCCTGCCCTCATAGAGTGGTCAAGGCTATTTCTGTAAGATAGTCTCTATAAGATAAGAGAGGTCTCCTCAGATCTCCAACTTAGCGCAGCCTGACATGGGACGGGACTGAACTTTGCTAGTCCCATGTCACCCTCGTGATTGCTGTCATGTTCAAATCTGCTCTTCCAGCACCTGTAGCACTCCGTCTCACAGAGGGTCTTCCTCGCCATCAGAGGCCCTTTGCTTCGCCAAACAAGACGTCTGTCTCCAGCGACTGGTCCTTCCTGATGTCACGTCCATAGCTAGCAGCTCAGATAAAGTTCTGCTGTGATTTTTAATGATTTTAATTTTTAGTGAAAATGAGTCGGCTCCGACTTGACGGCACTTGGCTGGCTATACACAGCAAAACACCCACTCAGCAATTTTTACATGTGTGCTTAGTTCATTGACAGTGAGTACTTAGTTCACGCTGTGTCACCATTCTCCCTGTCACGGATTAAATTAAGGCCCCCCCCAAGTGTGTCTGTCAGTTCGGGTGGAGCATGATTTCCAGGATAATGTGATTTTCCTGTGTGGTGAATCCTAATCTCTGCTTGTGCTTAATAAGGCAAGATTGGATTACGTTAAAGAGGATTGGGGTGGGATTGTAACACCCTCATTGAAGTCACTTCCCTAATCCAGTGTAAAAGAGGTTTCCCTGGGGTATAGCCTGCACCACCTTTTATCTTCCAAGAGATCAGAGGAAAGGGAAGTGAGCACAGAGTTGGGGACCTCATGTCGTAAGGGAGCAGAGTGTGTCCTTTGGACCTGACGTTCCTCTGCTGAGATGCTCTCGAACCAGGGGAAGACTGATGGTGAGGACCTTCCTCTGGAGCCAACAGGGAGAGGGGGCCCTCCCCTGGAGCTGACTCCCTGACTCTGAACCTGTAGCCTACTGGACTACGAGAAAGTGAATTTCTCTCGCAGGCCATCCCCTGGTGGTATTTCTGTTACAGCAGCACTACATACCTAAGACACCCTCTATCTCTGCCCACATTGTTTCCCCACCGGTAACTTGGATGCTCTGCCCCTTACAGTTCTCTTCAGTGTTTTAGAGTTTCATTATCCATTTAATCTCATATAGGTAATTCTGAAAAGAGAGCAATGCTCAAGGCGAACATTCTTTATTAAATGTGTGAAATGGTTTAGTTTAAAGATGGCTTTATAGGATTGTTTCAGCTCAAGGCTTAAAATTTGTTTTCAGGCAATGATTTAGGGGTTCGTTGAGTTTCAATATATCCAGTAAGTCTGGTTTCCACTACGCATTTGAAGTTCTCTACTGCATTTTTTCCTCCTTTGGATTAAAATCCATCTATTGGGTTCTTGATCACCCATTTAGTGATGTAACCAGGCATCATCCATTTCTTCTGGTCTGATGGCAGAGGGGATTCATGGAGGCATTCAGACCTGCAGTCCTTTCCCTTAGCTGATTCCTGGATCTTCTTTTTTCCTCTCGTTGCTCCAGGGGGATAAAGACCAATTATTTATCTTGAATGACTCCAGACACTACCTAATAAACTAGAAGAAAGAGCAGAAACTCTAAAAACAATTTTAGGTTATCTGTAAGGTTTTCATGGCCTAATTTTCAGAAGTACATCATCAGACCTTTCTTCTTACACTGAGTTAGTCTGGAAGGTCTGCTGAAA
This sequence comes from Heterohyrax brucei, assembly GCA_028571685.1. Taxonomy (NCBI): domain Eukaryota; kingdom Metazoa; phylum Chordata; class Mammalia; order Hyracoidea; family Procaviidae; genus Heterohyrax; species Heterohyrax brucei. Next base: position 56,306,172 of record CM053148.1, read on the forward strand.
CCTGGCACCCTTAGGTAAAACTACTAGTATTTGAAATACTGTGGCGTAGCTTCCCGCGTCACAGCAATGCTTAAGCCAGCGCAGTATGAGAGACTGACAGATGGGTGGTGGACATAAGCGATACTGTATGTTTACGCAAATAACTTGTCCCTTCTGTTTGTTTGGAAACCCTGGAAGTACACTGGTTAAGTGCTACAGCTGCTAACCAAAAAGTCAGCAGTTCAAATCCACCAGGTGCTCCTTGGAAGCTCTATGGGCAGTTCTGCTCAGCCTATAGGGTTGCTGTGACTCAGAACTGACTTGATGACATAAGATGTTTTTGTAAACATGTCCTGCTATGTTTTTTTCTTTCTTTTAAAAAAACAGCAACATGTAAAAAGAAATGGTATAGCAGCCCTTTCAAAAATACTTCACTTGAGGAGGACACAATTGGCAAAAACATGTAGAAATCAAAAACTAAATAAATAAAACCCTCTTCTGTCGAGTCAGTTCTGACTCATAGCAACCCTGTAGGACAGAGTAGAACTGCTCCATAGAGTTTCCAAGGAGCGCCTGGTGGATTCAAACTGCCAACCTTTTGGTTAGCAGCCATAGCTCTTAACCACTATGCCACCAGGGTATCTAAAAATACACTGTACAAGTAGGTAAATGGCAGGTTAGATTATGATAAGTCCACAAAGGAAATAAGTCATGGAAAAGGAGAGAGGGGTACTGGTTCCTTTACACAGTAAGGTCCCCAAGGCTTCTCCACAGATGCAGCATTTGAACTGAGATGCGGAGAAGCTGGAGGAAGAGCATGACAGGCAGATGGAATCAGCTCTTACCCCAGGCCTAGAGCCGTTCAAAATCTTGGCAGAGACCAGTGTGGCTGGAGGTGGGAACTGTGAGAGGCATGGTGCTTTGTCAGGGCAGTGGTTAGGGGTCAGGACACTGAGGGCCACGTAAGACGGTTGGATTATACTCTTAGGTACAATGGAAAGTCATTGGAGGGTTTCAAGTAAGGGAGTGACGTGATCTGATTCATGTCTCTAGAAAACAGGAGCTGCTTGGCTGAGAGCAGATTGGAGGGGTAGGGAGACTTGGGAGATTGGAGAGCCGTTTCGGATTGTTGAGAATAGGGTCTTTGGGGGATGAAGGCAGTGGTGGCTCACTTATAGAGTGCTCACCTTCTGTGCTGAGAGTTGAGCTTCTCTTCCCAGCCACTGCACCTCACGTGCGATTATTGCCTGTCTCCCAGTGGAAGCTTGTGTGTTGCTATGGTGCTCAACAGGTTTTAACGGAGCTTCTCAGAAAAACTAGGAAGAAGGGTCTGCTAACCTATTTCTAAAAATCAGCCAGTGAAAATCCCATGGATCATAACGGCCCAGCTGGAAACTGATCGTGGAGATGGTGCCGGACCAGGAAGAATTTTGTTCCCTGGTATATGTGGCTGTCATGGGTGGGGCCACCTTGATGGCAGCCGATATGAACAATATTGGGACTGAAGTGAAGTAGAAGGAGTTGAGATGCATCTGTAGGAAGTGAAGGCAGAGGACTAGCTGATAGATGGGATATGGCGAAGGGATGAGAAGTCAGGGAAATTGAGGGTGGCTTTTGGGTTTTTGTTGCTCAGTTGCTTGCATAGTGATGCCAGCTACTGAGATGGGGAGAGATAGATTTGGAGTGTCCAAGTGGTGATGGACATGATGACACCTGGACCTGTGACCTAAACTCCATCATTTTCGGTGTTCACTTGTGTGTTTTGGAACTAATAGAAACCAAGGCCTGGGAGATCTCAGGGCTTGAAGGGAGAGGAGAAAGGGAGGTTGTCCCCCACCAGATGGGGAAGATCACTGCTGATCTCTTTCTTTAGACGCCCCTGTGACGGAGCAACACAGCCCCATCCTGGAGAGCCCCATAGCCCAAAATAGCAAACCCACTGCCGTGGCGTCGATTCTGACTCATAGTGACCCTGTGGGTCAGAGTAGTACTGCTCCCTAGAGTTTCAAGGGAGTGCATGGTGGATTTGAACTGATGACCTTATAGTTAGCAGATGTAGCACTTAACTGCTATGCTACCAGGGTTTCCAATACCATCCATGGCCAGGGAAATTCTCAAGCAGAATTCCTGGTGCCTGGATGAGCCAGGGAAAGGACAAGTGGTGCCATGAGCTTTATGGCCACAGCCAGCAGCGCTGTCCAGTCCCACAGAAGCACCTGCCTTGGAAGCGTCCAGCCTGGCCTCAGTCCCTCACCTGTACCTCCCACTGTGCCCTGTGCCCTGTGTGGCATCATCTTCTGTGGGTTTCTAGACACATATTCCTGAATCGTGTTCCTGAGAGTGACTTGTCTCCCCGGTGGGACTGGGGACAAGCAGGGATGAGCCCTTCCTCCTTGATTCTCCTCCTTGTACGGTAGAGCTTGGATGTGGGCTGGGGTCCTTCACCGTGGTACAGTCAGAGAGAGAAGAGAGTGGGTCATGTTCTGCTGTGGTTTCCTGAGAGTTCTAAATTTGAACCTTCCAGGATGTTAGGATGGTACATTGTGTGAAGGTGGCCTTTACATTTTCTTCATTAGTTTATTGGCCTGATCTGTGGCTTTAACATCTAGACTGGTGGCTTGTAGAACTCTGTCTCCTGGCCCTGGACCTTCAAACATTAGGGCCAGGCTTGCCCTCCTGTCTCCCGCTGAGTACAATTCAGTACCTTCAGATGATGACCTGCTTGCCCCTGACCAACTGCTACCTCGCCAGCTGTGGGGCCGTGGCTTTTCAAATCTCTCTTTCCCATCCGTGGCAAAAGGCTGCCTGTCCCCTGAGCTCCAGAAGCTGGGAAATGAAGAAGCTTAATGATAACACTCTGCCTGTGTCTGTATCCCAGAGCCCTGAGCTCATTCCTAGCCAGCGTAACAAGCAACACTGAGAAGTAGGGATGAGGAGAGCACAGGTCTGGCTCACTTGGGTTGAGGAGGCATGGGTGTTGTGGGAGATGAAGGCAGGGGATTCAGTGGCTGTTTCTGAGACTGTCTGATGTCACATCCTTGACCCCCATGGAAGAAGGCAGGGAGGTGGTGGCATCCTGATCATTGGAAATTCGGGAAGGTTAGCAACTCACTCAAAGTCTCACAACTGTCCTGCTTACCTAGGGCTAAAGAAGGTGAGCGTGGAATCTTGTCCAAGAGCCAGGGCTCAGCGGCTGGTCTGGGGAGCTCTCCCCATGGAGTGTGGGGAGAGGCAGGGGAGGACCTCACAAGTTCAGAAGCTAGGGCAGCAGTGAAAGATGTGGTCGGCCATGCTGGCTTCATGCTGAGCCTGACCCAGGTCACACGGCTGGCCACTGACTGACCTGCATGGTTCTCAAAGCCAAAAAAAAAAAAAAAAAAAAACTGATAGCCACTGAGTTGATACTGACTCATGGTGACCCTGTAGGACACAGTAGAACTGCCCTCACTGGACTTCCAAGGCTGTAATCTTTACAGAAGCAGACTGCCATGTATTTCTCCCACAGAGCAACTGGCAGGTTCAAACCGCTAACCTACTGGTCAGAAGCCGAGCACTTAACCACCGTGCTGTCAGAGCGCCTGCCTGGTCCTCAGTGCGCGCTATTCCTTGCAGGACGTAGTAGGCACTGAGGTGCATTTGCTTAGTCGAGAGCTGACATCCGGCCTGCGGCAGTGCTGAGTTCTGTGCCCCGAGTGGTACCAGGCTGCAGGGCACACAGCACTGTCTGCAGATCAAGCTGTGTGCGTGGTATGCGGGAGGCTAGACGCTGGGAAGTCCTGCCCAGCTCAGTGGCTGGCTCAGTGGCTGGCGTCCCCTATACAGACACATGTGTGTTCAGCTAGAACATTCTGAGTTGCTCCTTCACTGGGGCCACAGGCAAATAGTATTCACCTCTGGCTTTTCAAAATGCAGGCCCAGGCTAAGCCCCTATTTCAGAAGGGGAAACTGAGGTCACTTGTATTAGGATGTCCTGCCACCAGTTACAGAGCTGTAGCTGGGAGACCACCAGACCACTATTGCTGTTAGGTGCACTCAAGTTGGTTCTGACTGATAGCGACCTTACAGGTAATAGAAAAAACGCTGCCAGGTCCTGTGTCATCCTCAGGATCATTGCTATGCTTGAGCCCGTCACTACAGCCACTGTGTCAGTCCTTTAAGAGTCCTCTTTTGCTGACCCTCCAGACCACTGATAACATACTGCCATTGATTCCAACTCATAGCAACCCCATAGACAGAATAGAATAGCCCCATAGAGTTTCCAAGGAGCATCTGGCAGATTTGAACTGCCCACCTTCTGGTTAGCAGCTGTAGCACTTAAACACTACACCACCATGGTTTCCAGACCACTGGCGGTCATTAAACTATCTAGAGTCTGTCTCTTTGAGCCTCAGTTTCCTCATCTGAAATGAACTTCAGCTAGGTCTCTGTGGCATTTGACAGGTCCACAGCTTAGACTCAAATGCCTTTCTCCAGGAAGGGTGTCTGCCTGGCAAATTATGCAGGGACTAGAACAGGGTGGATGACTCATTCACAGCACCTCGAAGCTGTCCCAGGCCAGAAGCAAGGCCAGAACTTCCAAAGACCTCTTTTCTGATTTTCCACCATCTCAGCATCCCCGCAGTGCCCTGTTACCATGACAATGTCTGCCAGAAACTGCATCTGCCCTGGGAAGAGGGAGATGCACAGTGGTCCCACTTCAGCAGTCCCCCTGGGAGCCATAGTAGCAGAGACGGTCAGGTGACAGTGGGCTGGAGGGAAAGATACTGTCCTTGATCAAACTGTAAAGGGGAGTATTATTACTAACACATACTAATAAAATGAGTTATTAATACCAACTTAGTAATTGACAATGGTTTGCAACTTACTGAAGTCTTCTATACCCACTACTAAGCACTTACACACATAATTTAGTCCTAGGTGTAGCAATTAAGAGTCTGGCTGCTAACCAAAAGTAGGCAGTTTGAATCCACCAGCTGCTCCTTGGAAACCCTATGGGACAGTTCTACTGTGTCCTACAAGGTCACTAGGAATCAGAATCGACTTGATGGCAATGGTTTATTTATGTATTTTTATGACAACCCACTCAGGTAAACATTTTTGCCACCATTTCCTGATGAAGAAACTTAATCAGACAGTTTCAGGGACTTCCTTGAGGTCACCTGTCTAGGAACTGGGTAGAAACGAGGCCTGGGATCACAGTCAGTCTTGGAGACTGTGAGCCTGTGCTGGTCCCCCCACAGTTCCAGGGTGTCCCTGATGTGGGTCCTGAGGGTTCTGAGGTCCATGGTGTCCCTGGTGTGGGTCCTGTTTCAGGACAGATGTAGGAAACCCCATACCCCTGGCATGGCTATAGACCTGGGGTTACAGGTGCAGCTTCCTGAGAAGCCTTGGGCTGGCTGGCTCTTGTCCCCAAGTATCCTCACTCCCTCGGCAAGCTGATGAAAATTGCTCCTCCACCATGACCTCCCTCCACTTGTCTGGATGGCTGGACCTCCTGCTGGGGACTTCCATGTCTGCCTCAATACTGGGAAGCCTCCCTCTGGGACCCTGCAGCCCTCAGTCTGCCTCGTTGGGTCCTGACCTGACGTCTCTGTGCCCCAGGCCAGGCTCTTGGCCAGGTACATGTGGAGCAGGGCCCACTAACTAACCCCTGCAGGGCCTGCAGGTGAGGGCTGTTTCCCCGCCTGGCCACCCACCTACCTGGACCTCCCCGCCTTGCCTCTGCCTGCAGATCTTCCACATGACCTACGACCTGGCCAGCGCCGTGGTACGCATCGTGAACCTCATCGGGATGATGCTGTTGCTTTGTCACTGGGATGGCTGCCTGCAGTTCCTGGTGCCCATGCTTCAGGACTTCCCGGATGACTGCTGGGTGTCCATCAACAACATGGTGGTGAGTGTGCCCCACCCGGCATGCCCTGGGCTGTGGGTGGAGCTCTGGGGAACCAGGGCCGGGTGGGCTGCCTGATGCCCAAAGGGGTGGAGCTCACGAGTCCCAGGATGCAGGACCCTGAGGTGCCCAAGGGTGCACCCTCTGCCCAGTGGAGTCCCACATTTGCTGCAAGTCCAGGCGACCACTCACAGAGCTGTCTCTGGGGCTGAGTCCTCTGCCCTTTGTACAGTCTTGGGAGTCAGAAGCCTCCATGTCTGGTCCTGATGTCACCAAGGGAGGTGAGACGTGGGCCTTCTCAGGTTGTAGCAGGTGTAGCAAAGCCAGGCTGGTGGCTCTTGTCCTCTAACTCTGCCCCCCAGAAGCAGCTCAACTCTTAATCCAGAAAGCAGAAACATGTGAAGGTTGCTTTGGAGCACACAAAAACTCCAGGTCACAGTGGCCACTTTCTGCTCCAACTGCAGAGCTGGGCCGCCCTCCCAGCCCCCTCCCTCCTCACACCCAGGATCTGGCCACAGTGGGTGCTGCCCGCGGAGGCTGGGCAGGATAGAGCCTGATGTCCTTCTCACCTCTGCACCCTCTGGGTGAGAGAAGTTGGCAGTGAGGCCGAGAAGACAGAGGGTAGTGTCCCCCAGGCCCTCTGTGGCTGGAGGAGGAAGGACCCTGGTGCTGTGAGCCTTCCTTTGGTCTGGCTGACAATCCTGCAACTCCAAATTCATTTGGGTTTAGTCTGAAGGCCAAAGCCCAGGGCCCCAGGGGAGGAAAAACCAGCTTTGAAAGAGGTGAAAGAGACCCTGAGGCATCTTTCTGCATCAAACAGGCCTTTACAAAACAGCCTTTTGATGAGCTAGTGTAAATAAGTTGGCCAAGTGGATTGAATTTCCAGGTCCACAGAGGCTAGGCAGGGAAGCAGAGAGCAGGGCTGGAGGAAGCTGACGGTCATCCCTCATACCCTGCCCTACTCCCCCTGGGCCAACCTCTCAAACTCCCAGCCTAGTCAAGACTGAGTCACCAGGCCTAAGGGACTAGCTGGGCTTGGTTCAGGACTTGCTCAGTGACCTTAACTGTGCTGAGTGACCTTCGTGAACTAAGAAGCACTCTGTGCCTTCCACCTGTCATGAAAAAGGGCTGAGTGTTTGGGGCTCTGGGGAGTATTCTGTGGGTGCCCTGGGAAAGTCCCCACGTTGTGGATAATGCACCTGCCCTGTGAGCAGAGAGACACGGGGCGGTGGTCTGTGCTGGGGTTCAGTCGTTGGCCCTGTCTCGGGTGGTCTCCTGTGTGAGAGTAGCAGGCTCGTGCATATTCAAGATACGGCCCACTTAAGGTTTCCCTGAGACTCGACTGGCAAGGGGGACAAAAATAGCCAGGAGCCACGATCCTTCCTCTCCGTTCCCGCCTGCCTGCACTGTGTGTGTCCAGCAGTCCACTTTGGAGTCTGCAGGGATATAACTAGTGGCCTCAGCCCTGGGCGGGCCGGGAGCAGGGATGTCACCGGAGGTGGAGTTAGCTCGGCCTCGTCGCTTCAACTTTTGCTCACTCAGAATGAGGACAGTGTTTTCAGCTCGTCTGCCAGTGCCTGTCCCTCCGGGGGAAGCATAGCTGGTTTTATAATTGAGGTCAGTGGGGAAATGGGCTTCACTTAGCGGTAGCTTGGAGGGGAACTGTACAGCTATTTCAGCAACAAAGAAACATCAGAGTGGCTCAACCCAGAGCCATCTGCTGCTCTGAGGGCTCTGAGGTGTCCCCTGGGGCTGAGAGGTCCAACCTGGACTAGGCTGGCTCCCATCCCTGTGTTTGCGGGGACTTCCGGTCTGCCCCCACCCCCTTACTGCAAGAGACAGCCCCAGTGGTAGCTTTACTCTGCCACCGCAGGTCATCAGCTCGGGTGTCCTGGCCCCTCACCCAAGACTCTCAGCCTCTACAAAAGGCCTTGACCCCTCAATGCAGCCACTGAGAGAGCTAGGAGGAGGAGAGGGGAGAAGGGAGGAGGCATGGACTGTTTGAGGTACCAGTGAGAAGGGCCGTCTTCTCATTGGCACAAACCCATTCAGGCTGCCCCCCATCTGTCCACCCTTGTGTCTGTCCACAGAACAACTCCTGGGGAAAGCAGTATTCCTACGCCCTCTTCAAGGCCATGAGTCACATGCTGTGCATCGGATATGGGCGTCAGGCACCCGTGGGCATGTCAGACGTCTGGCTCACCATGCTTAGCATGATCGTGGGTGCCACCTGCTACGCCATGTTCATTGGCCACGCCACGGCTCTCATCCAGTCCCTGGACTCTTCCCGGCGCCAGTACCAGGAAAAGGTAGGGCAGAGAGCCGTGATGACCTTCACTCCACTCCCTGCAGGTACTCAGGAGAACCTGCCCATCGGTCCTTCCCAAGAGGAGCCCGCAGGTATCCAGCCCTGTGTGCAGGACTCTCAGCATGGGGGACAGAGCAACAGGAGGGGTACACCCTGTGGATGAGTACTGCTTCAACAACCTGGCCTTAAGCGTACACATCTTTTATCTGCCCCCTACTCCACTCCCTTCTGGGGTGATTGAGGGCCTCTCTCTCCTGGCAGGCTCTCTGGTTTGCCTCCTGTCCCAGCTTCTCAGGGAGCCCACCTTTTCTGCTAACCCCCCAGCCTCCAGCCTCTCTCCCCTCACTGGCTCTTCCCATCAGCATTAAAATTTGCCCAGTCCCTCCCTTCTCAGGAACCCCTGTCCATCCACCAACAGGCAGCTTTGAGTGCTCTGTCTTTTCCGCCATCTGCCTCCTTTTCATTGGCAAATTCCTAAAAGAAACTGTTTGGGTTTGCTGAGGACACGTCCTTATCTCAGCCCCTAATCGGAGTTGCCCAGTGCCCTCCTTCTGTGTCACTAAATCCTGGAAGGGCTTTTTGGCCCTCATGTTGCTTGACCTCTCAGCAGCCTGGACAGGGTTAATTAATGCCTCCTTCCTGACTCCTTGTCAGGGCAGTGGTGGTTTAGTGGTAGAACTCTTGCCCTGTGTGATGGAGACTCAGGTTCGAGTCCCAGTCAGTGAACCTGATGCTCGGCCACCACCCATCTGTTGGCGGAGGCTTGCATGTTGCTAGAATGCTCAGTAGGTTTCAGCAGCTTCCTGACTAAGACAGGCTGGGAAGAAAGGCCTGGTGATCTACTTCTGAAAATCAGCCACTGAAAACCCTATGAATCACAATAAGTTGTAGAGATGACACAGTGTTTTGTTCCACTGGACTTGGTGTGGTCTCGAGTCAAGGGCTAACTCAGAGGCTGACAGTCTCATCTTCTCTCTTGGTTCCTTGGCTCTTCCTCTCCCGGCTCTTCCTGCGACCTTGCTGGCTCCAGGAACCCAGTTACCATCAAGTTGATTCCAACTCAAAGTAACCTCATGTGTGTCAGAGTAGGACTGCACTCCATAGAGTTTTCAAGGTCTGATTTTTCCAAAGCAGATCACCAGGTCTTTCTTCTGAGGCACCTCCAACCTTTATGTTAGCAATTGAGCACGTTAACCACTTGGGCCATCCAGAGACGGCCCCCACTGGTAGTCCTTCTTGTGCTTCGCTGACTTCTTGGTCATCACTTGCAAATGGCTGTAGTGGCTCGGCCATCACCTCTGCTCCTCTACCTATACTGTCTTTTAGGTGCTATTGTTTTATGACCCCCCACCTCCTTACACGTTCCCATGTCCATCCCGACGCCGAGTGGACAAACACATATAATTAGCTCCCGCTTCTTTTCAGCTCTATCCTGCCTATTTGATGCCTCCCTGGGTACCTCAAGCTCATCATGTTCAAAATTAAAACAATCCTCCCATGTCTTCCTTCCAAATCTTCACTCTCCCCTGTCTCAGCAACATAGTCCCCCAAGCTAAGAAAGCTGGGCATCATCCCTAACCTCTGTCAACTCTGCCACTCAACTGTCATTATGCGGGTCTGTCTTGAACACCTACTTCAGAAATTCCTCTCCTTTGTCCCCAGCCTCTCCCTCTCCAAGGTCACTACAATCGTTTCCTAATTCTTACATGTCTCAGTGCTTGAGGACTCTTGCCTGGGGTCAAACTCCCCAGGTTCTAATCCCAGTTCCTCCACCAGGGAACACTGTAAGCTCAAGACCTGTTGCTTCCCATCTCTGTGCCTCATTTCCTCACCTGCAGATGGCACCCATGGGTGGTACCAGTGGTTAACACGCTCAGCTACTAACCAGAAGGTTGGCGATTTGCATCCACCCAGAGAGGTACCTTGGAAGAAAGGGCTGGTGATGGACTTCTGAAAAATCAGCCATTGAAAACCCTGTGGAGCACAGTTCTGCTCTGATACATGTAGGGGCACCATCAGTCAGAGGACTTGATGGCAGCTGGTGAAAGTGGGGACAGTAAGTGCAGTGATGGCATTGGGTTTGTGAGCAGTAAATACACCTCAGACTCTTAGACCGTGTCAGCATCTAGTAAGCTGTTCAGGACTTTTGAGCTGGGCAGCCTCCCTTCCACTCCATTCTTCCTGCAGCTGTTAAAAGTGGCTTTTAAAAAATGTATAAATCTGATGGTATCACTCCTCTGCTGAAAACTCTTCAGAGCCATCGCAGTGCTCTTGAGATGTAGATGAGTTCCTGGGTATGTTCTCTCAGAGCACCATCGAGCAGTAGATTAGTGGGTTCAGCTGTTAACTGAAAGACTGGTGGTCTGAACCCAGGGACACGCTGACTTTGGGGGGCAGAAACTCTGGTGCTCAAGTGCTGCAGCTGCTAACCAAAAGGTCAGCAGTTCAAATCCGCCAGGCACTCCTTGGGAACTCCATGGGGCAGTTCTGCTATCTATACAATCACTATGAGTCAGAATTGACTCAACAGCAGTGAGTTTGTTTTTTTTGTCTGTTTGGTTCTCTCAACCCAGCGCTTAAGGAGTGTGGCCTGGCCCCCACCCTTCTCCATCCTCAAATCGTACCTTTTGGGTCACAGATTTCTCTAAGCCAGCTCCACCACATTTTCTCTGACTGTGTACCTGCCATGATCTTTCCTGCCCCAGGACCTTGGCACGGGCTCTGATATGGAACTCTCCTCCTTTCTTTGTACCTGACAGTTTTTTCATGGCCCAGGCTAAGCATCCCCTCTTTTAATGAAGCCTTCCCTCACCTGCCGATCTACCACACCATCGTATGGCCCCGGGGCACCCTCTAATTATTCTCCACCACATCTCTCCCTGTGATTTCTTAACTAATCATATGAAGTCATTTGTTTAATGGCCCATGTGAGCAGGATCCAGGTCTGCCGCGTTCTCTGGTGTATTCCCTGGGCCAGGTACCTACGGGGGCTTCCTAGTGATTTGTTAAGTGCCTGTCTGTCTGCCTGCCTGCCCCAAGTTCTGCCCCACTAGGCCCCAGCAGAGTAACTGAGAGCTGGCTACTGCCTAGGGGTGAAGGCCGGACCTGTGAGGCCAGGAGGGGGAGCTTAGTCAGGGGGTACAGAGCTAGGGGTGGGTGGAGGGCAGGGGGGAATGGGAGAGCATTCTGGGTGACAGAGAAAGCCCACTGGAGAGAGGGAAGGGTTCTGGCTTAGGAGTGAGCAGGCTGGGAAGGGGAGGCAGAAAGGGAGTTAGGTTATAGGGGTCAGGCAGGACTTAATGTGTGAGCAGGGTCCGGGCCGAGTGTGGGAGCAGGGTGGGGAGTGAGTGTGGGAGTGGGGTCGGGGTCGGGTGCGGAAGCGGGGTTGGGGGCGGGGGCGGGGGCGGGGGCGGGTGTGGGAGCTGGGTTGGGGCGAGTGTGGGAGGGCAATCGGGGATCAGTGTGGGAGCAGGTGCGGGAGCAGGTTCGGGAATGAGTGGGGGAGTGTGGTCTGGGCTGAGTGCAGGAGCGGGGTCGGGGCCGAGTGCGGGAGCGGGGTCGCGGCCGAGTGCGGCGTCGGGACGGAGTTGGGGAGCCTGTAGGGGAATGAGTGTCGGAATACAGTGTGTGGCCTGGGTCAGCGCTCAACCTATGACCAAGATCAGGATCAGTATGTGACCAGGGTCAGCACTCGTTGTGACAGGGTTAGAGCTCAGACAGAGACCGGGATCAGGAATGAGGATCTGAGTTTATTCTAGGGCAAGAGTCAAGTGCACGTGGCTTCCCACTTGAGAGCTGACCTTATTTTATCCTTTGGTTAATAGCTTGCCGAGTCTTACTAGTTCACCCATAAATCTCCCTTCAGTGTTACCTCCCCTCTAATCTGTCCACAGTCTCTCACTGGACCACTACAGCAGCCTTCTAACTTCCCTGCTTTCAGACTTCACCTCCCCACCCTAGCCACCCTCCCCGTGCCCCCAGGGGAATTCACCAATGCAGCCCAGCTCTTCCAGCTGCCCTGCCCCCAGAGCCAGCGCTGAAGTCACTGCCTCCTGGGTGGGAGGAGGTTAGGGAGAGTGCTGGCAGGACTTAGGGTACCAAGAGAGCAGCTGGCTGGAAGGACCTTGGGAAGCTTCTTCTTCACCCACTCTGCACTTGGCATTATTAAAAGCAGCAGCACCATGCAGGTACCTCCATGGAGCCCTGAGAACAGGCTACCACATTTCCGATTGTTCCTGAGGTTACAGGGACTACCCTTACTTCCCAGGGTGGGAGAATCTACTCTTGCCTACTCAGTGCCTCCTGTCCCTAGTCATGCTCCCGACGGTCCCCCCTTTCCACCTGCCATCCAGGAATGGTTGGAGTAACACCCACCCTTCACCCTCAGGGTCCACAGGACCAGTTCTTTGAGCTATGGGGACTTAGGTTCAGAAATCTCTTGTGCCCAAACCTTTCTTTGAAGGTCCCTCATCCAGCCCCTCCTCTGTGGAATGGAGTGGACCTCCAACAACTTAACTCAGGGGTTCAGCTGAGGACATGTTTGGGTACATACCATTAGATGGGTAGGAATGGGTCAAGTATGCTTGCTTCAGCACCCAGTTCTAAGGCACTGCACCTCAGTCCTGCTGAGTAGGCCAATTTGTTGTCCATAACTGTCACTGGGGCCTCACCAGCTGTCGGTGCAATATAGAAAAATAGACATTTAAAGGCAACTTCATGGACCGCCTAGGTCTGTTGGCTCCTGCCGCTGGACTTTGGGCAATTCATATCATCCCCTCCTATCTTGGGTTCTTATCTAGTGGTAACGTGCTGTGTCTGCTAACCAGAAGGTCAGTGGTTCAAATCCACCAGTGCTCCTTGGAAACTCTATGGAGCAGTTCTGCTCTGTCCTGTAGGGTCGCTATGAGTTGGAACTGACTTGACGGCACTGGGTTTATCTCCGTGGGGTTGAACACAGTGACGAGGGGACGCTTTGATGGAATCTGTCTCTTCACTCTTAAGCAGATAAGTGTCAGGGCCATTGCTATAGGCAAAGTGTGACCAAACCCACACTACCAAAAAAAAACTAAACCCACTGCTGTCAAGTTGAAGCCAGCTCATAGCAACCTTATTGAAGAGAGTAGAACTGCCCACAGGCTTTCCAAGAAGTGCCTGGTGGATTAAAACTGCCAACCATTTTTTCGTTAGCAGCCATAGCTTGGAACCGTTATGTCACCAAGGTTTCCACACTAACACTAAGGACCTCAAATCTCAAGCAGCCAAGGTCTTCTACCAAGAACCACAGGGTTTGGTGCCCCGCACTGGTCACCAGCGGAGCCAAGATGGGGGTGGTGCTATCCAAGTGGCTTGGCGGTGACACTGTCTTCCCTTTCTCCTGGAACTCAGTACAAGCAGGTAGAGCAGTACATGTCCTTCCACAAGCTCCCGCCTGACACACGACAGCGCATCCATGACTACTATGAGCACCGCTACCAGGGCAAGATGTTTGACGAGGAGAGCATTCTCGGGGAGCTGAGCGAGCCGCTACGTGAGGTGAGCTGGACAGCACCCTGCCAGGAAGGGAAGCCAGGCTTTCCTGCCCGGCAGCACCGCTTATCTCCCTTTTTTTATTTCCCCATCCATTGTGTCTGGGGAGCAGGAGATCATCAACTTCAACTGCCGGAAGCTGGTGGCCTCCATGCCACTGTTTGCCAATGCAGACCCCAACTTTGTGACGTCCATGCTGACCAAGCTGCGCTTTGAAGTCTTCCAGCCAGGCGACTATATCATCCGTGAGGGCACCATCGGCAAGAAGATGTACTTCATCCAGCATGGTGTGGTCAGCGTGCTGACCAAGGGCAATAAGGAGACCAAGCTGGCTGATGGCTCCTATTTTGGAGGTGAGGCAGCCAGGGGGACCTGCAAGAGAAGGAGCCACTCCTGGGGATGGACTAGAGGACTCTAAGGATGAGAGGCATTGATGCCTTCATGGCCACAGCTGGAGGTGGGGATCTGTGAGACCAGTATCAGGGGATGGTCCCACAGATGGGAAAGTCAGTCTGTGTTTTAGCCATCTGGTACTGCTCTAACAGAAATACCTCAAGTGGATGGCTTTAGCAAAGAGAAGTTTATTCTTACACAGTCCAGTAGGCTATAAATCTGAATTCAGGGTGCCGGCTCCAGGAGAATGCACTGCCTGTCAGCCCTGAAGGAAGGTCTGTGTGGCTGCATCAGTCTTTATCTTTGGTCTAAGAGTTTCTCAACGTAAGAACCTCAGGTTTGGAGAATGCTGCTGTCTTGTTTGTATGAAAATACCCTACTCTCTGCTTGCTTCCCTTTTATCTCTTGTAGGATAAAAGGTGGTGCAAGCCACACTCCAAGGAAACTCCTTTTATGTTGGAGCAGAGAGGGGACCTTAGCAGGGGTGTTACAGTCCCACCCTCATTTTCTTTAACAAAATCCAATCTATTAACCACAGGTAGAGATTAGGATTTACAGCCTAGGAAAATCACAAAATACTAGGAATCATGGCCCTGCCAAATTATTGCACACATTTGGTCCACCCCCATCACATCCTCGCAACATGTGAAACATATTCACCCCATCGTATCATATCAGAAGTCTTAAATGAACTCCAAGTTCAAAATACAAAGCTTCCTCTACATCTGTGAAATCGAGAATGCGAGTTATCTGTTTGTAAACAGTGGCAGAACATGCAGGCACAAGTTAGACATTTCCCTTACCAATGGGAAAAATTGCAAGGAAAGATAGCTTAACAGACACCTTGTAAGTAAGCAGAACACATTACATCAGCCCTCAAGACTTTAAAAATAATCCTTTGCTCTCTAGCCTTGCCCTCCAAATTGTGGGTACTGGCCACATTCTTTAGATTCTGAGTGGTGGTCCTGTGGCCCTAGGCTTCAGCTCCACCTTCCAGGCCCACTGGGACAGCAACTCTGCTCTTTTGGCTCTAGGTGCACTCTTCTCCTAGCCCAGTCCAAGTGGCGACTCCATCCTTAGAAACACCAAAAGCTATGGCTCCACTCTTTGAAACTCCTGAGGTCATGGCCATACCTTTTGAGACTGAGGCAGCTCAGCTTCTTGTGCTCCTAGTCTCTTCAGCTTCTGCTTCCTATGGCCTCATGATGAGCCCCATTTGTTGGGGGGAGCAGACATCCAGCACTTGTGAACCTGCCAAGGCTTCTGGACCAGTCCATGGGGAACCCAGGACAGGACAGGCAGGAGGCCCTTTTGAGTCAGCTGGGGAGTCCGGGTGGGGCTGTGCGTTCCTCCCTGATGACCAATGTCCCCGGCAGAGATCTGCCTGCTGACCCGGGGCCGGCGCACAGCCAGTGTGAGGGCTGACACCTACTGCCGCCTGTACTCGCTGAGCGTGGACCACTTCAACGAGGTGCTGGAGGAGTACCCCATGATGCGGAGAGCCTTTGAGACTGTGGCGCTGGACCGCCTGGACCGCATAGGTGAAGGGGGTGAGGGGATGGCAGGAGGCGAGAGGGCAGGGTTCCTGATCACCTAGGCTAGAGCCTCGTCCCTGTCCCCTTCCCCACTCTGGCTTGAGCCACCTGCTCTTGTTCTGTGTCCCAGGCAAGAAGAACTCCATCCTCCTCCACAAAGTCCAGCACGACCTCAACTCTGGTGTCTTCAACTACCAGGAGAACGAGATCATTCAGCAGATTGTGCAGCACGACCGTGAGATGGCCCACTGTGCACACCGCGTCCAGGCGGCCGCTGCGGCCACCCCCACCCCCACCCCCGTCATCTGGACCCCGCTGATTCAGGCCCCGCTGCAGGCCGCTGCTGCCACCACCTCCGTGGCCATCGCCCTCACCCACCACCCACGCCTGCCCGCCGCCATCTTCCGCCCTCCCCCGGGGTCTGGGCTGGGCAACCTCGGGGCCGGGCAAACACCGAGGCACCTGAAGCGGCTGCAATCGCTGATCCCTTCCGCGCTGGGCTCTGCCTCTCCCGCCAGCAGCCCCTCCCAAGTGGACACCCCTTCATCCTCCTCCTTCCACATCCAGCAGCTGGCAGGATTCTCCGCTCCTGCCGGACTGAGCCCTCTCCTGCCGTCCTCTAGCTCTTCCCCACCGCCTGGGGCCTGTGGCTCCCCCCCGGCCCCCACACCACCTGCCACTACAGCTGCCGCCACCACAGCTGGGTTGGGTCACTTCCACAAGGCGCTCGGCAGCTCCCTGTCCTCCTCCGACTCTCCGCTGCTCACCCCGCTGCAGCCTGGTGCCCGATCCCCGCAGCCTGCCCAGCCGCCACCATCACTGCCTGGGGCCCGGGGAGGCCTGGGGCTCCTGGAGCACTTCCTGCCGCCCCCACCCTCATCCAGGTCCCCGTCGTCCAGTCCTGGGCAGCTGGGCCAGCCTCCTGGGGAACTGTCCCCAGGTCTGGCTGCTGGCCCACCAAGTACACCAGAGACTCCCCCACGGCAGGCTGAGCGGCCGTCCTTGGTGGCAGGGGCCTCTGGGGGGGCCTCCCCGGTAGCCTTTCCCCCACGAGGAGGCCTAAGCCCCACTGGCCACAGCCCAGGCCCCCCGAGAACTTTCCCAAGTGCCCCTCCCCGGGCCTCTGGCTCCCACGGGTCCTTGCTCCTGCCCCCTGCATCCAGCCCCCCGCCGCCCCAGGTCCCCCAGCGCCGGGCCACGCCCCCTCTCACCCCAGGCCGCCTCACCCAAGACCTCAAGCTCATCTCGGCCTCCCAGCCAGCCCTACCCCAAGAAGGGGCACAGACTCTACGCAGAGCCTCCCCACACTCCTCTGGAGAGTCCATGGCTGCCTTCCCCCTGCTCCCCAGGGCCGGGGGTGGCAGCGGGGGCGGCAGCGGGGGCAGTGGCAGCAGCGGGGGCATCGCCCCCCCCGGGAGGCCCTATGGTGCCATCCCTGGCCAGCACGTCACTCTGCCTCGGAAGACATCCTCAGGTTCTTTGCCGCCCCCACCATCTTTGTTTGGGGCAAGAACCGGCTCTTCTGGGGGACCGCCTCTGACTGCCGCAGCCCAGAGGGAACCTGGGGCCAGGCCTGAGCCAGTGCGCTCCAAACTGCCGTCCAATCTATGAGCTGGGCCCTCCCTCCACCCTCTTCTTTTTCCTCCCTTCCAGTTTAACTGTGATTAGGAAATATACCAACCACAATAATAATTACCATTAAAACAAACAAAACCACACCAGAAAAACAAAAGAAAAAGCAGAAAATAACCAGGTATTCTTAGAGCTATAGATTTTTGGTCACTTGCTTTTATAGACTATTTTAATACTCAGCACTAGAGGGAGGGAGGGAGGGGAGAGGGGAGCAGGCAGGGCCCAAATGCAGAAGGCAGAGGGAAGGCAGGTGGTGGGGTCTCTGGGTCTGGGACAAGGGTGGTGTGACCCGTATGTAGGGTTTCTAGAGAAGACCTCTCATGGTATTCATTTTATGAAACTACTACCACCAGCCTGTTAGCTGTGAACTTGGTCCAAAGCCCCGCTCTGCCCCCCACAAGGGGCTACCCTTGGGGGTGTCCCTTGGGAGCCTGGGTTCTGGGGACAAAACAGGGCAAAGTCTTGAGGGCCTTGTGTATTTTCTACTGTAAACTTAGCAAGATCTGTATATGACTGTATATGTTATGTAAGATGTGTATATGTTTAACTATAATGCTCTGTAGAGCCATGTAGATAGTGACTCAAATGTGCGCACACATGTGTGTGGTGTAGTTTAACCCCATGTTGCCAGGACACCCAGGTCACTTTACATCTAGCAATCCGCCTTGGCCAGGAGGCTGGGCACTGCAAGCTCTGGGGGAGGTGTCCCCTGCAGTCCTCAGGGAAGAGGACTCCCCAGGACTCCTCAGCAGGCCCCACCTTCCCCAGCTCTTGTCTCAAATCCAGTCCCAGGCCAGCCTTTCATCCTGTGGAAGCAGATGACTGTGGGCTGTGCCTCTCCGTTCCTGCAAGGTCTCAGGCCGTCTCCCCACCTCTGTGGTCCTCACTTTTCCCATCTGTACAGTGAAAGGTGGCTGAGAGGAACTTCTATTTATTGAATCTGCTGTGTGCCAAGCACTGGTCTAGTGCTTTACACGCGGTATCTCCTTCACAAAGACTGTAAGGTAGGTACTTTCAATCTCCCCATTTTACAGATAAGGAAACTGAGAGTCCAGTAGTTTCCCCAAAGCCACGGAACTAGGAGTGGCAGAGCTGTAACTGATCTGGGATTCCAGTCCATGCCTGCCTGAGGCCAAAACCTGTGTTCCTTCCTTCAGAAAGCTCTGTAAAGAGGGCCTGAGTTCCAAAGTTCCCAGCATGGTGCCAGGAAAGAGCTCAGATTTTGGAGGCAGTCAGATCGAGCTTCAAATCCCAGCTCTGCCACTACCTAACTGTGTGACCTCGGGCAAATTGTTTAATTTTTCCAAGTCTGTTACCTCATTTGTAAATTGGGAATAATTATGGTACCCTCCGTACAAGGACCTATGAGGACCAGATGAGAAGAGTGTGTGGAACAGCCAGCCCAGCTCCTGGCACACACCACAGTAGGTGCTCAACAAATCACATCTACTCTGCCCTTCCTCATGTCCCTAGCCCGTTGCTCCAGTCAGCCATGGGAGAGCTTTGGCTGAGGGCTCCAGGACTTAAAATCTCAGGACTCGGGAGGTGGGTAGGCCTCCCTAAGGGCCCGAAGAAGGAGTGTGGGCAGGGTGGGCTTGAGCCAGGCCCTGAGACAGGAAGAGCAGTGGGTGGAGTGGAGTTCCCAGTGGGGCAGTTACTGAGCTGGCTGCAGAAGCAGGAACTTTTGGTCCACAGACTGGAGGGCCAGGAAGAAGGCCTTGAGTGGCAGAATAAAAGGATCAGGCTGGATTCTGAAGGCAACTGGGAGCCATAGCGGGATTCTGAGCAAGAGCCAATGTGAAGGCAGCTCAGACTCCTCTTGAGGCATGTGGGGTTCTCAACAGTTGGGGAGTTCGGGATCTGAACCATCCTCCGTACTCCAAGCCAGGATGTTGGTCAGACCTAGTTTTGCCCTGCTGTGTGAGGCAGGCCCACTTCTCACAGATGGGCTGCAGAGTGGGAGGTGGTAACTGAGGAGAGAGAAGGAGATGGGGGACTCCTAGGGAGAGAGAAGCCAGCTGGCCCCGGTCTCTCCTGGGCTTGAAAAGTCCCTCTCGGGCCTGCGGTATTCTTAGAACCGGAAAGATTCAAACAGCGACCTCCACCTGAGTTCTCCAGTGCCCCCTCCCCAAGGCAGGGAGCTCAGAGGGGCAGCAGGACTTGAACTAAACCCAGAGTCTAGTCCTGGAGGCAGTGAGGACAGCAGGGAGGGGACAGGAGTCTGGTGGAGGGTCCAGGGGGATGAGAAGACGCCCCCTTGCCATCAGGGCCTGGCCTAACTACCCTCTTCACACACACACATGCACACACACAAACACACATACATTTTATAAAAGCTCTGACCCAGCCCAGCCCACTCCACGGAGACTGTGCTGCTTCCATCCCCAGCCCCCTCAAGCAATTTTCGAATCTTCCACTTTTAAAAGAAAACAATAAATGCGCCGTATTGTATATTTTATTTAAATAAAAAAAAATGCCAGCAGCTGCTGCCTTTTCTTAGAGGTCAGGGCTGGGGATGGGGTGATGGAGAGCCTGGAGGGGAGGTGGCTCTGGAGCTAGGCTGTGGTAGTGGGCCAGGAGCATGCGTGGACGCTTGGTGTGCATTAGGGGTGTGAGGCCACGGGGCTTGCCCGGACTCAGTCCCCCAGACATGGTCCCCACACCCTGTGCTAGGGACACAGGTGTGTTCATGGGCTGGTGGGAGTCACTGAGGAGGACGCTAGGTGTGGGCATGTCCTCTGCTGGTGGTGTGGGAGGGGGAGGTAGGGTGGGAGGGTTGGAGACTTGACTCAGACCTTCCCCACCCCAGCTGCCAGAGCTTCAAGGTCCCTGGGGTACCCTGGTACTCTGAGGAGGGAAGGAGGGTGGTTAGTGCTGCAATAACTCTAGCTGGACACTGAAGGAAGGGGGAAGTGGTCACCTTAGCTAGCACACATCTGGAGGACAGCTGGGAGACAGAGGTGACCAGACTGTGGGAGGGTGTATGACCAACCTGGACAGAGGGTTGGTTTTCCCCTGCCACAGAGTATGGAGCCCAGCTCAGATGGGGAGCCTGACCATAGGATCCCACTTACCAGGAGGAGGTGCAGAATTAACTCTTAACTTCAGTGGCCACAACGGGTGTGCTAGGCCTGCACCCCCAGCCCCAGCGCTCCTATATGTGGTCCCCAGCCCTCTGCAAAGTCCTCACATGGCCACCTCCGCACCTCTAACCAGGAAAGCCACTTCCCAAAGCCCTTGAACTTCCCTGAAGTGGAGAGGTAGCCTACTGGCTGCCACGGGGGTGGGAGACAGGAGGATGGAACAGCGAAATCCTGGTGTGCCAGGAGCAATGGGGGAGCCTGGCTGTCCCCGAGGAGGGGAAAGTCCTCGGGAAAGAGCAGGGAACCCATCCCCGCTGCAGTTCCCCATCAACTGTCGAGTAGATGCTGTTTCCATGGTAACCGGTCTGGGAGTCCGGTTGCTACGGAGGCAGCTCCACAGGCCCTGGCGTCCTCATGACAACTGCCCCCTGTGGCCTAGGCAGTGGTGCCTTCTGTGACCCGGCAGGGACTGCAGGGCAGCAACCGATGCAGGCTCAGACTTGCAGCTGGGACAGCCGGGTGTGGGGGGTTTGGCTGGCCCGTGCGACAGTTCTTTGGGGCCACAGGGAGGCTTCTGGGACAGACAGAGACTGTGATGGGAGGTACAGGTGGAGGGAGAGAGGATGAGGTTAGCTGTGGTGTCCTAACCAAGCCGTGGCAGATCCCAGCCCCTGGTGGCTAGAAGGGGACTTCCCCCACTCACCACTCTAGAAGTCCCCATTTCCCAGACTTTCTTGGGAAATTCTCCACCATTCATGGGAGTACACAGCGGGGGTTGGGGGCTGGGATACAGAACCAGCCATCTTCCTTGTTCCTTGACCCCCCAAAGGACTCTCAACAAGCATCCACAGTGTGCTATGGACAAGGTAAGCATTAGCTGCACTTACGAGTCAAAGGGCAGTAGGTTTAAAATGCACTCAGGCTTTGAGAGGAAACCCTGGTGGTGTAGTGGTTAAGTGCTACAGCTACTAACCCAAAATCTGGTAGTTGAAACCCACCAGACATTCCTTGGAAACTCTATGGGGCAGTTCTACTCTGACTTGTAGGGCTGTTGAGTCAGAACCGACTTCATGGCGGTAGTTTTGGTTTTGCTTTTGGTCAGGCTCTGAGAAGGTAAGGGACTCATCCCAGATGAGGTAGTTAGAACGTGATAGAGCCAGGGTGCACACCTCCATCCTGGAGGTGCAAAGCCTGTCTCTTCCAGCACATCTGGAAGGACAGGGTGGTAGAAGCTATCTGCACTAGCAGCAGGCAATAAAGGTCACATTGCCTGTAGTGGGAGCACAAGTGGTTGATGATCACTGGGCTTGACCACTAAGTGAAAGGTTGGCAGTTTGAGTTCACCCGGTGGCACCTGGGAAAAAAGACCTGAAAATCTACTGAAAAGTCAGCCATTGACATCTGCACTCTGGCAAGTGTCACTTAAGAAGCATCAACTGGTCTTAACCCACCCAGAGCAAAGAAGAAAGAAGAGCATCAAAGACACAAGTATGAGCCCAAGGGACAGAGAGGACCATATCTACCAGAGACTCCATCAACACGAGACCAGAAGAACTAGATAGAGCCCGGCTGCCACCAATGCCTGCCCTTACAGGGAACTCAACAGAGTCCGTGATGGAGTTGGGAAAATGTGGGGTGTGGAACTCCAACTCTAGTTAAAAGACCAAACCCGATGTTCTGACAGGCTGGAGGTTCTCCAGAAGACATGGCCTCCAGACTCTGTTGGCCCAGAACTAAAACCATTCTAGAAGCCAACTACCTAGACAAAGGTTCAACTGATCTACAAGACATAAAATGATGCTGGTGAAGAGTGTGCTTTTTGGCTTGGGTAGATACAGGAGACTAACTGGGCAACTCCTGTCCAGAGGTGAGATGAGAAGGCAGAGGGGAACAGGAACTGGTTAAGTGGACCCAGGAAATATAGGGTAGAGGGGAGGAGTGTGCTGTCAAAGAGAGCAGCTGGGGTCATATGCCAAAGTGTGTGCAAATTTTGTATGAGAAACTGACTGAAATTATCAACTTTCATGTAAAATGCAATAAAAACAATAAAAATTTTAAAAAAGAAAAGAAAAATGAGCCACTGAAAACCCCATGTAGCTCATTTCTACTCTTGACCCACACTGGGTCCATCATCCCAATTTTGACAGCAGCTGATTGTCTGCAGAGAATTCAGAAACAGGAAAAATGACTAGATGTTTGTTTGTTGTCTCCAAATCATCATGTACCAGCAATTCTGAACAATATCCATTTGGAACTACTTCTCGTCTCCAGGGCGGACCACCCCCCCCACAGAAAAGTCGCCGCACCTCACGCCACGGCGCCTGCTGTGCTCGGGCTGCCAGCACAGGCAAGGCCCGAAGGCGCCCTTTCCGCCTCCGTCTGGCTGGATCAGATTGGGATTTTTGAGAGAAAATTTTTCAAAAGATTGAGTAAAACCCCTCTCCCCACTTTCTGTCTCTTCCTGGCAACTGCTCCTTGCTCTCGTCAGCCAGACTTCTTGAATGTTTTGTCTGAACTCCTCAGGCCTCCCTTCTTTTTCCTCACCGCTGTCAAGCTCCGCCTCTCTGGCCTGGAACGCTCTGGTCCTCAGTGGCCTGTGCAGAGAAATCCCAGCAGCTTCTCAGGCCTCACCTGCCACCATCCCAGCAGATTTGCCCCTGCCCACCTCAGTTTTCAGAAAACCTGCTCACTCTTCCCTGCTCCATCTTTCTTTTTAGCCTCAGCTTTAAGGGCTCCTCCTTCTCCTGAGAGGCTGGTGCTTCTCTTTCTCCACACAACTTCCTGGGAATAGCTTCACCCAAGGCCATGGCCGCCCTGGCTTGGAGGCAAATGCCTCTCAGAGGTTTGCCCGAATTCAAGCTCCAACGGCTTCTGCACTTCAGCCGGGGCAGTGAGATGCTACTGCTGCAAGGGCTTGTCATCCTTTTTTGACTTTCTTTCTGGAGTTTGCCAGTTTCCAGGGCACCATAGAGCAGACCCACATTCCACCTTCCACCCTGGCTTTGCTGTTTTGTTCTTTCTTTCTTCTAAGGATGGAATCTTTCGTCTGTGCAGAAACCAGTGGCTGTCAGATGGATTCTGACTCAGGCGAGACTGGGCGTGTGCGGCTCCGTAGGCCTTTCAAGGCTGTGACCTTTCAGAAGCAGATTGTCAGGTCTTTTTTCTGATGTGCCTCTGGGTGAGTTTGAACTGCCAGTCCTTTGGCTAGTAGTCGAGCACTTAACCGTTCCTGCCACTCAGGGAGTCCTTCCTACATACAGAAGACACATTACATACGAGGTCTGACAAGTTTACAAACTGAGTTTTTCTAAAAGCTACATACCTCACTGCTGAATATCACTACGGTCACCTTTGAAGTACTCCCCTTGGGGAGCTATGCACTGATGCCAGCACTAATCCACCCTTCAAAATGATTTTGGAACTCTTTCTGGAATGACCATTGGGCACGGTGACAAGGTGGCAAGTTTGTGAACTTAATTGTCTAGTTGTCTGTGAGGGAGTTTTTAGCCAATAAACGAGTATACTGGCACACACTCCCTACTCACCTGATCCGGCCCCCAAAGACTTTTTTTGTTACCTGAAGATACGGAAAATATTGAAAGGAAGGCATTTTGATGACATTCAGGACGTTAAGGGGAATATGATGACAGCTCTACTGGCCATTCTAGGAAAAGAGTTCTAAAATTGCTTTGAAGTTTGGACTAGGTGCTGGCATTGGTGCACAGCTTCCCAAGGGGAGTACTTCAAAGGTGACCATAGTGATACTCAGCAATGAGATAAATAGCACTTTTTCTAGGATGAGGTCATGAACTTGTCAGACCTTGTACATCCAAACTAAAACCTGTTCCCATCGGGTTGATTCTGACACATGACTTTATGGGACAGAGTAGAGCTGCCCCGTAGGAGCAGCTGGTGGATTCAAACTGCCAATCTTTTGGTTACGGCCTGAGCTCTTAACTGCTGCACCACCAGTGTCCCCATTGCATATATCTTATTACAAACGTAAGATACAGAAAAGAATAAAACAAGCAGCCATGTACTAGTCACTCTGTTTAAGAACTAGAACCTAATGAATAACTTTGAAGGTGTCTGTACAGTTCCAAAGGAGTCAGTCTCAGGGTGATATAAATGGTTAATGTACTTGGCTGCCAACTCAAAGGTTACTAGTTCAAATCTACCCAGAGATGCCTTGGATGAAAGACCTGGTGATCTACTTGTGGAAAACCAATCGCTGAAATGCCTGTGGAGCACAGTTCTACGGAGTCACCATTAACTGAATTGACACGCTGCTCCAGCATTCTACAGCTGCATCTCTCTCCCTCCCTTCAAGGAAAATCACTAATTTGAATTTTGATTTTATCATTCCCTCACTTTTCACAATGCTTTAACTGTAGAAATACATATTTCAGTTGTGTAGCAAAGCAAGAAAAAGGTGATAGAGAAAGTAGATTCTCGGGTAGGAGGATTTTATCAATAATATTGTTTAGACTTTCTGCTACATGGAGATAATAAAAAGTACACAAAGTTTTGCTCAGTTTTATCATCGTTTTAAATGTCTTTGTGAATAATTCATTCCTCTGGTGCCGGCAAACACACTGTCTCCACCATCGTATAGTGCTGTGTGTATTGTAACTTTTTGAACTTTACATAAATAACACCATGCTGGATATGTTCTTTAGTAATTCACTTTTTGCATCCAATGTTGTATTGTTGGGTTCCCATTGAGGCATGGAGCATAGTTCATTCATGTTCACTGCTCTATAGCATTCTAGTATGTGCATATACCACCACTAACATACGCATTCTTCTGGAGATAGACGTGTTCTTCCACCAGTGCAGGTCTTGCCATTACAAACACTGCTGCTATAAACGTGCTTGCCATGGTTTGTGAGAAAGAAATGTAACAGCTCTCTTTACTAGACAATGCCAAGTTGTTTTAAGTAGCTCTCACAATTTGCACTCTTTTCTATGGAATATGACTGTTACTGTTGCTCTTTATCTTTGTCAATAATTGGAATCATCAGACTTCCATATCTCTGCCAATCTAGTGACATCTAATTGTGTTTTAATGCTCAAATCCCTAATTACTAGTAAGGTTGAGCATCTTTGTGTATATTCATTGGCCGTTTGTATTTCCCCTTCTGAGAAATATTTGTTCATGTGTTTTGCCTAATTTTCTGTATTGATTTGTGGGAGTTTGATACACACACAAGATTAATCCTTTGCTCTTCTGTGTGTTGCAAATATCTTCTCCCAGTTGATGGCTTGTATGTCACTTCATTTTGGTTTTCTTGATGAACATACCTGTTGCTGTTCAGACAATTCCAACTCATAGCAACTTTACAGGACAGAGAGCAGAGCTGCCCCATAGGGTTTCCAAGGAGAGGCTGGTGGATTTGAACTGCTGACCTTTTGGTTAGTAGTTGTAACTCTTAACCACTGTGCCACCAGGACTCTTTGATGAACATACGTTCTATATTTTAATAAGGTCAAATTTAATAATCTTTTTCTTAATGTCTAACACTTCCTTAGTGACTGTAATGGATTGCATTTGTATCCTCCCATAAAATGTGTTGTAATGGTTAAGACTGTGTGTCAGTTTGGCTGGATTATGATTCTTAATGTTTTAGCAACTATATACAGTGGCAGGGGTGGTGCCTGTGGTGCCTCACTGCCCCCTCACCCCTCGTGTCTTTGCCTTCTGCCACCTACTTCCATCTGCTCACATTCCCAGCAGCCTCCACTGTCTTATCTTCTTACATCTGGGTCTTCGGACTTAAACTAGCAGCTCTCGAATTCATCATCCCTCACAATTTGTGAATAACAGTTGTGTTCCCTGAGCTGCCAAACCTGGGTTTGCCAGCCCCTGCGGCTCTGTGAATCAGCAAAAACCTTGAAGTCTCGCCCACCATCCTGGGATTTGCTGACCTTACCAACCTGTGAGCTCAAACTCTAATCTCTGACCTGCTGACCTCAGGTTCACCAGCTTCCCTGGCTGTATGAGGTTTGTACTCTGATCCAAGACTTGAGACATTTCAGCTTCTACAGTTGTATGAGCTGTTTCCTTTATATAAAATTTTTCCTATACATATTACACACATTTTGCTTCCCTAGAGAACTCAGCCTAAGATAATTCAGTACAAAGAGAGTGGGGTGCTGCTCTGACAGATACCTAAAATGTGGAAGCAGTTTAGAAACTCTGAATGGACAGAAGACTCAGAAGGAACCGAGGAGAACTGTTAACACCAATAAAGGCACAGATGGTGAGAAACGAGCAGTAGAGGAACAGCAACAGCGGCAGCAGCAAAACCAAGAGCACTAGAGCCAACCCACAGAGCAAGAGAGCTGAGGGCCTCAGCACAGAGGTTTCCTGGCCAAGTGGGATGCCTTTAGGCACTGCAGTCAGTAGAGTTACAGAGCTTTGGAATACTTGCCCTAGCAGGGTGGTTGCAGGCCAGAGGCCTGGGCCATGAGGCTCCAGGAAGCAGAAGCTGAAGAGGTGAAGAACAAGAGAAGCTGAGCTGCCTCAGTCTCAAAAGGTATGGCCATGACCTCAGGGCTTTGAAAGATGGAGTCATAGCTTCCTGTGTTTCTAAGGGTGGAATTGCCACTCAGCTGGTCTTAGGGTACTCCTAAAGCCAAGGGAGCAGAGTTGCTGTCCTAGTGGGCCTAGAAGGCGGAGCTGAGGGACAAGGGGCTTCCACTCAGAAATGGTGGAGTATGGCCAATACCTACAGCCTTGACGGCAGGGCCATTGTGTAAAATGTCTCAGAAAATACAAGATTATTTTCAAAGCCTTGAGAGCTAATTTAATGTGGTTTGCTGACTTGCTTGTTGCCCGTTTTGCCTTCTCTCTCCCATTTGTTATGGAAATGTCTGACTTGGCCTGGCCTGTTCTGCCACTGTATTTTGGAAGAAGTTACCTTGTGTTCTAGATTTCACAGCTGAAGAGGAATTTCTGGATTTTGGACTTGGACTTAAGACTTTTGCTATGATGGGGTGAATATGTTTTACATGTTATAAGAGTACTTTTTTTAGGGAACAAAAGGTGGAATGTCGTGGATTGAATTGTGTTCCCCCAAATCTGTGTAGCAATTTAGTGAGGCCATGATTCCTGGTATTCTGTGACGTCAGTCTTCCGTGTTGTAAATCCTGCCTCTATGATGTTAATGAGAGTGGATGGGTAGCAGTTGTGTTGGTGCCACTAAACTCAGTTTGTAAGATTGTTTTGTGCCTTTGAGGCACTCTCTTGAGATACAGAGGAAAGAAGCCACAGAGCAGTGCCAGTGGCTGAGCACATCCTTTGGAAAGGACTGGGGTCCCTCTGCTTCCAGTCTAAGGAAAGATTGATGACAAGGACTTTCCTCTAGATCTAGAGAGAAAGCCTTCACCTGTAGCTAACTTTGGAGTTTTAATCTACTGAACTGTGACAAAATAAAATTTCTCTCTTAAAAGCCATCCACTTGGAATGTTTCTGTTAAACCAGCACTAGATGACTAAGACATGTGTTTTGCTTTGACTTGGCCATGAGTCCCAACATGGTGTGATTCCTCCCATGTGTTGTGAATCCTACCTCTGTAATGCTGACACAGAGAATGGACAGCAGTTGTGTTGGTGAAGCAGGAATCAAGCTACAAGTTTGTGGGATATAAGGGAAAAGTGAGCAGGGAGTGTTGGGAACCTCATACCACCAAAAAAGTATCACCAAGAGCAGAGTGTGTCCTTTGGACCTAAGGTTCCTGAGCCAGCATGCTGTTGTGTTGAATGTGGTACTTTTAGCACAACAGACTGATAATTTCTCATATTGAATTTGGATTTGTAGCTTCCTGGACCGTGACAACAAAAGTTCTCTTCTTGAAGCCATCCACTTGTGATGTTTCTGTTGGAGCAGTATCAGGTGACTGAGATAGTGCCTTTTTGTTTGTTTAGGAAATCTATCTTACTGTGACATCACAAGGATACTCTTCTAGACTCTTTTTCTGAAAGTGTTAAGTTCTGCTTTTCATGTTTAAGTCCTTATTCTATATGAACTTGATTTTAGGCATCATGTGAAATCACAGTTCATTTTCATTTTTGCCACATATGAACAACCAATTGTTTTGACCTTGTTTACTGAATAAGCTTTACTAATTTGGAGTGTTACGTCTTTTAAATATCATGCCTGGATCTGTGTTGAAGCTCTTTATTTTGTACCATTAGTTTTATTGTCGAGTTCTATTCAAACAGTACATTATCTAATTACTACAGCTTTATAAAAACCAAAAAAAATAACCCAAACCTGTTGCTATTGCATCTATTCCAACTCATAGCGACCCTGCAGGACAGAGAGCTGCCCCATAGGTTTTCAAGGAGTGTCTGGTGGATTATAGCTTTGCAGGGTGTGTTGATATCCAGTACAGCAAGTCTCCCCCATCTTCTTCTTCTTAAATGTCTGGACAATTCTAGACTCTGTGCTACCATATATGTTTTAGAACCAGTTTGTCAAGATGAATGAAGAATTCTGTGGGCTTTTGACTGAAATGCCATTATTAAGAAAAGTCATAGTCCGGTGGCTGAATATGATACAACTCTCCCCATATTTGGGTCTTTAGTATTTTTATGTTGTTGTTGTGGGTCTTTTTAATAGCTTTTATTTTGTTGTTGTTGTTGTTAGCTGCCATCAAGTCAGCCTCCACCCCATAGCAACCCCATGCACGACAGAACTATATCTGGCCCAGTCCTGTGCCATCTCCAGAAACCCTGGTAGTATAGTGGTTAAGTGCTACTGCTGCTAACCAAAAGACAGGCAGTTCAAATCCACCAGGCACTGCTTGGAAACTCTATGGGGCAGTTCTGCTCTATAGGGTCACTATGAGTTGAAATCAACTTGATAGCAGTGGCTTTGGTTTTGATTTTGTGCCATCTCCCTGGTTAGTCGAGGACAGGACTGTTGTGATTTGTAGGGCTTTTGTTGGTTGATTTTCAGAAGTAAATTGCCAAGCCTCTTGTTCTAGTCTCTCTTAGTCTACAAGTGTCACTGAAACCTGTTCCATATCAAAGCAACTTGCAAGTCTCCACTGACAGATGGATGATGATGACTAAGCTTGAAGTGTATCAGCCAAGAATAGAATTTGGGTTTCCCACCTGGTGAGAATTTTATCACTGAACCACCAGGGCCTTCATCTTTTATATTAGTCAATCAGGGTAATTAGTACTAGGAATCCCTGGTGGTGAAGTAGTTAAGTGCTACAGCTGCTAACCAAAAGTTCACAGTTTGAGTCTACTAGGTGCTCCTTGGAAACTCTATAGGGCAGTTCTACTCTGTCCTATAGGGTCACTATGAGTCAGAATGGACTCAGTGGTGATGGGTTTTTATCCCAAAAGCAAAACTCAACATTTCAGTGGTTTAATACAATAAGGATAAAGTCCTTTGGAGGACAGGCAGCCCCTCTCCTTACTGATGTCACCTTGAACCCCTGTTTTCCGAGCTCACTACGGGAGAGGGAGAGACCGCGAGGAGAGGAGACTGACTGAACTATGTATAACTGCAGAAGAGGCTGAGAGGTCTAGTGGAGCATGCAGCGTCTTTGCTGGGCATTAACCATCCTGGCCGAATCTTTCAATATAGTTCTACAATTTTCTTCATGAAAGTTGTGCATTTTACTGGATTTACAGTTAGTTTTTTGTATTTTTGTTGCCATTGCTAATTGCATCTATTTTCTTGACTGAGATATAAGGTATACACAGGAAATTCATCAGTTCTGGGCATATCATTCACTAGGTTTTAGTCATGGCACCCTCTCGACAGATATGATGTAAAACATTTTCATCGTTCTTCAATATTCTTTCATGTCTGCTCACTTCTGACCCCTGGCAATATGTTCTCTGTCACTAAAGTTTTGTTTTTCTTTCTAGAATTTATGTAAATGGAATTAGAAGTGTGTAGTCCTTTGTGTCTGACTTCCCTCCTTTAGCCTGTTGCTTTTGAGAGTCTTCCATGTTGTGGATATTGCTGAGTGGCATTCCCATGTGTGGATATACTACAATTTATTCACTCACCAGTTAAAATAATTGGGCTAAGAAAAAAAAAAGACTGATAATATCAAGTTTTACAAGGTTGTGGAGAAACTGGAACTCTCATAATTGTTGCTGAAAGTGCCAAACAGTATCCTACCTTTGGAAAATAATCTGGTAATTTCCTACAAAGTTAAACCATACACTTATAGTATGACCCTCTAATCTCATTGCTGGGTATTCATTTACCAGGATAAAACCTATGTCCACATGAAGACTTGAAAATAAATGTTTACAGAACTTTGACTATTCTTTTTATTATTGTTGTAAAGATATGTAGGACACATTAGCCCATTCAACCTTTTTCAGGTATACAAATGTTTTTTTTAAAAAAATAAAACAAATAGCCTGCTTGGATGCTAAGAATAATAGCCCAGGCACCCTTCTGAGCTGGAACTGAGCCATTCCTGGAGACCACCTTTCAGCCAAACCATAGACAGCCCTATAAAATAAACAGTAATATTCAAGGGAAATGTACTCTTTAGAACAATCAATTATACTGGATCAAAAGGGCAACATTAGCCCAAAATCATAGATGAGAAGGCAGGAAGGGGTAGACAATCAGGACAAAAAGGAATGCGGAACCTAGGACAGAAATGGGACAGTGCTGACACATTGTGGGAATGACACTCGTGTCACATGGAACACTGAATGCACAAACTATTGAAAGGGAAACTGATTTTCTCTGTACACTCCTACCTAAAGCACAATAATTTTTTTTTTTTTAAATCATATACTGTGTTCAGGTAGATAAACAGACAAACTAGATGGGCAATGTGTCTGGTATTTAGTCCCTGCTCTGTCTGCAATGAATAGACTTGGGCAGAGCTTTCTGTGATTTTCATTTACCTTCCCCCTAATGGCTAATGATTTTAAGCATATTTTCATGTGCTTATTTGACACCCATGTATCTTTTTTGATGAACTGGCTATTCAAATCTTTTGCCTATTTTTAGGCTGTTTGTTTTCTTTTATTTAAAAAAAAAAATTTGTATACCTGAAAAAAGTTGAATGGGCTAATGTATCCTACATATCTTTACAACAATAATAAAAAGAATAGTCAAAGTTCTGTAAACATTTATTTTCAAGTCTTCATGTGGACATAGGTTTTATCCTGGTAAATGAATACCCAGCAATGAGATTAGAGGGTCATACTATAAGTGTATGGTTTAACTTTGTAGGAAATTACCAGATTATTTTCCAAAGGTAGGATACTGTTTGGCACTTTCAGCAACAATTATGAGAGTTCCAGTTTCTCCACAACCTTGTAAAACTTGATGTTATCAGTCTTTTTTTTTTTCCTTAGCCATTCTGTTGTCAGCCTGATTCTTGATGACCCCAAGAAGCATGACCATGTTCTGTTCCATTTCCATGGTTTCAAAGATCAGACTCGTGTGATTCACTGGGATTTGACTGGCTGCTTTGGATCTGACAGCTGAAGTAGATCACCAGGTCTTTCTTCCTTAACTGTTCTAGATGTTGCATAATGGTAACTCCTTGTTTTAAGCCACATTTTTAGAAAGACTGTGATGCTGAACATCTCTTCAAGTGTTCATTTGCCACCCATCATCTGTTCTTTGGTAAAATGACTGTTCAAATGTTTACCTATTTGTTTTTAGTTAGTTGATTTTTCTTACTTTTGAATTTTAAAACATATTCAGGATCCAAGTCCTTTGTAAGACATACATTTTCCAAATCTCTGGCTTGCTTTTTTATTTTTTCAGTGTTGTCTTTCAAAGAGTTGTTTTTAGGTGCTGTTGAGTTGCTTGAAGTCATAGTGACCTCATACATAAAAGAATGAATTTTGGTTATCAAGTTTTTTCTTTATGAGTTATGCTTTTCTGTCCTAAGAAATATTCACCTAACCCAAAATCACACAGATTTTTCTCCTATAATTTATCTTAGCAATGTTAACCCACTGGCCATTGAGTTGGGTCTGACTCATAGAGACCCTAGAGGTCAGAGTAGAACTGCCCCATAGAGTTTCCAAGAAGTGCCTACCAGATTTGAACTGCCAATTAGAAATGTTACAGTTTATTATATTAAAAGTCTATGATCTATTTTTAGTTTATTTTTCTAAAGTGTGAGATAAAGGTTGAGATTCCTTTTTTATCCATTGTTACAGCATCATTTGTTAAAAAAGGCTATCCTCTCCACCTTGCTAAAAAAGAAAAAAAATCTAATTGAATACATCTTTAATTTCTTTAAAAATTTTATGGTCATTATATAATTTGTGAGTAATTATGGAAACCCTGGTGGCATCGTGGTTAAGTGATATGGCTGCTAACCAAAACGTTAGCAGTTCGAATCCACCAGGCACTCCTTGGAAACCCAATGGGGCGATTCTGCTTTGTCCCGTAGGATCATTGTGAGTTGGAATCAACTCGTCAGTGGTGGGTTTGGTTTTGCTTTTGGGTACCTATTACCTGAAATCACCAGAGGCCCAAAGTTGCCAAGTGATTTGGAAGCTGGTTTCCTTGGTTTGTGGCAACTTTTATTACGTACTCTCATATTGGGAATCAGAAGAGTCTGAGTTGAGGTGTTTTTCTCCAGAGAGGATTTACATCGGCTTTTGTTAAATACCAGGGTACTATCAACATGGGTCCACTGTAATAAAATTTCCAGGTTTGCAACGTTGCTGATTATCCTGCAGTTTCAATTTGAACCTTAGGCCATCCTGAAAGCGGTGGGCATGTTGTTTAAAATTTTGAAGGGAGATGACTATTATGATTTATTTTTTCAACTCAGTGTGCCAGGCAGGCTCCCTTCTGGCTCCCTTACCAACTGAGCTTTCCTGCGAGCTTCAGTGTCTGGGCTCTGTGCAGGGGTGGGTTTGGCTCCCTCACTTTGGGGCGGCCAGGACTACCTTCTCTTCCCTCTCACTACTTCAATCCCTTGTAACAGCCTTTTCCCCCAGGATGCTCTAGCTTCCCGACTGGTTTACCACCTGGTTCCTTTTTCTGGTCGTGTATTAGAGATACCACTTACTTTCTCTTGAGCAGATCATTGCAACATATTTATTTCTCTTGTAATTTATCCAGCATTGGAATGTCAGCTGCTTCTCAGAATAATCTATCTTGTTCGAGTGTTGTGGGGAGAAATCCCACGTCCTTTTTTTGATGGATTCTCCATCATTCCTCTCAGTGTCCCTTCCTTTGTGACACCTAAACTCTCTGGTTTGGGTTGAAGGTTCCTTCCTTGTTTCACCAGGTCACTTTGTTCAGGTCTCTTAGTGTGTCTAGCCTTGGATGGTAATTTCTGTCCCTTTTCTGTTTGCACCCTCCTGTAGACTGTGAACCCTCTGACAGCAGAGACTGTCTTGCTCATGTTTGCACCTTCAGTGCCTGGCACGTAGTAGGCCTTCAGGTACATCTGCGGTACCAATGAGTGGTTCCAAGCCTCTGAGTAAGGAAGGTCCTTTTTTAACTTCTCTCATGTCACCTGCCCACTCTGAGATCTCTTTGGCTTCAGTACCAGCCAGTACCAGCCAGTTCTGCTATGCTTTGGGCTGGAACGTTCAGCAGTTGGTTCTCCTGCCATCTACTGGGCAATTTTGCTGATGGGAACCTGACCCATCCTTCTGCTTTCATGGAACAAATCCCAGTTCTTCCTTTCCTTTTAGGAAGCCACAAGCTGCCCAGAATTCTCAGTAAAGACTTGGTAGTGAGCTTCTAGAAGAAAACCACTTTTTTTTCTTAACTAACTCATTCACCAGCACAGACCCCCAACTAAACCCAGATCAAGACTGAGCTGAGGTCCACCTTGTAGCATTCCAGGGATCCTGAGGAGGATAGTGTCAGCTTGCTTTCTCCGTTGAAGGCCAGCCAGTCCAGAGTCCTGCGTCCTTCGTGTCCTCTGCACATGTCCCAGTACTAAACCCAGCAAGAGGAGGCTGAACATGGTCTAAGTGGCCCTGGCTTCAGCCCCATTCACATGGCTGGGATTTTCTCTCCTCAAGGTATATTGATGGCCTTGTGAAATGGGTGGCATCTGAGCTCTGCAGTGGCCTCTTCCTACCCCAGTGAGAGGCCTTGTAGAATGGCTAGGCTCAGGTAGACCTTACTTTCTCTGTGGAATCTTCCTGCATACATGCTAATGAAAGGAAGTAGGGCTTTGTCACTTTTTCCCCTAGCACTGTGCTGTGGTGTGTTAGTTACTGGATTTCAAGTCTATCTTCCTCACTGGGCAAGTTCATTTAAAACATATCAAGTAAGCACCTACTGTGTGCTAGGCACTGGGAGGAGACTACAAAGATAGATAAGCCTCACTACTTACCTGGAGGTGACAGTGTATTGCAAGTGACAGAAACATGAGTGAAATTCATCAAAGGACTGGATGGGTAGGCTGGGTCTTTAATAAATAGCCAGGCACAAAAAACTGATTGGGATCATAGGAGTAGGACAAAAATTTGAGGCAAACAGAAGAGTATAGAGGCAAGAACTAGCACGGCTTATGCAGTAAGTGCAAACTGCTCTCCATTACCAGGGCCACCTTCGCGGGAAGAGGCTAAGTGGGAGATGAGATCCAAGAGGCAGACGGAGCCACACTGGGCTGTCTTCTGTAGGGCCGGGATGGACGCTATTGCCAGTGTTGCCCCGAGAGACATGAGAAGTGTCAGATTTGATCCAGGAAAACAGCTTCGACACTTGCGTGGAGACTGGACTGCAGGTGAGTTTGAGACAAGAGGATCAACTAAGAGTCTTCCCCATACCTGAAACGGAGCCAATTCTGGGGAGATTTGGGAGTGGGAGCTGGCAGGATTTGCTACGTGCTGTAGTGTCAAGTGGTGTAGTGTTGAGAGACCCAGAAGGCAGACCCAGTAACAAGGGGCAGAAACCTAGCCTGTGCTTACGGGGAAAGTGATCTGGGCTTTGCTCCAGGGCACTGAGGTGGAGGGTATGGAAATGTGAAATGACTGCAACCAGACACTGGCTGAGGTCAGTGTGACTCTTAATATCTGGATAAGGCTGACAGAAACTGGCACATCTTGAGCTGTCAAAGGCCTGGGGCCCTCCCCTCTGCTCCCTAGACTTGTGAATTCCCAAGTTGAGAGTCTTCTGGTTACTTCTGGTCTGAGTTCCTGTTTCCAGTGAACTAGTTCTATTGAGGGGTCACCCTCACAGTGCCAGACTCATTGTCTGTCCCCTACCCTGCTGACCCAGGTGCTCCTTGGTTGAACGAGGGGAGCAGAATAAAACCAATAGCTCAAGCAAAGCATTGTGCATACAGTGGATATTATAAAAGGTTTAGGGGCCAGAGGGGTGTTACATCTTAGAAGTGCAAAGAGCAAATAACCATCAATCACCTGTCAGCTATTTTTAAGAAGTCCCTTGCAATACCTCAAGTCCAGCCATATCCCCCTGGAGTACCTTCCTCCATAACCCCCTCTTCCTCTCACCACCTTATTGGTTATGCCCCACTGTCAATGTTTCCTCTGGGTATTCTAGGAAATTCTAAGCTCTTCTTACTCTGCAGTGCAACCAGACCTCTGCCTAACTCTTCCTGAGCTCAGCTCTGGGCCTATCTTTTCACTGCCAAAACCTATCAAGTTTCTACATTGAGTTAAAGGCATCTTGATATGAATGTCATTCACTCTCCTTGGAGGGCAAGTATAGTTTTAAAAATAATTCCCCCCCCCAACATTACATACTTTTAAGATTGTGAAATGCTAAGATAATTCTTTTCTTTCAACTACTCTTTCACCCCTCCCTTCCTACCCCTTTCTTTGGGAACTGGGAATACAAGGTTAAGACCAGGTGTCTGCTGCCTGGGTCCCCTTTGTGTGGACAGCAGTGGCCCCTCTCTGCTTCCCGCTTTTCTATCCCCATCAATTAGATGGATGCTGACTGCTTTTTTCTCTCAGTGCTAAAGACGAGTTAGACCTAGAGGAAGGACCTAGATACAGAAAGTCAATCGACCAAGACACAGGTTAAAGGCGGATTCCTGGGGACCAGAGACATAGCATCATTGGGTCAGCAAGCTGTCCTTCATGAGTTTTCACAAGTTGGGGTTGTTTGTCTATTACTGATAGTAATCACGGGAAGGAAATCAAGTGACAATATGAACAGCTGAATATTGCAAGACACTGAGACCTCAGTAGATGGAGACCTCCAGTGATGAATATCTCTTGGGTTATGGGTGAAAGCTGCATGGACAAGTTCTGCAGTCTCCCCTGACAACACACCCCCAGCCCTGGTAGGAAGACAGCTGACATGGAAAGGGCATGATGGACTAGTGGGAAGGAGATCACGGATGAGCAGAAGACAGAATTTTTTCTTTGTATAGACCATTATTTTTATATTAGAACCAATCCTTGCTCTAGATACCTGGATGGCAGTTATGGCATCAGCATCTTTTCATATTACTTTGCCAGGCAGGCAGGTCTTGGTTACCTTTCAGGATGCCTAAGGGCCACTGGATACTGAAAAAGGTCCTGGCCTGAGTAACACTAGGACCTACAAAGGACACTTCCAAGGCAGGGGTGAGTATGGTGGATGGGTGGGGGTCGTCCACCTGGCTGCTCCAGGTTGTAAAGTCCCATGACTGCCCTCCCATGCTTGAGAGAAGTATCAAGAACTGTCACTGGCATTGTGCACTCAAAAGAAACGATATCTCAAATGGGTCCACAATCCAGCGAAAAGGACTCAATCCACTGTAAAACGTGCTAAACGCTCCATCTAGGGGTGCAGAGGAGGGTGAGCACAGGGGAGGGGGTGGTTTCTGGCTGTTAGCTGAGTGTGGGGAAACAGGTACTGTTTAGCCCCAAGTTTGAACGATGAGCTTAGCTTTGCAGGGAGAGGGCATTCCACGCAGAAGCAACAGCATGTGGAAACATAAAAGTCGTCTTTCCCACGTAGTCTTACGCGGCTAGAACGCTGGGAGCACCAGACAAGTCTGGCCTTGGAGGCTGGGGACAGGCTGGCAGACTGAGCACTGGGGGCTCTGACTCTATACTGAACCCAGTGGGACACGACTAACCAGAATGAATGACGTTTGAGCCTCAGGTAGCATGCACTGTGGCTGCAGAGCAGATGAACTACTGGGGCAGAGGGGGCCGTAAGGGCAAGGTACAGGCTGTGCTCTGCATCTTGCCCTTACTCTGTTTTATGGAGGGCAGGATCTTTGCTGTTGTGTTTGTCACTGTCACATGGCCTAGAACCTCATCAGCTGAAAGCAGTGCTTACAGAGTGAACACGGTGAGAATGGTGTAGGCAGCCTGAGAAAGGCGCTCTGCCTTACAGATACCTGTTGCAGGGTCACACACCTGTGATGTGGGGAGGGGGTGAGACCCAGGCTCAGGCCCAGGACAGGTGACAGAACGAGCTACCGGCAGCACTCTGCTTTCACGCCAGTCAGGGGCAGTCATCCCTCTCTGCTGGGGTCACTTGGCTCTTTGGCTTCTGCAGGCTGCTCAGTCCCCACAGGGCACCAACAATGAGGTGGGGACAGGGACAGTAGTCTTCTTTGGGGCTGATGGACTCCCAAACCACACTCTACAGCTTCCCAGCTCACCTCCCATACCTCCATGGACCCCCATCTTTCTGGCTTTATAGTCCAATGGGCAATGGAGAAGTCACTTAGAGGCCAGGGCACTGAGGACCCCCAAGTACTTTTAAGGAAAACAAACAAAAAAACTCTTTCACCAGACCAGAAATTGATTGGATTAAAAAAGTGTATTGGATTTCCAATACTAAATAAAAACATGAAATTGTTTTTAAAAAGCCCTAAGAGTTTACAGCATCAACTACAGAAAAGCCCAAACAAGTGTGTACAGAAACCAGTGTCCAGCAGCCTCCCAGGCCCCCCACCAGCAGGCACCACAGCAGCAGACCCATGGGTTCCCAAAGGAAGCTGCTGAGCAGCTGCTCAGCTAGGGCGTTACAAGACACACAATGGTTTAGTTTCCCAAAGCACAGGAAAATGTTAAGAAAAATGTATTAAACTTTGAAAAGGTGCAATACAGAATAGCTCTCCTTTTTCTTAATTTTAAAAAATCCCACAGCTTTGAACAGTGATTTTCTTTAAAAATAGGCCCCTCCCCCACCCCACCCCAGTTCTGTGGCAGTATCCAGGTACTCAGGCCCTGAGGTAACAGAAGTATCAGGGTTCACAGGAGGGAACCCCTGAATACTGAGCATGTTTCTTTGGGCAAAGGTAAGAGCTTCCGGGGATCGAGCCCTCCCGGTGTCAAGAGAGTTGAGTGTTCTCTCAGGGTCAGTTCAGTGCACGGGTGTTCTGAAGTCCCGCCTGACACCGCCCTCTGTGACCAGTGAGCCTGGCAGTGACACTTCCAGCCAGCAATGCACTATTCACTGCCCCCAGAATAATAAATATGAAGAGCTCATTTTCTAGAAAAGCAAATGTGTGATAAAACCTAAAAAAGAGAGATAACTGATGTACAAAGGAAGTAGCCCACCAGCAGCATGGGGGCCCCCCGAGAGGCCAGGCAGAGCTCAGGGCGCTGGGGTGGGGTGCTTGGGAAGGGATACCTGCTGGTGCTTTTAGCAGCGGCTCCTTCTGGGCTCCACACTCCCCTGGGGATCTGCTAGGGAGTAGGTGCAGACACCTGAGGGTCAGCCCTGTATTTTTTCACAATATAAGTCTTAATATCAGAAAAACGAAACAAAACCCCAAATCTCAGCTCTTGTCTTTTAAAGAAAAAGAACACAAGAACTATTTGCAAAGGAGTTTCATGAGTAATTCCTCAGGGAAAAAGGCTGGCTGTGTGGTTGAACCACTCTGCAAACATCAGAAACTGCCTGCCACCTAGTGAGGGGCTTTGCTGAGCTTCCAGTGTGCAGGGGTCGCAGCTGCTCCCTCCAACCCTCTCTACCTTCGCCCGCCCCCTGAAGAGCAGGGTGTGGGCCAAGAGGGAGGGGAGCAGCCCCTGCCTTGCCTCACCCTCACTCCAGGCCTTTGCTGAGGAGGCTGTGAGATGCACAGTGAAGAGCTGAAAGAGCTGAGGACAGGCACTAGCGAGAAGCGAAGAGTCACCCAAGGAAGGTTCCTTCCTTACCCTCAACTTCCCCAGAGAGGACCAAAGCCACCAGCAGAGAAGGGTCTCCACCCTCTACTCTGTGATCTCCCAGGAGCTCTGGCTCCGTTCTGCATCACTCCCATGAGTAGGAATGCCTTCCCCAGGCCTCAGCATGGGCAGCCGGACCGGACAAGGCTGACACATCACAATAGCTCAATCTCTAAATCCACCTACTGCACGGGATTTTAAAACCAAATCCCAAAGAAACTTGAGTTGCAATGTAGTGACAACAGATTTACGGACATGCTGGGAAAGAACCATAACGAAAATGCTTCCGTTCTCTGCAGGCTTCTGGAAGAAAGTACAATGACCAAAACATTCACGGAACCTCGGCAGCCCCTCCACCTCCTGTCCCAACCCCCACCCCACCCCCACTCCAATACTGCACAGAAAGCAACAAACAAGTCTTTCCAATGTTACATTTCATTCAAATAGATCTGTAATCTCACAGTGATGAGAGGAGAAAGTCAAGCCTTTAATAATTATAATAAAAAAATAATAAAAAAGCTTACAAACAGCAATGCAACATTTCCTCCCTGTGAAGTGATGGATTAACAGTTGGCCGAGGAGGCAGTGACTCAGTTAAAAATCAAAACAAAAATCAAAACAAGCCAACCCTTGGAACAACCCACACTGTCAAGCACTTTCCATACATAACCGAAACAAGCCGTCAACCATCAACCACTGGTGGAGAACACCACGGACTTGCTTGGTTTTGGATAGTGTTTTTTTTTTTTAAGATAAAATAAAATAGGACACAAATAAGGTTGTACATAAATGCCAATGTCTACACTCCAAAAGGCGATGCAGTCACAGCACAGAGACGCAGCCTGACCACAGAGGGTAAGGTTGGTTGCACATCTTGCCTCTTCCCTGGACACAGAAGTTTGGCCCATGGTACCCAGTCCTGCAGGGTCTCAGCAGGCAAAGGGAAGCTGGCCTGCCACAGGCTTCTTCCAGGCTGGCCAGGAGAAGGCAGGTGGCCACGCCTGGAGCCAGTGCCCCCGGAGGTGCGGGCTCGTCTGCTCGCTCACTGTGTATTCTCAAGTGCTGTCCTCTCGTACTCTGTACAGTTCCTTGCTTTTCAAGGCTAAGTCCCAAGACTTCTAGACTCGGGCTTGGAGTCACGTCCTGGTAAGGGTCGTCATGCTGTCGTGATGGCATTTAGGTCCTTCATTAGTCCTTCCAGGTGGGCCATCTCTTTGGTCAGCTCATCTGGTTCATAGCTCTGTGGAAAAGAGAACACTGTTACTGCAATGACAGGAGAAGCTGTCCAGGAAGGAGAGCCCTGAGAGAAGGGTCAAAGAGCCCAGTGGTCAGTGCTGCAAGAATGGCCTTCTGAAACCCAGGCTGACCCAGAAGAGTCACACAGATACAGCAGGATGTGTCCATGGTCACTAAATCCTAAACCAGCAACTACTCATTTCTTCATGCTGCAGAATGTCTTCTCCTAACACACATTCCTCAGGGTCCCAGTGACCCATGACCACGCCCCATCCAGGTCTCTGCCACAATCAACTCTAGCTGTGTACACCTCGCATCCCTAGGCCTCAAGCATCCCGTTCTGAGTTGCATGCTTGGATACAGAGAGGCAGAATGTATTTCTAAGAGTCTGAGGGTAAAACTCAACGGTGAATGACCATTGAGGTTTTTGTTCTGACAGCAACTGCTCTGGCGGCTTCCCCTCAGATGAGGTCGTGAAGCAGGACTGAGGGTAGAAGAAGCAGAGGATGGCTGAACCCAAGAAAAGAGAACCAGACAGAAGGGAGAGAATTGAAAGGAAGGCAGCCGAAAGTGGGAGAAGTTACTGGCTGTGCTGGTGTAGAAAGCCAAGCCAGGGAACACTGGAGTGGACATGCAAGAGAATGGGCCAGACCCTGAGCAGAGGTCCTTGCTCAGAGACAATGCTCAGTGCACCCATGGAGGATGCGGGAGTGACCCGCCTCACACTTGCAGGTAGCACGGCCTGGGCCTGCTCTGAGCGCGTGGACTTAACACTCTCAGAGTCCTCCAGCATCCTCGTGGAGACCCCTGGCTGGGCGTCCGCCCGTAGACTTACACTCTCGGAGTCCTCCAGCATCCTTGTGGTCTCCTGCACTTCCGGGGCACTGGGAACAAGCACAGGCATGGGAGGCCGGCTCCTTCCTAAGGTCCCAATGGAGGCTGTCTTCACTGCGTGGATGTGATGGTTCAGAGCTGCCGAGGAAAGGGCACCGTCAGGGGTGTGGGCAAGCCTGCCCACCCAGAGCTGACCAATCACCTGAGGTCCCCACGCTGCTCTGGGTGAGGAGCCCAGCCAGACCCTGTTCCTCAAAATGCAATGGGCCAGGATGAACTGGGGGTGACAGCAGAGCATTCAAGATGCCAGAGAAAATACTCTGTTTGGCATTAGAAAATTAATATTCTAGTCCAGGAGCGCTCAGAGTGTAGTGGTCCACGGATCCCTTTCAGGAAATCCACCAGGCCAAAACTCGTCATAACAACGCTGAGATTTGATCTGCCTTCTTCAGTGCACTGGCATTTGCACTGACAGCACAAAACCAACAATTGGTTTAAACTACAACAACAAACAGAGCATGGACCTGGGCAGAGCACAGGACTGTACCACACAGTCACCCACTGACATGCTCTTGCAGTTAACCACCACCACCACCAGAAAACCAGTTTCATTTAAGATCATTCCCAGTGAAGCAATAAAATGGGTTTGATTAAATCTTTACAGGTGGAAATGCAAAGTCAGCTCAAGGTACTTCTGGCCTCCTGAGGTACAGTGGCTGCCTGAAAGAGAGGCCCCTGTGACAGTATGAACTGTTAGCTGAACTGTCGCCGGCATCAGGGAAAGCCACTGTGACTTCCCACACAGACCGACAGACAAGTTGGTTACTCAGACTTGAGCGTCGGGAAGATGTGCTAGAGAAGGAACGAGGCAAGCCTGCCACGTCGGTGAAAGCAATGGACAGCATTTACTACCACTGATGAAGTTTTCAAGAGAAAATGAACTGTGAAAGACTTGTCATGGCCACCATGAGCTTGGGAGCTTCCCAGCAATGACTCCAGTGATCTTAATGAATGTGTTTTCAGATCCTGTAGAATGAAATGTGTCAATATTTGGAAGATCTGTGTAACTTACTGAACTGATACTTTCCAAATTGACTAATGTGCAATGTTCCAGAGTCATGTGTATTCAAAGACCAAGGGAGAGTAACAGATTTTAACAAGACCGAGAGCGATTGGCTTGTTGATACCGTTTCAGATTCCGTAATACAACCAGCCTTTAAGAAGCCACCACCTGTAGTGTGCTGCTGTGTTTACAGAAAAGACCCATAATCGTCACTACACTTATGTTTCCAAAAATACATAGTAAAACCTGGGAAAGCTGGAACCCATGTAAGGTGGAAACGGTCAGAGAATGAAAACCATTTCCTACTAAAGAGAACAACAGAAAGGTGGCACCCTGGTGACGGTGGAAAACTTGAGGGACCCCAAAAATAAGGTAGTCCATTGAGTTCTGGCTTTTACAGGTTTCACTGTTGGCATTTTCATAAAAATATGCTACTTATGTTTATATACAATAGCTTCATTAGTATTTTTAAATGAATTAATACTTTTGAAATTCCTGTTTTAATTTGTAACACAGAAATATCAATAGATGAAATCTATGTTAACGAAAAGCTCCTTTGTGTCCTCAACAGCTTTTAAGAATATAAAGGGATCCTGGGATCAAAAAGCTTGAGAACCACTGACCTAGTATGAAAAAAGCCTCCCAAACAGACTACTATGGAAGAGGATAGGGAAAAGCATGTCTCTCAGGTCACCAACACTGCACTGCTTAATGGTGCAAACTGGGCAAGTCACTTCCCTTTGCAGGGCTCACTTCTGTATCCTAAAGTTCTGTCTTGTCTCCCATCCTGTGAGTCCAAGTTCTGGCCTCCTCCCTCTTTCTGAAGGAGTCTCATGGAGTGAGGCAGTCCAGGAGGCCTAGCAAACTAGATCTCTTGCCCATAACTGCGCCACCAGATTTTACCACCAAGATTTCTCCACAGACAGCACAATGTAGAAGGCTGGCCCTTGTTTTCCACCCCATTAGTCTCTGGTCCACATCCCTTCTCAGACAGCGGTGCCCGTCCTGCCTGAGTGGGGCCCTGGCGTACTCAGGAGTAACTGCTGGGATGTGCTTGACAGGTACGTGCTATGTTATCTGCCCAGCAGCAGCTCTCCTCCCCACCCCGACTCCGTGCCTGAGCCAGAGGGTCCCTCTCCCAGTGCTGCAGCCCTCACCTTGCTGGGACAGCAATGGTGTGCTTGGTAACGCAGGATCGTAGGTGGGAGGTCCTGGGGGAGGGATGGCTGGCACAGCAAAGCTCTTCAGTGGGTGCGAAGGACGCACATGGGCTGTAGGCAGGCTCTGGCCTGAATCTTCCTCTTGCGAGCTGGCCAAGTAAGAGGAGCTGGTAGCACCCTCAGGCCCCTGGTGGTCAGTACAGCCTGTCTGAGATGAGGAGGCTGGCATGGTGTCAGTGCTGGGGGTATTGCCAACAGATTCTACAGCAGAAAAGTCTAAACGTTAGCACTTTCTTGAACCATAAAACACACACAAAGCCTAGGGTTCTGGCTACTTTTGTCATGAAGCCCCGTAAACCAGCTTAATCAGTAATCATTGCCAGTCTAAGAGAAACAGATTGGTATTACTGCCCAGGCTAAGAATGGACTGATGATCTGAGAGTCCCAAACCATACTGTCGTCAGCCAGCTGTTCTAGTCTTTTCGCCCACCCTAGTGCTTGCAATTCTACAAGTTTCACGTTCTCCTCAGCAGCTATCAAAGAACATATGCAGAAGTT
This sequence comes from Heterohyrax brucei, assembly GCA_028571685.1. Classification (NCBI taxonomy): domain Eukaryota; kingdom Metazoa; phylum Chordata; class Mammalia; order Hyracoidea; family Procaviidae; genus Heterohyrax; species Heterohyrax brucei. Next base: position 56,350,446 of record CM053148.1, read on the forward strand.
TGTAGGACTCTTCTTTATTAAGATACAGTATGTATAAAAGAAAGTTAAAATTTCCATTTACTGATTAATAGTCTTACGAGACTGGCCTTTCAGAAACAACTGTGACTAGTCGCCAAGCCTGGGTAGGTACCCAACAAGTGCCAACTCTATCTGTGAAGCCTGGAGGTTACTTTTTCACACAGGAGAATTCAACATCACAGGCTCTGCACGCCCTCTGGGGGCTGTGGACAGCCATGCCAGAGCAACAGCCACAGAGACAAGGCCTTGTCTGGACAACTAAACAGTCCACACACCCCTACACTGTCACAGGAAGGCCATTTTGGTCCAGAGAAAGACACAGGGATGGATCAGCCTGGGACAGGGGCAGACTCAAAAGAACATGAGGGTCTCAATACATGGGAAGAAGTAGCAGTGCTGTTCTGAGACAGGCTCTGAGGTCAGCCAGCCCTGGACTCCAATCTCAGGCTACTGGCTGGGTAAACGTAGGACCTGCCACTGAATGTCTCTGAGTCTTAGTTTCTTCATCTGTAAAACAGGGAGAACAGTACACAGTTTCCTGAGGAATAGATGAGAAAATGGATGTAAAGTGCTGAGCACGGTGCTTAAATAACTGATACAGTTTGACTCTTTTCAAAGTTCTGAATTTTCTTTCTAAACTAGGTACTATACTAAGGTAATAGCTCATTTCATCCTCAACAGCTCAGAAGTTAAATTACCAGGGCAGGAATCTGGATCCCTACCCTCAGACCCAAGTTCACGTGTGTAACTACCACAGACTATACGGCCCTTTCCTGCCCAGTACATTTCCTGCTCACCGCCCCCCTGCAGGGGCTGAGGAGCATCGAGGCCCAGGGAGACCACACATGGAATGCCATTCCAATGGCACGGGCTATGCAGACCACCTTCCCACCCATGAGGACAGGCAGGGAGGATCAGTCCAGGGAAGAGGTAACCTGACATGCTTGTCTGGCTCCTGAAGTCTGCCTAACAAACAAAATATGTTCTTTTAAAACAGTAATGCATGAGCAGTGTGCAGAAATCCAAAGCATCTCCCTACCTTTGTTTCTGCTCCTTTGTACTCAGAGGAGAAGGACTATGCCAGTCATGAGTGGCTGCCTCCTCCCTTAAAGGTTCTGAGGCCCTGGATAAGGGACTCACACAACCTCCCCAAGAGCCCACGGTCTGGCTCTGTGACAACCCCACCAGCCCTACGTCACTTCACAACCTCTAAAGGGTGCACAGAGGGTAAAGCATCTCATGTGTTTTCTGCCTGCTGGGGTCAGCATCATCCCAGCTCAGGAGTTGCTGGCCCTGAATCTGTGGGATCCTGGGCCAGGTGGAAGCAGGTGAGGGAAGGCAGCAGGGAGTAGAGGCAGAAAAATGGGATCAGGTCCTGTCCATGTCGCACAGGCCTACCTTGGCTGCCTCTCTGCCTTTAACTTGATGGATACAGCTCTGAGGGCCACAGGGTGTGGGGATGGGTGAAAACTGGACTGGCTATAGGACTACAGTCCTGAACAGGGTTACTGTAAGGGCAGCGGCCCACTGTATTCTCTGGGAGGCTCCTCCCTGCAGCTGTACAGCATCAACAGCCGACCAGGAAAACCAGGCTGCAGCCACAGCTTCTGTCCTGGCGAGGGGCCTACCTTCTGACCTACGTGGCTCACCAAGTTACACCCCAGAGAATGCCCTACTGGCCAAGTGCATGGGAGGTGGCAAGTGCTCTTCCCTGCCAAGTGCTTGTGACACAGCAAATGCTCTCAGGCAGGGACTGCTCCTCCCAGGTTCTAATCACGCCTTGTCTATACACAGAGACAGTCCTGTGGCAACACCTGGGCTCTGAAAGGGCTTAGGAAAACACTCTATTAAGGAGACCAGGCCCGTTTCTAGGGACTTGCTCTCCACTTCAAATCAGTCTTCTGTGAAGCACTGTAGTTTTACTTTTATCCTCTCTGGTCACTAAAGCAATGTATGCTTTAGTGAATTGATGAATTGATTACATTCAGGAACTGATGCCACTGCTGTGTTTCCTCTCCTCACTTTCTACCTAGGCCCACACAGAAGGCAACTTTCACCCAACTGGGCCCCTTGAAGGAGGGCTGGGCAGGAGGTGCCAGGCTCCTCTCTGCTACCATCCCCTACCTTCCTGTCCAGGCAGAAATAGGAGGGGCTAATCTACCTCAGAAGTGCAGCCATCCCTGGAGGTGGTCCCATGTCACAGCAGGTAGGGCTCCTGTGCTTCACAAATGGAGCAATAGGGTCAAGGGTCAAAACCTGCTTTCTAAGATCAGGGCTGCAGGGCTGCTTTCTGATCCTCTGTTCTTCTGAGACTAGGTTTGCGAAGCCGATTCCACACAGCTGCCTGGAGTAACTGCAGATCCTCAAACTTGATTTGGAGGAAGATGGTGGGAAGGTCAGTTTGGGGATACAGTAGATAACTTTGCCAGTTACAAAAACCCAAACCAGTTGCTGCTGAGTTCAATTCTGACTCATGGCGACCCTTACACGACAGCAGAGAACTGGCTCCAACTATTTCTGGGAAGGAAATGGTGGATTCAAACTGCCGACCTTTTGGTTAGAAGCTCAACACTTAACCACCAGCACCACCGTGACTCCTTCGGAGTCATCAGATATCCCATAACAGGCTCTGGTCGTCACCTGTTGGTTTGGGTCTATTTATGAACGATCAATACTTCAAGGAGAGGAAGATGCTACATTTACTGGCAAGCCAAACTTCCAGCACAAAGCATGGGGGTTATTTCACAACGAACTCACTCGTAGTTCCCTTATTTTCCAGCACCACCAAGACTTACGTCCACCACTAACTTATGCTAACTGTTAAAAGGCAGGTCTCGAATGCTGAGAAAACAGTATTTTGTACACATGACAACTGACTAGAATTATACTTTAAAACTGAGGGGACAGAAACCAATTTTTAATTGAGCAGAGACAATAATATTTATTTCACTCACCGTCCCCTGCCCTTTACTATTTTCTAAACTGCTTTGATGTTGCTGCCTTTAATGTGCTCCACACAGGGAGACATTTGCTGGCAATGCCACTGTGTCTTTCTTTAAATGCACTGAATTCTTGTCTTATTTTCCTCTTTGATTTTAGAGATGACCTAGGCCTGTGCATCCCTTTCTAATTTTAACACACACCATTAGGCAGCCGGAGGTTTATGGTACGTACACACTGACTGTGGCTGCTGGTTCAGACGCTCCTGCGTTCTGGTTGCCCTCGGAGAGGGTTCTTACATGGTCCTACAGCAGAAGCGATTTTCACCTTGCTGACCCTGCTACACTTACGGTGACTGTGTGGCCAACATAACCTCTAGTGTCTGAAAACCATCCAGAACGAGATTTCCTCTCAGACTGGAAGACTACATCAAACAATGAAAAACTTAGGGGGGAAAAAGAAAAAATAACCTAAACTGAATTAAGGTGTATGTTTGCAGCACAAGGGATGGGAATGTGAGTTATTACTGCTTTTTCTATACCACCACCTAGCACTGATCACTTAAGCTTAGAGAAAAACAGTGAGTTTTGCAGAAACACATCTGAGTCAGTAACAGAAACATCAAGCACGTAGGCAACACGGAGACCAACTCCACATCCTCCTCCGGAGGCGGGCCGGCCCCGCCCTCGTGTCAGCGTGCCGGCTCGGTCAGAGGGCCTTCCCGCTGGGATCAGCCCGCAGCTCTCACCTGTGGAATTGGCCCTGTCTGAAAGGGACATGGATGTGGCAACGGGCCGAGGGCTGCCCGGGTGGTAGAGGTGACTGCGGGCTGGAGAGGCCAGGCTGCTGGAGTGGAAATGATGGTGAGGGTTATCGAGGGAATGGATGGGATGGGCACTAATCACAGCTGTGGATGAACACAAGACAGAGAAATGCTTAACACACTTGCACAGACACACACAATCACAGTTCAAGAGCATCGCCACCCCGCCCCACCCCCCATGCCAGCCAACCCCTGACTTGGCTTTCTGGTGGCAGCTAGCTGGATTTGGACGATCACCCATGAATCTTACGTATTTTATTTTTTAAAGCAACACACTCATATGAAATGTATACATGTATATATGCATATATATATCAAACTAACACGTGTATGTATACAGTATCTTTACACAAAAAAAGTGTATCTTTTATGTTTGCTTGCCAATCGGCTCCCTACCTAGCGAGGTATCTTTGTAAGCGCGCTATGTTAATTTTTACAGCAACATGTGGAAAAAAAATGGCATAGCAGGTGCTTACAAAACTGTTTCAAAGCAAGAAGCAGTGCCTGGCAAACAAAAGTAGAAGGTACGTGTTGAGTAAAATCATCACAGTATTTAAAAAAAAAAATCCAAGGAACATATACTAAAGTGCTAACACTGATTATTTTGTGGGGAATAGTGGTCAGGCTTAAAAAAAGTTTTTCTTTTCGCTTATCTGTATTTTTCTATTCTTCTACAATAAACACGGTTTACATGAGCTATTATGGTTTCTACCTGGAAATGTCCCAAAATACTAAACCACGAGCACACAAATGATAGCTTCGGTTTCTATCATATTTTTTCCAGTAACAGGATTCGAGTCCCTTCCCTTTTGAGCATGTTCTCAGTTTACTCTGATTGCTAAATGAGGCATGCAACAGGTATTCAGGCTGAGTCAACAAACAGCTGTTTAAAGTATTTTCAGATCTTAAAAGGAATACAAATGCAACTGAACTCTGATAGCCTGGTCTGGTACTAAAGCATGAATCATAGCTTTGTGACACCATCTCTGACTGCTTCCAGTCTGGTGGCTCAGTCCTACCCACCAGAACCCAAATTTCCACACAGAGATGCCACATACAACTTCATCATAAAGACAAAGCCTGCCTGAAATCAGACTTCAATATCTATCCCAGAAATGAAAAGGGAAAAAAAAAATCAGAAACCCAGATTTGGGGACTAAACTTTTCTGTGATACTCACTCCCCTTAGAGAAATGGCAGAAACAGAATATTTGAGGCCAAGTTAAGCAGCTCTAAATCCCTCAAACAGTCACATAGGGGAACACTGACTAGGAACACAAGCAATCTTTTTTCTAAGCAGGGGCTTCACAAACTATGTGCTCAAACCTAATTAGAATCGCTCAGAATGTTCACTGTCACCAGGTTCTCCCCAGTACTGCTCCGGTGAAGGGACTCCCAGCCAATGAGCTCGCTACCCTTACCCCTCAGCCTCTCTGGCTCTGCCCGGGCGTGAGCAGACAGGCCGCACAGCCAAGCTGGCAGCTGCAGCACCCCCACCCCGCCCTCCTCAACGCCTGAGGAACGGACATGGGCCCTTCGTGTTTCTCGCTCAGAGATCAGAAAGCTCAGGTGTCTTCTGATTTAAAAAAATCCACAAAACCTCGAGTTGCTGGTTGAGGAGGGCTCTCAGGGCATATAAGGGGCTGGTTTCTCTAGGGGGTAAGAAGAGACTTTCAGAAGTGAGCTGCTTTAGAATCTGTATAATCTAGAACTGAGGCTGGAGTGAATATCAGTCTCTTGATTTTTACCCAGACAGTACAATGTGAGAGGGTTCTAAGCATGTGGGACTCGCACAAAGTAAAGCAACCCTTCTGCTGGACTGAACTTCACCTCAACACCAGCAAGCCCTCCCTAGCACTGCATGGGCGCCGAAGACAAGGGTGGCTGTGGAGGGGAAGGATAAGCCCAGCACCTCTCAGGCCCCAGAGCTCAGGGAAGCCCGGCTTGTGAAAGATGTCTGCAGTCACAGTGGGAAAAGGGGATGTCAAATCCCAAAGATCACAAGGACAGAATCTAGATAGCTGGTTTCAGATTACTGAATTAAAAAATTCTACTTGCAAACTCAGGTTATGGGACACAAATGCCATTTATGATAGTACTGTGCATTCATACACACTCCTTCTCCAACACCACAAATAAACAAAACATGCAAAAGGAATTCTAGCAACTGGTACAAGATATCTTTTTTCCTTAACACATCTAAAATTAACATACCTAGGAACAGGGACAGTCAAATTTTACATGTTTTAAAAATGAGCCAGTACAGGAGAACTAAAGTCTTATACAAGACACAGCCAAGCCACCTTCTTATAAATCAAAAGCAAAAGAAATGGATACTCTTTCCAGGTACTGTGTCTTTATGCCCAGGCATCTCTTATGAAAAGGAAACCACACTTTCTCCCCACGGGCACAGCCTCTGCTGTCCCATATAGACTCCTAAGCACAAACTACACTGTGCAGAAACTGCCTATTAATGAGCAGCCCGTTACTCTTTAAAGGCTGGCTTTTGGAAACTAGTGTTTTACATGTGTGTACACGTGTGGTGTGAACGAGCATGAGTGTGTGTGCCAAAATCTGCACACCTTGGGGCACTGCCACAGCTTGAATGTCAGGAGCCTTTCCCAGTGTAGTGTGCGACTACATCTTTTTGTGTGTAGGATGTCCATGATTGGTTAAATCATTGTCATCTGTTGATAAGACAGCGGCCTGGGAGCCTGGAAATGGGATACTGATTAAGCAGTCAATAGAAAATTCAGAGATTCTTTCAGGTTAAACTGAGAGGTGATCTAGTAGATGCCTTCAATATTTGAACCTAGGGATTTTACAGTGTCAAGACTTACTAGGCCTACTGGTCAGCTTACAACAAATATATCACAAATCAAGAAACAGCTTTTTAAACTTCTTGGAAGGCAGGCGGCTTAGTGGTTGAAGCAGCCTCTTTCCCACTGTAGAATGGGTACAGTTGACAGTCATCTGGAAGCCCCCCTGAGAAAGGCTTCACTATCTCAAGAATAGAGCTAAGGGAAAGGATATGCACATTTGAAAACAAAGAATTGGTTTATCCCTTTCCTTTTCAGTCATGATCTTTTACTTAGTTTGAATTTGTAATATTAATGTTAAATAGGTGTCAGGAAGCCTGAGGAACACTTGTTGACAGCTGGCAAACCTGGCCTAGGGGGATGCCTCCTATCTCCCTGAGAGATGCTACACACGTCACAGTTCTTAGGAGAATGGGGAAATTGTCTTTGTAGTTTATTTATCCTAAAATTAAAGATGCCTGTCTTAATATGCATTACAAAATGTAGCAAATGTTTGCCACTTCTATTCTCAAAGCTTTTGTAAATTCCTCCCCAGATGAACTGGAAGGATTATTCCTAGCTGTTCCCCAATGAGACAGGGGAGAACTTACGCTGGGGTGGTTGGGAGTCAAAGGGCATCATCATTTTTGGTCTCATTCCTCGCCGTCCAGCCAGTGTAGACATGCTGTCCTCGGATTCATGCCCTAGACATTGAACAGGGAGGAGAGTTACAGGTGTGAGCCCAGGCCTCGGCAGTTAACACATTTGAGTCGGGGATTCAGGACTGACAAGCAATGTGATAACGGAGACCACGCAAATCTACTGTCCACGGAGAATGCAGTGAGTGAAATAAAGAGGAAACGATTATCAGAATACCACGGAAGTCCCTGCTGAGCATCAGTGCAGATGACACCGTGCTGCCTCAACAGAGTGTCTGTGAGTAAGAGCACACTGAAAAGAACACAATGAACACCACAGTGGTAACTAAATTCCAATAAAGAGGATGGAATGACATACACAGCCACAGGCTGGGTGGCCTCAGATGCTGACGAACCAAGGTGGCAAAGCCTTACGAGAGACCTCAGTGCTTTCAAAGGTTGTCTCCTATGGTTAGTTAGAGAAGCCCTCTCCCTCCATAACAAGCTAGTGATTCTTCCTCAGATGTTGACCAAATCCCATACCACACATATTTAATCTCCAAATTAAAGCACCCTAGAAAATGGAAAATGACTTAAACTAAACGTCTGTCAACATTTGGGGAAAAAAGCTGTACTTAAAATGGCACCTCGGTATGAATTCCGCCTTTGATGAATGTTGCTGTCCATGGAATTGTCAACTGGCGTGATATCTTGTGAGTTGCGAGGGATTGGCGTATCCGTCATGATGGGATTTGGGTCTGGAGACTTATCAATGGGCTTCAGTTCCAGTCTCTCATGATGGATCCAGAGGTCTGGGGGTTTGACATCTTTGGCGTTTCCTTTGTATTTGTGGGAGCCGTTCACTGATTTGCACGCAGCTCGTTTCCTAGGTGCAGAATTACCAGGAGAGTTACATGTATGTGTTTAAAGTACCTTCTGAATATCCTTGTCAAAGGCTTGAGGGATCAAAACTGTTCTTCTGACAGAAACTTCAAGGAAAAGCAGAAACTTAAAAAAAAAAAACCCCAAACAGAAAAAGCTTACTTCTTTACTTCTACACAGATATACTTGTATGCAAGGTATATGTTAATATTGTCTTGTGACTATTTTTTTGAGTATCAAGAGAAGACTACAGTAGCATTTTTATCAAATAATCTCTAAAGCAGAAGGTTCTTCCACAAGTTCTCAGTCAAGAGAGAAAAGACCACATTAGCTAGAAATATAAAAATGAACGAGAGGGCAGAGCCTAAGCCTTACAGAGGAGGGAAAAAAAGGAAAAAAAATCAGATCTACTGCCGTTGAGTCTGATCCAAATCACAGCAACCCTATAGAACAGCACAGAACTGCACTGCAGAGTTTCCAAGGAGTGCCTGGTGGATTCAAACTGCTAACCTTTTGGTTAGCAGCCATAGCACGTAACTACTCTACCACCAGGGTTTTCTACAAAGGAGAGAGGGACCTACACCTTACGTAACTCAAACTGTGACTACCAACTGGACAGTCACAAACGAGGATGATGACAGCTACTTCTCTTTGCCTCACTTTCTATCTTACGTACTCACACATTCAACAGGTACTTCTGAAGTACCTACTGTATGTCAGGAGCTTTGGTGGCGTACTGGCTAGGAGTTCAGCTGCTAACCAAAAGGCTGGCAGTTGGAATACACCAGCTGCTCCCTGGAAATCTACAGGGCAGTTCCACTCTGTCTCATAAGGTTGTTATGAATTCTCATAAGGTTGTTATGAATTGGAATTGACCCAACAGCAATGGGTTTAGTGTACGTCAGAGCCTCTGCTAGAAGCTGGGCCTTTGCCGCACTTCTGGTCAAGTGAGGAAGAAGGATAATGAACTATTATTTTAAAAAATTCTAAAATAAAATTGATTTGGATTATGAAGTCTCACTTAACTACAATAAAAAAATAAAAAAAGAAAAAAAGAAAGAAAAGCTTGAATCTCATGAAGTGCCAGTGTTACAGGAACCCCTTAGTCACCAGATGTAAGGGAAGCAGAGAAAACTGGAGGAAGAGCATTTAATCTGATACCTAAAGGGACAGTGTCGTGGACTGAATTTTATGATTGTGTTCCCCCAAAAATGTGGGGAACAACTGGGCTGAGCTATGATTCCTGGTATTGTGTGATGTTCCTACATGTTACAAATCTTGCCTCTATAAGAGGGAGGATGGGAAGCAGTTGTGTTGGTGGGACAGGACATGATCTGTAAGACTAAGCTGCACCTTGAGGGACTCCCTTGGGATACAAAGGAAAAGGAAGCAAGCAGAGCACTGGGGACCTCAAAAGAAGCAGTGCTGGGAGCAGACTATGTCCTCTGGATCCAAGGTCCCTGCCCCTCAGAAGCTCCCAGTCCAGGAAGACTGACAACAGGGCCTCCTCCAGAGCCAGCAGAGAAAGACTTCCCCTTGAGCTGATATCCTGGATTTGGACTTGTAGCCTACTTTCAAATGAGGAAATAAATCTTTATTTACTGAAGCCATCCATACACGGTATTTCTAGTAGAGCAGTACCAGATGACAAAAACAGACAGTTAGTGGCACAATCAGCTTGTGTCAAGGTCCTGAAGCAGAGGACACCAGCCTGGCATATGTGAGGGACTGTGAGCACAGGGTGCACCCAAGGGAGACAGATACACAATGATACTAGGGAGAGTTAGGGTCCAGGTCCCAAAGGGCTTTTAGAAACATGCTAAGAGTTTGAATTTCCACTTACAGGTAATAAAAACCCATTAAGCGGCCTTAAGCAGCAAAGTAAGGAGATCAATTCTGATTTAAAAACTTACATCTGCTATGGATTTGCTGGGTAGGGGACAGAATGAGAAACCAGCTAGGATGCTACTGCACTAGTCTCAGCAGTGATAGCTTGGGCAGTAGGAATGAAGGAGAAGCAGCAGAACTCAAAGCTATTTAGGGACAGATATGGTAGGGCTTGGTGAGCAGATGGACACAGGGCTGTGACAAGGTGGAAGAGCGACAGGAGTAAAGGATGCTATCAAGGTTTCTACACTAAGCCATCTACTAGGACATAGGGAGTAATGGAGAAACAGGTTTGGCAGGAAAGGTGATAAATTCTGACTTCGACACACTGAGTTGGAGGTGCCTCTGAGACACTAAGAAGACTATGAAAGAGAACACACTATCATGGAGGACAAGAGAGTGTTTCAAGAAGGAAGGAGTGGTTGACTATTAAGTGGTGTCGACAGACAACAGAAGATGAAGACTGAAGTGTCCTTTGACCTAAGCAATCGGAAGACCATTGGCAACCTCAACAAAACCAACTCCGGTAAAGTGGTAGGGGCAGAATCTCTGTGAGAAAGGCCTGAAACGTGAGCAGACAGTCAAGGAATGGATAAGCGAGTGTAGATAACTATTCAAGAACTGTGGTGGTGAACAGAAGATAGGGATTTAGCAGAAGCATGAACACACGTAAGTGCTCAAGGGAGAGAATCAACTGGGAGGTCGGCTATGCTGGAGAGAGGGCCAATAGTAAGTGCAGGCCTTAGAAAGAGAGAAGGCACTGAGACTCAGAGCACAGGTGACAGAACTGGCCTCAGGAAGGACGAAGTATACTTAGGGAGAGGAGGAAACAACTACACTACGGTGGAGACAGGTTTTAGATTTGACCGCGACATGCTAAGTTCTCCTCAGATCGTTTCTACTTACTTCTGGAGGGAGAAGCTCAGGCGATCTGTCTGTTGAAGAGGGAGGGGAAGGGAATCGTACTGAGAAACAAGGGGCTGGACTCAAACAGCTCTCAACTGGGTGGCTGCAGGATTTTACAGACAGCTAAAATGTGAATACAGGGGTACTTCAGACATCAGAGAAAACAGAAAAGTAATTAAGAAAAACTCACAATTTTGTTCAGTGGTTGATGAAACACTTGGAAAGCAAGTCCCAAAGCCTTGGGACTTTTAAACAAACGGGATTCCGTAAGTGGGGCTTGCAGATTCAAACAGAGAATACGGAAACTACCACCAACTCATTTTTGTACCTCTTAATCTGACGAATGAGTGTGAGAAATCCAGTTAAACACTGTTGACATAAGTGAAGCCATCTTGGATGCTGAACTGTTACTTTAAGTCTGTGTAACCTCCTGTGACGTTTGTGTACTGAAACCTAGAAACAGCCTGGGAATACTTCCAAGCCCTTGGCCCGAACATGTAGAACAATGTATGACCGAAACTGTGCCCAACTGACTTAGTTACTGTATGTTTCACTTCCTTGTACCCTAGATACCAAAAGAGTATAAATACTGTAATAAAACTCTGCTCTGGGCTCTCGGCTAGGAAAAGCCGTTAGCCCCCCTGACTCCCAAACTGTTTTGTGTCTATCTTTTCTTATGTTTCGGCGTCGCTCTCCTCCACCCACCATGTTCGTTGGAGATACCTCAACTCTCCGACAAATGAGGGCCTTTATTTACTTGGAAAGCTAAATCCCTTCAGACACCAGGGATTTTCTGTCAGTTTGGTCCTTCAATTCTCTTAAATAAAGATCTCAAGATTTCTGAAACTAGATAGAAAATCAAACTCATAAAGATAAATGATTGACAAAGGAGCTTGCAGAAACATTCTAGAGGAGAAAAATTCCATGTTGGAAGCTTTTAAGATTATCCTCCGATCAAAAGCAGACAGGGAGAGCTGCGAGCAGCAGTGATCGGTGGCTTATAAAAGGGGTCCCCCTTCTCTTGGAAAGGTGATGCACTGACGTCTAGGAGAACCAAAAGAAAAGTCAGAGAGATCGAGAAGACTCCATGACCTACAGAAAACATACAGAAAATACCATAAAGTCATTACTAGCAGCTTTGTAACTTCAGTTACAGGGTAGTCTGTACATGTCTTGTTCACAGAAAACAAATTTCTCCTTATTAAATACATGCAACCTAGTCTTCAGCAGACCAAGTCAGATGATCCCAAATACAGATACAAAGTTCTCTTTTAAGGAGCTACACTCTCATCCTATGATCTTTCAGAATACTGCAATTGAGGTCTTTTTATTTCCCACATTATGTTTTGCTATTATGAACAACATACGGCTCTCCTTTTTTGGTATCTGTCTTGCTGGACAGGTGTGTGAGCTGACTGTGACCTAGCGTAAAGAAGTCTCTCAACTTCAGGAACGTGGGCTATTATCAAACAACATCTAATCAAACCCTTGGTTCTCTTCCACCGTTGGTTACTAGCATCAAAATTCTAGAGTAGTCCAGCTATCTGACTTTCTGGGAAATTAATACACTGCTGCTGAACAATCCTTTCTTATTCACAGAAGCAAACCGTCCTTTGCCCAACCAAGGTCTCTATACTTGTTAGCAACTGTTAAATCTTTATGTACCCCCCAAAAAGTACACTTAATTAAAAATATTCTTAGATGTAGAATAAGGAGACTATGGTCTTCTTTCACAGCGATGCTGTGAGTCAGAATTGACTACACATCAATGGGTTTGGTCTTCTTTCATCTCAGCTGTCCATCTGTGCCGTGAAGCAGCTTAAGTGTCCACACATTCCCGTGCACCCAGCTTACCTGGTACATACACAACTGCAAAGGGGTTACCAGGAGTGCTGCCATTTTCCACTTTCCCCTCCAGAACTACTTTATGCCTGGGGAGCTAAATGGAAAACATCTACTTGGCAATCTTGACCCTGGCTTCCAGCTGGGTTTGGCCAACAGAAGGTGACTGCAAGACACCTTTCTAGGGAGTACTTTTTATTCCCATTCTCTCCCTACTGGGCTAGAGGGTAGCAGGGGTTACCTTCCTCTGTCTGCAGCACAGCTTCTCACCAGGCAGCGTTCTACAGTTCAGATTTCTAAAAACAAGTCCCCCCGCTCGGCCTTTTCAAGCTTAAGGGTGACAGCAGCTTTCCACTACTGTTGGCCCTTCAACATCTCTGCTGAGTTTCCTGTAAGCCTACCTAGGCCTCTGTAAACAGCCCCTTCTTTAAATGCTCTTTCACCCCTATAAGTGTGCCACCTCTTTCTTGCACGGACCCTGACTGCTACATTTATAAGATCTATTTTCGACTTGGTGTTGAAGTATTTCAAACATCCCTCTTTCCATCTTTTATGTTTTAATTCTGTACCCAATTTCAAATACTGAAGCCAAATAGAAGGAAAATAACAGACACTCCTAAATCTATGGCCTGCATTTAGGAGACTCCTTACTTTTTCTGGTGAGACGTGGTGCGCCTGGTGCAGAAGACAGCAATGATCACAACCACCACAATGGTGATCACGCCTACAGAAATGATGATGACCAGCAGCATGTTACCATCTAGGGGGGACGTGGGGCTTCCGTGAGGGCTGTTACTGCCTGGAGAGGGAGAAAGGGTACACTGTTAGCATTCTAGACTTCTAAAAGCATATGCATGCAGGCTACAGGACCACTTAAAATACTCCGTAAAAGTGTTCTTACACTTATCGCTGCACCATGTATAAATGTACCTTGTAAACAGGACTCCCTTCTCTGGAGTATCAATTTTTGGAGAGCTAGGATTTCGCCCATGTATAGTTCTTAGCACAAAGCACTGCACAAGACTGGTGTTCAACAAAAGCTTCTCAAAGTGTACTGAATGCTCAAGAGCTTTTCAAAGGTTCAGATGTACTTGGACAAGAAAGGGTGTACCCCTCTGGTGTGTCACGTTATATATAAATCTGTTTTGTAAAGGACCTTCTGTAAATCAACTTTTCTGACTTTCAAAACCGTTTAAGAAAGATCCATTTCATATAAAGTCACATTTTTCTTCAATACAAGTAATCTGAAATTATAAAAAATACATGAAAAATAAAATCTCTTTGCTTTTATACACACAGTAAAACCTGTGAAAGCTGTAATCTGTATAAGGCAGAAACCTGTCAGAGAAGGAAAATGCCAGTACTTTCCACTAAGAGACAGCAGCAGAAAACTGGTCTACGATTGCATCCTGTCAAAAGTGGGAAACTTGTAGCACCCTATAAACAAGGAAGTCCTATCAAGTTCTGGCTCTCAGAGGTTTCAATGCACACAGTCTAGGCAGAGTTAATCCTTTTATTCAATTTCCAGTATGAGGATCTCTTCCACAATACTGGATGAGTTGACCTTTCAAACTTGAGTCCATGATGACACAGTTTACAGCTCAGCACGGGGCTCATTCAGAAGGACTTAGGAACTTTCTCTTCTACAGTTGGTTCAGTTATTTTTATCCTTCATTTCTGAGACAAAATAGACAACTTACATTGTACATACTGACCTCCAACAAACAGCATCTTTACATTTGGGAAAGACTATGGGACTGGGGAAAACACAAGGAAACCATACTGTCCATTCGCTGTAAGACAGAACAAAGGTGAGATGCCAAAGAGCATTCACGGCCCCACCAGGGACAAAACCACAGCTACTGCTTTAAGCATTGCTTGGACTTTTGCGACAGGTTCTTGTTTTCCATGCTCTTGGCCCCCAATTACTCTCTACTGTCACCACAGTAACAGCAGATATTCAATAAATAAATGGAAGTCATACTGTACGACAGTTGTCAGATATTTTATGTATGTTATTCATAGACACAGCTCAATTTCTGGGCATTGGTACTTGAGTTTTCGACAAGGCTGCACGTTACCTCCCTTTTCAACCCAATGTCTATTCTGTTAGAGACAAACCCCAAAAAACTTAACCCACTGCTGTCAAGATGTCAATTTTGACTCAAAGCGACCCTGTAAGTCAGAGGAGAACTGCCCCCTTATGGAGTGCCTGGCAGATGTTAACTGCCAACCTTTTGGTTAGCAGATGCAGCTCTCAGCCACTAGGCCACCAGGGTTTCGTGACCCCTGGAGAGACTGTGGGGTTTTACATCACCACGCCTTTGCACGTGCTGTTAGCACTTCCTGGAATGCTGCCTGCCCTCCTTGTCACTAGCAATCTTCTATGCCTGCTTTAAGACCTCAGTTAGATGTCACCTCTTCTGTGAAGCCTTCCCTTCTCTCTAACAGGTAGTCTGTCACCTTGCTCCAAGGCCTGTAACAAAGTCTGAACCTTTCACAACTGCACGAATGAGTGCAGGCATGTATACATGAAAGACACGACAAAGGAGTAACTAAATTTACCGCTGTGACCCTCACACTACTGAGCAGCCTACAAATGTAAAGGATGTATCTCAGAAGGAGCAGCTCATAAATAAAATCCTAGAATTCAGAGCATGAAAATGTCCTGAAATGCAAGTTTGCTCTGACTCTCCTAAAATGAAGCTGATTTCCCAGAAGCCTGGATGTACCACTTTTTATTTAAATTGATAGCAGAGACTGAGAGATCATTTTATTCCCACAGTTGAGCTATATGTCTAGAGGACAGGCTTTTCATTTCCATGTCTGCCTTGAACATGGGTGGGAAGACAGTAAGGTTCATTTCTGGTCACTAATACTGTGGGCCATTTGCCATTCTGGAGTCTCACATCTTGTACAGAACCTCATGCCTTTTGGGCTGCATGTGACAAGAAAAGGCATACCCAGAAGCCAGGAGATTGGAGTTTTGGCTCTAAGGCTGCCATAATTAGTGGACAGCCCCAGGCATGTTCGTTTTCCTCTGTGTATCTTATTTCATTTTTTTTATTGTTGTGAAAATACACAAAATGTGTGTCAGTTCATCAATTTCTACATGAATGACCACAGTGTCTTTCAGAGCCAATTAGCTTCCCACTCAACAGCTTATACACCAATTGTTCCATGACATCAGCTGCAACCTCCGCAAGGTATCAACACTCTGCTTGTTACCATCTGGAGTTTCCCATCTCCATTTATCCAGTTTTCCTACACCTTCTCACTCTCTCATCTTTCCTTCTGGTCTCATGTAGCATTGCTATTAATAGGAATGGCCTCAACAACAATAGGTTTGGTGTCTTGGTTTAGATGATTGTTCTGAGGAGCATTTTCATCATGTGTGTTACTGTTTGTAGACCCGTCTATGATGTAGCTGCCAGGTGGTCTCTGGGATGGCTTCAGTTCCAAGTTAGGATATTTCAGACCTACTGTCTCAGACGTTCCTCCAGTCTCTCTCAGACCAGTAAACCTGGTCTATTTATGAATCTGAATTTTGTTCTACGTATTTCCCACCCACCATTCTAACCTACCGAACAGTCTGTCAGTTTTCTTATTTCTCCACAACCTTGTCAGGGTCTGTTGTTTTCTGTTTTTTTTCATCAGTGCTGTTATTATGGAGTCAGAAAGGATCTCCTCGTAGGACTTCTTTTTTCTTTTTAATACTTTACCGTGCTTTAAGTGAAAGTTTACAACTCAAGTCAGTTTGTTACACAAAAGCTTACACACACATTGTTATGCAACCTTAGCTGCTCTCCCTACACTCCTGACACCACACTCCTTTCCACCCTATACTTCCTGTGTTCATTCAACCAGCTCCTGTCCCCCTCTGCCTTCTCCTTTTTCTTCCAGATAGAAGCTGTCCAGTTGGTCTCCTGTATCTACATATGCCAAGAAGCACACTCTTTGCCAGTATCTTTTTATGTCTTGTAGTCTGTTCCAATCTGTCTGACAAGTTGGCTTTTGGAACAGTTTCAGTTCTAGGCTAACAGAGCCTGGAAGCCATGTCTTCCAGGGACCTCCCAGTCTGTCAGACCATCATGTCTGGTCTTTTTAACAGAGTTCTACACCCTGCTTTTCTTCTCCTATGTCAGGGACTGTGTTGTGTTCCCTGTCAAGAAAGTCAGTGGTGGCAGTAGCTGGCCATCCTCTAGTTCTTCTGGTTTCATACTGAGGTAGTCTCTGGTTTACACGATCCTTTCTGTGCCCTGGGCTCATATTTTCCTTACGTCTTTGGTGTTCTTCATTCTCCTTTCCTCCAGGTAGGCTGGGACCAATCAATGCTTCATGGATGGCTGCATGCTAGCTTTTAAGACTCCAATGCCACTCACCAAAGTATGATGCAGAACATTTTCTTAATAAACTTTGTCACACCAAATGTCGTAAATGTCCCCTGAAACCATGGTTCCCAGACCCCTGCCCCTGCTATTTTGTCCCACAAAGTGTTTGGGTGAATTTCGGAAACTTCTTAGCTTTTGGTTTAGTCCAATTGTGCTGACTTTTCCTCGCTGTGGTGGTATCCTTCTCTCCACTTAAAGTACCCCTCTCCCTCCCTCCCTCCTAACCCTTCTAACGATCAAAGAATATTTTCTTCTGTGTTTAAATGTTTTCTTGAGTCCTTATAATACCGGTCTCATACAATATTTGTCTTTTGCAACTAATATCATTCAGCTTAATGCCTTCCAGATTCCTTCATGGGATATTTCGCAAATTTATCGTTGTTGTTTATCATTGCAAAGTATTCCACTGTGTGAATATATCATAATTTGTTTATCCATTCATCTGCTGGTGGGCACCTAGACTGATTCCATCTTTTCGCTATTGTGGACAGTGTTGCCACGAGCGTTGATATGCATGTATCTATTTGTGTGGCAGCCCGTGCTTCTCTAGGATATAGTCCAAGGAGTGGGATTTCCAGATTGTAGGGTATTTCTATTTCTAGCTCTTTAAGCAAGCACCAAATGGATTTCCAACGTGGTTGTACCATTTTACATTCCACCAACAGTGTAGAAGTATTCCAGTCTCTCCAGGCCTCTCCAACATTTATTATTTTGTGCTTTTTGGGTTAATATTAGCCTTGTTGGGGTTAGATGGTATCTCATTGTAATTTCAATTTGCATCTCTGTTGGCTAAGGATCACCAGCACCTCTTCATGTGTGTTAGACACCTGAGTATCTTCTTTGGTGAAGTATCTGCTCATTTCCTTTGCCCGTTTTTTAATTGGGTTCTTTGTCTTTTTGTAGTTAAGGTGCTGAAGTTTTCTATAAAGAGATTAGACTCTCACCAGATACGTTGTAACTGAAGATTTTTTTCCAGTTTGTAGGTCCTCTTTTTATTCTTTTGGTGTTTGATATTTAAGAGAGCTCAATTATCTTATTTTTTTTGTGTGTGCACATTTTTAGTTATGTTTGGTATTGTATGTATATTTTAGCGCCATTAGCACTATTCCTACTTTTAATTCTGTGGTCTTTATAAGTTTCAAGTTTACACTTTAGATCTCTGATTCACTTTAAGTTACTTTTTGTGTATGATGTATGGAAACTTGTTCAATTTTTCTACAAATGGGTATCGTTTTGCTAGCACCACCTGTTAAAGAGACTATTTCTTCCATTCAGAATAATGTTTGCTGTTTGTTTTGTACATATTCCTTTAATTATGTTAAGAAATTTGCTGAAGCGTCTTAATGTATAAAATGGCAATGCCAGCCAGCCAAGTGCCGTCGAGTCAGAGCCAATAATGATAACTATTCTCCCTACTTCACAGTGTTATGACAAAATGTGATTTCATGTGTGAAAGTGACTTACAAAGGGTGAAGTTCTATAAAGAAAGCAGTGTTATCGTTACAACAATTAGAAAGCACCAGTTTCTATGATGGCAATAGTGGCAAGAACTTTCTAGAATTCCCAAACTAAATATACTACTGTCAGTAGTGTGAGGAGCACTCAGTGAGGCAGTTCTCTGGTTTATTCTGGATGATAGCTAATCTCATACCATAAACTTTACTTCTGAAAGCAAGATTCTCATTCTTTTTCTAGACGCAGAGGGCAAAGGAGAATCAGTTCTTTGGAATTAATTTTATCTTAAGTTGGATATCCAGGAAAACAAATTTTATTGATGGATCCTGTAATGAGCTTAGGGTACTTTGGCAAACATAGGAAAAAACCTAAAGCTAAATCTACTAAATGGAAGAAGTAGGTAATATGTCACAATCCACTACATGCAAGTCACAAGATGCATTTCAAGATTTCAAACAAAATAGCCTCATGCCCACAGGAGGACAAAAAAGCCACAGAAAGGGTTTTACCGCCCATTGGAGGTTTGTAGTCAGATCCTAGGTCTGGCAGCCGGCTTCCTTTTCCTGCAGACCCTGAGGCTGAAGGAGGAGAAGTAATGTCAGTAATAACGAAGCACATTCAGGGTAACAGTCTACTTCACAGCTAATCAACTTTTTTCTATAAAAAAATTTCACTCTACTCTGTTTATGAAAAAGTAACAGAAGAAAATAGTACATTTATGCAGAGCAAACTAATGTATAGTTTTCTATGCAATGGCATCTGAAAGGCTGACATCTTGTTTCCCACCTTTTTCTAGTAGTGTGTGACCAGACTATCGCTCTGTTGTTTAGAAGGTGGGGCCATACCTACTTCTCTGACCCAGGAAATAGTTCCTGAAGGACTGCTCAGAGGACTTACAGCAAAAGCAGATTCTCTTGGAAAGGGAACTATACTCTCCCAAGTGACCTGGCTATGATGACATGGCCTAGGAAGTGTTAGCACTGGTGGAATTCTTTTCTCAAGCACTGCCTGTCTAAATATTCCGTTGCTACATGCAGGAGTAGGGGGCGAGGGGAAGTTCACACAGGACTCTCCATTCTTGTTGAGTCACCTAAACATCAAAGATGGAAAAAGCAAAGTCTTCCTTTGAATAGCTCATAAAGGATACTGTCTCCTAACCCAGAAAGACGGAACACATAATTGAGGCTACAACTTCATACTGGGGACCATCCAAGAAGCAGGCCTCAGAAGACACAAGTACTGGTTTTCTAAACATTCACATTCTCTGTCTCTTGCTCGTTGCTCCTCACATTTCTGTGACAGGCTGCTTAGGTAAAACAAACACAAGCTATCTCTGAATCCAAAGTCTATGGTCAAAAAGCAGCAGCAATTCTCTTGAGAAGAGGCTTGACTGCAAGGCAAAAGCTGCTCCTGAATGACACAGCAGGGTGCCTAGCAAACTTGCCAAACTTGGATACTGGCTCCATCACGCACTGTCTGACCTCAGGCAAGCTACTGAGCTATTCTTTTGGGGCCTCAGTTTCCTCAGCTGTATAAGAGGTATGTAACGGTATCTACTTTGTAAAGCTGTTACAAGGATTAAAAAGAAATTTAATCCTGTGAAATATTTTGAAAACGGACACAACCAGGGTTCAATAAGTATAATTACTGCTATTACACGGCTAATAAATCTTTCTGGAAGGCTACACTCCTTCCCTTCACAGTGGCTGAGAGAACACAAAGCTTCAGATAACACATAAATGACAGTCACTTCAACAAATAAAGCTTGATGAGAAATGCATAAAATAGATGTGTTTTTACAAAATATTAGCACTGATGTCAAGTACTTCTATAAAGTATCAGTCTTGAAAAGGAAATGAAAGAAATTAAGATGTGAAAGTTTCTGTATGTAGTCCACTTAACAGAATCTAGAGACTTAAACAATGTTTTCTGCTTTGTCAAAGCTACTGTTTGGTCAAGCTGAAAACTCCTAAAACAAAGTCACAGAAGTGCCTGGATATCTAAAAGCACCGATTCCAGAATTTTTAGCTAGCAGTCTCCAGCTCCTCTTTCCACTGTCTCTACTTACTGCTTTACGCTCTTTCTTCTGCTGTCATCACTGATGGCAAAGAACACAAACTACACGTCAGGATTCCAGGCGTTCTCACATGCTTTTCACTGTGGTACAGTCTAGTTGGCTGAGGTAGCTTAGCACTTAAAAGGCCTTTCACAATTAAGTTACGTAGACTGCATTGAAGCCAAATTATTCAGAGTATCGCATTATGCACATAACTGCAAAAAGACACCCTTTGCCAATAAACAGGCTGGTTTATATTCCTACATCTTTCCCATAAAACTATAAAGTAGACACTCCAAGGATGAACCCAGCTACAAAAATACCAAAATGGAAGACTTTTAAAATACCAGAGGCATGGTGCAGCTGAGCGCTGGCTTCTGGTTCACGAGGGAAGAACAATTGGCATGGTGCTATTACATTCAGACACATTAGAATGACTGGTCTAGTCTTACCCTTCCATTGTTCAAGTCAAAGTTTCTACCATAATTAGGGCCCTTTTCACACAAACAAAAGAAGGTATGCTTTCAGTTTCTCCAGCGCATAACCTAAGACCCACTGAATGCAAACATACTTCCAAAGCCCTGAAGCTTTAAACTTCAATTCTGAATTTTCTTTGGTATTAATCAAAATCCACAGTCCCCAAATTTTCTAATAAGTACTTCTAAACCACGAGAGCAACATCAAATTTACGCTGACTACACTTCTATGGTATGGTAAACAGACACCAACCCTAGCCGACTTCCCAGAGACACAAGGTCACCGAGCACAGTTGTCTCTTCAGCCTGGCAACTACACTGAACAGACTGCTGGTTTCAAGAACGGTCACATCGAGGCTTATGTTTCCTCAGTTTTCATTTTAAATTGTCTATCTCTCTTTAAATTATCAGACACATTTATGGAAAGAAATGAGGGGGAAAAAGCTCTGAATTTAGCTCATGGCACCAGAATATAGTCAGCACTAATTCTGTCACAGATAATCCCAGAGTTGAAATAAAGTTTAGGGTAAATCTGTAGATTCCTTGTCAGGGGAGGAAAACAGGGTATTCATGAATTCAGTTACAACTTTTTTTTGGAGTGACAAACAAAATCAGAGACTCTGCCGATATGAAAATTTGATACTGAGAGAGGGACCAGAGTGTGTAAAAGTTCTCATTAGAGCCCCAGTGCCTGTCCTGGCTATGGGGAACCTCAGCCTCTCAGCACATGCTTCATGCCAAACACCAACAGCTGTGGGATTCTGACTGGACTCGGTTTTCTCCTGCCTCTCTATTTAGCTCCTAAATGGATTTCCCAGCTTTTCAGACACCCCAAGTGCCACAAATCTGGACTTGACTCCCCTTTGGTCAGTAAGTATGTAGTCTTTTGACACGTGGTACTAATCTTCAGGTTAAAAAAAAAGAAACAAAAAACACAAACAGCCATGACAGGTCACAAAAGAGAAGAAAGGACAGAGATGCCATCTACTCATTTACCTTGATCATTAGGCATTTTATCAGAGGAGTCCGCTAACAGGCCAAGCACAGGGGAAGAAAAAAACAAGAGCAAGGATCACAAGCTTTGAAGACAGGACAGGCAGAATTCTAACAGGAAAAAAATAAAACCCCCACAAGCTGCCAACAGAGCAAGTCCTGTTTTTAAGACTAACAGAAAGGAAACCAACACAGTGTGCCCTTTCTACAGATTTACTCCCCAACTCAGTTCAGTTGACCTAAGTTCACTGGGCTCAATACTTCATTTTCTTCTCTAGGGTTTTCCTTAAAGGGCCCCTTTTGCTCTCTTTCCCTTCATAAGGGTCCACACAAAAACCTCTGAGGGGAAAGCCTGCATGTGTGAAAAGAATCACCCATCACAGTAGCATTACTCTACAGGGAATCCAGAGGATCACACCTGATTTGGTTGGTGAAACTTTTACATTACTGCAATTCATCTGACCTAAACACATCTGATTTGGTTGATGAGACTTTTACATCACTGCAATTCATGTGACCTAAACAGCCCACAGTGAAAGTGTCATTATATATGATATGGTTGGGCCAGTAACCCATAAGCACTGATTTGGTGGCCAGTGGGAGAGGGATCATATGAGACAATCTTTACACTGTGACTCACAAGCTCAGCATCACAACTTCTTGTTATTACTTGCAGTCTCCACATGCTGAAGTGGTCAGTGTTAAGCACAGCCCCACCAACAGGACACGTAACAAAATCCTCTACTTGAGGAGCTTTACCTTTAGGGGTCCTGAACTGCACAGCTTCAGACATGGGCCCCATGCCCTTTGAGTTCCGGGCTTGGATTTTGAAGTAGTAGGGTGTGTCAAGGGTTAACTCTTGTATCTGGTGAGTCAATCTGTTTCCCACAACAGGCTCAATTACCCAGTCATGTATCTCTGCATTCACATCTGTACTGTAATATATAATGTAACCTGTCCAAAGAGTTAATGTGAAAGGAAATCTTATTTCTGTTTTTTCCTTTTGCGATCAGTAAGTTAACCAAGATAACATATGACAGAACATGTAAGTAGAGAACCAGTTACTAAATAAAGAGCAATGCCAAAACCCATTCAAAATACTATACTTAAAATAAGGGGAAAACTATAATTGCAACAATGCCAGTCCCTAAGTCATCATCATCTATGTCAGCATTTGAAGTAATAGAAGTGGTTTAGATGTAAACATGGGACGGAGTACCCTCAGAGGTTAAGAGTTCATCAAATGCTAAGAAACCATATGAGGAAAATACTTCATCGTTTCTGTACTGTAGTACTGGAATAATATATCCTAAAGGCTACAATACTGGCATGACCTGCTGTTTTAGCCGTTGCAGGTCTGACTACCCAGGAGAAGAAGTCCTGGGAGATGGTGGCAACCTCTGTTTTAGGTTCTCCCAGATTTGGGGTGAGGAAGCCATAGTGAAATGTCACCTGATACTTCCACCAGAGGGCACTCCATCCCCACTGCTGCAGCTTAAAAGCCAAGTAAAATGTAATCCATGTTTTTTTTTTTTAAATAGAAGAGAGAAATTCACAGCTTACGAAAATGACATAGAGACCAGAGATTTATGGGAAAGGATTGCTATGGAAGCCAGAGAGTGGTAAGAAAAGGCTTCTGTCTCCTTAGGTCCCTATTCCCAACAAGAAACTTCAAGGGCAAACTCCTGCAGCTCAGTCTACACCTACAGAGAGCGGAGGCTCCAAGGGAAGAACTAACAGCTACATCACAGATCAGGCTTTCCTTCTTGCTAAGGCTGAGGAAAGCCTGCTGTCCTCTCTACCGTGGGAGGGTCTCTTCTGCAAGACTAAGGAGAAACCCTGGGTCTCTTGGAGGGCCTAGGCCAATTCTAACTTTTAGTTTTAATTGTAAGGACACAGGAAGTTCAAGTGGCAGGCCTGGGTGGAAAAAGAAATGGAGAGCGTAATGGGCTTTTCTGGGCTTTAGGGTAAACAAGCAGAGTTTCTATTTATTGGGTATTATGTACAACAAGCCGAGGGTCTAGGGCTCCAAAACTGGTCATCCACTCAGAACTAAAAAGAACAGCTTTCCTGAGGAAAATAACTACACTCACAGAATCCTCCCACAGCCCAAAGCTGTCACCCACTCAGTTACATGAGTCACAATAACCAGCTGGCAGCTCTTTTTTGTGCCACTATGGGCAAACAGCAGGCCCCGCTCCAAGCTCAAGGACCATCAGGACTCATACCACCCTATAAGACGACCAGGCCAGCCCCAGACCCCTACTTCCCCCAGTAACACAGCCCGACTCTTCTAGAAGGCTGTCACGCAGGAACAGGGCACAGAGGGATGCACACTCAAAGGTATCTTACCGGTGATTTTCCCATTGGCTTCAGAGGGAGGCTGCCAATTCACAATTATGGTTCTAGGTTTTCCCTCTTTACTGACAACTGTCACATCCTTGGGTGGAGAAGTAGGAACTAAAAGATAACAATACTGTTAATGCTCTATGTCCATTTTCATTTCTCTTACTATTTGTTCAATCTTTTGCATTTATAAGACACCATAAAGGGTACAAGATAAAACAAATATGAAGCCTCCTAGCCTCAAAAGGATTCATAATGTGTGTATAAATAGTTAAAAAGAAAGAAACAAAGCAAAGTATCATAGGGAAAATACCATGCTGTGAAGGTTCAGAAGTGGCATCTCGGCTGGGGATGAAGGATATACAGGACACTTATAAAGGGAACAGGACAATGAATAAGATAAAAAGGACCGTATTTCTTGTGTTTCCATGTGATGCCTGAAAACTTTCGAAGTACTAGCAAGGAAATGAGTAAATTAAGTACATACTTAAGTGTGCTCTCCCCTTCCTAAAATTCCCCTAGTGGAAAACAGAAATGCAAACATCCAAAGGGAAAACGCAATCTCGCTTATTAGCTAACAAGTTGGCATCAAAGCCAAAACATACTTCTAGAACTTTGGCAGAGAAAGCAACTCAAGATCTATTTAAACATTTGTGCAATGTATTTCCAGCTTTCTGAATCAAACCCTTTATTCTACAGGCAGTCCAGCTAACTATGCAGAAGACAAAAAGTCCTTAGAGCCAAACCTAGTTTGGGGAGAAATTACAGTTCCATTTTTTCATCCAGATATAGTGCAGAATTAGGAGGCCTGAAGAGACAGAAACTTCCAAGGGTTACACATATTCCCATGTGCTAGGCCTTAAAGTGACCAAGAAGCAAACAGAACCTCTGCCTCAGACAGCTTACTTTCTCCTTACTTTGCTTAGTTTTCTTTTGCCTCTCATGTCTAGTTATAAACACAAACACACTGGATACTTCAGTGAGAGGCAAGAGCCAGACACTAATTGGTCTGCAAAAGCTGCAGATGTGGCTCTGAGGTCACCTGGTAAAGTGCTCAGGCTCTGGGAGATATGGCACTCACAGCTGCTTGGTAAAGGGTAGGTGGCATCGTCTTTTCTACCACAATTTACTAGTAAAGCAGGATTAACGACAACAATCCCTTCCAGCTACACATTGCTTTATAACTGACGGGGTGCTTTCTCGTCTGTTCCTCATTTTACCCTTACAATAACACTTTACAGCAGGTAAGGCAAGGCCTCCTGTCCTCCTTTTATAAATGGAAGCCACCAAGGTTCAGACAGGCTGGATGACTTGCCCATGATCACACAACCAGTAAGTAGCAGAGTTAGGACTGAAAGCCAAGCTCTTGATCCCTAAAATCTTGTATGCTTTGCATTCTTTGATCCTATTATTTGTTAATGTTTTTGTACAGCAACTAAAAATATCCTATCACAGCTGGGTTAGCAAACACTGAACTCCAATTGTAGATAGATATGCCAGATCACATGCTCAATTCTTCCCTTTGGCAGAAGAGGTGGGAAGAGGAGGTGTCGTTAAGACATCTGGAAGGCAGCTCAACATCAGCATGAACTTCTCCGGCTTTCCACATCTTGCAAAGAGAAGCAACACTGATGACAAATACCTAATTCAAAGGTGGTCCCATGGGCTGTCATACTCCACGTGCTCGATCTTCGACCTTTGGTCACCATCACAGAGAACTCATAGAGTGTATTTGGTTTTAAACCAGTCACCAAATAATTCAAAGTTGTTGCATTTGCATTCTGGAAAGGCACAAATCAAGAACTTTAGAATCAGACAATATCAGTAACTTTCTGACTCACAGCAAACGTGGCCTTACCTTGTACTTGGTGTTTGCTGGGATGTTGGTCTTCCAGCGGACGGTATAGTACCGGGAGTCTGTAACCTTCTGGTGTTTGGGCAGTGAGTTGTCCGCCCAGGTAATCCTGATGGTGTCATGGCTCAGAATAGAAGCCTGAACTCCCACTGGTGGCATCATGGGAGTGGGATCTGGCACTGGAGTGTATGGAGCATTAATAACAAATAAATCAACTTCAGAAGTGTCTGGGTACAAAGTAATTAAACAAGGGACGTGGCATTTTAACATAAACAAAAATAAAAAGGAAATGCAGGGTAATGTAATGGAATGAAAGCAAGAAATGGAGAAAAAGAAAGAGAATCTGAAATTAATATGTAACCATCATTCATTTAAAAGAACACATCCACTTTTGTTCTTGCAGGAAAAGCTGCCAGAAAATGTCTAGAGTAACAGTATGTAACTATAATTTCTGCTGCAACAGTAAATTTGACATTCCAGTGATTATATTAACTTTTTCATGCTTGCATTTCCTTAAAATTACTTGCAAATTCTATCTTTTATGCAATAGGATTATGAAAAGATGAAAATTGCTTTAAAAATCAAGGTTGTAGTTTCTGAACAAGCAACGCAAAGCTTATGTTTTGATATTTCAGCAAATGTACATGAATTTGCTGGACATGGGTTATCCACCAGTTGAAATGCAAGAGTCCCGCTTTCAAACCTTGAGTCCTGAGTGTCAGCCCCAAATACCTTAGCCTATCTGTGTACTGGAGGTAACTGATAGCCACACAAGGTCAAGTTCAGATCAGCTGCTGTCCTGAGTACAAAGGCAGTACAGCTGGATGGCTTATGTTCAAATAAAGCCAAAGAAACTCAAGGGCATTGCTCTTCTTTGCAGAAAGGTAAGCTGACACCATATGCTGGAGTGGCTGCTGTCTTTTTTTCTGTCAAGTCAGAAACCACCTGACTGATGAACCCAATCAGTTATGTGACATGCCATGGTTATCACAGGTCCAAGTGGCATAGCCTCTAAAAACTTTAGAAATCAGAATACTAACTGGATGGAAAGTCTATGCCTATGTGGCAGTCTATGCACGTGTAATGTACACATTGTCTATGTGTAACCGCCAAACACGGGCCAGAAGGAGCCAAAGGGCCATGCGTCCAGGGCAACATAGCAGTGTTCATTTGGTTTTGAAAACTTGTGGTTAGGTTTTCTAAGTGTGCATGCACTGACTTTTTCATTTTTAAAAATGAGTTTCCCATATGGCTATGGTGACTAGCCCTTAAAACTTAAAAATCTGGAACTGCCACCAGCCTTGTTTGTGATCTGACTGCCAAGCTAAAGTAACTGTCTCCATTTGTGTAGCTCCTACACAATGAGGGCTAAAAATAACTGACAAACAGCACACATTATAATCACTGGCTTTGTTCAAAGATTGTCAGGGCATACACCAATTAGTTAACAGAAAATGTACCTTTAGGTCCAAGAATCATTAGAATTCTCTGGGGAATTTTTTTATTTGCATCAACTTCTCAGAAAAGATAACCAGCTTACAAGACTTACGAACATTTCCTTGTGTATTTCTAGCCAACAAGAGATTTTTTAAGTTAAGAAAATAATTTAAAAAAAAAAACTTTTTTTTAAATAATATAATGATACAAGAAAGTAGCAAGCCACTTATATAAATATCCTATTTTTTCCCTGGTAGTTTTTCCTTTCTAGACTATCAAAGCAATTTTTAAAATAACTCATAAATTTTAATCACTCTAAAGCAAAAGGCAGGGCAGAACTATCAAACATGTAGTAATGATGTTGGTATTGTTAAGCGGAAGCTTAAAAAAATTGAAATAGATTACAGAGTCTTTTTAAAAACAATACTGCTGAATTTATGCTTTTATACATAGTATTCAGGAAATATATCATGAAATACAGATTCAAAATTCTGAGAAACAAACAGAAAACAACATTTATGAAAATTGTAAATGCTCTGGTTTCTGGTACTGTTAAAAAAAACTGCAACTCTAATATATTTATTTCAATACACTTTATCATTCAGACAGAAATCAGATGGTTTATATGTCTGTAGAAATTTAATACTAATATGTATATTCCTGTAAAGGGGAAATGCTGGTGGCGTAGTGAGGTAAGTGCTACGTCTGCTAACCAAAACGTTAGCAATTCAAATACTCCAGGCACTCCTTGGAAACTCTATGAGGCAGTTCTACTCTGACCCGTAGGGTCACAATGAGTTGGACCCGACTGGATGGCAGTGGTTTTTTTAAAATTTTTATTTTAAAGGTACTTGCAGTGTGATGGATTGTTTTTATGGAGCCTTTCTTGCTTGTCACGGACTTGTAACTCTCACCAAATGACTGAACAGGACTAGAAAAATAAGGTGTTTGTGACCCACAAAGCAGATCAGACAGACTGCTAGTAATGCAAATAAGGTGCACAGTACCCCTGTCGGGGTGGAAGCGTGCAGATAAAGTATATGGAACTCTATTAACAAGGAGATGGGACAGTTTTGCCATCCTGCTAGGCTTTAAAGGGAGACACTGAAAAGCAGGGAGCTGTAACACAGAAGACAGCCAGAGAAGGCAGCAGGGCAGCAGCAAGAGTGATAGCGGTGCAGGACAGCAGGAGCCAGGAGACAAGTGTAAGACAGTTGGGGTGGGGCTTGCAACCCCATGAGCTAGGAGTGTTGGAACACTTGCCCAAGCAGGGCAGAGGAGAGCCAAGGCTGAGAAGCAGCCGTCTTGACTGACCCTGTGTCTTCCCTAATAAACCACTTAACTGTATGTACAGTTTGTGAGTTCTGTGAGATGCTGTATGAATTACAGAGCTGAAGACTGGATGCAGACACTGCGGAGGGGGAGTAGGTGTCATTGGAAATGATGGAGCAGGATGGCGGTTTAGAAAAGCTGGACAGGTGGGACATCTTTAACTATTGCCTCATAGGAACCAGCTTCGTACTGATCCTTAAAAACAAAATTATTTAGTATCGTGAATAAATTATAGAGAAAAAAATTTGGTGTTCTCTAACAAATGTATTACTGATCAAATGGATAGTACTTCTGGCTTGATACTCTTTACATTAATAAAACTCATGAAAGGCAAACAGGAAAATACTTACCCAACCAACTCAGATGAGTAGTGTAACAAACATTGGATCTACCAACTGTACACATTCACTGACACCACTTACCACGCAGACAACTCCTCCAGAGTTACAGATAGCCTTTCACTTACCACCTCACTTTACTTATAACTTACATCACCAAAAGATGGAAAATCACTCTAAATCTCCAAAAAAAAATTGCTTCCTGGATCCTAACACATTAAAAAGCATGTGCCATATATTTACACAGAATTGTGTACATGGCAGGATTGTTAATATCCTCCAAAAAGCAAACCATGAATTAACAAAATATTCCACGTTGAAAGCACCCTTTCCCCTTTGAAGTCTGTACCCTATAATGCAGTCTACTTTTTCTTCCACTGACATCTGCGAGGCCGGCCTCAGGCCAGCATTCCACTTAAGCTCTGGGAAACCTGCTGAAAGCCAGGGAAGACCTGACAGCTTACCTGTGTGAGGCCTGGTCACAGCACTCTCATACAGAGGAATGCCTTCACCCACGTTGTTAAATGCTTTCAGGGTGATCACATAGTGAGAGCTGGGATCTGAAGGGAAGAAACACATCACAAACATTTAAACAATTCCTCACTACAAAATTTAAAAAATCCAAGCATGGCTCTGCATGATCTTACTGCAAAGCAAGTCACGAAGGGAGACTTGTTTTTTCTACTTTTTTTTTCCTTTATTGACTGTGATTGAGTGAAAGTGTGCAGTCCATTTTAAATTTGCACGCCGCCTATGTGCAGCTCCTACTGCTCTCCTTGCCCGGTGACAGCACATTCCTCCTTTCTGTTCTATACAGAACAATCTTAACAATCTTCTGTCCCCTCTTCTCTACCCTATCCACTTCCCTTTAAGTAAGAGGTCAGTAGAACATCCTACAGATGAATACAACCATATAGTGCACATGATATGGTCACTCTGCGTCACCGAGTCCAATCTATTTCTGTCTGAGGCACTGACCTCAGTAAGAACTTATGGACAGGGGCAGCATCAGGTCTAGGGGCCACGCTCCCAGGGGAACCCCATGGCCTTCAGACTATCAATTTCAGTCTTTTATTGGAGTTCGCAGGGTGCACCCCTTTTTATTCTCGTGTTGTCACTGAGACTCAACTTTGTGAGCCCCATCACGCCTGTCACTGATGGTGGCCAGGCACCATCTTGTTCTTCTGGTCATCTTCTACTTTTTGCATGAGATTATCTGGGTGATGGTAGAGGGGAAGATGTGGAGATGGAAACCGACATAGGGTAGAAAACTGTCCAAGGTTAACTTCCAGGGATTAGCCCCAGGAGTGGAAAATCACCATGCTCTTCTAGCTCTTACTGTGGTTTAATGGAAACCTTGGTGGCATAGTGAATAAGTACTACATTTGCTAACCAAAAGGTCAGCAGCTTGAATCCACCAGGCACTCCTTGAAAACGCTACAGAGCAGTTCTACTGTGTCTTACAGGGTCACTGTGAGTCAGAACCCACTTGACAGTAGTCGGTTTTTATGGGTTTTATGGTTTAATAGAATCCCTAGTGGTGTCGTAGTTAAGTGCCACATCTGTTAACCAAAAGGGTTGGCAGTTCAGATCCGCCAGGCACTCCTCGGAAACTCTATGAAGCAGTTCTGCCTCATCCTATAGGGTTGCTATGAGCTGGAATCAACTCAACAGCAGTGGGTTTGGTTTTCTGGTTTATTGGGAAACCCTGCCGTTAACTCTGAGTGTTAACAGCTGTAACAGCTAACCAAAAGCTGGCAGTTCAAATCTACCGGGCACTTCTTGGAAACTCTATGAGGCATTGCTACTGTTTCACAGGGTCACTATGAGTGGGAATCAGCCAGACAGTGACAGGTTTTGTTTGTGTTTTGCTTTTGGTTTAACGATGTTTACTAGATGGTGTAGAGCCTAGATGAGAATGTATAAATAGGATTTTCATGGTTAGTAGCCTGTAGGTGGAGTTTGGAATGAAACTAACTCCTTTCCACCCCTGAAGGCCAGCGATTGGAATAGCCAACACAGAGAAGTAGCGGATGCACTGTTAATCCAACAACTACTGACTGTCCTTAATCCTCTAGTTGGGGGCTCCAAATCTAGGAATCCTTAAACTTCACTTAGCTTTCATGATGATTTCTTGATTGAATAAGATATGGTCCAGGATTTAAACTGCAGTGCTTTGGTTGCCCTGGAGATGCTGCGGAAGGTAACCTAAGACCGGTCAGAATGCTGCCCTAGACTGAGACATTCTCTCTGGGAGATCGAGCAAAGTGCTACTGTTTAGAGAAAAGAAGGGATACTGAGTAAGCTGAATGGTATTCATTTCTCAACTGTCTGGAGATAAACTAGAAGACTCTAAAATGGATCATATCTTTGATCCAAGTAAGGCTTCATATGTATACTTCAAAGATTCAGTTTCATGAATAAATATGAGGCTTGACAGAAGGTGTTCCACGGTGAGGAGCTGATGCATTCCACTCACTCGACAAAGCTGCGAAGTTTTCCAAAGTGGCCATGCCACAAGTGGCTTCCCTTACTTGCTTGATAGCTTACTGTGATGGTTCAGAATGTGTGTCACCTTGGCTGGGCCATGATTTTCAGTGGTTTGGCAGATATACAGTGATACAGTTATGCTTCATTCTGTCATATAATCATCTCCATGGCATGATTTGACGTGATCAGATAATCAGTTTTAGGTGGAGTTTCCTCAGGGTGTGGCCTGCATCTAACATATATGCATGTTCTGGCAAAGCTCACTGGCTCTTGCTCACGCTAGATCATACATCTGGCTTGTCATCATCAGCTCTCCAGTTTCTGGGACTTCAGTCAGCTGCCTACCTTACATCCTGTCAATCTTGGGACTCACTGGCCTCTGCAGCCTGTGAGCCAGCAGCCTGACATCTGTATCTGCCAATGTGGGTTTGTCAGCCCCTACAACTACACAAGTCAGGAGAAACCTCATCTTGACATCTGACCCACAAAGTTGGCACTTGTCAGGCTCTCCATCTGTGTGAACTATTTCCTTGAGATCTGTCTGTTTATACATACACTTCACTGGTTTTGCTTCTCTTGAGAACCCAGCCTGAGATACTCACTCACTCTCTAGATTATCAAAGGGCAATACAGAGGCATCTGATCATCTCATGTGAGAGAGAAGAGTCTTGGGCAACAAGGTTGATGGTAATGCCACCACTGAAATTGAGGACAGAGGCAGGCAGCCATGATAACCATTTTACCTTCACTCTTCATTCTCTCTGTGTGCTTTTGTTCGTTTCCCTAGCTTTATTAACACTCATGTGCCACTGACTACAAATACACATCTCTAGTCCAGACCTTCCTTTGAGCACCACACCTGTTGGAGGTCTGACAATTAAGTCCACAAACTCATCCTAGAAAAAGTGCTACATACCTCACTGCTGAGCAGAGCCTAGATGAGAATGTAGAAATAGGATTTTCATGGTTAGTAGCCTGTAGGTGGAGTTTGGAGTGAAACTAACTCCTTTCCACCCCTGAAGGCCAGCGATTGGAATAGCCAACACAGAGAAGTAGCGGACGAACTGTTAATCCAATCCTCAGGGTGTGGTCTGCATCTAACATATATGCATGTTCTGGCAAAGCTCACTGGCTTTTGCTCACGCTAGATCATACATCTGGCTTGTCATCATCAGCTCTCCAGTTTCTGGACTTCAGTCAGCTGCCTACCTTACATCCTGTCAATCTTGGGACTCAATGGCCTCTGCAGCCTGTGAGCCAGCAGCCTGACATCTGTATCTGCCAATGTGGGTTTGTCAGCCCCTACAATTACAGAAGTCAGGAGAAACCTCATCTTGACATCTGTCACCTTCAAAGTACAGTCACCTTCAAAGTACTCCCCTTAGGATGCCATGCACTGACACCAGTGCCTAGTCTGCCCTTCAAAGCAATTCTGAAACTCTTTCTCTGGAATGGCCATCAGAGTTGTCATTGTATTACCCTTGATGTCCTCTATGTCATCCAGATGTCCTCCTTTCAATATTTCTTTTATCTTCAGGTAAAGTCCTTGGAGGCCAGATCAGGTGAGTATGGAGGGTGTTCCAATATAGTTATTTGTTTACTGGCTAAAACTCCCTTGCAGACAGTGCTGTGTGAGCTGGCGCATTGTCGTGAGTCATGAGTTGTTGGCACAAAGTTCAGGTCGTTTTCATCCTAACTTTTACATGTGGCCCTTTCAGCACTTCCTAATAGTAAACCTGGTTAACTGTCCAGTTGGTACAGATTCACAATGAACAATCCTTCTAATAGCTATCAAGGTTACCAACATTATTGTGACTCTTGATTTGGATTGATGAAACCTTTTTGGTGGTAGAGAATTGACTGGCTGCTGTTGTGCACTTTGACACTTTGTTTCAGGGTCATATTGGTACACCCATGTTTCATCACCAGTGATAACACAGCCCAAAACCTCATCTTGCCTCTCCAAAAAGTCTTGGCAAACGTCAACTCTCCTCTGCTTCTGTTCATTGGTGACCTTCTTTAGGATCATTTTTGCACACACCTTTCTCATGCCAAGATTTTCAGTTAAGGTTTTCCCTAATTGTTTCTCTACTGATGTTTACTTGGTCTGCTGTGCTTCTCACATCAGCCGACGATTCTGACGCCTAATTTGATGATTTTTTCGAATGTTTTCATCAGTTCTGTGCATTACTGGTTGCCCTGACCTCTCTTCACCAGTGATGCTCTCTCCCATCACAAAAGCGTTTAATCTATTTGTACACTGCCCCTTTCTTCATGGCATTACGCCCATAAACTCGGACTAACATGTCCCTCATTTCACTTTCACTCTTGCCAAGTAAAACAAGAAATTTAATGTTTGTCTGCTGCTTAAGCTCTGACATTCTCATGATACCACTCAGCAAGACATGGCCACATGTGGACAGCAACACAGCTGTGACACATTGATACACCAAGGTTATGAAACCTTACCAAGTTATCTGTACAGTGCTGCCAATGTAAGTGCACAGGGGCAAGTTCATGAACTTAACTGTCAGACCCACATGTCCACTGCCTGTCTGGCACCTCCACTTCAATGTCTCAAATCTTTCTCTTTCTTCTCCCTCTCTGCCCCTCATCCCTTACATGCAAACAACTGTCAAGTCTTGCTGATCCTACCTACTAAATATACATTAAATACATTTTGCTCGTTTGTTCCTTCTCTCTCACATCAACTGCTTCAGGTAATTATCATTTCTGCTTAAGCCATTCTACAGTTCCTTTGCCTTCACATTTCCACTCTGCTACCTTCAAATACAATCTCCCCAAACAGCCAGTGATCTTTTAAAGAGGTAAATCTGAAGGTGTCTATCATCATGCTTAAAGATCTTAAAGTGTTTTAATATAATCCCGAATTCTTAAAATGTCTTATCAAGTATTTCATGGCCTGGCTCCTACCAATCTCTCTAGTCTCATCTCTTACCACTCTCTGCCTTGCTGTCTGTCCTCTTATCTCCATTGGCTATCTCTCAATTCACTGAGCACTATGCCCTCTCTCACAACTGGACCTTCCCATGTCCCTATGCTGGGGACATATCCCATCCATCCTCTTTAACAAGTAACACCTATTTATTTGACAGGGCAAATGAAGACAGGATCATTGCTGTTAGGTTGAATCTGACTCACAGCAACCTGATGTACAACAGAACAAAAAACTGCCCATCCTGCACCACCCTCACATCATTACACTTCAGCCCATCAATGTACCCACTGTGTCAATCCATCTCTTTGAGGGTCTTCCTCTCTTCTGTAGACCCCTACTTCACCATGCATGATGTTCCTCTGTAGGGACTACTCCCTCCTGATAACATTCTGAAATTATGTAAGACAAAGTCTCACCATCCTCACTTCTAAGGAACATTCTAGATGTACTTCTTCTAAGACAGATTTGTTCCTTCTTCTGACAGTTCATGGTACATTCAGTATTTCTGCCAACACTGTAATTCACCGGCATCAGTTCTTCTTTGCTCTTCCGTGTTGACTGTCCAGCTTTCACACGCAGAAGACTGAATTGGACCTTAATTAAACAGCCTGAGTTTTCTAGTTAAATACCTCTTTCTCATATCATTTATTTTGTAACACTATTTCTAATAACTGGAACTATGTCTGTTTGATTCCCTGCTCTGTCTAGCACAGCATCTCGGATGTTATATGGTTTTCACTAAATATCTGTTGAGTGATTTGACTGGTTTGAGGGAGACGATACCAACTTTAGTTTTCTACAAGCTGTAAACATGACATATTTAGGTGCGGCTATTCAGTGCACACAGATTCATACAGGTTGGAAGCTAAGATGTCAGCTCTAATTTGATGAATAATGAATTCCTAGATGTACTTCTTCACCCTTGACTTGCTTCTTCTATTCAACATCATATGCAACTGAGATCTATCCATGATGGTCAAGATTGCTCTAGCTTACTTTATGCCAAATGTATTGTTTTTGCTCCCTCTTAACATGTAGTCTTTTCTCTTATCAAGTCTACCCACTTATTCTCTTTAGAACAATGTAGTGCTCCTTCTCTTCTCTGTTTCCCAACACTATTCTGACTCAGGCTTTCAAGCACAGGTTAAGTTTCTTCCCCGACTGCTTTACTGTGCCCAGCTAGCTCTCCTTTTTCTGAACATACCTGACTTCAACTCACTTAACTGTTTCTTGCATCTTGCTTTTGTTCCTCAATTAGCCTAAAGGCACCTGACGGTCAAGGACCACATCCTGCCTATACTGCAAAGGATTTTCACCTCAGTAGCTGCATAAATGAAACAGCAGAAGGCTGGTCACCAGAAGGACATTTTTACTCTACCAACAAAGCTTTTCTTTTGCTCTCCCACAACAGTCTTGTAAGACAGTACACATGGGGACGGCACTTTCTAGGATAATACCTGTGCTGTTTCTTCCTAGAAGGAAAAAGAGAAAACTACTTTGATTTTTGAGTAAAGCATTAAACTACTGCTTACTTTCTATCATAAAGGATGAACATAATGTATTTACACACTTAAATTTGCTCAAAGAATTATGTTCACAAAGAAATGACTTGGAAAAAAAGTTGGTTAGGACAGATTCTCAGCTGAAAGACAAATTTTTAAAAGATCTATAATCATAATAAAAAACCTAGTGCTGTCAATGCTGACTCACAGCAACCCTACCAAAATCAAGTCATTCTCTATGGTGAAATATTAATATTGCTCACTCTTTTCTTTAAAATTAACATCGAGGTATGATTAATAAACAGTAAAAGGCACCCCTTAAGTTTGAGTTTTGACGAACACATGCTTGTGTAATTACCACCAACATTTCTAACACTCCAAATCATTCTCCCCACCCCTTGACATCTCTAGTTTTACTCCTGTCACTATAGGTAAGTTCTGCCTACTCTATATTACATAAAAACACAGTAACACAGTATGTACTTTCTTGTGTCTGTTTTTTTTTTTGCTTAGCATAATGTTTCTGAGATTCATTTATGTTGCTGTACGTATCAGTAGTTTATTGCTTTTAACTGCTGAGTAGTATTCCGTCATATGGACAAAATATAATGTACCCTTTACTTCTTGGCAGACAAATCTGTGCTGCATCCTCTTTGGGACTACTGTAAATAGGAAGCTTCCACACTGTTTTTCAAAGTGGTCATATCCATCAGTTGTTCCTATTAGCAAATACTAGAATTCTAATTGTTCTGTATCTTTACTGATTTGGTACTATTATTAGTCTATTAAATTTTAGTCATTCTGGTTGGTGTGCTGTAGTATAAACAGTTTTAATTTGCATTTTTCTGATGATTAATAATGTTGAATACCTTTTTATATGCCTATTGAGTAAAGTGTCTGTTCAAATCTTTTACCCACTTTTTACTGGATCATCCTATTATTGAGTTGTAAGAGTTCTTCACATATTGTGGATTTCAATCTTTGTCAGTTATTGAACGGAAAGCATTTTCTCTCAGTCTGTAGCTTGCTTTTTCATTTCACTGGTATCTTTCCAAAAGTAGTTTTTAATTTTGATAAGATCCAAATCTGTCAATTTTTTTTTTGATTTGTGCTTTTTTGCATCCTAAGAAATCCTTGCCTATCCCAAATTCATGCACATTTTTCTACCATGTTTTCTTCTAGAAGTTTTACAGTTTCAAAGGTTTAGCTTTTGCATTTAGGTCTGTTTTTATGATGTGAGATAAGGGTTAAGGTATCTTTTCTTTTCCATACAGACATCCAATCATATCTATACTTTTCACAGAAAAAACTACCTCAACATCTTTGTCAAAATTCAATTAAGCACACAGGCATCAACCTATTTCTGGACTTGTTCCATTCATTTACAGCATCCCCCCCCTTACACCTATACCATCACACTGTCCAGACTACCGCAGCTTTAGAGTCAGTTCTGAAATCAGGTAGTATGGGGGTTCTATGGCTTTACTCTTCTTTAAAAAAATTTTTTTTGGAAATCCTTGTTATTTTTTGCTATTCTATATAAATTTTCAATCAACTTGTCAATGTTTATAAAAAATTCTTAGATTTACTTGAAATTGCACTGCAAAGAACTGTCTTCTGAATAACTTTGCATCTTCCTATCTCCGTGAGCACGGTATCTCCATTAGTTAGCTCTTCTCTGGTGGCATGGTGCTTAACTGCTACAGCTGCTAAACAAAAAGACTGACAGTTCAAATCCACCAGACACTCCTTGGAACTCTGTGGGGCAGTTCTACTCGACAGAGGACACTCTAGGGCTCCTATGAGTAAGAACTGACGCCACGGCAACAGGTCTGGTTAATTCTCCTTAGCAATGATGTCTAGATCTTGAACATATTTTATAAACTTACTCCGGCACACTTCACATTTTTAATGCTACTGTAAATGATACTGTTACTTGAATTTCAATTTTCCAATGGGTTATTATTAGTATTAGAGAAACTCAACTGTTTCTGTATACTGACTTTATACCTTGTGACCATGCTAAACTCCCTGGTGGTGCAAATGGGTAAGTGCTTGCCTGCAATGGGAAGACTGGAGAGTCAAACTGACCCTGTGGCTCCACAGCACAGAGACCTCACAATCTGCTTCTGCGACACTCACAGCCCAGAAAACCTTATGGGGCAGTTCTACTCTGTCACGTGGAGGCTCTACATGTCAGACTTGTCTTCATAGCACCTAACAAAAATACCATCTTGAAACGTTGCCAAACTCATTTATAGCTTTAGTAGTTTTTTTTATAGTTTCCTCAGAATTTTCCATTAAGTTTCCATCAACAAAGAGCACATACAGTGTTTATACTTTCATTTGTAAATAACATTTTTCATAAAGGAAACCAAGTTTTCTTGGAGAAATGGCTAATTCCAGTTTTGAAGCTAGGAAAACACCAGACAAATCTGGAACATCCTACTTTGTCTGTAAGGAAAAAATCGTGTCTAAAGAAAAATGACAGAGGTCGAATGGACACAGAGGACAATATAAAAAGGCTCGCGCTGTCCATTCTCTCCCTATGGAAAGGGTTTCCTTCTCTTAGAATGCAAACCAGCACAGAAGGAATAATGGAACTGGAAAAAAATCACTATTTGGGAAACATCATAATAATAACTAGGTAACCCTGGTGGTGTAGTAATTAAGTACTGTGGCTGCTAACCAAAAGGTCAGCAGTTGAAATCTACCAGGTGCTCCTTAGAAACTCTATGAGGCAGTTCTACTCTGTCCTATTGGGTTGTTTTGAGTCACAAGTCACTCAGATGCCATGGGTTTATAGCAATAAGTGCTACTATAAGGTCACTATGAGTCTGAATCAACTTGACAGCACTCAACAATAACACAGATGCTAAAGTTAGTAAGTTAAAGTTTGATGGAAAATATGCTCTTTAAAAAGACTCAAAGTGTCTCCCTCAAGAGGCATTTACTAACTGCAGAGGAAAAAATAAAAGCTATATTGAAAAAAACCAGCATGTATCACTTCAACCAAGCAAAGTTAACATCACTAAAAATAAGCTAAACAAACATCATGTGCCTCGTGATATGATGCACCAACACAAACACAACACTTCTGTGATGTTTCTTCTAAAAATTCATAACCCAATTCTAATCATGAGAAAATAGTAGACAAATCTAATTTTAGAGACAGTCTACAGAATATAAAAGGCCTGTCTGTACTTCACAAAAATGTAGCCATCATTAAAAACAAGGAAAGACTGAGAAACTGTACTATGTCAAAGAAAATTAATGAGCTATGATCTAACTAAATAAACCTGGGCAAGAAAACAATGTTTTTCTTTTGTTACAAAGGGCATTAATGAGACAACTGGAAAATACCAATCAAGACTATAGACAGGGCTCAATGTTAATGTGCTGACTTTGGTAGCCGTACCGTGGTTACATTAGAAAATGTCCTCATTTTTAGGAATAGTTCATTAAAGCTAATGGGTAGAGGGTATCTTGTTACTTACAAATGGCTCAGAAAAAAACATGTGTATACACAGATAGAGAATGGCAAAGTGAGTACGGCTCAGTGTTAACCTCTGGGGAATCTAGCCAAGCCAGTCAAGTGGTTATACAGGAATTCTCTGTACTATTTTTGCAAGTTTTCTGTAAAAATTATTGTTACAGTATAAAAAGTTAAAAAGAAAAAAAAAACTTCCTTGCACAATGACTTCCTCAATTTAGCACACTTACCCAGGTTTTCGATGGTGTAATAGCGCTGCTTATAGTCCACTTTGATGGTCTGGGCATGAGGGCTTCCAATGCCATAACCAATGGCATAACCTCTGACCACAATGTTCTGATTCTCTGGTGGAGTCCAGCTCACTACAATACTAGTGACAAGAGGGCGGACATGAAGAGAACTAGGCACCTCAGGAACTCGAGTTTCTGGGAAGGAAAGCAGAAAAGCAAGATTAGACCCCACCTTCTTTTAGGCTATTTCACCATCCTTGAGAATGGTGCTCAGTCCTCTGACAAACTGTTTTGGGACTAAATGTTCTCCATTATGCCTAAAAGTTTAAAGAGAACTTCTATGCACAATGAAACACACAGCCCATGGTTTTACTGCATTCTAAGAAGAAAACAAAATCCAATCAGCCTCACTAATAGCATGGATTCTGACACCACGGTGAGAGAATATAAGACACTGCAATATTAGTTTGGAAAGGGAAGACAAAGAGATTCAAGAGTACCTGCTCAGTGCAGAAAAACAAATAAACTGTTTTCCCAAAGTTGCCTAACCCTCTGGGTTCCAGTTCCAAACTTTACCAAGTAGAATGAAAAAGGCATCAATTTCAAGCAATTAGAAGCCTGTTGTTATCAACAGGTGGATAAGCATTATGTTCCAGCAATGGTAATCACTTTTTTACTCCCCTAATGAGAGGCTTAAAAAGGTGCCAATTTACAGTATCCTTTACATATATTACTTTAAGGCATAAATTACTACCTTATTTTAAAAATCAGCAAACTGTTACTTAGAACTGAAGCTTGGATTTTTCTGTCTCCCAAGTCCAACACCCATCCCTGATATGGGTGCTACATACACACACCCATCTGCAGCCACATGTTTAACAAACAGGAGAGAAAAAGAACAGGGTGTTCATGACTAAGGGCAAAAGGAAACAGCAGCTGAAATGAAGACATGATTTATGTGCCGTGGCTTTAAATTTCAGATCATCTATCTAGTTAATGGCCTTGTTAAAAAAACCAGATCCAGGACACCTGTCTAATTTCCTTTGTTTTGTTTCTGCTTAAAGGGACAGTCTTTTTTTTCTTTCTCTCTTTTTTTTAGTGTGATTGAATGAAAGTCTATAATCCAATTTAAATTTGCATGTTCACCTGTGTGCAGCTCCCTCTGCTCTAACTGCCTGGTGACAACACACTCCTCCTTCCCATGCTATACATGTTATAACCTCTTAACAATTTCCTGTCCCTTCCTTTCCACCCTTCTCCACACCCCTCTACTAAGAGGCCAGTAGGGTAGCATCCTACAGATGCATAGAACCATGAACTGCACACATGATGTGGTTACTCTGTGTCCCCAAGTCCAAAACTTTCCTGTCTGAAGAGTTGCCCTCAGTAGTAATTTATGATGAGGGGCAGTACCGGGTCTAAGGGCCATGCTCCAAGGGACCTCCCAGGCCTTTGGACCATCAGTTGCAGTCTTTTAATGGAGTTCTTTAGTGTGCATCCCTTTTTTTTGTCGTGTTGCCACTGGGACTCAACACCATGAGCCCCATCACAGCTATCACTGGTGGCGGCTGAGCACCATCTGGGTCTTCTGGTCACATGTTGATACAGTGACTCATTCACATGTATCTTTCTGTCTTCTGAGTTCTTTTTCCCTCACGTCATTGTTGTCCTTGGTGATCATCTGTTCCAGTTGAAATGGGACCATTTGGTGTACCTCAGATGGCAGCTTGCTAGCTCTTAAGACCCCAGATACCACTCACCAATATGGGGTGCAGAGTAACTTAGCAATAGCCTAGTTATGCCAATTGGCCTCTACATCAAAAGGACAGTCTTCTAAAAGCCCCTGAGAAATATACATTCAGGAGCCCTGTTGTATTAAAGAATAACAGCAGCAAAATACACTATGTACACAGTTTTAAGTCACAAATACCGAAATTCTGTGCCTTCCCAGTTTGACTCATTTGATAGTGTTCAAAACATGTCAATCCTTCAAATCGGTGTTCTTACCATCTAAGTCACTTTCAAAAGTTTCAGCAGACAGCCAATCTGTAGCTGGGCCCGTACCATTGACTGTAAGAGCAGCCACGCGGAAATTATACTCCGTCCCCCTATCAAGACCTGAGATCCAGACAAGAACATAAGACAAGCTGAGACAAAAGCCCTGGAAAAACAAAAGACTAATAATCACTCATTAAAGCGAGTATCTCACCCAGCAATTCAATAAGACCTGGATATTCTACTTAATGGGGCGTATGTACACAGTTATTACCTTGGTAAGGTTTCAGTTGAAGTCAATACCAAGTCAGCAAGACATAAATGCAGCATAGCAGCTCCTGTCTCTACAGCAGAGGCTGCGGGCCACACACCCAACAGGAGAAATGGAAATGAGTAAAGCTTCCAGGAGACTGAGATTTATTTTTTTAAGAGCTAGACAGCACCACAGCAATCATTTAATCTAATCCCTTTATTTTGTTACTAAGGAACCTAAGGCCAAAAAGAGGCCTAGGATAATGAAAGAGTTACAGCAAAGGAAGTCAGCTGATCTCAGAGAGCCAACGCCAGAAAAGACTGCAAAGAGGCAGCTCCTTTCCTCTGGTTACCTCTGTTCCTGGAGCCACCCCACTGCCAGAAGAGCAATTTTAAACACCAGGGAAGGCCTAGACAGTTATTCCTCAGTGACTTAACTGACCACAAGTGTATACAGTATGTAAAAGAGGTTAAAAAAAAAATCTTTCTATTCTATAACCTTTTGCACTTAATACTAGCTAATTCAGCATATGATTTATCCATACTGAAGGCATCAAAGATGTAGATACAAAAGTGTAGCTTCCTAAGTAGGGCAACAGTCAACAATAACACAGTCAGGTGCTAACATATCCACACGTTTCTACTGTTGCTGTTAGTGGAATTCGTTCCAACTCACAGTGATGCCATGTACAACAAAATGAGATACTGCCTGGTCCTGAACTATCCTCACAATCACTGTCAACACACTGTTAGAGTACTTAAATAGCAGATATGTGCTAATCTTGTAAGGCTTATGAAAAATTACCCCACCTTCCCATATGCAAACCTTGTGCTCCTCAGCCAGCAGCAAAGTACAGAAAATCCAGCCAAAGAACTTGGCCCACTACAGGATGAATCTGGGCTTGGTTAATGCTGCCAGAGGGTACGGGGTGATTGACTAGGTCCTCTTCTCTGCAGACTCATACTGGACTCATTTACTCACAGGATGGCAGAGAACAGGGAAGACGGGCAGTAACACAGCCAGGCCCAAGCCCATTTACCCCCTGCCTCCTTCCACAGACACTGACCCAGGAAGGGCTAGAGCAGGCTGCACATGTATCTGCAACCAAATCAAATAGGAGTAAAAGCTTTCCTTTCATGATGAAGCCTGACCTGTTACTGCACAATGATAATTCACATCTGTGGGATGTAAACGTACTAGACGTAGGTTCAGCTGCCTGACTACAAAACACAGTTCTGCTGTGTCAGGAAACATAGGCAATGCATCCGAGGTGGTGCACCTGCAGATGCGGGCTATGTGAGCTCACTCCAAGGGCAGGACAGGCATCTGAGACTGGGGCTTACGTAGTACAGCAAGACACAGTCTAAGCACTGCTAAACTCATGTAACAGTGGGCAGGATGGGCTTTGCTCAGACTACAGTCAGTTCTGCAGCCGTATTAAACAGCCATGTAAATCACTTCAGAGGAACCACAGTTTAGGGCCACCTGTCTTTATTCTTTGTAATTGTTTGATTTTGCCAAGGAAGAAACAGCACTCAGTCTCCCTCTCATGCTCCTTGCCCTTGCTTAGTCAACTCTTCCTCACCAGGTGAAGAAATTTTCTGTGATCTGTGCGGGAACTCCACATTCACTATGCACAGGGCTTGTTTTTATCAGGTATGCCACCTGCTCTGTTGCCCATGTGACAAATGCAGCATGTAAGAAGCCATCCCTGACAGAATTGTTTAAAACTTTAGTGTCACGTAGCAAGTCTAATTACTGCACTGCTACTGCTATTCCCCAATACTGCTTCAGGCCTGCAAACACACGTAGGGTGCCAGTGTTATCAAAATCATTGTGCAGACCACTGTTAACAACTAGATTGAGGGGAAAAATTTCTTTGTTTATACGGTTTTGTTTTATTTCTTTTCAGGTTACAAACAGTATCATATATTCAGAAAATAAAAAGTGAAAAATACAAGGAAATGAAAATCAAACACAATCTCACTAATTAGAAACAGTGGAAGCCATGAGAGTGCTTTTCATTAATCTGTATTGAGTCAGAAACAGATCAAACCATTAAAAATCTTTTTGAAACACTTTTGTATGTGAAGTCAACAGTTCACATTTACCATTAAACTAGCATAATTTCATGTCTGAGGAAGATACCACACCCAACCTTTTGCCGTCTGCAAAGCAGCTAGCTCACCTTCAACCAGCTGTGACAGCTGTGTCCCAGTTACCAGGGTCTCAGTGACATCGCTCTTCCGGGAGG
Organism: Heterohyrax brucei; assembly: GCA_028571685.1. Taxonomy (NCBI): domain Eukaryota; kingdom Metazoa; phylum Chordata; class Mammalia; order Hyracoidea; family Procaviidae; genus Heterohyrax; species Heterohyrax brucei. The sequence goes on from CM053148.1 coordinate 56,395,034, forward strand.
CCTTTCGGTAACGAATCTTGTAGCCTGTAATCTGCCCATTTTGTGTGGCTGGAGGAGGAGGCTGCCAGTGAATCATAATACTCTGGCAGGAACGAGATTATGGGGAGAAGAATGAATATATCACACATTATTGCCTTCGCTTTACTGTGTAAGTGGGTAGGAAATAAGGCAGCAGAGTGCTCAGAGTTCTGCAAAGTTACTGAATAATCACTCAAAAATATGTTTTCATTTTAAAATCTTCAATGACCAAATGGGAAGACAGTCAATACAGGCAGCTTGCCTTGAGCCTTCGATCTCTTAGTTATTTTACCAGAGTGGAGATATGGGCAAAAGTCTCAGAAGTTTTCCAAAGGAAAATACATATAAGCAGGTTAGAGGCATGTGCTTGGATGAGGAAGCAAACTCCTGTTAGGTGTCAAGGTTCTTGCTCATCTTCAGTGCGTAACAGCTGAAATCAAGCCATTTCCATCTAAAACTTTTCCAACAGGCGATCCTTCATTATCAGCTGGTTATTTAATGGAGAAAAAGCATCTGGGAGCCTTTTTGAAAGGGCTGAATCTCTCTGTTGTCTATGTCACACAGATGGGGCTCTGGGCTTCTGAGAGGCACACATGGTCCTAAGTGTACAGTGTGTGAAACCTTGACCACACAACCAGTCTGATAGGTTGTCTGCCTGAATTCACAGAGCCTCATCTCACAGTCTTAAGGGGCTATGTTACCATAACTATTTCTTTCTTCCATATCACCAAGGTTCTGCACCAGTAAGATCTAAAATGTTATGATTCACATAACAGCAATTTATCTGAAGGAAGCTAAAGCAATTCTGGTATGACAGAAAAGCAGTAAAGATAAACAGAATAAACCAGAGATGGTGTCTATGAAGGATTCAATTATGTCTTCCCAAAATGTGTTGTTGTAAATCCTGAAGTCTTAATTCCATTTGGGAACAGGCTGTTTTTATCAAGTTAATGGGAAACATTGGTGTAGGGTGTATCGTAAGTCAACCTCTTTCCACATACAGAAGAGATTAAATACGGAAAAGAGATAGGGGAAGACAAACGCCAAGTCACATGAAGATGGCCCAGGAACAGAAGTCCATTATTTAGAGCTGCACAGAAAGAAAGCCTTCCCCTAGAGCTGGCACCCCGAATTGAGAATTCTTAGCTTCTTAAATTGTTAGAAAATAAATTTCTGTTAAAGCTACCCATTTGTGGTTTTCTGTTACAGCAGCAATAGATAACTGAGTCAAGTGTCACTAGCAAGTGTAATACCTCTGTCATTTATTTCTCTTCTTAATTATACTTGTTAAAAAAAAAGTTAAGTTCTCTTTTATAGGCTTAGTAATTTTTATAACATTTCCATTCATCTGTTTTGACAGCCTTCTACAGAATCTCTGCCTGTATAAGCCCCTTTGAGGTTTAATAACAGCAGCAGCAGTATGAAGTATGAAGTTTTACCTTTGAATTTCTCACTTCCAAGGATAGATTCTGAGGAGCAGCACCAGGAACTAGATAGGCAAAAAAAAAAAAAAAAAGTAAAGAAAAAGTTATTTTCAATCATCTACACAACACCTGTCATGAGACTGTTCTTCACTGGACTTCATACAAGCACACATCTGGAATACCAATTATACAACTGAAGGAGTACAGCCAGCTGCCAATGCACTCATGTTCACAGCACTACGTTAATGCAGTGTGGTCACATTTGATTCATTAAAAATAAAAGAAACAGATACTAAAGTCAGGGGCCCTGGTGGTGCAACAGTTAAAGCACTCTGCTGCTAACCAAAAAGGTTCATCAACTCAACCACACCAGCTGCTCTGTTGCAGAAAGATTTGGCAGTCTGTTTCTATAAAGATTTACAGTCTTGGAAACCCTGTAGCACAGTTCTTACTCTGTCCTATAGGGTTGTTATGAGTTGGAATGGACCTAACACCAGTGGGTTTGATTTTGGTTTATATCAAAATTGTATCACACCATTGGAAAGTAAGACACTTATTTTAAGGATATGACAGCAACTTTAAACTTTCCCAGAGCCCTCTTTCAGGCGGATTCTGAATATTCTTAGTGTTAGTCTATTTTTTGTCTTGGGGAAGAGCCAAAACCTTTCTGGAACCAAGTCTAATGATACAACAAGTGAATGAACTGGGTAGCATCATTATGGTTCAAAATGAGATGTACGTAAATCAACGGCTTGGCTTTCTCGTGGGGTTCCTAAACTGGTTCTGAAGGCAGGGCTCAAGTAGAGCAAATAGATACTCAAGCAATGACAGCTTCCATAAAGTTAGCCATCTGGTGTCCCACGGCAACCACATAGCAGGGAGCATTCATTTAGACATGAGATGTTTGGGACTGTTGGTTAAACAAACAGTTGTATAACTTTAGTTCCTGCCTATTAAAACATAAGGCAGGAGTATCTTAAAGTTAATGGCCCTCACAGCCTACAACATCTCCCTTCCTAGTGACTATAACAAGCAAAGAAAGCATTTAAGTAGATGTAATTCCTTTTCTCTCCACTCACAAAGTGCTAACTCAAGACTTTATTAATGCATTAGACCAGAACACATGTGACAGCAATCTGCGCCTACCTGGTTAAGTTTGGCCATTTGCCTTAGAGAGTCAAGCTACAGCTTTCTAAAAGCAAGCCTATTAAACATAAGAGCTATATTCATATACATGTATTTTTAAAAAAACTATAGTTTCATGAGCAACTAAGTACAAAACACTGAATGCTGTGTGTCCCATCCTAAAAATACTATGATTTAAAAAATGCTGGTCCTGATCTACTATATTTCTTAGATAGGTTGTAGTTTGAAAAGCACATGGGCATATGTATGTAATTTATCTTAGAAATTCCGGCAGAGTTAGAAGTGAGAAATGAAACTGTCCAAAATACTGAGGAATCAGAAAGATCTACTAGGCATGCAGTACAACTGTTAAGTGCAGCAAGACTAGCCTTCCAATAGCCTTGGAGTGGTTTGTGTTGTGAACAAATGATAAGCATTTACTTACAAAGAGTCGCTGAAAAAACAAAAAGCACTGAGGGCCTACTCAGTGCCAGACATCATGGTGCTCTACGCCCTCAGTGAACCCTTAAACCAACCCTAAGAAGTGGGTACTGTCTACACTTTACATTGAAGGAGACATGCTCAGAAATGTTTGTTGACTTGACACAAGTTACTACCAAAAATACGATGGCAGAACTGAGGTTAGATCTGAATCTTCTTGACCTCAAAGCCCACGATCTTACCCATGACAGCAGAGGCACACACCATGGCATTTGAAGGAAAGACTCACCATCTGACAAGGTTCGAACAGCAACATCTTGGGTGGAGACTCCAGGACCGTGTTTATTGTAGGCCACGACTCGGAAGCTATATTCTGTGTATTTTTTCAACCCACTAATGGTGTAAGAGTGACTTGCAACGTTAACATCCTTGAATAAAACCAAACAACTTATACATATACAACTCAAGAGCTATATTTCAAAATAAAGAATTTACTATGCAAATCCTGTATTGTAATATGATACAGTCCCCCCCCACTTTTATACAGTGTTATTAAACAGTCAAAGCAGATGAATCCTAAGCATCAGCAACGTACTTTAGAAGGACTGCTTGATATTTAGTGACCCCTGCTGGTAAAATCAGAGTCCTTTGGTATGTAGAAACTGAATCTGTCTGTTGTTTGTTCATTTCCTAATCTTTTTTTCTCAGATTGCTAGGCACGCAATATTGAGTTTCAGAAATAATAGTTCAACTCTACTAATTCAATCAGTTGATTAAAATGTGGCTTCATTTTATACCTGCTCTTTATCAGTCCCTTTTTCCATGTAGTACAATTTGTAATTCTGAATTTCCCCATTGCCAGACAGTGGTGTTTCCCACGTGACAATAATGGCAGTTGGTGAACTTGCATATGCTCGGATGTTAGGTGCCGGTCCAGGAAGCTGAACTGGAAAGAGAATTTCAAGAGAAAAAGATACGAATGAAATCCACTGCACTCCTCAGTAACTACTGTCAGCAATACTGTCCTACTGGCAACAATGAAAGAAAAACAAAGACTAAGAAAATGGGATTTAATTGAAGTATCTTTAGGATAATATATAATTAAACGCATTTCCTTTTTCACGACTCAAGACCACAAATTATCTGTATAGTACCCTCAAACTGATTCGTTAACAAGACAGGGGGGAAAAAACAAAGTAAGAAAACTGAAGAACTCTTTTTACAGCTTACAAAAGTCCTAGTTTTACAGCAGGACTACAGATAACATAAAAGCAGCCACCACAAAGAAAGTGTTCTTTCGCCAGCCACTCTGTAGACTCTTGGGATACAGTGATGGCCAGTTCTGTGGCCACAAAGAACTCAGTCTAGTAAGGGAAGTCAGACATGTAAATAATTACAAGTGACATCAAACATGCTGTCACGGATTGAATTAGTCCCCCCAAAATAGGTGTTGTAAATCTTAATCCTTCTACCTGTGGTCAAAATCCCATTCAGGAATGGGTTTTGTCATGTTAATGAGACAGTATTAATGTAGGTTGTATCCTGAGTCGATTTCTTTTGAGAGAGAAAAAGATGAGATTAAGCAAGGAAGCACAGCAGGGGGACGACAGACGCCAAGCCACATGGAGATCTCCAAGGAACCGAGAAGCAGAAGCTGCAGAGACAAGGACTTTTCTCTAGTCACCGGAGACAAAAAGTCTTCCCCAAGAGCCAGTGCCCTGAAGTTAGACTTGTACCCTCTGAGACAATGAGAGAATAAATTTTTGTTTGTTCAAGTTCCTCACTTACAGTATTTATTATAACAACACTAGATAACTAAGACACAAACTAACAGATTTGGGTAATGGCTGTAACAAAAAGAGAGAGAGAAGAGTACTTAATTCTGCTTTGGGAGGGTTAGGCAGGGAAAAGAAGGCTTGGTGAAGACTTGCTGGAATCAAGATGAATAAATGGGTAATTTGTTCAGATATCAAGACGAAAATTACTCACTGGGTCAATGGACAGAATACATGAAAAGACAGTGTTATGTGGTTCAGACTGGATGAAACAGAGAAGGGTGGTAGGAGAAGATAAATCTGAAAAGGAAGACAGGAGTCAGAAAATAAACTGCCTTTAATGCTACGAAGTTTGGATTTTCTCTAGCAGATGTTAGGTAATTCCAAAAAAAATTATGAGCAGGAACATGGGAGAAACACACTATGCAAACAAGACTAGATAAAGGAATAAAAATAATCAAACTGACAAACATTAGTGCTCTACATCTATTTTCTTATTTAATCATTACAATAATCCAAATGAGATAGACATTATCATCATTCCCATTTACAGATGATGAAACTGAGGTTGAAACACAGAGCCTTTCTCAAGTGATGGGAAACTTAGCAAGTAATGGAGCTAGGAATTCAGCACCTTCTAAATCTTGGGCTCAAGAAAGCTGGTCAGATTATTATAATACCCTCAGTAATATATATGTAACTGGATGACTAGTTAACTCAAGTGTCTATCTGTGTAGTTTTAACTGCCACAATGGCTCACACACCTTCTAACACTATTTCTTCTGTCTGATTGACAAGCTCCAGTCTCAGTTTATACACCGAACCCGGGTTGCTGCCTATGCCTACACTTTGGTAGACATTCCATATTTGAAAACAATCTCTCTGGCACTAGTCTTTCTGTCACAGACATCCACTTGATTTAAGAGCTGAGAAGGGGGGTGGAAACAACTGAATGTAAAACAAACTGGCTTTCTGGAAAAACAACACCACAGCTTAAGACTAATTTGGCTACCAAAGTAGAGAAGCCTGAATATGGATATGCTAACAGTTGTATGCTGTATTTAGTCATGAATCATGCTATTCACTTAATGTTAAGAGCATATTTTGTGCAGCCTGGCAGGTGGGATTTCTCACACTTTTGCTGCTATGGAAAACTTTCCTCTAACTTATTAGAGGAGAAGGAAAACAAAACAGTCCCTGAATTCCCTTGAAATCACTTTCAATATATTCACTGGCTAAATGTAGGCAAATACTATCCTAAAAAAGGTGCTAATGAATGCCTTCACTTCAGCTGCAGAATGGCATAATACATGTAAAAAAAACATTTAAGTTGGTTTGTGAAGCCAAATGTGTAAAATATTTTCAAAGGCTGATTCCAACACTTATACCTCCCCCCACAAACTGAATACCACCAGATAAAATGCCGATCCTTTTCCATAGCTCTCTCTTCTGCAATGGCATGTTACATTCTGTCCCTAAAATACCTTCAACAGAATTTGTCTCCCTTCCCATTCACATCCTTATTTAACTACTGTCTTTTAACCAAACTTCTTGAGTAAACAATCATGTTGCCTACTCTCCTTGTGACACTAACACTTTTAATACTACGGAGATGGCACATTTGTCTGTCTCTGGTACCAGACTGGATGCTCCTTGCAGGCAGGAGTCAAGTCTTACACATTTTCCCATGTTCACTGCCTAGGATGTGAATGACACACGGTACTCACTCAATAAACTCACTCTTCCTTACGAGTTTTCTTTCATCTCTAAATTTGACATTGATCTTCCTAGCCCAGTGGTTCTCAGTGGTGTATGGTTCATAAGCTCTGAAATGGTAACAAAAGTTACAGGCTTTCTGCAAGGAAAATATGAAGATACACAGGTGAAAACCTCCTCATGCACTTTCAGAAGGCTTGCAGATTCCAGGTAGAATCCTTGTGCTTCATCAAATACAGTGGTCTTTTCCTTCATTTTCATCAAGACCTACCCCATCTGGGAGCCCTGGTGGCACAGTGATGAAGAGCTCAGGCTGCTAACCAAGAAGGTGGCAGGTCGAATCCACCAGGCACTCCTTGGAAACCCTATGGAGCAGTTCTACCTTGTTCTATAGGATTACTTTGAGTTGTAACTGACTTGACGGTTTGGTTTTGCTTTTTTACTTTGTCTGTGCACTGTTTGATTCTGTTTCTGGGATTTGGGTCATATAGCTTCCTTCCTTCAGAATGCTCTAAGTCAAATGCTTCAAGGCTAGCCTCAGCTCTCACCTTTTCCTAGGAACCGGTCTTAACTGACCTATCTCTTATAGTCCTTTTTCCCTTTTCTGCATTTTAATAGCTCTCACATACAAAGCCTGTATATGAATACTAATGAAGATAACAGCTCAAAATTAGATGGCATGTTCCTACTCATGTATGAACATGGATAACTGGGAAATTCAATATCCTTTCCTGCGATGAGAACATATCTTTCCTGATAGTCCTCTCCTTCTTGCCTGAGTTTGATCCCTTACCTTCAGTCTCTACAGCTAAAATCATCAACAGCTTCCTCTTTTGGCTACTCATTACTTAAAGGGAGAATTCCTGTCTTGTTCATCCCTTTATCCACAGTACATTGCCTGGTGCCTGGTATGTTGTTAGTTGCTGCTGAATTGGACCTCAACTCACAGTGACCCAGGTACAGTGGGATCACACCACTGTGAACTGTAAGGCTTTCACTGGGTGACCCTGTAAGTCAGAACAGAACTGCCCCATAGTGTTTCTAACAAGCAGGTGGTAGATTCAAACTGCTGACCTTTTGGTTAGCAGCCAAATTCTTCATCATTTTACCACAAAGACTCCAGAGCCTGGTATAAAATAACAACAGCAAACAAACCCATTGTTGTCAAGTTAATTCCAACTCATAGTGACCCTACAGGACACAGCAGAACTGCCCCACTGAGTTTCCAAGGAGTGCCTGGGGGATGTGAACTGTCAATCTTTTTTGGTTAGCAGCTGTAGTGCTTAATCACCAGGCCACCAGGGTCTTCATGCCTGGTATACGAGGTGCTTAACAAATGTCTGAAGAGTGAATGACTTGTTATAATATTAAGAAGCAAAGTTCCCTACCTCTTTGACTTCACTTATTCAGGTGCTTCAGGTAAAGCATTTGAACTATTCCCATAATTTTACTGGTAAATTCATTTAATCTATTCAGTTCCCTGGCCAGCAGCTTCCACATACATATCCCACATGCCCCCCACCAGAAGTAAAACCTTTATTACCAGAGGCTGTCTGTTAACACAAAAAAACTAGTGCAATCAATATGAAAGAAGACTGGTAGGAACAACAATGGAAGTTTTAATACACAACATAGACAGACTTCAAAATCTGTCCAACAAACCCCAATCAACAGAAGAGAAAACAGATAACTGGGAACTGTTAAGAATCAAACACTTTTGCTCATCCAAAGACTTTATTAATAGAATTAAAAGACCACCTACAGAATGGGAACAAATATGAAAGAAGACTGGCAATTGCACCAGTGCCTGGTAAAACTGATTACAAAGAAGGCAAAAGTCTAGAGAAATCTCATGTGACAAAGCATCAGTTCTGACCTGATTGCTTCTTATAATATCAGGTCTATAGTTTATAACCTAGATTTAAGATATATAAGAACCAAACCCAGTGCCATCAAGTCAATTCTGACTCACACTGACCCTACAGACAGAGTAGAACTGCCCCACAGAATTACGGAGCAACTGGTAGATTTGAACTGCTGACCTTTTGGTTAGCAGCTGTAGCACTCAATCACTATGCCATCAGGTTTTCCAAGGCATATAAGAAATCTATAAAATCAATCAACCTTATGTCCACCTTCAGAATGTAACTGGAAGTAGTACTGTTTAACATAAAAAAGCCTTATAGAAATTTTGAAGAGTGCAGTATATATAAAAATGAAGGCAATTCAATTGACAACAATTACTAAATATACCTTCTTCATATAGAGGGCACTATAGTAGACAGCATGGAACATATAAAGATGGCGAAGACTCAATCTTTGCCGTAAGATAAATGAGCTATATTCATAATCATAATTCAAAGAAAAAGTGACAATGAATCTTATAATTATGGAGATATAAGACAGGCTCAGAGGAAAAGATTCTAGAAGGAATCTAAGCTAGATCTTAGAGGATCCATGAATTCTGAATATGTAAAGAAGTATGAAGAGAAGTATACTGTCTACTGTTGGCTATTTTTTTTTTATGGGAATTAATCTTATCTCCTTAATTCATGAGACCCTTGAAGGTGATACACTCATTATCTTCTACCTCTCTATGGTATGGAAGGCGAAACACAAGGCCAATCTTCAGACAGTTCTACCAACAGGTGAGCTGATGGACAGGTGGAAGACTTACCCTCAGGCTGTGTTGCCACTCGCAGTGGAGCTGAACTCTCCCCAGAGCCATGCTTATTTTGAGCCATAACTCTAAAGATGTACACAGTTGCTGGCATCAGGTTTTGAATGGTTACCTGCATTTCTCCTGGATGACTGGTATTTTCAACACGTTCCCTTTGGTCAAAGAAGGATTTAGAAAAAAATGGCATCAATTAGGATGCATACTTTCATTTTCATTGCAATGACTACAGACACCACTCCATATCCAAGTTTGACAACTTTAGGTCAAATTTAGTCTCAGTTCTCAGCAATGAAATCTCTGGAGTGAGGCAGTACAAAACAGAATAAGACAATGGCAAAGACCAAGGTCACATATGTGTCTGCTACCTAATGGTCCTCTTGCTCAAATGTTTATATTCCTCTCAGAGAAAACACAGAGCTCTAAGTGCCATTTTAAATGGTGCAGCTTACCATCATCTTCACAGGCTTTAGGAATTCCTGAATTTTAGTGAGTGATTCTTAGTGAAATCAATAGCAGGTGATGGTAGGTATGACCCAATTTTCACAGAAACAATCAAGGGATGCTGTACATATTTTGGATAACAGACTCTTCAATAAAAAAAGCTAGATGTAATCACTTTAAAAATTGGGAAAACATTAAAAATTTAAATGAATTCTATGTGTAACCCAATCTATAAAAAAGACTGATCATGACACTGAATTTTAGCATGTATTTCTTAAAATGAGTACTCCTTTTGGATGATTTCAAACTGATGTAAAACATCTGGCAAGTCTTATATGAGTACAAATGAATCTAATGATCTTGTGTTATGAGGAGATGAAAAACATAAAAAGTTATCCAGGTTCTTTAAAAAGGTAACTTCCAGGCCCTGTACTGGGGCCTGTGCATCCACAATTACGTTTACACTTACACTCAGTCTACTGTATTTACTATGAGCAAAGAAAAAAGATTACATAGAAATCTTCAACAAATACTGTGAAGAAATTTACTTGTTTTAGACAAAATCGGGCCTTAAGAATTGTAATCATGAGATGACCCATCTTGAGAGGGAAATCAAAGAGCCAAAATTACTCTGTGGCAGACATTATTCTGAATTATCAAATCTGTTGAATCAACATTCTTACTTAAAAATATTAGTAATCCGTCCTGAAATAAGTGATTAAAATTTGTTAAGGTCCACATGACCACATGCCAGTTTTTCTAACTGTACATGAACTTTTGCATTTGAGAGACTTCAGTATTTTTCACTAGTTTTCCACAGTTCTTTAAGCTACCTTATTTTAATTAAACAACAACAAGGAATCCAACATTGCCCCACACCGTATCTCCAGAGGTTGCTTCTCTGTGGGAAGCTGGGTTCACCAGAAACAACCCTGGTGGCCCAGTGGATACGTGTTTGGCCACCAACAACAAAGTCAGTAGTTCAAATCCACCAGCAACTCCTTGGTAACCTGACAGGTTTGCTGTCAGTCAGAATCAATTCTACCGCAATGGTTCTTTCTTACTGCAACTAATCCTCTAACTAATCCTCTTAAGTCACAGAGCACGAGGAGGCTATCAAGTGGTTTTTTACACTTACAGGTTTCTGATGTCTGTTGTGTTCCATGATCTCTGTCCAAAAAGCTACTGCACTGTACACTTCACTAAATGTAGAGCTCCATGAGCGAGCATGCCTAGGTCTGCTCTGCTCGCCTTCCACATAGTAGTTTAAATGAGTCCTCTCCTAGAGTGACAGTGCAAGGAGGGTCTATTTTACCTTAAACTTCAGAGGTAGGAGATCAGCTCTTGTCCTGGCAATGCTACTGGCTTGGTACAGGTCCATTTATAACCTGAAATCAAACTTGCTGCCAACAAGTCAATTCAGGATCACAGTGAGCCTACAGCCATGGGCAGTCACTAACCCTTTCTGGGCTTCAATTTCCTTCCTCACATATTAAAGAATCAGAAGAGAAAGTCAGCAAATCACTTCTCAAAGGGCCTGACAGTAAACACAGTGTAGGCTGCCACAGCCAGAACCTCTGTAAGGCAGAAACCTATTGGTGAACAAAAACTCTAATATTTTCCACTAAAAGGAGCAAGAGAAAAGTGGCAAGTCTGCTCTCTGCCAAAGGTGGAAAACTTGCAAGACTTGGAAAAACACAGCAGGTCCCATCAAGTTCTGGCTCTCACAGGTTTCACTGTATTTGTAGCCTAAGAAGCAAAATGGAGAACATTCTTTAGTTATCTACGGGCAGTTGGTACAGTTTGTCAATCCCTGGACTAGATTAACTGATCTCTAAAGTTTCATCCAGCACTAAAATACTAACAATCTCTGGAATAACTTTCTTCTCCCACTTAGTAGTTTATATCAGATAAGTACAACTGTTTTAATTAAAGGCTGAAAATTTCATAGTTGAAAAGCCAGAGAATGGACCAACCTGAATAGCGGACAATTCAAGTCCCAAGAGAATTTAATCTCATAACCAAGGCACAGAGTGTCACCTGGTGGTTGAATGCACAAATGTGGGAAGTAGAGTGACTGTACCTACTGCAATGTAGTATAACCACAGCAACCTTAGAGGCCAGAGTAGAACTGCCCCATAGGTTATCCAAGGAGCAGCTGGTGGATTTGAACAACTGACCTGTTGGTTAGCAGCCGAGCTCTTAATCACTGTACCACCAGGGCTCCACTTTAATGGCACACATACTCACATTTAATTCTTACTGTTAAGTCTATGAAGTAAATTTATTACCCACACTGTTTTAGATAAGAAAAATTAAGCCTGGAGAGGTTACATAACCTTTGTTTATAAAACAAACAAAAAAATACAAACCAGTGTCACTGAAATGATTCTGACTCACAGCGACCACATAAAACAAGTACTTAGGATCCTGTTTTCTGACTTGATGTTCTTTTCACTACTTCTTCATTGCCTCTCTTCAGAAATCACACAGTAATGAAGTGACCAAAAAAAGGCACAGTCTTGAAGAATCTTCCTTTGAAATGCTTCCCAGATCTGTCTCATCCACTCTAAGTCATTGCTTTCATTTTCATCCAGGTCACCACCCACTACCCACCTCGAGGATTTGTCTCCCAGACTCCATTCCTTTTCCCTTCTAATCTCAATACTTCCCAAGTACTGCTAATACAAGGTAGTTTCAAACAAACAAATCTCAGTGCACACTTGCTCAGGAATCTAAAATAGTTCCTTCTTGCTTATTTCATTATGTCCAGATTCTTGCTAGCATTTCAACAACCGGCTCCAAAGATGTACTTGATTCTAATTCCTCACTAAGCTGTGCCCAAAGCTAGGCCACTTTTCTGACCTTCATACACTAAGATACAAATTCAACTGGACCTCTACCTTTTAGGGCCTCTTCCCTCAATGCACACTTGTTCTCTTGGCCCCAACAATTTATCTTCCATTCTTCTCGCAATTCCCCTCCATTTATTAATCATTCCTGCTAACTCCAACCTATTCTCCATTAATTATAATTTAAAAATACATTCTCACTGAAAACATTTAAATATAAAAGTATACACAGTATAAAAAAGCCCCAGTTCTTCCTGAAAGCTTGTCCCATCCTGAGCTGGAACCACGGCACGTACTGACAGGCATTTTAGCAGATCTCTCCATGCCATGGTTTCTCAGCACTACTAACATTCGGCTGGACGTTATCTGGGCAATTCCTGTGCATCGTGCAGTGCTGAACGCATCCCTGGTCTCTACCCACTAGATGCACCCCTCCAGCCTAGCTCTAACAACAAAAATGTCTCCAGACACCTCTAACTCTCCCCTGTGGGCAAAAATGCTCCCCTCTTTGAGAATCACTGGTCTATGTATTTATATATACATCAAGATATATAGATCTAAGTCATTTTTTCAAAACCCTGGTGGCGTAGTGGTTAAGAGCTACAGCTCCTAACCAAAAATGCTGGCAAGTCTAATCTACCAGACTATCCTTAGAAAACCTATGGGGCAGTTCTTCTCTGTCCTGTAAGCTCGCTATGAGTCAGAATTGACTCATTAGTGACAGATTTCATTTTTGGAAGTGATTTCCTAAAAACTGTTCTATCATACTGTACATATATATAAAAAAAAAAACTCACTGCTGTCAAGTGACCCTGTCAGACAGAGCAGAACTGCCCCCTAAAGTTTCCAAGGAGCATCTGGCAGATGTGAACTGCCAACCTTTGGTTAGCAAATGTAGTATTTAACCACTATACCACCAGGGTTTCCATCATCCTGCAGATGGTATACAAATATCATTTGTTCATTCCTCATCAGTGGATGTTTACATTGATTTCTGTTGTTGCTGATTTCTTTGAGACAACAAACACTTTTGTCAGAGCTCCCTGTGCATATGTATATCTGCATGTCTCTAAAGCAGAAGAGTAACTGTTGGACTGAATGGTATTCACATTAATAAGATTTAAAAATACCACCAAACCACTCTCCCTGAAGGCTACCCTAATCTATACTGCCACTTAATAGCCTACAATGAATTACTTCCCAGTTCTTTCACTAATTTGCACTGGATATTGTCAACTTAACATTTCTGCTGACTTTATAGATGAAAACAGTAACTCATTATTTTGCATTTCAAAGATTGCTAGTGATGGTGAAAACCTTTCTCTAAAATCTTATGGGATTTCCATCACCTCTGTGAATCATCTGCCTGTATCATTTGCCTCTTAGGACAGCTTTTATTTAGTGATTTGTAATAGCTCTTTATGAAGAATGGACAACAGCAAGTTATCTTTTATAGGTATTACAGATTTTTTTTTGGCTTGATATTTGATACTTCTATTGTGTTTATAACGTTTTACCAAACATATATCCTATCCACTCCTAGTCACTGCTTTCATTTTCATCCAGGTCACCACCTACTCCACACCTCAATGAACACAACTACCTGATTTGTCTCCCTGACTCCACTGCTTGTCCCTTCTAATCTTAATATTTCCAAAGTACTGCTAATAGAAGGTATTTAAAACAAACATTGTCACTCTTCTTTGTTAAGGCTCCTAGATTTTCTATCTTCCTTTAAAACATTTAAAATATTTTATTCCACTATATTTATGAGATTTTTAAAAAGTATTTATCTCCAAATCAGGCATCATAACAATTGTGAGGATGGTACAGGCCTGGGCAGTGTTCCATTCTGTTGTAACAGGGTTGCTATGAGTTGGAACAAACTCAACAGCACCTCACAGCAACAATTCCGCTATAATTTGTTGTACACTATATAAAACAGCAATAAAATGTTTATTTTTCCCAACAAATGGACAGTCAATACCATCTGCTGAATAATCTATTATCTCTGATGAAGTAAAATTTATTTGCTTAAATGTTTACTGAATGTTACTGTATGCCAGGCTCTGTTCCAAGTGGTGTGATACTCTATTAACAAGGCCAACACACTAAATATGTTAGTAAGAGAATTTTTCAGATAGTGATAAATGATTTTTTAATAAAATGGAAAACAAAGCAAAACAAAACAAATAGGTGATATGATAGGTGTTTTGATAAATATTTAACAACCAGCTCTGGGTTGTAGCTTCCAATGATACCAATTACCAAGTGATACCATCAGATTTTTAAAATTTCTTGATATTTGAACTTGAGAATGTGCTGGCTCCAGCATATACTGTGTGACAGTGACCAGAGAGTCTAAGTCTGGTTGGGTATTCAAGAAAGGCCTGAGGAGATATTTTCTGAGAATAGCAGACAAGGAGACCTAGCAACTGTGAGACCTAGCAATTTGTGGGACAAACAAGCATTTCTGCTCTCTCTCTCTCTCTCTCTCTCAAATGTAAGCACCCCAGTGGAAAGATAAGCTTCACTTCCTGTGTCAGGGCCCAAACTAAAGCAGATACTTCAGCTTTCTCATTTTGGTACAAAGTAAGAGCACAATAAAGAATCCATTTTCCACCAAGCCCCTACAGACTCAGCAATATTAACGGCATACAGCACATCCAGAACTCTTCCCACTGAGCTTAGAATCTGGTTAAGACAACAGTACTAGTATATGTATCTAGTAAAGAAATAAAGGCTGATTCCAACTCATGGCAAACCCACAGACCACAGTAGAACATCCCCACTGGGCTTCCAAGGAGTGGATGGTGGATTTGAACTGCTCACTTTCTGGTTAGCAGACGAACCTTTAACTATTGCACCACCAGGGCTCCTAACACAAATACACCTAACACAACTGAAGAGCAACAACATGACAACATGAGATCATGTGCTGTCATAATCAAGTACCAAGATTACCAGTTTAATTAAGCATACTTTTAAAAATACTGTATGTGCTGAAAAGGGTAGGACAAGCATTATGAGGGCTTTATGGGGCTTAACCAGACCAAGAAGAACTGACTGAATATATACATAAAGGGATGGGTACCTGAACTGAGAAACGGGAAGGGGAAGTGACTGAAGACAAGAGAATGCGGGGAAAAGCCATAGCGGCAGGAATTAGACTGGTTTCATCAGAAACTGAGATTAAACTGGGCAAGAGAGGAAAATACGGTTAGACAGATAAAATAAAGCCTGACTGCAGAGCAAAGTACCCTGGCGATCCTAATTTTTTCCTATATGCAGTGGAGAAGCAATATGAATTCCTTGAGACAGTTGGAGATAGAGAGGAATAATATAATGAAAATGCTGTTTCAGGAAGGTTATCGTTGTAAGGAGTCATTGAGTCAGTTTCAATGCATAGCAACCCCAAATTGTGACTAACTCTCCTACAACATCAAGGAGACTCTGGAGCTCAGCAGCCCACACCCACACAAGGGTGCAGACACCTATTCATTTAAATTTACTTTAACAAGTTAACACTCTATCTTGAGCTCTAGCTTCCGAAAGTTCTAAGGAAGCCATATCCTGTAGGCTTAACTGAAAGGGCAGCCTTGGTTATATTTTAATATTTTCACCTAAATGGTTTTGCTCCCTCCTCCTACCTACATACTCCACAAGCCATCTCAGAAAGGGTGTAAAGAATACCAGCAAATTCTCAATATGTTTCGGAATTTTTGTGGTGACCTGAAATGAGGGAAGATGTACCTCAGTTAATGACATTTTCTGGGCCAAAAAATCAGTAGGCATCCTGTACAACCAGGAGCCAGGGAGAGCACGACAGGGCCGAGGTAGACTAAGAGGTAGCCAACTGGCTCCAGACACGCAGGCACTTACCTACCAACCCCTTCCTTGGTGTAGAAGACAGAGTAGGTAAGGTTGTCTCCATGAGGGTCGGATGCAGGCGTCCGCCATGTCAATTTGATAAAGCGGGTAGAGACCAGGGAGGCCACGACGTCCCGAGGAGCTGAAGGCAGTGGTCCCATCGTGGCTGGTGCTAGATGGTCAGTAGTGGCACTGGTCAGTGAAGTGGGAGGTAATGTTGGGATGGCAACATCTTGTCATGTGCAAACATTGGGGAATATGAAGGGCAAACCACGACGGTTTTAAAAAAGAGAACAGAAAAAACAAAAAACAAATAAACAAAACCACGATGGGAAATAAAATAAAATGAATGAACATAAAAAAGGCCATTAAACTGAAGGCTACCATGCAGGCTAGGGGTAACTACTGAAAACTAATGGATACTATTCAAGACACATCACTGTAGAGCAAGTGGACATTCTGATCACTGTGATGGTGGTGGGCAAGGGACGGGGGTGAAGGGAGTGATGGCTGAGAATAAAACATCTCACAGAAGGACACGGCAGTGCCCAAATGGTGTTCATAATCCTGAGAGCAGCATGCAACATCTATCAAGCTGCACATAAAAGTCTTAAAAAATTAAACTAAGCCCCCTGCTCTCAGGTCAATTCCGACTCACAGTGACGGTACAGGACCGAGCAGAACTGCCCCATGGGGTTACCAAGGAGTGGCTAGTGGATATGAACTGTCAACCTTTTGGTTAGCAACTTGATGCTTAACCACTGCACCACCAGGGCCACCATATAGGATAAACAAAAACCAAACACACTGCTGTTCATTCAATTCTGACTCAGCAATGATAAGACCTCAGTATTTCCTTCTACTTCATCCAAGTATGAAATAATGTGCGTACTATATAGGTAAGGAAACTCTGGTGGCATAGTGCTACGGCTCCTAACTAGAAGGTCAGCAGTTGAAATCCACCAGGTGCTCCTTGGAAACTCCACAGGGCAGTTCCACTCCAACCTATGGGGTTGCTATGAGTCAGAATCAATTCAGTGGCATTGGGTTTGGTTTTGGTTTTTATACAGGTAAGCTTAGTTACAAATCATTATAAGTCTGAAACTATAGTGACCTCACTGCAGAGTTACGGGTCTTCAACTCTGAAGTGAGGCTTAGTAAAGAGGGCTTTAAGAACCACATGGTGCGTTTTAGTATAAAATTAAAGTCCATTTCCGAATACCCAGGGAAGTTTATCAACCTTTCTCCTTTTTCTGTTATTCTTCATTTACCATCCCATTAGTTCACTTAACTATCATGAGTATAAAATCCTAAATCTAAAATTCAGAAGTCACAAAAACACAATATGCAGGTTGTTGATCCATTTATGATCCTCACTGCAAGGTATGTAACAGCCTGCAGGCTTTGGGGACTCCAAGGGATAGAGGAAGTAGGAGTGAGCGAGAGCTCTGGTACTGGAAAGCCTCTGCACACCTATCATCATGGGTAACTTGAGCACCTCCTAAGGCAGCTCTGAAAACACCGGTGGTGTGGTGGTGAAGTGCTACACGGCTGCTGACTGAAAGGTCTGAATCCACCCGGTGATCCCTGGAAACTCCATGAGGCAGTTCTATTCTGTCCTATAGGATCACTATGCAATGGAACTCACTTAATGGCAATGGGTTTAGTTTTTGTTGTTTTTAAAAGCATTTCAGTCTACTGCTGGGCAGTTCCAATTCCGGAATTTATTCCTTCATTCTGACCCACAAAGACACATTTAATCTCAAATTTTTAAACTAAAGGTGTTCATAAGAATTTCAATGTCCTAATTTTGGAAGGAAAATTAGCAGTAAAGAAGCAGAGAGAAAAATAGGAAGATTCCAGACCTAGTGCTAGAAGGTCAGTAGTGACAGTATTGTGGCAATGAGGTGATTTTTGTATACTGATCTTAAATCCCGTTGAGTTCATTTATTAGTTCTAATAGTCTTGTAATGGATTCCTTAGGGTTTTCTATACACAAGTTAAAAAAGCCCAATACTCCAGGCTGCCACATCTGCCCAACCCTTTAGAAACCAGTTACAAGTTCAGGGATCCTCACGATACCTTCATTTCTGACCTCTGGCTTCCACTATTCCTTTGGGTTCAATAAGCCACACAGGACAAGTCTAGGGAAGGTCCCCAGTGCAAGGAGCTTGCACGTCCCCGAAAGAGACAGGTCACCCTTCTAAGCATTGATGTTTTTCACCAACCTAAAAGCTCATGGAGATTCAGTGTCCAGAGTTTCTGCTAGTGCCTCATTACTCCGGTATGGCTGCTTGATTCGTTGCTCACATGGTTGAATTCAACTTTTAGCTCCTTTTGCTGAGGTGAGCTTGGGCTCTTAACATGTGGTAGGTCTTTCCGGCCTGACCAACTCCTACCTAAGTGTAACTTCATTAGCACAGCCTATGAGAGAGGCATGGTCTGGAGTCTCTTCATGAGTAGCAAAGACTTTAATCATTGGAGAAATTTCAAGGTTTTAGAGGTTACCTCCAGGAATCAAGAACAAAAACCAATTTCTTTAATTACAAACCCCACAAGATCATATCATCTATAAAAAATAGTTTTACTGACAGTTTCTTACAAAGTAGAACATAAATGTAGCATATGACCCAGCAGTTGTACTCCCAAGAACCCACCAAGAGAAATAAAGACATGTACAGCAGCACTCATAGCAGCAGTTATTTAGAATAGCCAATATCTGGAAACAATACAAATGTTTATTACATAGACAAATAAAAGTATAAACCCAAAAGCCAATCAGTTGCTGTCGAGTAGATTTTGACTCACAGCAATCCTGTAAGACGGCAGAACTATTGAATAGGGTTTCCATGGAGCCGCTGGTAGATTCAAACTGCTGATCTTTTCAGTTAGCAGTTGAGCTCTTAACCACCGTGCCACTAGGGCTCCAAAATATGTATCCATACAATCGAATACTATTCAGCAATAAAAAGGAACAAAATACTGATACACACTACGGTGTGGATGATCTCAAAAAACTATACTCAATACACCTGAGCTCAGCACAACCTAACTAAGGCCAGGTCATGGGAACTTCATAGATACATCTAAACTCCCAGAGGAACCAAACTATGGAGCTCAGGGTTGGGTATCATCGTCTTGGGGGACAACCAGCTCAACTGGCATAATATAGTTGATAAAGAAAATGTTCACCAGAAGAGAAAACAGGTAACTGGGTCCTAAAAATCAAACACTTAGACTCCTCCAAAGACTTCATCAAAAGAGTCAAAAGACAACTTACAGACTGGAACAGAATTCTGGCTGCCAAATCCAATGGGCATCTTATCTCCATAACCTCAAGATACTGTAAAACTTCAACAACAACAAAAAAGACAAATATCCCAATTAAACAAGGGGCAAAGGATATGAACAGGCATTTCACCAAAGAAGATACCTGGGCAGCTAGCAGATACACGAGAAAATGCTCATACTCACTAGTTATTAGAGACATACAAATCAGAACTACAATGAGATACCATCTCACCCCAACAATGCTAGCATTAATCAAAAAATCACAAAATAATAAGTGCTGGAGAGGTAGTGAAGAGACTGAAATTCTTCTATACTGCTGGTGGGAACGTAAAGTAGTATAACCACTTTGGAAGTCAATCTGGTGCTTTCTTAAAAAGCTACAAATAAAAATACCATATGATCTAGCAATCCCACTTCTTAGAATAGATCCCAAAGAAAGGACGACTATCACAGGAAGAGAGACATGCACACCAATGTTTACTGCAGCACTGTCTACAACAGCAAAGAGATTAAATGTTACCTTAATCCAGGTGCCCATCAATAGATAAATGGATAAACTATGGTATATTCACACTATGGACTACTGTGCAATTATAAAGAACAACGATAATCTTAGGAAACATCTCATAACAAGGAGTCATCTGGAAGACATTAAGATGACCAAAATTAGTCAGTTGCAAAAGGACAAATATTGTACAAGATCACTGTTGTAAGGATTTAAGAAAATGTTAAGCACAGAAGAAAATAATCTTTGATAGTTGCAAGGGTAGGAAGGGATGGAGACATTCTTCACAGATTAAACAGTAGACAGGAATTGGGTGAGATGAAGGGAGTGACAGCATGCAGTGGAAGAGAGATTAGCACAGCTGGACTGTACCAAAGGCTAAAAAGTTTCCTAAATGTAACCCAACATTGTGAAGGACAGAGTAGCATGGAGAGGGAACTGGGGACCACGGTTTCAGGAAACATCCTGGATAAATGTGATAACTAAGTTTTCTTTAAGAAGTTCTGCATACCACTTTGGTGAGTGGCATCTGGGGTCTTAAAAGCTAGCAAGGAGCCATGTAAGTAGCACCAACTGGTCCCAATCCACCTGGAGCAAAGGTGAATGAAGGACATCAATGGCATGAGGAAAGTATGAGCCCAGGAGAGAGAACGTGCAATATGATCTGAGACTACATCAGCATGGGATCAGAAGAACTAGATGGTGTCCAGCCACTACCAATGACTGCCTTCATAGGGAACAAAAGATAATGTCCCTGATGTAATGGGAGAAAAATGGGTGTGCAGAACTAGAACCCTATACACTTGATGGTCCATCAAACTGAAGGTCCCCAGAGGACATGGCCCAAGGACCCTCTGTTAGCCCAGAGCTTAAAACTGTACTGAAGGCTTCAAAGACTGGACTGGATCACGAGAGTGATGCTGGCAAAGAATGTGTGTCTTGCCTTAAACATATACATAAAGCTGTCTGAGCAGCTCTTGTCTCAAGGTGAGACGAGATGGTGGAGGGGGCCAGGAGTCAGTTTAGTTACCAGAAGAACAGAGTGGAAAGTAGGTGAGTGCTGCCATAGTGTGGGGGGAGCAGCAGTTGCACAGTGGTATAGAACTAGTTGAAACTACTAAATGTATTTTTTTTTTACGTAAAACTGTAAGTTAACATAAAATCCAAAACTATTTGTTGCTACAAACACCTGAGCTCAAAATCAACCTATCTTAAGTCTTCAAAAAACAAAAATGTTCCAAATTTACTCAAAGATTTTACAAATGCCTGTAAGTTATGAAGTGGCCCAAAGCATATGTCAAATACACAGATGTAGGCCTGATATGATAAAATCTTCATTTCTTTGGGGGCAGAGAGGTATCTGATTAGGTTAAGAGCTATGCTGGTCATTGCTAGCTTCCTTCCCTTCTGTTACCAGAATTCACTTCTAAAATAAAGACTTTATCAGTCACATTTATGCTCCAAAACTATCTATAAAGTGAACTCCAAACACCTCAGCACAGTGTTCAAGATCCTCCGAAGACTGGTCCTATTCTAACCTTCCAGCCTCATTTCCTGGATATGTTGTGCTCTAAATTCACCAGGTTACTCAACAGTAATGGACTTCCCAGCTTCTGTATCTTCGTTCACATTGCCATTTAGTGCAATAACATCATAGTACACCTGACTCAATTCCAGGACAACTGGGAAACTTGCACAGGAAAATCAGCTCTGGAATCCCTCTACCACTTTAAGCCTTACTCAAATGTACCTTCTCCGTAAAATCTTCATTGTTCTCAGTTGTAACTCAGTGCTCTACTCTATGTGCTGTGCTATTACAACACTGTCTTTGTACTTCCTAGCACATATATTACTTCTAAGAGGACAGTGAGTATATGGGTATATCCTTAGTAGACCAGAACACTTGGAAAAAAGGTATGACACATCACAAACACCACTGGCTTTAACCTGCTGGCTCAGACATTTTAGCAACAGCGTCACGTTGGCACAGCCACTGAAACCTGATGACCTCAACCGATTCTTAACTATGACTAATGGAAATAATCTGTTAAGAATCTCAGTAAAGATTATGCTTCTTTTGATCTAACTTCAAGTTAATTGAACAAGTCTCAGAGTCACTCATCTTTTTTTTTTGAGAATTCCATTTCAAAGTTCAGTTATACTGTATTTGATGACTCTAGTTTTAGTGACACATCAGATGTGTGGTTGATAAAGTGTCCCTTGTAGAGGTTTATAATGACAAGTTTAACCAATATATCCATGTACTTGAAACAGTTTCTGAAGGTACAAAACATTCAATTCCATGGCTGGGCATGCTACCCCTGGTTCAGTGGATCCAATTATCCTAATTCAATACCTACTTACACCATCCAAGTAAGCTGAGAGTAGGCACATTTAAGTTTCCTTTATGAAAACCAAATTCTGTTCCTTTTTCATTATTAGTTTTGAACCGTCTTTCAAAAGCTTCTGTACTCCACTGAAAAGTAGGCAAGTGTCATGGAAAATCTTTTCTCTCCCCAGCCTTTCATTTCCTCATGTAAAGGATTCTACCAAATTGGTTATTTCTCAGAAATGTATTCAGTCACAAAGAACATTACTTTTGGGAGATTTTAATAGGTCACAATAGGTTAGAATCAAATTTGGAAGATTGTGGAGATCTGTCAGGCATACATATCAGCAAGTTAAGGACATCAGCAATTGTATGGGAAAGAACCCCATTTGTTAACTGAGCACTTCTCATTCCTGTTTGATCATGTAATCTCATTTTTTTTCCCTAACAGTAATCCAGTTTGGGGAACCCCGGATTAAAACACATCTAAGGTATTATGGGAAATCCTGGTGGCATAGAGGTTAAGTGCCACTGCTCTTAACCAAAAGGTTGGCAGTTCAAATCAACCTGGTGCTCCTTGGAAACACTACAGGGCAGTTCTGCTCTGTCCTATAGGGTTGCTATGAGTTGGAAATGACTTGATGACAAGGTTTTTTCTTTTAACCATTAAATGGTTAATATATAACATGTGTGTATATATACACATACACATAGTATACATAACAGCTTACAATTCTTCTGCATATTCAACAACAAACTATATTAATTCTAAACTAGCGATGAATTACAGCTCCTTTAAGACCGACAGCTAATAAAAGTTCAACACAAGCTACCTGCCTATGTTAGTGAAAACTTCCAATTTTCATAACAAAACTAGTGATGTCATAATTATTCACACATCTGTTGCAGCATTATTATGTAAGCTCATCAAGGAAATTTATTTTCTTTAAAAGTTTCTACTTCTAGGACTTACTCCTTCCCATCTTCTTTCTTTCTTTTTTGATGGTGCTATTTATTTATTACGGTAAATGAATAAAATTTCTAACATCTATCAACTATCTCATCTATGACAATCCCTCACCCCCCTGTAGCCATCAACGTTATTTTCTTCTGGAGATATACTATTTTTGAGTCCTTATAACAGGGATCTCATACAATATTTGTCCTTTTGACACTAATTTCACTCAGCATAATAGCTTCCAATTGAAACCACGTTAGGAGATGTTTTCTAAAATCTACATTGTTTTTTATCATAGCATTGTATTCCACTGAGTATGTGTACCACAGTTTATCCATTCATCTGTTAAAGGGCATCTGTTCACAGTAAAAGAACAGATGCTCCCCCCTAAAACTGAAGGGCACAACAAGAACATCTGCTCTCACCACTTCTTTCAACATTGCACTGGAGGCTCTAGCCAGGGCACTTACATAATAGAGAGACGTAACAGGCATTCAGATTATAAGAAAAGAAGTAAAACTGCCTCTTTTTGCAGGTGACATAATTTTAAACCTATAAAACCCTAAGAAACATACTGGAAAACTGATACCTACTAAATTAGCTATGATTTTTAAAAACAAAAAACAACAGATATTGGTGAAGATGTGTAAAAACTGGAACCCTCATCTATTGCCGGTGCAATTGTAAAACGGTTACTCCACAGGGTTTTCAAGGATATGAAAGCAGACTACCAGGCCTTTCTTCCATGGCATCTCTAGGTAGGTCTGAATGCCAACCTTTCAGTCAGTAGTAGAGTACTTGTTTGTGACAGCCACGTACTCATGGGGTCACTGTGAGTTGGAATCAACTTGGTAGAAACTGATTTTTTTGTCTTTTTTATAGAAGTTCATTTCATTTTTGACAAACTGAAGAGGAACAGTGTCACATTTATTGTCAAAAAGAACATTTCAAGATCTATTCTGAAGTACAATGCTGTCGTGATAGGATAATATCCATATGTTTACAAGAAAAATGAGTTAATACGACTATTAGTCAAATTTAAGTACCAACCACTATGCCAAAGATAAGAAATTAAAGATTTTTACCGATTTTTACAGTCTGAAATTGGGCAAACATGCAAACAAAATGCACTGATAATTACTGGCAATTGAAACATGAAACATGGAAATCAAAAAGAAGGGCCACTAGTTGGAAAACAAGGCCCTGGAAGCAGAAACAATCCTGGAGATCCTGTGATAGAATTTTGTTAAGATTAAAGATCTACTCACTGGAAATAAATTTGTTTCTAACATAAACAGTGACTATACACAAGAATCAAACTGACTACATTTATGGAAAGCGATGATGAATAAGCTTTATCCTTAGCCAGAGCAAGGCCAGGGGATGACCACTGAACAGACTGTCAACTGCTCATACCCAAGTGCATGGTAAAGAGGAAGAAAATTAAAACAAGCTCACAAAAAAACCGTAATATGACCTTTAGTATTTGGTTTAGTCAGCTAGTGCTGTTCTAACTGAAATACTACAGTGGATGGATTTAGCAAAGTAAAGTTTAGTCTTACACAGTACAGTGGGCTACAAGTCCAAATTCAAGGTGTTTGCTCCAGGGAAAGCCTTTCCCCCTGTCAGCTCTGGAGGAAAGTCTTTGTGTTGTTTTAGTCCTTGGTCAGGAAGCATCTTGGTGCAGGAACCTCAGGTCTGAAGGATGTGCTCTAATCCTGGTACTGCTCTTTCAGTGGTGTGAGGTTCCCAATTCTCTGCTTGCTTCCCTTTCATCTCTTGCAGGATGAAAGCATAAAGGATGGGGTGGTGCAATTCACACTCTAGTGGAACTCCCTTTACAGTGGAGCAGTGAGGTGATCTTATGAAGGGATTTATAGCCCCCACCCTAATCCTCTAGCATACAGCATGAGAAAATCATAAAACGGAGGACAATCATAAAATATTGGCCCAGCCACAAGGCTACACACATTTTTGGGGGACCACATTTCAATCCATGACCATATTGATGGCATTCCATTCCACTGAGTTGGTTCTGACTCACAGTGAGTGACTTTATAGGACAAAATAGTCCCACAGGGTTTGCAAGGAGCAGTTGGTAGATTATACTGCAGAGCTTTTGGTTAGTAGCTAGGCTCTTTAGCCACCACACCATCAGACCTTTAGTATATCCCACCTGAATTTAGAGATGACCTCAAGAACAGATTTGATGCACTGAATCCTAATGACAGAAGACCAGATAAGTTGTGCAGGATGAATTAAGGATACTACACATGAAGAAAGTAAAAGGTCATCTGAAAGACAGGAAAGAGAGAAAAGATGACAATACATGTCAAAAGACATGCTGAAACTTGCTCTTGATCGTATGTAACCAATGCAAATGGAAGAAACGAAGTAAAAGAGCTGAGCAGAAGATTTCAAAGAGCGGCTCGAGAAGACAAAGTAAGGTATTGTAATGAAATGTATAAAGACTTGGAGTAAGAAACTGAAAGGGAAGAACATGCCACCACTTCTCAAGCTGAAAGAACTGAAGAAACTGCAGCCTCAAGTTCCAACACTGAAAAATTCTATGGGCAAAGTATGAATGCTGCAGGAAGCATTAAAAGAAGATGGAAAGAATAGAGAGTCACTGTAGGAAAAAAAGCTGGCTGACATTCAACCACTTCAGGGGGTAGCTGTTTTAGTCATCCGGTACTGCTCTAAAAGAAATACCACATGTGGATGGCTTCAGCAAAGCAAAGTTTATTCCTACACAATCTGGTAGACTGCAAGTCTGAATTCAGGGTGTCTGCTCTAGAGGAAAGCTTTTCCTCTGTCAGATCTGGAGGTCTTTGTGTTGCCTCAGTCTTTGATCGGAGTGTCTTGACGCAGAGACCTCAGGTCTGAAGGATGCACTCTACTCCTGGTGCTGATTTCTTAATGGTGTGAGGTTCCAAACTCTGCATGCTTCCCTTTCCTTTTATCCCTTGTAGGATAAAAGGTGGTACAAGCCACACTCCAGGGAAACTCCCTTTACAATGGAGCATAGAGGTGACCTTAGGAAAGGATTTACAGTCCCACCCTAATCCTCTTCAATAGACAGGATGAGAAAATCACAAAATGGAAGATAATCACACAATACTGGTAATCCCAACCCAGCGAAATTTCTATACGTATTTTTGGGGGGAACACAATTCAATCTATGACAGTAGCATGTGATCGAGAACCAATGGTACTGAAGGAGAAAGTCCAAGCTGCACTGAAGGAACTGGCAAAAAACAAGGCTCCAGGAAATGAAGAACACTAACTGGAATGTTTCAACAAACAAAGGCAATGCTGGGATTGTTCACTATGCCAAGAAATTTGGAAGACAGCTACTTGGCTAACTGACTGGAAGAGATCTGTGTAAGAGCCAAAGGAGATCCAACAGTATATGGAAATTACTGAACACTATCATTAACATCAAATGCAAGTAGAATTTTGCAGAAAAGAATTAGAAAAACAGTTGTAGCAGTACATGGACAGGAAACTGCCAGAAATTCAAGCTGGAATCAGAAGAGGATGTGGAACAAGGGATATTACTCCTGATGAGAAATGGACGTTGGCTGAAAGCAGGGAATATCAGAAGGATGTTTCCTTGTGTTGTACTGACTATGCAAAGGCACTTGACAGTGTGGATAACAACAAATGATGGGTAACCTTATGTTTACCCATGGAATTCTAGAACACGTCATTGATTCGTGCAGAATCTGTACGTAGATCAAGAGGCAGTTGTTTGAATAGAACAAGGGATACTGTGTGGCTTAAACTCAGGAAAGGTGTGTCAAGGCTGTATTGTTTCATGACCTATACGCTGAGTAAATAATCTGAGAAGTTGGTCTGTATCAGGAAACCCTGATAGCATAGCAGTTAAGTATTACATCTAATAACAAAAAGGTCAGCAGTTCAAATCTGCCACGTGCTCCTTAGAAACTCTATGGAGCAGTTATTCTACTCTGTCCTACAGGGTTGCAGTGAGTCATAATTGACTTGATGGCAGTGGGTTTGGTTTTCTGGTTTGGTCTATTAAGAAGAACATGGCATCAGGATTGGAGAAAGACTCGTTAACAACCTGCAAAACGATGTTGTGTCATCTTTACCTGCTGACAGTGAAGAGGGCTTGAAGCAACATCATGACAAATGGGTAAACATTAAAGTCAAGGATTTCATTTTGCTTGGATCTACAATCAGTGCCCAAGGAAACGGTAGTCAAGAAATCAGACCACATAAAATAGTGCTGGGTGAATCTGCAAAACGTCCCTTTAAAACATTAAAAAGCAAAGAAGTCACTTTGAGGACTTGGATGAACCCTGATCGAAAGCCCTGGTATTTTCAATCACCTCATCTGCATGTAAAAGCTGGACAATGAATAAAGAAGAACAAAGAACTGATGCATTTCAACCACGGTGCTGAAGGAGAATACGGGGGATGGGACAGGATTCAGAGCACAGCTAGAGGTTTACTTTTAGAAACAAACAATGGAGAAAATACAAGCCACAGAGTGGCTGAAAGTATTAAAGGAGGTGGGAACGTACCCTGTATGTTGAAATACAACTGCGGTGAGAACATAAAACAACTGAATAAATCTTAATAAAGTTGTTTGAGAAGCCCTGGTTGCACAGTGGTTAAAGCATTCAGTTGCTAACCAAAAGGTTGGCAGTTTGAACACATCAGGTGCTCCTTGGGAGAAGGATGTGGCAGTCTCCTTCCATGAAGAGTATGTAGCCTTGAAAACCCTACGGGGCAATTTTACTCAGAATTGACTCAACAGCAATGGATTTTGGTTTCAGATCCTGAAATCCATTATGAAAAGAAATCTAAAAGGAAAGACATTACATTCAACAACAAATGGCAGAGGAGCCCTTTTAAAACAGACCCTGCCTGAACAATGGTTGCTCACTCCTTCCCCAGGTAATCTATTTCATGTTTTTAAATAAATGACTATAATGTAATAAGCTTGTTATAAAAATAATCCACACCAGTACAAATAAACAAAATGTTACCACTCTGATTCATAGTGACCCCAAAAGACACAGCAGGACTGTCTCATAGGGTTTCCAAGGAGTGCCTCATGGTTTTGAACTGCTGACCCCTTGGTTAGCAGACATAGCTCTTAACCATTACACCACCATGGTTTTCCCACACAGTACAAGCAAATTTAAAGTACAAGGATTCAAGTTCCACTTTTCATCATCTCCAAAATCCTACCATTAACAACTTGGTGTATAGCCTTGCAAGTATTTTTTTTTCTTTCCAGTTATATACTTATATGCACATACAAGTGAGAATGGAAAGACAAGACACATATTACTTTGCAAACTCCCATATGACTTAATTATTATGTCAATAGAAGTTTTCAACATCAGTGTATCTGTATGTAGAAATCTCATTATTTATAATCGCTGTACTGTGTGCATAAATATATCACAATTTATTTAATCATGCCTTTTATGAGATTACATTAAGGCTTCCTCCATTATTTAACTTTTTTGGGAGGGTGACTATTACAAGCAGTGTTTCTACAAATATTCTTAAACATGTATCTTTGTGTACACATGTAAATGCTTTTGTAGGATGAATTCCTGGAAGTCAAAATGATGATCCAAAGGTATTATCTTAAAGAGTTTAAGAAATGCTTTGAACTAATCTTTAAAAGGCTACCTGGACTTCAGTTTTGGGACGGAAGGCCAAATACATGTCTATGTCTGTCACTTTAAAAACACTCCTACGCAATAAACAGAACAAAGAACAGGAGCACAATCTCTAGTTTGGATGACAGTGAGATATCTATAATGACCCAAAATATATGAAGAAAGAAGGTGGGAAAAGAAAATTAATTAATGGATAAGAATTAATCTAAGTTATCTCCAGAGCGACAGATGGTTAAGAGTCAATTCAGCTGACCTCATACAATTGGCTGTAGTTTGGGGGTGACATGAGAATACAAAGTTCCACCCTGTTCCACATGATCACGAGTCAGAATTGATTTGATGGCATTTTTTTTTTTTTGGTTTAATGGTTGGTAACTATGAAGTCCAAGCTGTACTCTAGGTCCCTGAACAAAAGGAAAATTGCTCTATGGCCACAGGAGACACTTCAAATCCCAGCCAAGTCGCTGGGAGTGGACCTAGGAATGAGCAAGCTGAAAGGTATCATGATTTTAAGAGCAAAAAAACAATCAACAGCTCTCCTGTTGATAAGAGGGGCACCATATTCTTATAAAAACTCGGATCACAATTTCTTAGCTTTTCAATTATTCCTTTTTCTCCATCTCTTCTCTTACCTTACACTTTAAGTCTGATATGGGGGGAAAAAAACCCTCAGTGAAAGCACCCTGGTGTTTCAGACAGCAGGCCACAAAGATAAGCTACTTTTATAAGCAACACTGGAAAGAAAATCACAATTGCTGTGGATAATGGTGAAAGTTGTCCCATTCTGAAACTGTAATTAAAAACATATGCATAAAGGTCCAATTCAACCTTAAAATTTCTTTACTGGGTTCCACTTGGTGATTCTGACAGAGAAGTTCCTTTTCCCCATCACAAACAGCTCAAAGAAAACAATCAAGAAACCTCAAGAAGCACAGAAAAAATAACAAGAGTCCAATAAAGCAACTGTTCTTTCAGATTTAAAGCCATTCAAATGAAGCATTTACATTCAACAAGGAAACAATTATACGAGGCTATTAATCATAGTGTTTTATTAAAAACAAAAACACTAACAGAATGTGACAAGAGGTGCACAGTATTTGCTCCTGAGAATAATTTGCCACGTAAAGGAGCCACTGAAAAACACATAGCAGATACAATGGGTTCAGGCTGTATGTTGGTTGTTCCCAATGGTGTCTCTCAACAGATTAGGTGTATTTCATGGAGACATAATTTCCACCACACCTTTTCAAGCTAGTATAACTCACCAATATTTCCAAATTTAAAAATTATGACACTGAATTAAACTAAAGCAGAGGAGTAACGCTACAGAATAGTGATGATTTGGGCTTAGCATCCTCTTACACTGTCACAATTAGATTTATTAACATCTGTTTGCTTTGAGTTGGAGCTGACTCAATGCACTTTTTCCTTTTTTGGTGTTTGGCTTGCTTTCAGGAGACTCATTCAAAGAAACAGCTAGAGCTCACTGTCTAAGCCTTACTGCCCTCTGCTCCATGATCACAAGAACTGCCAGGGGACTTGTTGGGGGAAAATCCTAAGATTTTTATAGATTCTATGAGTTCAAAGTATAGGTAGGAAAGAAGCTTTATGAAATACAGAGGTAGCTCTTAGTTTAAAATAAGGAATGCCTTTTTTTTTAATTTAAAGTTATTTTCAACAGTAGAATGAGCCATCTTGTGAAAAAAGAGAGGATGCTATTGCTGAAGATGGTCCAGGCTGCTGTAAAGTTAATCATGCATGGGGAAGAGCTTATGATATTTCTGAAACAGACAAAAATGAATCCCACAGATTCCATGTTTAACATAAAAAAATAAAAACAAAAACTGGTGCCTGTTAAGTTGACTGCGACTCTTCGTGACCCTATGGGACAGAGGAGTACTGCCCTACAAGGTTTCCAAGGGTGCATATCCTCACAGAGTCCGACTACCACATCTTTCTCCTGCAGAGCAGTTGGTTATGTTCAACATGATGACCTTCTGATTTGCAGCAGAGTGCTTCACTGCTGTGCCATAAGGGCTCCTTTTCAACACAACACTTGACTGAAAGGGCATAGATCTCACTGCTGCATATTTGAAAAGAAAGAAACTGTATAATAATCAATTTGCTTTGTGAAATTACAACTCGAATTTTAAGACTTAAAGACACACTATTTTCCTTCTAAATTTACGTGACAGAAACAATGATTTGACACCTATTTTTGACTTGGGATTCATCTGTCATATCTCTGTAAGAAGGAGAAATCAAAATAATATTTAACTTGTGAATGACTCTCAAATATCCTGAATTTTCACGAAATATTCTTGGAAATTCATGCACCTTCACTGATGCCAATATAACAAAGAGCTCCTACCTAATTAGCTCTAAAATGATTTGTCATTTCCTAGATATTTGTAAGTATTAATCTCAACAGTGGCATTAAAACAGATATGCTCAACTTCTCTACTCATATTTAAATAAAATACACACACATATTTACAGTAAATCAGCAACTCTGATGTAGAAACTGACTGAAATTGTTGTACTTATATATTAAAAACAGAAATTAAACTGAAGAAATACTTATTAATCATTTATTAAGTATTTATTGAAAAGACATGTATTGTGTAATGCCAGAGATTTTAGAGATAAATGACACAAACTCTTCCCTCGGTCATCTTACAACAGGGAATAAGTGGTATATATTAGCCAAGTGCCGTCGAGTCGGAGCCGACTCATGGCGACCCTAAGGAACTATATTATATATAAGGTAGAAAGTGCTAGAAGGGAGGTCAAATAAACATAAAAGAAGAGGGAAAGTGAGAGATTTCTTTCCACTGGAAAATCACCAAGAGAATCTTCAATGAGGGAGCATTGAAGGCCTTGTGAGATATACAGCATGTAGTCCTGGAAGAAGAGAATGGCACCGTATGGGCTAAACAACTTAAAAGCAAAGTGTAAGTCAGGAATAGAAATTGTGCTAAATGAACAAGAAATAGATTCCTAACAGAATACTAGCTAACTAAACAAGGAAACTTTACATGAGGGCAGATGATACATTTCCAACACAAAAAAACCCACTGTCGTTGAGTCAGGTCGGACTCATAGCGACCCTAGAGATCAGAGTAGAACTGTCCCTTCAAGTTTCCAAGGAGCACCTGGGAGAGTTGAACTGCTGACCTTTTGGGCAGCAGATGTAGCACTTAACCCACTATACCACCAGGGTTTCCAATGCATTTCCAGATATGTAAATTTACTCACTCACCACCTCTCTGAGAAATTTCCTGTAAAGCATAAATTAAAAAACAAAACAAAAAAATTCGAACCCATTATTGTTGATTCCAACCCACGGCAGCCACATATGACAGAGCAGAACTGCCCCATGGGTTTCCAAGGAGCTCCAGACAGACCTGTGCAGTGAGAGGCTCTATCACTTACTCACTTTGCCACTTGAGTTCACCATAACATATACTCAAACAAAATAAATTAAAAACAACAAACCTAAGAATGCAGAAATGGTAGCCCAGAGAATCCAGTTTGGGGGGAAGACACAGTACACAGTAAGCACGATAACAGTGAATGCACAATGAAATTTGTAATTATTTGGTGAGGGAAAAAGAAATCATGATTAAGTGCTGCTAGAAAAAAATATGTCTAAATGTGGGTGTTATTTTTTTACAAGGAGTCATCTGATACAAAGAAACAAACTGAGACTGTAGAACTTAGTAAGAAAGTAAGCATAAAGCTGTCTAGAGTAGATAACCCTGAAACAACAGGACACTACAATAAAAAAGAAGATACATATCAAGCAGTGCTATTAAAAATAAAGTAGGTACAGTACTACCAGTATTGGGCAAAACAGAATTAAAGGCAAGAGGCATCTATTAGAGCAAAATGAATGCTTCCTGCTCAGAAAATGAATACCAGATTTTCTTAATTCTAAGGTGCACTTTTCCACATTTTAACATCTCTGAAATCAAGATGCATTTTATAAACCATGGTGTCTTAGATTTGATGAAACACAGTAATCCATCAAGAAGGTGTTAACTCTTAATGCATTAACAACACTGCTTCTAAATATAAAGCAATAATAGAATACACAAATCAATCAAATCTAAAATCATGTCTTTCCGAGAAACTGACACATTAAGTAGAAAAACATTAAGTACAGTGTCACTGATTGAACTGTGTCCCCTCAAAAATAGGTGTAGCCATGTGGCTGGGCCATGATTCCCTGTATTCTACAACTGTCCTCCATTTTGTGATTTTGCTGTGCTGTATGTTAAACGGTTAGCGTGGGACTGTAAATCCCTTCAGAAGATCACCTGCCTGCTCCACTGTATAGGGAGTTTCCCTGGAGTGTGGCTTGTACCACCCTTAATCCTTTCATCCTACAAGAGATGAAAGGAAAGGGAAGCAGGCAGAGAATTGGAAACCTCATACCATCAAGAAAGCAGCATGGAGAGAATAGTGTGTCCTAGACCTGAGGTTCTCGCACCAAGATGCTCCCTGGACAAAGACTGATACAATACCAGACTTTCCTCCAGAGGCGACAAGGGGTAAAGCCTTCCCCTGGAACCGACATTCTGAATTTGGACTTGTAGCCTACCAGACTGTGTCAGAATAACCCTTCCTTCGTTAAAGTCATCCCCTCTGCTGTGTTTCTGTTAGAACAGCACCAGCTGACTAAAACATAGAGCTGTAAAGAATTTTAGGAGTCCTGGTGCAACAGTGGTTCAGCCGCTTGGCTCCTAACTGAAAGCTTGCCAATTCAAACCCATTAGCCACTCTTTCGGAGCAAGGTGTGGCAGTCCGCTTCCACAGAGATTCACAGCCTTGGACACTCTACGTGGCAGTTCTGCTCTGTCCTACAGGGTTGATGAGCTGGAGTCAACTCAATGGCAGTGGTTTTGTGTGTCTTCATATGCATTCCGGTAACACAATGAACAGTCAATCTAACAGATAATTACAAACCATAATATCCAACAAATATAACACCACTAAAAAAAAAGCAAAAAAAGCAACACCAAACCAACTGCTATCAAGTTGATTTCAACACACAGTGACTCTGTAGGACACAGCACAACTGCCCCATAGTGTTTCCAAGGAGCAGCTGGTGGATTTGAACCACCAGCCTTTTGGTTGGAGCATAGAACCAATGCATCACCAGATTCCATGATTAAAAAAATCAGGTGTTTCCAATGAACTGGGAAATGACATACTTGCTAACAGTAGGACAATTCTAGGTTTGAGGAATATGAAGGCTTAACATAACAGATCCACAGGAAAGGAAAAGGAATAAACCAAGGAAACCTAACACTCTGAGGCCCAGCAAAGTTGGTACTTATGACTACGGTGCCTGTCTGCCTAGTTGTCTGAGAGTAATGCACTCTAAAATGAAATAATTCAAAGCTATTCAAATACTTGAAATGCCCATCTGCATTTCTGCAGGATAGCTAGGACCCTAATGGGGCAAAATGCAACGTGAAATTTTCACTAAGGAACAATGTGGGCTAGGCTACATATTTTAAGTATTCAAATAGCTGCAATGCAAGGGAACACCAGGTTCAGGTAAATGATTCCACAGAGTTCCACCCCAGAAGAATTAAGTCCCAAGGGCAGAGAATAACTGATGTGTAATACAGGCACACACCCTATGAGGGAGGTTTTCAGTCTCTGCGTGAATGTTTTGATAAGTAGGAGTTTCAATGAATTGCTAGTTTAAACAACTGAAGGAAATTATAAAATAAAATGAACATAAAATACTCCTCCCTTTCTTGTGTGCAGAAGAGATGTTTCAATTTTAAGGAAGTCATCTGACTATTTCCTGTCATCAAAAGCACTCATTAAAAAAGGTGTACCAGATGTTAATGACGCACCTACCACAGCAGTGAGCCCAGGAAAAAGAAAGCATCCTCTCCTTTTATCCTAAACCAAAACGCCCTCTCCTCAATACAATTCCAACATCCAAGAGGAAAGGAGGCAGACAAAATATGTTATGGTATTTTTGTCCATTACCCATTTAGGCTGATAAAAGGAGAAAACTGACTTTGTTCCAAAGTGCTCAGTGATTTACATTAACTCTATCACTAATTTTCTAGGACATAGTTGAGGGAGAAATAGCTTTAAGAAGCATAAGTTCTACTTGTTATTACCTTGGATTTTATACACAGTAATAGAATCTCAATAGTTTCTAATCAAGATCTTTAACAGTAGTCAACTTTTAAAGAAACTACAACTTCTCGGGGGTGGAGTGAAGATGGCAGACTAAACACATGTCTCCCTAAATCCCTCTGGAAACCAAGATGTGAACTGATAATTAAACACAGCCTTATGGACACCTAGTGAGCCCCAGAACACAGCACAGGGCTGTTAATTTGGACTTCATACCAGTGAACGTAAAACCTCCTCTCTTTCGCTGACCCTGCTCTTCCCAAGAGCTGTCTTTCACAGACTGAAGGTAACTCACCATTTTAACTTTTTTTCCCTCTGTCTTGGCTGGCGGGCAGAGCTGGAACTTCACTAGCAGCTAACCTCAGACATACTGCTAGCGGGATCGGCAGGTGAAACTGCCATATTTTGAGAGCCTGGCTTTGGACTCTGTGTATCTCAGCATCTTTGGCTTCTCTTTCCATGTAGACTGTACAGAAGCAGGTGCCAAGCTTGTGCAGGATGCCATTTTATTCCACTGGAAGGTGGAGACACCCTACGAGGCCCCAGCTGTATCTAGTTCCTAGGCTGGGAGGCAGTGCCTGCCCGGAGGAGAGCACTTTTCTGGCAGAAAAGCAGTTATTTTACACAGTGTCGCCTATGGCTGGGATCCAGTGAAAAAGGCTGTGGACTCTGTGCATCTCGGCATCCTTGGCCTCTCTTTCCGCCTCCGACATACACTAGTCTGGACGCAGCCAGGCAGTGACCTTCTGTAGGACACCATCTTGTTCCACTGGGAGGCAGTTATACCCTTACGGAGGCCTCAGCTGGACCTAATTCCTGAGCTGGGAGGCAGCGCCTGCCCAGAGCACAGCCTTTGTCTGGCAGCTGGGGCCCGACGGCAGAGGCCAGCAAGCCAGTAGCCTTTCTGTATTTTGAGCCAGTTTATAACATCTAGGGTTTGATATAAATGTGCTTACTTTCTGAGCTGCGAAGAGGGACCTATACACCTGAAAACCTGACTGATGTTGGAAGTTGTCAGATACCTTTTACCATTCATTTTAAGACAGCCTAGAGAAATAACTGTGGTCCATCCTCACAGCAGCTCTCCCAGCCTCTACTGACTCACATGATGCCCAAAACACAAAGAACTCTGGAGATAACTGTAAGCAAAAAATCACTCAGGGCTTAAGAAAGCCCCCAAAAGAAAGCACCACAAAACTTCCCCGACGAAGAAATCTTTCTGAAAACTATCGAAAGGTGAACACAAAAGGATTATGTATAGAGCCCTCCTAGACTCTACACAAAACGCGGCAGAGCAAAATGAAAAACCAAGCAAGCTGTTCGATTTGATGGAACAACAGTACTCTGAAATACAGCAGATCAATAGCAACATCAAAGACACAGATTCATGAGTGATACTGGTCTGTAGTTCTCCTTTTTGGTTGGGTCTTTCCCTGGCTTTGGTACTAGGGTTATGCTGGCTCCATAGAATGAATCTGGGAGTATTCCATCCCTTTCTATACTGCGAAACAGTCTTACTAGTATTGGAGATAACTGTTCTCTAAAAGATTGGTAGAATTCTGCAGTGAAGCCATCTGGGCCCAGTCTTTTTTTGGTTGGCAGTGTTTTGATGACTTTTTCAATCTCTTCCTTTGTGATAGGTTTATTAAGTTGTTCTGCTTTACCCCGTTATAATCCTGGTAGGTGGTATGAATCAAGGAATTTGTCTGTTTCCTGTAGGTTTTCAAATTTGTCAGAGTACAGTCTTTTATAGTATTCTGTTATGATAGTTTTGATTTCTGTTGGATCTGTTGTGACAACTCCCTTCTCATTTCTAATTTGGGTTATTTGTTTCCTGTGTTTCTTTAGGGTTTAAGTCTAGCCAGTGGTTTGTCAATTTTGTTGATCTTTTTTAAAAAAACAACTTTTGGTCTTTTCAATTGTTTTCCCATTCTCTAATTCATTTAGCTCTGCTCTAACCTTTATGATCTGGTTTCTTCTGATGCCTGAGGGGTTCCTCTGTTGTTCTCTCTACTTGTTCAAGCTGTAGGGTAAGTTCTTTGATTTCGTTTCTTTCTTCCTTCCAGATGTGTGCATTTATGGAGATAAACTGACCTCTGAGCACTGCTTTGGCTGTATCCCATAGGTTCTGGTAGGAAGTGTTCTCAAGCTCATTGGAATCCATGTATTTCTTTATTTCATCCTTGATTTCTTCCATGACCCATGCGTTTTTGAGCAAGGTGTTGTTCAGTTTCCACGAGTTACACTTTCTATCTATGTTTTCTTCTGGTATTGATTTTGACTTTTATGGCTTTATGATCTGAGAAGCTGCTTTGCATTAATTCAGTGGTATGGATTTTGTTGAGAACTGCTTTATGTCTTAATACATGGCCTATTCTGGAGAATGTTCCATGGGCACTGGAGAAGAAGCCGTAGCTGTCCACTAATGGATAGAAAGTTCTGTATATGTCAATGAGGTCTAGTTGCTTAATTGTGGCAATAAGGTCTTCCGTGTCTTTACTGAGCTTTTTTATAGACGATTTATCCAATATTGAGAGTGGGGTGTTGAAGTCTCCTACTATTATTGTAGAGTCATCTATCTCATTTTTGAGTGTAGTCAGTGTTTCTTCTATATATTTAAGTGCTCTAATATTAGGTGCATATATATTTAACACTGTTAAGTCCTGCTTACGTATTGAACCTTTCAGCAACAAATACTGACCATCCTTGTCCACAATGGTTGATTTTACATTAAAATCAATTTTATCTGAGATCAGAATGGCCACACCTGCTCTTCTCTGTTCATTGTTAACTTGATATGTAGTCTTTCATCCTTTAATTTTCAGTTTGTTCCTATCTTTAAGGTGAGTTTCTTGTAGGCAACATGTAGATGGATCATGTCTTTTGATCCAAGATGCCACTCAATGTCTCTTTACTGGAGCATGCCATCCATTCACATTCAATGTAATTACTGATATGTGTATGTTCAGTGCTGCCATTGTGCTACATTTATTTTTGTGTTGATCTTTTCCCTGTTGTTCTTATTAATCTGTTCTAGGACATTCTTCTTTGTGAGTTGATTTTTCACCTTTTGCAGGGTTGGTTTTGTGGTCGTTGAGACTCCTGTGTTACATTTCTTGATACAGTATGTTGCTTTTTTATCGTGCTTTACGGCTGCCCCTACGATCCCGCTTACTAAACTATATGTAAACCCAGTTTTGATTGCTACCAGTCTTGTTAGTGTCCTCTTCATCTGGAAGGACTACAATGACTGTAGTACATCCCTCTTTTTAAGATGGTAATATAGTTTACATTATATGATTACTAGATCGTTTCTTTCACTATTATGGCTTTGTGTTTGGAATCTTCCCTAAGTAAGATTCTGGATAATGTGTCCTTCTAAAACATAAAGTTAGCAGTTTTGTTCTTACAAGCCAAGAAATTCTTTTAGTATTTCTTGTAGCTTTGATTTGGTTTTTACAAAGCTTCTGAGTTTCTGTTTATCTGCAAATGTCTTAATTTCATTTTCATATTTGAAAGATAGTTTGTAGGATACAGAATTCTTGGCTGGAAGTTCTTCTCTTTCAAGGCTTTGAATATGTCATGCCACTGTCTCCGTGCCAGCATCTTTTCTGCTGAGAAGTCCAATGAAAGCCTATAGGGTTTCCATCTGAAAGTCAGCTTTGCTTTGAGTCTTGCTGCCTTTAAGAGTTTTTGCTTATGTTTCATTTTGTTAAGCTTGATTATGATATGTCTTGGAGTCTTTTTATTGAGATCTATATTGAGTGGTGTTCAATACGGATCTTGGATATCTATACTCTCATAATTTCTGGGAAGTTTTCTGTCAGCAGCTCAGCAACAATACTCTCTGTGTTCTCAGGTATCTCACCCTGTTTAGTAACTCTAATTAATCGTAGATTATTTTTAATAGAGTCCCACATGGTTCTTAATGCTTCTTCTTTTTTCTTATTTCTCCTGATAGATGCTGGAGTCAGTAGGTCTGTCTTCCAAATCAGAAATTCTCTTTTCCATTTGTTCCATTCTGTTTTCTTGGCTTTGAATTGAAGTTTCTATGTCTTTGATTTTGTTCTTGATCTGTTCGATTTCAGAGTACTGGTGTTCCATCAGATTGAACAGCGTGCTTAGTTTTTCATTTTGCTCTGCTGCATTTTGTATAAGGTCTCGGAGGGCTCTCTATATGATCTTTTTGTATTCACCTTCTGATAGTTTCAGAAAAGCTTCTTTGCCGGGGAAGTTCTGAGGTGATTTCTTTTGGGGGTCTCTGATGCCATGGGTGATTTCCAGGTTACTATCTTCTCCAGCATTTGTTGCTTTTTGGGCTTCATGTGGGTCAACACAGGCTGGGAGAGATGCTGTGAAGACTGACCACAGCTGTTTCCCTAGGCTGTCTTAAAACAATAACTAAAAGGTATCTGACAGCTTCCAAAGTCAGCCAGGTTTTCAGGTGTACACGTCCCTCTTTCGAGCTGGCAAAGTAAACACCTCTATATTGAACTCCAGATGTTATAAACTAGCTTAAAATACAGAAAGGTACTGGCCTACTGGCCTCTGCTGTGGGGTCCCAGCTGTAGGCAATACTGTGTAAAATTCTGCTTTTCTGTTGGAAAAAGCAGTCTCTTCTGGGTAGGCACTGCTTTCTAGCCCAGGAATTAGGTCCAGCTGAGGCTTCCCTATGGATGACTCTACCTCCTAACAAAGTAAGATGACATCCTGCACAAGCTTGCCAGCTGGCCGGCCCAAACTCCCAGCAGAAAGAGAGGCCAAGAGTGACAAAATGCCCAGAGTCCACAGCCTCTGCTGCTGGGCCCCTTCCCCAGGCAAAACACCACCACCCTACTGGAAAAGCACTCTCCCTCCGGCAGGTGCTACCCCCCAGCCTAGGGTCCAAGTCCAGCAGGGGACTCCGCCTGGGCTTCTCCGTTTCCCAGTGGATCACGATGGCGTCTCGCACCAGCACGTCTGTACGGCTACCACATGGCAGAAGCAGAAAGATAGGCCAGGAAAGCTGAGGTATACAAATTCCACAGCCAGGCTCTCAGAACCTGGTCATTACTCTTGCTGGTCCCACCACCAGTGGGTCTGAAACCAGCAGCTAGTCAACTCCCAGCTCTGCTCACCGGCCAAGACAGAGGAAAAAAAAAATCAAAATGGTGAGTTACCTTCTGTCTGTGCAAGCCTCTGCTCGCTGAGAGTGGGGTCAGTACAAGTTTAATTATCATTTCAGGTCTTGGTTTCCAGTGGGATTTTGGCAGATGTGCATTTAGTCCACCATCTTGACTGCACTTCCAGCACTGGCAAAATCAAAAACATAGAAACTTCAATTCAAAGCCAAGAAAACAGAATGGAACAAATGGAAAATAGACTTTCTAATTTGGAAGACAGAGCTACTGACTCCAGCACCCATGAGGAGAAATCAGAAAAAGAAACAAGAAAAATGAAGAGACATGTGGGACTCTATTAAGACGAACAACCTACAATTAATTGCAGTTTCTGAACAGGGCGAGACACCTGAGAACACAGAGTATTGTGCTGAGCTGCTGAGAGAAAACTTTCCAGAAATTATGAAAGACGAGAATATAGATATCCAAGATAAATAGAGAATGCCACTCAATATAGATCTCAAAGGAAAGACTTCAAGATATAATCAAGCTTAACAAAATGAAACATAAGCAGAAACTCTTTCTTTTTTTAATTTTTATTTTTATTTAACATAACTGAGTGAAAATGTACATTCACATATAAATTTACATGCTCATCTATATGCAGCTTCCACTGCTCTCCCTGTCTGGTGACTACACACTATTCCTCTCTGCTCCATACCTGTCTCATCCTCCCAACAGCCTCCTTTCCCCTCCTCTCAGTCCACTCCCCTTCCTTCAGCCAGAGGTCAGCAAGATGATATCCTATAGATGTACAGAACCATAAAGTGCTTCCCATATATGGTCACTCTGCATTGCCAGGTCCAATCCATTGCTGTCCAAAGAGTGGACCTTTGTTATAATTTATGGGAAAGGGCAGCATCATGGCCGGGGGCCATGCTCTCAGAGGAACCCCCAAACCGCTGGACCATCAATAGAGGTCTTTTAGTGGGGATCTCATGATGCACCTCTTTTTATTCTTGTGTTGCCAGTGAGACTCCTCTCTGTGAGCTCCAACGTGGCTATCACTGGTGGTGGCCGGGCACCATCCGGTTCTTCCGGTCCCAGGTCGATGTAGGCATCCACTCTTGTGGGTCTCTCTGTCTTCTCGGTTGTCTTTACCGCACGTCATTTTGGTCCTCGGTGAGCATCCATTCCTGCTGAGTTGGGACCATTTGCTGTGTCCTCGGATGGCAGCTTGGCAGCTTTTAAGACCCCAGACGCCACTCACCAATGTGGGGTGCAGAGAGCTCTCTTAGCAAAACGCTAGTTATGCCAATTGGCCTGGAATTCGCCTAAGAGCATGGTCCCCCGCCCCCCCACCCCAGCTACTCTATCCTTGCAGTATTAAGATGGAAGCAGTACTCAAGTTATGTTGAAGTCCACTTAATGTTGTTCGTTTCTAGTGTGTGCTATCACCGCTTTCTCCCAACTAGATTTCTAGTAACTATCTAAACTAAACCCTCCCCCCACCCCTCCCTTGCACCTGTCAAAGAGTCTTTTCTTCTATACACAAGTTTGTTTTTGAGATCTTATCATATACGTCTCATACAGTATTTGTCCTTTTGTCGCTGACTACTTTCACTCAACATAATGTCTTCCAGTTGAAACCAGGTTAGATGTTTCCTGGAATCATCATTATTCTTTATCATTGCGTAGTGCTCCACTGAGTATATGTACCATAGTTTACCTATCCATTCTTCTATTGTTGGGCATCTGGGTTGATTCCATCTTTTTGCTATCATGGACTGTGCTGCAATAAACATTCTGGTGCATGTGTCCGTTGGTGTGAAAGGCCTTGATTCTGTAGGATATATTCCAAGTAGTGGAATTACTGGGTCAAATGGTATATCGATATCCATTTTTTTAAGGAAGCACCAGATTGCCTTAAGCAGAAACTCTTAAAGGCAGCAAGACTCAAAGCAAAGCTGACTTTCAGACAGAAATCTTGTACGCATTCGTTGGATTTCTCAGCAGAAACAATTCTGGCAGAGACAGTGGCATGATGCATTCAAAGCCTTGAAGGAGAAGAACTTCCAACCAAGAATTATATATCCTGAAAAACTATCTTTCAAATATTAAAATGAAATTAAGACATTTGCAGACAAACAGAAACTCAGAGACTTTGTAAAAACCAAACCAAAGCTATAAGAAATACTGAAAGAATCTCTTGGCTTAGAAGAACAAAACCACTAACTTTATATTTTAGAATCAAATACAGGATACATCACCCACAATCCTACTCAATTAGGGAAGACTCCAAATTCAATCAAAGTTGTAACAGTGAAAGAAATAATCCAATGACCATGTCATGAAAACTATGATGTCCTCATCTTAAAAAGAGGGATGTACTACAGTTGTTACAGTCCTTACAGATGGAGAGGAAGTTGATAAGAATGGTAGTAATTAAAATTGGGTTTATACATAGTTTATTAAGGGGAAATCATAAGGGCAGCTGTAAAGCACAATAAAGATCCAACATATCAAATCAAGAAATGTAATATGGGAGTCTCAACACCCACAAGACCAACCCTGGAAAAGGCGAAAAATCAACTCACAAAGAAGAATGTCCTAGAACAGATTAATAAGAACCACAAGGAAAAGATCAACACAAAAATAAACATCGCACAATGGCAGCACTGAACACATACCTAACAATAACCACACTGAATGTGAATAGACGGAATGCTCAAGAGACATCAGGTGATATCTTGGATCAAAAGACACAATCTATCCATATGTTGCCTACAAGAAATTCACCTTAGGCTTAAAGATACGAACAAACTGAAAATTAAAGGATGGAAGAATATATATTACGCTAACAATGAACAAAGAAGAGCAGGTGTGGCAATTCTAATCTCAGATAAAATTGATTTTAATGTAAAATCCACCATCATGGACAAGAATGGTCACTATTTATTGCTGAAAGGTTCAATACACAAGCAGGACTTAACAGTGTTAAATATGTATGTACCTAATATTAGAGCACTTAAATACATAGAAGAAACACTGACTACACTCAAAAATGAGATAGATGACTCTACAATAGTGGGAGATTTCAACACTCCACTCTCAATATTGGATAGATCGTCTAGAAAAAAGCTCAGTAAAGATGCAGAAGACCTTACTGCCACAATTAAGCAACTAGACCTCATCGACATATACAGAACTTTCTATCCATCAGTGGACAGCTACGGCT
Organism: Heterohyrax brucei; assembly: GCA_028571685.1. Taxonomy (NCBI): domain Eukaryota; kingdom Metazoa; phylum Chordata; class Mammalia; order Hyracoidea; family Procaviidae; genus Heterohyrax; species Heterohyrax brucei. The sequence continues at coordinate 56,438,636 of CM053148.1, forward strand.
TCTTCTCCAGTGCCCATGGAACATTCTCCAGAATATACGACGTATTAGGACATAAAGCAGTTCTCAACAAAATCCACACCACTGAATTAATGCAAAGCAGCTTCTCAGATCATAAAGCCATAAAAGTAAAAATCAATACCAGAAAAAAACATAGATAGAAAGTGTAACTCACGGAAACTGAACAACACCTTGCTCAAAAACGCATGGGTCATGGAAGAAATCAAGGATGAAATAAAGAAATACATGGATTCCAATGAGCTTGAGAACACTTCCTACCAGAACCTATGGGATACAGCCAAAGCAGTGCTCAGAGGTCAGTTTATCTCCATAAATGCACACATCTGGAAGGAAGAAAGAAACGAAATCAAAGAACTTACCCTACAGCTTGAACAAGTAGAGAGAACAACAGAGGAACCCCTCAGGCATCAGAAGACCAGATCATACAGGTTAGAGCACAGCTAAATGAATTAGAGAATGGAAAAACAATTGAAAAGACCGAAAGTTGTTTTTTTAAAAGATCAACAAAACTGACAAACCACTGGCTAAACTTACTAAAGAAAAACAGGAAAGGAAACAAATAACCCAAATTAGAAATGAGAAGGGAGTTGTCACAACAGATCCAACAGAAATCAAAAATATCATAACAGAATACTATGAAAGACTGTACTCTGACAAATTTGAAAACCAGAGGAAATGGACAAATTCCTTGATTCATATTACCTACCAAAATTATCACAAGGTGAAGAACAACTTTAATAAACCCATCACAAAGGAAGAGATTGAAAAAGTCATCAAAACACTTCCAACCAAAAAAAAGGCCAGGCCCAGACGGCTTCACCGCAGAATTCCACCAAGCTTTTAGTGAAGAGCTAGCTCCAATACTACTAAGACTAGTTCACGGTATAGAAATGGATGGAATACTCCCAGATTCATTCTATGGAGCCAGCATAACCCTGGTACCAAAGCCAGGGAAAGACCCAACCAAAAAGGAGAACCACAGACCGATATCACTCATCAATCTAGATGCAAAAATCTTCAACAAAATTCTTACCAACAGAATACAACACATCAAAAAAATAATCCATCATGACCAAGTGGGATTCATACCACAGATGCAAGGCTGGTTCAACATCAGAAAAACAATTAATGTGATCAACCACATAAATAATACAAAAGACAAGAATCATCTGATTTTGTCTATTGATGCACAAAAGGCATTTGATAAAAGTCCTGCATCCATTCATTTTAAAAACTCTCAGCAAAATAGGAATAGATGGAAAATTCCTTAATGCAATGAGGGCCAATTATACAAAGCCAACTGTCTACATCATCCTGAATGGACAGAGACTGAAACAATTTCCCTTGAGAACAGGAACTAGACAAGGATGCCCACTCTCACCTCTCCTATACAACATTGTACTAGAAGTTCTAGCCAGAGCAATTAGACAAGACCAAGAAATAAAGGGCATATGCATCAGCAAAGAAGAAGCAAAAATCTCTATTTTCAGATAATATGATTGTATACACAGAGAATCCTAAAGAATCCATAAGCAAACTACTTTAACTGATAGAAGAGTTCAGCAAAGTCTCAGGATAGAAGATAAACATAAGTAAATCTAAACATAAGTAAATCAGGAAGATTCCTTTATACCAACAATGAGATTACTAAGGAAGAAATCACCAAATAAATACCATTTACTATAGCCCCTAAGAAGATAAAGTACCTATGAATAAATCTAACCAGAGAAACAACAGACCTTTACGAAGAGAACTACAAGTCCTTACTACAAGAAACTAAAAGAGACTTACATAACGAGAAAATTACCCTGCTCATGGATAGGAAGACTTAATATTGTGAAAATGTCTATTTTGCCCAAAGCAATCTACTTATATAATGCTATCTGTCATGGTTTGAATTGTGTCCCCCCAAAAACGTGTGCAGCCACATGGCTGGGATATGGTTTCCAGTATCTTGGGACTGTCCTCCATTGTGTGGTTTTTCTAACCTGTATGTTAAAGGATTAGGGTGGGGCTGTAAATTCCTGCTGTAGGGGGAGTTTCCCTGGAGTATGGCTTGCCCCACCCTTAATGCTTTTAGTTTGCAAGGAATAAAAGGAAAAAGAAACAAGGGACAATTGGAGAACCTCGCTACCATCAAGCAAGCAGCACCAGGAGCAGAGCGCGCCCTTCAGACCAGAGGTTCTTGCGTCAGGATGCTCCCTGGACGAAGACTGATGCAATACTGGACTTTCCTCCAGAGCCGACAAGGGGAAAGCCTTCCCCTGGAGCGGACACCCTGAATACGGACTTGCAACCTACCGGACTGTGTAAGAATAAATCTTTCTTTGTTAAAGCCATCTGTTAGAGCAGCCCTAGCTGACTAAAACACTATCCCAACAGAAATTCCAGTGACATTTTTTTAATGAGATGGAAAAACAAATACCAACTCTGTCCGGAAACGGAAGAAGCCCTGGATAAGTAAAGCATTACTAAAGAAGAACACCACACTGGGAGGCCTCTCGTTACCTGACTTCAGAACCTATTACACTGCCACAGTAGTCAAAACAGCCCCCTACTGGTACAAAAAGGGACAGATAGATCAGTGGAACAGAATCCAGACCCCAGAGATGACATCATCTTCCTATGAACAGGTAATATTCTACAAAGGCCCTAAGACATTAAACTGGGGTCAAAACAATCTCTTCAACAAATTGTGCTGGCAAAATTAGATATCCATCTGCAATAAATTGAAGCAAGACCCTTATCTTACACCTTATACAAAAACCAACTCAAACTGGATAAAAGACCTAAATATCATATCTAAAATGATCTAAGCTGATCCAAGAAAAAGTAGGAACAACAATGTAAGCTTTAATACATAACACAGGCAGACTTCAAAATCTGTCAAACAAACCACAATCAAACAAAGAGAAAATAGATAGATGGGAACCATTAAGAATCAAACACTTTTGCTCATCCAAAGACTTTATTAAAAGAATTAAAAGACTACCTACATAATGGGAAAAAATATTTGGCAACTCTATGTCAGACCGACGCCTGACCTGCATAATCTGTCAGGTACTACAGAATATCAGTAAGAAAAAGATATATCAATCAGTTAAGTGATGAGCGAAAGAGATGGACAGACACTTCTCTAAAGAGGAGATCCAGGCAACCAAAAAACACATGCGGACATGCTCACAATCATTAGCTATCAAAGAAATTCAACTCAAAACTACAATGAGATATCATCTCACCCCAACAAAGTTGGTCATGAGCCAAAAAATGCAAAACAACAAATGCTGGAGAGGCTGTGGGGAGATGGCAACTCTCCTACACTGTTGGTGGGATTGTAAAATGGTAAAACTTCTTTGCAAAGCAATCTGGCATTTCCTTAAAAAGCTGGATATAGATATACCATTTGACCCAGTAATTCCACTGCCTGGAATATATCCTACAGAATCAAGGCCATTCACACCAACTGATACATACACACCAACGTTTACTGCAGCACAGTCCACAAAAGCAAAAAGACAGAATCAACCCAGATGTCCAATAACAGAGGAATGGATAGGTAAACTATGGCATATACACTTAATGGAAAACTATGCAATGATAAAGAACAACGATGATTTTAGGAAGTATCTCATGACCTCGTTTCAACTGAAGGGCATTATGTTGAGTGAAAGTAGTCAGCAACAAAAGCTCAAATATTGTATGGACCTCTACGATAAGAACTTAAAAACAGACTAATGCATAGAAGATTCTCTGACGGCTGCAAGAGTGGGGAGGGAGGGAGGGTGTGCGAGAGGGGAGAGGGTCTAGATTAGATAGCTGATAGAAATTTAGTTGGGTGAAATCTGTGACAGCACACGTAAGAAAGAAGAGCAATATTCACTGGACTTCAACATAACAGGAGTACTCCTTCCACCTTAACCCAATATTGCAAAGACAGAGTAGCTGGGGCAGGGGGCCGGGGACCATGCTCTCAGGGGAAATTGAGGTCAACTGACACAACTAGTGTTTTGCTAAGATAGCCCTGTGCACCCCACATTGGTGAGTGGTGTCTGGGCTCTTAAAAGTTGCCAAACTGTCATCTGAGGGTACAGCAATTGGTCCCAACTCAGCAGCAATGGATGATCACCAAGGACCAACACAACATGGGGGATAGAGAACCCAGAAGACAGAGAGACCCACGTGAGTGGTTGACTACATCGACTTGTGACCAGAAGAACCAGATGGTGCCCAGTTACCACCAGTGATAGCCATGATGGAACTCACTAAGTTGAGTCTCACTGGCAATACAAGAATCAAAAGGGGTGCACCCTGAGATCTCCACTAAAAGACCATAACTGATGGTCCAGGGGCTTCAGGGTTCCCCCAGGAGCATAGCCGCTGGCCCTGATGCTGCCCCTGTCCATAAATCATAATGGAGGTCAACTCTTCAGACAGGAATGGACTGGACTTGGAGACACAGAGTAACCATATTCTGTGTACACTTTACGGTTTTATGCATCTATAGGATGTCGTTCTGCTGACCTCTTACTGGAGGAAGGGGTGTGGGTGGAGAGGAGACAGGAGATTGTTGCGAGGATAGAATGCATATGGAGCAGAGAGGAAGGGTGTGCCGTCACCAGGCAGGGAGAGCAGTGGGAGCTGCATATAGCAGGGCATGCAAATTTATATTGGAATGTACATTTTCATTCAATCATAATTTAAAAAAAGCAAAAAACTACAACTTCTCAGATTTTTGAGAAAATGTAAACCAAAGAGGAACTCTAAACATTAGGAAAAAAGCATCAAATGGAATCCATGTAAAGCCTCTCACATTCATTTTATCATTTGGGGTCTGCAACGCTTAGGTGGATCCTCAGTTGCTGGAAACTGAAAGAATATTTTTAGTTGTTTCTTTTTTAAAAGAAAATGCTTATATTTAAAAATATTAAGACAATATTAAAACAGATATGAAGCAGTATTAAAATGCCAGTACTAAAGAAACAGATCTGTCAAAAATGCATATAAAACTATACTTTATTTCCGACGACCTCTTAAGAGTACATGAATATGGAAATACTATCAGTGCTAACTACACTACCTGCGGAAAAAGACACACTGATCCAGCACTGACACTACAGGACATCACGTGTATAAGCAACCAGATTGTCAGTGGTGTTTTTTAGACCCAAGAGAGATTCTGCCAAATATGACATTATTGTATAATTTAGCATCTTTTAAATATAGCTACCAATAAAAAAGTCAGACATACTATCTTCCTTCTGGTGTTTTAGCACTGCATAATGGATTCTTTAACATAAAATAATAGCATCAAAAGCAAATTTAAGCTTTCTGTCTGATAATTTCTAAATCCATCTTTGTGTCCGGAAGGGCTATTTTTAGGACTTGTAGTTTACTGTGACACTAAGTTATTGGCTGGCTCTCAAAAGTTTAGCCTTAAAAAGTCATGATTTGCAACAAAAATGAAACAAGATAATCATATTTCAACTACATTCTACCTCTTTAAAATACACAAGTGGTGCACACGTGTGCATGCACACACACACACACACACCTGTTGCCATCAATTCCCATTCATAGCAACCTTAGAGGATAAAGTAGAACTGCCCCATAGAGCTTCCAAGGAACAGCTGGTGAATTTGAACTCCCAGTCTTCTGTTTAGCTCTTAACTGCTAACCACTAAGGTTTCCCCACACAGTATAAACAAAGCATTCATTATAGTACAACTCAATAGTTATGGGAACTAACTCTCTTAATCTAAGTAGATTCTAGTCATAACCTTAGATTTACACGGAGTATCCATTTACTTGTTGTTGTTGAAGATATACACAGCAAAACATACACCAATTCAGCAGTTTTTATACATTATCATTCTGACACTGATTACATTCTGTGAGTTGTATAACCACTCTCACCCTTTTTTCTTCTCCCATTAATATAAATTCACTGTTTCTTAAGGTTTCCACCTGACCTTTCAAGTCACTGTTGTCAAATTGATAATTTGGTAATCAGGTAATTCTTAAAAGAGCATAATGCTCAAAGTGGACATCTTTTATTAGTTAAGCTAAACTATTACTTGGTCTTACAAATTCAGGGGGTACTTTTGGTACAAGGTTTACAAATTATCTCAGTGCAAGTTTCAGGGGTTTAGCTAACTTTCATGGCTCTACCAAGTCTGGAGTTCACGAAATTTTAAATTCTGACCTGTGCTTTCCATCTTTTGATCAGGATTCTCCAATGCAATCTTTGATCAAAATGTTCAGTAATGCTAGCTAAGCACCATCCAGTTCTTCCAGTCTCAGGGCAAAGGAGATAACTGTTGCTCATGGAGACAGTTACCACACATGCAGTGTCTTCTGTTCCTGACTCTCCTTCCTCTATTGCTCAGGTGAATATACACCAATTATTGTCACTTGTATGGCTGCCTGCAAGCTCTCATGACCTCAGGTACCATGCAACAAAGAGGTAAAACAGAGGCACTAAGTCTGTTACTAATCCACGAAACCAACACCCTAAACCTCCAAACCAAGAACCAAATCCCACGAGGTTTCTGGCTGTCATACACAGGCAGCCTCAGCGGCTACTCTTCCTTCTCTTCTTTTTGTTGTTGTAAATGTATCTCACAACTCTTGCCAATTCAACTTTTTACAAGGGTACAATTTATTGACAGCAATTACAATAATCTGCTGTGTAAGTCTACCCTTAATGCCATACTTCTGCCACTGTTAACTCCTTTCTCCCTCCCTCCCTCCCACCCCTGGTAATCATTAATGGGCTTTGTTCTCTATAAACTTGCCATTTCTTGTCTCTTTAAATAAATAAAGTCATATAATATTTGTTCTTTTGTAACTGACTCACCATAATGTCTTCAGCTCCATCCATGTATCAAGACTTCTTTCCTCCTATTGGCCACTGTATGTATATACCACATACTGTTTATGTATTCATCTGCTGATGGGCACTTAGGTCGTTTCTATCTTTCTGCTACTATGAATAGTGCTGTAATTAACTCTGGTTTACAAGTCTGAGTCTTTGCTTTCCAGTTCTTTGGATAAATACCTAGGAGTGAAAATGCTAAGTTATGTAGTAGTTCCATTTTTAAGTTTTTTGACGAACTGCCCTGCTGTTTTACATTACTGTACCATTGTGCGTTCCCAGTAATGGGTTAAGGGTTCCAATTTCCCCACATCCTTGCCAATATTTGTTATTTTCTTTCTTCCCTTATCTTAGCCATCCTAGTGTGTTATCTCATTATGCTTCTGATTTACATCTCTCTGATGGCTAATCACGCCGAGCATCTTACTATGCGCTTATCAGTCATGTAAATACACTCTTTGGTGAAAAGTCTTTTCAGGTCCTTTGTTCATTTTACAACTGGGTTGTCTTTCTGTGGTTGAGCTGTTGAAGTTTTATATATATTTTGGTTACGAGGTTGCTGTTGGATACGTAGTTTCTGAAGATAATCTCCCAGTCAGTAGCTTGTCTTTTCACTTTTCCAATAAATTATTTTGATGAACAAAAAGTTTTACATTTTTATGAGATCCCATTTTTTTACTTTGTATTTTACTATTTGTGCTTTTGTTATTAGACAATCCATTGTTAAAAGCCAGGCCTACTTCTTCTAAGAATTTCACAGTTTTAGTTTGCACATTTGGGTCTTTAATCCATTTTGAATTTGTTTTTGTCCACGGTGTGGAGCACGCATTGTTTCACTATTCTGTATGTGGAAATTCAATTTTCCCAACATCATTTACTGAAGAGGCTCTTGTTTTACTACTGAATGGACTCAGCACCCTTGTCTAAAATCAGGTGTTACAGACGTGTCGGTTTCTTTGTGGGCTGTCAATTCTATGCCGCTGGTCTATGTGTCCACCGTTACACCAGCATCAGGCTGTTTGATCACTGTAGCAGAACACTGTGTTTTAAAATCAGGACGTGTGAGTCTTCTTACCTTGTTCTTCTCTTTCAACACTGCTTTTGGATTGATTTATTTTTGCAAAGACTTTGGAATTTTGATGAAGATTGCTCAGAATCTACAGCTCGCTTTGGGTAGTACTGGCATCTTAACAATATTAAGCCTTCCAGTCCATAAACACGGAACATCTTTGCATTTATTTAAATCTCCCTTAATCTCTTTCAGAAGTATTTCATAGTTTTCATTGTATAAGTCCTTCATGTCCCTGGTTATATGTATTTCTTGGTATTTTATTCTCTTTCTGATTTCTCACTGCTGGTGTACAGAAATCTGATTTTTGTTAACCTCATATCCTGCCACTTTGCTAAATTCCTCTTTTAGCTCTAGAAGTTTTCTTCTGGACTCTTTGGGTTTTTCTATGTATAGGATCACATCATTCATGAATAGAGAAAATTTTACTTCTTTTCCAGCATCATATCTCTTCTTGTCTTATTCTGCTGAAGGCTTTTAACACAATACTGAAAAGAAGTGGTGAAAGGAAGCACCACTGTCTTGTTCACGGTTTCAAGGAGAATGTTCTCAGCCTTTGGCCGTCAAGTATAATGCTGCCTTTTCATACATGCTCTGAATCACACTGAGAAATTTCTCTTCTACTCTAGTCTTCAGGGTTGTCATCAAAAAATGATGCTGAATCCTATCAAATGCTTTTTCTGCACATACAGAGATGATCATGTGGTTCTTTTTGTTTGCTCTATTGATGTGGTATATTATGTTGACTGATTTTCTAATGCTGAACCATCCCGGTAATCCCAGAATAAATTCTGTATGTCACTGTCTCAGCATGTAGTGCTGCTATGATAGAAATATCACAAGTGGTTGTCTCTGACAAACAGAAATTTATCTGACAAAGTTGAGGAGGCCGAGAGTCTAAATTCAGGGTGCCAGTTCTACGGAAAAGCTTTCTCTGCTACCTTTGGAGGAAGGCCCATGTTACTTTTGCAAATTTATGGGCCTGGCATTTCTTGGAGAACTGCATGTGCCTTGACAATGATCTTCCCCTGGGTCTAGGAGGTTCTTGGCACAGAGATCCTAGGTCCAAAGGATGTATTCTGCTCTACTCCCAGCACTGTCTTCTTGATGGTAGTCAGTTCCTCCCTCTCTGCTGGCTTCTTTCCCATTTTATCTCTTATAATACAAAAGGTGACATACGCCACACCCTAGAGTAACTCCCCTTGCATCGGATCAGAGCTGTGACCTGATTAAGGCTGCTGTTTCCCACCTTGATTCCCTTATAATTGACTGATTGAGTACATCATGGGGGAATGATTACAGAATTACATAACTGTCAAGTGATGGCACATATTTGGGGGGCACAATTCATTCCATGACAGTTATTAGATTCTGTTCACTAGTATTTTGTTGAAGATTTCTGCATTTATATTCATATGAGGTACTGACCTGTAGTTTTCTTTTCTTGTAGTGTCTTTGTCTGGTCTGAGTATCAGGGCTGTATTTGTTTCACAAAATGAATTAGGGAGTATTCCTTCCTTTTCTATCTTTTCAAAGAGTTTAAACAGTATTGGTGTTAAGTCTTCTGTAAATGTCTGATACAATTCCTCAGTCAAGTCATCTACTCCAGGGCTTTTTTGGGGAGAGGGGTTGTTGGAAGGTTTTTGACCACTTGGTACAGGTTTGTTGAGACTTCTCGTTTCCTTGAGTCAGTCTGAGTAGGTTGTGGCTTCTAAGAATTTGTCCATTTATTTCATCTGTGTTACCCAGTTCGTTGCTCTAGAGTTGTGTGTGATAGTTTGTTTTAATTCTCCTGATTTCCATCCAGTTACTTACAGTGTCCTCTCTTTGATTTGTTATTTTGATTATTTGAAGCTTTTCTCTTCATTCCTTTGTCTAGCTAAAGGTTTACCAATTTTATTGATCTATGGTAGCATAGTGGCTATTACATCTGCTAACCAAAAGGTCAGCATTTTGAAACCACCAGGTGCACCTTGCAAATGTCTACGGAGCAGTTCTTACTCAGTCCTATAGGGTCACTATGAGTTGGAACTGACTTAATGGCAGAGACTTTTTTTGGTTTATTCAAAGAATCAAGTTCCAATTATACTGATTTTCTCTACTATTTTACTGTCTTGAATTTTATTTATTTCTGCTCTGCTCTATTTCCATCTTTCTGGTAGGTTTAGGCTTAGTCTGTTCTTTCTGTCACCTGGAAATGTTGAGTTAGGTTGCTGATTTGAAATCTTTCTTCTTTCTTCACACAGGCATTTGCTGCTATCTCTCAGTACTGCCTTTACTGCATCCCAAAAGTTTTGGTATGTTGGGCTTTCATTCTCTTTGACTCTAAGAAATTTATGACTGCTCTTTTGACTTCCGCCTTGACCCACTGGTAGTTTAGTAGTATGTGGTTTAATTTCCATTATGTTGTGTATCTTCCAGGCTTTTTCTGTTACTGATTTCTAGCTTTACAACACTGTGAACAGAGAATATACTTTGTATGATTTCAACTGTAGGTAAGTTTCTCAAGATATGCTTTGTGACCTAACATGTGGTCTATCCCAGAGAACAATCAATGTACACTGGAGTAGAATGCATACTGTCCTGTTTTTCATTTGGAGTGTTCTGTATGTCTGATAAGCCTACCTGGTTTATAGTGTCCTTCAGGTCCACTGTCTCCTCCATCTTCTTTCTAGACGTTCTGCCCAATATTAAAAATGGTGTACTGAAGTGGCCAGCTATTACTGTAGTACTATCTATAACTTCCTTCCATGCTACCAGTGTTTGTTTTATGTATTTAGGTGTTCTGACATTGGGAGTAAGTATGACTGGTAAATCTTCTAAACTGACCCTTTTATCACTATATAATATCCATCTTTATCTCTTCTGATAGATTCTTGCATACAAGATGATGTCAGACTACACATACTTGTCTGCAACTTGCTTTAGTAACATTATACTTCGGATATTTTTTTGTTATCACTGTACACTGTCAAGTCAATCACCACTGATGGTGATCCCATGCACAATGGAACAAAATTCTGCCCGATCCTGTTTCATCCCATCATCAGCTGTGGATTAGACCACTGTGATTCATAGCATTCTCCCTGTCTGATTTTCAGAAGCAGATTCCCCAGACCTTTACACACTGACTCTTAGTCTGGAAGGCCTGCTGAAACCTGTCCGACAGCACAGTAACACACAAGCCTCCACTGCCAGAAGACTGGTAACTGTGCACGATGTACACTGGCCCAAAATCAAACCCAATCTCCCACATGGAAGGTGAAAATTCTACCACTGACCTATCATAGCATTTTTAAACAGCTACCCCACTCTCCCACTGTATTCATGTAACCAGCCCCTTGTTAAGATTATTAAACACTGGTTGAGTAAAATTGTATTTAGCAGTTACTGTGCTAATCAGTGAGAAAGGAGTAAGACGAAGTGGACATGATTCTCTGTCTTTCATAGTATTTATATTCTATTAGCAAAGACAGATCAAATTTTTGCTACTCTAACATACTAACAGGATACCCTTAAACAACTGGTTAACATAAAATATCATGAATAGGAATGTGCTTGTCATGGATTGAACTGCATGCCCCCAAAAATCTGTGTAGCAAATTGGCTAGACCAGGATTCCTGGCATTATGTGATGTTCCCCCATGCTGGAATTTCTTGCCTCTGTAATGTGCATGAAAGTGGATTGGCTACAGTTCAGTTGGTGGGGCAGGACTCAATGTGTGCGATTATACTGTGACTTGGGGAAGCCTCCTGGGATATAGAAGAAAGGGACGCCAACTGGGAACCTCACACCATCAAGAAAGCAGCAGTGGGAGCGCAGCAAGTCCTTCAGACCTGAGGTTCTTACACCAAAAGGCTCCCTGACCAAAGACTGATGCAACACAAAGAGCTCCTCCAGAGCTAACAAAGAGGAACACCTTTCCCCTGGAGCAGACACCTTCAATTCGGATTTGTAGACTATGGGATTATGTAAGAATCAACTTTTTTTTTGCTAAAGCTATCTACTTTGTGGTATTTCTGTTAAAGCAGCACTCACTAGCTGACTAAAACAGACTATTTGAAGAAAAGGGTGTATGAATTTAAAATTATTATTTAATAGCATTTCAAAAAATTTACATTCACCACCAAGAACACAAAAACACCAGTTTCCTCATGCTCTAGCCTGACGAGTACAGATCTGAGAAAAAATAAGACTAACCTGTAAGTACTGACAAGTCTACAGAGTACTATTTAGTGAAGTCATTTAAAAAAATAATAATTTGACTTCGCTTACGCAAATAAAAAGTTCATACTAGAATGTGTGAACGCTTATGTGTAAGCGTATATCTTGAGACCTGGTTGTGCACCGATTAAGAGCTCAGCTGATGTGAACTAGATGGCACCCAGCTATCAAAACGACCACGATGACTGTGAGGACAACACTGTCCCAGATGGAGGGGAAAGGGTGTGAGAAAAGCACGGAGCAGAACTCAAATTTACCTAAAAAGAACAGACTTAACAGTCTGACAGAGACCCGAGGAACTCCCCAAACTATAGCCCCTGGGTGGTCCGTTAACCCAGAACTAAAACCATTCTGAAGCCCCTCTCTTCAGGCAACAATTAGACTGGTCTATAAAACAAAATAATACTCATGTAAAGTGTGCTACTTAGTGCAATCAGACCCATGAAATCAAATGGGTGGCTTCCGTCTAAAGGCAGGATAAGGCAGAAAGGAACAGGAACTGGTTTTATAGACACAAGAAACCCAGAGTGGAAAGCAGGCATGTGCTGTTGCACTGTAGGGACTACAACTAATGTGACATCACAATATATGTATAAAATTTTGTACTAGAAATTGATTGAGCTATAAACTTTCACCTAAAGCACAACTTAAAAAGAAAATTCAAGAAAAAATAAAAAAGAGCTCAGCTGACAACCAAAAGGGTCAGCTGTTTGACTCTACCAGCTGTTCCTTGGAAACCCCATGGAGCAGTTCTGCTCTGTTCTGTAGGGTCCCTATGAGTCAGAAGTGACTCAATGGCAACAGAGGTTGGCCAGTATGAAAGGGTGTTGAAACACTCACTCTCTCTCTCCTTATCCTTCAGGTCTCAAGTTAAATATCACATCAGAAAGGCCCTCTCTTGTCTCCCTTGTTTAAAATATCTTCCTATATAGGATCCTGGTTGTACAGTGGCTAGACACTCAGCTGCTAGCCAAAAGGTCTGCTGTTTGAACCAACCAGCCACTCCACAGGAGAAAGATGTGGCAGTGTGCTTCTGTAAACAATACAGCCTTGGAAATAGGGGACAGTTCTACCCTGCCCTATAGGGTCGCTATGAGTCAGAATTAATTCAACAGCATGAGAATATTTTTTGTTTGGTTGTCTGATTTTGTACTTCCAATACAGTTCTTTGGAAACCCTGATGGCATAATGGTTAAGAGAAACATCTCCTAACCAAAAGGTGGACAGTTCAGATCCACCAGACACTCCTTGGAAACCCTATGGGGCAGTTCTACTTTGTCCTATAGGGTTGCTGTGAGTTGGAATCAAGCTGACAGCAGTGAGTTTTCTATCATTTAATATAGCTCTTTATAAGAACATCCTTTTTAGTTCAAGTTTACATAAAAGTCCTAATTACTTTGTTTATTGATTTACTTGCTTACTGTCCATCTCTGCTAATAGAATGTAAGTGCTATATGGTCTTGGAATCCTGTTCATGTCTTTGTTACTCCATTCCTACCGCTTAGTAAAAGGCCTGCCTATAGCATCTTGCTCAATAAATAATGAGTGAATATACAGAAAATGTTAACAAGACTATCTGTAGAAAGTAAGACTGGGGAAGGGTTAGAAAGTACATCCACTTTTATTTCACACAACTATACATTCTTATTTTTGACAATGAACATGTGTTGTATTTATTAAAAAAATATTTTACAGCTAGTTTAACTTTAACTAGACCATTCAGATGCCTTGCAATCTGGTCATATAAAATTTCCTTCTTGTTTTGAAAATTTAAATGGTCCAAATGTATCTTAAACAGATTTTTGTTGTCATTTAAAATATCTCCAAAACCTTGCTTCATGAAATTTATTTTTTATCTTCATCAAAATTTAGTCAAATGCTAATTACTGAATTCTGAAGGATGCTTTATACATTGGCTTTATACAATCTTTCAAATTACTATGACCTTACAGTCTACAATACTATTCTATTTGTGCCTCAGAGGTGTCCTGTACAGAGATTACCATTTAAACTTATCAGTGAGGCAACTGATGGTCACAGTGATTAACAACCTCATACACAGTAGAGTATGGACACAAAGTTGATACTTCAGAGTCTTGCCAAAAAGACCTGTTTCATTATACATACTGTGGTAGGCAATGTAAAACTATTATTAATAGGAAATGTCTCAATTTGTCTACAAGCTATTTCAATACCCAGCAGGAAGAGTATTTTGAAAGACATCACATATTTAATGCACGTTTCTAAAACTGCATTTAATATTCGGAATGTAAGAGACCTAAGAGATCATTTAATTCTTCCACTAAACAGAAAATAAGTATTACAGAATTTTAGCACCAGACTCAATCACTTATTATAGTTGATGGCAGAAAGAACTAGAACCCAGGCCTTGATGTAAGTCAGATACATTTTTCAATCTTAAAAATTTCCAGACATGGAATTCATGACTAAAACGCCAAATTACACTAGAAGTGTCTTAAATAAAACTGTTCATAAATTTCTATCTCTGCTACAAGGAAAAAGCAAAATAACTGATTACAATTTTACCTTTCAATTGAAATCAACACCAACTACTGCACATCCTAGCATGTCAGCTTTAAAATATTCCACTAATGACTAATGACTTCCTGCCATCTTGCCAACTTTAATCACGCCAGGCCATTAGTCACTTATTCCAGAACTTCTATTATGGAATTTTTGACAAATGTTTCTGTCAAAAAATGTTAAAAAGTGATGCTCACTATGTGGTCTTATCTATGACAGCCATGATATCCCACAAGTTGGTGAAGTATGAATTTCCTTTACTAAAAACAAGTTCATGTTATTCCCTTTTCACTAACCCTTCGTACCATTATGTCCTATGGCTGCCAACTACCAGACATAGTATGAAAAGATACAGAGAGAAAAAGCACACCTTTCTGTTTTTATATTCCAATATTACATGAGGAACTTGGAATCTATTTTTAAATTCAAACTGAAAGGAAGAAAAACTAATAAAAACTTAATGGACCAAAAAAAAAAAAAACATTTTACCTTACTTCTTACTACTCAACATATGCAACAATTTACACTGCAATACTTTAAAAAAATTATTTAATAGTAATTACAAGTATTTTCTACTCCATCTTGTCTAAATATACAGTAAAAATAATGGGTTACCAACAGAGGTAATTTTTTAAGCTGACATATTAATTAGAAAGATTGTAAGGAAAACTATTTTGCCCTACCAGTGTAAAAAACAGGACGGAGGCAATGTAGAATTGCCATGATTCCTTATGCAAATTATGCTTTTTATCAAGCACACAGGAATCCTTCAGAAAACACGTTAATTCCTAAAATCACATATATCTTTGGTACATACATTCCAACGGAAAAATAAATTTTCTATATGTGTACTACTTCTGTATTGATTATATATCCTACAGCTATTAAATACATCATTATAGTACACGGAAAATGTTAGAGACAAAATATTTCCGGTGTTTTCAGGTGGACAGAATATAAATATTAAATAACAACAAAATACCACCTTACAATTGCCAAAGCCAAGCCAAGTGCCGTCGAGTCGGATCCGACTCTTACAGTTGCTATTGTCACCGGAGTTCCTTGATGGGGCAGTTACGGCACCTGGCCACTAACTGAACAGGTAGCAGTCTGAACCCACTTAGAGGCACTGTAGTGGCATAGTAGTTGGTAAGTGTTACATCTGCTATTCAAACAGCTGGCAGTTCAAATCCACCGGGTGCTTCCTGGAAACTCTATGGAGCAGTTCTGCTCTGTCCTATAGGGTAGCTATGAGTCAGAATTGACCTGACAGCAGTGGGTTTGGTTTTGGTTTAGAGGCACCTGGTGGTACAATGGTTAAGTGTTTGGCTGCTAAACAAAAGGCTGGCAGTTCAAATCCACCAACTGTTCCTTGGAAACCCTGTAGGGGAGTTCTCCTTTGTCCTATAGGGTTGCTGTGAGTTGAAATCAACTCAACAGCAACAGATAAAGACACCTTAGAAGAATGCCTGTTGATCTATTTACAAAAAGCCACTGAAAACTCTATGGAGTACAGTTCTACTCTGACATAATAGGACTGCCATTAGTCAGAGTCAACTTGATGAAAAAATTTTTTTTTAATCGCCAATAGGAATGCCACTTGGCATAGCATATATTGAAAAGTCAACATTTTTAAAAAAGTTATCTCTGCAAATATAACCATAACCAACTAGATGGAATGACTAGAGGGAGGGTGAAAGACTGGGCTAATTTTAATTTAACAAAATAAAAACTTTACTTATTATAAGATATATAGTTATTTTAGAAACTTGAGAAAACAACATCAGTGACCTAATTACTCAAAGATAATCACTGTTAATATTTTGGTATGAAAATGTGTAAATTGGTACAGTTTTTAAAAACTAAAGTTCGATTATGTAGTTGATATGTGTAGTTTTGTATCTTACTTTTCTACTTCGTATTACATTCTCTGAGTTCCCTGATGCCATTAAATAATCTTCAAAAGCATGATTTTTAATCACCAACAACTTTTAATGTACTATAATTATTTAAATGACCTCCTGAATTTCGGGACATTTAAGTCATATCCTTTTCCTTTTCTCTTTATTCCTATCTCTTCCTTTTTTAATTACTAATGCTGAAATTAACATATAAATCTTTGTCCAAATCTGATTTCTTCCTTCGGAAAAATTCCTGCAAGAACAATTAATGGGTTGAGTCTATGAATTTTAAATATAATTGTCAGGATGGTTTTAGAAATGATGTAACAATTTGCATTTTCACTAAGAGTGTTAGAAAAGTGTGAAGTTAACCACATCCCAGCCAGTCATCATGAAGTAATGTTCATTTATACATTTTTTATTATTAGGCAAAAATGACATCTCACTAATTTAATTTTGTATCTTTGGTTGTAAGTGAAATGGAATTATGTATATATTTAAAAATAACCTATCTTTATCTTTGCTGTACTGCAAATAGTGATTTTATTTATTTATTTTTACATATATTTGTCTGTGTTCTTGCCTTGTTTTGAATTAAGTGGTTTTTATGATTCCACTGTATTTTACTATTTGCTTATTATTTATCTTTTTTATCCCCTAGTTTTCAGTGACCTTCCTGGGAGTATTTTATAAGATCCCTCTTTAACTTGTGGCAGTCTATATCAAGTAGTATGTGACATGATGTGTAGTATTAAGATCCTTACAACAGTTTACTTTCAATTCTGCCCTCCTATCCTAGGAGGGGAAACCCTAGTGGCATAGTGGTAAAGTGTATACCTGTTAACCTGAAGACTGGCAATTCAAATCCAATAGGTGTTCCTTGGAAACTCTATGGGGCAGTTCTACTGTGTGCTATAGGGTTGCTGTGAGTTGGAATCAACTTGATGGCAATTTTTTTTTTTTTTTTTAAATATACTTCGTATTGAGGAGCCCTGGTGGCACAGTGATTAAATGCTTGGCTGCTGCCCAAAGGGTCAGTAGTTAGAACTCAGCAGTCACTCCACAAGAGAAAGATGTAGAGGTCTGTTTCCTTCCTTTAAAATATTAGAAGCCCAGTGGGACAGTTCTATGCTGTCCTGTACAGTAACCATGAGTTGGAATTGACTCAACAACTTTGTGCTACTTTTGCTGTACATTCTAATTTTACATTATGAACTAATTTTTGTTTAGACCTGAAGTCAGCACACTAGGACTCGCTGCCTGTTTTTGTTTAAGTCAAGTTTTCTTGGGACATGGTCACAGCTGTTCCATGTATCTGGCTGCTTCAGTGCAACAAGAGCAACTTTGGGTAGCTGTGACAGAGACCATCAGCCCACAAAACCTAAAACATTTACTATCTGGCCCTTTACAAAAAAGGTTGCAGGCCAATGCCTTAGGTAGTTGTCTATGTCATAAGGTGATTTTTAAAAAATCATATTTACCTTTTAATTTTTTAAAAAAAACATTTTTGGTCTGCTTTGCTTTTTTGTAGAGATTCACGCTTCTGTTTGGTATTACCATTCTGCCTGAAGAACCTTCCATTAGCATTTCTTGTAGCACACATCTACTGGTAACGAATTTTTTCAGCTTTTGTTCTGCTTTCATTTTTGCTGGGTATGTAATTTGGGTTATTTAACTTTGCATCCTTTTAGAACTTGAAAATATTATTCCCTTGTCTTCTGGCTGTCATCATTTCTGATAAGTGTGATCTACTTCTTACCCTTTTTCTTTTGTATATGGCAAGTTTATTTCTTTTTTCTGGCCCCTACAAGATCTTCTCAATTACATAGTTTTCAGTAATTTGATGTGTACAAGCATGTTTGCTTTTCTTTCTACTATTATTATTTTGGCACACAGCCTACCTGGGGTTGTCTGAATGTCTTGGACATGTGGTGTGAGCTTCTTTTTTTTAAAAAAACCTTTAGCTATTATTTCTCAAGTATTTGTTTTGCCTTGTTCTCATTCTTTTTTCCTTGTGGGACACCAATTTACTTATTACATTAGACCATCTGATTTATCTAATTTTAATGCTATTCATTTTTCCCTACTTTTTTCCTCCTTTAATTTATCTATTTTCAAATTCATTAATTCTTGGTTGAAGAACCCTTTCACCTTTAAGACAAACACAAGTATCTTAGATCTTGGTTTATAGTTTCCATCCCTCTGCCAAAATTCCTCATCTGTTCATATATGTCATTCAGTTGTTTCATTAGATTCTCGAACATACTAGTAACAATTAAAGTCTCCATCTGACAGTGTCAACATCTGCGTCACCCGTGAGTCTGGCTCTGTTGATTGCTTTATCGCTTGCCAATGCGTCAGGATTTTCTTCTTTTCTCTTGTGCCTATAAAAAGTGCTACATATCTCATTGCTGAATATCACTATGGTCACCTTCCAAGTATTCCCCTTGGGAAGGTATGCCACCCCAGTGCCAGTGTCTAATCCACCCTTCAAAGCAATTTTAGAACACTTTTTCTGGAATGGCCATCAGAGCTATCATTGTATTACCCTTGACGTCCTGAATTTCATCAAAATGTCTTCCTTTCTATATTTCTTTTATCTTCAGGTAAAGAAAAAGGTCATTAGGGGCCAGATCAGGTGAGTAGGGAGGGTGTTGCAATAGTTATTTGTTTACTGGCTAAAAACTCTCTCACAGACAACTATACAATTAAGTTTGTGAACTTGCCACCATGCCACTGTGCATAACGGCCATTCCAGAAAAAGTTTCAAAAGTGCTTTGAAGGGTAAACTAGACACTGGTGTCAGTGTACAGCTCCCCAAGGGGTGTACTTCAAAGGTGACTGCAGTGATATTCATCAGTGAGCTATGTCAGACCTCGTATGTATGCATGCATGTATATTTACTTTAGATGAAGGTTTACACAGCAAATTAGTGTCTTATTAAACAATACACATACTGTTGTGTGACACTGGCTACCAACCCCACAACATAGCAATGCTCTCCCTTTCCTGATCTTGGGTTCCCCAACACCGGCTTTCCTTTCCCTTCTGGCTGACTTGTCCTTGCCCCTGAGCTGGCATGCCCATTTACCCTAGTTTTGTTTTCTAGGCCTACCTAATCTTTGGCTGAAGAGTGAACCTCAGAAGTGACTTCACTACCAAGTCAAAAAGGTGCTGTTCCCCATCACCAGCTTACTTTTCTCCTCCAGCCTATTCATCCTTGCCCCTTAGCCAGTGTGCCCATTTAACTCAGTTTTGTTTTCTGAGCCTGTCTCATCTTTGACTGCAGGGTCAACCTCAGAAGTGACTTCACTACTGAATTAAAAAGGTGTCTGAAGACCATACTCTTGGGTTTCTCCAGTCTCTGTCAGAAGAGCAAATCTGGTCTTTCTTTGTGAGTTTGAATTTTGGTATCCATTTTTCTCAAGCTCTGTATGGGGCCCTCTGCTGTGATACCTATCAGGGCAGTCAGTGTTAGTAGCCAGGCACCACCTAGCTGTGCTGATTCAGTCTGGTAAAGAGGCTGTGGTAACTGTGGTCCACTAGTCCTCTGGACTCATCCTTCCCTTGTGTCTTTGGTTTTCTTCATTCTCCCTTGCTCTAGACGGGTTGGGGACAGCAGAGCAGATATTTCATTTCTCTAGTCCAACTTCTCAACATCTCACAGCGCTCTGTTACAACAATGTTGCTTCAACCAGTCTCTACTCCTCCTTCCTCTAATTAAACATAAACTCTACCATCAGACGGCCTTACTCCAGCACTACTCTCACTGCTAATAATCAAGACCAATCTCAAGTCTGGTACTATTGTGCCTTTACAGGCCACCTTTCTAGAGGAACATGTACTGTAACCATTCTGACTGTATCTCCTGACTGCTCCAGATCTTCTTTTTAATATCAGGGAATCCTACTATTGAAGGCTTATTATAAAAGAAAGATTTTCCATGAAAAACCTTCTCTGATCACAAAGACACAATTCTTCTCTTTAGAATTTTATGCTACTTGTGTTATACAAACAGCACCTATTATGGACTAGGTGTTAAAGCTGCATACGTTTCTTATCTTCCTTACCTTCCAGATTATACTGCAGATACCTGGAAGGCACAGATGATTTCTAGTAGATTCTTATATTTCCCTTTATAGCTTTCTCACATATTTACCTTACAAATTAAAATAGAATGGAAATTTAATAATACAATGCTTGTACTTTCTTACAATCAATCCCTGATGAGGCCTTTAAAAAACTCATCAGTTCATAAAAACGCTCTCAAAAAGAAATAAGCACACACACTATAAGCATGATTATTATGCTATCAAAGCATTTTCAAAAGAAGTCCACTTAGGATTAGTTTAGGGACCTCTGAGTACAACCCACCACTTATACTGTTAGAATTAGATATAAAAGAGTAATTCCAACACAAATACACTCAAGTGCCTTTGCTTAGTTTCATGTAAATACAACCCAAAATACCTACAAAGTTTAATTAGGACAATCACTGCCACTAGTAGAAAGAAACAAGCCTATCTACCTCACTGACTTGATTTGTGCCTTATTTGATCATCATACTCAGGTATTTGGTCAAGATGCAACAGCTGATGCTTCTAAGTCATTTCCCATAAACAGGGAAGGCATAATCACAGACTAACATACGAAGAAGTAAAAAAAAAAACCTGTCACTGTGATGTCAGCTGACTCACAGAGACCCTACAGGACACAGCAGAACTGCTATTTAGCTATCTGTATGTGTTCATATGTAGTATTCCTAGGTGGTGGTAGGATCTGGGGTGTGTGCCAGTTACCAATTTATCGCCTCTCAGCTCAAAATTCATACTTCACTGCCTGTTCTCTCAAAAAAGAAGCTGTGCCCTTTGGGAAGTTTTCCTCTGCCAAATGGCACAAGCTGTTATACTTTTATCAGTAGGGGGCGCTGGAGCTACATTATGGGGAGAAAGGGGTGTTTCTTACTGGTTCCACTGTCCCTCTCTAAGCAGACTCCACATTCCAGGCAGTTCCCCTCAGCTGCCCAGTCCCTCTTGGCTGGCAGCTTTCCCTGGCACTCCAGACAGCCCGTTTTGAACCCGTTTCACCACCACAGCTCTACAGCAACTTCTTTACCACTGAGGAAACCATGGCTGGGCCCTCTCTAGCAAGGCCTGGATCTCAACCCTGAAGAATGGGGAGGAGGCTCGGCTCTTCCTTGGGTACTACATGTGAGACTCTGTGGTAACAGCTGCTCCTTCGATTTGTCATTCCCAGACAGGTAGTCCCTGAATCACAACGTATCTGAGTTATGAAAAACTGCACTCAGGACCATCTGTTTTCTTTCCTTGTACATCTTATTGTTTGCAGCAGGGTAGGATGTACTACAGATACACACAACGCTGCAGCACAAAGTTTGCTGACATTATCATTCTCAGAGGCAATGTGTACAGCTCTCAGAGATAAAGATCAGACTGATAAAGATACTCATACTAAAAGGCTTTAATAATGAAAACTAAAAAAAGTATTCACTTTACATCAAAAGTGACTTACAAGGGAGTAGTTGTCAGAACAGAAGTCATGGTAAATCAGGTTACCTGTAATCCTTAAGAGTTCTTTTCACTACTTACTAGTCAACTCCTTGTTACAGTTTAGAATTATTTATATTAAACTTTCTCAGTGTGAATTACTACGGGGCTTCTCCTGCTTAGGTTTTGATTGAGTCAGACTTTTTTTTTCTTTTTCAACATTGTTTTCAATGTTGTCTGAATTTTTCATAAGCATTCTTTTTGTAATAATGAGAAAAGACCAGTTAATTTTATTTTTGAAAAACCAAAGAAAAAAACATTACTTTTAGAAGTTATTCTTAAAAGGGCAGAAATATATTTGTGAGATTACAGTGATTAAAACCTGAAAGACATTCACTTGCGTAAGACTGCTATTGTCCACTTCTCTTAGTATCAATCTTTTCAATATAATCTAAAACTATGCTTCTTAATAATTCTAAGTTATACAGATGACGCATATCACTATTTGCCTTTCTTTCAGTCATGCCATGCCCTTTAGAAAAAAGGTTCCCAATTATGACGCCTTCTGAATGACAGATGACTAGTTCCTCCTAACACAGTCGGCCCCCCTTACCATGTTCAAGGATTATCAGCTGGGCTCCGGCTTGTGCATTTCCAACATCATTTTCAGCAATGCACTGATAGAATCCTTCATCTGATTTCACCAGACCCAAAACTTGAAGGTTATGTTCCTTCTGAGGAAGAATAACATACATAAAATATGATTCAATCGCTGCATATTACGATTCTGAAACTGTTACTGATGCAATACCATATAGCTTTAAAATAAAAAAAAGCATACAAATACTGATAAAAGAGTAAAATTATTGACTTAATCATAACAGGCTGCTATTTAGTTAATGCTAAATGCTTGTGAAATACTTTTTAAATTTATGACATTATGCACTTCAAAAATAGAAAATACATTTCTAGTATGAATGTATTACTTATATGGCAAACATAATGAGACATTAAATCTGTAACACCCATAATTACTTCTGATCATTTCTATGAATGTCATGCATGCATTTTAAGATATGTCATTAATCTTTACTACTAAAACCTGGATAATTCTATTACTAGAATATACCAGATGATGATGATGATGACAGTAGCTACGCATTTACTGTATAAAAAGTAGGGGGTTAGACATCAGCAGGAGCTCTGGTAGTGCAGTGGTTAAAAATTCAGCTGCTAACCAACAGGTCAGGACTTCAAATCTACCAGTTGCTTCCTGGAAATCCTATGGGGCAATTCTCTGCACTACAGGGTCACTATGAGTCAAAACTGACTTGACAGCAGTGGGCTTGGTGTTTTGCTTTTAGGCAGCAGTATGTGTTGTCATGAAAAGAAACTGCTGATGTAGTGGCTAAGTGCTTCATCTGCTAACCACAAGGTTGGCAGTTCGAATCTCCCAAGCAATCCTGGTAAACTCTATGGGGCATTTCTACGGAAACTCTGGTGGTATAGTGGTTAAGTGCTACATCTGCTAACCAAAAAGTCAGCAGTTTAAATCTGCCAGGCACTCCCTGGAAACTCTATGGAGGAGTTCTACTCTGTCCTATAGGGTCACTATGACTCAGACTTAACTACATGACAGTGGGTTTGGATTTTTTTGGTCTTATATGTTATCAGGAGAGATCAACCCCTGGACAAAGACACCATGCTTGGTAAAGTAGAGGACCAGTGAAAAAGAGGAAAACCCTCAACAAAATGAACTGACATGGTGGTAGCCAACAATCAGCTCAAGCTCAACGATTACAAGGATGGCACAGGTTTGGGCACTGTTTCGTTCTGTTGTACACACAGGGTCATTATAAGTCAGAACCGACTCAATGGCATCTATCACCAACACATGACTTTTAGTTAAGCTTTGTCTAACACTATTTTTCTAAGTTTTTTTTTTTTTTTAACCTCAGCTGCATTACTTGCTTAACATATTCTTCCAAAGGACTAATGGTACGATCTTCAAGGAACTGACTTCTGCTCCTTGAATAGAAAGCTAAAGACCACACTTGGTCACATATATAGACACACAAAATCACTGCTGAGAAAATGGCGGCAGCTGTACTTGAGTAAGGATACCGGTATGTCTTAGAGTTCTAGACTGCCAGGAGATCTAGACTTCAGCTTAGTTCAGCCACTGATTCGTTATGTGATCTGATAAAAGCTACTGCAGTATTTCTGGGTTCAGTTTCTAATTAGTTAATGAAGAGGCTAAAATCTATGTGATTTTTTCTGCCTTCATTTGCCATACATAAACTGGTGCATGCAAGATAAGTGATCTCTTGGTGATTACATTAAAGACATCTAAAACATTCAGATACAATGCCCCTTGGAAAACACTTACTACAATCTTAAAGTAATCACTTGGAATAACCATATCACCATTCTTGACCCATTTCACAGTGGGAGTTGGTTTTCCAGTCACTTCACATTCAAATACAATATCCATAGATTCATGAGCATATATATTAGCAGGTTGCTTCAGGAATTCAGGCTGGGCTTTAAAGAAGAAAGAAATTAAGATATTAATGAGAATAAAGATAGGTAGTTATACATCATTTCAACTAACTTTTAATTCACAGAGTTCACAGATTTTTACTTATTATTTGATACTTGCACATATTTGCCATACACCAAATATATAGAAACTAGACTTTAATTTCTCAGTTTTCCTGGCTCCTTGTTTAGAAATATTCACAAAGTCAACTAGGTTGACGAAACTGAAAATATGAATATGCTGAGCTATATAAAAATGAGTATTACAGAATATTTTTGTAAGTTTATACTATTTTGGAGAACCATAATTAAAATTTAAAGACTTAAGAAGATGGATCATCTTCCTTTTCTGTCAGGTTGATGGGCAGGAAAAAAATGTATGTGATATGTCACACTGGAGGCTTAAATAGTTCACTTGTGCAACATCCTCTCATTAGTAACATGCCCCATTACATGAAAAAGTTTTTAAGGGTGTTAAAATGGGGGACAGCTTTGGAAAAAGCATCTAACTATATATGAAAAAGCCTTTCTGAATATTTCAGTACTTCCCTTTCTTCTCACCCCAGATTTGTAAATTGATGACATAAATATCTGATTCATGAGATTCTGAATTAAAAGGATCAATGAAAAACAATCTAGTCCAGCTTCCTTACAGTGTAATTTCTTATACAACACAACACACTTGACAAGGGGTCTTCCTGACCCCTGCCTGAAATGTGCCAATAATAAGGATGCAGCAAGCTCCACTGCAGGGTAGTTCTATTAAATAGCAACAACAACTGTGCTACTGTTGAGCTACAATGTGCCCAGTTTGCTGGAATGTTAATTAGGACTGTATCGAATTTGGGGCAACCTGCCACCTTAACAATACTGAATCTTTCTTTGTATTTATTTAGAGCTTTTTATCTACACATCAATGTTTTACATTTTTAGGATATAAAAATCTTACTCATATTTGCTAGATTTCTAAGTATTTCAAGTACATGTAACTTTTTTTTTTTTTAATTTCCAATTGCTCATTGCTAGTACACAGAAATGAAACCAATTTATTCACAGGGATCTTGTAGCTGTGGTCATGTTAAACTCATTCATTAGTTCCAGTAGCTTTTGTGTACACTCTCCAGGATGACCTATACAGACATTGATGTTGTCTGTGAGTAGAGTTAGTTTTACATCTTCCTTTCCAATATGGTTTTTTTTTTAAGATTTTCTTGTTTCAATGCACTTGCTAGGGCAGGCCAGTGAAGACGTCCATACTAGCTTCTTAACTTCGGTAAATGAAGACTAAAAGCATATATAATATGTAGAACTGCTGGCAAACAGTAGGACACAAAGATGGGAAGAATGTGTGATCTAAGAAGCAGTGCACTCACAGTCATGGAGAATACAGAAAAACAAATTTGTGCAATAAGATGCAACCAGAGAAATTATTAATAGTGAATCTGCTATCCTTTTAAACTCTAGCCATTTATATTTTGTGACTGTTCTATACATGTACTGTGTCCATTTCTTTCCACAGGATTGTTCACAGCTTATCTATTTCTAAGAATTCCTCACAGCAGTGTGCTGATTATTAATTTCTGGTCTCTCTGTTCCAAATCCACCCTTCTTGTAATAATGAATGCAAACCGCTGCCAGCTGGGGCAATGTTAGCTATGCCCAAGGATGACACCTGAAGTGCAGGAAAAGGGGCACTGCAAAAAACAGCTCATCTTTCAGGTTGGGTATGCTCTTCATCTTGCCCCAGTGTGGCTGCTAGACGGTATGTTGGGGTTAGAGGGTATAGCAATCCTCACCCTTCTGCAAGTTTCTCCACACTCAGTCTCTGGGAATTTTGTCCAGCACTCTAACAGGTAGCTTTCTGCACACTGGCTCCAACCCACAGCACCCCAACAGGCAGCTTCCACACACCACTTCTGACTCATGGCACCACAGGGAACAACTTCCTGTTCCTCATCATGAGTTCAGGCCCACAGCACCCCAGCAGGTGAACTTTCTGCACACTAGCTCAAAACTGTAGCACTCTGGTGGGTGACTTCCTGTGGATCTGTTCTGGTCCACGGCTGCAGCCTCTGGCAGGAGCGTACTTTCTCCAGCAAGGCCTGAATCTCAGCCTTGATGGGGTGAGCCCTGTTCCAAGTTTGTTTCTTCCTTCATTTCCCACCCTCTGCTCTAGAGGTAGTTAACATCCCTCTGTTTGCTCTTTCTGTTCTTTAGAGTCCTGGCTTAACTGTTTTATCAGTTAAATACCTTGGACTAGTTAATACTTCTTTATATTAAATTTTCTCTCTTTATAAAAAGTAAGCTATTAACTCAGTGTCATAAACAACTGCCAATATTTCTTCTCAGTTTTTTCTTTTAAATTAAAGACATCTGTTGTTATGTCCAAGTGTTACATTTTTATGTGGTAAAATTTATTAGCACCTGCATTTAATTATTCTTATTCAAAGGCTTTCTCTGCTTCCATTCTATAAAAACATTCATTTACATTTTCTTGTGGTATTTCTGTCAAATAATCTGGAATTCACTGATACAAAAAGCCAGCTTTATATTTTCCTAAATGGCAAGTCCAGCTGTCCCAAAAAGAATTACTGACTTAAATGTTTTAATATTACAATTTTATGTACTCTTAGGGTCTATTTCTAGATACTAATTGGTTTCATTCATCTGTCTATTCCTGGACAAGATCCACACTCTTAAGTATTGTTAACTATATGATTTTTTAATATTGGATAAAGCAGTACCCTTTTACTCCTTTATTTCCTAATTTTCATAACATGTTTAATTTTTTTACTCTCCAGATGAAACTTAGACTTAAAGTGTCCCTGTTCTTTTTCAAGCAGACAAAGTAAAGAACCTGGAGTTATCATTCAAACTACAATAAATTTTAGATGTAGGTAAAATGAAAATATTTGCAATCCTGAGTCTTTTTATTAAAGAATCAGATACTTGAATTTGGATAGTCTTCAACAGTGATTTACTGTAAGGTAGTTGTAGTAACTGGAAGACCCACAGTTGTGCTCTAGTCTGGATATTTTACTGACCATGAGTTTCAGACCCACAGGTGTCAATATGCTCCTGTACTGAGTAAAAGAACTAAACTAGGCTATTCCTAAGTTTCCTAAGATAAATACTTGTAATTTTATGATTTTAGCTTGTATTTTCAATGTATGATAATTAATAGCTAACACTTCAGTGCTTTCCACTTACTGGAGCCCTGGTAGCATAGTGGTTAAAAGCACATCTGCTAAGAAAGAAGTCACCAATTCAAATCCACCAGCTGCTCCTTAGAAACCCTGTGGGGCAGTTCTACTTTACCCTACAGAGTCACTGCAAGTCAGAATCAACTCAATGGCAATGAGTTTTTTCCACTTACTGCTATTTAGTTCTTACATCCCATTGCCATGGAGTCAATTCCAACTCATAAGGACCCTACAGGACAAAGGAGAACTGCCCCACAGGGTTTCCAAGGAGTGCCTCGTGGATTTGAACTGCCAACCTTTTGGTTGATGGCTATGGCCTTTACCTACTATACCACCAGGGTTTCCAGTCTTCACAACCTTATTGTTAAGGTGCTATTATTATTTCCATTTAAACTGAGACCTTTAAGATGCAGAAACGCTAAATAAATTCCATGAAGTCACACAGTGCTGGTCAATGAGATCTGAATTTTAAACCTCTGCAATCTGGCTCCAAATCTTCCACTCTTCTTTTTTCTTTAATTTTACAGATGTAAAAAGAATAGAATGATAAAGGCCCACATATCCATCACCTAACTTAATAATTATCAACAACTGATGGCCAATACTGTCTCATCTATACTCCAACCCACCCTGGCCTGTCCCCAGTTATTTTGAAACAAATCCTAGCTATTATTTCTTACATAAACACTTAAGTATGTTATCTCTACAAGATAACAACTCTCATTCCTAAACATAACCACAATGCCACCATCAGGATACCCACTCCCCTAAATCAACAAGAATTCCCTAAAATTAATTATGCAGTAGGTACTCAGGACCCCCGTGATGCAGAGGTTAAAGCAGTTGGCTGCTAAATAAAGGGTCTTCAGTTCAAACCCACTAGCCCCTCCATGGAAGAAAGATGTGGCAGTCTACTTCTGTAAAGATTTACTATTTTTGGAAACCCTATGAGGCAGTTCTACTCTTGTCCTTTAGGGTCACTGTGAGTAGGAACTGACTCAGCAGTTAACAGGTATTCACATTTTATTAACTGGTCTGTTTTTAAAATTTAGTTATTTGAATCAGGCAAACAAGGTACATGAATTTGTATTGTTTCTCAAGTTTCCTGTTATCTATGAGCAGCTCCATCATCTCTTATCTCACTGTGCAGTTTATTTATTGAAGGACTAGGGCATTTATCCTATAGTTTCATGTAGTCTTGATGACTGCATCTCAATGGTAGTGTTTAACATATTCTTCCTATAAATTGGCCGTTAAATACAGAGGCTTGATTTCAGTCATGTTTTTCTGAAGACTACCTCACAAGCCACATCTTCCCATTAGGAGACTCACACTGTATAAATGTCTCTTTCTTAACAGTCCTTGATAATCACTGCTTATTAGGAGTTGCAAAATGGTCATATTATATATACATATGTATATAGTGCAAAATGGTAATGTTCTATCATTCCTTCTATGAAGACATCTCTCATCAATTTCTTGGTTTTCTAGAGTATATTTCTCTATAAAAAGGGCAGAGAAGTCCTTGATCTCTTCCCTTTACTTCAGTCTTCAAAGCAATGAGTTGCTTTTCTACAGCCTCTCCAAAGTGGGTCACTGAGCTAGCTGTGTGTGTGTTTAACTATTATTATG
This sequence comes from Heterohyrax brucei, assembly GCA_028571685.1. Lineage (NCBI taxonomy): Eukaryota > Metazoa > Chordata > Mammalia > Hyracoidea > Procaviidae > Heterohyrax > Heterohyrax brucei. The sequence goes on from CM053148.1 coordinate 56,468,150, forward strand.
AACTCATGGATTAAAATGTTTCATTTATCTCAATTCTCTGAAGTTATTATTCTTTTGATGCTCCAACTATCTCACCTTGTACCAGTGGAAGTCTCATTAAGTTAGCTGGCTCCTAAGTCCTTTATTGATGTGACCGCAGTGGTCTTTCTCTCCTGGTCACTGTTTTCAGGCTCTTTTTCTTTCAATCTTTTGTGAACAAAGCTGATAATAATGTTCTTTTTAACAACAACAACAACAACAAAAAGATAAAATTCATCATGATTTCAGAAAATTAGGACTACAGGTATTAGCTGAACCTTGTTATTTTTTTCATTTGTATCTTCTCTCTCAAGCCAGAAATCTCTATCCTCAAAGACATTAACATAATAACTTATTTATTTTACACCCAGTAGTCTCAGAATGGGTCCTTGGTGGTGCAGGAGTTAAGAGGTCAGGCTGCTAACCAAGAGCTGGGCACTTCATCAGCTGCTCCCTGAAAACCTTATGGGGCAGTTCTAAACCTGTCCAGAAAGGTCACTATGAGTATTCTTTTTTTTGGTTTAGTCTCAGAATCATACTACCAACAATATAAGGAAAAACAGTTGAAAGACTTTTTTTTGCCCTTAAAGTATATTCCACTGTTGTTGAGGTTGTTAGGTGCCGTCAGGTTGGTTCCAACTCATAGCAACTGTATGAACAACTGACAAAAACTGCCCAGTCTTGTGCCATGTCCACAATCATTTTTATGCTTAAGCCCATTTTTGCAATTCATCTCATTGAGGGTCCTTCCTCTTCATCGCTGACCCTCCAATCTACCAAGCATAATCTCCTTCTCCAGGGACTGATCTTTCCTGACATGTCCAAATTAAGTAAGACGCAGTCTTGCCATCTTGGCTTCCAAGGAGCACCCTGGTTGTACTTCTTTTAGAACAGATCTGTTCTTTTGGTGGTCCATCGCACATTCAACATTCTTTTCCAACACCCCAATTCAAAGGCATCAATTCTTCTTCTGTCATCATTGTTCATGGTCCAGCTTTTGCAAGCATATGATACGACTGAAAACACCATCACTTGGGTCAGGTGCATTTTAGTCATCAAGGTGACATCCTTGAATACTCTGAAGAGGTCCTTTGCAACAGATTTTCCCAGTGCAATGTGTCTTTTGATTTCTTGACTGCTGCTTCCAAGGGCGTTGATTGTGGACCCCAGTAAAATGAAATCCTTGACAACCTCAATCCTTTCTCCATTTATCACAATGTTGCTTACTGGTCCACTAGATACATGTAATCAACTTACTGTTTTAAATTCACTTAGAATAGTAGCTATCTGTGTGCCTAAACTACCAACTGGACTGACATTTACAGTCATTTCTTCTACTTTAGGAAACCCTGATGGTGTAGCAGTGAAGTGCTATGGCCGCTAACCAAAAGACAGGGCTGTCCAAATCCACTAGGCATTCCTTGGAAACTCTACGGGGCCGTTCTACTTGTTCTACAAGGTCACTATCAACTTGTCAGCAACAGATCTGATTTTTGGTTTGATTCCACTTCTCTTGCCATTTCCAGGAACTGCTTTATAAAATTTCATATCTATGAAATATGATGTATTTAAACAACTCTAGCCTCTAACCACTTTCCTTTAACCACATTCCTATGAGCTGAAATTGACTCAGTGACAACAGGCTTATTTGTTGTTGTTGTTTTGGCTTTGGGTCCTTACCCTTCTCCTATAGGCAATCATTTTAAAATGTTTATGGTTTATCCTTCCATTTTTTAAAACATAAGCAGACACATACACACCAGCACACCTAAAGGAGCTCTATACCTTAAGATTATGTAGCAACAAATTAAACATTTTTTTCTAGCTTTCAATCCCTCATTCTTTATCACTATGACACCATGTTTCCAATGACACCATGTTTCCAAAGAATTAACATATCCTTTCAAACTAAATGACTGAGGCTTCCCTTACAGCAGAATGAATAACTCTGGAAAACACAGCAAAATCCTCTTTAAAAAGAGAAATTCTAATTAATTTTAGTATGTATTTTTAGTAAAGAGACTTTTAAAGACCACTGGACAAAAATCATCAAAACAATGTTCAATTCATCAATTACTCTTCCCTTTCATGAATTATAAAATGATGCTTTTAAAATGTTTTCTGGATTTTAACTATGCAGTAGGCAGCATTCACACCAATTAAACACAATGTAAGCACAGATGTTTGTGGTTGGGAAGTTAAATTGATAACCAGAGAGCAAATGAGTCAATTACCATCAGAAAATAAGTGCTGTAATGGAAGATTATGCATTTTGTTACCAAAGAGATAATTAAGCTTCAAATCCTCTTCGACAGTTCCTATCCTTTCTAACCCATCACCATTACAAGAATCATTTTAACTGCTAAATGCACAAGTAGAATTTAATACTAAAACATGTTATACTTGCAAAAATTTTACTAGAAACATCACTTAATTCCATTACTGCTATACAACGCTAAAAACTGCCACTCAATTCCAACAGAAAATAATACAGGGCCAACACCAATGTTTCAAGGTTACTTTATTATGCCATCACTTGGAGGGTTCTAACAGTTTTCATTTACATTAGCTCTGAATTGTTGGAGTTTTTATTGTTTGAAGGCTTATGCATTGAAAACCTTTAAAAGCTCTTTAAGTAGAAAAACAAGGCACTTTTGTCCATTTTATGGTAAACTGAACACTTGCAGCAGACTTTTCTGTAATTCACAAAATTACATCTAAGTTCTTCATTCAAAAACAAAAAGACCAACAAATAAAAACCAAGCATTTAGTAGCCTAAAATCCTTTCAAGGATGCTGTTGACAGTTTAACCACAAACATGCTGTACTTAATGGTTCAGCTAACAAAGCAAAACTACCTTAGAACCCTCCAACATTTCCTGAGAAGCTTCCTACTCCAGCGAAGGTGAGGAGGTCAGACAGGTGAGATCTTACCAAGGAAACAACATTGTGACAAAGTTGCCAAACAATTTACAAATTGTATTTCTGTCTTTCCATGTCCACACCCCCAGCTCCCTGCCTTCCCTTAACCCTCCTCCCAGTTTAGCTAAGATGAACATACCCTTCGGATCTTAATTAAAAGCATTTCCTTTGAGAAATTTTCCTGGATCTAACTCCCCATTTCTCCTCCCGATTGTTATCCTATCACTGTCCTAATTTCCACAGAAACTCACAAGATTTTGAATATAGTAAGTCTGACAATTAAGTCTGAGAACTCAACTGTTCTAAGTGCTTACACACCTCATTGCTGAATACCACCACGGTCACCTTCACAGTACTTCCCTTGGAAAGCTACATATTGATGCCAGCACCTAGTCTACCCTTCACAGCAATTCTAGAACTCTTTCTGGAATGGCCATTGCTTCATGGTGGCAAAGTGGCAAGTTTGTGAACTTAACTGCTTAGTTGTCTGTGAGGGAGGTTTTAGCTAGCAAACAAATAATTGTATTGGAACACCCTCCCTAGTCACCTAATCTGGCTGCCAATGACTTTTTTACTTTACCTGAAGAGAAAGGAAATATTGAAAGACATTTTGATGACATTCAGGACATCAAGGTAATACAATGACAGCTCTGATGGCCATTCCAGAAAAACTATTCCAAAACTGCTTTGAAGGGTGGACTAGGCACTGGCGTTGGTGCATAGTTTCTCAAGAAGAGTACTTCCCAGGTGACTATGGTGATATTCAGCAATGAGGTATGTACCATTTTTTCTAGGATGAGTTCATGAACTTGTCACTCATCATATACTTGTTACAGGAATGGTTACCTGAAATCTTCCAATTCCATTAATCAGCACTACCAAAGAATTAAAAGTCCAGGATAAGAATTTTCCAAGTATTCCCACGTTTCTCAAGGATTCCGTGTTGTTTACCATTGTTTCTCCAATAGCAGTTCATAAATTTATTTATACTTGAGTGCCCTGGAGTTTTCTGCATGAGTTTTAAATTTTGCTTTGAACTATTTATAAAATCTCAGTAATAATGTAATTCTAGCATCCACATTAGTGTTTATATGTTAACAAGTGGGCTCTGTGACTGCAGCACTTAATCCTAATCCAGTGTTCCTCAAATTTAAGATTTCCGGATCCTTATGCACTAAGTGGGTCAGAACTGACTCAACAGCAGTGGGTTTGGGTTTTTTCGCTTTTTTTTTTTTTTGTAAGCACTTAAATTTGAGAAACTATGCTCTATATATTCTTTTTATTATTATTATTTTGTAGAATGAAGAAAAGCTTCTACTAAATTTAGGCTTCCCCTTCTTAACAAGAATGTATATGCTTAACCTTTGCCTGATATCCCAATTAACTGTATAGCACATCTAGGTACAGACCATGTGGGTGCCTCCAGGTTGATTAACTTGGCACTGTAAATACATTAGACATGCTCCCCAAATAGCTGAACTCAAATGGCAATGCTGCTTCCAGCACACAAATGCCTTACGGCAGTGTTTCTCCAGATACAGTACACAGACCACTTGCAGAGATTCTCAGAAAAACGTTTAGCCCTAGGTCTCACACTCAAGTTTCAAAATTCCAAAAAGTCAGGCTACAAAATTCACATTTTTAACAAGCTCTCCCAGATGATATACATACCAGCAAGTAAGAAACCCACATTCCCAAACCAAAAACCCACTGCTGTCTAGTTGATTCTGACCCACAGCAACCCCACTGGGTTTCCAAGGCTGTAAATCTCTATAGAAGCAGACTGCTGCATCCTCTCCCTCGGGAGTCTCTGGTGGTTTTGAACTGCCAACCTCTCAGTTAGCAGTTGATGAGTATAACAATACACTGCCAGTGTTCCTTATGGATCCCACATTAGGGGGTCACTAGAAAAGATGGCTGTATGTATCGTTACAACATTACACACAGAGAGTGCTCCTCAATTCTGTAACTCCAAGGGCCAGAGCATTCATTTGCTCCATCATTAAGCATATGCTTAATGATCAGCTACTAAGCTGCAAAGACAATGTAAAGGATATGACAGGAGATAAAGGATAATAAAGACAACTCCTTAAAAAAGAAATAAAGGTACAATGTTTTAAAAAAAACTGGATGCAAATTCAAGAGATATTAATTGATACTGATGCACAGAGGAATGGATAGACAAGTGGTCCAATAGTTGTCTCACAGAAGGATAATTGGGAATTATGTAAAAGAGAAAAAACTGACAGCGACTTGTCACCACATGTTTTTGTGTTATTTGAATTTTACCATGTTCACATATTGCATATTTAAGAAAATCCTACTACTATCTATCTCAGATTTATCTGATCTTGGCTTCTTTTAATCAGTTGGTTCTTCCTGTTGACTGAGAGTTCTACTTTTTCTTCTCTTTAAACCAAACCCAAAACTCAAGTCAATTCTGGCTCTTAGTGACCCTGTGGGACTGAGTAGAACTGCTCCATAGCATTTCCAAAGAACAGCTGGTGGATTCAAACAGCCAATCCTGTGGTTACTGGCTGAAGCCCACCAGCAGCTCTGAGCTACTGTTGCCACCAGGGCTCCCACCCTTCTCTGTACTTACCTTTTCAAATTTAAGAAGTGGAGGAAGTACTCAGTATAAAAGGTGTAAATGATACAGAAAACACAAAAGATCCTCCTTACTAAGCCTCAAACCACCTACCCATATCACTAGCCTCCTCAGAAATAATTAGTATTCATATTTCTGGTGTGTGGGCTCTCCAAACTTCTACTTATTTCAAGTACACTGTACAAAGAAAATTCTTCTAAAAAATATAAACTACATCAACCAATGAATACTATTTTACAATTGGTGTTTCTTAATTTTACATTACCAGTATAGCTACCTTTTATAAAATAAGCAGCATAGCTGTCTATAGTAAGACCAACACATTTTGTTTCATCATTCTCCTACTAACAGACAGTTAAGGTTGCCTTTTTGTATTACAGTGAATGATATAATATGTAGCCTTGTACATGTATCTCTCTATATATGCATGTTTCAGAAGAACAGATTCCTAGGCAGAACAGTTAGTCAGAATGTTATATTTGAAGCTGGATAAATATTAACAAAGGCTGTACCAATTTTACATTCCTATCAGATAATCACTATCAGACACTGCACAGAAGGTCCTAGCTAATGCAGTGAAGTAAAAGAAATTAAAATACAGGACTGATTTCAACTGGAAGACATTATGCTGAGTGAAATCAGTCAGAGGCAAAATGACAAATATTGTATGAGACTTGCTGTAACCACTTAAAAACAGACTTATGTACAGAGGAAAAGACTGACGGGTACAAGGGTGGGGAGGTAGAGGGCTGGTCGTACTGTAGACAGCTGATGATAATTTGGTTAGCTGAAAACAGTGACAGCATACAGTAGAAAGTAGGTCAACTTAACTGGACTTCACCATAAACTGAAAGCTCTTCTAATCTCAACCCAATATTGCAAGCATAGAATAGCAGGGGCTGGATCTGGGGACCATGCTTTCCAGGGACATGGAAGTCAACTGGTATAACTAGCCTATTGCTAGGACAGTTTTCTGCACACCATATTGGTGAGTGGTCTTTGGGGTTTTTAAAGCTAGCAAGCTGCCATCTGAGGTACACCAAATCGTCCCAACTCAGCTGGAACACATGATCATCGAGAACAAAAAAGACAAGAGGAAAACTGAGCTCAGGAGACAGAAGGACCGACGTGAATGGGAGACTGTATCGACATGTGATCAGAAGAACCAGATGGTGCCAGGTCACCGCCAAAGACAGCTGTGACGGGGCACACACTGTTGAGTCCCAGTGGCAACATGAGAAAAAGAGGTGAGCAGTTCAAGAATTCTACTAAAAGACCAGAACTGATGGTCTTTTAGTTCTGATGATGGTCATATATAGAGAGATACATCTTCCCAGGATTCCCTGGGAACATGGCCCCCAACCTGCTCCTCCATCTGATCATAAATCATTATTCAGGTCAACTCTTTGGACAGAAATGGATTAGACTTGGTGATACAATGTAACTACACAGTGTGTGCACTCTATGGTTCTATGCTTTTCTAGGATGGTGACCTACTGGTCTCTTTCCAGATGTGAAACAAGAGGGTAGAGAGGAGGGGACAGGAGCTTGTTATGAGGATACCAGAAGTACAGAATGAAAAGGAAGACTATGCTGTCAGAGCAGGAGGAGCTGCAGACAGGCAGGCATGCAAAATTAATGTGGATTGTATGCTTTCACTTAATCACACACAAAATACAGTACTGAGGTTGGAGAAGGCTTTCTCACCGCCGTCCCTCCCCACAGCAATGAAGTTTACTTGCCACAGTCAAGAAGACATCTCTCTCACAGAGAAATTCCACTGAGCATTAATGTACTATTTGTGGCATTTGGGGGTGGGGGACAGGAGCACAATATTTCCAGCCATGGGGTAATAAACAAACTATGGTACATCTGGAGCCATGGTGGCACAGTGGTTAAAGACCTCAGCTAGTAACCAAAAGGATGACAGTCTGAATCCACTAGCTGCTCCTAGAAACTCCATGAAGCAGTTCTACTCTGTCCTATATGGTTGCTATCAGTTGGAATCTACTCAACAGCAACAGGATTTTTTTTTTTTATGGTGTATCTAACTGAGGAATATTTTGTAGTATTTCTGCTCCAAGTATCCTCTAGGACAAATGACACCAGCATCAACTAGAATCTTGTTAGAAATACTGAATCTCTGGCTCTACCCGAGGCCTTCTGAACCAGAACTGGCATTTTTTTTTTTTTTTTTTTTTTTTGAGCAAGAGGAAGAATGGCAGTTCCATTTATTTATTTATTTATTCTTTTTTATTTAACATGACTGAGTGAAAAGGTACATTCCCGTATAAATTTACATGCCCACCTATATGCAGCTTCCACTGCTCTCCCTGTGCGGTGACAGCACACTATTCCTCTCTGCTCCATATATGTCTCATCCTCCCAACAGCCTCCTTTCCCCTCCTCTCCACCCACTCTCCTTCCTCCAGCCAGAGGTCAGCAGGATGATATCCTATAGAAGTATACAACCATAAAGTGCACCCAATATATGGTCACTCTGCATTGAGAACTGGCATTTTAACAAGATTTCTAGGTGAATGATAGATACACGTGTAAAAGTTTGATGAGCCTTCTTTCGATCACTTAAATGCAGTCCTACACGTACAAACATGGAAAATTCTAAAGACAGAAAAGTAAAAAATCATCTGCAGAACAATGCAGATGGTATGATCCTGTAAGTTAGAGAACACCAATAGTACATGTACCTGTGTGTAAGTGCTTTTTTAAAATCCAAAAGTACATACAATAAACTGATGACAATGGTCACCTTGGAGGAAAGGGGTGGGAAGAGGAAAGGGGCAATGAAGGAGGAAACTGACTTTGCTATACGGTTTGATTCTTTAATAATGGTGTTGCACCATTTGTATGTAATTTAAAAAAGAAAAGACAAGAATAAACTGAAAAGCTATCAGAACTAAGTAAGAAATTGTGGTGAACAGCAGAGTAAGTAACAAACATGCTTCTTCACTGTCAATCAATTCACTAAAGAAAACAGCTACCAACCCAATAAAAAATGAGCACAGGATATGGAAAATACACACAAAAAAGTTTCTAAATACATGAAAACATACTGAACCCTCAACTATACAAGAAATATACAAATTAAAACTCCAAGACATTATTGTTTGTCTCTTAGGCTGATATGAGTAGGTGAAACAGGCATTCTCATGTTTTGTTGGAGATATAAACTGACCCAACCTTTGGTAGGGTTTTTTAAGGAAAGTTTAGCAGTATCTATAAAATTTTAAGTTGCACATATTCTTCAATCCATAATAACCTTCAGGAATTCATACAACAGATGTACTTGCACAGTGGCATAAAAGGAGATTCCCTGTTCATTGTCTGAAGTAGCAAAACACCAGGAATCCCAAATAGTAAGCTATTTTAACCACAATCCATTAACACTGCTGCCTCTTCCACTCTGATTTCCCTCATGTCAGGTGGTAACGGACTCATTACAGGCATTTTGGTAATTAAAGGAAGCTGAGCTACAGAAACTTGCCACGGGTTTAGCGGGATATCTCCATGTGGTTTGCCACTACTTCCATGTACATGGAAGCTACTGGTAGCTCTGTCTGTATCAGAGAGCTTCCAAGAACATTCCTTCTTCTCACTGAGAAACAAAGATACACATGAACATATCCTAAGCATCAGAATACAAAGCCAAATAAGCTTCTTGTTCCCTCCAAAGAGGGGGACTTACACAATCTACCAAAGTTTTAGTTCTTACCAAGGGTGACAGGGAGGGGGAAAGGACGATTCAATGCTTATGGGACACTGAGCTTCTGTTAAAGGTGATGGGAACAGATAAGGCTGATGGTGTAACAACATGATAAATATAATCAACGTCAGCAAAGCATACATATGAAAACTGGAGAACTTGGAAATGTTTTATTACATGTGTATTCACTATTTTAAAACCTGTCATATGAAGAGTCAAATAAAATGCAGCCAAAGCAAAACTACATGAGGAAATTAATAAAAATGTCATTTTTCTGGATTTCTGTGATATTTCTAGTGTTTACCGGCTTTTTTTTTTTTTAATTTAACATGACTGAGTGAAAATGTACATTCCTGTATAAATTTACATGCCCACATATATGCAGCTTCCACTGCTCTCCCTGTCCAGTGACTGCACACCATTCCTCTCTGCTCCATACATGTCTCATCCTCCCAACAGCCTCCTTTCCCCTCCTCTCCAGCCACTCTCCTTCCTCCAGCCAGAGGTCAGCAGGATGATATCCTATAGATGGATAGAACCATAAAGTGCATCCAATATATGGTCACTCTGCATTGCCAAGTCCAATCCATTCCTGTCCAAAGAATGGACCTTCGTTATTATTTATGGATAAGGGCAGCATCAGGGCTGGGGGCCATGCTCTCAGGGGAACCCCGAAACCGCTGGACCATCAATTGAGGTCTTTATTGGAGATCTCAGGATGCACCCCTTTTTATTCTTGTGTTGCCAATGAGACTCCTCCCTGTGAGCTCCATCGTGGCTATCACTGGTGGTGGCCGGGCACCATCTGGTTCTTCCGGTCCCAAGTCGATGTAGACACCCACTCTTGTGGGTCTCTCTGTCTTTTAGGTTGTCTTTACCACATATCATTTTGGTCCTCGGTGAGCATCCATTCCTGCTGAGTTGGGACCATCTGCTGTGTCCTCGAATGGCAGCCCGGCTTTTAAAAAACGAAGATGCCACCATCCTCCTATGAACAGCTGATATTTGACAAAGGTCCTAAGATTTTAAACTGAGGTAAGAACAGTCTCATTAACAAATGGCGTTGGCATAATTGGATATCCATGTGCAAAAAATTGAAACAAGACCCTTATCTCACACCTTATACAAAAATCAACTCAATTTGGATAAAAGACCTAAATATAAAAGCTAAAACAATAAAGCTCATCCAAGATAAAATAGGGTCAACAATGAAAGTTTTAATACACAATATAGACAGACTTCAAAATCTGACAAACAAAACACATTCATCAGGAGAGAAAAGAGATAAACAGGAATTAATAAGAATGAAACACTTCTGCTCATCCAAAGACTTCATCAAAAGAATTAAAAGACCACCTACAAAATGGGAAAAAATATTTGGCAACTCTATGTCAGACCGATGCCTGATCTCCATAATCTATAAGGTACTACAAAATATCAATAAGAAAAAGACAAATCATCCAATTAAGCAATGGGCAAAGGAGATGGACAGACACTTCTCTAAAGAGGAGATCCAGGCAGCCAAAAAACACATGCAGACATGCTCACAATCATTAATTATTAAAGAAATTCAAATCAAAATGACAATGAGATACTATCTCACCCCAACAAGATTGGCCATGATCCAAAAAACGCAAAACACTAAATGTTGGCGAGGCTGTGGAGAGACTGGAACTCTCCTACACTGTTGGTGGGATTGTAAAATGGTGCAACCTCTTTGCAAAGCAATCTGGCGTCACCTTAAAATAATGGATATAGATATACCATTTGACCCAGTAATTCCTGTGCTTGGAATATACCCTACAGAATCAAGGCCATTCATGCCAACGGATACATGCACACGGATGCTCATTGCAGCACAGTCCATAATAGCAAAAAGATGAAATCAATCCAGATGCCCAACAACAGAAGAATGGATGGGTAAACTTTGGTATATACACTCAATGGAGTACTATGCAATGATAAAGAACAATGATGATAGCAGGAAACATCTCTCAATTTGGTCTCAACTGGAGGACATCATGTTGAGTGAAACTAGTCAGTGACAGAATGACGATTTTATTACATGAGACCTCTATGATAAAAACTTAATAGCAGACTCATACATAATAGAAAAGACTCTTTGATGGCTACAAGGGTGGGAAAAGTGGGAAGGGTGGGAAAAGTGGGAAGGGTGGGAAAGGTGGGAAGGGCGAGCGGCGAGGGGCGAGGGTTTAGATTAGATAGTTGTTAGAAATTTGGTTGGGTGAAACTGATGGTAGTACACATTAGTAAGAAGATCAATATTAATGGGACTTCAACACAACTTGTGTACTCCTCCCATCTTAACTCAATATTGTAAGCACAGAGTATGTACATTTTCATTTTTTATTTAATTACAAAAAAAAAGGGAGACAAAGGCAAGGCAAGGTGATACCAAGTAATAAAAGACTCGCTAAAAAAAAAACAACTGATTTGTTGTGATTTCTCATTCTGAGTAACTATTCATTTTGTACCTAATTTTAGTATTCATTTTTTTACCCAGGGCCTCCAAAACAGTTTTCACTCCAGGTCTGACAAAGGCAGGATCTGCTCTTAATGACAATCTCTAAGACTGCTGGTGACACTTTTATGCTGTTTTTGCACCTATCTTTGCTTGAAAAGACACAGAATAAGTACCTATGGAAGGAATAAAGAATAAAGGCTTCTTCACACAGGGGGCGGGACACAGGGGTAATATTTTATATTTTTTAACTTGCACATATTATTAAAATTTTCTGATTAAAAATAATAAAACTGAAGCTATACATACATCTGGTTGGGAAGACTTGATTTTATAAAAATGCCAATCACAGTTCCTTCAGAATTAATGCATGAGTTGAATAAAGCACAACTTAATATCTCAACAGAAATTTTAATAAAATTTGACAAGACAATTTCCAAGTTTATCTTGAGGTAAAATGTTTAAAAAGTAAAAAAAAAAAAAAAGCCAATGAGAAAGGATCCCCAATATCAAAATATCAGTAACTGAAACAATACAGTATTGATATACAAACTGACACACTGATCAATAAGACCCAGATTTCTAGAATGGGAAATCAAGATTATATAGGGGTGAGAAAGAACAGTGTTCTGGCAACTGGAAACCCACTGTGGAAAATATAGTCTGCTCTCCTATTAAAAAGTATACTCTAAGAGGACCAAAAATCAAAAGGTAAAACTACGTAAGTATCAGAAAAAAATGGGAGAGAATTTTTTCAACTTGGATGTGTATGTGTATGCATGCACACAGTGTGAGAAAAATCTAATTCCTGAAGGAAAAATTTACACATTTGACTATACTGAAATGAAAATTTCCTGTATTATAAAATATATCTTACAATTAAAAAGAAAAAGCAAAAGAACAGTCACGACAGCTTTACCTGTAGTTGCCAAAATCTGAAAACAACCCAACCATTGACCAATAGGTGAACAGATAAACAACTGCGGCATATCCATACACCAGAGTAATCCTAGTAATAAAAAGGAACAAACTACTGATACATACAACATGGCTGTATCTCAAGTAAGTAAGTATGCTGAGTGAAAGCAGCCAGACAAAGAAAAAGTACATACTATGTAGTTTCATGTATACAAAATTCCAGGATATGGAAACTAATGGCAGAAAGTATATCAGCAATGCTTGGAGCCAGCAACCGTGCCCTTGGGAAATACCATAATAAGAGAACTGAACAAATTACAAATGTATATGCACAAGGATGTCCACTGCAGTGCTATTTACAGCACAATACTAGAAGCAACCTAAATATTAGAGATATGGATAATAAACAAACTAAAACATATTCATATAGTGAGATACTATACAGCAGAGGTCAGCAAACTACAGTCCATTTTTGTGAATAAATTTTTACTGGGAATATAGTCAAGCCCACTAGTTTAGGTAAAGTCTATGGCTGTTTCCTACTACAATGGTAGAGCTAAGTGCATGTAACAGATACCATGAGGTCCCCAAGCCTTTAATAAAAAGTTAAAAAGCTTTCCAGCTCTGCTAGAGAGCCACTAAGACATAATGTAGATGTGAAGGATACACAGAAGAAAAAAAAAATAACAAGAAAGGATTAAAAGTATCATTTCATTTTTTAAGAACATAAATTTGTTTATGAAATAGTTTGAAATACAAAAACTAAAAGGTTAACAGCAACGCTATTTCTAGGGGTTGAGCTCACAGGTGCCTTTTTTGTATACATTCCACTTTTATTTCACTTTTATGGGAGAGTATCCAATATAACAATTATTCTCCACTGGCAACACAAGAATAAAAAGAGGTGCATCCAGAGATCTCCACTAAAAGACCTAATTGATGGTCCAGCGGTTTTGGGTTTCCCCTGGGAGCATGGCCCCTGGCCCTGATGCTGCCCTTGCCCATAAATCATAACGAAGGTCCACTCTCCACTCTTCGGACACGAATGGATTGGACTTGGCGATAAAGAGTGACCATGTATTGGATGCACTTTATGGCTCTATGCAATCTATAGGATATCATCCTGTTGACCTCTGGCTGGAGGAAGGAGAGTGGGTGGAGAGGAGGGGAAAGGACACTGTTGGGAGGATGAGACATGTATGGAGCAGAGAGGAATAGTGTACTGTCACTGGGCACGAAGAGCAGTGGAAGCTGCATATAGGTAGGCATGTAAATTTACATGGGAATGTACATTTTCACTCAGTCATAATAAAAAAAATTATTCTTATAATCTAAAAAAGTGACATTGTTATTATTGTCGTATCAACTTAAAATGCAGACAAATAATTTTGTAATCTCATTATAATTTCTTGAATAAGTGAACGTAGTTTCTTCAGCAATAATCCAATCAAAACCACTAAATCATCATTAAGCTTCTTCCAAACTACCAAATTCCTCATCTTCAAAGATCAGAAGCTTGTTCTTAAACTATCAAACTGCTGACTGGCATATTTAGAGTTTTCGCTCCTTACCACATATGAAAATTCTCCAAACCAGCCTTGCATACAAAAAATTTTGTATACTTTTCTCATAAGCAAATTGACGTATAGCAGTTCCAAAGTTAAGAGCCTCCACTCACTTAGAGACAACTCTACCTGCCCTCACACAAACTTGCCCTCACTCTGAAACCAGTGAATCAACCCTTACAGCTAATTTCTCATGATGGTCACTTTTCATTTGCTACAGGTGCAGCTGTCGAATCACTGAAAAAACTTTGCGCTTCTTCTTGCACTAAAGTAAGGCTACATAAGAACTCTATATCCATCCATTACTCACAAAGTCAACCTAAAAGGTGCAGCTAGGAAACAATGTCATTCAAGACTGGGTATGTCTGTACACATATCTGAAAATTCCACATAACAGGTGAAAGTGTGCATTTTAGCTCTCACTAGAGGTTAAATAAATCACTGGATTTGCTGTTGAGTAAAAATCATAATATTTGTTTTTCAAATTATAGATCCAAGGGTGTGCCAAGTACAGTGGGAAAGGTCTATTCTGCTGCAGGCAATGACAGGGTACATTGTCTACAGAGAATTTAAAAGCAGTAATTAAACTGACTTAAACTTAGTCTGCTTTTTATTATCACAAGGTGTCAGCAATCTAAACTGTGTCAGTGATAAAGATGCTCTCCACACCAGAGCTGTTAACTTCCACCCCCTTCTCAGTTGACCTATCAATGTTCCAGAAAAGCAACAGTGGGGCGGAGTCAAGATGGCCGACTAAGCCCACGTCTCCTTCTATCCCTCTGGAAACCAAGACCTGACTTCACAATCAAACAGAGCCTTCTGATCACCTAATCAGCCTCAGGACACAGCACAGAGCTGTTAATTGGGACTTCATACCACTCAGTGAAAAACCTCCTCTCTTTCGCTGATTCCGCTCCTGGCTAGACCCGGCTCTCCTGGACGGAAGGTAAAGGCACCAGTTTGACTTTTTTTTCCTTTGTCTCGGCTGGCGGGCGGAGCTGGGTCTTGCCTGGTGGCTCGACTCACACGTGCTGCTGGGGGGAAAGGCAGGCGAAATTCCCATATTCTGAGAGCCAGGCTCGGGACTCTGTTAATCTAGACACTTTGAGCCTTTCATTTTGTAGCTGCCTCAGGGGGGTTTGTGCAGAACTCCGTGGTCAGGGTGCGGGACGCCATGTTGGTACCAAGATTTTAGCAGGAACTAATTCTTAGCCTGGGAGCCAGCGCCTGCAAATGGGACAGCGCTTCTCCGTCAGAAAAGTAGTGATTTTGCACAGTGCTGCCTACGTTGGGGGCCCTGCAACGGGAGCAGAGGAGTCACTACCTCTCGGCACCTTTGGTCCCTCTGTCTGCTGCCTGTGTGGAGGACGCCATCTTGGATACGGTGGCCACAGCTGGACCTAATTCTTAGCTTGGGAGCCAGAGCCTGCCCACAGGAGAGCGCTTTTCTATCACAAAACCAGTACTCGACGCAGTGTTGCATAAGGCTAGGCCCTGTCAGCAGAGGCCAACAGGGCAGTAGCATTGCTGTATTCTGAACTAGTTTGTTATCATCTGGGGTTGGATATAGTGGCGCTTACTTTGTCAGATGAGAAGAGGGACCTCTACACCTGAAAACCTAACTGACTTGTGAACTGGTCAGATACCTTTTGCTTTATATTTGAAGACAGCCTAGAGAAACATTTGCAATCCATCCTCACAGTGCCTCTTCCAGCCTCTATATGCTCACATGGGACCCAAAAAGCAACACACAATTGTGGCATACAAGCAATCACTCATGGCTTCAGAAGGCTCCCAAACAAAGCAACCAAGGAGTTTTCCAGAAGAAGAAACTTTTATGAAAGCATCAGGAAGTGAATACAAATTGATTATATACAGAGCCCTTCTAGACCTTATACAAAATGCAGCAGAACAAAATGAAAAATTAAGCAAGTTGTTCAATCTGATGGAACACCAGTACTCTGAAATCCAACAGATCAAGAAGAACATCAAAGATATAGAAACTTCCATGCAAAGCCAAGAAAACAGAATGGAACAAATGGAAAAAAGAATTTCTGACTTGGAAGACAGAGCTACTGATGCCAGCGTCTATCAGCAGAAATCAGAAAAGGAACTGTGTAAAATACAGAAAAAAACAAAGTGAGATGGGGCAGAAAACACTGCATCTCAAACAGTAAAAGTATTGTTTTGTAAAACTTGTTTCACAGACAGATATACAAACATATACACATTGGATTATACCACAAAATGCATTTCTTACTATTAACAGTACTTCAAAATGTTTAAAACGTCATTGCTAGAGATTAATGACTCCAGTGAAATGACAACACTGTAGAAAGCGTACTAGTTTGGGAATCAAAAGTTCTCGGCTTTTAATTCGGGATTTGTCTTCAAGGGTGTTTTGTGATCTTGGGGAAATCACCTTTCCTTAAAATGATATAATAAGACAGGCTGTATGTGAAAACACTTTCTTTGTTAATACACCAAAAATGCATGTATTTTAAGAATTATGCAGTAATATCATATAATGTGAATATAACTATATAAATGGTTGTGCTTCATGAATAAAAGTTGCTTGATGCAATTTATTTATATAATGCAATCCCAATACAAGTTCCAGCATCATTTTTTAATGAGATGGAGAAACAAATCACCAATTTTGTTTGAAAAGGGAAGAAGCCCCAGATAAGTAAGGTACTACTAAAGAAGAAGAACTTACTGGGAGGCCTCTCATTACCCGACCTTAGAGCATACTACACTGCCACAGTGGTCAAAACAGCCTGGTACTGGTACAAGAACACACAGATCGATCAATAGAACAGAACTGAGACCCCAGAGATGACACCATCTGTCTATGAACAGTTGATATTTGACAAAGGCCCTAAGACATTAAACTGGGGTAAAAACAGTATCTTCAACAAATGGTAATGGCAAAATTGGTTACCTATCTGCAGTAAACTGAATCAAGATCCATATCTTACACCTTATACAAAAACCAACTCCAACTGGATAAAAGACCTAAATATCAAACCTAAAACAATAAAGCTCATCCAAGAAAAGGTAGGAACAACAATGGAACTTTTAATACACAATGAGGACAGACTCCAAAATTTGTCAAAGAAACCTCAATCAACAGAAGAGAAAATAGATAAATGGGAACTATTAAGAATCAAACACTTTTGCTCATCCAAAGACTTTATTAATAGAATTAAAAGAACACCCACAGAATGGGAAAAAATATTTGGCAACTCTATGTCAGACTGACACCTGATCTCCATGATCTATAAGATACTACAAAATATCAATAAGAAGAAGATAAACCATCCAATTAAGCGATGGGCAAAGGAGATGGACAGACACTTCACTAAAGAGGAGATCCAGGCAGCCAAAAAACACATGCGGACATGTTCACAATCTTTAATTATTAAAGAAATTCAAATCAAGACAACAATGAGATACCATCTCACCCCAATAAGATTGGCCATGATCCAGAAAACACAAAACAACAAATGCTGGAGAGGCTGTGGAGAAAGTGGAACCCTCCTACACTGTTGGTGGGGTTGCAAAATGGTCCAGCCTCTTTGGAAGGCAATCTGGCGTTTCCTTAAAAAAATGGATATTGATATACCATTTGACCCAGTAATTCCACTACTTGGAATATATCCTACAGATTCAAGGCCTTTCACACCAACGGACACATGCACCAGAATGTTTATCACAGCACAGTCCACAATAGCAAAAAGATGGAATCAACTCAGATGCCCAACAATAGAATGGATAGGTAAACTGTGGTACATATACTCAATGGAGCACTACACAATGATAAAGAATAACGATGATTCCAGGAAACATCTCCTAACCTGGTTTCAACTGGAAGACACTATGTTGAGTGGAAGTAGTCAGCGACAAAAGGACAAATACTGTATGAGACCTCTACGATAAGATCTCAAAAACAGACTCGTGTATAGAAGAAAAGACTCTTTGACAGCTGCAAGGGAGGGGAGGAAGGGAGGGTTTAGTTTAGATAGTTACTAGAAATCTAGTTGGGAGAAAGCGGTGATAGCACACATTAGAAACAAGAACAACATTAAGTGGACTTCAGCATAACTTGAGTACTCCTTCCATCTTAACTCAATACTGCGAGGATAGAGTAGCTGGGGCGGGGGGCAGGGGACCATGCTCTTAGGTGAATTCCAGGCCAGTTGGCACAACTAGCGTTTTGCTAAGAGAGCTCTCTGCACCCCACATTGGTGAGTGGCGTCTGGGTCTTAAAAGCTGCCAAGCTGCCATCCAAGGACACAGCAAATGGTCCCAACTCAGCAGGAACGGATGCTCACCGAAGACCAAAATGACACGCATTAAAGACAACCAAGAAGAGAGAGAGATCCACAAGAGTGGGTGCCTACATCGACTTGGGACCGGAAGAACCGAATGGTGCCCGGCCACCATCAATGATAGCCACGATGGAGCTCACAGAGAGGAGTCTCATTGGCAACACAAGAATAAAAAGGGGTGCATCATGAGATCCCCACTAAAAGACCTCTATTGATGGTCCAGTGGTTTGGGGGTTCCTCTGAGAGCATGGCCCCCGGCCATGATGCTGCCCTTTCCCATAAATTATAACAAAGGTCCACTCTTTGGACAGGAATGGACTGGACTTGGCAATGCACAGTGACCATATATTGGAAGCACTTAATGGTTCTATACATCTATAGGAGATCACCTTGCTGACCTCTGGATGGAGGAAGGGGAGTGGACGGAGAGGAGGGGAAAGGAGGCTGTTGGGAGGATGAGACCTGTATGGAGCAGAGAGGAATAGTGTGCTGTTACCGGACAGGGAGAGCAGTGGAAGCTGCATATAGGTGGGCATGTAAATTTATACGTGAATGTACATTTTCATTCAGTCATGTTAAATAAAAATAAAAAAAATAAAAAATTTTTTTTTAAAAAAGTGGACTTTTATCCTCAGGAAAATAGTTGTTGTATTTGGCTTAGTCACTATGTTGATTGAAAATCATAAAATAAATTCTTTTCAGAGCACTGAAAAAAAAAATAAGAGTTGCTTGATGTTATTTCTATCACAATCATAACCAAATGTCTTGGCAAGCCACAGATCACAAAGTGGTTCATGATTCTACTACCGTAATTGTATTTTCAGCACTCTAGGGAAAAAAATTTAAAGGAAAATATAAACTGGGGACTTCCAGAAGATCCACCAATCAACAGGTTAGTAATAATACCCCTATTATAGGGTTTTACAATAGAAAAGGGAACTATTTTGTTGAATATCAGTTATAGGTCAGGTATTACAACATGCACTTTATGTAGCAAATCTCCTTGAAGCCTCAAATATGTAAAGCATATTTATATGAAAGAATTATTCTGTTTTACAATCACTGAAAATCAACCATTTATGGTCTCACCAAAAAGGGTTGAGGATTACTACTTCGGCCAATGCAGTAACCTGCTAGCATGTTATTTCCTCACTTTAAGGCAATGGTGGGATAAGCTTACAAACTTGAAAAGCAAAAATTCTCCAGCGTTTAGGTAAATGATGTTTTAGCAATGCCAAAGCAGTGATCAGATTCTGTAATCCGATTCTTTAACTACTTACAAAATGATGCAGACTAGTATACTGAGCTAGTTTATTTGTTGTAGGTACAGATATTATGAAAGCAATATATTTAGAATCTATTTGTAAATTATATACACACAGAAAACATTTCATTGAACATTTGCCATTTATTTGCCTCTTTGAGAGAACTGTAAAACAACATGGCCCACCCATTGATGTCACGTTGATTCTGACTCACAGCAATCCTACAGACAGAGCAAACCTGCCCAATAAAGTTTCTAAGGAGTGCCTGGTGGATATGAACTGCTGACCTTTTGGGTGGCAGATACAGCTCTTAGCCACTACTCCACCAGGATTCTTTAAAAAGCTCGATCCAGAAATACCACATGATTCAGCAATCCCACTCCTAAGAATACACCTGAGAAAAACAAGAGCCATCAGAGGAATAGACAACGCACACCTATGTTCACTGCAGTGCTAGTCACAACAGCAAAAAAACAAACCACCTAAATGCCTAACAGCAGACAAATGGATGAAAAATTATGGTACATTCACACAATGGAATACTAAGCAATGATAAAGAACAATGATGTATCCATGAAGCATCTCACAACATGGATGAAACTGAAGGGCATTATGCTGACTGACATACATCAGTCACAAAAAGACAAATACTGCATGAGACTACTATTCAAAGAATTCAAGAAAAGGTTTACACACAAGAAAAAAATACTATTTGATGACTATGAGGGTGGGAAGGGTGGGGAAGGGGAAATCACTAACTAGATAGTAGATTCAATAAAGGGAAGGACAATACATAATACAGAGGAAGTCAGCACAACTGGACCAGGGCATAGCAAAGACGTTTCCCAGACACATTCAAACACTTTGAAGGACACAGTAGCTGGGCTGAGGCCTGCAGCCCATAGTTTAGGTGACTTCTAGGTCAACTGGCATGACATACTTTATTATGAAAATGTTCCCATCCCACTTTTGAGAGCAGCATCTAAAGTCTTAAAAGCTTGCAAGTGGCCATCTAAGATTCATCAATTGGTCCCATGAGACCCAGAACAAAGGAAAATGAAGAAAACCAAAGGCACAAGGAAACTACCAGCCCAAAGGACTAGAGGACCAAATGAACCCTAGAATCCACCAGCCTGAGATGAGAACTAGACGGTGCATGGCTGCCACCAATGGCCACCTTGACAGAAAACACAATAGACAGTCCTGAACAAAACAGAAAAAAACAACATAGAACAGAACTCAAATTCACATAAAAAGACCAGATTTAACAGTCTGACAGAGACTGCAGGAACCTCCAAAACTATGGCCCAGGGTACAATGTTAACCCCAAACTGAAACCATTCCCAAAGGTGACTCTTCAAAAGAGATTAGACAGGACTATAAAGCAAAAAATACGTGCGAAGAATGTGCTTCGTAGTCCAACCAGACTTATGAGACGAAATGGGCACCTCCTGTACAAAAGCAGGACAAGAGGGCAGGAAGGGATAAGAACTGGATGAAGGGACACAAGGAAACTGGGATGGAAATGGGAAGTGCATTGCCACATTGTGGGGACTGCAACTCATGTTACAAAACAGTTTGTGTATAAATTTTTCTGTGTGTGTATGCACAAATTTTTGAATGAGAAATCAACTTGAGCTGTCAACTTTTACTTACAGTGTAATAAAAAAGGAATTCCAAGTAGCTATATTGAAAAAATATTCAAATCTTAATAAAAATTGAGATGACAAAGTTAAAACTCATGAAAGAAGCCTTATATAAAAGAAAATCTATTATATATATATATAAAACATCATTCCATTTATATGAAGCTTTAGAACATCCCAAACTAATTCATGGTGCACAAAAAATCAGAAGAGCAGACACCTCTGGAGCAGTAAGAAGAGGAGATGTACTGAAAAGAGCCATGAGGGTGCCTTCCACAGTGACAGTTTCTGTACCTTCACGGATTCTCTGGCATAGGAATGTGTTTTTGTTGGTCCTCATGAACAGTTCACTTAAGATTTGTGCATTTCAAGACAAAAAAAGAAACAAAATATTATACTCTAGCAAATGAGAGGAATGCTGAAGTATCTGAGGGTGCCTAGAATTCACTCTAAAATACCTTAAAAAAACTATGGATCAATGGAAGATATCAGGACAATTTGTAACAGCAACTATAGTAAAATGTTAGCTGTAGACTCCAGGAAGTGTTTGCTGTAAAATTCTTTTTTTATTATGAAAATTTATGAGAAATGTTGGAAAAACTGGAAAACATTTTTTTACCTTAAAAAACGAAAAAAAGCACTTCACCTCTACTACATTTGTTAGCACTAGGAAATAACTATGATTAAAAGCCTAAAAAGAAAAAAAAAGGCATAGCCCATTAGAGAAATAGTTGAGAGAAAAACTACACTATGTATGACAGGAATAGATGACAAAGGCTGGCATCTTGCCAAGTGATCCTCAGTTATGAAAGCAGAACCAAACACCCAGCTCACCCATCAGTCATTTCTTAGTCTGGAAGCTCAGTAAGCCAAGTCTGCCCATGTTAAATCCTACTTCAAAATGACAGAGGCAGTTTACAGTCTGATCATTGTTAAATGAGATCTTTCACACAGAAATTTCTCACACAAATATTTTAAACTGCTTGATGTCATGGATTTCCAACAAATAAATTTACATGGTAGGAACAAGAAGTGTCATATTTTCCGAACAAGAATCACCTAAATCAATAGAACCGGAATGAGATTCACTGGCATTTTAATGCTGCGGCTTTTATTATCGTGGGCTAAAAAACCAAACCCACTGCTGCTGAGTCAATTCCGACTCTCAGCGATCCTATAGGACAGAGCAGAATTGCTTCATAGTTTCCAAGGAGTGACTGGCAGATTCGAACTGCCAACCTTATGGTCAGCAGACATAGCACTGAACTACCACGCCAGCAGGGTTTCCTATCCTGGGCTACAATATCTAATTACTACTCTGAATCTCCTACTGTATCCTTCAAGATCAGGACTGTGTCCTATCTGCCAATGTATCTTCAGTGATACTGGATTTTGCTTTCTATTTAAGAGTAGATACTGAATAAATGCTGCTTAAAAAAATACCTTTTTTACTGCTTTTAAGATAGCCACCAAAACCTTGCATGTGTAATCATCCAAAAGAAAAGTCAAACCAAGAAACGAAAGACTGGGATGTAGAGATTCTCCTGCAACCAGCTTCCATCAGAGTAGTGCCATGTTCAGTGTTTTAAACACCTGACTTCCAAGTAAGATTTGAGCTCCTTCGCACAAAAAAAAGTTTAAAAATTACTGTTATAATCTGAACTCAAAGGAATTTCTCTGGTTGGAAGTCCCTGGGTGGTACCTATGGTTAAAACATTTGGCTGCTACCCAGAAGGTTAGAGATTCAATTCCACAAAGGGGAGCCTCGGAAGAAAGGCCTGCTGATCCACTTCCAAAAATATCAGCCCACTGAAAATCCTATGAGCTCAGTTCTACTCTGACACACAGGGATCTCCATGAATTGGAATCAACTTAACAACTGGTGGTCTATCATTACAAATGGAATTGGGAAAAAGCAGAGTAAATCTAGATGCAGTAATCTTTTTTCAGAATTTCTATCAACATTCTAGACATTAAGCTTTCAGATAAATTGAGGGAAACTGTACTATACTGAAGTATGATATTCCTGTTGAGGCCTAAGTGGGTAAGATCTAACTCCTCAGTGTAACCTGGGTTTACGGGAAAAGGCCATCAATAAACATTCATGGTAGGCTGACAGTGGAGGGATGGAGGAGAAATCTGAAATCAGGAAGAATCCTGTTCTAGATATTCTTGTCACCAGAAGATTATCTTTCCAATGTCCATTTTGGAGCTTCTGAGATTAATTTTTAGTGAGAAAGAAATGATTTCTTTATTCATAAAACTGATCTGCTTTTCCTGCTATTACTAATTCTGGCTATCACCTCTTTAATGAAAGAGGATGACGAGAAGTAAAATTAAAGAAGAGGATGGGAAGTTTAAGATTCAATTTTGTTAACACGAGGCACCTATGGGCAATATGACTAAAATTACTAAGATTCTTCCTGGCACGGATCTCTTCACCAAATCTGCTAAGTTTGACAGCACTTTTGACTAAAAACAAACACTGTTCAATAAAAGAATACTAAATACTATATGGACCACATTCCCTCAAAAAGGCTGATAATGTCACAGATTCAAGGAAAGATAGCAAAAACCAATGAATAACTAGTGGGCTAATTTAAGAAAAAATATTCTGAGGTCAAGATACATAACCTAGGAGGTAGAGTACTGCCAAGAACAATAGCCAAAGCTTATTTATTTGTGGGCTGGAAGAGGCATGCATTTGCCCTCATATTGCAATTCTTATGCTCTTTAAATTAAAAAAAAGGTTTACCTAGTATTTTCTGTAACCTATTCTTCTAGACAAGGAGGAACCCCCCCACACAGACTGAGGTGAGAGCCTAAGATGGGAAACAGGACACACAAGTGCAGTGTGAATGGCCTGGCACACAGACCACAAAGCACAGAGCCAAAGATTATCTGATGGTTGGTGGTATGAGACACCACCAAACAAAATTCAGCTGACAAGTTATTCTGAACAAGTCAAGGAAGAAAGAGAATCCAGGTAAACAGGCAAAAAAAGGCGGGGAAGTGGGGTGGGAATCAAAAGTAAGTGAAGACAGCTGACACAAAGGAAAGGGTCTCTGAACCCCAGACAGGCATATTTACGCCTGCCTACCATGCACCAGGTACTGCACTAACCAACTTCCTCCATATAAAACTACAAAGAAGGCATTCTTATACACATTTTACAAATGAGAGAACTAAAGCTCAAGTAAGCTGATTACTTTGCCAAAATCACAATGCCAGAGATTGGAAAACAAGGACAGGCATCCAAAAACGTCTCATCATACCATATTCCCTGTATGAAGTGAAGTGCTGATCTCTTAGTAATTTTACAGAAACCAGGGATCAATTACTACTCCATGATTCCTGCTTATCTGTCCCACAAAGCATCCTCCTGATGGCAATAAATCTGGCAACCAATAATCACAACAAGCTGAGCTCTTCTCATGCTGCACCTTGCCTAACGCACAAACAGCAAACAGGCAGAACCTTCAGGCAACTTAATGGCTCCTCTGTTCCAAAACATTCTCATGCATTCAGAACGAATGCATCTACATTCCATGTAAATCTGGGTTCTAACCTTACCTTTCATTTCATATGGATTATCCTGGTGTTTCTAGAACACTGTGAGTTTTCTTCCGAGGGTGGTTAGTTACGATGGAAATGAGGTTACTACAGTTTAGAATAAATTTACATAACTATGAGAAAATTATTTCAAGGTTATAAAACACGAAATTTGTCTGAAGTTAGCATGACCACTGATGTGATAAAAACTAAAGAACTACAAACCAACCAAAAGTGATCTGGGTCTCAATAAAGGATTATAAAATAATTTCAAAGAATTTTCTAATTTATAACAATGACTTAAAAATATAAAGTCTATAACATGAAAATCTGAAATATTCTGGGCATGGATAACACACTCCCTAAGGAGGTACTATAATCTATCATTCAACATCTTACACAGAGGTAGGAAGGCAATGTTCTTAAATTCCTCCTTTGTTGTCAAATATGTTGTTTCAGGCACTATGTTACGTGCCAAGGACATGAAGACTGACAAAATCTAGCCTTGTCCTCAAGGCTCAGTACGATGGGAACGACATACAAACTGAAAAAAATAATTACATGTCACAGGTGAATTAAAAAAGACATGTACAAGGAGTATGTACAAAATTACAGAGGACCTAATGGAAGTGGGGGAAACCCCGGCAGTTTGAGTGCCAAGACTGCTAACCAAATGCTGGCAGTTCAAAGCCAGCAGGTGCTCTTTGAAAGCTCTATGGGGCAATTCTACTCTGTCCTATAGGATCACTACGAATTGGAATCGACTCAGTGGCAGTGGGTTTGGTTGTTGGTAATGGAAAGGGTTGGGGAGACGATGGGCAAAAGAGTTGAGCACAGGTACGAGTTAGGGTTTTAGAGGAGATTTCTCAAGAAATCAGGCAAGAGTGTGGAAAGACTAATGTAAGCAAAAGCTGGCTACTCCACCTAAAATTAAATTAACTTCCAAAGCACTGGCAAGCTCCAGTGCTCTCTTTACTTGGTCTTTGGAACAGAAATGATGCCTTCAAGATAAGTAAACTTCCAGTATTCCAAAAATTACAGGGTTAAGGGCTCAAGAGGAAAATATATAAGGCTACTCACTCTGCCCTACAGATCACTAATGAATTAGAATCAACTTGACGGAAGGATTTTTTTTTTTTTTTTTTTTTTGCAGTAGCAGAGCATTTCATGGGGATGGGATTAAGGGTGAAGAGAGTCAATGCATGCAGTACTGACACTGATGACCAAGGATATGAAGGTTTTTAAGTAGGAGAGATGGTAGACAGATACACGAATGCTCATCTTTAATGGTCTCAATTTTTTTTTTTTAAATTTCCCTCTATATTGAAAAACTTCAAAAGGTCAAGAATGGGAATAAAGATGATCATGCACTACATGTAAACATATGTGTGAATGAAGGTAAACAATATGTCCTCAACAGTATCAATCAGGCTACTGATTCATCTTCCTCCAGAATAATCCTTCAGAAGATCTGAAAGAAAAAAATCCCTTTGTGTTATACTAGAAGTCTGTGAGAAAACAAAGTATAAAGAAAAATATGAATAAACAAACCACAGACATCAAATCACTCTACCTGTCACATTTAACAATTTGAATAAAAAGTTTCCCTCAATAATTCAAAAACTGCTGATAAATCTACTGTGACAGAAAATGATTAAGACTAGTCTTAGTAGTACTAAGAAAAAGCACACTAGCAAATCAAGCAGAATACTACTGGTAAAAACAGAGTTTTTTAAGAGAACAATTATACCTCAGAGGATGGTTAAAGAAAGTTCTTGGGTGGGGTGGGGTCAGCTGAACTAGCAGGAACATCACAAAATTTCAGCCGGAGGTGACAGGATGCAGGGAAACTGAGCTGTCCAACAACACAGTACTTCAGTTAAACAGAGTTTGGTAAAGATTCTTCATCTCCATGCTAAGTTAGGTGGAAGAGTGCCAGGGGTTTACTTAATTCACCTTTCTAACAGCCCATTAAACAGACAAACAAACCACGACACAGAGAAGCTAAACTTGGTCAAATTCACACAAACTAAGTGTCTAATCTGAGACTGGGACCCTGGCACCTGGGTTCAGTACTGCTCTTAAATATTTCTCCACAGTGGCTCCCCAGTTAAAATGAAGAGTTCACCGTGAAAGGTCTGGGTGTGCTTTGCTAGAGTTTGCTTTGTATCCTGAAGTCAAAAGACCGTAAGTTTAATGAATGAGAGCAGAATGTTGTGAATGAACATGAAGTAAAGTAAAGTGAGCTCATGAAGACACTGAACAAGAGATGGACATTCTGCTGGGGAATGGGTATCAGAGGGAGTGAAAGAGGGAGGTGGTGTAGTGGTTAAGTGTTACAGCTGCTAACCAAAAGGTTGGCAGTTCGAATCCACCAGCTACTCCTTGGAAACTCTATGCGGCAATTCTTTCTGTCCTATTGGGTTACTAGGAGTCAGAATACACTCAACAACAACAGGAGTAGAATGATGTTAGCCTGTGACTAGAGAGGAAGATGGTCGAGTTTAAAACTTCAGTGGTAAATCAGTTACATGTATTTACAAAGTCTAAGGGGTGGCCAATTTAAAATGCTTCCAAATGTCCAACAAAAATATAAATGCAAAAATTTCTTTTTTAAGGGAGGCAGAGATGTTTTAAGACAAAAGGAAAAATCTTTTTTTTTCTTTAAAATAAACAACTCATGATCCATTTAAGTGTTATCAACAATTTGAGATGACAGGAAATACATGATGGGCTAATCCACGTCACAGGTGAATTCATATTTAACAGATGAAGAATGAACTCATAACCTTTTCTGCTTTCACACTCACTATGGTATTTCCTGTAGCTACAACTTCTTAAAAAAATAACAGAAGTCAGAAACATGTGACTATATATATATATCAAACTATTTTAATCAAACTATTAACTGCTTTTCCATTCCCCAACTATTAAGTCCAAAAAAAAAAAAAGGGGACAGAAAGACAGTACTTTACAGGATAAGGTTCAAATCAAAATTTTCCATGTTTCTGTACATAATGACCTCTAACTAGTAAACAATAAAAAAGACAGCATGTGACATACATTAGCAATGAAGCTTGAGCCACTGTAACTACCTCCAGATTAAGACACAGAACATTACCATGTCAGAAGCCCTCATTGTGCAACTTCGTCACTATTCTACTGTGTCTTCTTTCTCTGAAAGTTATTTATGAGCTTCACCCAGGTTATGGAATACAGCAGTGGGCTGCAAATTTTCATTCCTGATCCTATACTGCTGTACACTCGAATACAATGTATCTGTCCATCCTACAGTTTCTGGAAAGTAGAACTGTTTCCAGTGTTTACTGAATGCTGTGCATGTCTCTGGAAACCCCGGTGGCGTAGTGGTTAAGAGCTATGTCTGCTAACCAAAAGGTCAGCAGTCTGAATCCACCAGATGCTCCTTGGAAACTATGGGGCAGTTCCACTCGGACCTGCAGGGTTGCTACAAGTTGGAGTCAACTTGTCAGCAGTGGTCCAGGACTTTTCTTTGTTGGAAGGTTTTTGATTACTAATTCAATCTTTTCACCTGTTATATATGACTGCTGAGATTTTCTATTTCTTTTTGCATCAGGCTAGGTAGTTTCTGTGTTTCTGGTAACTTGCCCATTTCATCTGGGATTTCTAATGTGTTGACATACAATTGTTACAGTGTTCTCCTTTTTATTTCTGTAGGGTCAAAAGTGATGTCCCCACTTTCACTTTTGATTTTAGTTACTTGTTTCTTCACTGTTTTTGTCAGTCTAGCTAAAGAACTTTGTTTCATTGATTCTCCATTGTTTTTCTACTGTTTCATTTATTTCTACTCTTTATTCTAACCTTCGTTTTGTAATTTCTCAAGAGATGAAGTTAGATTTCAGATCTTTATTCAAAACACCTAACCCTCACTTAGACGCTATCCTGTATCCTACACTTTACATTTCAACAACAGTAACAAGTCTCCTCATCAACTATTTTGTGTATTAACGACCCCATCATCTTGCACCCCCTTGTCAGATACAGCTCTATCTCCCTCTGTGCACTCTGGCTGAGATGTGCCTGACAAGGGGGTGCAGGATGCTGGGGTCGTTAACACACAAATGGCATTCACTAATAAACTTTTGTCTGTATGCATTTGTCTATTTAGATACTTCCTTTCAGTAGAGTCACCTACTGCTTGTTCTTTTGTCTGACTTATTTCACTCAGCTTAATGATTTCCAGGTTCACCCACGCTGTAAAACATAACAACTTCATTTCTCTTTATTGATGAATGATACTCCTTTGTGTGTATACACATCACATTTTGTTTGTTCCTGTTCCTGTGGATGGACACTTGGGTTGTTACCACCATATGGATATTGTGACTGATGCTATAATGAACAAGTGTTTGAACCAATGTGTTTGAGTCCTTGCTTTCAATTCTGTGACGTATACACATAAGAGTATAGAACAGGATTGCGGGAGCATATGGTGATTCTATGTTTAACTTCTTGAAGACTCCTCAAACTGTCTTCCACGATGGCTGCACCACTGTACAATCCTACAAGAAATGCATGTTGAGTTCCAGTTTTTCCACATTTTTACCAATACTTGTTACGGGGCTTAAGTCTGAATCAATTCTACTACGTTCAGCTAACTGAAAGGTTGCTGCTTCAGAACCACAGTAGCTTCATGGGAGAAAGATGTGAAGATCTGCTCCCGTAAAATTTACAATCTAGAGAACCTAATGGAGCAGGTTCTACTCTGTCACAGTGGGTGACTGTGAGTCGAAACCAATTTAGCGGCATCCAACAACAACACACCAGTACCTGCTTTGCGTGCTGTTGCTTTATAGTGCAGTTTAAAATCAGAGCCTTTAAATCTGTCTATTTTCATCTTGCTTCTCAAGATCGCTCAGGTCACTAGAGACTCTTTGTAACTCTTCTGAGTTTAATTCATTATTTCTTTTTGTAGCTTCTTGAGATGCACATTTAAATCACTGACTTTTCAGCCTTTCTTCTTTTCTAATACGTGCACTTAAGTCTATAGGTTACCTTCTAAGTATCCCATAAATTTTCACAGGTCATCACCTCTCCCCATCCTCACCCTTTTTTGAAGGTTTACAGAAATAGCTTCTCTTTAAAAAGTCAGCACATAACACTGTTTTATGACATTGGTTAGCAACCCACAACATGCCAATGTTCTCTCTTCGCAAAAACCAAAAGCCCACTGAGGTCAAGTTGGGTCCGACTCATAGTGACTCCATAGGTCAGAGTAGAACTGCCCCATTAGGTTTCCAAGGAGCACCTGTCAGATTTGAATTCCCAACCTTAGCAGACGTAGCACTTAACCCACTACACCACCAGGGTTTCCTCTCTCTTCTCAACACAGGTCATATTCTTTATTAGTTCAAACTATCTTATAATTTTCATCATCACTTCCTTCCTGACTCATGAACTATTTCAAACTGTTTACTTAATTTCTGAACACTTGGAGATTTTCAAGTCACTTTCCTTTCCCACTTCCTGCAAGTTACTTTTTTGATTATTAACTACAACCCTAATTTCACAATTGTCAAATCTGTGTAATTTCATTTCTTTGAAAATGGCTGAGTCTGACTTTATGGTTGGTATATGGTATATTTTGGTAAATGTTTCTTGGTCACTTACAAAAAACATCTGTTACTATCAAGGTGACTCCAACTCACAGCTGTATCACGTGTCACAGAGTAGAACCATAGGGTTTTCTTGAATCTAATTTTAAAGGAAGGTGATCCCTACGTTTTTAAGAGGTTCAAACATACAACTTTTAAGACAGTAGGCAAGTGTAAGCCATCTGCACCACCTAGAGAGTCTTACAAAAAGAGGGATTATTAGTTTATTTGGTGCAGTTAAGTGAAACTCCAATAACCTTTTTTTGCTTTTGTTCTGGTCTGCATTTCTGACCAGTTACTAAAGTGTGTTAAAATCTGTTGCTATCACTGTAATTCTGTCTACTTCTCCCTTGTAGTTCTGTGAGCTTTTGCTGTTCCCATTTTGAGGTTGTTATGAAGCACACATTTCTTTAGGATGGTTTTATTTCCTTCGTAGGTTAATCTGTATCAATATGAAATGTCCATCTTTATCTATAATAATCAACCTTGTCTTGACGTTTACTTGGTTCAGTGTCTACGCTAGCTTTCTTCAGGTTAGATTCTGCATGACTTACTTTTTCCAATCTTTTACTTTTCAATCTTTCTGGATCCTTGTATTTAAGATGTATCTTATAGAAGCAGCACATATGTGGGTTTCTCAAAAATCAATACCAGATGCACTCTAATTCTACTCCTCAGAAGGTGATCTGCTCTTTGTTACTGAAATGTTTTACAGTTTTTCTCTGATGTTATCCATCACTGCAAGCAGTCTAACGGTGGATTTTTCCTTCTCTCTCCTACTCAGTAGCCTACAGGCCTTTTTATCATTCTGTAATTCTGAGAAATTTACCTTACTTATTCCTCCAAATATTTTCTCCTTCATTTTTTTCTCTCCTGTACGTCACTATGATGCGGAATTGACTCAAAAGCAATGGGTTTTGGGCTCCTATTTATTTGGAGAACAGTGCTGCTGTATTTCATTTTCATACATCTTGGTTTTTGTTCTATGCAGTCTCTCTATCACTTTTCTGCCTTCTCTAAGAGCTCCTTAATCTCATTTTCCAACTCATGAATTTGTCCAGTTACATATCTTTAACTATGGCCCAGTCTGCTGCATTCTTTATTTTTCATGAACAGCTTGAGCTTTAGACCAGACTAATTATTATATTTTTCACACCTAATATTTTCACTTGGCTCTACGTTTTATGTTTCTTTCTTAATGTATGTTTATCATACTTATTTTAAATTTTTGCTCAATCTTTTCCAGTAATTCTCCATCAGATGATATATAATATTCAAGTAACTGTCTTTCTTTTATAGTAACTGTACCATACAGGTAACCAGTTTTGACGTGAACTAATGTTTTTCTGGGGTTCCAGTCACTCTGTTTGGTAGAAATGTGTAAAGGCCAGGGCATAGCTATACTCAACCAAATGAACTAAGGAAAGGGAAGATGTAAGCCCCCGAGCAAACAGCCCCAGGGACCTCAGTAACACTGTTGTGCACTCCAACTGGGCAATGCACAGGCAACACAGTCAAATGCCTTTGCACAGTTCATAAAATACAGGTAAACACCTCGCTGGTATTCTCTGCTTTCAGCCAAGATCTATCTAACATCAGCAATGACATCCCTTATTTCATGTCCTCTTCTGACTCTGGCTTGAATTCTGGCAGTTCCTTGTTGATGTACTGCTGCAGCCACTTCTGAATGATCTTCAGCAAAATACTGCTTATGTGTGACAGTAATGATATTGTTCAATCATTTCCTCATTCTGTTGGATCCCTTTTCTTTGCAACAGGCACAAATGTGGATCTCTTCCAGTCATTTGGTCAGGTAGCTGCCTTCCAAATCTCTTGGCATAGACTAGTGAAGAATGAAAATTCTAGAACACTTGAATGCATTATGAGGAACCCATACACAGACTAAGAGGCAGTTGTTCAAACACAACAAGGGAATACTGCGTGGCTGAAAATCAGGCAAGGTGTATGTTAAGGTTGTAACCTTTCATCATACTTATTCAATCTGAATCTTCAGCAAGTAATTCAAGAAGCTGGACTATACAAAGAAGAACAAGGCATCAGGATTTAAGGAAGATTTAACAACCTGCATTATGCAAATGACAGAACCTTGTTTACTGAAAGTGAAGAGGATTTGAAGCACTTACTGATGACAATCAAAGACCACAGCCTTCGGTATAGACAGTGCCTCAACATTAAAAAAAAAAATCCTCACAGTTGGACCAAAAAGCAACATCATGAAAAATGAAGAAAACACTGAAGCTGTCAAGAATTTCATGTTATTTGAATCCACAAGCAACACTCGTGGAACCAGCAGTCAGAAAATCAAATGACGCACTGCACTGGGCACACAGGCTGCAAAAGACTTAATTAAAGTGCCACTTTAAGGACTCAGGTTCATCTGACGCAAGCCATGGAATTTTTTTTCTTTTTTTTTTTAATTGTGATTGAGTGGAAGTATACAATCCAAATTACATTTGCATGCCTGCCTATCTGCAGCTGCTTCTGTTCACCTTACCCAGGGACAGCACATGCCTCCTTTCCATTCTATACATGTCACATCCTCCTAACAATTTCCTGTCCCCTCCTCTCTACCCTCACCTCTCCCTTCTAGTAAGACACCAGTAGGCAGCATCCTATAAATGTACACAACCATAGAGTGCACACACCATATGGTCACACTGTGTTACCAAGTCCCATCCATTCCTGTCCACGGAGTTGACCTCAGTAATGATTTACGATCAGGGGCAGCATCAGGTTTAGGGGCTATGCTCCCAGGGGAACCCCCAGGCCTTAGGACCATCAACTGCACTCTTTAACTAGAGTTATTGAGGTGCACCCCTCTTCTTCTCATGTTGCCACTGAGACTCAACATTGTGTGCCCCATCACAGCTGTCTTTGGTGGTGGCCAGGCACCATCTGGTTCTTCTGGTCACACGTTGATATAGTCACCCACTCACAGGGGTCCTTCTTCTCTCATGGCTTTGTTGTCCTTACTGGTCATCTCTGGCTGAGTTGGGACCATTTGGTGTACCTCAGATGGCAGCTTGCTAGCTTTTAAGACCCCAGACGCCACTCACCAATATGCGGTGTAGATGACTCTCTTAGCAATAGGCTAGTTATGCCAATTGGCCTCGATGTCCCCTGAGAGCATGGTCCCAAGACCCCTCTCACTGCTATTCTATCCCTGCAATACTGGGTTAAGATCAGCAGAATTCTCAGTTTATGTTGAAGTCCAGTTAAGTTGATCTTCTTTTACTGTGTGCTGTCATTGCTTTCATCCAACGAAATTTCCATCAGCTACCTAATCTATGGCAAGCACTCTCCAAGCTATGGAATTTTTAATCACCTCTTACACATGCAAAAGCTGGACAATGAATAAGGAAGACCAAACAAGAATTAACACATTTGAATCACAGTGTTGACAAAGAACACTGACGATACCATGGACTGCTAGAAGAAAAACCTGTTGTGGAAGTACAGCCAGAATGCTCCTTAGAAGCAAGGATGGTGAGACTTATTTCCCATACTTTGGACATGTTATCAGGAGGGACCAGTCCCTAAAGAAGGACATCACACTAAGTAAAGGATCAGCAGAAAGGTAGAAGACCCTCAACAAGATGGACTGATACAGTGACTACAACAAGGGACTTAAAGCATAAGAATAACTCTGCTGATTGGACAGAACCAGCAAGTATTTCCTTCTATTGTACATAGGGTTACTGGAACCAACTTGACAGCACCTAACAAGAGCAACAACAGTATGGGCAGTCATGTGGAGCAGAGTCTTATCTGGAACATCTGGAAGGTCCAGTTTTGCATTCTTGTCTCAGAATGCTCCACCTCCTCTAAACTTTCAGATTAATAGGTTTCAACTTAGGATGACTTCCTACCTATTCCCAGTGTTCTTCTTCCCTAATAATTCATCATGAAACCCTGTGCAGGGGAATCATCCGTGGTGGTTGTTGTTAGATGCTGTCAAGTCAGTTCTAACTCACAGTGTGACCTTGTGTACAACAGAATGGAAGTGCCTGGTCCTGGGCCATCCCCACAGTCATTG
The DNA here is from genome assembly GCA_028571685.1 of Heterohyrax brucei. NCBI lineage: Eukaryota > Metazoa > Chordata > Mammalia > Hyracoidea > Procaviidae > Heterohyrax > Heterohyrax brucei. The sequence continues at coordinate 56,502,873 of CM053148.1, forward strand.
CTGTATGTCAGCCTACTGTTGCAGTCATTGTGTCAATTTATTTCATTAAGGACCTTCCTCTTTTTCACTGACCTTCTACCAAACACAATATCCTTCTCAAAGGCTGGACTCCCCTCATAACTACTCATACTACTAATAAAAATAACAACTAATCTAACTGTTACCATATTCTAGTTATTACTCTTGGGATTTTATAACTACTAGCTTCTTTACTTTTCAAACAATCCTGTAAGCCAAGAAATCTCAGTATCTCTATTTTACAGATACGAAAAATGAAGCCTCAGAGAGGTTAGGCAAATTTCTCAGTTATACAGCTAGGAAGTATAAGAGCCAGAACATGAACCAGGCAGTCTGATCTAAAGTTCAGGCTTTTAAACATTATACTATACTGCCTTTCCCACATTTATGTAAATAATTAGCAAACCCATCATGTACACAAGATTTTTTATTTGTATAATAAATATTTACGTACCTTGTATTGTAAGCTCTGCCTGAGCTTTGATTGTCTCATTTCCATTATCAGCTATGCAAAAATAAGTCCCAGCATCATCCTCAGTGACATCGCTGATGTCCAGGCTACCACCTGACAGCAATACCAATCTCTCAGAGCTGAATCAAAAAAGCAGTGATGCATTTCAGTACTTGGAAAATAATAACTGAGAAATTCTCCACATAAAACAGAGAAAGGACCTAAGCAGAATTACAACTATTCCTATGGCTGCAGACTGACAAACGCTCACATAAAATTATCAGAATTTAATTTACATGAATTGCTTTGTTCATAGTTTACAAAGACAGACCACAAACACAAATCAAAATGTTACAATGAATTATCTTTGACATTTCTAGTTATTCCCGAAGAGGTACTATTCTGTGACAAATTTCACCATTACTCCTTCTCTATTCTCATCACTATACTAAAGTCTACATGCAATTTGAGAATCACTCCACTACAGCTATGCCACACTGACTACTAAAAGAAAATGAAAAAGAGAAAGGATAAAATGTCAGATCAGAAATGTTAAGTCATGAGTCTCAATGACTACTGAAAGTGTCCTCCGAGGGCTTGGCTACAAAAGCTGGTTGCCATAGAGCAACTCTGTAGGCACAAATCAGTTACCATCATCAACAAGGACACTGATAGCCACTCTGCAGGCTGATTTAAATCTATCTAAACAGAAACTAAAATGATCCTGAAAGATCAAGGAAGAAATCACAAATCAACATTTTGATCACATTTGTATAAAGCACACAATTTTCATTAAAGCTGAATAAAACATACCAAGTTCTTAGTATCAAGCAAGGGATATAATTAATTCTGGAGAAAAATTCATAATTAAAGCTGCCATTTCAAAAGTCACTTTTATAAATGATGTAAATTCAAAATCTAGCACCAAACACAACATGAAAGAAAAATGGTATTTAGACATTCACAAGTATACACATGTCCTCGAAACTGACGTTCACAGGTCAGATTTTTTTCTCCTAAACCTTAATATTGTTGTCTGCAGCCAGCCAGCCAAGTGCCGTTGAGTCGATTGTTATCTATGCTCAACAAAAAAATGTCATAAAGTAGTTTTTCACGTGTTCTTCTAGTTAAATTAAAAAAAGAAAAACGGAAACTTACTATCCAGTCCAAGCTGCATTTGTAATTCTTGTTCCAAGTAAATATACTGGCTTAAATTTCAGTATATTTTGAGTTCAGGTAATTAGTCTTCCTAAATCTGTTAAATAAGGTTAGGTTTCTGGACACAGAAAGGTGAAAACCAGAATCAAGTCAGATGACTTCTCGAAGAAAGTACTACCCTGCAAGGTCATGATTAAACTGAGTCAAGTGGTCTTCCTATCTAAACCACCATCATCATGCTCTCAAATCTCAGCTTTATGAGATGGAACAGAGAAAGAAGATAACATAGGATGGAACAGAGCAAGAGCAAGTGGAATGAAACAGAGAACTAAGACAGGGTTTCGGTGATGCCTCAAAAAACAGAAAAAAACATACAAATATTAAAATGCCACATTTTACACTTAGACAAAATGATTACAACATTCACAAATGGAAACTCAATTATGTATACAAGAAACTCAGCTGTGATGAACATAATTCGAAATCTCAGTTAGAAGAGTATTTTTTGAAATTGAGATACAGTAATTTACACCTAATAATCATACTACTTGTTACATACCTGACACTGGTGTAACTGAGTGCCAGAAGAGTAGTAGTCAATCTTTCTTAATGGAGCTGATTTTCCTCCTTTTAAAATAAGCCTAGGACACTGTCTATTAGGTTGGCATATTTCGTTTAACTTGTTCATATATGTTGACTGACAGTAACAAAGCCACCAACCCTTCAGAACTCCAAAATTCATAGACGCAGACAAAAGCAACAACATGTGAAAAAGTGTGTGCAGTGAATGGACCTGAGCCTAGTTCAGTGTTGCTGTACATACACAAGGCACATGTGCACGGAACATTCAGTTCCAGCTGCAGGAAACCTAGAGTCAGTCTGCATGGGCTTGGTGTACTAAGGAGGCAGGTTTCTAAGCACACGAACCAAAGGACTTCAGGTCAATGGAGTGCCACAGATAGAAAAGCACCATGCTGTCCCTCCATAGCCAAGAGCAGAAAACCAAGTGAATCTTGGAAACCAAAGTGTAACATAAAGAGAGAAAGACCTCAAACACTGAGTGGAATAAGAAACTGACAGAGAACAGAGAGCAGGAAGAGAAATGAGAGGAAGCTCCCTATCAGCTAACCCCGCACGGACTCAGCATCTCGGACTGCTCTTGGAGACCGGCAGACAGGGAGCACAGGCAGGCAGATTCACAGAGATTTCAGCAGAAGACCAGTGACCCGATAACCATTGGCACATGCTTTCCTGTTCCCTGTTTTCTCCCACTGCTCTACCTCTGACACCTTCTGGCTCAGCCTGTCACTTAGATTTGCCCCACCCAGATCAGAGATCAGCAGATGGGGAGTACGAGACAGTTTAAGGCAGGACAGCAGACCACCAAGTAACCAGTATGACATACGCTCTCCTAATGTCACCCTTCCCACTCCTCCTTCCTCTGCTGCCTTCTGGCTTCAGTTCTCTTGGGCAGGAAAAACTCCCGGGCCCTAGCTCCTTAGATTTGTGCGCCACCCCCCACCCCCATACTGACGGGCCCCCTCAGTGCTGTGCCTCCCACCATCTCTCCCTCCTTTCTCTCAAACACCTGGCTCCATGTGTCACTGTTGCCTCTTCTTTAAAGGCTATGAAACATCACTCAGCTGGGGACTGGGGACCACTCCCCAGCTGGTGACACCACAGTGGAATCCTCAGGGCTTTTTTTTTTCCTTTTGCTGTGTTATGTTTCACCTGTTTGTTTTCTTTTCAGGGCTTGGAAGTCCCTTCCAGCCAGGTTATACTGTGTAACTTAGGACCCATATCCTCAGTCTGGGCATTTGCCATCAGTAGGTTTCCTGGAGCTCTTTCTTTTCTTTTTTTTCTCTTATTTGCTTCCCGTCTTTCTTCATTTCCCAGTTCTTGTCTCTTTTCATGTCTTCTGAATACCTGGCACTGTGACATCCATATGCCTTCTAGTCCAGCTACACCAGGCAGCCTGAGAGGCTTGTCCTTGGTCTTAGCAGCAGCACTGGGGGGACCCTTAGGGGTCTTTGTTTTCAACTAGTTGCTTTTTTCTTTTTCTCTCTTTCTTTTAAAACCTTTTTATTATACATTTTTCAGTTTCTTGTCCCTCAACTCCAACAGCAAGCTCCCTTAGAACTTTTTTTTTTTTAAATCTTGGCCTCTCCCTCTGCTCTACTCTTCCACATACCCATCTGAGCTCCACACATCACATCCCTGCTCCTTCCTGTCTACCTGCACTGTATGCTAAATGCTACACCTCCAAGTAGCATAGGCACGGCTTACTGGAAATTGCCCAGCATTGATTCCTGGCCTGCTCTACTACACACCACAAACAACCTATCCCAGCACCCTCCCTTCAGCTGTACCTGCCCTGGCTACACCACACCTGAGCAACTGGCCCCACCCACTGGACAAGGAGGCGAAAACTGTTGTGACAACAAAGAATGCACAGCTCTTCTGTTCTGACATGGCCAAATAAAACAAAAAAATGAGGATGAAACAAACAGGTCTACAGTCAAAAAAAAGAAAACCACTGAATAGAGGGCAGACAGTATTAAAACATAAAAAAAAGGACAGATGGCTCCAGTAGGTGCCCAAAATAAAATACAAGATGACTTTCCAGTAAAACAAAGATAGTAGAATTACCTGATAGAGAATTAAGATCTCTAATATTCAGAGCTATTTAAGATTTGAAGCAGAAAGCAGATAAAAATTAGGAAAAAACAGACCCATTCATGGAAAAGGCAGACAAATTCATGGTAGAATTCATGAAAGTAACACAGGAACTAAATATCAAACTAAATTCATGACTAGAAATCATATAAAAACAACAATTAGAAATTCAAAAGATAAACAACAAGATTCAGAAAGAGTGTCACAGAAGGGCTGAGGAGCAGGTATGAAATCATGGGAGACAAGATCAGCAATGCTAAAGACAAATACGTGGATACAACTCTGAGGAAAAATCTGAAGAAAAATGAAGAAATGTAGAGAATTATGTGGGATATAATCAAAAGCAAAAATTTTTGAGTGATCCAAGTTCCAGTACACAGGGAGAAAATGGAAAACAGAGAGGATCACTGAAGAGTTACTGACAAATAACTTTCCTAGTATCATGCAAGATGAAAAGCGGACTATCCAAGAAGCTCAATGAACCCCCAGACAAGAGAGATCATAAAAGAAAGTTACAAAGGTATATCATAATCACACCTGCTAAAACCAAAGACAAAAAATTCCAAGAGCAGCTCAAGACAATTAAAAAGTCACATTCAGAGAAGAACCAAGAATAATGTATCCCCCCAAATTCTCATTCAAATACAAGACATTTCCAGGTAAGTGTATGAGTCACACAATCAGATTTATGAAGAAATAAAAAGAGGAAGAAAAGACTAGAAGCAGGAAGTCTGACCAAGAAGTTACTGTAAGGGTTCAGAATTGGTGACAAAGACAATACCTGCGGTGTAACACCAAAAGCAGGCAAAAAGTACTGCGTACTCTTACAGTGAGATGATGAGAGAAACAGGAGGGATTTATTTACTCATTGATTTAACAAATACTGAGTGCTTACTTTGGGCCAGAGAGCAGCTGGGGATACAGCAGTGAGCGAATGAAGATATAATCACTGCTCTCATGAAACTCAGTGAGAAAAGACAGGACAAAAAGGTATTCAACAGTGCAGTACACCAAAAGAACCTGCCAGAAAATTAGGGATGCCAAGAGAGCTTTCCTTGACAGTATCGCTAAGATGAGATCTGAAGAACAAGTTGGAGTTAATAATGGATGGCAGACAAGAAATTTCAGAAACAGACACTAACTATCAGACACAAAGGAATCATGGCAGGACAGACCACAATGTACTTGAGGATGTGAAAGAAACCAGAAAGGCAAAATGTAAGAAAAGAGAGAAAGATAAAGCTGCACTCAGATCACACAGAGCTGGTAAGCCATTTTAAGAACTGGAATCCTTAACCTCACAACAACAGAAGTCCATTTAGCACTTTCAAAAGCAGTTAGGGGTTAAGGATGATATGGTGAAACATGAACTCTGAAAAGACTGCTCCGGCAGAAACACTACCTGGAGTGAGGCTACAGTACATTTGGGAAAAACAGCAGGCTACTGCAGTAACTGAGGTTGACAACTGACAGCAGCTTGGAATACCATGATTGTAACACAGATGAATTCCAGAGATATTTAGGAAGTAAAACACCAGGATTTGCAGATGGGTGACAGAGAAGCTGAGGAAGAAATCGATGCCAAAAAGATTCCTAGGTTAGGGCAGTAAAGCAAACAGAAAAGATTTTTACTTAGCTTTTTGGTTGCTGTTGTTACCTGAATTAGAGGGATAAAAGTTTTTATAGGAAGAGAGAAAAAAACTGAAAAGTGGATTCATGGAAGTAATGGAGAAAATGGAAAGCAATAAGGTCTAGAACAAAACGCCTTATCAGACATAGCTTCCTCTAGAATAGCAGGAAAGGACAGAGAGATGACAGCTACCTTTTCTCCATTCTTCTGGCACAAAACTGACTCTCAACTGTTTGTTTGTTTTTTTTTTCCTGAGGTAACTGCAGATAGAAATAACATAGCTCCGTGTACCTGTCACCCAGTTTTTCCAATGGAAAAATATCAGTATCACAACCAGGACACTAACATTGATCAAGTCAAGACACAGGACAACTGAATCGCCACCGGCCCTCTCATCCCACCCTTCCAGTCACATCCATTGCCGTCCTGCTCACTCTGAGCTCCTGACAATCACTGTTCTACTTGCAATCTCAGTCATTTTGTCATTTCAAGAATGTTTTATAGAGTAATGTGTCACCTTTTGAGATTGGCTTTTTTCACTTAGCATAATTCTCTAGAGATGCACTCAAGGTTGTAATGTGTATTAATAGTTCAGTCATTTGCTTGCTTAGTAGTACTTCATGGTACAAATATACTAATTTAACCATTCATTCACTGAAGTTCATTTATATTGTTCCTGGTTTGAGGCTATTACAAATAAGGCTGCTATCGACACTCCTGTACTGGTTTTTGCATGAACACAACTATTACCTGTATCAGTATACACATATTAATGTTACATATATAATTCATTCCTTTGTATTGCTGAGAAACCCTGGTGGCATAGTGGCTAACTGACATGCTACTAACCAAACTACTGGCAGTTTGAATCTACCAGACACTCCTTGGAAACTCTATGGGGTAGTTCTGCTCTCTCCTACAGGGTCGCTGTGAGTTGGACAACAGCAGTGGGTCCACAGCAGTGGGTCCGGTTTGGGTTTGGGTTTTGTGTTGCTGAGTAGTACTTCCACGGGATAGATTTACTATAGCTTCCTTAACTATTTACTCATTGAAGGACCTCTGGGGTTTCTATCTAGTTGGGGGCATTAACAATAAAGCTGGTGTAAACATTCACATACAGGTTTTGGTGCAAATATGTCTTCGTTTCTATGGGTTAAATGCCTGGGAGAGTAACTGCTGGGTCATATGGTAGTTTTACACAAAAAGCTTTTAAAGAAACCACTAGTTTACCAGCACACCATTTTACGTTTCCACCAGCAACATATGAGGGATGCATTCTCTCTGCACCTTCACCTGTAGTGGCTGTTGTGTTTCTTATTTTAGCCATTCTGATAGGCATGTAACAATAGCTTATTATGGCTAAATGTGCATCTCCCCAATGGCTAATAGTGTTTTGTACTTACCTGCCATGTGTATTTCTTTTTCAGTGAAACATCTCTTCATGTCCTTCACTCATGTTCTAGTTGAACTGTTTGCTTTGTTACTGATGACTTCAGAAATCTTTGCATATTCTAGAAACTAGTCCTTTGCTAGAAATGTAGTTTACAAATATTTGTTGTACCATTCTGTAGTTTATTTTTGCATGCTTTTAACCATATCTTTCATGGAGCACAATTTTTAAATTTTGATGAATTCTTAATTTATCAGTTTTTCTTTTTATGGTTCATGCTTTTAGTGCCAAGCTTAAGAACGCTTTACCTAGTATTTCTCCAATGGGTTTTTTTCCCTAAAATTTTGCATTTTACATTTTGAATTAATTTTTGTTTGAGAGATGAGACTTAGGTCAAGGTTCATTTTTTAATCTACAGATGTTCAACTGCTCCGGTACCGTTTGTTGAAGACTCTTCCCTCCAGTGAACTGCTTTTGCACCTCTGTCAAAAATTTGTCTGGCCGCATTTTTAGGTTCTCTATGAGTCTGTCCTTCTGCCAATACCAAAGAGTCTTGATTACTGTGACTAGACTGACTGATTGATTTTGTAATGTTGAATCAGCCCTGCCTTCTTGGAATAAATCCCTCTTGGTCACAGTGTAGGAGCCCTGGTGGCACAATGTTGGAGTACTTGGCTGTTAATCAAAAGGTTAGTTGTTCAAACCTACTAGCCGAACTTCCTTAAAGATTCAAAGCCCTGGAACCCTATGGGACAGTTCTATTCTGTCCTATAGGGTTGCTATGAGTTGGAACTGACTACACAGCAGTGGGTTTGAGGGGCTTTTGGGGGGTTGTTGCCCATGGTACATAATTCTTTTTATGTATTTCTGAATTCTATTTTGATGTTATGTTAAGGATTTTTATATTGGTCTGTAGGGTTTTCTTTTTGTACTGTCTCTCTTGTTTTGGTGTCAGGATAATACTAGCTTCATAAAATAAATTAGAAAATATTTCTTCTTCTTCTATTTTCTAGAGATTTTTTGTAGAATTGATACTAGCTCTTCTTTATGTAATTGGCAGAATTCTCTTGTGCAACCGTCTAAGCCTGGAGATACCTACATACTTCAGAAGTTTTTAAATTAGCCAAAGCCAACTGCCGTCAAGTAGGATCCGTTAATAGTTACAGGACTATTCAACTTAACTATGTCATGCTGTATTAGATGGTAGCTTTGTGATTTTTTTTGAGGCAGTGGTTCATTTAATCTAAAGTGTCAAATTTATATACATACAGTCATTCACAGTATTCCTTCGTTATTTTTTTGATGTCTGCAAGGGCTATAGTGATCCTCTGTCTCATCCTGGATCATCTTTGTCTCCTCTTTTTTTCCTCTGTCAGTCTTGCTAGAGGCCTACCATTTTTCTTTTATGTTCTCAGAGAACTAGTTCCTTGTTTTATTGTTTTGCTGTTTATATTCCCACTGATATCTGCTCTTATCTTTGCTATGGTCTTCTTTCTGCTTGATGTAGGTTTATTCTGCTCTCCCTTTGATACATTATCAATAAGAAACTTCTTTTCAAATTTATGCATCTACTACTACAGATTTCACTCTCAACACTGCTTTAGTTGTATCCCAGAAACTTTTCTTTAGTTTTAAGTAAACTTTTTTAGAATGGTTTTTGATTTACAAAACAATCACGAATACAGTACAAAGAGTTCCCATATATTCCATACCCGTTTCACCTATAATTAACATTGACATTAATGTGGCATATTTGTCACAATTAATGAACCAACACTGAAATCTCTTATTAACAGAAATCCACACTTCATTCAGATTTCCTTAGTTTTTGCCTAATATCTTTTCTGAATTCCAGGATCCCTTTCAGGGTAATACATTACATTTTTAGATGTATGTCTCCTTATGTTAGCATTGGCTGTGACAGGTTTTCCGACTCTCCTTATTTTTAAGGACCTTAACAGTTTTCAATAGAACTTGTCAGGTATTTTGTGGAATGTTCCTCAGTGGGATTTATTTAATATCTTCCTCATGATAAGACTGGGTTATATGTTTGGGGGACAAAGATTACAGAAGCAAATTTCATTTTCATCACATCATATCAACAGCACATACTATCAATATAACTCATCACACACTGACATACACACACACACAAACTCATTCTTATCTTACCACTGTCTATCGACGTTGTCAATTTCCAAGTTAAGTCCAGAAAAGCTTATCTTTCCTTCATATCCTTTAATCTGTTTGAAAAGTCATTGTCTTAAACATGTCCTCTGTACACATTTAGAGTCACATAAACAATGCTGTAACTTTCTGTTTTAATCATTAAATAATTTAGAAAATTTGAGACAGAAAACCTATATGCCCATCCATATTTTTATGAAATATATTCTTTCTTTCATCCTGACATTCCAAGCTTCCTTCATGTATCATTTCCTAACTGTTTAGAGGACTTGCTTTTAGCATTCTTTTAAGATAAGCCTACTTGGGACAAATTTTTGTTAATTTTCTACATCTAAGAACATCTTGATTTCCTCTTCGTTGATAAAGGGTGTTACAGCTGCATGTAGGATTCTGGGTTCTCTTATTGTAACACTTGAAAATGTGCCACTTCCTTCTGCCTTCTATCGTTTCTGATTAGAAAAAGGCTATCATTCAAAATGTTTTTCCCCTCTAGGTTACTGTTTCTCTCTTAAGGTTTTCTTGTTTATATTATTTTTCAGAAATTTGACTGCAAGTTACCTTAACGTGAATTTCTTTGGTTTACTCTGTTCAGAATTTAGGAAACTTGAATGACACAGTAGTTAACTGCTATGGCTGCTAACCAGTGGTCAACAATTAAAATTCACCAGGGGCTCCCTGAAAACTCAACAAGGTGTCCTGTAGGGTCATTATATGAGTTAAAATTCACTCTATGACAAGGGAGTTGGTTCTTGAATTGCTTCAGAAGTCTGCTCAACTTCAAAGGTTTTAAAAGCCATAATATACACAGAAACACATAGTCCCCCCTCCCTGTCCCCTTAACAAAAAGCAATTATCTACAGTAAAAGATAAAATATGGGAATTGTCAACCATTTACTTCTTTGAGTACTTTCTCAGCCCTGCACTTTTCTCTTTCCTTCCAAGAATCTGATGATATACATATTAGATCCTCTGTTGTTGTTTCACAGGTCTCCAAGGTTATATATACTTTTTAATTGTATTTTTGTTTCTCTGATGTTCAAATTGGGTCATTTTCTACTAATACTATCTTCCAGTTCATTGATTCTTTCCTCTGTCCCCTCCATTCTGCTGCTAAACCCATATGCAGAATTTTTTATTGCAATTATTCTATCTTTGAGTTCTAAACTTTCCATTCAGTTCTTTATAGTTTCAATTTCTTTGCTGAGATTTTCTTCTTTTCAGTTGTAACTCCTCACTGAAGCATTTTTATGATAACTTCTTAAAAGTCTTTGTCAGCTAATTCCTATGAGGTAGACGTCAGACATACTTCTACTCTCCAACCTTTAAACCTATCTGACACTAGCCATCTCTCCTACAACACTCTCTCTTCCTTACTGGGTACGATAATCTGTTGAAATGGCCATACAGAACACAAAGGCAATGCAGCTAGTGGTTTAATAAGGAACAGGATACATATAACTTGGGATCAGGATATGGAAGCAAGTAAGCAAAGTCTCCCTTCTTCAGCGCAGCACAGTTCTTTCAGCAATTCTCAGCCATGTAGGCCTCCTTTTGGCTCTATGAGGACAGGCTCCTCTTGCTCCTGCTATCTGTTACCCCTGACTCCATCACTAGGCCCCTTCCAGGACTACAGCCATCGGCTGTGCTGCTGGGCCTCCTTCTAGTCCTCCTTCTAGTCCTCTAACTGTCTTCAGTGTTACAGCCCCTGACTGTGTTACTGCTCTTTTAGGAGGTTCCTTGTCTCATCTTTCTGTTTCTTCTTTGTTCTTCCTTCTGCATCTTCTTGTTGATTCTCTTCCTGCTTCTATCTCAAAAAGTTCTGTGGGGCTAGTTGCTTAAATACAGAAACTCTTTATCAAATTCAAGCATAACACTGATATCAGGACCACAAATTGACCAATCCTCTCTCAACAGGCCACAGGCAATTCATTTGCATAAGCAGACTACAACTCACCTCATTCGCATAGTTCACTGATCAATTCCTGCAAGGTACATACCAATCACAGAGCAGGCTATACCCCAGGACCAGATAAAATTGTTTACAGCTTGTCCAGTAAATGTCAACTGACTTGGACAAAAGTGACAAACCATCTGAGTTAGGAATTAAAGTAAAGGTAACTTCTCAGGGCTTCAGGGGAAACTCAAGCTATCTGTCTAAAGAACAAAGGCAAACTGCCACATAAAGGAACTTACTTCATCATAATGAGGCAAAAATAAAACCCAGGGAATTCATCACCCCGTTGTTTTGGGGGCTCCAAGGTCCCTAGTCATTCTGCCCTCATTACAGTGTGTCAGAGTCTTTTTTTTTGTTTATTTATTTTATACACAATGTCTAGGGTTTTAAGTAACACTTAGTAGAAAGAACTGGAAGAAATACAGCCACTCAAACCCTGAAGTAGAAGTTTTCTACACATTTTTTAAACTAATTATATTTAAAAACTAATTTTTTAAGTAGTATTCTACTGTCAATTATATAGTACCAGGCATTTTTATAACCCATCCCTTTGCAGGTTGGTTCTGATCTATCATTTCACTAAAAGATGATATTGCTTTATTACCAAATGTCATGAACTGAACTGTGTCTCACAAAAACATGTGTCAACTTGTTTAGGTCATGATTCCCAGTACTGTGTAGCTGTCCTCCATTCTGTGATGTGGCCATGTGTTATATACCATAATCTCTGCCTGTGGCTAAAGAGGATCAGGGTGGAATGAGATACCCTCACTCAGGTCACATCCCTCACCCAATGTACAGGCAGTTTCCCTGGGGTGTGGCCTGCCCCATATTTTATTTTACAACAGATAAATGGAAAAGGAAGCAAGAAGAGAGCAGGGGACCTCTCACCACCAAGAAAGAAGTGCAGGGAGCAGAGTGCATCATTTTGGACTTTGTTCCTGTGTGGAGAAGCTCCTAATCCAGGCCAAAGACTGATGACAAGGACCTCCCTCCACAGCCAGCTGAGAGAAAGTCGTCCCCTAGAGCTGATGCCCTGAACCTGGGACTTCTAGCCTATCAGACATACAAAAATAAATTTCTCCTTGTTAAAGCTATCTACCGTGGTATTTCTGTTCAGCAGAACTAGATGATTTCGACAGAATTCAGTACTGGGAGTCAGGTGCTGCTCTGATAGATACCTGAAGCGCAGGAGTGGTTATGAAACTGTGACTGGACAGGAGACTCAGAAGGATGTGAACTGTTAACATCTGACAGGGTAGAGGCAGCCAGAAATAGCAGCAAAGGACCAGCAGCAACACAGCCAGGAGACTACTGCCAGACAGTGCTGGAGCCAACCCACAAAGTGAGAGAACTGAGTGCTTCCTGAAGGAGTACAGTGCCCCTAGGAACTTACTGGTGGAGCTAGAGAGCTGTGGAAAACTTAGCCCAGCAGGGTAGACAAAGGCATCAGGTTAGAGAGCCAGGAGGCCAAGGAATAAACAAAGCCAAGTTGCCTCAGTCTCAAAACGTATGGCCATGACCTCTAGGGTTTCAGAGTAGAGCTATGGCCTCTGGTGTTTCTAAGAATAAAGCTGCCACTCCGATGGGCTAAGGAATGGGGGGTCTAAAGCTGAGGGAGTACAGTTGCCGTCCCAGTGGGTCTGGAAGGCAGAGCTGCAGTCCAGAGCCAAAAGGACTCCACTCAGATTCTGGACAGTGTGGCCAATACCAAGAGTCTGGAGGGCAGGGCTATCATATAAACGCACTTGGAGAACAGAAGATTATTTTCAAAATCTTGAGGGTCAATGTAACGTGTTCTACTGACTCAATGTCTGTTATTCCTTCTTTCCTTCCAATTTCTCCCATTTGTGGAAATGTCTAGCTTGTGCCTGTTTTGCCACTATACATTTAGAAGCAAAAAACTTGTATTCTCAATTTCAGAGATGAAGAGAAATTTTTTGATTCTGGACTTAGTTACAACTTTTGCTATGATGTGATGGGATGAATACGCTTAACATGTGGAAAGAACATGAACTTGGGGGTAGGGCAAAGGATGAAATGTCATGAATTAAACTGCATCCCCCAGTAATACATGTCAGCTTGGTTAGACTATGATTCCCAGTATTGTGTGGCTGTCCACCATTACACAATGTTCCCATGTGTTACAAATCGTAAGTTCTTCTGGTGGTTAAAGAGGATCAGGATGAGATATAATACCCTCCCTCAGGTCACATCCCTGATCCAACGCAAAGAGAGATTCCCTGGGGTGTGGTCTGCTCCACATTTTATCTTACAAGAGATAAAAGGAAAAGGAAGCAAGAAGAGAGTTGGGAACCTCTCACCACCAAGAAAGAAGTGCAGGGAGCAGAATACGTCATTTGGACCCAGGGTTGCTGTGTGGAGAAGCTCGTAGTCCAGGGGAAGACTGATGACAAAGACTTTCCTCCAGAGCCACAGAGACAGAAAGCATTTCCCTGCAGCTGATGTCCTGATTTTGAGCTTCTAGCCTACTAGGACTGTGAGAAAATCAACCTGTCCTTGGTAAAGCAATCCCCGTGTAATATTTCTGTTATAGCAGCCCTAGACGACTTTAATCACACTTTGTTGTCAGTCACCTTGCATAGCAGCATACGTGTCTCCTGAAAATTATATCCCTTTGAAATACAACTATTCAATGAATGAGATTCACTTCCATCTCGCTCTTCAACAGCTATGTTTGGTTGGATCTGAACAAACTTGCACCAATAAACATGATCTGTCTAAATGCTGTTCACAAGAAACACATCTTAGACTCAAAGATATGAGCAAATTGAAAACCAAAGCATAGAAAAACATACACCAAGTTAACAACATGCAAAGAAGAGCAGGAGTGGCAATACTAATCTCAGATAAAATTGATTTTAATGTAAAATCCAAACATCATGGACAAGGATGGTCATCATTTATTGCTTAAAGGTTCAATACATAATGAGGATGTAACAATATTAAATATTTATGCACCCAATACCAGGGCATCTAAATACATCGAGCAAATGCTGACAACACTGAAAAATGAGATAGATCACTCCACAATAACAGCAGGAAATTTCAACATTCCACTCAGTAATGGACAGATCATCCAGAAAAAAGCTCAACAAAGATACAGAAGACCTTACCACAACAATCAACCAACTAGAACTCATCGACATATACAGAACTTTGTACCCAACAACAGATAAGTATACTTTCTTTTCCAATGCACATGGAACCTTCTCCAGAATAGACCATGTATTAAGCCATAAAGCAAGTCTCAACCTGAATAAGTAGAAAGACAACAACAAAAGAACCCCACAGACACCAGAAGAAAACAGAAAATAAAAATCAGAGCAGAATTATGAACTAGAGAATAGAAACACAACTGAAAGAGTTAACAAAAAGAAAAGCTGGATTTTAGAAAAGATCAACAAAATTAATAAACCACTGGCTAAACTTACCAAAAATAAACAGGAAACAAGTAACAGGAGAAATGAGACAGGAGATGTCACAACAGACCCAACTGAAATTAAAAGTATCATAACAATACAAAACACTGTACTCTAATGGATTTGAAAATCTAGAGGAAATGGATGAATTTCCAGATTCACATCACCTATCAAAAGTATCACAAGAAGAAGAACAACTTAATAAATCTGTCACAGAGACTGAAAATGTAATAAAAACATAAGGACAAATATTTTATGAGACCCCTACTATAAGGACTTAAAAACAGACTCATGCACTGAAGAAAAGACTCTTTTGATGGCTGCAAGGTAGGGGAAGGAGGGAGAGAGAGTGCTGGTTATAGATTAGACAGTTGACAGAAATTTGATTGGGTGAAATCAGTGACAATGTAATACAAACAACTACCAATCAAAAGTAGTCCTGGCCCAGATGGCTTCACTGGTGAATTTTACCAAGCTTTTAGAGAGGAGTTAATTCCAATACTGCTGAGACTATTTCACAACACAGAAAAGACAAGAATATTCCCAAACTCATTCTATGAAGCCAGCATAACCCTCATACCAAAGCCACAGAAAGATCCCACAAAAAAAGAAAATTACAGACCAGTATCACTCATGAATCTAGATGCAGAATCTTTAACAAAATCCTAACCAACAGAATTCAACAACATATTAAAAAATTAATTCAGCATGACCAAGTTGAATTCATACCAAGGATGCAGGGTTTGTTCAACATTAGAAAAACAATTAATGCGATCAACCACATAAATAACACAAAGGATTAAGAATCACCCACTTTTGTCAACTCATATAGAAAAGGCATCTACAAAGTCCAACATCCATTCATGTTTAAAACTCTTAGCAAA
The DNA here is from genome assembly GCA_028571685.1 of Heterohyrax brucei. Lineage (NCBI taxonomy): Eukaryota > Metazoa > Chordata > Mammalia > Hyracoidea > Procaviidae > Heterohyrax > Heterohyrax brucei. The sequence continues at coordinate 56,518,664 of CM053148.1, forward strand.
GTATGAATAGAAGGGAAATTCCTCAATGCAATACGGGGCATCTATGCAAAGCCAACTGCCCACATCATCCTGAATAAAGAGACACTGAGAACAGAAACTAGACAAGGATATCCACTGTCACCACTTCTATTCAACATTATGCTAGAGGATCTGGCCAGAGCAATCAGACCAGAAAAAGAAATAAAGGGTATCTCCATCAGTAAAAAAGAAGTAACAATATTCCTATTTGCAGATGATACGATCACATACACAGAGGACCATAAAGAATCTGTAAGTAAACTACTAGAATTAATATGAGTTCAGCAAAGTATCATAATATAAGATAAATGTAAGTGAATCAGCAGAATTCCTCTATGCCAACAGAGGTCATCAAAGAGAAAATCACCAAAGCAACACCATGTACTATAGCCCCCCAAAAGATAAAATACCTAGGAATAAATCTAACCAGAGAATTAAGAGACCTATACAGAGTAAATTACAAGACTCTACTGCAAGAAACTTAGAGAGACTTACATAAGTGGGAGAATCTACTTTCCTCGTGTACAGGAAGACTTAACACTGTGTAAATGTGTATTTTACCCAAAACAATCTACATATACAATGTAATCCCAATACAAATTCGAGTGTCACTTTTTAACGAGATAGAGAAATAAATAATCGACTTTGTGTGGAAAAGGAAGAAACCCTGGATAAGTAAAACACTACTGAAGAAGAAGAGTACAGTGGAAAGCCTCACACTACCCAACCTTAGAACCTACAACACTGCCACGGTAGTCAAAACAGCCCAGTACTGGTACAAAAAGAGACATACAAACCAATGGAACATAATAGAGACCCAAGAAATATCAGCATCCTCTTATGAACAGCTGATAGTTGACAAAGTCCCAAAGGTTGTAAGCTTCGATAAAATCAGTCTCTTTAACAAACGGTGTTGGCAAAATTGCACATCCATCTGCAAAAAAAACTAAAACAAGACCCGTATCTCACACCTTACACAAAGACTTACTTGAAATGGATCAAAGACCTAAATATCAAACCCAAAATGATAAAGATTATCCAAGAAAAAATAGGGACAACAATGGAAGTTACTACATGGAAGTTAATACATGTCTTAGGGAGACTACAAAACCTGACCAACAGTGCACAAATGACAGAAAATAGATAAATGGGAATTACTAAAAATCAAACACTCATACTCATCCAAAGACTTTATCAAGAGAGTTAAACAACTACCTAAAGAATAGGAAAAAATATTTGGGAACTACACATTGGACCAATGTCTGATTTCCATAATCTATAAGGTACCGCAAAATATCAACAAGAAAAAGGTAAATAACCCAATTAACCAATGGTCAAAGGTTACGGACAGACACTTCACCAAAGAAGACATACAGAAAGCCAAAAGACACATGAGGAAATACTCATGATCACTAGCTATTAAAGTATCCAAATCAAAAGTACAATGAGATACCATCTCACTCCAACAAGGCTGGCAATGATCTATAAAACACAAAACAAAAAATGCTGGAGAGGCTATGGAGAGACTGGAAGTCTCCTACACTGCTGGTGGGAATGCTCTTTGGAAAGCAGTTGGGTGATTCCTTAAAAAGCTAGAAACAGAAATACCATATGATCCAGCAACCCCACTGCTTGGAACATGTCCTAAAGAAATAAAGGTGGTCACACAAACAGATCGATCCACACGAATGTTTACTGCAGCACTGTCCACCATACCAAAAAAATGGAATCAACCTAAGTGTCCATCAACATATGAATGGATAAACAAACTATGGTACAAACAGACAGTGGAACACTATGCTAGCATAAAGAACAATGACGATTTTAGAAAGCATTTCATAACCTGGTTTCAGCTAGAAGACATTATGCTGAGTGAAATCAGTCAGCTGCAAAAGGACAAGTATTGCATAAGACCACTGCTATACGGACTTAAAAATAGACTTATGCACAGAAAAAAAGACTTTGATGGCTACAAGGTGGTGGAGGGAGGGAGAGGGATTAGACAGTGGATAAGAATTTGGTTAGCTGAAGGGAGTGACAGTATGCAGTAAAGTGCAGATCAACATAACTGGACTACACCATAAACTGAGCAGTTTTCTAAACACAACACATCATTTCAAGGGATACAGTAGTAGGGACAGGAGTTTGGGAACTGTGTTTTCAGGAGCCATCAAGGTCCATTGGCATAGCTCGTCTTTTGCTAAGAAAGCCTTCTGCACCCCATACTGGTGAGTGGTGCCTGGGGTTTTAAAAGCTGGCAAGTTGCCATCTGAGGAATACCAAGTGGTCCCAACTCATCTGGAACAGATGACAACCGAGAACATCAAAGACACGAAAAAAAAAAAAAAAAAATGAGCCCAGAAGACACAAAGACCCATACGAATGGGAGACTGCATCAGCATGAGAGCAGAAGAACCAGAAGGTGCCTAGCCACCACCAAAGACAGTCATTATGGGGGACACAAGGTAGAGCCCCAGAAAAAGAGCTGTGCAGTTGAAGAACTCTACTAAAAGACCAGAACTGATGGTCCAACAGCCTGGAGGGTCCCCTGGGAACATGGCCCCTAGTCTTGGTGCTGGCTGTGACCTGAAATCAGTATTGAGGTCAACTCTTCAGAGAAGAACAGACTGGGCTCAGGGACATAGTGTGTGCATGTGTGCATAGTGTGGTGTGTGTACTTTATGCTTTTATACATTTATAGGAGGCTGCCCTACTGGCTTCTTTCTAGATGGGAGAGAAGAGGGTGAAGAGGAGAGGACAGGTGCTCATTAAGAGGATACTAGAAGTATAATGAAAAGGAGGAATGTGCTGTCAGAGTGCGCAGAGTGGATGGAGTCACAGGTAGGTGGGCATGTAAAATTCGTGTGGATTGTATACTTTCACTTAATCGTAATAAAAAAATAAAAATTTTAAATAACCAACTTCAGCTTTCCTACTTGATAAATGCTTTGTTCTAACATGTACCTATTAAAATTTCTACTCTGAGAGCCTGAAACTTTAATCTCTTATTTCAAAGTTCCCTCTTTCAGTTAGCAAAAGAAAAAAGAAACAATCTCTTGAAATCTCTGCATAGCATATCGGTAGGAGAAAGAAAAGTAACCGGATGGGAGCTGAAAAAGAAATCCAGTGGTACTAGAGCTGACACCATCAGTTCTGCTAACACAATACAATCAGATTCCATTTCATTCTATCATCCCCACTGATCAGGAAGGCTGATCAGCCAGCTGAGTAAACAGATATCCTTTTTCCACGTCTTGGCTGCTAAGCTGCACAAATTGGTTACTTTTGATATCCTACTTGGGAAATACTACACCTAGTCAGTGTAAATCAATAGCCACTAGCCAGATGTGGCTACTAAACACTTGAAATGTGGCTGCTATAACTGAGGAACTGAATTTTTAATTTTATTTGATTTTAAAAATTGCAGCAGCATAAAAATAGTTTTTCACTACACACAAATATTATTGTTTGAAGTACAGTTCTCTTTAACCATTTCACTGCATTAATAATAGTTTTGTATTGTAGCACACATGTACTTTTTACTTATTTTAATACAGCTACCATCAAACTTTAAATTACATACACTGTAATTCTGTTGGGCAACACTGTTGTAGATAAGTGGCCCAAAGGGCAGTGTAGTGGGTTAAGTGCTACATTTGCTAACCAAAAGGTCAGCAGTTCAAATCCACCAGGTGCTCCTTGGAAACTCTACAGGGTAGTTCTACTCTGACCTATAGGGTTGCCATGAGTCGGACCCAACTTGATGGCAGTGTTTTTTGGGGTGGGGGGTTGCTGCACAGTGGTTAACTAGTTAAGTGCTACAGCTGCTAACTAGAAAGGTCAGCAGTTCAAATCCGCCAGGTGTTCCTTGGAAACTCTATGGTGCAGTTCTACGCCGTCCATAGGGTTGCTATGGGTTTGAATCAACTTAAGCCACTGGTGGGTTTTTTTTTTCTTTTTTGTTTTTAGAGACATTTTTGATTGTCACCACTAGGGGTGCTACTTACTTACTGATCGGTACTGTCAGAGGTCAGGAGTACTACTATACATCCTAGAAAGCCCAAACAGTCCTCCAACAACCATCACCTGGCCCAAAATGCCAAGAATGCTCAGTTTGAAATCCTGCTTTACAGTGTCAAACTACAAGTCACAGATTTGATGGTGGAACCAAAGTACATATATGATGACCATCACCCCCATCACTACCCAGTTCTATTATCACAATACAATTGAGGAAAGCACATATGACCTAAAGAAGCCATGAAGAGGATGAAAGAGATGATGGGGTGGTTGGTGTTAACTGAGATGACTTCTGTGGAAGATGAAGAACTTGCACTGAGAGCAGACGGCAGGTACGACTGCCTAAGGCAAAAGGACAAGGAGTGTGTTTTCTTCTACTGTTTGAGCAATGGAAAAACTACATATCAACAGAATCCAGAGGAGAATAACTGACAACACTCAGGCTAGTCAGGACCTGACACTCTTGCAACAGTTTAAGGAAGGCTGTCCCAAAGCCTTAACCTAAGCAAATGTGGCTTCAGAAAGAACAAATGGAAAGACTTATCTCTTAATATTTTGAAAGCAGTTTTTTCTTTAAACATCCTTACCAGCTACAGCATATATAAATGTATTTCAAAGATGACACATAAACATTATAATATGTTTAAATAAAAATAAAACAGGCAATCATTGTGTATTAATCAATAGGCCTAAACAGGATTAGACTAAGGTTCCAGATAAGGCTGAAAAGGCTTTTAGACAGACAGCATTTACCTTTCAGTGTCAAGTGCCTCCTCATTTTTCATCCATCTAACGGTTGGAGTAGGAAATCCTGAAGCAACACATGGCAACACTGCACTCTGTCCAATAACTCTGACTAAGGAAGACGGCTGTTTCAAAAACATCAAGCTCAGTGTAACCTCAGGATCTAGAAAAGCGTACATAAATAAAAAATAGTGATTATGAAGGCACTTTACCACGTAATGATGAGGAATAGTAAATTCCTATTCAGTCTGTGTGGCTTTCTATACCAAAGTACATTTTAAACAGAAATGACACAGAGAATGCCATTTAAATTAGCAGTATTTCTTAAATACCACTTAGGCATCAAGCAGTGTGCTACGCTCTGTGATTCCTTAGGCTTTTAAGTTACAGCTCCTGCCTTCAGGGTGCTTATGGGCCAACTGGAGGAAATGTAACACGACTTTCTCACGTTAAAAGATAAATGCCACATGAGTCAGCCAAATATTCTTACAAGTGAAAAGATCTATAAAAGGCACTGTACTTGGGACAAGAGCAGAAGATAGAGGCTTGACAAAAGACACTGTACTAATGTTTCTTTGGCCAAGAAGAGTGTGCTGTTAGATACTAAACATTTTATTGCTAGAGAGAATTTTACTGATTAATGCATTCATTAAGAAACTGAGACTCCTTATGCTGACAATAACATGCCACAACACATATTCACAGCACTTATTAAAAAACATCTAAAGAATAATTTTAAGCCATTAATAAATCTAAAAACATTGAGTCCTGATAACGACTGAATACCTGGAAGAACTTTCAATTCTGCTTCATCACTATACTTTGGTGGCCCACCACTTTCAACTACACAGCGATAAAGACCCTCATCTCCTTCAGTCACATTGCTGATGACTAGTGTGCCACTTGGAAGTTTGATAACTCGGTCATCCAGAAGAAGGGGCTGTCTGTTCTGTTCCCACCTCACAAATGGGACCAAATCTGCATTAACTTCACAATTGAGAATTGCATTTCTCCCAACATAAGCAGAGGAAGGCTCTGGTTGGCTGGCAAATCTTGGAAGACCTAGACAATAAAAGAAATAAAATGTAGTTAAGCATTACTAAACAACAGTCACAGAAGCCAGGATCAAGTCAGTCCAGGTGGCCACAATACGTGGCACAGCCAGGACCAACAAGATTGGTTACATACAGGGATACAGAGCAAATAGCTAAATGGTATCAGGCACAAATGCAGTCTGATTTTGCCCATGTGGAGATGCAAGGTACAAATCTGGAAAAGGAGAAGGGCAGAATAAACCCCATGGATATTAGCTAGAATGGAGGTATCGTTGTAAACAGCTACAAATCCCTCGGAGCTGCTAGTGGCTTCAGACTACCAACGTCTCAGCAGCTGAACACGTGTAACGACTGCACTCCCAGGGTTCTACAGACCATATAACCAAGTAACAGAAGTAAAGAGAACAAAAAATTACATGCTTCTTGATATGATGCACTAAAAAGAACACAACACCACTTCTGCAGTATTCCTACCCAAAATGCAAAACCTGAACCAGTTCATAAGGAAAACCAGATAAACTCTAAATGAGAAACATTTTACAAAATAACACTTCAAACATCAGATTCATGAAAGACAAGCTGTTGTTCACTGTTCCAGAGAGACTACAAAACAACATCAACAAATAAATGACACCTAACCTTAGATCAAAAAGGAAAGAAGGGAAAAGGAGTTTCTGCTTTTGCTTTTTGCTATGAAAAACATTACTGAGACAATCACTGAAATCTGAACGTCACTTATAGGTTAGATGGTAGTATTGTATTAATTGCCTGGTTTTGATGGGTGTAAGGTGGTGCAAATGGTTTGCTTCAGGCTACTAGCCAAGATTGGCAGTTTGAACCCACCCAAGGGCTCCATAGAAGAAGGGTGGTTATCTGCTTCTGTTCAGATTCCAGTCAAGAAAACCCTATGTGTATTCTGCAACACAGGGGGCTGCCCTGAGTTGGAATTGGCTTGAGGGCAATGAACAACAGTGGTTAGGTAAGAGAATGTTCCTGTTTTAGCAAACAGACACTAAAGTATTTAGGTAGGGGTATAAGGTCACTAGGGAACTGTTCTGATGGCAGTGTTTTGTTTTACCTTGTTTTCCGGTTTCCTCTGATTAAAAGAACCCTGAAGTCACAGTGGTTACAAACAGAAAGGTCGGCACTTCTAATCCACCAACCAGTCTACAGGAGAAATATGTGGCTGCGTGTTTCTGTAAAGATCACAACCTTGGAAACCCTATGGGGCAGGTCTACTTTGTCCTACAGGGTCTCTGTGCATTAGAATCAACTTTGATGGTAACAGGCTTTTTTTTTTCAGTTTTTGTTTCTTTTCAGTTTTTGTTTCACAGGCAACATGTCTGCCGCTTAACTCTTACACCTTCAGGAAAAAAAAGCACCTGTGTATATCTGAAAATGATAGGAAATAACAAAGAAAACATGGTAAATGTTATCAGGGAACATAAACTAAGGGTACACAGGATTTCCTGGTTCTATTCTTGCAACTATCCTGTAAATCTTAAGTCATTTCAAAATAAAATATTAACAAAAACATAGCCTTAAGTATTCTATAAATAGGACCAAATGCAGTGGGTAGGAGCACCAGTTCTAGAGCCACAAACCTAAATTTGAATCCCACCATGTCGTGGCTGTGTAAAGTTCGCCAAGTTACTTAACTTGGCTAAGTTTCTCCATCAGTAATATGAGACAGTAACAGGTCTATTTCATAGGCTTGTTTAAAAAAATAATACATAGATAACCCATATACAGCATGCACTGTTAAACCAAACCCACTGCTGTTGAGTCCATTCCAATTCATAGTGACCCTACAGGACTGAGTAGAACTGTCCCACAGAGTTTCCAAGGAAGCATCCAGTAGGCGTCATCAAATAATGATCCACTGTTATCTATAAGGTTTTCACTGGCTAATTTTTTCAGAAGTAGATCACCAAGTCCTTCTTCCTAGTCTGTCTTAGTCTAGAAGCTCAGCTGAAATCTGTCTCCCATAGGTGACCCTGCTGGGATATGACATGCTAGTGGCATATCTTCCAGCATCACAGCACCATGTAGGCCACCAGAGTATAATGAACTGACAAGTTATGCGTGAATACACAGCACAGTGCCTGTAACAGTAAAGAAACACTATCTTTTATCATGAAAACCCTGGAGACGTAGTGATTACATGCGACAGCTGTCCAACTTACGGTCAGCAGACTGAATCAACCAGGTGCTCCTTGGATACACTACAGGACAGTTCTATTGTATATTATCATTAACATTAGCTGTATCCGGGAAATGAATCTGAACAGCTCAGAATGAAAAAGAAAGTCTCTTTAGAGACTAATAAATATTAAATCATAAGAAATAATTTCAGGTTTTCTAGTTTTATGATGGTGAATTGATACAAATGCCAATAATAAACAGTTTTCTAGCACTGCTATAAATTTTTTATTTTTTATTTCAAGAGTATTTTTAAAGGAAAGAAATAACGATGTAATTACCTAAATACACACTTTAAGAAACCAGCACTTATAGCCAAACACAGGAACTAATAAAGAAAAAAATCTTAAATAAAACCAAGTTGAAATTAAAAAAGAAAAAACAAACAAAACTCGAGATCTTATAATGATGAGTAATTTTAAAAAATATAAACCTCCAACAACAAATGGAGAATCAGCAGACGTGAGATTTCAAAAAGTTTCTGAGTCAGGAAAGCAGATAGGAGAATTAGTAGCTGACAGAGGCAGGGAGCACTGCAGCTTCCTGTGCTCACAAGAAAGCTGGTTTTTCCACTGCCCATGGAGAACTGCAGGAGAAACCAGGGACAGCGAGGGAGTCAGACACAGTGCCCACACCATGTACTCGCACCACCCCATTCCTCCACCTCTGGGCACCAAACACCGACAGCCAGACCACTGATCAGGCAGCAAAGCAGAAACACCTGCCGTAGAAAAATGGCAGCCCAGAAAACAACCTCTCAGAGTTAATTCTGTTAGCTGCCTATTTAGTGTGTTTTTAGTAGTTTCCCTTCTTGGCCCAAGTCGTGGCCTAAGTCAGTTTCCACTGGTGGCAACCAAGAAATCCTAACCAACAGTCTTTTTGAATGACACTGTGGCATTTTTTAAAAAATAGTTTTACTGAGATCTAACTTATTTCCATGAAGTTTACTATTTTAAGTATGTAATTCAACGGCTTTTAGTGTATTCACAGTTGTACAACCATCATCACCACAATCTAATTTTAGAACATTTTCATCACATTCCAAAAAGAAACCCTGTACTCATTAGCAGCCGTATCTTCTCCCCAAGCCCACCCACTCTCTCCGACACTCAGTCCTCAGCCCCCAACAGCCCCTAACCTACTTTTTGTCTAAAGACTTGCCTCTTCTGAGCATTGTGTGTGTGCAGTGATAGAATATGTGCTCTCCTGTGACTGGCTTGTTTCACACAGCATGTTTCTGAGGTTCATCCAAGCTGTAGTGTGTATCAGGACTTCATTTTTCTTAAACTTCTGTGTGGATATACCATGGTTTGGTTATCCATTTCATCAGTTTATGGTCATCTAAGTTGTTTCCACCTTCTGGCTATTATAAATAAAGCTATCAGGAACATTTCATGTGCAATTATATGAGTATACCTTTTAATTTTTCTTGGGTAGACACCTAGAATTACTGGGTCACATGGTAACTCCATGGAAACCCTGGTGGCATAGGGGTTAAGAACTATGTATGGCTACTAACCAAAAGGTTGGCAGTTAGAATCCACCAGGCACTCCTTGGGAACTCTATGGGGCAGTTCTACTCCGTCTTACAGAGTTGTTAGAAGTTGGCATCAACTTGACAGCAAGGGGTTGGGTTTGGGATTTTGCTTTGGTAACTATAGAGTTAACATCCTGAAAAGCTATCATCTCAATTCTAGCAATCTACAGAAAAAAAAGATCTGCAACAATGTGTTCACCACAGAATTGCCTATAACACAATTTTTTTATCCACCTAATTGTTGACCATAAAGAATTTTTTTAATAAATCACACTATATTTACAGAATAGATACTATTGAACTATTTAAAAGGACTTCAATTCATCCTTATCTTAGATAGTAATTTGTTCTGATACCCCAGGGTTAAACGTCTTTCCTACAGAACACTGTCTGTAGCCTCCACGGCGTTAAACAACTCATGTTACAGTAATTGCCTAGTTACTAGAAAGATTAGGTCAAAAAATTATTCCAGAAGGATATGAAAACAAAGAGGGAGAATGGGCAAACTTAGGGGAGAAGAAGACAGACAGAAAATGCAGAAGGGAAAGGATTTACAGTCCAGAAGGCAAAGAATGAAAGGAACTGAGAGCATTCAACATTGTCAGAGTTTAAAAATGTGGCGAGGGTGTTTGTCAGGGCAGGGACAAGGTTAGAGGCAAGGGTGGACTGTCCAAAAACGGAAGATAGAGAAGTCGGGGTCAGCTCATGAAAGATCTGAAGAGGTCTGTTAAAGAGTTAGAAGTTAATTTGAGGTTATGGAAACTCACTTAAGGCTGAGAAAGAGTGCTCTGACCACTGTGTGGAGACCAGACAGCAGAAGAGCAAGAATGAAGTGGCAGGGTGGCTGTACAATCAGCCAGAGAGGAATGACAAGCGACCGACTCAAGTACAGAGAAATTATAGACAATTAGGATAGCTTACAGGAAGGGACAAGAAGGCAGTCCAAATAAGACATACTTAAGAATATAAATGATAAACAAAAGCTGCTGTAAACAAAATTATTGAAGAAGTGATCATGCTAATTTATCAAATATGTTGGAGAAAGCCTAGCAAATAAATGATTAAAAAATAATAACAACAATGCAAAAAGGTCCAATTTTTTTCTCTTTACTTTGCCATCTTCAGTCTGTGGCTGAAGAATAACTAGACTGGCTTTACACGAAACCCAAGTTCAGCTTTCAGCATCTGGTCCCAAAGAAAAAAAAGGGCTATCCCGCTCTGAAGGAGCTAATGAGCAACCATCCCTGGTTGGAGGTGAGAGACCCTTTTCACTTGCTAGGATTTCACCAAGGTAAGTGCAGACACAAGACTTAATGTAATCTGTGTGCAACACAACACTGTTTAACAAAACAGCTCTGGTACACAACTAATAACTTGATATGAGAAAAACTGCCACTCTTCACTGTTAAGGCATGACTTGTGTTACATGTTAAAAAACATATCCTGTCAATTTTTCACAACTGCCATAATTCAGGATGTCACTTATTTGGTTAACGCATGAAGGAACTATATTATGTCTATACCGCAAATCATACAAAAGCATACTAAATGGTCTATGCTGGTTAGGACAAAAGTTAGCAATCAAAGTGACTCAATTTTCCTATACTACTACCGCCCTTGCCGTATATGAGTTAAAAAGGAAAAAAATACTGGCTCACTACTTCTGACAGTTACGTTTAACCACTCCAAATCCTCAGATATGTGGCAAGTACTACACTTTATTTCCTCCCGTACAAACTACAGCAAACCCTAGAACAGTCACCTGCCCAACTGATACTTGTTAAATGAGTACTTATGTTGTTACCAATTAAGGAAAGACTCCAAAATAATCCCACTTTTACCACAATTTATGTTTACAGAAATCTGAAAATACAACTTACTTAACTCACCTGCTACTGTGAGCTTGGCTGTTCTGCTGACAATAGTTCCAAGACTCTCAACAGTGGCCACACACTGATAATAACCTTCATCAGGTTTATTGTGTTTGGAATGCACCACACTGCTGATAAATAAAGATCCATCTGGGAGTAGCTGGCGTCGATCATCTGATGCTAAGTTTAAAAAAGTCCCATCTTTTTTCCATTCAATTTTTGGAGAAGGCTCAGAATATGCCGAACAGTTTAATATAACAGAAGAGCCTCGAACTGAGAGTGTATCCATTGGCTCCACCAGAAAATAAAACGGAGTGAACATTCGAATGCTGGCCCCTACCAAAAACAAAAAAAGAGTTAATCAAAATCATGTATTACTTCTGCACGAAAACATGACGTGCAAAAATTATTCTTAAATGGTTATGTTATTTAGGGAAGATATAGAAATACAGGCAGTCCTGGGATTACCAACGAGTTCCATTCCTGAATCTGTCTTTCCGTTGAATTCATATGTAAGTTAAAACTTATTTATATATGTCACCTTTACAACAGTTCATATCTAACATTATTTAGTCAAATGTTTGTATTACTGTATGGTATACAATATGCTTTTCTATGCATAAAAAACACTGAACACTTCCAGATGCATTTAAACATCTTTAACACAATACAACAACAATAATGTTTTGATGTGCTTTGCAAAGTACCACTTGCTTTTTATTAGAAGCCATTGTATGTACCCTGAATTTTTAATATAATTCAGGGGCTTGGAGGGGGTTGGTTTGTAAGTACAGGTTTTACAAAAGCCAGATGTTTGTAAAATGGAGAAGACATGTAGTCATTTCACTACTAATAATTAAAATTTTATTGCCTACTAAGAAATCAAAAGTTGACCCACTTAGAAAAAATATATGAGAAAAAAAGACCCTGACAGCTAACTAATCAGGGCTTGTTAGATGACAGGCATCTCAATTTACAGTAAAAATTTTATTTCCAGTTACACAATAAAATGTTTAAATATTAAAATTACTATATTCAAATTTTTTATGAAACATAAAGCAAAAATTAAAATGACTGTTAACACCTTTTCTAAGCTTACTGGTCATTTGTATTTCTTGCATAAATTCACTACACATGCACTTTCTGATCGAGTATTTCATCCTACTGACTTACAAAGCTATGTCTAGGAATGGCTATTATGTTTTTGAAAATATTGTTTTTTCCACTTTGACTATGATTTTTATTATAAGAAAATAAAATGAGCTACACAAAATTTTAAATACATTATACTTTGTTCTTTACCCCAAGATTATTACACACCCTAGCCTTTTTTTCCTTCTAATACTTTTGTGATTTTGTTTTTTGCATTTAATATTCATCTAAAATTTCCTCTGTATATAAACAGCACTGTTTGGATCAGCTTAATTTTTTGAATCTTTGGCAAGCTGTTTCAACACAGGAAGAACAAAACTTAAAGGAAATATCTGTTACTAATCTTATATTCTGAGCCAGGGAAAACTTTCCAATTTAAAAATTTATCTCTTTTTATCAAAAAAAAAATCACTGAATAACTCTACTGTGAGCAACTCAATTTATAATCAGATGAAACTAAAACTTCTTCAAATACATACAAGCATCTCTTTATAATTTATTTACATTATCAATTTAAGAATGGTACTGATTCAATACTAGAACATGAATAAGTAAATATGAAACACTGGCAGAGGGGAAGGAAATAATATTCAATTATCTAAAAAATTTTCCAACATTTACAATGAATGATAAGCTAATTCCAAGCAGTCTAATTACACTGCCCCAAACACCACAAAAGGGTATTAGAAGAGAGTTTTGGGTGTCCAATCTTAATTGATGAATATAAAGTTGATTTTCCTAGTCTTAAAATTCTTGAAAATGGAAGACTAGACTGGACTATGGGACACAAGATAATACTCATGGAGACAGTGGGTCCTGGTTCAAGGAGATGCACGAGACTAAATGGATACCTCCTGTCTGGAGGCAAGATGAATGGACAGGGGCTGGATGAATGGCCACAGGAAACCAGAGGCAGAAGGCAGCAAGTGTGCTGCCACATTTCAAGGACTGCAACCAGAGTCACAGAACAATACGTGTATCAATTTTTGTATGAAAAAGCTGTAGACTTTCACCTAAAGCACAATAAAAATTTTAAAAATTCTTGAAAATGAGCTTAGGAATTTTTCAGAAGTAATCTGAAGCTAGTTTATACTTCACATTACTATATAAATTTTATTATTTCATTAATTTATTGGAACTACAGGAAAACAAAAAATATTGACTTAATGGCAATATAAAATGACAGCTAAACTAAGTTACTTTCATATCTTTTCTACATAACTATTAAACATTTATTATACCACTCAAATTTAAACAACTCAGGCAGTTGAGACAAATATACTAAACTGGCAGTCAAAATATATATATTAATAATTTAAAATATTTTGCATGTTAATAGACAAATTTATTTTTAAATTACAACTTTTTTTAATTTGAAAAACACAAAAAATAGCTACACTAATGTTTTACAGGTTAACGTTCTATCTTGCTTTGGATTTTATTTCCTTTTAAAAGTTCATATCTGTACCAAACAAGTTGAGTAAGAAAACATGTGCTTTAAAAATTAAGAAGAAATTATACTCATAGAATACATACGTCTTTGAAATCCAGGCACTTCATAATTTCACCAAAAAAAAAAAATTACTCAGAAAACAGGGTTACTTATTTACATATGTCATCATTATGTAGTTTATTCCCATAGTAAGGGAAGTGACCTAAGTAAGATATTCTGTCTTCACTTAAAACCTCTCCAGGTCTTGCCACTGCCTTTTATATAAAAATCTAAATAAACTCTTTAACTGGATTTCAGTGTTACTGTGTGATATGGCCTCTTGCATCATCTCCTTACACCCTCTAAAGCACATTGGATTCTCTTTAGTTTCTCCACATCTTCGGCCTTCTTCCCATAAGCTACTGTCATCATCAGCCCTTCCAATTAACAACTATCCTTCCTCAAACTGAACTTAAACATCACTTTCTCCGAAACGCTGTCTGACCCTGGTACAAACAAAGTTAGTTTGGTCAGTCAATTCTGACTTATAACAACTCTACAGGACCCAAGAAACCTGCCCCAGAGTTTCCAAGGAGCATCTTGTATCACACACACACCGCACTTCCACTGGTTTTAGTCTTTAAATATCTGTAAGAACTTGTTCACAGCAGAAATTCCCAAACTTTATTGGTTCCTGTGTTCTTATTAGCTCAGAATTTTTCTATGTCTAGAGTTCTCGGGCCCAAAGAAATACCAACGGAGTCATTTATTACTAAGGTTCAAACCTAAGTATTTATGTCATAAAACATGAACAGCCTTTTGAAAAAAAATACATAAATTGAAAGAAAAATACTACCATTTCATCTCTAAATTACCACAATTGGTTATGGAATGAATATACACTATCTATTAGGCACTGCACAACTTCTCAAACCGTACAGTCAGACTACACCTTCCTAGCACCACTTCCACACTGATTTCTGCATGGTACTGGCCTTTTATCCCCAGACCCCAAACCAGCCCTGTGGCCATCAATCCTGACTCACAACAACTACAGCAACCACCTAAAGATACCAGGTCACACAAAGGAATGTTAACACACTCAAATGTTGAAACTATGAACTACCTTGAGCCAGAAGTTGGTATGGTGTCCAACAGATGTCACTGTGTTTTCCTCAAAAATCTGTATACCCCCATCAATTCACTGAGGTGCCCTGGAGTGTTTCAGGGCACAGTGTGGGAACTGCAGGCATGAGATGTGTCCTTCCATAGTGCTTAACTCATTACAGTCTCAGCACTCATCTAGCAGAGGAGACGGTTACCAACCTTTAGATTATGTAACCAGAAAAGACTCAAAACTTCACGGGTTCCATTCTAATGCTGGCTATACAAGAACACAAGGAAGCCAAGACAAGCCAAGATGGTATTTCAAGAACAAGATAAAGGGACTTCACTCATTAGTTACCAGTATTTGTAATGCTACAGTAATTAAGTCATTGTGGCCCTGGGGCACAGATAAACAGTGCCACATAACAGGACAGAGAGCCCAGAAGTACAGCTACAAATTATCTGGAAAACCTGACATTAAATAAAGATGACATTTTAAATCAACTGGGAAAAAGACAAAGTACTCAATAAATATTACTAGGATAAGTGGTTATCATATGTGGAAAAAGGAGATGCCTACTTACAACATGTAATAATAAACATATGTATTTCTATGTACCAGACTCTGTTTTAAACATTTTCTATATATTACATTCTTTATACTCATTTAATCTTCACTACTATCTTATAGGAAACCCTGGTGGTGAAGTGCTTAAGCACTGTAGCTGCTAACCGAAAGGTTGGCAGTTCCAATTCACCAATCACTCCTTGGACACTCTATGAGGCAGATGTACCGTTCTATAGAGTCATTATGAGTTGGGATCTACTCTACAGAAACAGATTTGTCTGTCTGTTTGTGATACTATCTCATAAGACAGGTCTTAGTTTTATCTCCATTTTAGAGGGAATCTGAAGCACAGAAATGTTAAATAGTGTGTCCAAGGTCACACAGGCAGTAACAGAGTAATCTATTCAGTGTTATCTGACCACCTCACTAGAATGTTGCTCATCTGCACAGACCATGAACTGCCAGAAGAATCAACAAATCTGACTTAGAAGAAGTACAGCCCAAAGGCTCCTTGGAAGGAGGGATGGCAAGGCTTTGTCTTATATATGCTGAACATGTTACCAGCAGGAACATCCTTGAAGAAGGACATCATGCTTCATATAGTAGAGGATCAGTGAAAAATAGGAAGATCCTAAATCAGAGGAGCTGACACAGTGGCTGCAACAATAGGCTCAAATACAGCAATAACTGAGAGGATGGGGAATGCCTCGCAGAGCTTCATTCTGTTATACATACGGTCACTATGAGTCAGATGCAACTTGATGGCACCTAACAACATACATACATGAAAATATGTTCTAGGCCTACGAAAAAGTATTCCAAACCGAAAACCAAACTCATTGCCATCAAGTCAATTCCAACTCAAAGTGACCCTACAGAACAGAGTAAGAACTGATGCACAGTGTTTCCAGGGAGTGCCTGGTAGATTTCAACTGCTAACCTTTTGTTAGCAACAATAGCACTTGACCACTACAGCACCAGAGCTCCCACAAAAAAATATAAAAATCTTAGAAGAAATTTCAGGAAAACAGACGAATAAACGAGGTTAGGCAACGTTTTACATCAAAATAAGAAACTTCAAAGCCAGAAAAGATAGACATGCTCATTTCACTATATGGGAAAAAACAAAACAAAACTGTTTTCAGTGGCAAGATACTATAGCAAAGCAAAAGACAAACAATGGACTTGGGAAAAAATATTTACACCATCACTATCAGATATGGAATTTCAAATGTTAAACCATTCAACAGAACAATGTGCAAACTATATGAACCGGAAATTTTCAGAAGACTAAACCTTAGGGGCCAGCAAGCATGTAAGATTTTCAATATCACTAGCAATGAGAAAACACATATTAAAGCAAGCAGCGAGACAGGTATTCACACCTTCCACACTGCCAAAACATTCTGCTTTTGTTAACACATACTGTTGGCAGGGAGTCAAAGAAACAAACATTCTTGTGCATTGCCAGTAAAAACATAAATGATGGTTATAGACATCTGTAACATCAATCTGGGAAGATCCACCTACATTGGTCAGTTCTACCCTGGCCCCTAAGGTCGCCATGAGTCGGATCCGACTCGACAGCACTTGGCTTGGTATCCTTTAATTGGAAACCCTGGTGGCACAGTGGGTAAGTGCTACATTTCCTAACCAAAACATCAGCAGTGCAAATCCACCAGACACTCATTGGAAACTCCATGGGGCAGTTCACCCTGACCTATAGGGTCACTGTGAGTCAAAACTGACTTGACAGTGGGTTCAGGATCCTTTAAACTGGAAACCCTGGTGGCATAGTGATTAAGAGCTATAGCTGCTAACCAAAAGGTCAGCAGCTCAAATCCACCAGGCACTCCTTGGAAACTGTATGGAGCAGTTCTATTCTGTCCTAGAGGGTCACTACGAGTTGGAATCAACTTGATGGCAACGGGTTTGGTTTTTTCATTTTTATTCCTCCATCTAACTATCCCACTCTGGGGAACAGATCCCATAGAGATGAAAACACCACACTTTAAACTGTATGTACTATAATGACTATTACAACACTGTTTACAGTGACCAAAAAAATAAAAGGGGGGGGGGAACTGGAATCAAATAAGCACAATAGAAAAACTGTTAAGGAAACTGATACATTCATGTTCTACTACAGAGGTCAGAAAATATTTTTTGTAAAAGGCCAGATAGTAAATATTTTAGGTATGCAGGCCATCTGGTCTCTGTCACAACCTCTCAGTTCTGCCCCTGTTATACAATAGCAGCCTTACACAAAAGGTCAGAGCTGGGTTTCAATAAAGCTTTATCTATAAGAACAGTTTGTAGGGTAGCTTTGGCCTGCTGACTGTAGTGTACTGACCCTTGCACTAGAATATTATCTAGCAAAAAATGAGTTAATTATGTTTGAGCTTATCTGAAATTCTCTGAAAAACGAACAATGCAGGCAAGTTAAAAAAATACAACGTCATTAAGTACATGACTGTATATGGACTTACAAAGTAGCTACGTGTGCACTGGGTTGTTGCCAATGGTTAGTGGGAGGAAAATGATGGGTGTGTGCTTCTGTTTGAGAGAATAAAACCCTCAACCATGCATATATATGGTTCCATTTAAGTAAAATTACATGTGTGTGCACAATAGTTTCATGATTAAAATCAGGTTACACGTTAAACGCATCTATAAATATTACGTATAAGAATTTGGCCAACATGAAGTGGGTTTTCAACCTTGTATGAATACCTACAATGACAGAGAAAAAGATACAGTTACCAGGATTATCTCAGAGTGGTGCCATTTCAGCTAATTTTTTTTTTTTCTTTCTCCTAGTGGGTTTTGCTATTTTCAGAATATTTTCTGTTAACATAGTATTCTTACAGTAGAAACAAAGCTATTTTCTTATATATTATGCACAAGAAGAAAAAGTCTCTTACAGTATAAAAAAATTAGAGACTATTTTGATAACATTGTAGTGGGGAAGACATTTGTAAGTAAAACACAAAATCTAAAGACACTACAAAGGAAAAGACTGACAGGTATAATCTAACAAACTGACAACTTCTACGTGGCAAAAATGAAGTTAAAATGTAAGTGACAAATGGAAGTTGATATCTGCACCATGGAGAACAAAGAGTCAGAATCTAGTAAATAGGTGGCAGTTTACAACCCTTATGAAAATCAG
Organism: Heterohyrax brucei; assembly: GCA_028571685.1. Taxonomy (NCBI): domain Eukaryota; kingdom Metazoa; phylum Chordata; class Mammalia; order Hyracoidea; family Procaviidae; genus Heterohyrax; species Heterohyrax brucei. The sequence continues at coordinate 56,537,542 of CM053148.1, forward strand.
GAAAGGGCAAAAAAAAAAAAATGCATGGAAAAAGAAACACAAATTAAAAGTATGCTAAGTTTTACCTCATTAAGAATACATGAAATGCAAATTTAAATGACTGCTTGTTTTTCAAAACCACAATGTAATTTTTTTATTAATACTGTTAATGCTGCTATGGATATGAGTAAAGAGATTCTCTCAAATATTACTGGTGGGAATGTCAACTACTTTAGCCTTTTTTGGAGGGAAATTTGGGTAGTATTTATTAAAATGTTAAGTATTTCCTTTCCTTTGGCTTAACAATTACACTTCATTAAAAAACAAACTAAACGAATGCACAAAGACATAATGTCCAAGAACTTTTCCTATTAGCTCTGTTTTTAATAGTGAAAAACTTCAAATAACCTAAAACTGCTACAAATCAAAGAATGACTAAATATAGTACAATCATACTATATAATAACGTGTGGTTATTTACAAGACTGAGGAATATACTGAGATGGAAGGAATGTAGAGATGTCTTGTTAAATTAAAAACATTCAATTCAAAATGTGTATAGTATTTATCCACTTACGTTAATACATATTATGAGCACTGTTTTTACATGCATATATGCACATTTTTAAATTGTAAACACACAGGCAAATGCCTACCAGAATAAACACTAAACTGTAAGAGTGTTTTCTCCTAGAGAGGGTGATGGCAGCAGGGTGCTGATGGACAGCACTCTTTGTACTCCATCTATTTCTGTATTGTCTACTATTTTTATAGATGAATAATTGCTGATTTTCTGTCACCTCTCCTTCCAAATAACAAAAATCTTTTTGTTGGTGGTGAATGATCTTGTGATGTGAACAGAGTATTTTTGCTTGTTTGTTTAAGATCTATCACTGTTTTCCTAACTGCTGCTTCTTTGACACAGTAGAGGGGTTAACTGGGTATTCATTCCATAACTGACTTTGTATAAAAACTGTCTGATACATCTCACCAGAGTCCTGATTACCTACTCACTTAAGTTTGCTTAATTTCAGTTTATTATGGCCAGAGTGACTGGACAATGGTTTTGAAATAGATTTAGAGGTCCTGTCTGATGTCTTCTTACATCCCAAGCCTCTTCAAATTTCTCACTTTGTAATGAAAGATCTCTCACTTCCTGATAGACTATTCCTCACTTTTTGATAGAATATTTCTCACTTCTTGACAGAATTCCATATTATGAAAGGAAAAGATCCTCAGGGAACTTACTTCATTTGCAATTTTCCCAACCCCAACAGTCAATAAATCACATCACACCTTAACTGTGTGGCCAATAATAATTCAAAATTGTATTGTACCCTGAGTAAAACAATAACCTACAGTATTTGTGTAGGCAGAAATAAAATTAAATCTATCTGTCTGTTGCCCAATAAGTTGGCAGAAACAGTGCAGAAAGATAAGCATTTTTGTATACCTACAAAGACAAGCATTTTGTACAATATTATTCATCATAAGAAGACTGTCTCTTGATTATAACCTAAGACACCAAAGACCAGACTTCCTATTTCCTTCACTCTTTAATAACTTTATCTTTCAAATATCCCATGCCATCTGGTCAATTTCCAAATCTTAAATTCATCCTTCCTGATCTTTTGGCATACCCTCTATTACCAGACTCTCCTGCTTCAAGTCCTCAGTTTATAATTCAAGCTAAAATAGTTTCACATTTAAAGGCCTCTACCAAATACATTCATGTTTATCAATCAAAAGCAAGCAGCACCGAGAAATTAATGAATACTGACTACCCTGTTTTGCTCCATAAGCCACTGCAGTAGTCTCAGCTGACTTGATGAAGTCTTGATTAGAAAAGCAGCAACACTGACTAAGAGCAGTAGGCTGAATCACTGAGCACTGGAAAATGAATAAATGTGGAAGGCATGATGAGTAAATGTTGAGTACAGGTGATGGAAGAGTCAAGATAACTGATCACTTTCTTGCTTGGACAAGGGTTGAATGGTGGTGCCAGTCACCGAGAAACACAACACAGTGGAGACGAGCATGGTGTCAGCTACAGACTACAGGGAGATGAAGGTATTTCTGACACATAAAGGCAGAGGAGATACAAAATGGGAACTCAGGAGAGATACAGAATAGAGATGTAGGTTGAAACATAAGTCACAGGAGAAGACAAGACAGACAAAGGAGTGTAGTACCTGAAGACAGCTTAAGACAAATTCTGCAGAATACTAACATTTAAGTGACAAACAGAGAAATATAACCTGTACAGCCAGAGAGAGGACAAGAACCACAGCATCCCACAAGCCAAAGAAATGTTCAAAATGGAAGATAAACTCTTGAGAGTGAAATACAGATGGACCCTCATGATATTTATATTGTCTTTGGATGAGTACTAACCTACTCATGAGCAGACTCAAACTGTACAAACTATGTTCTCCTAACCTCAATACTAAACTACAAATTAGTAACAGATATCTGAAATATCCTAAAATATCTGGAAATTAAGAAACAGTCACAGATCAAAGAGGAAAACAAAATCACATGAGAAATTATAAAACGTTATGAACTTAATGAAAATAAAAATGCTATTGTTTTCAGGTGCCATTGAGCAAATTCTAACTCATAAGAACCCTAAGTACAACAGAATGAAACACTGCCTGTTCTTGTGTTTTCTTAGTTTGAAGGCTTGATACCATACTGTCATGAGACAACTCAGTTAGATGATATAATGTAATTCATAAAGTCTGTGTTCTACATTCCAATGCAGTAGTAGTGTCTAGGGTCTCAAAAACTTGCAAGCAGTCCCCTAAGGTACAACTATTGGTCCTTGCAAATCTGGAACAAGAACAAAGGATTCAGAGAAGAAAGGAGGCAGCAAGTAGTCTACAGGACTAACAGCCTGCTTGAACCACAGCCTCATCTATTCAGAGACGAGAAGAACTAAATGGTGCTCAGCTCCCACTATCGAGCATTCTAATCATGGCCATGGCAGACGGATCCTGATAGAATGGGAGAAAAATGTAGAACAAGACTCAAATTCTTAAAAAATTCAGACTTACCGGACCAGTTAAGACTAGGGGACTCCTTGAGGCTACTGCACTTTACACTAAAATTATCCCCTGAAGCCACCAGTTAAACACTTTGGCTCATAAAATATAGCATATCACTTGCGAGTAATGAGTTCTTTAAAAAAATCATCTAATGAGACCAAACGGTCAAAATTTACTCCAAAGCAAAGATGAGAAGGTAATGAAACAGGGGAACTACAGCGCTGGAAATGGTACAACCAAACTGAAACAAATGAGAATGAGGGCACTGTGAAAAGATGTCAGCTAACAAAGTATGTAAATCAAAAACCAAAGCAAACCCACTGCCATGGAGTCGGGTCAGATTGGTAGCGGCCCTAGGGATCAGAGTAGCACTGCCCTATAGAGCTTCCAAGGGGCATCTGGCCTTCTGAACTGCAGACCTATTGGTTAGCAGACCTGGCACTTAACCTATTACACCACTAGGGTTTCCAAGCCAATGAATACTACTGATTGATTTGTGTAGAAATTAAGTAGAAACCTAACATGCTGTGTAAACTTGCACCTTAAATAGATCTTATTTTTAAATAACAAAGATACGGAAGTAGACACTCAAATTATCTACAATAATAGTAGATTTGGAATGGACAGAAAGAGTGTAACCCAGGACCTAAAGTTTTCAATGGATGAAAACAAAGAGTAAATACAGAGAAGACAGCAAGAAAAGCAAAAAGTGATAAAATTCAGTGGCATATCTTGAAAAAGCAAAAATGCTTAAGAGAATAATTATTTCACATTTTAAGGCTATTTTTCCATAACTTTTCAAGTAATCAGCTATATTCTAGAGAGCTGATGCTGCTCAAAATATTTTTAATACTTTTATTATGATTAAGTGAAAGTATACAGCCCAACTCAATTTTTCATGCCCACCACTCTGTAACTCTCCTCACCCTGTGACAGTACACTCCTCCTTTTCACTCTTTAAATCTAATATCCTCTTAGTGAACATCTTCCCTTCCTCTCCACTTTCTCCTCTCCTCTCTAGAAAGAAACCAGTAGGACAGCCTCCTATCAATGCATAAAACCATAAACTATACACACCACACGCTCACTCTGTGTCCCCGAGTCGAGTCCATTCTCTGTCTGAAGTGTTGACCCCATAATAGTGTCCTTTTCTTATAAGGAATATAAGGAAAACAGGTAATACAGATACTTTAAGAGTATACGAACATAGGTCTGCAGATGGTTACCAAGTTCAGATCAAAAAAAAAAAAATCCTGAGTAAAGACACATTAACTCTTGAATACAGAATATAAACAGCACATGAATAATTTATTTAGAGCTTATGCTGTCGGCAGCTTTACCAACAGAAGTGATATTTATGAAATCCCACAGGATGATCTAACAACTTAAACATATGCAAAAGAGAACACAGGACTAAGAATCCTTAATAATGAATCTGATACTATCAAGGCTATTTTTTGCAAAGAATGATGTGCATGTATAAGCTCTCGATGTAAAATAAACAGATGTTTCAGCAAAATCAAGTCATAGTCTCACTGTACATCAGGTTCTAGAATTCTTCTATGCAACCGTATAGTTACTGATGGAAATAAACTGAATTCACAGGCTTGTTAACTCAGTTCTGCATTAGTAAGCTGTCACAGTAAGTCACAACTTCTTACTAACTGACTGAGCTCTTAATCTCTTGAGAACACACTTCTAAATTAAAACAATTTAGGAGGAGCGGGAAGATGGAAAGATTCAAAATTCAAGAAATATGTTAATAATGTTAGAAAGATAGGCATCAGTCCTATCTTTCTAAAGTCACATATATATAAAATAAAGAGACAACCCAAACTAAACAAATCCACTGTCATCAAGTCAATTCCAAATCACGGTGACCCTATAGGACAGAGTATAACTGCCCCTACAAGGTTGCCAAGGCTGTAATCTTTACAGAAGCACACTGTCACGTCTTTTCCAGAGTGGCTGGTGAGTTCGAACCACCAACCTTTCAGTTCACTGCCGAACACTTAACCACCATGTCACCAAGGTTCCTTATAATAAATAGAAGCAGCTATAAGTGCATCTGTGGGAATACAATAAAACTTGTTCACACTACTTGTGACAGATTTAGTTACTAAAATGAACGCAAATACCCCTTAATTATATGAAAAGATGTTCCCCTTCACTCATAATAGGAGAAATGCAAATTAAAACCCCACGGAGATACAATTTCTCACCTATCAGACTGGCACAAATCCAAATGTTTAACAACACACTCTACAAGCAAAGCCGCAGGGAAACAAGTCAACGTGGTGTCCTCACTGTCAAGGAGAATTTGCAACATCTCATCAAATTCCATACATATTTTATCCTTTGTCAACAAGCCTTTGTTTATGTATCCGGCCCAAAGATACACTGGCCAGAGGATGGAAACAGATATATGCAAGGCAATTCATTGCTGCACTATTTATAGTAATAGTCTGGAAACAACCCTGGCATCCCTCAGTAAGAAACAGGCTGAATGGTATGGCACACCCACACAATGAAGTGATTGCTAGAATAAATTAAGGGGAAAAGCAAGGTTGGATAAAAATGGGTATATTTACCCATGAAAGACAGGATGCTAATACATTTAAAAAAAACACTGCCATCAAGTCGATTCCAACTCATACTGACCTTATAGACAGAGTAGAACTGCTGCATAGTTAGTTTCCAAGGAGCACCTAGTGGATGTGAAATCCTGACCTTCTGGTTAGCTGTCACAGCACTCATCCACCACACCACCAGGGTTTCCTGCTGATCACACACGCACACACACACATAATATTTAATACTTCTAGGCAAAAGAAGTAGAAACCCTGGTTGCATAGTGGTTAAGTGCTATGGCTGTTAATCAGAAGGTCAGCAGTTCTAATCCGCAAGATGTTCTAGGAAAATCTATGGGACAGCTCTACTCTCGCTACAGGGTCACTGTAAGTCAGAAGTGACTCAACAGCAGCAGGTTTTGGGGGGAGGGGGCGTTAGGAAAAAAAAGTATGGTGGAGGACACAGGGATTGAAGCTAGGGATCTCTGAATAAAATTTATTAAGAGATTTGACTTTGGAACTAGGTGAATATTTTGTATTATTTAAAAATTAAATTAAAAAAAATCTCTAAAAATTAAAGGCAAAATGAAACAACTGCAGCTAACTCTCCAACAGAGTAACTAATTTAAGAAAATTTCAAAACCAGGGGAGCCTCATACTATCAAGAAAACAGCACTCAGACGGAGTGAGAGCACATCCTTCAGACCTGAGGTTCCTGCACCAAAACACTCCCTGACCAAAGACTGGTACAACACAAGGACCTTCCTCCAGAGCCAACAAAGGAGGGAAAAGCCTTCTAGCTCACTGGACAACGACAAAGTATAATTTCTCTTTTTGAAGCCAGCCACTTGTGGTGTTTCTGATGAAGCACCACTAGATAACTATGACAAATACTGGTACCAAGAGAGTGCAGGTGCTGCTCTAACAGATACCCAAAATGTGGAATGGTGTGGAAACTGTAAATGGATGGAAGACTCAGAAGGAACTGAAGACAACTAACACCAAAGAAGGTACAGATGGTGAAAAATAAGCAGCAGAGAACCAGTGGCAGCAGCAGTAGACAGGCAGCAGGAGAATCAGACCAGCACAAAACGGCACTGGAGCCAACTGACGGAAGCGTGACAGCTGGGAGCCTTTGCACAGGAGGTTTCCTGTCACAGCGGGGTGCCTCTGCGTACTTGACTCAATGGAGCTAGGCTTGCTGACCCACGGAGCAAGAGTAGCTGTGTGCAGATTTCCTGGCAGACTGGGGTGCCTTCCACCATTAAAATTTAGAGCCAGAGAGCTTTGGAACACTTGTCCCAGCAGGGCAGATGTGGGCCTGAGGCCCAGGCCATGAGGCCACAAGAAGCAGACGCTGGGCCATGAGAAGCTAAGCTGCCTCGGTCTCAAAGGGTATATGGCCATGACCCAGGGTTTCTAAGGGCACAGCAATGCATGGTGCCTGGTGTTCTAAACATTGTGTGCCTGAAGCTGAGCTGCTGTCCCAGTGGGCCTGGGAGACAGTGCTGTAGCACAGAATCAAGGGGCTTCCACTCAATCTAGGGAGTGTACCCAATACCTAGAGTCTGAAGGGCAGGACTGTTGCCTAAAATGTATCAGGAAACAGAAGGTTATCTTCAAAGCTTTGGGGGCTAATGTAATGTGTTCTGCTGACTTGCTTGTTGCCAGTTTTGCCTTCTTTCTCCCATTTTTAATGGAAATGTTGAACCTGTGCCTGCCTGTTCTGCCACTACATTTTGGAAAAAGGTGACTTGTGTTCTAGATTTCACAATTGAAGAGGAATTGCTGGATTGTGGGTTCTGGACTTAGACTTCAGACTTTTGCTATGAGGCGGTGAATATGTTTTCACATGCTGCGAAGAAGTGATTTTTTTAGGTAACAAAAGGTGGAATGTCATGGATTGAACTCTGTTCCCCCCAAAATCTATGTAGCAGTCTAGCTAGGCCATGATTCCTAGTATTGTGTGATGCTGCCCATGTTGTAAATCCTTCCTCTATGATGTTAATAAGGGATGATGGGCAGCAGTTGTGTTGGTGGGGCTGGACTCAATGATGCAGAGTATTTTATGCCTTGAAGCATTATCTTGAGATACAAAGGAAACAATCCAGTGAAGAAGTCTGGGAACCTCATACCATCAAGAAAGTAGCACTAGGAGTAGAGCGCATCCTTCAGACTTGAGGTTCCTGCACCAAGATGCTCCATGAGCAAAGCCTGACGCAACATGGGGACCTTCCTCCAAAGCCTACACAGAGAAAAGGCCTTCCCCTGGAGCAGATGCCCTAAATTTGAACTTTTGCTCACTGCATTGTGACAAAATAAAATTTATCTTAAAAAACAAAACCACAATAACCAAATTGTACATCCTGGCATATACCCTAAGGATCAAAAATAATAGAGAGACAATCAGTTTTTAATACGCTTTTTTTTTTTTTTGCTATTGATATTGCTACTATCATCTGAGACTGTTGTATGTTTGTTGTGGAATAAACCAAATAAGTAATGTCACTAATGTTACTGACAACAGAATTTTCAGTATGGGAGAAAAGTAATATAGTTGCAAAGTAAGTAAGTTTATAAATGAGTAACTTCACAGTGGAGAAACATTACCTTAGCCAAGTGACAATGATAAGTCATGTAGACAGTATGTCCTCTTGATATGATGGGATGAAAATGACACTTTACAAAGCTCTGTGATCCTCCCCTCAAAATTTATAACCTCACTTTAATTATGAAGAAAACATTAGCCAAATCCCAATCAAGGCACATTCTACAAAATACCTGACCAGTAATCCTCAAAACAAGGATAGCCTGAAATTGTCACACCAAGAGGATATGACTAGATACTGAGTTCACATTTCAAGAGTGGTTAAGTTATGCTCCCCTTCCTTGAGGGTGGAGTATTTACATAAACAAAGTCAGTGTAATGTGATATCCTGAGATAGGTAAAGGACATTAGGTAAAAAATAAGGAACTGTGAATAAAGTGTGGACAACATCTCAATACTGGTTAACTGTAGCAAATGTTCCATTCTAACAGGAGGTGTTAGTAACAGAAGAAATTGGGTGGAGGGAACTCTGTATTATCTTTGCAATTGCTTTAGAAAGCTGAAATTGATTTTTAAAAATTACATTTTAGTAAAAACTAATAATTATGACATGTATGAAACAACTGGAAATATAAACACTAGCTGGTTATCTTATGATACTAGTAATTATTTTTATTTTTATGTGCAATAATCTTTCTAACACAAAATATACACGCAAGATAACAAGAGCACTGAAAAAAGACCAAGAAGTTGCACTGAGTAAGCAAATACTAAAGTTGCATTTCCAACTACATTCAAGGTCAACAGAATAAAGAACATTCTCAATGAAACTGGCATCAAGGAAATGCTATACATAATGAAAAACTTTACAGAAAGATCACCAAAACTGCCTTTAAAAACTAATGCTATAATTAAGAGGCTTCTGAAGCTATTTGTCAGATAACCACACATTTTACTCCTATTTTAACAGGTATCTAGAAATCCAGCAGGTAGGCTTTAAAATAAAGCCCTTAATTATCTCCCTCAATCCAACTACAACAGCTGACACTTGTCTAGTACTTAGGTTCCTCTATTAAATTGATAGTTTCTATCTGCCCAAGACAAAAGAGCAGTGAGTAACACTGATCCAGGGAACAGAAGTTAGAAAGCTATCTAACCCTCCCAAGTTATAAATGTGACTCCTCTATGAAACACAGAGTTGTAATTTCTCATGTAACACATACTAGAAGCACTGGTTGTATGGTCTACTGGATAAGGTATCTGATTCCATATCAGAAGACTAAAGAAGGTTCAACTCCTTTCATGCTTGTTTACCAGAGCTCTGGTAGCAGAGTGGTTAAGCACTCAACTGCAGTCTGAATTTACCACCAGCTCCCTGGAATCCCTAAGAGGCAGTTCTACTCTGTCCTACAGGATCACTATAAATCAGAATTGACTCAGCAGCAATGAGCTTGGTTTCCTTTTTACAATATATATGTCAATATAGACAAATTTATATTTTAGAAGCAAACAAGAGATTTGGGGATTACCACCTAATTCATCCACACTATCAGATAATTCAACATTATGTACTTTTATTTAGTAATCACAAATCAAGTATTCATTTAAATAACTTTCTGAAAGAATTAACTGCATGCTCACTATGCATAAAGGCAAAATCCTAGGAGGCAGCAAACACTGCACTGCGTTCACTGCTGATTTTTACACGTACTGTCTGATTACTTAAAAAGAACTGCTTTCCCCCAGAGGACTACACCTTCAAATTAATGAAAACCAACTGGAAAAACATGATTGTATAACTGAATTTCACTTCATAATATACAACTGCAGTTGACTATCTTTTTAACACATTATTTCCCATATATTGAGTACTTTTATTTGCCTGCTTACTGAAGTACTTAAAATGGCTTCCTCCATATAGCAGGCACTGGTTTAACTAGGGGGGAATAAAAGAAACTGAGCTGCAAATTTTAAAGCTATAAACTAGATTCATGACTAGAAAAATAGCTTATTACAATGCATGGGTATTACAGTGTCAATAACACACTGTGAAAGGAGTCAATAAGGGTAGTACACAAAGCATGGGCTTGAAAGGCAGCTACCAGAGTTCAAATCCCAGTTACGCCATTTGCTGAATGGCCTTGCGAAATTATTCTCAAGTTTACTTAGCTATAAAACTGGACTAATAACAGTCACTGCCTCACAATGTAGCTATAAGGACTAAATCATACAATGCATATAAAACTCTCAGCACAGTACCTAGCACATAATCATTAAAAAATAATAACTACTAGACTAATAAAAAATATGCTATACAATTTGATTTTTAAATATATATGAAGTTATATATGTGCTTTGATTATTCACTATGTAAGAATTATGTCCATACAGCTACAACGAATTGGAGGAAATACGGAAAAGAAACATTGTTGATTTGTAATGGCAGAGGAATAGTGATTAATTTCTAAAATTCCATTATCATATTATTTCTAATACAATAAAGTTGTTATTTATACAGAACAGAGTACTACAGTTATAATTTTATACCAAAAATAATGTATTAGTAATTGTCACAGTTATATTATTAATGCTTTCTGGTTAAAAATTATAGCATCTGCTGGCAAAAACAGCTCCCCCTTCCTTTTGCTGTTGCCACTTTTATCACTTGGGGAAAAAAACATTTTCGATGGGTTACCATCTCTCAACACAGGTTATTACTATTAAGATTTTTCAGCAGATCCTCATTTTCTTTCTCTCTGATACACAGAAGGTAAAGATTTTACCCCTTACAGAAGTCAATGGAATAACTCTACTGTTCTATAACTTGTTTCTCTAGCTTAACTATGTATCTGGAGCAAACTTCCCTCTGGCGCATGTGCCAGCCAGCCAAGTGCCGTCGAGTCGGATCCGACTCATGGTGACCCTAGGGGTCACGGTAGAACTGACCCTCAGAGTATTCAAAGAGCGCATAAGTCCTACCTTATTCTTTGTAACAGCTGCATAGTACTGTATTCTATTAGTGTGTACATATAAGAAACATATCATTCAAACCAGGACATGTCTAACAGAGAAAGAGGGTGCTCGTAATTACACTGGCAGCACAGGTGTAAACCTGGCCACATGGAAAAGGGGAAACATGGTCACCCTACACAGATGAGCCATACTTATGTTGCATTTAAGTCATTTTCAATTTTTTTCTATTGTAAACAACACTTTGACTCAATGGCACTTGGCTGGCTTGGCCAATAATGCTTCAGTGAATACTCTTGTGCCTATAACTTTTTTACATGTGAGAGATGTTTTTAGGACAAATATGTAGCGGCAGAATTACTGAGTCAAAAATAACACTTATTTTAAGTCTTGATAAACACCACTTACAAAAAGCAGGCATCAATTTAAACATTTTTGAATAGTATATGAAAGAGACTTTTATCCTCTTTCGTCAACTGAGTAACTTTTAAACATTCAGCAATTTTTTTTTGCAACTGAAAGTTTACACTTCAAATATGCACACCCTCCTATCTGCAGCTCCCTCTGCTCTTCTTGCCCAGTGACAGCACACTCTTCCTTTCCATTCCATACACGTCATATCCTCTTAATCTCCTGTCCCCTCCTCTCCACCCTTTCCACTCCCCTCTAGAAAGAGCCCAGCAGGATGACATCCTATAGATGCACAGAACCATAAAGTGTACACACGGTATGGTCACACTGTGCCCCCAAGTCCAACTCATTTGTATCTGGAGAGTAAATGTTCATCAAGTTAATGAGCAAAAAATAGTATCAGATTGTTCTGAATTCAATATGGGTAAAGCTGAGTGAGTATCTTTGTAACACATTTATTATTTCCCAAATATTGGATATTTTTATTTGCCTGCTTACCAAAGTTTTTATTCTATTCCACAAAAGTACTTCAAAGTAAAAAATTATGCAATTAAAAATTGTTTTCATTTCAGACCAAGAAAGAATCTTAGTTAGGCCCTTTGTTTTATGTATGATGAGGTAGATATCTAGAAAGTGAAGTGTCCTGTCCTCCAGATAGCACTATACTTCAAGACATTTTCATTTTATTTTATCTAAGATACTAAAAACAACAGTTAAAGTTATTTATCAGGTCTCTGAAAATCACTGAGCTAATTTAATCTATACTGCTATTCTTTTACACTCATGTAATTAATGCCCACTCTGAAACAGATGGTGAAATTCCTTATTTCTGATAAAGGGAACATAGGACAGAGGACAAAAGAAACTTTTTAATTAAACTTACAAACATAGCAAGATAAAAGGTTTGGAAAGATCAGACAATGCTGAATTACTAATAAAAATAAAATGACCTTTTCTTTGTAATTGTTTCCTCAAATAGTTTACTCTCTTGGGATTCCAACTAGCAAGTATAATGAAGGCACACAAATCTGAATGCCTTCCACGTGTCAACTCAAGCTCAACAAAGTAAAATCTAACAGTTCTCCCTTCCCATTCTTTACAAATCTTCTTAGAAAGCACCATCATTTTTCTACTCTTTACAATCTCAAAACTTTAAAGTTACTTCTAGCTCACCCTCTCATACATAATTAAATTACAAAAAAATTTTGGAACGTTCTGTTTTGAATTGGTTTATCTTCCCCATTCCTAGTCTCTTTTCTAGTTACCACCTGAAGTTGAGACCACTGCTTGGTAACTCACCTTTCACGATTCTCCACTCTCAGATTCCCAGAAGTATATATTCCAAATCTTTCCCACTCTTTTTTTCCTAAGCCCTTCTATCAATATGTCTGTCTCCTATTTCACTGCAAAAATACAACCACTTTTATATAAACTGAACTTCTCCTCTTTGCATTTCACATTTGTTATTTTTATACTTCCTCTTTGTGTCACAGGATCAACTTAAGCTTTTCGAAATTCCAACTTTTTAGGTAAAAAAGTGGTGAAATATCACTGAATTCATATGGTTCAACCTAAGGCAGCATAATTCCTTTACTTCCTCCACTTCTCTCTATACTGCTTCCGACATTTTCATCCAGACCTCATTTCATCATTTGAACCAACTGTCTTGCTCCCTTACTCCTACATAATCTCTTCAGGATCTATAAAAATGACCAAGGTATCTACGTGTCAAGCAAAACTAACTTAAAAAATATATATCCTCTTACCCACGTCTTACATCATTCACCAAAACTAACTCAAAATTGTTCAAACATCTAAATATAAAACCTACAACTATACAGATCAATAGGATAAAAAATAGGGAGAGCCCTACAGATCTAACACATGGCATAAATAGTAAACCAATCATAACTTAAAATGCACAAACAGCAAAAGATAAACTAAGTGAACAGGATTCCCTAAAATTGAACACATGCTCATCAAAAGACTTCTTCAAAAGAGTAAAAAGAGAAGTTACAGACTGGGAGAATTTTTCCAGCTGTGATATCTGACAAGAAGTTAATCTCTAAATATACAGAGAACTTCAACAACTCAAAAACAAAAAGATGAATAATACAATTTAAAGACAGGCAAGGAGTATGAACACGTACTTCTACAAAGAAGCTATTCTGGCAGATAACAGACACATAAAGGAAATGCTCAAAGTCATCAGCCCTTAGAGAGACGCAAGTTAAAACCTCACTGGGATAACAACTCACCCCAACATCAATGGCACTAATAAAAACACAGAAAATAAACGCTGTTGGGGTTGCAGGGTAAATGGAATGCTGATGAGGTTGTAGGGTCAATGGAACTCTTGCACACTGCTAGTAAGACTGTAAAATGGTACAACCACTAAGGAAAACTATATGGCACTTCCTTAAAAAGCTAGAAATACAACTGCCGTATGATCCAGCAATCCCACCATAGGTATACACCCTAGAGAAATAAGAGCCACCACAGAAACAGACATTTGCACGTCCATGTTCACTGTAGCATTACTGACAATAGTAAAAAGATGGCAACAACCTAAGTGCCTATCAATGAATGAAAGCATAAACAAACTGTGGTACCTACAAACAGTAGAATACTGCGCAACAATCAAAGATAACAATTAAGCCGTGAAACATCTCACAAAACAGATGAATTTGGAGGACACTATGTTGACTGAAATAAACCAATCACAAAAGGGAAAGTATTGTGTGAGACTACTATTATTTAAAATAAAAGAAAAACTTTATATACAGAAAAAAAATTCTCTGACAATTAACAGTGAAGAGAGGGGTAAGGAAGGTAAATTACTAAATACCAAACACACGATAACACTGGTGAAGGGAAAGGCAATATATTGTATGGGGAAAGTTAGCCCCACATGACAAAAGCAAAGGAGAACAGTGAGAGAATCACAAGAACAAAGGGCAATGACGGCAATTACTGTAACAAAGGCAATCCAGCAACAACAGTATTAAACAATTATATATAAAGGGCTACACATGTAGATGGATACGCTAAAGAGAAATGAGACAATGTAAGGGAGTGCACCTACCTGCAGCCATAGGTTAGCATACAGATGTCTCTACATACACACCTGTAGATGCTGCACATATACTAACACAGAAAATAGAACACACAAGGAGGACAGTCACGGAAACGTCTTACATACAAGCAAACACCTCCAAAGATGAAGACACTAGACTTGTGGGATATCTACACCAACTGGCATGACACAGTACAAAAAAACAATGTTCTACGTTCTACTTTAGTGAGTAGCGTCTGGAGTCTTACAAGCTTCTAAGAAACAACTCACGGTCTCTTTCTATCTGGGTGAAAGAGAGTGAAGAAAACTAAAGGCTCAAGGGAGCACTCAGTCCAAAGGACTAATGGATCACAGGCACCACAGCCTACACAATCCCCAAAATGGAACTAGATGGTACCTGGCTACCACTATCAACCACTCTGACCAGGATCACAACAGAGGGTCTCAGCCAGAGCAGGAGAAAAACTTAGAACAAAACATCAAAGTTATTTACAAAAAAAAAAAAAGCCAGACTTTCTAGCCCCACAGAGACTGGAGTAACCCCCAAGACTACAGCCCTAAAACATCACTCTGACTTAATAACTATAGCCACTCCCAGACAACACCTTCAAGTCAAACAACAGACAGGCCTACACAATAAACAATAACTCAAAAAGAACATGCTCTGTAGCACAGATAATCATACAACACAAGAAAAGGGCAACATTTGACCCAAGGTAAAAAGATGAAGAGGCAGGAAGGGGCAGGAAAACCAGAGGAAGCGGAATATGGAATCCAGGGTAGAAATGAGGAGGATATTGAAACTGTGCTCAGATTGCCTTCAATGTCATGGCACACTTTGTGTACAATCTGTTGAATTGGAAACTGATTTGATCTCTAAATTTTCACTTAAAATAATACCTAAAACAAAAATCCCTAATGTTAACATATTCCATAACAGTAATAACTTGAAACAAAATTAATGTTGATAAGACACTATTAACTCTTCTACAGACTGCATTCAAATTTTGCCAATTAGTCCCACTAATGTCCTTTATCTGGCCCACACCCCAATGCAAAATCTAAAACTGCACTCACGTCCCCATAAACAAAAACCAAACCCACTGCAATCAAGTCAATTCTGGCTCACAGTGACTCTATAGGACAAAGAATAACTACCCCACAGGGTTTACCAGGCTGTGCAGCTTTACAGAAGCAGATCGCCACATCCTTCTCCCCTGTAGAGGCTTGTGGGTTTGAATAATGGACATTTCAGTTAGCAGTCAAGCCATCACCCACTGTGCCACCAGGATTCCTCATGTCCCCAAAGTCACCTCAAATCTGAGAGTTCAACTCTCCCTTAATCACTAATGACCATGACATTTTATAGTGCAGTGGTCAGTTATTGTCCAACATGTCCCTCAGTTTAGCTTTGATGTTTCTTCGAAATTCAATTCAGGTTATGCACTTTTGTCAAGACCACGATGCAAGTGATGCTGTATCCTTCTCAGTGCACTGTATCAGGAGGTACAACGAGTTGACAAGTACTATTACTGGTGATGCTTGCTTTGTTCATCTGCTTAAAGGCGATCTCTGCCAAGGTTCCTCTACTGTGAAGTTACTATTTTTCCTTTTAGAATTAAAATACAGGGAAATACTTAGGAACTTCATTAATATCCTTTTTTCTCATCATACTTCTGCCCACTAATGCTAGTATACATTGATGATTCTTGCTTGCATGCAACAATAATTTTACCCAGTGATGACTTTCTATCATCTTTTCTTCTACATTTATTAAAGTGAATAACGTAGATATCTGTTCAAAAAAAAAAAGGCCTGTCCTTTTGTAAAATAATAATAATAAAATATCTCTACTTTTAAGGTTATCAGAAACCATCAAAAAAATTTTTCCCCTTGAATTTTGCTATGCTCCTGAGATGATCACCATCTTTCTCACTCCTTCCCTTCGCTGTTAAACTTTCTAATAGCAGTATGCATGCTCCACTTTCATCTCATTCCGTACCATTTTACACCTAGCTTAGCCACTCATCAACTTGACTGAATCTGCTTTGTCCAGAGCACCAGCATTCTTCATTTTGCGAAAAATGAAAGATCTTTATTCAATGCACCTCTTCAGTGGCCTCTGAAGTCTTTGGGTGTTTCATGTTAACCACGCTGTCCTCTGTCATACTGAACTTTTGAAACTCCCTTCATTTTTTTTACGTCTATGTCCCCATACCTTGTTCTCCTATCATTCTCGACATGAAAGGATTTCACAAGGATCAGTCCTTGGTTTCCCATCTTCTTTTTCTGCACTCCTTTTCTCTGGCAATTTTGTATGTATTTTCTGGTCTCAACAATCATTTCTGGGAGGACAATTTCTGAATCTCTAGACTTGTTTCCTGGCCATTCGCATATTATTTCAGTTAACTGACAGACCAACTTCCCTTGGAGGTCTGAAGATAATTAAAAAGAAGAAAAAAATCAGCAAATCAAAACTTAAAATCGTTTCACACTAAAATCTGCTTCTCTTCTCACATGCCTTATTTTGTAAAGGTAGGACAAAAGGACCTTCCTTGGTTCAGCTGATGTCCCTTAAGACAGCAGCTGCCTTCCTCCCACTGCTTACCATCAGATCTTTCTCAGAGCGTCCTACAGAATCCATTTTATTGTGAACAAACCGCTCATCCACGCTGAGGTTTTCACAGAACTTTTCTTCTGCTCCTGCCCTACCTGAAATCTGGTTCTCCATGGACAATCCTGGTTATTTTCCCACATCCTAAGAACCGAAGAATGAAAAGCAGCTTTAGCACTGTCCTAACTTTCTATTGATACTTCCAAATTTGCATGGAAACCTGTTTTCCTTTGAGGCTTGTGCTGGTTATTAATTCACTGCCCATCAGCTCTTAACCCACCGTTCACTGCCCCTCTTTCTCCTGGTGGACTGGATTCTTCCGACTCGCGGCTTCCTCTGTCTGCTGACTCGACGTCAAGCTCTGTCGATACAGGGTGCAAGGCGGGAAAAGGAGGAGGAACATTTTCTTCTTCCAGAGTTCTGTTTCCCACACTGTGGTAAGCAAACAGGCAAGCTGGAGTATCAGCTCAGAGGCAGGTACCCTCCAGACCAGCTGACCAGCCAGCAGTGTGTTCCTGTGGCAGTCATGCTCTCTCCTCTAAAATCTGGATCTTGACTTAGGAGGATGGTGGCAGCTCCTCTGAGTTTCTAAATTCCTTCCATATTTACTTTTTTGCCTTAGAAATAGTAGCAGTCGTTCTTGGCAGTTACACCTTAGAGTTCTCTTTTACTCCACTACTAATCACCTTTGCCAAAATAACAATTCTACTTAGTAAAATTTTCCTGTCCAAATTAGTACTGGCAAAACTAGATGTCCATTTACAAAACAACGAAACAGGACCTCTACCTTGCACCATATACAAAACTAGTTCAAAATGTACAGAAAATCTAAATGTAAAGCCAAAAATCATAGCGTTCATAGAAGAAAAAAAGCCCTAATACATGGCATTAACAGGATACAAACCATAACAAGCAACACACAAACTCCAGAAACTAGATAATTAGGACCTTCTAAAAATTAAATATTCAGTGCTCACCAAAAGACTTCACCAAAAAAGTGAAAAGAGAACCTACAGATTGGCAGAAAAACACTGTCTATTATAAATCAGACAAAGGCCTAATTTCTAATATCTACATGAAAATCCAATACCTCTACAACAAAAAGACACACAATCCAATTTAAAAACAGGCAAAGGAAATCAACAAACTCTTCACCAAAGACAACATTCAAGCAGCCAGCATACACATGAGAAAATGTTTGAGATCACTAGCCATTAGGGAAATGCAAATCAAAACCACACTACGACACCATTTTACCCCAGCATTACTAGCAAAAATCACCAAAACAGGAAATAACAAACACTGGGGAGGCTGCTGGGAAAATGGAACTCTTACGCACTGCTGGTTGGAATGCAAAATGATACAACCATTTTGGAAAACAATATAGGGCTTCTTTAGATAGCTAGAAATAGAAATACCATATGATGCAGCAATTCTATTCCTAGGAACATAGCTTAGAGAAATAAAACTCATCCCATGAATAGACATGTTCACTGCAGCACTGTTCACACGAGCAAAAAGATAAGACTAACCTAGATGGCCATCGACATATGAATTCATAAACTGTGGTACATGCACACAATGGAGTATTATGCAACAATGAAGAACAATAATGAAATCTGTGAAGCAACTCATAACATGGAAGAAACCGGAAGGTATCATGCTGAGTGAAATAAGTCAATCTTAAAAGGGCAAACACTGTATGAGACCACTACTGAAAAACTCAAGAAAAGATTTACACATAAAAACAAACAATCTTTGATGGTTACCAGGGAGGGGAAAGATCAGGATGGAAAAATTCTAAACAGACAACAGGTAAGTGGGAATTATGGGTAAGACAGTACTGGGGAAGCCAGCACAGCTTGTCCAAGGCAAGGTCATGGAACCTCTACAGACACAGTCCAATTCCCTCAAGGACCAAACTGCTGGGCTGAGGCCTGTGGGGGCTACAGTCTTGGGAACATCTAGCTCAACAGGTAAAACATATTTTATAAAGAAAATGTTCTACATTCTACTTTGGACAGTAGTGTCTGGGATTTTGAAAGCCTGTGAGCAGGCAACTAGGATACTCCGCTGGTCTTATTCCTTCGGGAGCAAAGAATAATGAAGAAAACTATGGGAACAAGGAAAAGATTAGTCCAAAGGACTAAAAAGATCACATCTACAACTGTCTCCAGCAGACTGAATCCAATACAACTAAATAGTGCCCAGCTACCAGCACCGACTGCTCTAACAAGGATCACAATACAGGGTCCCATAAAGAGCTGGAGGTAAATATAGAATAAAACTCTAATCCAAAAGGACAAACAAGAATTGATGGCCTGACAGATACTGGAGAAAGCCTGCCAGTGTGGCCCCTAGATGCTTTTTCACCCAAGTAATGAACCCATTCCTGAGGTTCAGCCTTCAGCCGAATAGTAGACAGGCCCATAAAACAAAACAAGACTTAAGGGGCATGCCAATCCAGGAGCAAGCCAACCCAGAGGCAAGGACTAGAAGGCAGCCGGGCACAGGAAAGCTACTATTAAGGAACCCAAGGCTGAGATGGGAAAGTGCTGACCTGTTCGGGGGTTGTTACCCAATGTCATAAAACAATATGTGTACTAACTGTTTAATGAGAAACTAGTCTGTTCTGTAAATCTTCATTCAAAGTACAACTTAAAAAAAAAAGGAATTTTTCTTTTTCGAACTAGTGGTATAGTTTCTGCTCCTGACTGATAAAAGGCTCACTCATGCCCTTTAGTTACAACACTATTGCCTTCTTACTGTTTATTCCCCACCTCCTTCCTCCTGTATTTCTTTAACTTCATGACACTGAGACAACTTTGACCTTATAAAACAATAAACCTCTGCTCTTTTAAAACAGAACTCTCTGCATAAATGGCAGTAAACCACAAGTCTGGTGACCTCCATGGGCTGGTTTTTAGTTTTGACTCTGTTTTTTACTTCAGGGTCCAGTCAATCCTCTTTGCATTGTTTTCACTTCAAACAGACTTTTGGAAAGCACTGTTTATCTTCACTACGGTGGCAAAAGTAGTATGTCCCCACTCCAGCCTTCTGAAAGTGTCAAGTGTTACAATGCTAGGTGATTTTATTGCTGATAGGAGCCACAGTTCAAATTCTGTCCTTTCCACGACACTTGTCTAGATCAACACAGCCATAAATGTTATCTCTCTCCTACGAGAAACCTGGAAAATCATTGCTACAGGTTGTGATGTTTTGTCAGCTCCTCCGCTCAACAACTGCTTATCAACATTTACAACACCACAGACCATTTGCAAGGAATACAAGATGATCCCTGCCCTTGAGTTTCTAACCCTGTTTTGGAGACCTGCATTTGTGTGCCTTAGTAAAGAGCCTTTGACCAGGAACCAAAGAATTTCATGCAAACTGACTTAAGGAAAAAGAAGATTTCTTTTAAGGCTATAGAGGTATCTCATAGCATCACATTTCTGGTTCCAATTTTACATGAAATCCATCTGCACATCCCGCCCTGAGAGTCTATGAGATGGAAAGTAAATTAAACTTCAGCCCAAAGCATCACATTCTAAAGAACTCTGAGATCCTAAAGAGATAATTCAGGACAGTACTGCACAATATAAATACAATGAAAACCAAATATACACTTTTAAGTGTTCCAATAATTATATAATGTGATTTTAAAAGTAGGCTAAATTAATTTTAATAATATATTTAACTCAGTATATCTAAACTATTTAAACATATAATCAAGAGTGTTAATATGATATTTTACATTTTTTATACTAAATCTTCAAAGTCCAGTGGCATTTTATACTCCCTTACAGAAAATGTCCAACAGCACTAGATACATTTCAAGTGCTCAACAGCTACATGTGGATGGTGGCCAAGTTTCAGAAATCCTTTAAATATTCAAATCAATTTTCAGTACAGTTTAAACTGCAATAAACTATATGCACACTCAAATGTGTCACATTAGAAATCTTAGCAACAAAGGGGCTGCTCTGAGCATCCTGAGTAATCCAGAATAAAAATTTGCATGTAACTGGGTTTATAACTGAATACTGTATCCATTTCTCATTGACAAGACAGCTGTTACTATAATATAGGATTCATATTTGAATACAGACCTACATGAGAACTCTCATAAAAAGCATAAACAAGAACAAAAATGCACTAGCATGATTAAATTCCAAGCAAGACTTAGGAATTTCTATTCTGTATAAACCCAAAAACCAAACCCACTGCCACTGAGTCGATTCTGACTCAGAGTGATCCTATAGGGCAGAGTAGAACTGCCCCATAGAGTTTCCAAGGAGCACCTGGTAGATCTGAACTGCGGAATTTTTGATTAGCAGCTGTAGTACTTAACCACTACGCCACCAGGGATTCCCTGTTCTGCATAGGTTTGTATAATTTGTACAGGAAAGAGTGAATGCTTAACATATCACATCAGGATATTATAACTTCAGTACTTTAAGTTCTGGGTGGTTACTGTCTAATTTTAATGATGCAAACAGTACTTGGACATTTTATAGTGCTGATGTGGTTATATATTCCTTTCCTACATTCCCTAAAAACACCTATATTTCATTTTAATTACATGTTTCAATGTCCTGTCTTACTCCAGTAGACAGTATGCTCTCTAACAAGAAATGTCCTGATCTTATTCAATGTTCATCCCCAGGGCCTAGAATAGTATCTGCAACATAATGTGCATAAGATAAATTTATCAGTCATTTCTCAGAGTGTACTTTTCTTACGTCCTAAAATAGAGTGCTTTGTGTTTGTATTCCTCTTTCATTTTGCAAATCTTGGCAGAATACTCATCGAAATAAATGCATGGTTTGAACTCACTTTTCTGGGTCTCCTATTTAAACATATTAAGAAACTGGTATAGAAATAAACTCTGCTCTTTATACTACCTCAAAGACTGACATCATCTACAGCAAGCGGAAACAGTAACTGTCCTGTTACTTTGTTTAATGGAACTAAGCATAAACTGAGATGGCAAATTTTAAAATATTGGTACATGTAAGAACAGCTTAGAGGCAGTGTCAGACTCTTCCAACCCCACATGGGGGAAGGTGAACCAGGATCAACAATGCAAGGCCGTCTCCCAGGAGGCAGAAGACAGACAAGCCTCATTTCTCTGTCATCTCTGAAAATTCTCACATCAACCACCTCTCCCACAGCATTCTGTACCACTCTGCTGGGTTAATTTTTCATTGCAATGGCCACACAGAACTCACAAACCACACTCACAGAGTTTGTTAGAGAAGTAACAGTTACAATTCAGGCTAAGAACACTCTGGATAGAGTTCTTCCATCAGGATAGCCTCTCCCCAGCTGTGTCTACATGTAGGCACACCTCTCCTTGGCTCAGTCTCTGCCCAAAGGCACTCAGCTTTCTCTCTCCACGGCCAGAAGTCCACTACGTCAATTCCTATGCTGGGTCTCTCCTTCTGCAGTGTGAGCTCCTCCTCTCTGCTCTAGACCTGGGTCTCTTTTAAGGCAAAACCGACCAATCCCCTGGGCAGGCCACAGCTACCCTACCACATTATCACCTGGGTGGGAGTTAGAAGACCATGCCTAGAGAGGCCATCCTCAAGTAATCACTCACACCACAGCACATAAATGTAAAACAAGATTTTTTCAAGATCGCCACAAGAAAGCCATGTTTGACAAAGGGTTACTGGTTACCAAATGTTCAGAAACTGCTGTTTTTCTTGAGCACCCATGACTTCCTAAACACTGTTTCAGGATTCCTTGGTGAGTTAAGCTTGTGCTGTTCATAAATTTCTACTCTGGAAGGATCAATTCATCATAAATGCAGGGTAACTAAAGATTTTATCATCTAAACTAGGCAACTTCTGGAAGTGAGAAGGGTACCACCAATACTTACATGAAGGACAATAAGCATAAACTGTCCCAAGCAAACCAAGACTTATGGTCACTCTATACACACATGACCACGCTAAAACACATCTAAGAACAAATTTCTGACTATTTCTATTTGGGCAGTCATGTATACTTTTATACCTAAGGGGCTTGTTTCACTAACCTTATTAATCAAAATGTTTATTTAACACTAACGAAATATTTTCTTTGAAAAATTTAAGCCACATATTCTTAAGGACAATTTCATTAAAATTATATTCTGCAAACTGTACTTGATAACAGTTACTTTCTTATGTTCTCAGTAAATCAGAAAGAGAATAATTATGAAGATTGTGAATCTCTATCATTACCATGATCAAGAACACTTCTTTCTAGCATTTTTTGCACATTTACAATTTAAAAGCTTTAATTTCTATATCAAAACTGTCTCAAGCACTGTACACACTTATGCCATAAAAATATATTCACACTCATTTGGCAAACTAAACTTTTAAGAATGGTTTCCTATGCTCCTTAAAATTTAACAGAATTATATATATATACACACACACAATACAAGTATGTGTATGTGTGCATATACGTACTTACATGCACACACACATATTCTTTTGAAGGATCCAGTAGGAAGTAAAAACTTGTACGTCCTGTCTTAAAAACAATTTGAAAATGAGCATGAAGTATCTTAAATATGTCCAATCCTTTCTATATCTTGAAATGTATACTAATAGCAAAAATACCAACTTATGTAAAAGATATTCATCACACTTAAATATTCAACTTTAGAGAAATATTTATGTAACATTATGGTATATCCACACATTGGAATTTGGGTGCCATCCTGGGTCCATGTATAAAATTGTATCTGTAGTATGATCCCAATTTTTGTTTTAAATACACACATACATACAATATATGTACTTCCATGCAGTTTTAAAATACAAAAAATCTAATATATTAGTAGTAATCATCTGAACTGTGAGATAAGTAACTTTTTACTCATTTCTGTAGTTTTCACATTTCTAATATTTTCAAAGTTTCCTATAATAAATGTACTGATTACGAAAGTAAGTTTTTATTATGTTGAAGGGCTTGCGATGATTTATTTGACAGTGTAATTTAAATGATCATTTCAGAAACAAGAGTCATTCCTCAGTGGTGGTGCAAATGGTTACCACGCTTGGCTGCTACTGAAAGATTCCTGGTTTGAATCCACCCAAAGGCAGCTTGGAAGGAAGATCTGGTGATCCACTTCTGAAAAATCAGCCACTGAAAATCTTAAGGAGCCCAATTTTACTCTGACACACATGGAGTCACCACTGAGTCAGAACTGATTTATTGGCAAATGATTCTTAAAACAATTTTTTTTGTTCTGATCTTTTGGCTCATACAAATAGCAAATGATTACACATTGTAATAATCACAATCACAAGACAATATAGAATATATTATCTAGTATGAACTTTTTAAGGTAACTCTAAAAAAAAAGCTACTGAGAAATTCAATGACTTGTTCAGGCTGCAACAAGCTAGACTGTATTTAGTAAAGCAGGCTCCAGGTAAATGTTATAAATTTGAGCTGAACTGGCTGAACAGAACTAGAACCCAAATCTCAAAATTTCTAGTCAACCACTTTTCAAAACTACATTCAACAAAAGTTTTAACATATAATACTATCAGGAAAAAGTACAGAATTTGCTCACTTAATCAACCTTTACTGAATCCCTGTATATGTTAGGCACTGTCCACAGTCCTGAAAATTAAGATAGTGATATTTTGCTCTCAGCCTTTCACAAATCTAATGAGGAAGACACAATTACAAACTGTACAAAGATAAAACATAATAATGTGAGCAGAGGCAGACAGACTGATAATGGAACACAATACAAAGAGGGAGTAATTAACTTTAAGTAGGGCTTCAATGAAGGCTTCAAAACAGGAGACAACTTTCTCTTCAAAAATAAATAAGCAAATGTCACACAAACAAGCATTATAAGGGTATGCCAACAGAGCTGAGGAAAGAACAAAATGTGTTCAGGAAATTCTAATTTTGGTCACAGGGGGTCAGGAAGCAAGATGAGTATATACCTATAATTAAGGTCAGAACATGGAACATTTCTTACTGAAACAAGAAAATGGGACTTAATTTGTAGGTAATGGGAAGTTAAATGTTTTTAAGGGATGGTTACAGTATCAGATTTCTATTTTAGAAAGTTCATTCTGATTTAATAGCTAGGCCAAAGGTGCAAGACTCTATCAGGAGTCTGCTACAAACATTACTGAGATCAAGAGCCCTAAGCTAGGGTAGTGACTATAGATAAAGCAAGAAGTTTTAAGAATACTCTAGAAGGCTGAATCTACCAAATGTAGTAAGTGAAAGGTAGGAATCTAAAGTACTCACACTTTGCTGGCCTGAAATAAGAGTATGGTTTATTACTCAAAAACAAGAGAGACAGAGAGAAAGAAAAGTTTAGGAAAAGATCATTTAGTGGAAAAGCTGAGTTTCCGCAACCTGTAGAACCTGCAAGTAGTCAAATGGAAATATGCCCAAAGTATGAAAAGAGAGCACTTGAAGACAAAGATTTGAGAACCAGTGACCTACAGGGAAAACAGGCGAAGGACCCTAGAAGTGCCAATATTTACAAAAAAACGAAGGACAGAGGAAGAGGATACAATAAAAGACTAGGGTAAGAGTTTACCAAGACAGGAGCAAGTATTAACAGAAGGGAGTATGACAGAAGGGAACTGAAGTAAGGAAAAAAAAAAAAGCAGTTTCAAGAAAACAGGTGACATTCAAATACCAGAGAATGAAAAATGACCAATGAATTCAACAGTCTTAAAGAGCACAGTTTCAGCAGAGTAAAAGTAGAAACTAAAATCAAAGTTCAGCAGACACAGACATTCCAGTTTCATTTAAGATGGAATAAGCACACTCAGCCTGTGTCTCCCACTGAAGACAAAAGCCCTGGACAGAAAACACTGGGTAACTACCGGAGGACTCTGAAAAGATAAAGCATTAAACTGAGGAAGGTAAGCAGAGGTCAAAGTAGACACAATCTGGCGGTAAATTTTCTCTGTTTTATTCTTCCCTGCTCCCAGATCTCTCAGAATGCACTCAAAGGCAGTGTAAAACCTGGAAATGCACACGGGGCATGGACACAGAGTTCCCCAAGAAATCCTCCTCCTAGTCTGAATGGCAGGGGCAGACCCATATGGGACAGAGAAACTGGGCAAAATCACCTTTTTTGTGGGTTTGTTTCTTCTCTCCCATGCAGCTCTGCCCCAGCCTAGACTCACTGCTGAAGCTGCCAACAGTGGCAGTGGCAGTGGCATCATGGTCAGAATCCAAAAGCCCACCACAGTCAAGTTGACTCCAGCTCACAGAGATCCTATAGGTAGCCAGACATGCACCTCTATCTCTGACACAAAGCAAAATTACAGCACTGTCTGGTATGACTGTCAATATATACAGAATTTCTATATACATATGCATGTTCTATTTATATTATTCTGATACACAGTGTATCCATGCGTATCAACTGCACTAAACAGTTGCTTTAAAAAGCTATAAAGAGTAAAAAGCTTACTAGATAAATGAAAATGAAACATTAAAAAATATTCCAATAATTGGAAGATAGCAGATTAGACACCCGTCTTCTTAACTCCCTCTGAAAACTAAGGCCAGGGTTGATAATTAAACAGAGCCTTCTGGACACCCAGTGAGCCCTAGGACATGGCATAGGGCTGTCATTTTGGATTACACTCCACTGAACGGGAAAATTCTCTTTCACTGACACCTGCCTTGATGAATGGCCAGCTCTCGCAGACTTAAGGTAACTACTCTTTTTCTTAACTTTTTCCTTTTTGTTGGCCTGTGGCAGCAATTGGGCTTAACTGGCAGCAAAGTTCTGCCACACTGCTGATGTGACCAGCGGGTGGAATATCCACACTTTGAGAGCCTGGCTCTGGACTCTGAGCTCTACGGTCCCTCCACCCTTCTTTCCAAACTTCTGCCATTGATTTGGCTGTTCCACAGTAGCTGGGAGAGCCTCTGTGGGATGCCATCTTGCCCAAATGAAGAGGCAGAGCTACCCAAACAAAAGCCTCAGCAGGCACTAATTCACAGGCTAGGAGGCAGTGCCAGCCTGGGAAGTGCTTCCCCAGAAGAAAAGCTGAGTTTAGCACAGTTTACCCTTCAGGTAGGGCCCAGCACCTGATGAGAGTATGTCAGTAGCCTGTCCATACTTTCAACTAGATCACAGCATCGAGGGATAGACATAAAGGTGCCTCCGTTGCCAGGTGGAAAGAGGGGCTTGCACATCCGACAGCCTGACTGTTTCTGGAAGTGTCAGATAGCTTTTACCTTTCAAAATAAGACTACCTACAGAAATAACTATGGTGCAGCCTGACAGCATCTCTCCCACTCTTGACTGACACACAACGTAGGGTCAGCTGATGGCCTCCCAGTGACTCCATAAGTAGGACTGTGTCTTTGCCAGCCAGGAAGTGGAGTTTGCTATCACAGAGATTCCATTAGGCCCAGTCGCTGGGGTACACAGCGGTAACTGGTGAACAACTTCTACTTTAGCTCCTATTAAGGCAACACCAGAGAAACTAAACAACCTCTGCATATCCAAATAGCAACAGACCTTGGCCCAACACTTAAGGAAAAATCCAACCATGGCTCCAGAAAGCTCCAAAAAGAACCAAAGAACTTCCCAGATGAAGAAGCCTTTATCAAACTTTCGGAGGTCAAGTACAAAACAATTTTATAGAAAGCCCTCCTAGACATTATACAAAATTTAGCAGACCAAAATGAAAAATTAAGCAAGCTTTTCAAACTGATAGAAATCCAGCATTCTGAAATCCAGCAGATCAGTAACAAAATTAAAGAATCAGAAAGGCAACAGAACAGAACAACAAATGGAAAACAGCCTTTCTGACTTGGGAGACAGAACTACCGACATCAGCATTTATGAGGAGAAATCACAGAAAAGACACAAGAAAAATGAAGAAGCGTTAAGAAACACGTGGGACTCTATCAAGAGGAACAATCTACGATTAATTGGAGTTCCTGACCAGGAAGGCACACCTGAAAACACAGAGAGGATTGTTGTTGACCTGCTGACAGAAAATTTCCCTGAAATTATGAAAGAAGAGAACACAGATATCCAAGATGTGTACTCATCGCCACACAATACAGACCCCCAAAGAGACTCCAAGACGTATTATAATCACGCGTAACAAAATGAAACATAAGCAGAAACTCTTAAAGGCAGTGAGACTCAAAGCAAAGCTAACATTCAGAGAGAAGCCCTGTAGGCTTTTGTCTGACTTCTCAACAGAAACTAAAAACTTCCAACCAAGTACTTTATATCCTGCAAAACTGTCTTTCAAACACAAAAATGAAACTAAGCCCTTTGTAGATAAACAGAAACTCAGAGACCTCGTAAAAACCAAACCAAAGCTACAAGAAATACTGAAAGCAGCTCTCGGCTTAGAAAAACAAAACCATTAAATCTACATTTTAGGAGACAATACAGGACACATCATCCAGAAACTTACTCAGTTACAGAAGGCACACAACCCCAAACAAAGCTATAATACTAAAGGAGGAGATCCAGTGATCATATCATGAAAACTACAACACCATCCATTAAAAACAGGGATCTATTAGAGTAGTTACAATCCATTCAGATGGAGAGGAAGTTAATTAGATATTAAGAAGTTAAAATCGGGTTTAAACATACATTATTAAGGGGGATCATATGCGTAGATACAAAGCACAACAAAGAAGCGACATATCAAAACAAAAAAACGCTATACAGGAGTCTCAACAAACAAAAAAACCAACACTGAAAAGGGTGAAAAATCAACCCTTAAAGAAGAATGTCCCAGGAAAGAATAGTAAGAGCAACAGAGAAAACATCAACACAAAAATGAATACAGCAAAATGACAGCACTAAACAAATACCTACCAATAATTACACTGAAGGTAAATGGGCTGAACGCTCCAGTAAAGAAACAACGAGTGACATCTTGGATCAAAAGACATGAACCACCGATATGCTGCTTACAAGCAACTCACCTTAGACTTAAAAATATGAACAAACTGAAAACTAAAAGATGGAATAATATCTAACAAGCTAACAATATACAAAGAAGAGCAGGTGTAACAATACTAATTTCAGATAAAACAGATTATACTGCTAAAAAAAAAGTTCAATAAAGACACAGAAGACCTTATTGCAACAATTAACTAGCTAGACCTCATCGACATATACAGAACTTTCTACCCATCATGTTGCGTGAAAGTCAGTGGCACAAGAACAAATATGTTATGAGACCCCTACTTTAAGGACTTGAAACCTGACTCATGTACAGAAGAAAAGATTCTTTGATGGCTGCAAAGGAGGGGAGGGAGGGTGGAAGAGGGCTGGATATAAATAGTTGATAGAAATTTGGTTGGGTGAAATCAGTGACAACACATGTTAGAAAGAAGATCAATTTAAATGGACTTCAACATAACCTGGAAACTCTTCCAATCTTAACCCAACAGGTAAGGACACAATAGCAGGGCCAGGGGTCCGGGAACCATGCTCTCAGAGGACATCGAGGCCAACTGGTATAACTAGCCTATTGCTAACAGAGTCCTCTCCACCCCATATTGGTGAGTGGCGTCTGGAGTCTTAAAAGCCAGCAAGCTGTCACCTGAGGTACACTGAATGGTCCCAACTCATCCAAAACAGATGATCACCAAGGACAAAAACAACACAGAGGAAAGAGAACCCAGAAGACAGACAGAACCATGTGAATGGGTGACTATATCAACATGTGACCAGAAGAACGAGATGGTGCCTGGTCACCTCCAGTGACAGCCACGATGTGGCTCACAAAGTTGAGTCCCAGTGGCAATACGAGAATAAGGGGTGCACCCTGAGAACTCCACTAAAAGACCACAACTGACGGTCCGAAGGCCTAGGGGTTCCCCTGGGTGCACAGCCCCTAGACCTGATGCTGCTCCTGATCATAATTATTACTGCGGTCAACTCCTCAGACAGGAATGACCTAGACTCGGCGACATACAGTGACCACATCGTGTGTGCACTTTATGGTTCTATGAATCTATAACATGTCACCCAACCAGCCTCTTACTAGAGGGGAGTGGAGATGGTGGAGAGGAGAGGATAGGAGACTGTTAAGAGGATATGACATGTATAGAACAGAAAGGAGTGTGCTGTCACCAGACAAGGAGAGTAGTAGGAGCTGAACATAGGCAGGCATGCAAATTTAAACC
Source organism: Heterohyrax brucei (assembly GCA_028571685.1). Taxonomy (NCBI): domain Eukaryota; kingdom Metazoa; phylum Chordata; class Mammalia; order Hyracoidea; family Procaviidae; genus Heterohyrax; species Heterohyrax brucei. The sequence continues at coordinate 56,567,930 of CM053148.1, forward strand.
GGATTGTACATTTTCACTCAATCACAATAAATAGAATTTTTTTTTTAATTCCTGTAACTGAAAAAAGGTCAGGAATAGGGAAACAGAAGAATAAAAAAGGGGACAAAGAAAACCATGATGTTAAAAGTGAATATTCTAAACCAGGACTCAGGAAACAACAATACATGAGCCAAACAAGGTGCGCGGCCTGCTTTGCATGGCCAGCTGTAAATGGTGTTTCTACTTTGTTGTTGCTACTACTAGCTGCCATCCAGTTGGCCCCACTCAAGGAAACCCCACATGCAACAGATCAAATGCTGCCCGCCTGCACCATCCCTGCAATCAGTTGTGGCCTCGACTGTTGTGATCCATAGAAGTGTCATTGGCTGACTTTTGGAAGTAGATCACCAGGCCTTTCTCTTAGTTCATCTTAGTTCTGGAAGCTCTGCTGAAACTTATTCAACCTGACAGTCAACATTCAAGCCTCCACTGACATACTTTTACATTTTAAAGGGTTCTAAAAATAATAATAATAAAGAAAATGCAACAGAAACCATATATAACCCCTCAAAGTCTAAAATCCAGGCATCCACCACTGGGGATCAGATAAGGAAAACATTGCAGATGCATACTGTGAAATACTCTACAGCCATCAGGAGCAACTAACTGGATGCATATGTTGGTACACCCCTAAAACACCATGCTGAGCAGAAGGAAAAAAAGCAAAATCACAGAGCAGCAAACAGATACTTCTACATCTACATTCCTTGCAGCATTATTCACAATAGACTAAAAGTGGTAACAACCTAAATGTCCATCAACAGATGAACTGAACACTGGTTACTGAAATTTCTACCCTTAAGAACCAAACTATATTTTTATATAAATTTACTTACTGAATGAATGCATCAATGTCATAAACTTGGGATTTATCCTTGGTACCTCCCTCTACCTCTCCCACCACTGTCTACTCATGAGTCTTATCTACTTTCTCTCATATATTCAAGTATGTCAGTCTCTCAACATGTCTATTTATAGTCTCTCATCCAAGTCAAAACTACAACAATGGCTTTCTAACCAACTGCCCACCCTCCAATGTTGCTTTGCTCCAATCCATCATCATTAACATGATCATGACCCTCCCAGAGTACAGCACTCTAGCAGCTTCCCATTATTTTTATGACAAAGTCCAAAACCCTTAATGCACCCCAAAAGGCCCTGAAGGACCTACCCCTATCTTACCTGTCCTGTTTTCTTGAACACTGTAGTTCCCTTCTCTCACTGCACTCCAGCTATCCTGATCTTCTTTCATTTCCTCAGACTCACCAGCTTCTTGCCACCTCAATCTACATTTGGCCAGGTCTGCATCTGTCAGATCTCAGCTGCAATGTCACCTTCTCAGGGAAGTTTTCTCCAGTACTCCAGTCTGGGTTAGGTCTCCCTGCTGTATACTTTTTGCTTTATAGCACTTATCAACACCATTATCAACTATTTCTATAAATGTTTGCTTCACATCTGCCTCCCTAGCCTTCTAAGCACCGTAAGGATGAGAAATCTTTGTGTTGTTACTTTATACTCTAGGCCTAACACAGTGCCAGGTATATAATACTTATTTGTAGTAACAATACATTTGAGGAACATAAAATACTGTTGATTTTTCTGTTTACTAAAAATAGCTTTTAAATGCCTGTTGTGTCTTTTTAAAGTAAATAAATACAATGTTTTATCTCCTCCTCAAAAAGCAATGTCTTTGTTCTAAGAATTCTGATTATTTGTCTCATGTCAGTGACTCCCGTATTAAAGTCTTAGAAAAATTAAAAGCAATCTTCTCAAAAAAAAGTTCACATCTTTTCAGATTTAAAGGAATTATGTTCTCAAAGAGCTTGGAGTCTCAATTCAGTAGCATACAAATGTTATAAACCAGTCACAGGTCTATGTATTAGACAGGAATACATTAGTCAAAAGTTCCCCATTCTATCACATTTAAGCAACACTTTCTCAAGGCAAAAAAAAAAAAACTCTAAGGGAGGAAAATGTTACACAGCTACAGAGCCTAAGCAGAATCTAAATAAGATGTCCACAAAGGCAAGGACTACAGAGAATCTATTATTAAATGCTTATCAAAGATTTGATAATTGCTGTAATATTTCACCACCAGGTGGCAGATCCATACAACTTTGTAGGAACCCTCTTATCAGCTCTGAGAAGTTGGTCCAATTAGAAGGAATTTTAAGAAAAATTAAATAATTTTAGGCATATTTGAACCCGAGCCAGTAAACCATAGGCTAGATACAATCAGTTCTAAGAACACTGTGTTTTTATTTCACTGTAAGTTTATCTGCAAGCCATGCAGAGGACCCAATTATTTTAAAGAAAGGAGAATACTGAAAGTTTTTTTAAAAAGTGCTTATTCATAACCTAGTCATTCAAAATTCTTTGAAGTGTAGAAAGAGCTCTGAAAAGCTTGTGAAAGACATAAGACAGACAACATGAAAAGAGAGACAGGGAGAAGAAACATCTACTGAAGAGCTACAAAACCCAAGTTGTAGAAAGCCAAAAGGACAACTGACATTTGTTTTTAGCAAATACTCTAATCAATAAATCAATAAAATATTTTAATTTCAAATCAATTAAAGAACTGATTTTCAATTTTTCAATAAAATGTTTCTAACATTCTTTGACTTTATTATTAAATTTCAAGATGAAATATGTTACATCTTGGGATGACTCTAGTGATTTTAAAATGTTATCAGAAATGTTATTTGCAGATGCATGCTATGAGTTAAATACCCTAATCTGTTCAACCTGGGTGCAAGGCACCTCCCTCTCCACAACTCATTATCTCAACTTCTCTCTCCTCCTTCTGGTCCATGTTTACAGCTGAAGCCACAGCTTCTGATACTTGGAAAGAGACCTCTGGCCACTACCCATACCACCCAACGGCTCAGTCTTGTCACTAATGCTTCGTTTCTAAAAACTTCAATCCACCCACCAAAGCTACCTCAACCCCAAGTGGCAATCAACATCTAACCTGCATTATGAAGTAGGGCACATCTAAGTTTTGAGAAATCTGAAGCATATACAATTTGGGGCCCTCTTTTAAAAAAAAAGAATCAGCAAAAAATCTCAATTTTGCAAAATTTTCAGAAACATGTGACTGCTAACACATTGCCACAGCCTCTCCCAGGCCCTAAACAAGTGAGCAGACCTAAGGTTCACCAGCTTGTGAGTAAATCACCCTTGCCATCATCCTAGGAAGGCTGCTACACCAAGGACAGAGCCCAACTGCCTGGAAGACAAGAAAGCAAAGCACAGAGAAGACATGAGTTTGGAACACAGGGAGAAACATACGCTTGTGCACTTCTCTCACATGGCACAAGCACACTGCCACAAACACTGTAGGTCTTCCCCATAAGTTTTCTCCATTGGATACTTAATTACATAGCACAGCTTCAGAAAGTTCTCACATTTTCTCTCCAACAGAAACACTCAAAAACAGAGAAAAACAGTTTGCATAAAACTGCTTTGAGAGATTTTCTTTCAGTTATGTATCAAACATTCACAGTCCCTAACAGTATAAGAAGTTGCCGAATCTCATTTCTTCCTCTCATATAAACTGGATACATAACAAAGGCCTCAGCAGCTTATCTGAGGGAACAAGAACACAAATCCTCATTTCCTAATAACTTCCTGAATATTTTATTATCGTTTCCTCCCAGGAAATTTATTCAATCTGTGTAACTCCAACACTAACAGTCCACTTTTAAAGGGAAACTGTTCAAGAATAGCCAAAGCTCATGTAGAAGACCACCTCGACTAATAACAGGCTATTGTTTGACTCCACACTCATATCTGAGTAAAATATAAGTGTGTTGAAAATACACAGGAATTTCATAGTGAATACACTGAAAACAGAAAGCATTTATCATCCCAGAGCAAAGGGAGGCAAAGCTAAAATATGTTCACATTCTAATCGACAAAATGCAATCAAAGTACAAATCATTAGTATATGCATCAAAACTGAGTGTACACTGAAAGATCTATACTATGACTGTTTGTTTCAATTATACCTAAACAAAAATTTTTAGAAGTGATTTTAACTACCAACATTAAGACTGATAAATGTACTCATCAAAAAAAGCAAAATTAGTGGTATTTTTCCCCAACTTCAGTTTCAAAACAATTTATAGAAATTACCCTGCATGTTTCAACTCTAGAGGGTTTTTTGTTTTTTTATATATCATCTTTATTTTTATGACTTAAAAGCATATAACACATGGTAAACTTTTCAAAGGGAAACCTGTGCTCTTTGGAATAGTGAATAACTAGTAAGACTCCAAAACAAAATTTGCCACAGACATTTCTGAATAGCTAAATGAGAACTCATTTCCTTTCTTGGAAGAAAGAAAACAGATTTGACTAAACAAAAGGAACAGAAGCTATAAGCCCTTTAGAGAGGAAAAGATCCAGCATTCCAGGTAGGAAAACCACACTGCTTAGTGTAATATAGACCGGCAGGCTGGTAAAGAGCCTACCCTGGGTTCCGATTCTTGCTTGTCACTATGTTTATAACTTGTTATTTAACAGACTTAAAGTCTCCAGCACATAATAACTGTTTAATACATATGATCAAAAATAAACAACAGTGTCCTGTCTCCCCCAGACTGTTGTTGTTAGCTTCCTCAAAGCATCCCCAACTCATGGGGACCCCATGCATAATGGACCACTGCCGTGTCCTGCCATCACCCCAAGATAGGTTGTAGACTGTACTGCTGGGATCTACAGGGTCTTCACTGCCTGGGTGCCAGGGGACTACTCAACGCTAAAAAAAAAGATAAAAGACAGAAATTCCTGCATCAGCAAATAAGGTCAGTCACCTAAGGCAGAAACAAACAAGGAAAATACATCCAATTGTATTTTCACACAGAAGAAACATAGGACATGTACTGTATCTATGTGACCTTACACTACGGTGTCCCTAAAAAACTCCAAAGAATGCTTTAGTGTATACCGGACTTCTTTAGCAGGAGGGTAGGAAACGTTACCATTAATTAAACTACATGGAGCCCTGTGGAGTAGGGTAGGGTGAGGAGCCCAGTCACCTAAAAAGGGCTGTTCCTCAATCATCCCTGAAAACCTAACACGAAAAACTGCGACCAATTTAACTGATCAAATCTATCAGAAGACTTGAACATCCACTATATTTTTAATATAGCAATACAACAATACAGTATATCACAGAAACCATTCTAAAACATTAGTTTCATTTTCCCTCCTGCTTCTGCAGAGATTCTCAAACTTATGTGAACAGAAATTGGTTTTCTTCATGATATTATTAACTTCTGAACTAGAGGAACAATGGTCCACAAAACACCTATTCGATGAATAACCCACTATCATCAAGTCAATTCCTACTCAGAGAGACTATACCGGACAGAGTGGAAGTGCCCCCCAGGGTTTCCAAGGAGCGCCCAGTGGATTCAAACTGCCAACCTTGTGGTTAGCAGTCATAGTACTTAACTACTATGTCCCCCAGGACTCAATTTGGTAAATAGTCTAGACTTAACTCCTATCTCCAAGTGACAGTACACGACACTGCCAGATCAAGCATCCTACTTTTCTATTCATTTTTTGTGCCACTTCACATCACTACCCTGAACCTCAGGGTAAATTACCCTCTCTTGACCATACCATCAGTGCTCTCCTATTTTTAAGGCTCGTAATTTCTGTCCCCCATCTCCACAGGTCCACATCCTCTACTGAGAACACCAACATATCACAGAGTACCTGGGACACCATCTGCATCACAGGCTGGTACACCACAGCTGGATGACCCAGCCTGTGCGCTCTATATATACACAGAAGCCCCATGCTCAGCCTTCATGATCCAGTTCAAATTTTGGCATCTCCACAAAGCCTTCACTAAGTTCCCCTGTCTGCAAATAATTTCTCTGTATTTAGAACTCTTAAGGTACTCAGTGCACCTCTGACAGCACCTATCACTGCCTGCATGGCACTTACATTTTTTATACATAGTACACCCTTAACTCGACTGGCAGCTCTTATTTCGCCCACCTCCCAACACCTAGCATGGTGCCTCACATGTGATAACTACTCAGTAAGTGCTCACTGAACAAATAAATGAATCTAAGAATCTCTTTGCCAATGGAGAATCATAATTAACTTTACTAAACACAGTTAAATAGATTAAACTTCTTCCTTACAGAAAACAAACTATTTAAAGTTGCCAAGAGCTACATCTTAAATCAAAGAAAGTCACTGAGCTATACAGCAGAACTTCATTTACACAAGCTTCCTTGTACTTACTTGTTTACATGTTCTTCTCCGTGAAACAGGCCTTTATACTGCCAAAACAGAGGGTGGAGAACATGGATCGCTTCATTTGTGCTTTCAAAACACACAGCCAATTAAAATGTAGTTGTAACAGCTTAAAAACGTGGCTCAAGTTTCACTATGCTGTTATTAGGAATCACCTATCCTAGAGTTTTCCTCTAACAGTTGTGTTTTTGGACTTCTTCTGACAACTCAGTTTTCTCCCCCAGCAGGGTCTCATCTCCTCCAATCTTTCCTGAAGAGCATACCAGGACCTAAGAGAACGCAGTCACCTTCTAAGCCAAAACACGAGCCTTCTAACTCCCGGGAGATGAGCAGCAGTGACGTGGAAAGAGCAGGAAGAAGAGACAAGAGGTGACCAAGAATTGGCAAAACCAAAGTCAAAGAGGTCAGGCTTGCTTCCAGAGAAAACATTAGTTACCAAAAGGAGAGGCTGCTTCACAGTTTGAAAAAAGTGGTGATGCAGGTGATAACGTTAGGAGCTGGAAACACATAATCACGTAAAGTTACAATATCCAGACCTTCTCCACTGCAACACCCATGCTTACTGCCAGTGGTGGTGGTGGCATACGCCATCAACTGAACTCCAACTCACAGCAACCTACAGGACAGAGTGTAACTGCCCCACAGGGTTTCCTAAGCTGAAATCTTGACAGCAGCAAATTACTAGGTCTTTTCTCCTTGGTGTTCAACAAATAATTACTTAAAATTAACTATGTATCTGGCACTATTCTAGGCACTGGGAAAATTGTAATGAGTATGTATTTATTTCCTAGTTTGAACAAAAGACAAGATATTTGGTATCGTTCTCTAATTTCTTTTCATCTTAATAGTCTCCATGGTATAGTGGTAAATGCACCTGGATGCTAATGTAGTTTGAACTTACCAGTTGCTTCACTGAATGTCATCGACTGAGTTGTGTCCCCCCCAAAAACAGGTGTAGCTACGTGGCTGGGCCATGATTCCCAGTATCTTGTGACTGTCCTCCATTTTGTGGCTTTCCTATGCCATATGTTAAAAGATTAGATTGGGGCTGTAAATCCCTTCGTAGGATCACCTCCCTGCTCCACTGTAAAGGGAGTTTCCCTGGAGTACAGCTTGGCCCACCCTTAATCCCCTCAGCCTGCAAAAGATAAAAGGAAAGGGAGACAGGCAGAGAATTGGGAACCTCATACCATCAAGAAAGCAGCGCCAGGAGAAGAGTGCATCCTTCAGATCTGAGGTTCCTGTGCCAAGACGCTCCCCGGACAAAGACTGATGCAATACCGGACTTTCCTCCTGAGCCGACAAGGGGAAGAAAGGCCTTCCCCTGAAGCGGACACCCTGAATATGGACTTGTAGCCTACTGGACTATGTAAGAATAAACCTTCCTTTGTTAAAGCCATCCACTCTGTGGTATTTCTGTTAGAGCAGCCCTAGATAACTAAAACACTGAAAAAAGATGTAGCAGTGTGCTCCCATACAGACTTATAGCCTTGGAAACCCTATAGGGCAGCTTTACTCTGTCCTATAGTGAGTTGAACTCAACTGGATGCCAGTGGGCAGTGGGTAGGTCCTTAAATTCTCAATCAGGCTGTATACTTTCTGAAATCAGTATCTGTCGACAGGATTACAAACACCACGAGATCAGGGTAAACATTATATACTAAATGTCATTATTTCCATAGATTCTTGTATCTAGTATATCACTAGATCTGTTCATATTCCCATGTTGCTGTTGATAAAAACGAAAATCTTTATCATGGCTGTCTGGAGACAAAACTACACTATCACAAAGCAAAAAGAGCCAAATGGTAGACCAGAAGTGCACTTAATTTCTTGGTTCTTTCTACTTCTGATTTCACTGCAGGAAAAGCACTTCTTCACTCCCCTCCCTAGGTTTCTACCCTCTCCTTCAACACTCAACTACTCCCCACCTAAACCAAACTGTTTGCAACCAAGTCAATTCTGACTCATAGTGACCCCATGTATGTACAGTAGAATTATGCTCTATAGGCTTTCTCAGTGGCTATAACCTTTCAGGGAAACCCTGGTGGCATAGTGGTTAAGTGCTACATCTGCTAACTAGAAGGTCAGCAGCTCAAACAGTTCAAATCCTCCAGGCACTCCTTGGAAACTCTGTGGAGCAGTTCTACTCTGTTCTATTGGTCGCTATGAGTTGTAACTGACTTGAGGGCACTGTTTTGTTTTTTTTTTTTTAATGATCTTTCAGAAGCAGATCATGAGGACTTTCTTTAGAAGTACCTCTAAGCCGATTCAAGCTGTCACCTATTAGTAGTCAAGTGCTTAACCATTTGCACCACACAGAGACTCCACAAAACCAAATCTGTTGCCATGGAGTCAATTCCAGGTCATAGTGACCCTACACTACTCCCAAATTACAGCAAATAAAGTAAATTCACGGTACACTTGGAGAATGTTTTGCTAGAACTAACAGAAAAGGAATTTCAGTATACATAAAAATAAATTCCAACTTACAAAAGAATATGACATTGGACTGGACTCACCTCAACTATGTTTAACCTAATCAAGTAATCAACCTCTCTGGACCTGAGAGGAAGGAAGGAGTTGACCAAGAAGATCTTGAAATGTCTACTATCAGTTTTAAAAATTCCAGAATTCAACAATTTTCACACATATACGCACACATGTGCAGTTAAGAGAAATGTACAATGTATCAGCCCTGTTCAATTTAAGTGATTGAGCTAAATTCCTTAGTTGATGACAGCATCCTATGACAAAAAAAGAAACCATAGATAGGCTAAATATCCACATGGACAGTTTACACTAAGAAACAATCACTCCATAGCAATAATCAATACGTACTTCTATACATGGAGTTCACCCAATCAAATCTGTTCTCCCTTCTAGAAAAGCAAATGAAAATGCATGTCTTCCTGATGATAGATCTAGGGCAATTTTTTAACTTTATCAAGCTGGCCTATGCCAAGGTGACCTGTAGCACTTGTATGGCATTTAATGAAGTCCTGCCTTGAGACATATCGATTTTTAGGTTGTCTCGTGTTACACTGGACAGGTTCCTTAAGGGCAAAGGCTATGTCTTACGTAACTGTTTGCCATAACACTGTTTCCGTACCCCAAAACTAACAAACTGTCAATTCCCTCTCCCCAAAACGCTGCTAGATAAATCAAATGCTTGCCTTTTTTGCATCCTTATTTAACTTAATATTCACAGAAGACCGGGATTGCATATTATATGCTTGTATTGCTTAGAACACAACAGCTGCTTTCAACTGACCCTTCACTTTTCTCCTCTATAAAAGCAGAGAGGAATTAAATGATTTCTCCTATGATTCTGTAATTTCGAAGTAGTCTTATTCACAAACAGTGTTTCTAAAGATGTATGGCCATTACCTACAGGACTATGGTCTTTACTCCTGGCTGTTCTTTCTTGATGGTAACAAGGTCCTCTCTCACTTCCGGGTTCCTTTTAAGCCCAGGCAAGATGGCAAAACTGACCCACCCCACTGTTAGGATTCCATATACCTTATCCTCATGGCACCACCCCTGCACGGTTCTATACATCCATGTGCAGTTAATAGGCTGTTTAACCTCCTTGGCAGACCACACGCACCTTATCTGCACAGTCCCACCCAATCTGTGTATAGAAAATACAAGATCATGCATGGCTAAAAGGGGTATCTTAAGTAATTCACTGTGCTGCAGCTATACTGCTAGATGATGAACCCCTTAGATTATACAGCACACAAAATACACTGCAGCTCCAACAAAAAACTAGAGAAGATCAACAACCACGAAGGTGGGAAAGACTAGGTGACATTTGACTCTATTTGTACATGAGGTCACCGAGTTTGAACCAGCTTGACTGAAGGGGAACTGACATTATCTTCATGCATAGAAAACACATTGTATTGTATTGAATGTTACTGCACAGTCGTCACTTACAACAGCTCCCAACCAGTCACAGAAATGGAGGTACAAGAAAAAGAAACTAACCAGCCAAAGGGCATTTTATTTAGTGATCAACTTATCTACATTCTCTACTTTTCTTAGCATCTTACCTCTCAGCTTCCAGTAACAAAGTGAACAAGCAAAGGGGTAATGAATGAGTGAGCAACAAGGAAACTGCCAAAACTGGAGACAAACCAAATAATTAGCCTCTGAAAAACTGAGAATTGGTTTTTTAGACACACCAAATTTTTAGAGGTGGATGTCCTAAAGTATACTGCCTGGAGGTACTGCAATGCATCTTACTATGACTCACCTGTTTACCTTCACCTGTTTAGACATGGACTGAGTCCTCAAATGAGCAAAATCTGCTGTGTGAATATGTACTTAATTAAAGAGAAAGTGCAGGAGGCTTCTGGGAGAGAGTTTTTGAAATGGTGAATTAAGCAACGTATACAAAAAAGGCCTCTTTCACTTATTAATTCTATCAGCAGTCTGCTTATGCGTTTTTAAGATTCTAGGTTTACAACAGATATTTATCTGAGAGCCTACAATCTCCAGTGCTCACAGACCCTTGGCAGGTATTTTTTGAAAACAGCACAGAAAACAATTCAATCCCTACAGAATTTACTATCCTAACTGCTAACATGGTATATGTTCACACTGTACTTTAAAAGGTACTGGTAATACTAACTCTGGCCAACACAACTCTCCAATTCTCATTTAAAAAACTACAGTACAACTTGTGAAAGCTGCAGCCTGTGTAAGGTTGGAGCCTATCAGAGAAGAAAAGAGTAAGTATTCTCCACTAATAAAGAATGACGGAAAAGTGTTTAGACTGCACCTGTCCAAGGCACAAAACTCGTAAGACCCAGGAAAACAAAGCAGTCTCATCTAGTTCCAGCTCTCACAGGTTTCCGTGTATTTCACACGTATTAAACCTCTTCACTCTCAGCAGAAGGTCCCTGTCCTCATTAAGAGTATTCGGTGCTCTTACACTCCTTTCCTCCTACTGAAGAAAAGCCAATCTCTTCTAATCTATGCAAATTTCTCTACTTTGTCCTGAATCTCATGCTTTCCCACCCTTCCCAGGACACTTAAACCACTGATTACTCCCTTTTAACCTTGTGTTTTCAAACTACCTCTTTGACAGAAAGCCTTCCACTGCCTTTAAAACAGGCTCAAGTTTCTAATCCATTCAATACATCAACACAACTTATTTATCATACACTTCTCTGCTGCGTTTCAGGTACTCTTCAGTCTTCATTTCCCCCCTTCCTACTTGTCCTTCAACCTGCTTCCAAGTCCCACCCGACCCTCTCAGTAAGGTCACCAAAGACTCCTAAGTGGTTAAATGCAAAAAACATTCTTCATTTCTCACCTGACTTTATCTACAAATAATCTAATACCCTCTTCTTGGCTTCAGTAATACAACTCTCTCCTGGTTTTTCTATTTCTCTGCTCACTTCTGTCTTGTAATAGCGCCCATACATCTCAACTCAGCCATACTCTGTTAGCTAATGACTTCAAGTCTGTATCCCACATTTTCCTCTTCACTCCAGACTGTAACCATTTGCTCCTTGGCTATCTCAAAGGAGTATCAATCTCATGATTTTCTTGCCCCAAAAGATTAGTCAGATACTCAGTTGAAGGAACCAGTTTGCTATACAAACCCTAAAGAACCTCAGGAATTGTTTTTGACACATCCTTCTCCCTCACCACCATATATCCAATCTATCACCAAACTGTTTTATAACCTAAATCTTCCTCTGCTACACTCCCTTTACTCCACCTCCATTATCCTAATCCAAGTTGTCACTGCAGACTGCCTAGACTACTGCCAACAGAGACCCATATAAATTTCTTTACACACTCCAGCAATAGACAGATCTACTTCTCTTGCCTGTGTTATAATGGTCCATTCCACTACTGTGGAATAAATTCTGACTCACAGCAACCCTGGAAGACAGAACAGAACTGCCCCAGAGAGTTTCTAAGGAGCACCTGGCGGATTCAAAGTGTCAACCTACTGATTAGCAGCTGTGGTACTTCACCACTATACCACCAGGTTTCCTTATAAAGGTCAAGTTAAATTATCTTTCACTAGAGATTCAAATCCTTTAAAATTAGACAAAGCATAAATCACTTGTTAATATACACGCACACACGCGCACACGCACGCACGCACACACACACACGCACACACACACACACTGCCTATCCCATTCTCCTGGTGGCTGTAGTGGTGAAGAGCTGAGCTGTTAACCAAAAGGTGAGCAGTTTGAACCCACCAGGTGCTCCTTGAAAACACTATGGGGCAGTTCTATCCTGTCCTACAGGGTTGCTATGAGTAACAATCATTTCTACAGTAATGTGATTTACTCCCTTCTCACTACAGGAAAACTCAACAGCATACTGCAGTTACACAGTGAAAGTTTACTGAACGAATGAGTAGCCTGAAAATTACTTTCTTTCAGAGAATCAGAAACAGTTTATAGCCTTAAGACGTTCAGTTTAACTTTCTACTTAGGTTCTGCTTCCACAAGTTGAAGCAGTTAATACAGCAAAATTAAAAAACTTTTAAAAATGTATTACAATTTTCAATCTTCCAGATATTACACTTATGGAATACAGTCCAAATTATAATAACATTTCATAGTTTGAAAGCCTTGGATGTAGTATAACACAATCATTTCTATGGCGGTAATACTAAAAGACAGAGAAATGGCATATTATTTTCAGTATTCCGAATGGTTACAGCTACAAAAAGACATGTCTTAAACACAAGCAAATAAATAACAACTATCCCATCACAGGCATATTATCTCTTCACTTGTGGGGCCTGAGAGTTCACTGTAAAATACCAGCCTTCATAAATTTAGAAGCAATATTCCGTTCTTTCCAGTCAACATTTAGAAGATGTTTCTCCACCTCACTGAGCTAAGAAACCTTTGGAACGTCTCTTAAAATGCACATCCCAGGCATCTTCACCCCTGAGATTCTGTCTCAGAAGATGTATAATGATGCCCTGAGGGCAGTGATTACACTTTAAGATTTACACGGACTGCCCCATATTAAGTCTACTAAACCCCCTAAAACCTACTGCCATCAAGTGATTCTGAGTGACCCTACAGGACAGAGTACCACTGTCCCTTACTGCTTCCAAGGCTGTCAATCTTTACAGAACAGCCAGCGACATGTTTCTCCCATGGAGCAGCCAGTGGATTCAAACCTTTCAGTTAGCAAGTGAGCACTTAACCACTGCAGACCAGGACCCCCCAAAAAATCCACTGCCGTTGAGTTGTATCCCTACTAAACATCTGAAACTAATCTTAAAAGAGTCTCTATGCTATTGATGTTTGAAAAAAAAAATTCACTTCTGTATTCTTTCCGTTTTTCCGTGACTCTCTCATCATGAAGTTACTGTTTTAAAAATACATTTTAATGGCACACAGCAATTGTTCATTAAGTATTTGCTGAATTACCAAGTTGAACTGCAATTCATATGTCATACTTACAGATAGTAAAATTGCCAGCCAGCGATAGTAAAATTAGACATCATTTATTTAATACCATTAAAGATGTTAACAGTTAAGAGTATGTCACAAAGCATACCACTACCTCCAGGTTTTCTATCACCCTCACAAGACTGAATTAAAATTTGAAAACACGGAAGCTAGTGTATATGTTGTATACAGCTTATTATACTACACAAATACAATGTATATCCAACCTATGATGAGTAACACATGAACAAAATTATCTTACATCATGACAACGTATTAAGTCAGGAAGACTGAATTCAATGACTTTTCCTAAACTCTACTATTCTTGTTGGATAAGACAAAAACAGCATCTTCCTTACAAGTAATTTAAGCCTATCATGAAAACAACCTTGTTCTCCCTGAGAAAATACACTGAAATGCGCCATTTTCTTGTCCAATCAACTCTTTGTCCCTAGTTGTCTGACTCTGAACTCCGGCTACATTCAGTCTTTCAAATCCACATCCAAGGCTGGATTTCCAGACCAGCAAACTAGATTTAAGGCTGCAATTGATTCTGAATTTATCTTCCTTTTTCACTTGGCTGGCTTGGCTTAGTAGAAAGTTGCATAACACATATATAACACTCCTCTACTTCTTTCTGCCTCATGTCCTGCCACTTTACTCAACCCTGAATTCTATCATTTAAACAAGCTGTGCTATCCTATTTCCCATATATGTACAACATGAGTAAATTCAATCATATGTGTAACATAAACCCTTATTACATAATAATTTGTGATCAGTGGTGAGAAAATAGGTATTATTTAATTCTCCATCTCAAAAAAAGATGAGTAACTCAAAATTATAAATAAGATTTTAACTGAAACATTTGCTAATAAATGAAAACTATCATCAACCACCTTATACTCACTTATATTTCACAACGTAAGTAATGGATTAAAACCAGAAAATTTAAATTAACATTGGTGCTTGGGTCTCCAAAAAAACAAAAGGCTCTCAGCCTCAGAGAAAGGTATCCCTGCTTCACAAACAGATACGTAAGGCAGCCCTGAAACACAGTAAGCATTCACAAAAATATCTGTTGAATTAAAAATGTTCCTTTCTATCAAAGAGTTCCTATCAGGCAAGAGTTAATTAGCCTGAGAGAGCACTTCATTAGTTACATAATTACAATCTATAAGGACATAGTTTTTTTTAATAACATGTATTCCTCACTCTTTATCAACTATTTCACCCAATATTTAGCACTTGTAGTAAAAAATGTACTATCCAACTATCTTGCACAAAAACGACCTATGTTTGGCAGTAAAAAACACCGACATGAGAGGCAAAGAGAAATGGTCACCACGATAGTCACGGATGTGTGTCAACTGGACTGGGCCATGGATCTCAGTGGTTTGTGCACTGTGTAATGATGAAATTTGGCAAAATACAATGATGTAATTTGGCAGTTACATAACACAATGCTGCAGTTACGTCATGATGTAATTTGACAGTTATACAATAATTCTGTCATCCTCCACTTTGTGAAGTGATGCGGTCATCCTTCAGTCATCCTTCATTCTCGCATAACACAGATTTTCACACAACAACCTGGACTCTGAAACATAATCATGTCAGTAAGTGAGGAATGGGTGTCTTCTTTCCAAATCAGGCCAGACACCAAAGTAAACCATTTGAGAAAGAGAAAATACACAGTAAATTTTCACTTCTTCAAGATGACAAAATTGAGCTCATGGCTCACTATGAGTTGGAATCAACCAGACGGAAACTTTTTTTTTTAATTGAATACTGAAGACTTATTTACAACCTGTGAAATGCATACAGCACAACTGTGCTTGCTGAAAATGAAGAAGACTTAAAACAGTTACTACTGAAGATCAAAAACTGTAGCCTTCAGTATGGATTACACCTCAACATAAAACAATCCTCACGATTAGATCAACAAACAACATAATAAACAGACAATTGTCAAGGATTTCACTTTACTTTGATCTGCAATCACCACCCATGGAAGCAGCAACCAAGCAAGCAGAAATCAAACGAGATATTGCACTGTGCAAAATTTGCTCCAAAATATCCTCTTTAAAGTGTTAAAAAAGCAAAGATGTCATTTTGAGGACTAAGGTGCACCTGACCCAAGCCATGACCACCTCATACTGCCTATGAAAACTAGACAATGAATAAGAAAGACTAAAAAATAACTGATGTATTTGTATTATTGTGTTGGCAAAGAATAATAAATATACTATGGACGGTCAAAGAGAAGAAAGAGAGCTAGAGAGCTCCTTGGAAACAAGGATGGCGAGGCTTCATCTCACACGCTTTGGACATTACTAGGAAGGACCAGTCCCTGAAGAAGGACATCACAGCTGGTAAGACAGAGGGTTAGCTAAAAAGAGGAAGACTCTCAACAAAAGGATTAACATGGTGGCTGCAACAATGGGTTCAAATACAGTAACCCCTGTGAGGATAACTAGACAGTGTTTTGTTCTATCGTACACAAGGTTGTTATAAATCAGAACTGATTCAACATCACTAGCCCCCCCCCCAACATCCCACTCCAGTATATGCTGAAATAACCACAGGAATTAAAAGCAAAAATAAAAAAAACACCTAGGGAAAAAATCTACATGCCCACCAGAAATGACACAAGAATGTCAACCTTACATGTGGATAGATGGTACCTCCAAGAATAAAGGTTAGTAAACCATCCGACTGCTGAACCCAGCTTGTGTATAAAGTGCTAGGTAGGGTTTAGACACAAGGGACAAAGGGGAGAAAAGAATTCTGCCACTGCTAGCACCACAACTAACAACCAGCACTGAGCTGTGAATCTCATCATTGAATTCCAGCACTGAAAATCAACACTTGTAGCAGAAAACTTCCCAGAATCAGCTGTGTCTGATTATAGTTTGCCTGTACTCACACCTTTGATCTAGAAAAGTAAAGTTACTGCCAATGTAATTTCTTCTCTTCTTTCATAAAGATCTGAAATATCAGAATAGGAACTCACACACTCTTTAAAGAAAGAGTTCATCTCCACAGCAATCTAAGCATTTACAGACACCATCCCATCATCATCACCCCTCAGTAGAGATGTGAAAAGACCCAGAAGCTAAAAGGGTGACCCCCTCAGTAGATATCTTAAAGGGCCCTGAAGCTAAAAGAGTGATTGTTCTACCAACTAGAGCAAAATTTTCTCCAGGGAAATTTACTGAAAGAGAGGAAACCTCTGAATATCATTACAATTCCCAACCAGAGAAATCTCAAAGAAACGTAATACTGCAAATATGAAAAGAGGACAATCTGAAATCAGGAAAGATTGTGTTCCATAACAAAACAACTGAATAACTTTTCAAGCATACAATGCGGACAATAAGAACAGATGGAGTACAACAGAAACTCAAAGATAAGCTTGCAGATTTCTCACACAACACAAATAAGAGAAAAGATCAAAGGAACACTTAAAGTTTACCTTCCAAGAATGAGAGCAGATGGTTCAGAACAACTTCCCCACTGAGAACAATTAGAGAAACAGAAGAAATACAAAGTACTTTTTTGAAGACAACTACAGCAAGGCGGAGCTTAGCAACCAGGATCAGAAGATGAGAAAATTAGAAGAATTAAATCTAGCATCTGGGGCTGCTCCATGCCTAGAGGCCTTTGCAGATTTTAAACACTGCCACTGAAGGGGCTAAAACGATCACCACAGCTTTTGACAGACTCAAGTCCTGAGGGGTCAAAAAATTGGAGTTCAGGGTCTGTCAATGAAGAAGGGCCTACCTAAACCCCTTAAACTGTGGGTTAGGACCTCAAAGGGTGACCTCCAAGGAGTAAAGATAACACATTTCAATTCATAGGATCTAAAACCCAACTTTGAATCATCACAAGTCATGAATGGATCAAATTGATCTGTGATTGTTAGTACCTCTAGCATAATCAACTACCAGAAGCTAAGGTAAATAAATCCTTTCCAGGAGAAGACAGTATCATCCACATTATTACCAGGATATTTCAAAAACAACGCCAGGCACTTAATCAACAATAATGAACGCCACACAGCAAGATATCACCACACATTGACGTTAACATAGCTGTGAGACACTGATATACCAAGGTTATGACACCTTACCGAGTTGTTTGTACAGTGCTGCCAACATAAGCGTGCTATGGCAAGTTCACAAACTTAATCGTCAGACCTCATACTAAAGGATATTCCCTGGGCAGAAGGAAAATAATACCAAATGGAAGTTTAGAGATACAGAAAGAAATGAAGAGAGTTAATATGATATGTAGAGAAATATAAATGAATACTAACTTTAAAAAAATAGTGTCTTGTGGAGTTTAAATATAAAGAAAACTAAAATATACAACAATAACATAAATTGAAAGGGAAGGACAAATGGAGTTAAGTCAAAGATGTATTTCAGAATTACAAAATAAACAGTAAAAGATATCACTGGCAAGCAAAAAGAAAAAGAAAAAACTGAATGAAACAAAATCAAAAGCAAGCAAGAAAGGAAAGAGGAGCACAGAATTCACAATGCAAACAGAAAGTAAATACCAAAATGAAAGACTGAAAGTGAAATATATCAGCCATTACCTTAAATGTAAATAAACTAAATAATCAAAACACAAAAAACAGTAGGTAAAATGAAAACAAAAGTTTACCATACGCTGCATACATAAATATAACACTACAGAAAAGCTAAAGAAATGGGAAAAGACAAACTATTTAAACACTAACCAAAAGCCTACTAATCCAGTTACATAGGGCTCAGAGAAAAGTAGAGTTTAAGGGGAAAAAATTTACTAGAGGTAATGACTAAAGAGCCAATTCACCAAAAAGATAATTCTAAACTTTCATACATCTAATAATATCATTTCAAAATATACAGAGCAAAAAACAGCAGGGTAGAAAGGAGAAATAAGAATCATGGAAGACCCAGGCCTGAGAAAGCAAATACACATATCACTGGAATTCCAAAAAGAGAAAACAGAGCAGAACACAGAAACAGATTTCTATGTTCAAAACACAAGGATCCACTAAGTACCGAAAAGTAACATCACACACAGGTTTTAAGTTAAAAGAGTTCAATCACATATCAGAGAAAGAGAGAATCAAATAAGCCACTCTACCTGCCATTCAGCCAGCACACTGTATAAGGTATGAACTTGCTGACCCCCAGGTGAGCTCAACTCCAGTGAGCCTCTCTAAGAATGCGTATTTTACCACACTGCAATTCTAGAGTTTAAAAATACATGTTTAGCACAATATAGCTTCTTCTTCAATTATCAGTCAATAAAAGGAATAATGTGTTCTAACATTCATCCAGCTTATGGCAAAATGAAATATCACCTCCAATGTGTGGCTTTCCTAAAGATGGTAAAGGGAATTATGACAATATGCAATTTTCACATCGCTTTCTGAATGTAAATCTAATCCCCAAGCAAAATGCACTCCATTTATCGGATCTAAAAAGAAAAATCAGCAAATACACCCATATCTAGTCATATGAGATTTATAAAATCAAAATGCAAACACAAAAATTCTATAAAAACATGAGCACAGCCTACTACCTTGCAAACACTAATATTATGTGCAACATGCACTGTCCAGCAAACTTTGAAAAAAGCTGGTGACATCAGAATTTGATACCAAGATCAAGCTAATATGCATAAGCAGACGCAAATTTAAAAGCTTACATGCAAATGAAGTTCTAAGTTAGTACCACGGTCTTGTCTGTATTTCTTACCCAGACTTCAATGACTGACAAACTGATTCGGACTCTAAAATTGCAAAATCTACTTGAATATGGTTTATCTGAATAAGTTCAATATTTTATAAAGCTTACATAATCTTTTTTAAAAAACAAAAATTCCAAAATATATACATATAAACATATGTACGTGTATATATATGTATATGTATACATATAGATACACGTATGTATCTATATGTATACATATATATACACGTACATATGTTTATATAAACTTCAGGGAAATTAGTGTTTCATAACAGATACCCTCAACATCTAACAGGAAATAAATAAAGTCTTACAAAACAAGCACATGATAATAAGGTTAGTTTTCAGGCATTAAAAATTTAAACAAATGAATCAAGATCCATATCTCACATCATGCACAAATACTAACTCAAAATGAATCAAGGATCTAAATGTTAAAGCTGAAAATATAAAGCTTCTGGAATGTAACACAGGGCCAAACTAAGGGATCTAATTTTGGGCATAAACAGACAAGTAAAAGAAATGAAAAATTAAACTAATGACAAATACTTACACTAATCAAAAGACTTTACTAAAGGAGTAAAAAAAAAACCTACAGAATAGGAAAAAATCTTTGACAATGATATACCTGATGAGGGTCTAATCTCTAAAATACATAGAAAACATCGATAATTCAACAGTAAAAAGACAAACAATCCAATCAAAGAAATGGGCAAAGGACACAAGCCAACACTTTGCAAAAGAGGGCATTCAGGTGACCAACAAATGCTTGTGATCATTACCCTTAAGACAACGCAAGTAGGAATTACATGGAGATGCCATCTCACTCATGCAAAAATGGCAATGGTTTTAAAAAAATGCTGGCTAGGTTGTCGGGGGATTGCAATGCTTGTACACTGCTGGCAGGACTGTAAAATGGTACAACCACTACGGAAAACAGTATGGCACTTCCTGAAAAACCTAGGAACTACATATGATCCAGCAACCTCACTCTCCAGTATATATGCTTGAGATACAAAAGCAATAATATGCACACTCATGTTCACTCACTGCAACATTATAGACAATGGCAAAAAGATGGAAACAACCTAAATGCCCATCAACAGATGGATAAACAAAATGTGGTACATACACACAACGGAACACTATGCAACTATTAAGAACAACAAGGAATCCGCAAAGCATCTTACAATGTGGATGAATCTGGAGGACACTATGTGGGGTGAAATAAGTCAGTCATAAAATGACAAATATTATGTGGTCTCCTTTTCATAAAAAGTCAAGAATACGTAGCTGATTGGTTACCAGGGACGGGAGGCAAGAGAGGGGAAATCACTCTCTAGATAATTGATCCTTGCTATTTTTGGTGATGGGAAAGGTAACACCAAATATGGGTGAAGTCTACACACCTGTCCAAGGTCAATGAAAACACTAAGCAATACATAAGAATAAGGGTCAATCTTGGTAAATGCTGTACCATACAATTCTGTAACAGTAACAACTTTTTTAAAAAAGTATGTGGTTATACCGGTACACATGTATGCATATATGGGGTAAAGGCATACATGAGTACATGAGGGTACACATATGTACAAGTACATATGTAGGAGTGTGTACATATGTTTAAATGTGCTGCATTTATACTTACATACAAAGTAAACTGATAGGAAGCACAGTTACAGACAACAGACATAACCAAACACACAAAGGACTGGATTACTGAGTTGAAGCCTTGGGATCCTAGTCTGTCAGAACAATTTAGTCTATCACAGTTTATAAAGACAATGTTTGGCAAGTAGCATCTGGTGTCTTCAAAGCTTACAAGTGGTCATCTAATATGATACTACTGCTCTCTACTACTCATCTAGAACAAGAGAATGAGGAAACCAAAGACTCAAAGAGGAAAACTAGTCCAGAGGGCTAACAGCCCATATGATCCACAGCCTCATCTAGTCTGAGACCAGAACTAGATAGAGTTCAGCTACCACTACCCACCGTAGTAATCAGGAACAGAACACAAGATCTTGGATAGAAAGGGAGAAACGTAGAACAAAACTCAAATTTCTAAAATAGGTCAGACTTACTGGACCAACAGAGACTACAAGAACTCCCTCCCTTTTAACTTGGAACTAAAGCTACTCTCAGTAGTCAGTATCCATCCAAACAATAAACTGGCTTACAAAATCAACAGTATCAGTCACGAATACTGTGTTTAAATAATCAATACAAGAGACCAGTCAACATTTATCCTACAATAAAGATGAGAAACTAAAGGAGGGGTAGGGAAGCTAGACTAATAGAAACAAAACAGAAAGAAAGGAAATGAGAATGCTGACACACTGTTAAAAAAAAAAAATTGTAACCACTGCCATGGAACAAGGTGTTTACGAACTGTTAAATGGGAACTTAATTTGCTATGTAAATTTTCACCTAAAACAGTAAAATACTAAAACAAAAAATACTGAGGCAACAACTGAAACAAACGCTATCTCCAGCTTATATTCTAATGTCTTTCATATGACTGTCTTAAAAGATGCTCTGGCTACAATCTCATCCTCTAATAATCATCTCTTCATCATGTAACTAGGTGGTAAGTTGCTGTTGTGTTGAGACTGCCAGGCCCATATTCTGAGGTGCCTGTGGGCTGGTTCCAACCACCAGCCCACTGGTCAGTAACCAAGCACTTAACCATTTGCACCAACCAAGGAACAAAGTAAACAGTGGTGTTAAGCATTGTTTACATCAGCTTCCCTGTTTCTTAGCCAGCACTCATCCCAGTACCATGGTATGTATTTAGGGACAAAAGGAAAGAGCCAACATTACTTAAGCATTATCCTGTTTATTCACACAAAAGTTCCTCAGTAAGGTATCTGTAGATGAAATGAACTTCAACACCTCACATAGCTCAGATTCTAGTTGAATGTAGCCACAACTACGGACTCAAATATACAATGATCATGACGGTGACAGAGGACAGCCGACATCTTGTTCTGACGCCCCAAAGGTCTCTGTGGGTAGATGCCAATTCCGAGGCAAATAACAAAGATGAAGCCTTCATAGTGGTGTCTTCCTCTGCAGAGAGAGGAATTTCCCTTCCTTTGAATTAAAGTTAAGGATGGATGGATGCCCAAGCCTTTGCCCTAAGGTTTTTCCCTTCCTAAGGAATATGCTCTATTCTGATGGCTTGAACATCACCCCATCAGATAATGTCTGAACCTGTATTTCTAGCCTACAGCTTTCTCTCACCTGAGCCCTAATTCTGTAATGCCTTTACACAGATGTCCTATTGGAATCTCAGGCCTACTGTGTCCAAAATAGAAATCATAGTCAGTCCTTTCAATCTGTCTCTCCTGCTACAGTCTTCATCTGTTTTCACTTATGAATAACCATAGCATCTTGACCCAAACTGGCATTCAAGCATGCTAACGTGAACTTCTCTCTAAACCAAATTACTCATTCTATCTCAAAGGAGGTAAAAGCATCTGCTTCCAGTCCTATTCTTTACTCAAATAAATAAATACTTTTTTCTTCAAAACAGAAGCATCTGAAAGCTTATAAATCCATATCAAATGAATATGAGCAGTGGTTAGTAGAAGTCTGATAAGTGAACTGACTCAGTCACTGAGCTGGTTTATCGTTAAGTTAAAAAACTGCCAGGCAGCTATGAGATTTTTGATAGTCTGAAAAAGTTCTAAATTGTTCCTATTCTTAATTATGTATAGTTTAATTTAGAATTATAAATGAACCATTTGCTTTGTTAAAGAAAAGATCTAGAAATATGAGCAAAAGACAGGAAAAGGCAATTCTCAATAACAAACTATTAATGGAAATCTGAAAAGATGCTCATCTCCATTAATGACTTAAAAATGCAAAATTTAAAGAGAGATACTTTTTTCATCTCTTAGGTTGGCAAAGACAGTTTGAAACTAACCAGTGTGTTGCCAATGGTGTGAGCAAACAGGCACTCTCACACAGGCTGCTGACAGAAGGGTAAGCTGCCTTTGGGAAGTCACGTGGGAGATAACTCTCCAAAACGTGAATCTACATACTCTTTCATCTACAAATTTATCCTATAATATACTTGTACATGTGCACAGAGACACTGATAAGAGAGTGTTCATTGCATCATTTGCTTGCAATCATAAAAATTGAGAAAATCAAAAGGGAATTGATTAAATAAAGGATGAAGCATACGAAAAATACCATATGGCTATCCAGGCAACTGTGATAAATCTACATGTACTCACAAGGAAGACAACCCTGGTGGCATAGTGATTAAGTGCTATGGCTATTAACCAAAAGGTCAACAGTTCAGATCCACTTGGTGCTATCTGCAAACCCCATGGCACACTTCTCCTTTGTCCCATAGGGTCACTATGAGCCAGAATTGAATCGATGGCAATGGGTTGTTGGTTTCACATGGAAAGATGTTGTAAAACAAGCTGAAAACCTGTATATACAGAACAGCCCAACTTCTGTTACTTATGTACTATATATCTTAAATATTTAGTTACAATTGTAAAACAAAGATTATAGCTACTAAAAATGACTATCTCTGGGGAAAGGGTTGAGGAGTATGATTTTGACTTTTTATTTTATGTACCACATGAAATTTTACAATTTTTTTAACTCAAGGCAACAATTCAATTTACACAAAAACGTGTCTAATTTATATAACTATTGTAGCCATTACAGTTAGGAATGCTACTAATAAAGATAAATGCCAAAGGCTATCAGGCCAGCAGGAACCCTAATTGCCACCTCACCTCACACCCAAATCTGGACCCATAATAATCTGAAGTCCGATGAAACTCCAGAGATCTCTAAGATGGAGATTTTTGTCTTCCCCTAGACAGAAATTACATATACATGTAGCCATGTGTGTATGTATTTATATATATATGTGTATATGTATGTATGCATGTGTACATATGTATGTCTGCATATAAATGTATCTGTGTGTACTCTGTGGTTGTTAGTTGCTGTTGCATTGGCTTGATTCATACCCTATGCACAGCATGGGCTTACTGTGATCCACAATGATTGGTCTTCCTAGTCCATCTAAGCTGGGATATCTGCTGAAATCTGTTCAACATCACAGCAACAAGCAAGCCTCTAGTGACAGAAACATGGTGGCTATGCAGGAGATGCACTAGCCAGAAATCAAATCCTGGTCTGCAGCACAGAAGGCAAGAGTCCTACCAGTGAACTACTATCACCCTCTCACATGTAAGCATAAATCTATGTATGTATGAGTATATATATGCACACACACATATATGTATGTACATTTGGATATATGTATGTAGGAATATATATACACATGTATTTGCATGTGGGGTACAATACGAGGCCAGTGCAGGCAATATCCATGAGCAACAAGGGAGAGGGAAAGAAATTATCCCCAATCTGGCTGAGACAATTATTTCTGTTTAAGGAAGATTTCTGTGTTCTTAGGTTTAAGTCTCATTTGCAACTGTCACAACTTGCCACTGTCAGGGGGTCTTCTCAAATCCTCCTATGCTCTTCTGGTCAGCTCTGGGTAACAAAATCAGAACACACTGTTTATCAGAAATGCATATGAATTAGACTTTGGACAAGGACCTTTGGGACTCTGAGAAAATTACTTTAATGCATACATTTTGAAAATTATTCTCTAGCCTTCAGTTATATTCTGGAGGTGAGGGTGCATGACAGTTAAGTTCTATGTTGTGGCCAGCCAGGGGTGTTATTAATAAATGAGTTATCACCATAAGAAGTTCTGTACCGTACAAAGTTCTGTCACTGATGCATAACTTGAAAACAAGTAAAATTACTCCATCTCAAATTTCCAACACTGTTTCAGAGTAACCAAAAAAAACACTCAAATATTAGTATGCTACATTTAAAATTATGCTGTAATGTCTTCATTATGAATAAAAACTCCATTTATTCTATCCCCAAATTTATTGGTTACAATATTGTCATCAAGGAGTCTAGGTGGAGCAACACTGAAGCGCTTGGCTGCTAACTAAACCTGCTCAGCAGGAGAGAGACCTGGCAATCTGTTCCCATCAAAATTACAGCCTAAAAAACACCATGGCACATTCCACTCTGTCACATAGGGTCTCTACAAGTCAAAGCCAGACATCACAGCACCTAACAACAACAAATCTATCATCTTAATGAGATCTCATTTACAATGGGATCTACCTTGGTGCTCATTTATCCCACAGCTGAAAACCAGAAATATTCTGTATTTAGTTTCTGTGTAGTATCATTTAAAACTGATTCTTGTCAGGACTTCTTAGTAAGCTTTTCTTGCTATTACTGACCAACAGTAACTCTGAAAACCAGTAGGCTAGAGATTCCCAAGAGATATGGAATAGTTGCACCCCCCGATGGCTCATATGGCTTTGGTGGCATGGCAGTTAAGTGCTACAGCTGCTATCTAAAAGGTCAGCAGTTCAAATGCAACAGACACTCCTTGGAGACTCTATAGGAGATATTGGAGCTATCTACATAGAGTTTCTCATAGTTACTCTATGTAGATAGCTCCACTATCTCCTATAGGGTCTCTAGGAGTTGGAATCAACTTGATGGCAACGGGTTTGGGGGGTTTTTTGGTTTTATATATTCCCTGGAGGTATAGTGGGTAAGAGCTATTACCGCTAACCAAAAGGTCAGTGGTTCAAATCTATTAGGCACTCCTTGGAAACTCCATGGAGGGTTCAACTCTGTCTTTACAGGGTCTCTATGAGTTAGAATTGACTTGACAGCAGTGGGTTTTTTGTTTTTGCATTTTGAAGTCAAACATCCCAGTAATCATTTGGCTTAAAAGAAAGGAGAAATAACTCCCTCTGAGATCTCTAACTCTACTGGTATGAAAACTACCCGACTTCTTAGAAAATTAAAAAACTTGTTATAATGCAGCTTTAAAGACAGGTATTGCTAATTATTGTTTTTTGCTTTTTTGTTTTTTAAGAAGAAAGCAAAGACACAACCTGAATGTCAGACTGCCCAACTGCTAACTCCTCATCAAAAGTACTAATTCCAGTAAAATAAAACCTATGCAACTTACCCCAGATACAAACCACTATATCTCTCTCCCTTTTCTTTACATAGGGGAATCAAAAGGACACACCTGCTCAATTTACTTTACATTCCTTACAAGTCCAAGCAACCCATTGTGACCCTACAGAACAGAGCCGAACTGCCCCAGAGAATTTCCAGTTCTGTCATCTCTGCAAAAGTTGACAGACACATCTTTCTCCCACAGAATGGCTAACAGATTCACACTGATGACCTTTTGGTTAGCCGCCGAATGCTTAATCACTGCACCACCAGAGCTCCTTGCATCTAATATTTCTAATAATAATATAATTTAAAGTATCTCACAATTGCTTACCAAACCCGCTGCGATCAAGTCAATTCTGATCACGCCACCAGGGCTCCCATTGTTTACCACTGAACCTGTATTCCCTGAAATCAGCCCTAAAGTTATTTTTACACACATAAAATAAAACCACATACGATTATTTAAAAGCAACTTGAGATTTCCCAATCATATTCCACTTCACACCAGAAAAATGACATACAATAACTTCAGCTTTTGTTGTTAACTTCCATCAAGTCAACATCAACTCATGACAATACCATGTCTTACAGAGCAGAACTTAGAGAACAACAAAAGATTGTTTCTGCATTTGCAAACAGAAATGACAAGTGTTAAAACTAAGAACTGTAAACCTGAGGTCCTTTAGCGGAGACAAACCCACTAACTTAACTTTATAGACCTCAGAATAATAGAAATGGAGGTAGAAGGGACTTTTGAAATCACCAACTAATTAGTTCAACTCCTTTAAATGAAGTGCAGAAGTTAAAGAATGTACATTTTAAAACAGCTCAAAGGTCATCATTACAGGTGAATGTAACTGGAAAAAGTGATCTAAGTATTAGTCAATGGTATTACTCTTAATAGTATCATTACTCCTCTACAATAAAGGGAAGCTTGATACCCACCCCCCCCCCCACCACACACACACATATTTTCACCAACACCACCATCATCAGGATACAATACAAAATACAGGAGTCAAAATCAGCAAGTAGGAAAACTATCATCAGAGCATTCTTTATTAGAGCAAAATATTTAAAAAACACTTTCAATATGTGTAACAAAAAAACAATAAATAGTAGTGTGCAAGTGATAGAGAGACAGGCTTTGAAGCTGTAAAGACCTACATTTGAAGGTCAACTTTTTCACAAGAGAGCTGTGAAACCACAGACAAATCATTTAACCTTTGAGATCTGCTTCTGGATCTGCAGAATGGGGCGATATCACCATGTTCCTCAAAAGGCTGTAGAAAGGATTAAGTACATACAAAGGTCTTGCACAGTGGCTAGAGCTCAGTGAGTCGTCAATACTGTTAGCTGTCCTTGGGTCAATTGCAACTCATGGCCACCTCATATGTGCAGAGTAGCAGAGTAGAACTGCCAAACAGGACTTCCAAGGAATGCCTGGTGGACTCAAACTACCAACCTTTTTGATAAGTAGCCATAGCTCTTAACCACAATGCCACCAGGCATTTTATATAACTGTTACAGGAAAATCATTATGTACCAGCATGGAAAGATCTCCAAGGCACTAAACCCATTTCCCATTGTCACTGAATTGCTTCCAGCTCACAGTGACCCTATAAGGACAGAGCAGAATGGTCCCATAGGGTTTCCAAGACTGTAATCTTTACAGAAACAGACTGCCACATCTTTCCCCTATGTAGCAGCCAGTGGGTTCAAACCACCAACCTTTGGGTTCACAGCTAAGTGCCTAACTACTGCATACCAGGCTCCTTTTCAAGGCACTATTAAATGAAAAAAAGCAAGTTGAAAAATGATATGATTCCACCTATGTATTTAAAAAAAAAGACCATCCTCATATCAAAAAAAAAAAAAAAATTGCTGTCAAGCCAATCCTGACTCACAGCAACCCTACAGGACAGAGTAAAACTAAACCAAAGAGTTTCCAAGGAGTACCTGGTGGATCTAAACTGCTAACCTTCTGATTAGTAGCTGTAGTGCTCAACCACTACACCACCACGGTTTCCTACCCTCATACAAACATATAAATGCAGAGGGGAAATCGCTATTTATGGGTAGATGCACTGGATTAACTACTTTTGTGTGTGGCCTTTCTAGCCACAGTCTTGTAACATTCACACTCCCCTTCCTCCCAAGGGGACTGGACAGGACTGTGTGATAAGGGTACTTATGGCCCACCAAAGAAAACCAATTTCAGAGCAGAGAAGATCCTACCACCACCAAGGAATAACAGCCAAAAGCCGAGAGGGTATTCTTGGGACTGGGATCCCCACGTGGAAAAGCTCCTAGAAGCAGGAAACTAAGAGAGAAAGAGTGAGCAAGATGTAACTCAGAAACTAGTCAGAAGCAGTGGCAGAAGCCTAGCAGTAAAGGCCTAGTGGCAGGACACAGTGCAGTGGGCTTCCTAGCCCACAGACAGAGAAAACGGCATGTCTTTGAGGCAAGGTCTAGTGCCAAGGCAAAAACACGCCTGCCAACAGGGAAGATGCTTTCCTGAGGGAAGAACTATATCCTGAATATGCTTCAGCCTGAACTGTAACTGTTACTTCTCTAATAAACCCCATAATCACAAGTATGGCTTATGTGTTCTCTCTGGCCACTACAATGAATTACCAAACCCAGTACAGAGTAGCAAGGGCTGTGCGAGGGACAGCTGGTGTCAGAATTAGTAAAGACGGCAGAGAGAGAGGCCTGTCTGGCCTCCAGCTCATGGCAGTCAGCCTTGCACTGCTGATCTTGGTTCTTTCCACTTCTGGGATTGAAGGAGGTCACGCACTGCCCCCAGGAAGTTTTTATAAAAGAAAACTGGAATCTGTTGGTAGAAGTGACAAAATCTTTTACTCTACATACTTGTAATTATCTGACTTCAAATAAACGTGTTATTCTGAAAATAAATTTTAAGAGTAAAATAATACAAACAAAGTGGCAAAAGAGAAAAATGACATACAGGGAAAACATACACATATAAAGTTGTACATACACCACGAATGCTCAGTAAAAAAGGTGTGCCACAGTATATACCCGAGACACTTGAAAGCAGCAACACAAATGACACATGCAGCACTACTGTCTACAGCCAAAAGGTGGAAACCACCAGAATGCCCACCAGCAGAAGAATGGTTAAGAACATGTGGTATACACATACAATGGAATATTCCTCGTCCATAAAGAGAAATGAAGTCCCAACGTACACTAGACCACAGTAACCCTGAAAACATCATGCTGACCAAAATCAGTCAGTCACAAAAAGACACACAGTACACATTCTCACTTCTGTCAACTGATCAAATGTACAGAAATCAAAGAACTATAGTGGTTACAGGCAGTGAGAGCAAAGGGAGGAGCTGGAGTTTTTGCACAGGGAGCAGTGAGTAGAATGATTCAGAAAAGGGTAGTGTGAATGGTCGCACAACTTGCAAAATGTAAACAATGTCACTGGAAGTGTTCACCTGGTATATGTTTGTTATCCATGTTTTCACTACAGCCAAATAAAACAAAGAATGTGCCACATAGTGACCAAAAAGAACTATCCAAAATTATTAACAGTGGGCCTGAATCTCTCATCTCTGTGTCCCCATTATATTTTTTTAACTTTATTGTGATTTAAGTACAAGTAAACAATCCATTTCAATATGCCATGTAACACTGCGAACTCATACCACTACCTGCCTCTCCCTCTCTCTCCTCCCTTCTCCATCCTCCTGCGACAGCACACTCCCTGTTATCATCCAGAAATTCTCATGCTCATCCTATCAAGACCTGTATTCTCTCACCCTATCTTCCTGCCTCCAGCAACAAGCTCAAACAACCCCCGTGTATCCACTAAGTGCAAAAGTTTTCTAGGTGCCAGGAGCACTCCATGACCCCTACAGCCCACTTCAGTCTTTGTCTAGGGACCTGGCATCATTGCTGGATGCAGTTTGGGGTCAGAGAGGGTGGGGGCCATGCTCCCAGGAGGCCCTCCAGACTGAGGGACCATCAGTTACGGTCATTTGGTAGAGTTCTAGTTCTACATGCATATGTTTCTCCTGCTGTGTCAAGGGCTCTATGTTGTACACCCCAACTTGGCAGTCACTGGTGGTGGCCAGGCACCAACTGGTTTTTCTGGTCCTATGTTCCAAACTTTTTGAATCGAAAAATTTTTTTCGAGATCAATTTAAAATTTGGGCTACATTTTAAAAACATCTTTCACTGGCTTCTATATCACGACAAAGTAAAGTTTTTAGAAATCTTAAAAGATTTAAAGTTGGACACATATTCTGGCCACTCATTTAACTTTCTGGC
Organism: Heterohyrax brucei; assembly: GCA_028571685.1. Lineage (NCBI taxonomy): Eukaryota > Metazoa > Chordata > Mammalia > Hyracoidea > Procaviidae > Heterohyrax > Heterohyrax brucei. Next base: position 56,598,816 of record CM053148.1, read on the forward strand.
CAAAGTGATTTGACATTCCATTTCTCCTGTCTATTCTCCCATGGCTTGGTGGTACAGTGGTTAAGAACTGAGCTGCTTATCAAAAAGGTCAGCAGTTAAAATCTACCAGCCATTGACCAGAAACCCTATGAGGCAGTTCTCTGTCCTACAGGTTCACTATGAATCACAATCCACTCAATGGCAACACACTTGCTTTGTTTTGTTTTTATTTCTCCCATTATTGATACAATTTTATTTAGAAGCCAAAACAGTTACCAAATGATCACAGCTCCCAACCACGTTGAAGTCATTAATAAGGTTTGGAAGAAAGACTATTAAGTAGATAAAGAGGGCGATTTATTAACGTGGCTCCAACAGCACAGAGAACTCACAAGCCAGAAACCAACAATGACCAACTATGCCAAACATTAAAAAGCTATACTTTCAAATAATTAAACACAATTATAATATATTCCTGAAGTTCCTAGAAACATTAAAATCATTCTACACAAACACCACATTTTGCAACTTCATATTTAATTCTTCTGACAGACAGGCAAGGTATTTTTCTTCTCTTCTTAACAGCCCCAATTTACAAACACCTGGAAACTCTGGTGGCACTGTGGTTAAGGGTACAACTGCTAACCAGAAGGTCAGCAGTTCAAATTCACCAGGTGCTCCCTAGAAACTCTAAGGGACAGTTTTCATCTGTCCCACAGGGTCGCTATGAGTCAGAATCAAGTCGACAGCAGAGGGTTTAGGGGAGAAGTCATCGAACCATAAGTCATATCCTACATTCTTTGTTTCCATAAGTCTTTTCCACTATCTCATATCATCTATTAATTTTCATACAGCTTACTAAAAGCAGTCATATTTCTTATCTATGGAATCACCTTGGAAATCTATGGTCTCGTACCTCACCCTAACAGGAAGGCAGGGGGGCAATCAGTCCCTTCTTACAGATGCCTCAGAAAGACCAATCATCCAATCAAAGATGTCAAAACTGATAAACACTAAAATTGCAGCCTTTCCAAAGAAGGAAAACCAGCTTGACCGCAGTGGGTTTGGGTTATCCAGAGAATGAACAGCGTAAGTCACAAGAGGTCAGAAAACTTAAGCAATGGGAAGAGTAGCTAAGAAACTACAAATGATTCGCTTAGAGAGGAGGAGCGTCTCCAGAGAGGGAGGGACACACTCATAGGAAATTGTTCACTGAACATGTAAAGGGCTATCATAGAAAGGAATCCAATTTGTGCTGTAGGATTCTGAGGATTGAAAACAAAGGCAGTTTAACATTCACTGAGCTAACATTTTTTTGTTTATCTACTCTCTCTTAGATGTTTGTGCTACCTTAGGGATACAAAAGTGAATAAGACAAAGTCCCAGCCCTCAAGAGGTTCAGAGCAGCAGAGGAGACAAAAAGTAAGTAACACAACATGAAAAGCAGTAACGAAGCTAGGGCAACACAAAGAATGGCAGCTGTAACTCTTCAGGTATGCGGGCTAGTAAAGAAAAACTCACTGAATAAACAAGAGCTTCAGAAGCAGAAAGGTAGGGAACGGCATTAAGAGGCAGAAAGAACACGTACATGCAAAAGCATAGAGTCACGGAAGCTCCGCTATTAATCTGGAGTGCAGGAACATGAGGTGCAGAAGAGGCGTGCCCCGGGAAGAGGCTGCAAGTAAGGAGACGGGTGGTGAAGAGTCACAAACAGCTTCAACACCTTCATGCCAAGAAATGTACACTCTAACCCTCCCACAACAGGAAACTAGTAAGAGATGTTAACTAGAACAGTGGCATGATCAAAAAAATATTTAAGAAAGCTCATTCTGGCAAGAGAACAGACTTCTAGAAGGTAACAGTGGAGACAGAGAGATTAGCTATCCAGCTATTACAGTTAGTTCAAGTGGGGACAAAGATGAAAAGATACCGACTCAAAAAACAGCCAGGAGATAAAAATCAAACAGAACTATTGGCTATGGGAATAAGCAACAGGTGAGGGTCCGAGATGACTTCTAGATCTCAATATGGGTGAGCGGACAGTGAGGCCTAAAGCAAGTAACCCAAGCAGAAAAGTCCAACTACTTTTTCCAACAAATTGATAGCCCCAGGCTAGCGTTGTTTTAGAAAACAGGATGGGAAGTAGAAAGAAAGATGAGCAAGGATGAATTACCTTTGGACTTGTGTAATGCCAGTTAATTAGCCACTGAGGCTACTCAGGAGCACCTGAAGAAGAGTCTGGACTAGAAGAGTCATGAGCTTACAGGCAGCAACTGAAAACAAGTGGAGAGTATACAGAAGGAGATAAACTTCTGATACCAATACATAATGAGTAGGTAGAAGAAAAACCTGAAAAACAAATGAAGACTCAAATAAAAGATGAATCAGGAGACAAGGAGATGTCAAAAAAGGGCATGACAAAAGAAAAATTTCAAGGAGGGGGTGAAATTACAGTTACATAAATGTACTAAAAAACAGTGTTCTAAAAGAAGTCATTCAAAACTGGAATAGACGGCCTAGGGAGGAGACAACAAATCCCCTATCATGGAAAGGATTCAGGCAGAAGCCATCAAGTCATCTATGAAGAGTGCTGAGGAAAGGACTCTTCACCTAAAACGGGAAGTGTGGCTAAACGACCTCTGCAGCACCTCCAAAGCAGAAGTTGAGGCTAGCCTCAAAACCATAAGACATCTGGTCACATACTATTCAAATCTGACCAATGCAACTGGATGTTTTACTATAATAAACATTGAGGGGAGGGGACAGAATTTCTACATATTTCATGGAACTCATAAACAGCCAATTCTGGATTAAAACTGCCCTTGGTGTATAAAAAGTTGCTGCAGAAAACAGGGCTTCCAACCAGCTCATTCTATGTGCATTTCTAACGAGCTCCCAGGGATGCTAATGCTTCAGGTTAGGGACCAATTCTGAGAACGAGTAACAGGACACTGGTTCTCAAAGTTACACCTTATAATTACCTAAAGATCTTGTTCAACTTTAGATTCTGATTCAGTGCATCTGAGATGGAAATACAATTCTCAAAGGGGTTTGAATTAGAATGTACCTGCCTGAAGCCCCGGGAGAATACAGAAACTGCTGGTCTGCTCTACTTCAGTTTCATACTGATTTCAACGGACCTCTCAGCACTGTTCTCCCTTCTCCATTTCTGCACCCCAATTCCAGTGTTTTAGCATTCATTCCTGAACTCCCTCACTCTGAACAGAAAAGACCTACAATGCACCGGTTGCCCTGTCATACCATCTTCCTTTGGTTCTCTACACCTCTTCAGTACTCTACCTTTCCTCCTTCCTTCCTCCAAGCAGAGTTCGATCCCATTTCTTTCCAACACAGACCACTGCTGGCTGTTCTTCATCATCAGCTCTTCACTCGCTCCTCTTCCCTCCACCTCCCCACGTCTATACATCTCCACTTATCCTGTTACCTTACACATCAATTCTTTTCCACCTTTTGCAACCAAACATTTCTATTCCCCTACGACCCACTTACTGTAATCTCATACAAAAAATCTCCTGAGTCAGAGACTCAGGACAAAAGATACCTGGTGGACTGTTACTGCTGCTGCTTAGACAGTTCTTGATTTCTTTGATCTCTCCAAGTTCCTAACAGAACTGACCAACTCCTTTCACTTTTGTAACAAGGCAGGATACACTGCAAAAAGCACTTAGGACTGGAAAACCAGAGCCTTGGTCTAGACCCAACTATACCACCAACTAGGTGTGAGACTCCCACTTCCCAGTCACTCCTCTCACCCCTTAGAGCCCAGTTCAAACAGTACTTCTTCAGAGACACCCTGGCACCCTGGCTAAGTTAGTTCCCTCCAGTATATCCTTTCTCTAAACCTTTTCTCCTTTGTATCATAATTAATGGCATTATTAGTAACTGAACGGGCTATCTTGTCTACTCATATACCAGACTACAAGCTCCATGAAAGCAAACTCATTTAATTAACTGATGCCTTGTACTTTAACAGTGCAAAATAAACTTTTTAAAAAATCAATAACATTAATGTTGAAATAAGTATTAACACCAGTTTCCAAGAGACTGTGTCATTCTTTTTATTAGCCTAAGTAATAAAATTATTAGCACTTTATCTTCTTAGAAAATCACTGACAAAACTTCAAACAGAAATGCCACCTACTACCTGAAACACACAGTATGGTGCACTACCAATTTAGCACACAAAGTTAAACAAGAGTAAGTGGGAACTTAATTTTCCAAGATAATTACAGTTCTCCTTGCTCAGCCCTATGAAAACAAGAGAATAGATACTTACACTTCAGGACTGAAATCCGTATTTCAAACCATGTGCAGGCTAAATGGGCACGTGGGAGTCAGGATGTAAGTGACAGTAATTTGACCCTAAAACATTAATTTATATGTTTGGATAATACCCACTGATATGCCAGATTTAAAGCTTTCCTTTAGCACTGGCAAAAGCCATCCTCTTCAACACAAGCAAAAGCAAGTTTATCAGCCCAGTCACACCGCAGTGTGATTTTAAATATTTTCATAAAAATCAGGGCAAAATCAGTAATTAGAAGCTGTCACTGTGCCTGATCAAATGGCTTTCCAATGTGGAAATTTCAGCTCTCAGGTAAGTAAGTGAAAGGCCTGTCAAATTTTATGATACACCGCCTTGGTCAAACAACTGCAACAGATTACACGCTCATTTGCCCTTCAACTGCCAACGTGTCCCGCTCCTCAACTACACAGTCAAGTCCTTACCACCAGACTTGTGGTTTCAACAGCCTATGATAATGAAAATTAACACACTAAAACGGCTGTTGAAGCTAAATATATTTACTATACCGACATCTGAAACCAACCTGCAAGTACTGGAAATCCGATGCTCAGACCATTCCTCCGGCAAAGAGTGGTTAACAGGCTTTATTACATATAGCCGTGGTCCCCAGGAAAGAAGAGGCATTTCATAACGGGAACACTAACAGAGAATCACTCGGAACCCTTCTCCAAGGTGTCCTCATCGTTAAGACAACGCCTCTGGTCGTGAGCGGGCAATGTTGTCCCTCTGACACTCTCTCGCTTCCGCACACCCGAGGCTCTAATCCCTGTAGGAGAAGTCCCTCTAGCTCCGCCAGCCTTCTCTGGGACTTTAGCTAGGAAATCCCTCGCCAGAGTACGCCGAGTTCGGCTCCCCTCCCCCGTCCTTTCCTGAAAATTAATGAATTGGCCTTACGATTGTTTATTTAATGAGGTGCGTAGTGGCCTCTACTGGTGCTAGCGGGAGCACAAGAATGTCCCACTCTTACAAGTGGGATGAGCCTGGGGGAGGGGTAGAAAGGGAGGCAAGGGGTGAACCTGCCTGCGGCTATAAAGCGCACAACTCGACCCCGGAGCCCCTGACGCGCCTCCCGGCGGCCGCCCCTCCCCACGGCGGCGCCCGCTCCTGCCTATTTCACTCGCTACCAGCCACGACCCCCTTTCTCTTCGGCCACTAGAGCCGAAGCCGAGAAGTTCCTGCACGTTTCTCCTGGATCCTAAACAAAAACACCGCAGCCGCCGCCGGTGCCGCACCCCTGCCCCCACCCCGCGCCCCCCGGCCGGCGCTCCCCGTGGGCAGACGCTTACCTGGGGACTGCGGCGGGGAGCCGCTCCTGGCGGCCGCGGCGCCCGGCTCCCGGCGCCCGAGCAGCAGCAGCAGCAGCAAGCAGCAAAGCCAGAGGGAGGAAGTGCTAAGGAGTCGCTGGGCTCCCCGCTCCGCCGCCATCTCTTCCCCGCGAGCGAGCGAGCGGCAGCGGCGGCGGCGGCGGCGGCGGCGGCGGCGGCGACAGCGCCGCGGAGCCCTCGCCTCCTTCCCTCCTGCGCGCCTCAGCCGGTTCCTCGCTGCAGGCTCAAGTCCCGCGGCCGCCGCGCCGCTGCTCCAGCCCGGCCCGGCCCGGCCCGCGCGGCCCCTCTCGCGGGAGGGGAGCCTGGGGGCGCCTCCCTCCTGCAGGGGGGCGGGAAGGGGAGGAGAGCAGAGAAGGGGGAGTCAGTGCATTCCGGGGCGGGGGGTGGGGGGGGTCGGTCTCCAGGTTCTAGGCGCCGCCACCCGCCGCCGACTCCGGCTCCACACACCAGCGCGAGGGGGGCGGAGACCGCGAGCGGCGGGGCAGAGGAGTGGGGGCCGGGCGCGCACACCGCGCACGCGCAGGCGCGCGCCTCCCTCGCCCGCAAGCCCGCGACTCCGCGCGCGGCCCGCCCCCGCTCCAATCCCTGCTGCCGCCTCACGGGCCTCGCGGCTGGCGCGAGGGCAGGCTGCGGACCCGCTCCCCTCCCCCCTCTCCGGAGCCTGTGCCGGGCGCGGGGCGCGCGCGCCGGGCGCTACTGCTGGCGTCAGGGAAACCCCGGAGAAGCGGATCCTCCTCCTCCCACCCTGTCGCCGCAGCTCCTCAGCCCCCGCTCCTCGGCCGGGGAGAAATCCCCCCTTCTCACCTCCTCAGAAGCCTCCGGCTGCAGGACCTGAGGGAAAGAGGAGCTCCGAGCCCAAGCTTGCCAGGAGGCCAGAGCGGGCGCGCACCTCTCCTCAGCCCGGGCCCGGGGCCTCTATATAGGGCCTCAGAGGAAACCGAATGGCCTCCGGGAGGAAACCTGGGTGCGCAGAGGGTCGGCGCGGGGATTTATGTGCTCGCCAAAAACAATAGCGATCCCGCCCGGCTTTGGCCGGGACCTGGCACGGCTCCCGTGGGAGGGGTCCCGCCGAGCTGCCGCTGACCTCCCGCTTCCTGGCCCTGCCGCCCTCGCCGTGCGCTTCCTCCGAGCAGTGCCAGGGCACACCCGGACCGCGGGGCCCGCGCCCCTGCTCAACCAGTGGGCCCGGGTCCAGGGAACGAGGGGACAAAAGTGCCCGGCGTCCACTCCTGCAGCTCGAGCAGGGGCGCAGGCCGAGCGAGTCTTGTGACTCCTCGGGCTCGTTCTGTGGCAGGAACTCAGCCTTTTACCTGTACCTGAGCTGGCACTTGGCATTTTCGTACCTGGGAAGCACGTGTCGCCGGTGAACTGGGAGGAAGCGGGCTATGGTATTACACACTTTGCAGTCGTGAAGCAGCACCCCAGGCTAGCTACCTAAAGGCAGGGAAAGCGGTTGGTAGTTCCACTGCCAAAGGGAACGCTGGTAATTTTACAAGTGCGCCCACGGGAAATACGAAAATATATCGTATGACTGTTGCACTTGGAGAATTATGTTTGATTACCAATAGAAGTTGGGTTTTTAATCACTGATCTAGATAGTCAATACCCAGAATGTGTTGCTTCCCACAGAAAAGAGCAGTTTCTGGGACTTCCACATCTTCCTGTGTCTACTTGTTACTTCTTTAATTCCAGAACGTCGAAATAAACAATAAAAAGCTTGAATTAGCATTTGCACTGGAGCTAAAAGCTCTGCGCTGCTAACCGAAAGACGGGCCATTCAAACTCACCAGAGCTCAGGATTCTCGTGAAACCTCTTAAACTATCAAAAGTGTGGAGTTAAGAACCCTCATTCGAGTTCTGAAAGACGACTGGCTCTCAAAAGAGCTAACATACGCTCATTGTTTTCCACGAGGGAAAAATTTAATATCTTCTTGTTTTTCTTATAGCTATTAACCAGCAAAAATATTTCCTAAATACCCCTGATTGACCTGTTAAATTACGAATAGATTGCCTCCCAATTACTTCACAGGTATTTGCTTAATTAACCTTTAATAATCACATCATTATTCAGTTTTCTGAGATAATTAACGCGAAAAGCTCTTTGGAAACTATCAATTGCCTTGCAGATGTTAATTTTCTCATGTCTTCCCGAAGTATGGAAAAATTTCTTTATATTAAAACTATAAAATGCATAATGTGCCTTCTTCCAATTACCTCTAGGTTTTGAAAAACATATAAGGTGTAACTAATAAAATATCACAGTAATTTTCACTTATGACTATTGTGAACTATCATTAATTTATCAGCCACATACATCAAAAATCTAAAGCAGTTTCCAAAAATAGGATGACTAAATATTTGGCTTGTGATTAAGTTACAGATTTAATCAAACTGATTCTAATAAGCCACTAGTAGATGAATCTCCAAATAAAAATTTAGAGATTCTAGATTAGTTCATAAGTGACAGTAAAATAATCCAGGTGTACACATCTGAATTCAGATCCTTTTCCATGTTCCAAGATTATTGACATCGTAGGTATTTGTATCTTAAAAATTAATCACTTGGCGTCATTATTCTCTACTTTGTTTAGTAAGGCATCTCTGAGAAAAGTTTTTTCCCCCAGTATCTCATTCATCATTCTCATTCTCTTGACAAGAATTTCCACTAATACCTCAATCCATACCTACACTGCTAATTAAAATCTTTTCAAGTAGTCTAACCTATTAATGTTTGAAGAGCTATCATTAAACCATTGGTGAAATTAACACTTTTTTTCACTTAAGTTAGAACATGTTCAAGGAATAAAACAAAGAAACTTTTAGAGCAAAGAAGACAGAGTGGCAATTGTATGTCAGAAGAAGTTATCAAAGTGCAGGCCAAAAACAACTAGACCAAATGTTCTTCTGAAATTTATTCCAAGCGTACTCTGATATAAAAAATAAATGACAAATTAATCCAGCCTATGATTACAAAACTTGGTAGAAGTCTTGTTCTCCACACTAAGCAAATTCTTCTTTTTTTTTTTACATGAAAGAGGCAATACAGTTCAGTGCTTCATTGCCAGGTTTAATAAGATTCCATACCTTATTCCCTAACAGAATCCCAATATCCAAGATAGAAAAGAAGAAAACTAGTCCCACCCTCCCTGTGTAGACATCATAGCATATTTCCGTTAGAAGTTACTTTTGTCTTCAATACATAATTTTCTTCCACCTAAATGTTCACATTTTTTATTTTTGCCCTTTACATTTAACTAGATCAAAATGTTTTATTTTCTGCTTCAAAAATGCCCAGTTTTAGGGAGCTACCTCTGATCAAGCCTAATTAAGAAGGATCTACTCTCCCTAAAAATAAAGTCTACACAGTATAAATTTTCCTTATTGCATGTTGCTCAGTTGATAATCTTAGTTCAACAACAACCTATTAATTCAAAAGATATTATGGAAGACATATTATCTACCAGGTATTGTGCTGAGTACAGGGGTTACAAAATCACTGGCTTATTCATTTAATATTCATAAAGCACAGATCCTGCTTCAGAGGAACACAGTGGTGAGCCAGAGAGACCAGGTTCCCAGTCTAGCAGAGAAAGATAAACAATTATAACAAAGAAGTGTGAAGAGTGTTGGGATAAGGAAAGATAAGGAGTGTGGGAAAGCATAGCGAGAAATCTAACCTGGCTAAATTGTGTATGCGGGGGTGGGGTGGGAATGGAGTATTAGGGAAGAAGCATTGGTCTCTAAACTGATACTTGGAAGAGGGGTAGGAGTTAGCCACTTGTGCAGCAGGAGTTGACATCAGATTTGCATTTTAGAAGGATCCCTCTTGCTGCTCCCTGGAGTTAGGTCAGGCTTTTGTTAGTTGCCAGCTTGCTAAAGAATGCAGTTGGGCTCATGGAGACCCTGTGTGTGCAGAGCAGAATTTTCACGCCTGTGATCTTTCAACAGCAGATCTTCGGGCCTGTCTTCTAAAGCACTTCTGGGTGGATTTGAACCTCCAACCTTGCAGCTAGTTGACTGTTTAACTGTTTGTGCCACCCTGGGACACTTAATAGGTTGGGTTGGAAGAAGGCGAAACTAAGGAAAACTAGTTCTGATTTTGTTACTGTAGTCTGGGAAGATGATGGTAGCCTGGACTAAAGCAGATGAGAGAAGTGGACAGATAAGAGATTTACGAGATAGAGGCAACAGGAGCGTGTGGGAGAGGCAGGAGATCTGGCTGACTCAGGTTTCAACCTGGGGAGCTGAATGAATGAAGGTAGTGATATTTACTGAGAGGGGAACAAGGAGAAGAAGCAGAAGGGAGACAATGGGAGGAGTTTAACTTTGTACAGGTAGGTTGAGTTTTAAGTGCCTATGGAACATCTGTGTAGAAATAATCAGGAAGCTGTTACTTGGGTCTGTAGTTAAGCAGGGAGATTTTGGATGGAGAGATGAGTTATCAGTATATACCATACATGCCTCATTATAAAGTACCTCTGAATATGGGGAAACCCTAAACCCAGTGCCGTTGAGTCAGTTCTAACTCATACTAATCCTACAGGTCAGAGTAGAACTAACTGCACCATAGGATTTCCAAGGAGCACCTGGCAGATTTGAGCTACAAACCTTTGGACAGCAGCTGAACTCTTAATCACTATGACACCAGCGTTTCCAAATACAATGTAACCCCCCTTTTTCCCACTTAAAATATTCACTCTCCAGTGAAGCCTTGTGGCCCATTTCAACATGTAAAATTTTAGACATAAATGAAATAATCAGAATGTACTTATGTTTCTTTTTTTTATTATTTAATTATACTTCAAACCCAAACCCAGTGCCATAGAGTTGACTCTGATTCATAGGAACCCTATAGGCAGTATAGAACTGCCCCATAGGGTTTCTTAGGCTGTATCTTTTATGGAATCAGACTGCCACATCTTCCTCCCATGGAGCAGCTGAAGAGTTCAAACCATCAACAGTTCAGTTAGCAACTGAGAGCTTAACTACTATGCTACTAGGACTTTTATACTTAAACCCAGCCAAACAATTACCATTGAGTCAATCCCCACAGCAACCCTACAAAGTAGACTAGAATTGCCCGGTACGGTTTTCAAGAAACAGCTGGTGGATTTGAACAGCCAACCTTTTGGCTAGTAGTTGAGCTCTTAGCCACTGCACCACCAGGGCACCTGTTTCCACTTACCGAAAACAAATCTGTACTGCCGAGTTGATTCCAACACATAGCAACCCTGTAGGATAGCATTACAACTGCCCCATAGAGTTTCCAAGGAGCACCTGAAGGATTGTAACTGTCAGACTTTTGGTTAGCAGCTGTAGCACTTAATCACTACACCATCAAGGTTTTCCCATTTATACTTAGGTGCTTTGAATTACACAATACGTAAAATACATTAACTTTAAAACATAATGTAAATATACTTTAAAAATAGTATTACTATAAAATATAATTTCAAAAATAATAGTGTTGAAACTCTTCATCAAGTCTTTATCATTTCTGTGGTCACTTTTGTCATCAGCAGTGTCTTTATAATCACAGTGGTCATGTTTTGGAGTCTGTTACATAGTTCACCAGCACATACTATCTTCACTTCTACTTGTGTTTTTGACTTGAAACATAATGTTGTCACTGGGAGTTGTAGTCCAAACCATATCCCAGTCACATGGCTGCACACATTTTTGGGGGGACACAATTCAACCCATGACATCCCACCCTTTGACAACCCAAAAATCACATCACAAAACATTTAACACATTCATCTCACCATAGCAAAATTATGTCCATCCATATAACAGAAGTCTTAAATCAGTTCCAAGTCCAAAATACAAAAACTCTTCTACATCTGTGAAACTTAGAAGGCATTAACAGGCAACAGGCAAGTCAACAGAACATATTACATTAGCCCTCAAAGCTTTGGAAATACTCTTACATTTTCTGAGACATTCTACACAACAGCAATGCTCTCCAGACTCTAGGTATTGGCCACACTCTCAGGTTTCTGAGTGGAGACCTCCAGCCCTGTGCTACAACCCTGCCTTCAAGGCTCACTTGGACAGAAACTCTGTCCTATTGGCTTTAGGAGCACCCTAAGCCCAACTGAGTGGCAATTCCACCCTTACGAACACAGCACGCCATGGTTCCACCCTTTCAAACCCCTGAGGTCATGGCCATACCTCTTGAGACTGAGGCAGCTCAGCTTCTCACGCTATTTGTCTCTTCAGCTTCAGCTTCCTATGGCTGCATGGCCTGGGCCTCAGGCCCACATCTGCCATGCCGGGCAAGTGTTCCAAAGCTCTGTAGCTCCACTGGTTTAAGTGCCCGGAGGCACCCCACTCTTGCTGGAAAGCGTCCTGCCCAAAGGCACTCAGCTCTCTCACGCCATGGGTCAGCAAGGCCAGCTCCACCGATTTAAATGCCCAGAGGCACCCCGTTCCGTGAGGAAAACTCTGCGCAGGCACTGACCTCTCTCGCTCCATGGGTCGGCTCCAGCGCTGCCTCTGATTCTGCTGCTGCCGCTGCCGCTGCTGCCAGTCCTCTGTTGTTTCTCACCATTTGCGCCTTCTTTGTTCCTTCTGAATCTTCTATCCATTTGCAGTTTCAAAGTGGCTTCCACATTTTAGGTATTTGCTAGAGCAGCACCCCACTCCCGGTACCAATTCTGTTTTAGTCAACTAGGCTGCTCTAACAGAAATACCACAGAGTGGATGGCTTTAACAAAGAAAGATTTATTCTTACACAGTCCGGTAGGTTGGAAGTCCATATTCAGGGTGTCCGCTCCAGGGAAAGACTTTCTCCTTGTCGGCTCTGGAGGAAAGTCCGGTATTGCGTCAGTCTTTGTCCAGGGAGCGTCCTAATGCAAGAACCTCTGGTCTGAATGACACGATCTGCTCACGGTGCTGCTTGCTTGATGGTAGCGAGGTTCTCAAATTGTCCTTGGTTCTTTTTCCTTTTATTCCTTGCAAGCTAAAAGCATTAAGGGTGGGGCAAGCCATACTCCAGGGAAACTTCCCCCATAGCAGGAATTCACAGTCCCACCCTAATCCTTTAACATACAGGTTAGCAAAACCACACAATGGAGGACATTTCCAAGATACTGGGAACCATATCCCAGTCACATGGCTGCACACATTTTTGGGGGGACACAATTCAACCCATGACAGATAGCATTACAACTGCCCCATAGAGTTTCCAAGGAGCACCTGAAGGATTGTAACTGTCAGACTTTTGGTTAGCAGCTGTAGCACTTAATCACTACACCATCAAGGTTTTCCCATTTATACTTAGGTGCTTTGAATTACACATTACATAAAATACATTAACTTTAAAACATAATGTAAATATACTTTAAAAATAGTATTACTATAAAATATAATTTCAAAAATAATAGTGTCGAAACTCTTCATCAAGTCTTTATCATTTCTGTGGTCACTTTTGTCATCGGCAGTGTCTTTATAATCACAGTGGTCATGTTTTGGAGTCTGTTACATAGTTCACCAGCACATACTATCTTCACTTCTACTTGTGTTTTTGACTTGAAACATAATGTTGTCACTGGGAGTTGTAGTCCAAACCATAAGTATCCAATCACATTACATCATTCACCCTATAATCATAATCACTTGCTATATTGCTTTTTACAGTTACTTTTAAAGGCTGTTTTACAAGGACAGCCAAGACTTGCAAATGTGAAAGTATTTCCCTAGAATTGCTAATTCTATGCGAATGTATTTTTCTCATCAATTCTGTTGCATGGCCTCTATATGAATACTGCATGAGATCATTTCAGGCTAACCTGTATTCCCCTCAAAAGCATTCTGTTCTTCAAAATAAAGTGCTTGAGAGAAAATCCAGAAACATGAAGGACTTTTCAGAGTCAGAATGTAATGCACTCTCTTTTCTGACAGATTATTGAGAGCTGGGTGTCTGTTTTATACTTGGTCATACAAGGTAACACCAAGAGTGTTTGAGATTGCCCAAAGAGAGTTAAGACAAAGAATGAGGACTAGAACAAATGGGAGGAACACCAGCACATGTCAGGTATAGAACCCAAATCAACCCAACTACCATCAAGTGGATTCCGACTCATAGCAATCCTATAGGACAGCGTAGAACTGCTCAATAGTATTTCTAAGGAGTGTCTGATGGGGTTTCAACTGTTGATCTCCTGGTTAGCAGATGTTTCTGTCAGTGGTAGGAGAAATTTGCAAAGAAACAAACAGACACACACAAAAAAAAATACCAGGGCCATATGGTACTAGAGAAGTCAAGGAAAGAAAGTGTTTCAGAAATGCAAGAGTGCTCACAGTGTCACGTGCTACCTAGAGGTCAAATAAGGTAAAGCCTGAGAAACATCTGGTTGGCTTTAGTGATGAGGTGTCAGTGGTAATCTTAGCAAGTACAGTTACAGCCAACAATGAAGCATCCTGATTGCATGACTTGACACTGAGCGTGGACAGCTTCTTCAAGTAGTTTGCCTACAGTACGAAGAAAGAGCTGAGAAGTCTAGACTGAATTTGTTAAGAGGGAGGTGGGTTGAAATGCTGATATAAGAAGCCAAATAAAGAAGGAGGTGTTGAAGATTCTAGAGAGAAATGGATAATTGATAGCTTTAGAAATAATGCAGCGGATAATTTGGCAGCTGTAATTCAGCAAGGGCCGTGATTATCTGACCTCAGCAGTCTCCTGCAACTGGCAATAGGCAAAAAAGGACTTCACAGAACGTAGTTACGCCCCAGCCTGTGGTTTCCAGGCAGCTTTCAGTTGAACTTGAACATATTTCTTGTAGCACCTTAATGAAGACTGCAAATGAAGTGCAACATCCTGACATTTGCTGCTTCTGGAAAAAAAAAAGAAGAAGAAGAAGAAGAAAGAAAGAAAAGAACAAAACTTTGCCATCAAGTCAATTTTGACTCATAGCAACCCTGTGGGACAGAGCAGAGTGGCCTCTGCAGGGTTTCCAAGGAATAGCTGATGGAGTCAAACTTCTGACCTTTTGGTTAGCAGCCACAGCTCTTCACCACTGTGCACATTTGCTACCCAAATCAAAAATCAAACAAACAAACAAAAAAAAAGCCAAACCCATTGCTGTCAAGTCAATTTTGACTCACAGCAACCCTATAGGACAGAGTAGAACTGCCCCCGTAGGGCTTCCAAGGAGTGCCTGGTGGATTCCAACTGCCAACCTGTCGTTTAGCAGCCAGAGCACTTAACTACTAAACCTCATTTCCCAAAAATCCATTCTTGAAGGATATGTGGTTGGGTCCCAACAGATACCAGTCTCAAAATAAGGCTGTACAACTTGTCAGCAACAAAGAGAGCATTTTGCTTTTGAGTTGCAAGTGACAGAAACCCAACACAAAATACTATGTAAAGCTGAAAGAAATTTTACTGGAAGGACCTGGCATCTGAGGACAAGGATGCAGCTAAGAGGGAAGAGAACCAGAGATCGAAGCATGTTGAAGGAGCCACAATGTCCTCTGGTGGAGAATCCCTTGTCGCTCCATCTCTGTGAATCTGGCTCTGGTTCGCTTTTGCTGTAGAATGTCTCTTTCTGCGACCTAGTTGACACAGCCAAAAATGGCCACTACCAACAGCTTCGGAGTTATCCTGTGAAAGTCAGATTCTGATCCTCAGTCCCAAGTACAAATATCCCAGTGAAAGATCAATTGCCAGTATTGGGTTAGGTACGCACCCAAACCACTCAGAAAGGCCAGGGTTGTGGAGTACTAATATGGCAGCTCCTACAGCAACCAAGTAGATAAAGGAGGAATGTGTAATTCACAGAAAAGGAGTGCCATTCAAATAAATCAGTAGGTACCTGTTGTAGCTATCTTCTGTTTGTCATTATATTTTAATCTCCCAGTCTGATACCTGTTGGCTAATAAATATCTAAGGAAATGTTTGATGGTGATAAAAAAAAATTTTGGTAAGGAAATTTAGATATCAAGCAGAAGGATTTGCTTCAATAGAAGGAGGAATATCTCAGTCACAAAAATCAAAATCTGTTGTCATCGAGTTGATTCTGATTCATAGTAACCCTACAGGACAGACTAGAACTGCCCCATAGAGCTTGCAAGGAGTGCCTGGGGAATTTGAACTGCCGACCTTTTGGTTAACAGACATAGCACTTAACCACTATGCCACTAGGATTTCCTAGTTGTCTAATTTGCTATTCCAAAACAGTCAAGAAAGCCAAGAAACTTACAGGCAACAATGCTTGCTGTGCTACTAGTGTATTTCGGTAATTTTAGGGATTTCCTTCTCACTTCTCTAGACTTGGCTTGAACCAGTTGTCTGGCACTGAGCCTGTTTTATCACACACACCACACACGCTGATACATGCATATATATATATATATATATATATATATATATACATACTTACACATACGCATATGCACGCACTCCAAGCTGCTTTCCACAAAATATTTGAAGTGGCCACAAAAAGAGATTACCAGGAGACAACAAGCCTTTGTATTCCAGGCTATAACCCCCTTCCCCAATCCCTTGTACTGGATACACAAGTCTACTGTCCAATACTAGGGAACAGAACCAGAGAACAACAAAATAAATGAAAATAAATTTTTTTCATTAATTCTTTTGGGTTATGTACTATGTAAGGACTAACTGTGTTTTGAATGAAGTCAGCCAGGCCGGAAGGATATGGAGTAGTCAGTGTGGAAACAGTGTGAGCTACTTTGCATTTAAGACACCTGAGGAGCGACTCAGAAGTTGGTCATTAGATGGAAAAAAAAAACAAAAAACAGTCATGGGCTACACACTGAAATTCTTAAAATTCAACAGAATTTTAGTTTTGCTTGAGGTTTTTGTTCTTTTTTTAACTAAGAATAGAAGTGAAATTGTGGAGAAGTGGCAGGGTGAGCCCAGGTGAATACTAGCACCCTGATGGTGTAATGATTAAGAGCTCGACAGCTAACCCAAAGATTGGCAGTATGAATCCACTGACCACTCTTTCAGGGCAGTTCTCCTCTCTGTAGGGTCGCTGTGAATTGGAATTGACTTGATATCAATGGGTTTGTTTTTTATTTGTTTATTGGCTAGTCTCACGGAAGCCCTGGTAGTACAGTGGTTAAGAGCTATGGTGAGCTACAGCTGCAAACCATAAGGTCGGCAGTTCAAATCCACCAGCCTTGGAAATCCATGGAGCAGTTCTATCCTGTCTTATAGCATTGCCAAGAGTCAGACTCTACTTCACAGCTACCAGTCACTTGAACTCTACATGAATGGTGTCAGAGGGAGACGTGACCATAGAAAAGAATCATGTTTTGAGTCAAACAGGAGCAGAGGGAGTACCTGTGCAGAGAATGGGGAAATGGACCATTAAAAAAAATCCAGTGGAATCTCCAGGGAGAACAAGGGGACAGTTGGAAAGGAGGTTCAGCATGGAGAGTTGGCACGCATAGGGAAGAAGCATGGAAACTACAAGATGAGCCAACAAGACAGTGGTGTTCTGTGGTAGAACTCTTGCTTTCCACACAGGAGACCTGAGTTCATTTCCCAACCAACACACCTCACATATAGCCACCACCCATCTGTCTGTGAAGGTTCAAGTGTTGTCACGGTGCTGACCACATTTCGGTGTAACTTCCAGGCTGAGACTGACTACGAAAGCTTGGCAATCTACTTCCAGTGATTCAATGGCAGGTAACAACAGCAAATGTAGAACGAGGGGTTCTCTAACCCAGTGTGTCCGGTTGAAGACTGTGGACTATGAGGAGCCCAGCATAGCCTGACATAGCCTTTGGGGGGTTTTGATGTATCTGACAACAGCAACAGGTCAATGGGTGGAGATTCAAAGGGCAAAGGAAGACCATTCTGTTGGCTCCACACACTAGGGTCCTAGATTCCTCACGCCTACCCTCAGCTGTATGTCAAAGAACTGCAGTGGCTAGGGCAACACTACAGGTGTGGTGGCGACTCAAAGGCAGGTAGGAGAAAAGTTTCTCCATCCCATGGACTCAAGTGTCATACATCCAGGAGCGAAGATTCTCTGCCATTCGACCTAGGGAGTTTTCCAAATTTAGAATCACCTGAATTATGTTTAAAACACACATGGATTCCTGAGGAGTTCTCTTGAATTAGACTTGCCATAAGTGGACCCCAGGAATCTGTCTGTTCGAGAAACCACCTGTCAGCTTCAGAATTTCTCCATAGGAGAAACTTAGGGGTGGTAATCTAGTGTGACAGAAATAATCAGATGCACTGCTTTTGTTCAATGACACAAAAACCAAACCATAGCCACTGCCGCTGAGTTGATGCTGACTCATAGCAACCCTGCAGGACGGAGTAGAACTGCTCCATAGAGTTTGCAAGGAGCGCCTGGTGGATTTGAACTGCCAACCTTTTGGTTAGCAGACACAGCACTTAACCACTACACCACCAGGGTTTCCTGTGCAGTAACAATAATCATTTTTTACATATTTTCACATTCTTAAACCCAAATTTATTTATACTGAAATAAAACAAACCATTAATTTATGAGTTCTCATTTTTAGCACTTTCACTCTTCTTTTTACTATTCGTCATTATTTTAATTGACATCACATCATCTTACAGTTGGTAGTTTTAAAGGTTTTCTGTCTCAATGTTGCATTTATCATGCTTTTCAGTATTAAAGAAAAACATGTTATGGAACAGTTTGAAAATGAACAAATGTTAAGATAAGAGGAAAATCAAGTGTACTGCATCATTCCTCAACCATTCTTGTCCATTTTTATTTCTCTTCTCAAAGTTTATTTTCCTATGTTTATAATTGTACTGTATACAGCATATAAAAATCTATTGTTTTCCTACACTTATTTTATCATAAAAACATCACTGTTACAAATGAGGCTTCTCTGCGTTCTTAGCTGCTGTCACGTATTCTAGGATAGTTTATCAAAGGCAGAATTACTGATTCAAGGGATAAGAATAATTTTCAGAGTCTTCGTACATATTGTTAATAGTATTCCAAAGGACTATCTCAATTCAGTTTGCACTGGAAAAATCTGCTGCAAAAGACTTCTTGAAAGTGTTAAAAAGGCAAAGATGTCACTTTGAGGACTAAGGGGCACCTGACCCAAGACATAGTATTTTCAGTCACCTCCTATGCATGTGAAAGCTGGACAATGAGTAAGGAAGACTGAAATCCAGCATTTGTGAGAAATCTTTAATGTACCCTGGACCGCCAGAAGAATGAACAAGCCTGTCTTGGAAGAAGCACAGCCAGAAAGCTCCCTAGAAGTGAGCATAGGAAGACTTCATCTCATCTACTGTGAACATGGTTATGAGAAGGAACATGTTTGGAGAAGGGCATGTTTGGTAAGGAGCAACCTATAGCTGTTCAACTCTGCTTTTGGTTATGTGAAACATCTCAATATTGGTCCCCCAAATCCCTCTTTCTATTTGGCTACTTTGAATTGTTTTTCTGTCACTTGCAACCAAAAGATTCTGAGCTAGTATAATTCATATTTTTGTAACCATCTTAGAGTTACTCTTGAGACTGGACTACAAGGGCGATTGCTTTTTAATTTTGAGAAGTGAAGATTGTTTTTGATGTTACACTGGCCAGTTCAGCAGAGAATTAAGAGAGGGAAGAATATCCTTCATTGGATTAAGTTATCTTGGTCTCATTCTCCTCA
Organism: Heterohyrax brucei; assembly: GCA_028571685.1. Lineage (NCBI taxonomy): Eukaryota > Metazoa > Chordata > Mammalia > Hyracoidea > Procaviidae > Heterohyrax > Heterohyrax brucei. The sequence continues at coordinate 56,618,088 of CM053148.1, forward strand.
TCCTTCATTTGGATGATTGTTTTAGTCAGCTAGTGCTGCTCTAACAGAAATACTACAGAGTGGATGGCTTTAACAAAGGAAAGTTTATTCTCACACAGTCCAGTAGGCTACAAGTCCAAATTCAGGATGTCCATTCCAGGGGAAGGCTTTCCCCTTGTCGGCTCTGGAGGAAAGTCCAGTATTGCATCAGTCTTTGTCCAAGGAACATCTTGGCACAGGAATCTCAGGTCTGAAGGACGTGTGCTTCTCCCGGTGCTGCTTTCTTGATGGTACGAGGTTCCCAATTCTCTGCCTGCTGCTCTGTCCTTGTATGTCTCATAGGATGAAAGGATTAAGGGTGGGGCAAGCCATACTCCAGGGAAACTCCCTTTACAGTGGAGCAGGGAGGTGATCCTATGAAGGGATTTACAGCCCCACCCTGATCCTTTAACATACAGCATAGGAAAACCACAAAATAGAGAACAGTCACAAGATACTGGGAATCATGGCCCAGCCACATGGCTACACACACTTTTGGGGGGACACAGTTCAATCCATGACATCCCAAAATCACATCACTGAATTAAGTAACACATTCATCCCATATGACAGGAGACAGGAGTCTTAAATCAGTTTCCAGTCCAAAATACAAAAACTCTTCTACATCTGTGAAACCTAGAATACAAGCTGTCTACTTTTAAAGGTACAGTGGCAGAACAGGCACAAGTTAGACATTCCATTACAAATGGGAGAAACTGCAGGGAAAGAAGGCATTAACAGGCAACAGGCAAGTCAGCAGAACATATTACATTAGCGCTTAAAACTTTGAAAATACTCTTAGATTTTCTAAGACATTCTACACAATGGCCCTGCTCTCCAGACTCTAAGTATTGGCCACACTTTCTGAATTTTGAGTGGAGACCTCCAGTCTTGTGCTACAACTCTACCTTCAAGGCCCACTTGGACAGAAACTCTGTCCATCAGCTTTAGGTGCACCCTAAGCCCAACTGAGTGGCATTTCCACCCTTACAAACACAGGACGCCATGATTCCACCTTTCAAACCCCCGAGGTCATGGTCATACCTTTTGAGACCGAGGCAGCTCAGCTTCTCACGCTATCTGTCTCTTCAGCTTCAGCTTCCTATGGCCGCGTGGCCTGGGTCTCAGGCCCACATCTACCCTGCCAGGCAAATGTTCCAAAGCTCTGTAGCTCCACTGATTAAGTGCCCGGGGCACCCCACTCTTGCTGGAAAGTGTCCTGCCCAAAGGCACTCAGCTCTCTCCCTCTGTAGGTCAGCAAGGCCAGCTCCACCGATTCAAGTGCCCGGAGGCACCCCGTTCCGCAAGAAAAGCTCTGTGCACAGGCACTCAGCTCTCTTGCTCCATGGGTAAGCTCCAGCGCTGCTCCTGGTTCTGCTGCTGCCGCCGCCACTGCTGCCATCAGTCCTCTGTTGTTTCTCACCATCTGTACCTTCTTCGTTCTTTCTGAATCTTCTATCCATTCACAGTTTCAAAGTGGCTCCCACATTTTAGGTATTTGCTACAGCAGCACCCCACTCTTCTGGTACCAAATTCTGTTTTAGTCAGCTGGGGCTGCTCTAACAGAAATACCACAGAAAGGATGCCTTTAACAAAGGAAGGTTTATTCTTACATAGTCCGGTATTGCATCAGTCTTTGTCCAGGGAGCATCTTGGTGCAGGAACCTCAGGTCTGAAGGATGCACTCTTTTCCCGGTGCTGCTTTTTTGATGGTACAAGGTTCCCAAATCTCTGTTTGCTTCTCTTTCATTTTATCTCTTGTAGGACAAAAGGGTTAAGGGTGGGGGAAACCATACTCCAGGGAAACTCCCTTTACAGTGGAGCAGGGAGGTGATCTCATAAAGGGATTTACAGCCCCACCCTAATCCTTTAACATACAGCATAGGAAAACCACAAAACGGAGGACAGTCATAAGATACTGGGAATCATGGCCAAGCCACACGGCTACACGTATTTTAGGGGGGACAGAATTCAATCCGTGACAATGATGCAAACTATCTTCCACTGGATTGAGGTCCTAAAATGTTGAGGTCCAGGAAAAACAGGAAGACCCTCGATGAGATGGTTGACATAGGTGCTGCAGCAATGAGTTCAAACACAGCACAACACATGGACAGTACACGACCAGGTAATGTTTTGTTCTGTTCTACATAGAGGTGGTTACTAGTCAGAATCCACTGCACAGCACTAAACTGCTGATAACAATACCCCAATTTACATTTCTACCTTCCAGGTAGAAATCATTCAGTATTTATACTTTCTAATAATCTTTGTATAAATTTCTTATTGATTTGAATGAGCTTTTAAAGAATAGAGAAATAAACCTCCCATCATTTTGCACCAAGTAAGTTTTCTAGATTCTTCTTTGACCTTTAACTTTGGTGGTGGCCTGATTACTGTTTGCATAACCCATTGTCCCAAAACTCTTTGCTGAATAATTTCTCTCTTACACATGGATGTACACAGTTTCATTTATCACACAAATAGTTTAGGTATTTCAGGATCTGTTTCATGATTATTTATTATGTTAATTTGTCTGTGTATTTTGCATCAGACCACACCATTCTAATCACTGAAGTAGAGACAGTCTAGTATCTGGTAGGACTAATTCCCCCTCATTATTCTTGTTTTTAGCATATTTTTAAAATTATTATTTATGATTTATTCCTCCAAATAAATTTCATAAAAGTTTGATCAAGTATTAATCTTAGCCTACTCCCCACCATTTCTGTATTTTTGTTGCTATTGTGAGTGGAGTTTCCTTTTCACCACATTTTAAGTACATTATTGCTGTTATACAAGCTTGCTATTGATTTCTGTATACTTATCCTATCATTGTATTGAACTCCTTTTTATCAATTCTAGTAGCTTTTTAATGGAAACTCAGGTTTTACAGATACACAATTCAATTTTCCTTCTCCTTTAATCAGATTTTATTATATGTTTTTGATATTATGCTACTTGATGTTTTAGGACTTATTGCTATTATGTTTTTATTTCAAAATACGGCTTTCATCAAAACAAAGTTGGTCTTTGCTGAATGGCTTTAGCCTTGAGATTGACTTTCCATAATCTTAGCTGTGTCTAGCGTATCCTTGTTTTCCTTTATTTTAAACTTCTCCCTTTCTGTTTTAGCTATGTACGGTAGACACTGGTGGGAGTGCCTGGCTTTCAGTCCTTCTCTTCCAACCACTTGGCTAGCACTGGAGTTACTGTGTTAATACAATGTGTCTCCCATATCCTGGCCATAGTTGGTTGGGCTTGGTATGGACACTTGACCTAAGCTTGACCAATCACAGTACCTTGATCCACTGGCCATAGCCAATTTGTTCATATACAGATAACTTGACCTCAGTTCGGTCCATAAGAGCCTCTTTGACTTGGAATACTGAGAGAGTGAGGCCAGTTTCACTTTAGTAGCTTGACATCTAAGGCCCTTTTTCCTCCAACATATGGAGAAAACTTGTTGTTGTTGGGTGCCCTTGATTCAGTTTTCAGCTGATGGCCATGTGACAGAGTAGAACTGTCTTTACAGGGGCAGATTGCCAGGCCTTTCTCCCATGGAGTCACTGACAGAGTTCAAATTGCCAGCCTTTTGGTTAGTAATTGGGTGCTTAACCATTGCACCACCTGGGCTCCTTATGGAGAAAACCAGTCTGCAGCAAAAGAGAATGAAGCTCTTGCACAGAATCTCTGTGTGTCAGACAGCAGCAGAGATAAGTGAGATGGTAGTTCAATGTCATCAAAGTTCTCCATTTCTCATGTTTCTGAGGTACAGCTACGTCCCTGTACCTATAGTTGTGCAACTCTACTTTTGGTTTTGTGAAATATCTCAGTATTGGTCCAACAAATCTCTATTTCCACTCAGCTAATTTGAAATAATTTTCTGTCACTTGCAACCAAAAGATTCCTAGCTAGTAAAATATATATTTTTGTAACCAGCTTAGATTTACTCTTGAAATTGGACTGCAAGTGAGATTGCTTTCTAATTTTGAGAAGTAAAGATTGATTTTGATGTTACACTGGTCACTTCGGTGGGGAATTCTAAGAGAGAAGAACATCATTCATTGGATTAAGTTATCTTGGTCTCATTCTCCTCATTCTTTACCTAGGTAAGCAAACTATCTGCCACTGGTTTCAGGTCCTAAGTAATCCCAGTTACAATGTGACCATTTTTCCAAAGCACATAACCAGAGCAGCAGAAGATTGGTTTGCAGCCTCTGGATAGAATGAGGATAAAAGAGAGCAGACTAATAGCCTTTGAGAATAACATCCCCTCTTTCTAAAACAGGTCCTACTGTTTTATCTTGAGGGACATCAGCCTGTAACTCTTGCCAGCTGAAGGTAGTTAAAGATAAAAAGGAACACTTCAGGAAACTGACTGTCCAAAGGAACATCCATCTTGTCACCTCCCAGCATTCTCAGGTAACTGATAGTCAGAGTCAGAGTCCCAAGGCACATGACAATGAGACACGCTGATCCTGGATGAAGGCTGTGCCAAAGATCACCACATATCCTGACAGCTATGCTGCCAAGAATGTCAAGATCTTGTATTGGTTTTCAGGACATGGATTTACATGTCGGATGGGTTTTAGTCACTTACTAGCAGCTTAGAAATCAAGTTACTGAGTGCCAGAGGTCCTAGCTCACTGACTGGACCACTACATCAGACTAGTTGAGGTAAGAAAGACGGTTGAATATGCTTCCTTGAGAAGATGCAATCCTCGGAACATATGACATATGTGTTTTGACTTGGCCAGACATATTGACAACTAGGCGTCTTTCAGACCACTGTGATTTGTATTGATTAAAAGAAATATGGAGTGAATTTGAAGAGTCCAAATGTACCTTTGCTCTGATTCAAACACAAACAGTAAACGGAAATTCATAATTGAAACACAAATCTAGCCCAAGTCAGTAACAATTGAGAGCTTTTATCGTCTGATGGCAGCTTTCAAGCTCCTGTGAAGTGACTCGAGGGGTTTGGTGCAGTTCATAATGGGCCAAGTGTCAGTGCCACAAATGCCTCCAGAAATTATTACAGTTGTTTGGCTACTGTGTTGGCAGTCTCAGCAAGACAAGAATGTTCCATTCTTAGTCCTCAGTGTGGTGCTTTGAAGACTAAAAATGAGGTGAAGACAAATAACTTTCATTGTTTCTACCAACTTCACAGATAACTTCAAAACTTTCTGTTTAATTCTTTTAACCACAATGAAATATTAAGGGGAAAAAATAGAAGATGAGTTGAATAACTGGACTGTAGAGATTGTAGGAAGAGTAAAGTCACTGGAATGTAATACAGTGCTAAAGCAATCCACCAGAAGCAGCTACTGGCCCAATATAGAAGGAAGGCATCTTCCTGAAGACTATTACACATCATTCTGATACACTAAACAGGCTGATATTTTAATCAGTGTCCACTGTCTAGTGATCCTACAGGATAGAGTAGAACTGCCCCCATAGAGTTTCCAGGGAATGCCTGGTAGATTAGAACTGTCAACCTTTTGGTTAGCAGACATGGCACTTAACTCCTATGCCACCAGGGTTTCCAATCAGTGCTCAGGACCCTAAAATACATTCAAAAAGATATTGACACTTTATTTTAAACAAATTATTCACAAATCAAATAGCAAGTTAAAAATAACACTATTGTGTGATCTGTTTTTGCCGACACCAGTACCTATTACTGTCAAATTGATTCCAATTCATAGCAGCTCTAGAGGACAGAGTAGAACTGTTCCATAGAGTTTCCAATGGGCAGCTGGTGGATAAACTGCTGACCTTTTGGTTAGCAACAGAGGCTCTTAATCACTATGACACCAGGCTTTCCTTCACCATTACAAAAACTCTAAGAAGAGAAAGAATGACTACGACAAGAAGAATGTGTCAGTAGTCACTGAGAACAATTCAACTTCTTGTTTCAAGCTTCATCGTTCATTGACTGGTTTCCTTTCTTATATTATCCCAAATCTCTTTATCTACAAGTCCAGATTACAAAGGTACTTCATCAACTGTGATTACTACAGATCTAATCAATATAGAAAGTAACCTATGAACCACACAGTTTTTCTTCTGTCTTTGATACGGCAAGATATTTTATGAGAAACCGTGATTATCTTCTAAGATGCTGGGTATGAATATTCCCAGCTTCCTTGATGGGACATTATGGGCTATTACACATTTCCCTGGACCCTGTGAGAGTAATTCTCAAGTGCAATTCAGAGAGGAAACACAGTTGGATTAGAGGAGAAAGACAGTAAAACTGGAGTCAGGGGACCAGTGCTCAGCTTCCAGCTCTGTCCTAACTGAGCTTCTCTATTACTCTTTCATCTTTTCCCACCATAAGCAGACTCCAAATGAGTCTACACGGAGGCATGAGGTGTAGCTCCACTGGGTTACAGGTGTGCTGGACTGCCATTTCCGCCAGTCCTTGGATTTCCTGAATGGGGCCTGGGAATCTTTGGCCCTTTAGTCCAGAAGAAATCTCCACAATCAACCCCAGTGTGGCATAAAAATGTAATCACTTTCTATGTGATCCATGACATTAAAAATAGTGGGGTTGACAAACACTGACATTTCTCTGCCTGAAAATACAAAGGCTGAAATGAGACCAAAGCATTAAAAAACATGGTGTGGACAAGGAGACAGCTTGCCCTTCTTGGGTTTCATGTCTTATTCTCTCTCTCTTCTACCCTTTTTCCTCCCAGCCACCATGGAAAACATCCTAAACAGATGTCCTCCTTAAATCCTGCTGGTATTCCTCATTGTCTAGAGGGAAATGTTTAAATACAGTCTCTAAGGCTTATGTCACTGTAGCCTTCACCAGGTGCACCTCCCACCACTGCCACACAACAGTCTAGAGCCGTGTCTAACAGCTTCTACCTCCTTCCAAACCCATGCTTTTCACACCTGTGCATTTGCTCCAGCTGCGTATTTTGACTAGAGTACACATGCCTGGCAAATTCCAGCTGTATTTTTGTGGTTCAGCCCTTGCAAGAAGCATTCCTTGCCCATCTCTACACCCACACTATCACACCTGCATTCAGCCAATTGCTTCCTCCACTTTGGTTACCTTTCCACCTTAAACACAGTGGTGCACAGATTGAATTATGTCCCCACAAAATATCTGTCACCTTGGCTAGGCCAGGTATTCCCATTATTGTGTGACTGTCTAGCGTTTTGTCATTTGATGTGATTTCTCTTACGCGTTATAAATCTTATCTCTATGATGTTAATAACATGAGATTAGCAGCAGTTATGTTAATAAGGCAGGACTCAATCTACAAGTTTAGGTTGTATTCTAAGACAATTTCTTTTGCAATATAAAAGAGAGGATCAAGCAGAGACATGTGGGGACCTCTTACCACTAAGAAGAATGACCAGGAGCAGAGTACATCATTTGGACCTGGGGGCCCTGTGCTGAGAAACTCCTCATCCAGAGGAAGACTGATGATGAGACCCTTCCTCCAGAATTGACAGAGAGAAAGCCTTTCCCTAGAGCTCACACCACAAATTCAGGCTTCTAGCTTGATAGACTGTGAGAGAATAAACTTGTCTTTGTTGAAGCCATCCATTGTGGTATTTCTTAGTCACCCAGCAGGACTGGGTGACTAAGACAAACACACTTCTGTTATTGTACTTATTGTCACATTATGATTTACAAGTCTGTCTCCTCCACTAGAAGCAAAAAACTGTTAGATACTGCTGCAGGCACAATGCCTTTTTTTGTCTCTATTAATTGTGAAGGCCGACACTGTAGGTACATTTCTTGGGCAGATGGACACACTGACAGTTGAATGGATGAACGAATTCATGCTAATGTGTTCACCAAATCTCAAGACTTTGGTACAAGAGTTTTATGAATAAAAGAAATAATTTTATATAATAAACATTCGTTTGGAACTTAGCATGCATTATTTCATCCTTCTATATTAACCTGTTACGTATCCAAGGAGATCATAAATTACTAACACACACACACATCAGGACAACCTGATTCTTGTGACTCAATATGGAAAGCATCTAATCTCTAAGACAAGTTCAGCCAGCTATTGTTCCAGGGATCCTTTTGAAAGTAGCAGCACCATTTAGTGGGTGACTAGTTAGGAGATTTAGATTTGTTGGCAAAGTAAAAGGACTTTCTTCTTGCAATCTCTAGAGGCAGTCATATGAGGTCTGATAGTTAAGTCTATGAACTTAATTGTTCTAAGTGCTACATACCTCATTGCTGAATATCACCATGGTCACCTTCAAAGTACTCCTCTTGGGAAGCTATGCACCGATGCCAGCGCCTAGTCCACCCTTCAAAGCAAGTTTGGAACTCTTTCTGGAATGTCCATTGTGCCTGGTGGTAAGTTTACAAACTTAACCGTATAGTAGTCTGTGAGAAAGTTTTAGCCAGTAAACAAATAACTGTTAGAATACTCTCCCTACTCACCTGGTCTGGCCCCCAATAACTATTCCCTTTATTTGAAGATAAAGGAAATATTGAAAGGGAGACATTTGGATGACATTCAGGACATCAAGAGAAACATGACAACAGCTCTGATGTCCATTTCAGAAAAAAAGTTCCCAAACTGCTTTCAAGAATGGATTAGGTACTGGCATGGGTGCTCAGCTTCCCAAGGAGAGTACTTCAACGGTGACCACAGTGATATTCAGCAATGAGGTACAAAGCACTTTTTCTAAGTTTGCAAACTTAATTGGCAGTCCTCATATGAATTAGTGAGAACCTTCCCAGAGCTTGCACGAGACAAGGAAATGAAGGTAGAATCAAAGCACATGGCCAAACATCTTCTCTAATTCAAAGCACCATCTCTGGAGAGAATAACGGAGTTTAATTTAGGGATTCAGGTTTATTTTTAAGTGATTTCTATAAAAACAAAAAGAAGATAAATGATTGCTAAACCAAAACCAAACCAAATCCAGGGCTGTTGAGTCAATTCCAGCTCATAGAGACCCTATAGGACAGAGTTGAACTGCCCCAAAGAGTTTCTAAGGAGGGCCTGGTGGATTCAAACTGCCGACCTTTCAGTTAGCAGTTGTAGCAGTTAACTACCACACCACCAGGGTTTCCAAGGGATTGCTACACAGAAGAAAACAGGATTCAAGTTGACCAGATTTCCCTTTCTATCTTCTTCACTTCTTCTCAGTGCTAAGGTGTAAGCACTATGGTGAAACAGTCGAGTATGACAGTTTCTTTCTGCTGCGACTCCTCTCTCTTGAGCAGGAGTCTCAGAATCACAGGAATACACTTAGCCAGTGAGACAGGACTTCCTGTCACCAAATAAAGCCCCACCAACACACCTACCAGGAAGCCCTCAGTTTTGCGGCTCTCATGGCTCAGCACAAGCAGTGTCGTGTTCTGGGAAATACTGTACTCTTGAAGCCAACCATTTCCCTGCTTCCTGGGGTTATTTTTTTTCCCCTTAGATCCTTAAAAGGGTGTCTTTTGGAGTCTGGGCTTCCTAACCTCGAAAAGGGGTTGACATGCTTCTTCACTGAGTGTGAAATGAGCAGACGGTGCTGTTTCACTCCAATTTGTTTTGCCTGGACTGAGGAGAAGGCTCTCCCCCGGATTGCTAAACACAGCTTATTGGCACACACAAAAAAGCCACACTAGCACTGCGCATTTGCTTCTTAATAAAGACGGGAGCTTCTCTTCCCCCACTTTGGGCTGGAAGTTATTACCATCATGTTTTTCTCTTTATGCAGAAAGGATTACATTCTTCCCACTATAGCAGAAAGCAATGGACTTGGACTATTTGCACAGTCTGATGTTTGAATGAGTCTACTGTGGGAACTTTGAGGTCATAGAAGTCATCCATCCCCTCACTATTTTTTTTAACTTCAGTTGCTGTCCCTCCCCATGCACATTTAGCTCATTTCCAACTCTGTGTTTTACTGGCTATCAGCCAATTCCAAACCCCAAAGACATCCTCAGTGAACCTCAAGTCAAGGAGCCTGAGTACTCTGATGGAAACATTGATAAATTTCTAATGTCCCTTCTCCCCTCAGCTAATCCTCTGTCTGAACTCCTGGGAAGAATAAAGATCAAAAAAGTAGTTGAGAGAACTCACCTTCCACCTCATGCTGAGAATATTAGGACCTTCTAATGGGTAAATAGAGGGAGGATTGGGGGACTCTGGTCCAATCTCTGAAACCCCAGTGGCACAGTGATTAAGTGCTATGCCTGCGAACCAACAGTTGGCGGTTCAAAACTACCAGGCACTCCTTGTAACTCTATGAGACATTCTACTCTGTCCTATAGCGTTGCTAGGAGTTGGAATCAATTTGATGGCAGTGGGTTAATGGGGATCCAATCTCATCCAAAGAAAGGACGTCCAAGGGTCAAAAGGAGGCTGCCTGACCTAGCTGCTGTCATCAGGTGTGTGCTGTTTCCACCACACACCACCTTGACGTAACCATAGGACCTTTTCATGTTTCACCTGTCGATGTACTGGCATGAAAGCACCAATAATTAATGGGAAATGGCTGAGGATTTTACTGGGGAGAGAGGATGTATGGAGGAGAGAGTTCACAGCCACAGCCACCAGCAACCCTGCTCACCCCCATCCTAAATATTCTCTTTTGAGTGGTTTTCCATTCCCATTTACCTTTGCTGCTCTAAATTCAGCCTGGCCTCCAAATTGGCATAGCTCCTTTAGTAAAAGCTTTGCAGTTATTGGACCCACCATCTGGTTTAGAAGGCAAGTTAGTAACCATCTATTATTCTGTAAGCCTACTTTCTCCAGGAATCACTGAACAACATCCAAAATACTCCCCCAAAGCCAGTCTTGTTCATGCATTCTTCTTCACCTGCTTGTATGAGCTCTGATCCAGTCTTCGGAATTCACTTGAGACTACTCTCTGTTTGAAAGCCCTGATGATACAGTCATTAAGTGCTACAGCTGGTCATCAAAAGGTCAGCAGTTCAAATTCACCTGGCACTCCTTGGAAACTCTGTAGGGCAATTCTACTCTGTCCTATAGGGTTGATATGAGTCAGAATCAACTGAATGGCCAGGTGTTTGGGGTTTACTCTCTGCTTTGGGTTCATATAACCCACAACTCCCTGCTCTGGTTTCCTACTTCTCTGACTTCCCTTTCTCTCCACACTTCATTTCCTGACCCTCACCTCAGCCCTTCCTTGTTTCAGTGGTCTGCTTTAGATGCCTTTCTGTAATACTCAGATTGAAGAGAAAAGGCTCTAGAACAAGAGCTCATGCAATGCTGACTCTTATAAGGAAGAGACCCTGCTGGGCCACTCACTAAGAATGGTGGGTCATGTGACACCAGTTCTCTACCCTAAAGTGAGACTATATAACATTGCATACAAGGAACATACAGACGTGCTCATTCCTGCCGCTGCCTTTAACTCTTAGGAATGGGCCATTGGTGGCCTCAGAGACTGTCCAAAAGCTGAAGGTGGTTGGTTCCAGCCTGGCTTTGGAATGCTTCCTGGTCTGAGCCCTGCTTGTCCCTTGTTGAGCACGTCCCTCTTGTGTCTGCCTTGGTTTGACAGCTATCCAGATGGATCTGGCTCTGCCTTTGGGATTCTGTCCTTCAGAATTAGGACCTAGTCTCTGGATCTGGCTATTGGATATGATGCTGCTTTGAGGCCCCCGTCTTTTGGCATTGGTGACCTTGCCTATGAGAAGTTCCTTGTCTGGTAACTGCTTGGTTGGAAACTCCCACTCCTTTAGTCACTAGGGTACTCAGAATGCACAAAACAAATGCAAGTTCCAAAAGAAAATACTGTATGAATTTAGAGAGTTATAATAGGATTGCCAGGTGTCTGGTATTAAGCCAAGCAATCTGGTGCTTTAACTTCCTGACTAGTTTTTTTATTTTTATTTTTTTAAGGAGGGGGCACATGTTTATAAATAGTTACAATGAGGTAAAGAAATGATTTCTAAAATATAAAGTATGTCTGTAATGATAAATACAAAGTACTTAAAATAGGCAAATTATTTAAATTAAATAATTTTAAAATTATTCCCTCCCCTTCACCTCCCCTCATCCCAAACATAGATCTAGTACTTTTATAGAAAAAACTTAGAAATCTATATTGGTATTGTTGAAAACTTAACTCTCCCCACTTTTTAACTTAAGAATGTACAGTAACTGGCTCTGTCATTTTTCAAAATAAAAACTGTACATTGGAAGATATATGAGTAATGTAACTGGGTATGTTTGGTTTTCAAAAGAACCCAAAATGTGGTCTCCCTGGAATTTGTCTCCTAATCTCAAAAATAAGGATGGGTTTCAAAGGACATTTAATCATGATTTTCATTCCTTTTCACTTAATAGTGTATTTTCAAAGTGCTACTTGATACATAAAAAAAACACTCGTGAATTCTTTTAATAATTTCCTTCAGCCTTGAACTACGAAGGATTTTTGCCAAGAAAAGTTGGAACTGACAAGGATTTGAGACTGTATTAAACTGTAGGGCTTTTTCTTTTTTTGAAAAACATGTCAGAATATTGTCTTCTGCAGTTTATAATTTCCTTCTTTTTTTTTCCTGCTTTCCAATCAAATAATAGTGAAAAGGTCACCTCTTTCTCAGCCTATCACCAACATATACTTTCTTCCAATTACCCATAAAGGGCAGATGTTTCCAAGGAATTATTTATTGTTTATTACCCAAAAGGCAAAAGCCAGTAGAGAAGGCTGTGTGTCACACATATGAATTCTTGGCAGTAACATTTAAGAATCCCTAAGCAGACACAGAAACAAAAAATCCATGCCACATCAACTATATTTCTAAATATTTGTTAACTGTCTGCCTGCTAAAATGTATCTCTATGTGGATCTGAAGAACTGTTTTCCTAAAGGATCACCTTTACAATTACTTTGTTTCACAAATGTTTATTGAGAGGCTACATGCCTGGCACTGTTAAAGTCACTGGAAATACAGCAGTAAACAAAATAGAAAAACAAACAAAAAATTCGTAGTTTCCAGCTCTAAGCGGACAGCCTCAGTTCCTTTAGCAGTTCCAAATTATTGAAAGTAATAGCTGGATGTCAAAGACGATTAGAGCTCAAGGAAATGTAGAGTCTTTCAGAATGTGAACTTATTTTATTGTTTGAATTGTTGTCCTCCTAGAAGGAAGAACCAAGAGGCATTCATCTCCCAACTCCTCATCTGCCCGAATCAGCAGCCATAAAGTTCACTGTGGCTCATGACAACCCCCGGCATGTCAGAACAGAACGGTGCTCCTCAGGGTTTAAAAAGGATGACTTTTCAGAAGTAAATCACCAAGCCTTTGTTCCAAAGCACCTCCAACCTTTAGGTCAGCAGCCAAGTGTGTTACGCATTTGCCCTACCCAAGGACCCCCTGCCTAGACCAGTGTTTGTGAAGCCCATCAATATTTTGTTTCAACCATAGATGGTCCATTTCTGGACACAGAACCTTCAGGTCCCTTGAATGATCTCCCTACACAAATGACCAACAGTGTTTCAGGCTTACCTGATTATCAGCATGCCAAAACAACCATTCTTTGAACTTCTCTGATAGAGAAAGTGGCTTTAGTAATTGAAGTTATGAGTCGAGCATTTTTCATGTCATTGTACCTAGGCAGATCTTGTAAGTACAATGCTACAGAATGGTACAGACTGTGGAATACATTGGGAGTTTCCCATCTATCCAAACTCCCCTCTCTCTACCTCCAAGTTTCCTCTTCTACCCAGAGTTCTCACATCAGGAAAAAAACAACCATTGTAGTGGTTATGACTCAGTGTTGAATTGCCTCCTCTAGGTATCACTTGTTAGATATGCAGACACCTCTAGGAGGATTGTATCCTACTAGCTGTCACTGTACCTGGAAGAAGGGAGGGAAGGAACATTTGAGCTCCAACTGCATGCTAGGCACTTTAAGTGTTGCATTATTTAATTCCCATAATGAGCACAAAGAGCAGGTTTTCTGCCCTTGCAGACGAAGAATCCGGGGTTCAGAGAGGAGAGATGGCTTACCCCCAGATCACACAGTCCTCATGCTGGAGCCAGTAATCAAACACGACTTTCCTGTGGCTTCCTCTGAATTTATTTATCAAATTCCTATCCTCTACGGCACACAGCCCTAAGGAGGTCATTGACAGTGATGACTGTCTAGCAAGAACACTGAAATGGGGCCAGGAGGTGTGGGGGAGAGAACAGAGAAATGAAAGGAGAGACAAAAAGGAAACATTCTGCTGACTTGACCATTTTCTCTGAGGTCAGATCCAGCACAGGGCTGCATTCTGACTGCTTTGATAAAATTCTTGATTCTCAGAATTACTGGCTTGGCAGGACCTTAGAAGTCATCCAGCCCAACCCACCATTAAAAGCTTTATTCAGTCATTAACTCACTTTATTACTGTTGGTGATCTGGGAAGCAGTGTCACTGACTTGGCAAGTCAGCTGCATTTCTCTAAACCACAGTTTTCCACTGCCTCATCATGAGCTGGTATAGAGAGATCTGACTTTGAATAATAATAATTCTTTACCTCTATTTAGCTCTTCACATGCTTTCTGCCCTTTCAACTCTCATTTCTGTGATATAGTGATGGAGTATTTCATGGCGTCACAGACAGTTTGTGCATGACTACTAAGCTAAAGGTTTCCAGTTTTAACCCACCCAGCAGCACTATGGCAGAAAGATCAAATGATCTGCTTCCATAAGGGTAGCTGTTGTTAGGTGCCATTGAGTCAGTTCTGATTCATAGCAACCCTAAATGCAATAGAATGAAAACGGTCTGGTTCCGCACTTTTCTCACAATTATTGATATGTTTCAGCCCGTTGCAGTCACTGTGTCACTTCATTGTACTGACGCTCTCACTGCTTTACACTGGCCCTCTACTTTGCCAAGCATGATGTTCTTCTCTAGGGACTGGTCCTTCCTGGTAACGTGTCCAACATATATGAGATGAAGGCTCTTCATCCTCCATTCTAAGGTGCTTTCTGGCTGTGCTAGCAAACAGACTTGTTTGTTCTTCTGGCAGTCCACAGTATACAAGGACTGCCAGTTAAGTTTGAGAACTCATCCTGGAAAAAGTGCCATGTATCACTACAGTCACCTTTGAAGGAATCCCCTCAGTAATCTATGCACTGACGCTAGTGCCTAGGCTACCCTTCAAAGCAATTTTGGAACTCTCTTTCTGGAATGGCCAGTAGAACTATCCTTGTATTACCCTTGATGTCCAGAATGTCGTCAAAATGTCTTCCTTTCAACATTTCCTTTATCTTCAGGTAAAAAAAAAAGTCTTTGGGGGCCAGATCAGGTGAGTAGGGAGGGTGTTCCAATACAGTTTATTTGTTTACTGGCTAAAAACTCCCTCACAAATAACTAGACAATCAAGTTTGTAACTGTGCACAATGGCATTCCAGAAAGAATTCCAAAATTTCTCTGTAGGGTGGACTAGGCACTGGCATCAGTGCATAGCTTCCCAAGGGGAGTACTTTGAAGGTGGCAATAGTGATACTCAGCGATAAGGTATGTAGCACTTAGAACAATTAAGTTCAGAGGCTTAATTATCAGAGTTTGTATTCAGTATTCTTCACTAACACCAAAATTCAGTGATGTCAATTCTTCTTTGGTCTTCCTTATTTGTCATCCAGCTTGTATATGAAGCAATTGCTAATACTCCGGCTTGGGTCAGTTGCACCTTAGGCTTCATAGTGACATCTTTGCTACCTGAAAGAGGCCTTTAGGAGATTTGTGCAGTGTAATGTGTCATTTGATTTCTTGATTGCTGCTTCCATGGGTGCTGATTGTGGATCCAAGTAAAACAAAATTCTTGACAACTTCATTAATTCCCCTATGTATTATGATGTTGCTTATTGGTCCACTTGTCAGGAATCTTGTTTTCTTTATGTTGAAGTGCAATCCACACTGAAGGCTGTAGTCTTTGATCTTCATCAGGGAGTACCTCAAGTCCTCCTCATTTCACCAGTCAAGCTTGTGTCTTCTGCATACTGCAGGTTATTAGTGAGTCTTCCTCCAATCCTAATGCTACATTCTTCTTCACATTGTCCAGTGTCTCAGATTATTTGCTAAGCATACAGACTGAGTAAGGATGGTGAAAGGATATAATCCTAGGTGTGCCTTTCTTGATTTTAGACTGCACAGTATCCCCTTGTTCTAGCTGAACAACTACCTCTTGGTTTACATATAGGTTCCTAATGAGCACAATTAAGTGTTCTGGAATTCCCATAAAGATGACAGCCAAGGATGTCCTGTAGAGCAGCTCTGCTCTTATAACACATAGGGCCACCTTGAGTGGAAATCTGACTGAATGGCAACGAGTTTTTTTTTATAGTAGAAAGAGCCAGGAACGAGGCCATATAGAGCTAGATTCAAAATTCCCGTTCTGCAACAGATCAGCCATTTGAACTTTAGCTTCCTTGTGAAAGCTATCATTTTTTTACTTTTTTATTTTTTAAGCCTCCAAGTCCTCATCTGTCAAATGGGGATGATAGTATCTCCCATGCAAGGCTGAACGAAGGCTTAGCTGAAGTCAGGCATGTAAGTGTTTGCTCACAGCAGGTCCTCAAGATAGTTTCTTTTTCTTCATGTCACAGCTGAGGAACTGGAAGAGAAAAGCAGTAAATCAACCTGCTCAAGGTAACAAGACTAGTAATTGGTGAAAGGAGACTAAGCCTTTTTTGCTACAATTCTAGGCCTCTTTGTTCTTCCGTCCTGCCTGGAATAACTTCCTCTTCCTTCTCTACCCTTTGAATCAGTACACACCTTGCCCTCTTACCTAACACCCAATTTCCTTGTAGTGCAGACACTTCTGCACCAAGCCTTCTGTTCTGCTGTTTCTGCTCTCTGCTAGTTTCTGTGCCCACTGCTTTTTGCTAGCTTCCTGTGGGTTTTATATGCTCCTTGGAAATTTGAGACAAATGGACAGGGTGCTTTCAGCCTTGCCCTCAAATGTGAAATCTGGTTCTTATACAGGAGACAGAGCAGCCATGGTGGCATGTGGGCAGATGGGCTCTGAGTCTCCCGGCTTCTGGTGCCCTGATGTGACACGCTGCAGGCTGCCTTCTGGATTTTGATTATGGCTCCCATGCACTGCAGCTTCTGCAATACTCTTCCAACAAAGTACAATTTAAATAGACCTCCTCTTGGCCTTTCACAGACACTTGTAGTACACAGAACTGGTGCAGCCCATTGGGAGCCCCTCCAGTGCAGCCTTGCCGAAGAAGTTAGTGGTTTCTTTCTTTCTTTTTTTTTTTTTTTTAAGAGAGGTCACTCTTCCAAGGCTGCACAGAAACACATGCAAATCTTCTAGAACTCTCTTTAGGTTGTTCAAAATGCATAGTCACATTGTTGCACTGAAGTGAAAAGAAATATGCATACATAATTGTGCCTATTAATGCAGAACATATAATAAAGGATACTTGCCACTCATTTCCTTTATCATAAATTCAAGTCAAAATGTTGGAATATTACTCAACCCAGAGAAAATACAGTATTATAGACCTGAGAGAACTCTCAAGAGATCATCTAGTTGACCTGCCTATCTTTCTGTAAGCAGAGGGACCGTCTAAACTAATGAGAATTGAGAGTTAATGTTCACTTATCGAAGATCTCTAGGGATAAGATTCTGCTCTAAAGCCTATTTATAGATCTAAAATTGTTTGCTTATGGCCATACAACAGCTCCTTGGAGAGCCCCACAAATAACAAGGATTCTATTTCTTTTCCTTCCTGGGGAAGGCTCTAAGAGACATGATCTGAGAAAACTTGTCAAGAAACCCTATGTCCCATTCCCTTCTGGTCCGTGGGAACTACCTCATTCCTTTTAGGATCCCTGACCTCTTACTCAGAGAGGTGTTCATGTATTTGTTCACTATGGCCAAGGCTGATAACTCTTGTCCACTGAACTGTTGCTGATTACCATTGCCACAGTTTTCTGGGAAGGCAAAACCAAGAATGAATTAAATTCTTAGTGCACAAAGCAACAATCTTAGATGTTTATGAGGGAGAGGAGTGGCAGGGAGGGAAAAACACTAAACAGACAAGTAAGTGGTAACTTTGGTGAAGGGTAAGAGTGCACAATGCTGGGGAAGTCAGCACAACTTTCTAAAGCAAGGTCATAGAAGCTCCATAAATACACCCATATACCCTCAGGGACTAAATTACTGGGCTGAGGGCTTTGGTAACTGATCTCAGGGAATGTCTATCTCAACTGGCATAAAATAGTTTATATATATATATATATTCTACATTCTCTGACGGTGAGCAGCATCCAGGGTCTTAAAATCTTCTGAGCAGCCATCTAAGATATTCCACTGACCCCACCCCATCTGGAGCAAGAGAGAACAAAGAAAATCAAAGATATAGGAAAAGATTAGTTCAAAAGACTAATAGACCATGACTACCCCAGCCTCCACCAGATTGAGTCCATCACAACTACATGGTGTCTGGCTCCCACCACCGTCTGTTCTGACAGGTATCACAACTGAGGGTCCTGGACAGAGCTGGAAAGAAACAGAAAAACAGAAAAAAATTCTAATTGTTTCTTAAAAAGACCAGAGTTGCTGGTCTAACAGAGACTGGAGAAACCCCAAGAGTACAGTCCCAAGACACCCCTGTTAGCTCAGCAATGAAGTCACTCCCAAGGTTAACCCTTTAGCCAAAGATTAGACAGGCCCATAAAACAAAATGAAGCTAAAGGGGCACACTAGCCCAGGGGCAGGGACTAGAAAGTAGGAGGTGAAAGAAAGCCAGTAATGGGGAATCTAAGATCAAGCAGTGGAGAGCGTTGATGTGACATGGAGTTGGCAACCACTGTCACAAAACAATATGTGTATGAATTATTTAATAAGAAGCTCGTTTGCTCTATAAACTTTCATCTGAATTTTTTTTAAAAATGTATGTTTTAAGTGACTACACTTTGGGTAAATAATCATTCTATTTGAACAAATGGAATAACTACACACTTAAATACGTGATGGAGTATCAGCTGGATTTGCAAAAAGTCAACAGTAACTCTGACATGCAACTAGGAGTTCTGAGTGGCAGATAAATCATTGCTTAGAGAAAAGCATCCTAACTCTAGTAAGATGTAGATGACTTATAAAATGTGTAGCAGCCAAGAAAAACAGACATTATTAATAAAAAAATTAGAAACCTATGGATAGCAACATATCAAAGCTAGAGACGCGCAAAGAGATGGATTAAGTAGCTGTTATATATTTGGGGGGTGAGGAATGAGCTGTTAGAGAGGGTTCTATAGAGGCTGGGTGGTACAAGTGGTTTACAATCAGCTGCTGATCTGAAGGTTAGCTTGACTCTCACCAGCAGCTCTGTAGAAGAAAGTCCTGGTGAATTGCTTCCATCAGGTTATGGCTAAAAAATCCTATGGAGCAATTCTACTCTGTAATGCATAGTGAGTTGGAACTGCCTTGATGACAAAAGGACTTAAGAGTTTAAATTTATTTTATTTTATTGGTTTTAAGAGTTCTAGCTCCCCACTAGAGCTAAGACTCTCACAGTCCATGGCAAACTGATTTTCCTCTTACCCTTTATTGTTCTCTTCCCCCCAAGCACCCACCAAGCCCTCAAGGAAAGAAAGAGAAGAAGGGAAAAGACAAATGGAACAGGGAACAGTAAACACAGTCCTCCTGATTCCCCAGTGTTGCACAGAGTGTGCCCCCTCCCCACATTTTCTCCCATTCCAGAGAGGTGAACCCTCCATGGTCAAGCAAAGCAAGACAATCAAGTCACATCTAAAGAGAGCGAAGCAAAAATGCAGAGACCATGCAAGGGAGCTTGCAGAAGACAGAGAGCCTTTTCTGCACCTTGCCTGACTGTCCACCAGACTGAGGCTTCAGGCAAAGTCTTGAACTTCTTCACAGTTGCCAGAATTCATTGGAAGGGTGACTTCTTCACACAGTTGCTTAGAATTCACTGGAAGGGCACTGGGGTTCCTCGCACTTTCCCTGGATTCCCACCTCTCCAGAAAAATCCATTTACAGTAACCTAATGTTTGTGGAGTAACAAATTATCAGGAGTCTCCCCAAAATGATTTTAAAATGAGCATGTAAGTAACACTGTAAGAAAGAAGGGAAAACAAGTATGTACAAAGAGATGGTTTAACCATTTTATGAGCTGATTACAGAAAACAAAATGCAATTTTATTCTTTCTAGGAAAAGGGAGGGGAAACTAATAGAAGATTTTTGATCTGTTGTTGTTAGTTGCCAGTTGAGTCATTTCAACACATGGCAATCCCATGTGTGCAGAATAGAAATACTGCATGGGGTTTCAAGGTTGTGACCTTTCAGAAGTAAATCGCCAGACTTGTCTTCCTAGGTACCTCTTAGTGGATTCAAACCACAAACCTTTCCACTAGTAATCAAGCACTTAACCTTTGCACTACCAGCTTTAACCAATACTCAGCCTAAGAACTGCAATCTACAATCCTACTGCGGAAAACCTGTCCTTACCAGGAGCTAGCCTTCTCTACTCTATTTGGGAATTCCACCCCGTGAACTCTCCCAGGTCCCCTGAGCCCTCCAAGTCTCTAAATTCCACTCTCTGCAGGCCCCAGCCCCCTGCTCAGTGCTGATTTGGGTCACAATTGTTTGCCTCTGATCTATAAGTCTGGAAACCCTGGTGCCATAGTGGTTAAGTGCTGCATCTGCTAACAAAAGGTTGGCAGTTCAAATCTACCAGGTGCTCCTTGGAAACTATGGAGTGGTTCTACTGTGCCTTATAGCATCACGTGAGTCAGAACTGACTTGATGGCAATGGGTTTGGTGTTTTTTGGTTTGAATCTGTGAGTCCAGTTAGAGCCCTTATTAACGTCTCATTGTTTCCTGTGAACACAAATACTCATTTTCATTCGTTTACTTTCTCTTGTTTCTCTCCTTCATAGACTGCCTCATCTTCCTGGGCAGAGCCTGGGGTGTTGGGAGCTGCCTTTCTGACCTGCCCAGCCCTGCCTTGCACAGACTGGCACAGCCCAGCCTAGTTACTGATGTAGAAACCTGTCACCTACATTCTTGGTCTTGTCCCTCTGTGGCTTCAGGTATATTGGCCTGGCTCTGTATGGTTTCAAGTACGGGACTAACACATCTGAACTCTGGTGGTAAGGATTTATTGTCTTCATACTTAAAATGCAAGACCATAAGGGACATTTTCTCTTCAGTGTTACATGCTCTCTAGGTTCCAGTGGTTCCATCCACATTGTGAGGGATCTCAGTCTTGACCTTATTTGCCATAAAGGAGAGAACTGCAAAGGTGGGCCTCCCATTCTTCAATATGAGGTCTCCTCACTGGGCAGAACCCATGCCACACTACTTGACAGCCAGGTGTTCTACTTCATGTGTGTCCAGCCCATAGGAGGCTTGGGCTTAGCATCAGTGCCTGGCGAAGGCAGTTAAAGATCAGGGCATTGAGTTGGTTTCATTCAAAACATGGTATAAGCAATTACAGCGGACACAGAAAGGAACTGATTTGGGCCAGTTTGCTTGAAGGGGAATTGCAGATGTGGCAGGTGTTCCTGGACTCCACGTGGCTGCCAGCTGCTGGTGGCAAATCAGGTGTTCCCTCCCTCACCACCTGCCCAGGTCTCAGCCTCGGGGACCTGAAACAAGGACTGGGCACTGATGGCCCACTCTCATCTAGGCTCTCTCCAGGCCTGGAAACTGCGCCTGTACCCTTGTCTCACCTGGCTGGACTCCTTTAAAGACACACCCTGACCCTGGGAAGATGGCAACTTGCTCTTGTTACCCACCTGCACGGCCCAGCCTAGTTGCTGACGTGAAAGCCTGCTGCCTGTATTCTGGGGCTTGCCACTCAGTGGCTTTGGGTACATTAACTTGGCACCATTGGTTTTGAGCAAGAGACGAACACCTCTGAACTTTGGTGATAAGGACCTTTTTTGTCATTATGTTTAAATGCAAGACCATAAAGGACACTGTCTCCTCAGCTATATACTTTTTCTAGGTTCTGGGGCTTCCAACCATATTATGAAAGATCCCAACCTTGACCTTGTTTTCCTCAAAAGAGAAAACTGGATAGGCTGGGTCTGAATAGACTTGTCTTCTTTTAATGCTTCTCCATAAGCCATTTGTCTCTGGGTGGCACAGACAGTTTGTACTTGGTTCTTTACCAAAAGTTTGGCAGTTTGAAACCATCCAACAGTACCATGGTGATCTGCTTCCATAAATACTATCATTTAGAAAACTGTATGGAGCTAAATGCTGCTCTGTAACGTATGAGTCACCTTGAGTCAGAATCGACTCAATGATAACAGATTTTTTTTTTTTTTTAAATAAACTACTTTGTGCTCCTACCTTCTGACTTCAGTTCAACTCCCTCATTACTGCTTTCTGGTCTCCTCCCCTCAGTTGTGAATCCTGATTTGCCTTCTGGGTCATACTTGATGTGGTTCCAGTTCCTCTCCACCTGTCTGCCCCCTACAGCAGCCCTCTCTTGATCAGTGTAGGACATGGACACAAGTCTGCAAACTACACCATGGGCATGATGAACATAGCCAGCCCAGGGAGGAGGTTTTGGCTTTTTTGGAATGCAACAGTGGAACTTCTAACACAAACGAATGAGCTATGACCCTCCACACTTGACAATTCTCAAAGAACAGAGAGAGTGGTCTTGCTGGGTTTCCACCTGCCTGGGGAACCTAAAAAGTGGGTCATCCATAAATGCATCTAGATATGTGGGCATAGACAACTTATTTGGCAATCTGCCACGTGAGACATAGCAAGGGTCGGTCAGGGTCCCTCTGGGGAGAGGCAAAACCAGAACAACCAATCCTACTGCCTTTGAGTCAATTCTAGCTCATAGCAACCCTATAGAACACAGTAGAATTGCCCCATAGAGTTTCCAAGGAGCACCTGGCAGACTCAAACCACCAATCTTTTGGTTAGCAGACATAGGACTTAGCCACGACACCGCCAGTGTTTCCACCAAGGAGGGTCACATGGATTGTTCAATGAGACGTCTCCCAGAATCACCTCCAGTCACCAACTAGGTAGAGCTAGACTGCCTATCTTAAGTGGTTTAAGCCACGGAGAACAGAACTGCTACCATGGTAACCTGAACCTGGGTCAGCAGCTGCCTTCAATCCTAGGAGACCTCTTAGGCTGCTCCCCCTCCACCCACACTGGTGTTTAGATGACCCAGTGAGGGCTTGGATGGCCCCAGCAAGTACACACAAAGAAGAACGACAAGAATCTGCCCCCCTCTTCTGTTTTTACCAAAGCTTCACCTCCAGGCCCAGTCCCAGCACACCTTCATGCTTGAACTCAATTGTTCTTGCTAAAGTTTTGGTGCTGTTTGAAAGAAAACAGGTCCCACCTACTAGCCAGGTTTGAATGCAGCATGTCTCCACACATGGGTCTGGCCAAAGGGGCTGGTGTTCCCAAAACTGAACCTTGGAGGGTAGGAGCAAGGTCTACAGACTCATGTTCATTCATTAGAGGAAGAAGAAGTTTGGCACCTCCCCTGTGAGAGAAACTTGGCTTTCTGGATGCCAAGGCCCAGTGGGAGGCTTTAAGGTCACCATTCAGGACCCAGAGACAGTGGGATAGTTAGGTAATCTGGCTCATTCAGCTCTGGCTATAAGAAAACCTGGGGAAAGAGTCTGACAGCAAGTCACAGAGTGTCCTTGTAGGGGGTGCAGGGAATGCCGTTGAGGGGCTTCAAATCCTATAAGGATATTTCTTTGGAATTACAAAGCTGCCATCACTTGAGGAGCCCTGGTGGTGGAACAGGGAAGCTCTTGACAATAAACCAAAAGGTTGGTGGTTCAAACCCATCAGACCTCTGCAAGAGAAAGGATCTGGTGATCTGCTTCCATAAAGATTATAGCCTTAGGAGACTCTATGGGGCAGTTCTATTCTGTCAAATGGAGTTGGTATGAGTTGCAATTGACCTGATGGCACCGAACAACTTTTTCACTGACTTCCTAAGAAGGATGGCTCCATGTGGTCTTCAGTCCAAGGTGTTCAAAAAGTCCTTTCAAGCTATTTTATTTGGATCTTGGTTTTGTTCACTGACATCTCTCCTTTTAAGGCCTTTCCTTCACACTGTATGATTCTGGGGGAAAACTGCAGATTATATGGTCCTGCCCCTTCCATCCAGGAATGGATTATCCAATAGGCAAGGTAAGCACAGTGCTTGCAAGATTATCTGTAGTTCCGAGAAGGCCTTCTGCCTTCCAGGAAAGCTGGATGGATGGAAACGGAGAATCCAAGGTTGAAAATGCAAGGCTGTTGACATGTTATGGGGTTGGCAATCAGTGTCACAAAATAATATGTGTGTTAATTGTTTAATAAGAAACAAGTTTTCCCTGTAAACCTTCACCTAAAGCACATTTAAAAAAATCATATACAGTGAACAATTTCACATTTTTTCATCACATCAAAGATTCTGGTTCTGGGTACGACTGGCATCTGTCTTTCTCCCAACCCTACAACACCTTCCTACAGAACCAAAGCCTCAAATTTACAGTCCTTGAGAGGGGAGGCTAACCCATTCAGGTAAGCACGGGCTTATTTGTGCTTGCTTACTAATCTGTACTGCAGGATTTCACTGCAGATGAACTGGTAAGCACCGTGCTTCCCTTGCCTATTGGACAATCTGCCACCGCCCCCATCACAACCAGCAATCAGTCTAATTCTCCCAGGCACTTGAATTTGGAGTGGGAACACACAGGGTCCAAAGATAGAGGGGGGTGGGCTCTTGCAAAAATTACCATGATGGCAGAAGGATGGCACAAGACAGCCAAGCATCGTGATCACCTTCTTGTCCCAAGTGGGAAAACTGAGACTCAGCAGATAAAATATTTTCTCCAAGGCCCCACACTAGTAAATGAGTGAGGCAGGATTCGAAGCCAGGTTCTGGTGACTCTGGAATCCATGGTTGTTCACTCACCACGGTAGTTTTCATGACTGAATCCTTATTTCCACTCTACAGAACAGAGAAGTGGGGGAGAATCAGCTCTACAGCATGGCTGCTTCGTTCCTGGAGTTAGGTGCAGAAGCGTACAGGGCACTCCATTGTTCCTCACTTACATGCAGAGCATCATGGTATTTCATCTCATCACCTCTGTGCAACTCCCCGCATCAGCTTATCCTTGTGTTTCCTGCACATCCTACTATTAGCCAATGAAGGTTTTGCAGTCGTTTTCAATGCATGCTATTCTCAGATTTCAGGTCTGCCCTCATCTTCACCTCCGTTAAACAATCCCTGCCCTATGCCTGTCCTCTATTTTCTCCAATCCTGCTTTTCTCAACCAATTACTATCCCGCCCCGCCCCCTCAAGTTATCGGCCTGGCCCCAATTGCCTATAAAGCAGGCTGGAAGCCAGGGTGTCCCTGTAAATACTGAAATTGTTCTTCTGTTTTGTCATTAGACATTACGTTTTAATGAAATAAAGCATGTGTGCGGAGGGACATTGGAAGCTCTTCAGAGATGGTTTATTTTCACACGACCGGCAAGCTTCTTTCTTGCTGATGAATCAGCACTCCTGCTCTGTTCCCCTTGCTCCAGCGGTAACAAGGCACAAAGACTGTCAAGCATCAGCCCATAAATGACTCTAAATGCATCTATTATTCCACTGTTTTCCCAGCTGATTCCTCTGGAGTTCAATACTCTGTTCTAGGCAGTCGTAAGCATCAGTAGATCTTGCCGACGACTCAGGGGTTCAAAAAAGCATTTGATTTCCTCGGTGTACTGCGGGCTCTGAGAAAACAAAAAATTCTTACTTGAAAATCAGATTCTTTTCATCATCTTCAAAGGAGAAACTTAAATACAATGTCAGCCTCATCCAATTAGCCCAGAAGCACGTGTCAGCCTGTGTCTGTGAAGATAAACTCCAGAGGAAAAGACCTGCTTGACACACCTCTCCTGGACTTGAAAAAACCCTCTTGGCTCTGTAGAGCCACCTGCCTTAATGGACTCAGGAGCTAGGCGAGGTGTGCTGTAATTTCACATAGCATGAGCATGATTATTTCCTCTTTGGGGTCCAAGGTCACAATCAGAGGTGCTTGGGTTAATTCTTGCTGTCACTTCTCTGCTTCTGCTACTGACTCCAGCAACTCTTTCATTTTATTTTATTTTATTTTTTAAGTGCCTGCCTTTCTAGGCACTGTGGGAGGGCAACCCAATAAATGGTCAAGTAGATCCCTTTCAAGGGCCTCTTAATACCAGTAATGTAAGCAGATTGTATCACTGGTGGCTGGTCCCTGAAGAGAATTTCAATTCTTGCAAAAGCAGCCGGAAATAGGCTTTTTAAATCCTTCTTCCCCGGATTCTAACCTGCTTGGGAGCAGGCTGCCCACTTTTGCCGGTCTCCTAGCAACCAAGCCCCTTTCTCCACGGCCCTGCTGCTGTGCACCAGCGAAGCTTGGGAGTGTCGGGCTCTCCCTGCTCTCCCCAGCACAGGGCAAAGATGTCACCGAGGGAACGGGTGCGAGCTGCTTGGAGAAATTGCTAAATGGTCTGTAAACACAGTGAGGGAGACAATCTAAACGGGGGGACTTTCACACAGTTTTTTTCAGGGAAATCTTGGGATTTAAATTCATCCTTCTGCTTCCTTCCAGTAATAGCTTACATGCATGGAGTGCGCTGTATTTTAGCAAACATTTTTCCCTCAGTTACCTCATGCTAATTCCCCACAAGACCCCTACTGTGGGAAAAAGCAGAGGGGGGATTTTGGAAGTTAATTTTTAGATGTTTTAGAAGGACCAAAGAAGACATCTCAGGTCACTCAATTAGTTTTAAAAAAACAAAAAAAAACCCACTGCAGTTAAGTCAATTCCAATTCATGGTGACCCCTTGTGTGACAGAGTAGAACTGTGCTATAGGGTTTCTGGGCTGTATTCTTTATGGAAGCAGACCACCAGGCCTTTCTTGCATGGCACCTCTGGGTGAGCTTACACTGCCAACTTTTAGATTAGTAGTCAAGCCCAAACCAATAGTGCCACTCGGGGACCTATTCAGTTATGGCTGTTAGTTACTCTTGAGTGGATTCTAGCTACGGCAACCACGTGTGGAGAGTAGAACTGCTCCCCAGGGTTTTCAAGGCTGTGACTTGTGGAAGCTGATCACTGGGCCTGTCTCCACTGTGCTTCTGGTAGGTTTAAATTGCCAACCTTTTGGCTAATAGTCAGGCACTTAGCAATTTATGCTACCCAGCAATTCGTCCTATTAGTAGGATCCAAAAAAAAAAAAAAAAAAGCAAGCAGGGTAAATCCCAAACAGCAATCTTTAAGTATTACCATCAATGGTAATTTAAGGTTCTGGCCTCTGTGGCTAGGGGTTTGAGTGGAGCTCAGGAAAGGTGATGTTCTCTCCTTCTCACTCCTGCACTGTCCTTTTCTTGTTCCTTCCCCAGAAGGCACCTTTGGGGTTGAAATTGACAGGAGTCTCCCATTGATAAGAGTCTTATTCTGAGTTTTTCTTATAAAATTCTTCTCTTTCAGTGATATAAGAAAAAAGAGAAGGGAGTAAAAGCTCCTTTATTCTTCTACAAGGTAGAAGGAAGTGAAGCTAAATCTTCTCACCCTGCAAAGTCTCTCTTACCTGGAGATGGACAGCTTGGTTTTGAATCACAAATCAGAAAATCTGGCCCACTGATAAGTATCTACTTGTTTGTGTTCCCCTCTCTCATTCCAAACCAAACCAAACCCATTACTGTCAAGCGGATTCCGACTCGCAGTGTCCCTACAGGACAGAGTAGAACTGCCCCATAGAGCTTCCAAGGAGTACCTGGTGAATTTGGACAGCTGACCTTTTGGTTAGCAGCAGTAGCTCTTAACCACCTCACCACGAGAGTTTCCCCTCCTTCACTAGTGGATCAGAGTGCTTTGAAAGAAGGTTTGATGCACTGCGATTGACAGCAACTACCTCATTTTAATAGTGTTCTAACAACTCATATAATATAGGAGCCTTGGTTGCACAATGGTTAAAGCACTCAGTTGCTACTTGAAATGTTGGGGGTGTGAATCTGCCAGCTACTTCAAGGGAGAAGGATGTGGCAATCTGCTTCTGTGAACATCACAGCCTTGGAAACCTAGAGGGCGGTTCTACTCTGCCCCATCAGGTCACTATAAGTTGAAACTGACTCAATGGCAATCGGAATGACTAGCATGGCTGTTCCAAAAGACTCTGCAGAAAAAACAAAATCTAAAAAGGCAATGGAGTCCCTGAGAGTGGCAAATGGTTAACGCTCTCAGCTGCTAACCAGAAAGGTTGCAAGTCAGGGCTCACCCAGAGGCACCTTGGAAGAAAGTTCTGGTGATCTACTTCAGCTGTTGGGAACCCTGTAGAGCACAGTTCTACCTGTTGATGTCAATTCGACAGCAACTAGTTAAGTCTTCATCTGGATTTCATCTAATTTTCACTTACATCCTCTTTCTGCTGCAGGAGCCAATCTGGGATCCCACATGGTGTTTAATTGTTATGATTCCTTAACATCCTTGGGTCTGTGATAGTTTTTCAGTCTTTTCTTTGTCTTTCGTGCCCTTGATGCTTTTAAAAAATACCGATCAGGTATTTTGCAGGATGTCTCTCAGTTTGGGTTGGTCTGAATTATTTTCTCATGCTTGTCATTGTCAGTTGCTGTTTTGGTCGGCTAGGGCTGCTCTAACACAAATACCACCGAGTGGAGGGCTTTAACAAGGGAAAGTTTGTTTTTACACAGTCCGGTAGGCTACAAGTCCAAATTCAGGATGTCTGCTCCAGGGGAAGGCTTTCCGCCTTGTCAGCTCTGGAGAAAAGTCCTTGTGTTGCATCAGTCTTTGTTCAGGGAGCATCTTGGCACAGCACCCTTGGGTCTGAAGGATACGCTGTACTCCCAGTGCTGCTTTCTTGACGATGTGTGGTTCC
Source organism: Heterohyrax brucei (assembly GCA_028571685.1). Taxonomy (NCBI): domain Eukaryota; kingdom Metazoa; phylum Chordata; class Mammalia; order Hyracoidea; family Procaviidae; genus Heterohyrax; species Heterohyrax brucei. The sequence goes on from CM053148.1 coordinate 56,646,955, forward strand.
TAACTCTGTGCTTACTTCTCTTTCCTTTAATTTCTTATAGGATGAAAGAATAAAAGAGAGTGCAAGCCACATTCCAGGGAACCCTCCTTTACAGTGGAGCAGGGAGGTAATCCGATGAAGGGGCTTACAGTCCCACCCTAATCCTCTCTAACATAAGTCACTCTGTTAGCCATGGACAGAGATTAGGATTTACAGCATCAGAAAATCACAAAGTGGAAGGCAGTCACAGAATACAAGGAATCCTGGCCCAGCTGAATTACTACACATATTTTTGGGTGGGACACAATTCAACCCATGACAGGTACTACTAGGTCGGTTTTGACTCAGAGCAACCTCATGCACAACAGAATGAAACACTGCCAGGTCCTGTGCCATGCGCACAGTTGTTTTTATGTGTAAGCCCGTTGTTGCCACCGCTGTGCCAGTCTATCTTGTCAAGGGTTTTCCTCTTCTACTCTGACCTGCTACAGCAATACTGGGGTTATGGCCTGCAGTATCCTGTACTGGACCCTCTCCTGTGTGAAAATGCAGGGAAACATAGCATCTGATCCCATACACATCCTAGAGTGTCTCCAGAAGGAAAAGCTAGCCAGTAATTGGAAGAAAGTGCTGAGCTGGGTCTGCAGAAGTTGGTTGTCCTTTAGAAAAATCCAACAAGGCAATGGACCAAGCAACAGACCAGAGGATTGGAGCAGTATCAGGAAAGAGGCCTAAGCCCAACATCCATTCTAAAGCCAAGGCAAAAACAACCAACCAAACTGAACCAGACAAATAAATGACAAGATGATCTTATTTTTAAATGTCAAAATAACAAAAGCATGAACAGCTAACGGTGATGATTGGACAACACATAGAAGGTAATTAATGCCACCAAACTATACATGTAAAAACTGTAGAAATGTTCTGTTACCTGTATACTGACCAAGTAAAAATAGTATTAATTACTTTGAACCCACTTACATAGCTAGTTTGAAAATATGTGAAGAATATTTGATGAGTCTTTTCAAAAATAAGATTGAAAAAAATAATAACAGCACATAGTAAGAATAAATACAGTCAGGCAATGAGAAGGAAGTCCCCTCTCCTCAAGAATGGGTCCATTCTTGAAATGGATCTTTACTAATGGCTTCTTATGTTTCCAGCGGTATTATTTGTAATAACAAAAAGGATGGACACCAGCTAAGAGTCCATCAGTAGTGAACTAGCTGAATAAGCAATACTATACCCATACAATTTGATGCTTTGTAAATATTACAGAGAACGAATAAGTTACAAGGGTTTCTGTTGGAAGATGCACAAGATATATCATTAAGTGAAGAAACCAACGTATGTTAGATGCCTTGTCTTTCTGATTTAGATCATACAAGTTTTATTCAAAACTAACCATCCTTTTGAAACCGAACTTCAAATTCTTGAAGAATCCAGACTAACTGGATCTAGTGAGGCTAGAGGAGTCCTCAAGACTATAGTTCTGAGTTACTCTTTAAACCTTGAGTTGAAACTATCCACTAAAGTTACCTTTAAACTAAGTAACATTTTAGCCCAAAGAGTAAAGATTGTCACCATTGAATATTGTGTTCTTTTGAAAAATTATCTAGGTAAGTCTCAGTGAGCAACAACTAGCATAGTTGGTGGGCAGGAATAGGAGAAAGGTGCAGCAGTCTGATTCTGGAAAGATTTACAGCCTTGAAAACCTTATGAGGTAGGTCTACTCTGTTCTGTGGGATTTCTGTTAGTCAGAATCAACTCGACAGGTGTGGTTCGGTTTTGGAGAAGGGCAGGGAATTTAAGTCAAAGGGAGTAAAGCAACCAGAACAGAAATAACAGAAGATGTTGACATGTGAAGACTGTAACCAATGTCACTGATCCTTATGTCTAAAAACTGTTACGTGGAAGTGGGTTTTGCCATGTATATTTTCACCAAAAATAAAACATCAAATAAATAACTGTCTCAACATCACCACTAGAGTTGGTCTTAACAAAATATGTGTAGAAAAAAGTCATAGCCTTGGCAACAGTGTGTTGGAGAAGATTGTCCCAACTAACATAATGTTATTGTTGCGTTATCTTGAACGTTAAACATCAGCAGAAATTCTGCCCTTAAGATTAACATACCACTTTCCAGTTCAACTCACAGCATACGCAAAAATCTGTCATGATCATCATGTTTCCGTAATTCTAAGATACTGTCTTAGGCTGTAAAGCATATAAATATACATATAGATTCATATCAAGTAATAAATGGCTCATGAGATTGTAGGGGCTGGAACACCCCAGGTCTGTGGGTTAGGATGGAGCCTTCTCTCTTTTCACGTAGCCACAGGGCTGGTGAATCACCAGGTCACAGAGTGGGTCTACTACTCTCAGGCTGTGAAGATCAAGGAATTCCAAGATCTGCAGGTAAGTGATAGCTCAAGTTCCAGGAGCTGGAGGTCAGGGGAACAAGAGGCAGCAGGAAGGTCCAGAGCAAGCAAAAAGCTAGAACATCTGCTTATATACCAACACAAGCCATGCCCCCAAGGAAACATTTTTAAACTGACTGGCTACTCACAGAAGGTGCAATCATGGGAGTGATCACATATAAACAGTGAGAACCATGCCCCAGCCAAGTTGATGCAAAATCCTAGCCATCAAGATGCCTATTTTTTTGCCACATTTTAATGACTCTGAAATCAGGATGTGTCTTAAAATTTCTATTGGCCAGGTGGCAGTCAGTAATGGGACTGCCATTGCCTGAACATGTACAACAAAACTCCAGAAGGATATCCAGGAAATATTAATGAGGAACTCTATAAAAGATGTTGCATTGCAAAGAATAACAGCGCGTGCGTGTGTGTGTGTGAGGTGTGTAAAGGGGATAGGGTAGAGAGAAAAGCCTTCAACACTAATTTAAAAATTATCTAGCAGAGCCAGACTTCAAACAAGAAGTTTTAGCCATACTGTAACCAATTTATTTTGCTTAAAATTTCCTCTTTATGGATGCACAAGAGTAATATGTAATAAAAATCTGTGTCTAAAGAAGAAAAGAGCTCTTTTAGTAAGTATGACAAATTCTAGTGAGATAATACAGCATGATATCAAAGTTTAATTGGTACTTTTTCTTATCTCTTAGCAGCGTGTAAAACACTGGTGCATTGTCCAAATGAAGGTACTTTAGATTCAATGAAATATGGAGTGTGCTTCTTATTTAGGAATAAGTCCTGGTGGTAAAATTTTCTAAGCTCTGGGCTGTTAACCAAAAAGTTGGCGATTCAAATCCACTAGCCACTCCTAGGGAAGAAAGATGTGGCAGTCTGCTTTTGTAAAGGTTTAGAAAACAAAACAAATAAACAAGAATGTTGCTATGGAGACAATTCTGATTCACAGTGACCCTATAGGACAGAGTAGGTTTTTCAAGGAGTGGCTGGTGAACTCAAACTGCAGACATTTTGGTTAGCAAGCCAGGTCTTCACTACCACACCAACAGCTGCTCCTTGGACACCCCACGGGGGCAGTTCTAAGTCTGTCCCGAACAGTCACTATGAATTGGAATTGACTCGATGGCAATAGGTTTGAGCTTGTTCTTGTTTAAGAAAAATGAAAACATGCTCAAGGACTCAGCAGACACAGCTATTATCTCTGGTGGATGTTCTTATTTAAACCGTGTTTCTTGTCAGGCCCTCCTACCTGCCTATGAAGGACAAGATTTGGACTTGAAAGACATTGTCTGAAAAAGGGCAACAGAGAGCTGTTGAGTACAGGTGGAAGTGCTCCTCATTTGCCTATTATCTTTTTCATACAAGTGTGTTAGCTATCATTCCCTTGTTAATTCATTTCTTCCTCTGTAGCTTACCCTTTCTGAGGTCCTTCCAGTTTGAGGTTAAACACGAAGTCACTTGGATGATGATAGCTGGTATTTTGCTAATTTGCCCCACCTGTGATGGTAGGCGCCAACTTCAAAGTTGCTCCTCAATTAGCGAGCATTTCTGGGATTACCTGGTGCCTCTCCTGCATTCTCTCTCAGTCCACTGCTCCACGGTTCTGTTGTTTTTTTCTTCCCGTCGGTTTGATCTTCTTCCACTGGGAGCAGTCCTGTTCACCTGGTACTGGCACTTAGCTGGGCGCTGCTGCTTCCGGGGGCAGCTGTGGCTGCTGCCAAAACGCTGCCCTGTGTTCTAACTGCAAAGTGGAGGACAGAACCATCTCCCCTTTTGGCTTGCCCTGTTGCCACAGCTTGATTCCCCTGGCTGCCTAGGAATTGGTAATTCCTAACCTGAGCCAACCAGGGCTCTTCCTTGGAATTTTGGAACTCAGAGGGCCCTAGTCTCTAGAAGGAGAAGTAGAGTGGACACAAGCTTGGGAGTCGCTGGTGCTCACCATCAAAGAACTGGTTGAGAGAAGACAGGCAGCATGAGGAGACAGGCAGAGAGCTGGGTTCCTGGTCCAGCTCTATCTCTGCCCTTCCTGCAATCTGGTTAACCAGTTGCCAGCAAGTTGATTCCAATTTGCAGTGACTCACATGAGTCAGAGGAGGGCTGCGTTTCATAGGGTTTTCAATGGCTGTGAACTTTCAGAAGTAGATCACCAGGCCTTTCTTGTTGATGGCCTTACATCTCCAATCATTCGGTTAGTAGCCCAATTCTTAACCATTTCTACCACCTGGGGACTCCTGGGATCTGGTTACATGTTCAGATTTGCTTAAGATAGTTTAACTTGATTCCAATCACTTGTAAATCAAAGTATACTTGCCAGTACAGTGACTCTCCTCTTGCAGGTGGCTACAGTACACCTGGATCTCTAAACTTCTGAGTCCATGGGTGCTGCAATAGGAGATGTGTCCAGGTAACACCACACTGTACCATCACTTGCTGGCTCCATTAATCAAGTTTTCGGTCTCGGGCTAACCTGCTTGATGGTTCTTTCCCAGGTTAAGTTCTCTACCCTAGTCCTTCCTATGAGTGGATTTTTGGTGGACCTGCCCCTTGAGTTTTTACCAGATAGAGACCGAGCACAAAAATAGAAGAGTCCCATACAAGTATTAGGCAAAAACACACCAATGATGGGCAGGTAGGCAATCAAGGAATAGTACATAGACCCACACTCTGGTTCTCCATTTGGCAAGAATATATGTCCATGTTCCCTAAGTAGTTTGCATTGTTTTCTTCACAGAAATCGGACGAGAGAAGACAGCTTTTGTGAAAGATTACTTTTATCAACTTACTGTATATTTTCTGCTTTCTGTGTTTGCTAATTGTTTGCAGGCTTCTATCTCTTATATTCTATGTTGTATTATAAATAATGAGTTATGATTTATTTGCTTGAATTCTCCATGGTAATTTAGAATTCAGAAAATGTATTTTTAATTATTTCAGTAGTATCTTTGGGCTTAGAAAAGTAATCCTTAAATCTTTTACTTTGTCAATGGCAAAAACATAAACCTTTTAATACACTTCATGTTGTTACATTTTTCTGTTCAGTCATCACTGAATGACATAAACAGATCTAGACTCGGGGTTTGCCAATAGACAGGTAATATGCAGCTGGCCTTTCTGCCTCAGAACCTGAAGATTAGGCTCATCCCAGAGATCCTAGCAGGCATCTGTTGACACATCTGTGTTGGAATTAGGTGGGGTCCTCCATTCAAACAGATTTTCTAAACAACAGAGTCAGAAGCACACAGCGGGTTTCTTCAGTGTCACACATAAAGGCCACACACCCCCAGCACTCTTCCAATGCCCAACCCTGGTCACAACGCATAGGTGACTCTATTGCTGCACATGACAGTTCTCTGCTTGCTTCCTGCCACTTGTCTTTCTTGCATGCTGGGAGTTACAGTCTCCAAATGAACATGCAAGACTTCAAGAGGCTGAGCCCAGTTTATTCAAAACACCACCCTGGCACGTTTAAAAACTATTTGCTGACTCATAGCAAACCATGTGTGTCAGGGCAGAACTGAGCTCCTGAGGGTTCTCAGTAGCTGATTTTTCAGAAATCAGGTATTTCTTCCGAGTCACCTCAAGGTGGACTGGAACCTGCAGACTTCAGTTAGTAGCCAAATGCATTAACCATTTGCACCACCCCTGCACACTTATGGAATGGCAGTTTGTTTTTCTAGATTGTCAAGTCTGTGCCTGCGTTAATTATAAACACTGAAGACAGAATTGAAGTAATTTCTTTCTTCTCTGGGACCCTCTGCCCTGTTCTCCTACAGAGGGTGGAACATGCAGGAGGTAAATCAGTTTATCTGCCTTAATCCCTCTTCTTTTTCCCATAGGAGGCCTATGGCAATGTCTTGTTGAGCATTTCCAGTACTGTGGCCAGTTTTGTATGTTGGTGTATTCTCATGGTATTTTACTGGGAGGCAGGAAGAATTATATCGGGAACAGCAAATCTGCTGCCATGCTAACCCAGAAGGCATCTATATAGACAGATACTTTTTCAAAGTAAAGAATGTAATCTAAAACCTACCAAAGTCAGAAACAGCAAAATTTTGCAGTTCTTGTGGGAATAGTATATCACCATCTTTGTATTCACTTAAGAGGAAGGGTAGTAACCTAAGAGACTTCCTGCTTTCTGTGTATTCATGCAATAGTCACAGGTTAATATTTCATTAAGACTGAAGGATTTGCCGATGTGTATACTAAGGGTGACTGTCAGAAGGTCGTGACAGCAGGGGAAGGAGCAAACCCGTCCATTTCAAAATGACTCATACTAAGCATGGTGGTGCCTCATTATTAAAAAAAAAAGTGTCGTGTTATATTGGTACATCTCTCCTGGAAAGCAAAAAGCCTCACAATCGGGCCAATAATCAACATCAGGAGAAATGGATATATTGCACTGGCAAATCTGCTGCAAAAGATCTCTTCAAGGTGTTAAAAAGCAGAGATGTTACTTTGAGAACTACGGTGCACCTGGCCCAAGTCAGATTTTCAGTTACCTCATAGGTGTGCAAAAGCTGGACAATGAAGAAGATCGAAGAATTGATGCCTTTGAATTATGACACTGGTGAAGAATATTGAATATGCCATGGACTGTCAGAAGAATGAACACGTTTGTTGTGGAAGAAGTTCAGCCAGATTTTTCCTTGGAAGTGAAGATGGCAAGACTTTGTCTCACATGCTTTGGATAATCGTCAGAAGGGACCGGTCCCTGGAGAAGGACACCATGCTTAGTGGAGAGCCAGGGAAAAAGAGGAAGACCCTTGACAAGATGGACTGACACATGGCCACAACAATGGGCTCACATGTAACGATGATTATGAGAATGGCATGGGACTGTGCGATGTTTTGTTCTGTTTACATAGGGTCACCATGCATTGGCATCAACTCCATGGCACCTAATAGTAACATTCTCCTGATGGGACATTGGTAACTTTACTTACTTTCTTTTCTTCTTTTCAAAATTATCTTATTGGGCTTTCAGTGAAAGTTCACATTTCAAATCAATTTGCCATATGAAACCCCACACCCACATCACTATGCAACTCTAACTCCTCTTCCTGCCCTCTACCCTGACAGCACACTCCTCTACTCTGCACTTACTATAACCATTCAACCAACTCCGGTCCCCATCTACCCTTCATTTTGCCTCTGGGCAGGAGCTGGACAGCCTTGTGTATATATTTTAGCCAAGGAGCACATTATTCACCAGCATCACTTTATGTCTTATAGTCCGGTCCAGTCTTTGTGTGAAGACTTGGCCTTCGTTCTGTTTCAGATCTGGGCTAACATAGAGTCCAGGGGCCATTTCCTCAGAGGATCCTTCAGTCTGACAGGCCATCAGGAGTGGTTTTTTGATAGAGTTCTAGTTCTTCACATTCATTTTTCTCCTGCTCCATAAGGGATTTTATATTGTATTCCCTGTCAGAGCAGTCATTGATGATGGCCAGGTACCATCTAGTTCTTCTGATCTCATGTTGAGGTAGTCTCTGGATCATATAGCACCATCTGTCTGTTGGGCTCATATTTTCCTCATGTCTTTGATGTCCTTTGTTCTCCTTTGCTGCAGGTGGATTGAGACCAACTGATGGCAGCTTGCTAGCTTTTAAGACCCCAGACACCACTCACCAAAGTGGTATGCATAACATTTTCTTAAAAAAAAAAAAAAGATTAGTTATGTCAATTAGTCTAGATGTCCCCTGAAACTGTGGTTCCCAGACCCCCACCCCTGCTGCTCTGTCCTTCAAAATGTTGGATTGTATTTAGAAAATCTTTTAGCTTTTGGCATAGTCCAGTTGTGCTCTCACTCCCTTCACCTAACCCAATTCTTTTCTGTGCTCTGATATGTGTATATATCTCGCCCTCCCTCCCCACCCTTGTAACCATCAATGATTATTTCCTTCTGTGTTTAAACCTTTTCTTCAGTCCTTATAATAGTGATCTCATACAATATTTGTTCTTATTCAGCTGACTAATTTCTCTCAGCATAACATCTTCCAGATGACTCCATGTTATGAGATGTTTCCTGAGATCATCATTGTTCTTTGTCATTGCGTAGTATTCCACTGTATGAATATATCCCTTAGTTTATCTGTTCATTTACTGATGGGCACCTAGGTTGATTCTATCTTTTTGCTATTGCAGACAGTGCTGCAATAAACATTGGTGTGCATGTATCTGTGCGACAGCCCTTATTTCTCTAACATATGTTACAAGGAGTAGAATTGCTGGATCTTACAGTATTTCTATTTCTAGCTTTCTAAGAAAGCACCAAATCGATTACAAAGTGTTTGTACCATTTTATGTTCCCACCAGTCTCTCCACAACACCTCCAACAGTTATTATTTTGTGTTTTTTGGATTAATGCCATCCTTGTTGGGGTGAGATTTGGAGTTCTTGTAGTTTTGATTTGAATTTCTTGATTGGCTAATGATTGTTTCCTCACGCATCTGTTAGCTGCCTGAATGTCTTCTTTAGTGAAGTGCCTGTTCATATCCTTTACCCATTGTTTAATTGGGTTATTTGTCTTTTCTTTGTTGAGATTTTGCAGTACCTTGTAGATTGTGGATATTAGACATACAGCAGATTCATGGTGGCCAAATTTTTTTTTCCAGTCTGTAGGTAGTCTTTTGACTCTTTTGGTCAAGTCCTTGGATGAGCATAAGTGTTTGATTTTTAGTAAATTCTGAGTTATCTATTTTCCCTTCTGGTGTTTGTACATTGTTAGTAATATTTTGTAATCTGTTTGTGCCATGTATTAGGGCTCCCAGTATTGCCCCTATTTTTTCTTCCATAATCTTTATTGTTTTAGATTTTATATTTAGGTCTTTGATCCATTTTGAGTTAGTTTTAGTGCTTGGTGTGAGATATGAGTCTTTTTTTTTTTTTTTTTTATTATGACTGAGTGAAAATGTACATTCCCATATAAAATTACACGTCTACCTATATGCAGCTTCCACTGCTCTCCCTGCCTGGTGACAGCGCACTATTCCTCTCTGCTCCACTCATGTCTCATCCTCCCAACAGTCTCCTTTCCCCTCCTTTCCACTCACTCCCCATACTCCAGCCAGAAGTCAGCAGGATGATGTCCTATAGATGCATAGAACCATAAAGTGCCTCCAATATTGTGGTCACTCTGCATCGCCAAGTCCAATCCACTCATGTCCAAAGAATGAATCTTCATTATGATTTATGGGCAAGGGCAGCATCAGGGCCAGGGGCCGTGCTCCCAGGGGAACCCCGAGGCCGCTGGACTGTCAGTAGTGGTCTTTTAGTGGAGATCTCAGGGTGCACCCCTTTTTATGCTTGTGTTGCCAGTGAGACTCAGCTTAGTGAGCTCCATCGTGGCTATCACTGGTGGTGACCGGGCACCATCCAATTCTTCCACTCCCAAGTCTATGTGGGCACCCACTGAGATATGAGTCTTGCTTCACTTTTTTGCAGATAAGTGTCCAGTGATGCCAACATCATTTGTTAAAAAGACTGTCCTTTCCCCAGCTTACATACTTTGGGCCTTTATCAAATATCAGCTGCTCATAGGTGGATGATGTTATATCTGAATTCTCAATTCTGTTCCATTGTTCTGTGTATCTGTGTTTGTACCAGTAACAGGATATTTTGACTACTGTGGCTGTATGATAGGTTCTAAAGTCAGGTAGTGTGAGGCCTCACACTTTGTTTTTCTTCTTCAGTAATGCTTTACTTATCTAGGGCTTCTTCCCTTTGCATATGAAGTTGATAATCTGCTTCTCCATCTCATTAACAAATGCCAATGGAATTTGTATTGGGATTGAATAGTATCTGTAGGTAGTTTTGGGTAAAATAGACATGTTCATGATGTTAAGTCTTCCTATCCACAAGCGAGGTAGGTTTCTTCACTTATGTAGGTCTCTTTTGGTTTCTTGCAGTAGAGTCTTATAATTTTCTTTGTATAGATCTTTTATGTCTCTGGTTAGATTCATTCCTAGGTATTTTATCTTCTTGACAGCTATTGTAAATGGTATTGCTTTGAAATAGGAAAGAAGATTTAGATACCCTGATTTTAAAAAAGGAAGTTAAAATAGACAGCCAGGACTTAATTCTTTTTTGTAAAATTGATGTGTCTTTTCTCCTGTATTAAAAATTCCTGGCTCCTGTCACCTAGGCCCTGGCAGGAAGTCATGCATTAACTGACAGGGGCCATGGAAATAATGCCTTTGTGGTTTTCACAGCTTTTGTAGAACTATCAAAACAGATAAGGAGCCAGTGGAAGATACCAGGTGCCAGTCGGGATCCCCAGCTTCAGATGGCAACTGAAAATAGTCCAGATCTCTGGTCTGGATGCATATCATCAAAGGACTCCTAAGGTCTCCTGAACAGATACTCTTCTTCACCCCAAATCAATCACATTGTTTTCTCAGTCTGTTATGTATCCCAACCTCACCCGATGATTTTCGAACAGATTTTTGATGGAGAGATTCCTCCCTGCTCCCTGTGTCTGTTAGTGCACAGTAATAAACATTTTTGATCACTCACCCAAATACCTGTCTCAGAGACTGGCTTTTGGTGGCAGGTAACAAAGGATCCGGAGTTTTGTCCGGTAACACTTTGGTGATTCCTTCTCTGATGGCTTCTTTGTTGGTATAAATCAATCCAAATGATTTGTGTATATTTATCTTGTATCCTGATACTTTGGTTAACTGTTCTATTAATTCCAGTAGGGTATTTTTTTGTAGACTCTCTAAGGTTTTCTGTGTATAAGATTGTATCATCTGCGAGTAGAGATACTTTTACTTCTTCCTTATCAATATGCATGCAACTTTACTTTCTTTAGGAAGTCCTGCATAGTATCAACAAATGTGAAAAAGAATTTTTAAAGCTGGAGGGAAAGACACCAAAACAACAAAGTAGAAAAATGGAGACTATAAAACCTTGATGTTTTATTTTGATCTTTTTTTTTGTACTGCTGCTACCTTGCTGTGAAGCGCAGCAACAGTGTGTTTTTTCCCATGCATTTTTACACACCTGTACTCCAGTAGGAGAACAAGCCTAGGCACGTCCTGCCCCTGAGTTCCATCAGCTGTGCATGGAGGCAGGTGGGCAGAGAGCAGTTTTCATGACAGCATCAATATCCAATACATTCTCGGCAGGTGTAGCTAAGAGCCCAAGTTGGGCGCTTCAGTCAAAATTGCAGTCTTGGAAGTGAAGAGTGAGGAGCAGATATTTATCGATCTCTGTCAATAGATTCTGACAGAAGAGATCTGTGATCCAGATCTCCCTAGACTTGGTGTTGGGTACCACACTGAGGCACCACCTTTTAAGAGAGGTGCTACAGTGAGAGAATGAGACGTGCCCGGAAAAGACTATCCAGAAGGCCGAAAAAGAAAACACAGACACCACGACAAAAAGAATGGCAAAGAGGTAGAATGTTTTCCAATGAAAATGTTTTAAGTGGTGTTATACAACAAACAGGGAACCCTGGTGACACAGTGGTTAAAGTGGTTGACTGCTAACCAAAATGTCAAAACCACCAGCTGCTCCATGGGAGAAAGGTGTGGCAGTCTGCTTCTGTAAAGATTACAGCCTTGGAAACCCCATGGGGAAGTTCTACTCCGTCCTATGGGATCTCACTACACAGAAAACATGTTACAATTCACCTTTGCAGCTCCAGGGGAGAAGACAAGGAATAAAGCCTTCAAGTCTCAGGGGGACAAATTTAACTCAGTGTAACAGTGGTGTCACTAAAGGGGAGCAGAAAGTGCAGACCCCACTGGGTGATACTTTCAGAGGGGGTGACATCAAAACAACTGTCTGTAAAATTTTGGTACAGTGTTTCAGTAGAAACTCTTATATAAAAATATCCTTGAAGTTAGTTATTACAAGAAAAACATTTTTTCAACAGCTAAGTCCCCAAGACCAATAAGACTAAAGCTCTATGCTAATTTATTTTTTGAAACTCCTAGTACACTATAGGAAACACTGGTGGCACAGGGATTAAGTGCTATGGTTGCTAATCCACCTGCAGTTCAAATCCACCAGGCCCTCCCTGGAAACTCTCTGGAGCAATTCTACTTTGTCCTATAGGGTCATTGTGGGTTGGAATCCACTTGATGCAGTGTATAATGCACTAAAGGTTCAGTATGAGTCTTAATCAACTGAATTTGGTTTTGGTTTGCTAATATACTCTGGTCAGAGCTATCATTATTGCCCTGCTACAATGACACATCCTTCAGATTACATGTTTTTGTCTGCACTCAATAAAAGCACATGCTATTGTTTTGTGTTAGTGTTTTTATAGTTACTAATTTTGTCAAATTTTCTGATGTCTTAGCTACAAGATTGTGGTAGTATTTGTGAGCCTGTAGCAATAACTTTTTGGGGAATGAAGTAATAGAAGAAAAAGGGAGATAACATTTTAAAAGGCTTCCTCTCAGTTACTTATGATGTTGCAATTCAGTGTAGAAAGATTTTGCAAAACAATTTTCTTGTTAATATTCATATAATCTAAGAAATATTAGGTTTAAGTGACTTACAACATCACATATTATTCTATGATTAACATTGATAATAAATGTAAACATATAATACAATAAATGTAAATGTATAATAATTATTAATTACATGACTCTGACAAACAGAGAAATTGACAGTTTACAACATGAAGTGGGGGAAATGTTATATTTTTTGACACATGTTTAGAAGTAAAACTTAAATTCTATTTTTTTAATTTTAGTCTTATTTAAATTTCTCTTAAAACAGCTGTCTTCCAAATATATATCTGACTTTCATGAAATATTGAGAGTTTAAGTCAGGATTATGGTTTAAAAAAGAAGTAACACATTACAAAATGAGTTGGCCTTAGGATGGTGGAGTCTCTGGTTCATGTGGTCCTAAATTTAGTCCTTTAGGCTAATATTTTCCTGTCTTTGTTTTTCCTTGTCTTTGGCTAATATTTTCCTTGTCTTTAGTTTTCTTCATTCTCCTTTGCTGTAGATGAAATAAGACCAATACATGTCCTCTCACAAGTTTTTAAGACCCCTGATGCTACTCACCAAAGTAGGTTTTAAAACTTTTTCTTTAGATCATTCATCTATGAGCAGCTCGTATTTAACAAAGGTCCAGAGTCCTTAATCTGGGGAAAAGACAATCTCTTTAACAAATAAAATGGTGTAGGCTTAACTGGATAACTATCTGCAAAAAAAAATGAAACAAGACCCATATCTCACTCCAAGCACAAAACTAACTCAAAATGGATCAAACACCTCAATATAAAATCTAAAACAATAAAGATTATGGAAAAAAAAAACAGGGCCAACACTGGGAGCCCTAACATAGGGCATAAACAGACTACAAAAAGTTACTAGTGATGAACAAAGACCAGAAGAGAAAATGAATAACTGAAATTCCTAAAAATTAAACATTTGTGCATATCCAAAGACTTCACCAAAAGAGTAAAAAGACTATCTATGTATTGGGAAAGAATTTTTGGCAACCACCAATCCTATCGGCATCTAATCTCCATAATCTACAAGGTACTGAAAAACCTCAACAACAAAAAGACAACCCAGTGAGAAAAGTGGGCAAAGTATATGACCTGGCACTTCACCAAAGAAGACATCCAGGATGCTAACAGATACATGAAGAAGTATTCATGATCATTAGCCAATAGAGAAATCCAAATCCAAACTACAAAAAGTCTAAATCTCACCCCAACATGGCACAAGACTGGGCAGTGTTTTGTTCTCTTGTACACAGGCTCACTGCGAGTCGGAACCAACTCAATGGCACCTAACAACAACAACAACAGGAAACTTACACTTCTGCTTTGGTCAGGTTGTGCTGTCTTCCCCTATATTGCACATTTTCTTTCTCTTCACCCTAGCTGATACTTGTCTACTATCTAATTGGTGATTTCTCCTCCCTCCCCACCTTTATGACTATCAAAGAATGCTTTTTTCTGTATGTAAACCTTTCCTCTAGTTATTATAGTAACAGTCTCATACAATACTTATCCTTTTGTGACTAACTCATCTCTGCACAATGCCCTCTGTAGTCAGCCATGCTGTGAGATGTTTCATGAATTCATCATTGTTCACTGTAGTGTAGTATTCCACTGTGTGTGTGTGTGTGTGTCATAATTTGTCCACTCATCTCTTGGTGAACTTTCAGGGTTTTTCCATTTTTTTGACATTGTGAATAGGGCAGTGATGAACACAGATGTACATATATTCATTTGTATGACATCTCTTATCTCTAGGGTATATCCTTAGGATTTGGATTGCTGGATGGCATGGTATTTCTATACCTAGTTTTTTAAGGACATACCATATCATTTTTCCAAAGTGTTTGTACCATTTTACATTCCCACTAGCAGTGCATAAGGGTTCCAATTTCCCTGCAAGCTCTCTAACGTTTGTTATTTTGTGGTTTGGGGATTAACGCCTGTATTGTTGGGGTCAGATGGTGTCTCCTTGTATTTTTCATTTGTGAGGAATGCGCTTATTAGTTCAATTAAACACATGAGACTAACTGGGCACCTTCTTCCCAAAAGCAAGATAAGAAGGCAAGAAGGGACAAGAACTAATCATATGACACAGGGATCCTGGGATGGAAAGGAGGAGCACGCTGTCATGACGTGAGGATTGTGACCAATGTCACAAAACAAAATGTGCATAATGTTTTATATGAGAAATTAACCTGGTCTATTAACTTTCACCTAAAGTATTTTAAAAAAACCTGTGAGTTGACAGAGGCATTGATTTTGATGAAGTCACTCACAAGTTTACAGCTTTGAATGTCAGGAAAGGAAAGCTCTGATTTAGTCAAAATGTTCACTAAATGCTTAAGTGTCTGCTCCTGTTTATTTTTATGGTCTTTTTTGAATGTATTTCCAACTGCCTCTGTCTACAACTTCTACGTTATTTTGGTTGCTATTGATTACACACACCATTAATGTATCTCACATAATGGTCAAGTTTAACGTTAAAATGACCATAATTTTGATGTAGTTCTTAAATGTCTTTAGTCTGTATTCTAAATGTTTTCTTACGGAATTTTCACTTTAGCCACACAAAACTGTAAATGTAAATACATGTAGGTTATGCATATGACATTGTAATTTAAAGGTGTAGTTTTAACTTTTCTAGTTGTTTATGTCACTATTATTGCCATTACATACAGTGATATACAGGAATTATGATTTATGAGTAACACTAGTACAAAAAACACTATGAAGCATTCTATATGATCTAGCGCAGAAAGAGGTCCACAGGAGTAGGGTGACATCATGAGTCACTGTACTGAGTGACACCAACCTAGAGGCACCACTGTAGTGTGACACAGGATTGTCTCACAATGGAGGATGTTTAGCTATGAAAGAGGCTTTCTGCTGAAGTCATTGCATTTTATCAGTAGTTGGAATTTAAAAGTTAAGTCAGAGGCTACTAAAGAGACAGAAGTCAGCATTTCTATTTGGAGGGAACAAATAACTAGATGGATCTCTAATGTTCCTTCTAATGCCAATATTTCTGTTCCGGTTTCCTGTTATAGTCTGAGATTTATAACGGAAACATTATAATAATAGAATACATGTAATTGCTTTTAAGTACAATCAAATGATGATGTAACAGAAATGTATAGCACAGAGTAGTCTGAATCACAGGGAATCTCTTCAGAATGGCTTAGTTTTTGTTCTAGGATTTCAGGACTAAATTCTTGTGACCCAATTTTTTGACAGTTAAAAAAAAATAAAAGAGAATGGCCCCTGAATACCCTTTTAACTCAGTACTGAAGTCACTCCTGAGGTTCATCCTTCAGTCAAAGATTAGTCAGGTCTATAGGGCCAACAACACATGTGAAGAACAGGCTTCATAGTTCAATCATGTATGCAAGACTAACGGGCACAGCAGCCCTAAAAGCAAAGATCAGAAGGCAGGAAGAACAGGAGACCTGGATGAATGGAGACAAGGAAGCTGGAATGGAGAAGGGAGAGTGTTAACACATCAAGGGGGTTGGCAACCAGTGTCACAGAACAACTGTGTACTAACTTTGCACCTAAATCACAATAAACAAGTATTTTAAAATATCCTCATTCTCTGTCAGTGCATAATGATATTTTCAAAATACCCCTCAATTTGGGATGCCATATTGGTAAGCCTTTTTATTGCACTCCTCCTTCACTATCGGGGTAACATGAAGGAAATAGGGGAAATAATAGGGGAAAACGACAACTCAATGCCCACCTCTTCTGGCCCAGATTATTTAGAGGAAGACTGGCCAGACAGGAAGGAGAAGGGAAAGAAATACCCACAGCCCAAATGCCTTCCCAGCCTAGGAGACTGTGGAGGAAAGATGAGAGACAAAAGCAGGAAAACAGAGAAGGTGCCCACAATTCCTCATTGAGGATACAGCTCAGAGTAGGTGTCCCTGGCAGGTACAAGTGGTTAATATGCTTAGCTGCTAACCAAAATGTTGGAGGTTCAAGTCCACCCACAGACACTTTAGAAAAACGGCCTGGTGATCTACTTAAAAAACTGGCCACTGAAAATGCTATGGCACCCAGTTCTCCTGTGATACACACGAGGTCACCGTGAGTCTGAATCAATTCAATAGTAACTTTTTGTTGTTGTTGTTTTTTAGACAGGGAGGTAATTGTTTTATTATATGTTTGGGACTCTAGAAGGGGATCATCTCAAAGGCTGTGCTGCCCCAAATTGAGGCACTACAAGGTCAATGCATGCTTGGTAGGGCTGCATGGTTTGCTGAGAGGACGAGTTTGGTGTTCCCGAGCAGCTGCTGGTTACGATGTGGTGTGGGGAGCACCTAAATGTGCCCATGAACCTCTGAGCAGGTGGCTTCTGTTCAGAAGATAGCTGAGTTGACCGCTGGCGAGCTTGCCACGGAGATGGTGGGGGTGGGGCTGGGCAGCAAAGAGTCAGACTTTCCCAGGGTCAAGTCAAAGCCAAGGGAGAGCCTTAATGGGGTCTAGGATGTAGCAAGAGCTTAAGGGGCCAGTGGAAGTACCACTGCAGGTAGATCAGGATGAGATGTGAAACCACAAGGAAACAGCAAAGGAGGCTCACAAAGCAAAGAGTGACCAGTCAGACGAGAGACACCATTGCCACAGAGACCACCCAGGAGCTAGGACTAAGAGCTTGCCCTTGTTCCAAGGTCCCCGAGCCATACTTCTTCCTCGTACACCTAGATGACAACTTCGCAGGGAGGGTGGCTAGCTATCTGAAAGACAGAGTACTTATTACATAAAGAGGCTGAGCATTTTCTTAAGGAGGCCATGTAAATGATTGCACCAAACAGATTAATAAGCTTGGACCAAAATTCAGGAGTTTTTTTCTGAATTCCCAGAAGGCAAGTTCTCATAAAGCAGTTCTGCTGTAAACAATTGGGCCAAGCCAACCTAAGGAAGCCACATTCCCTGTGCACATCTGAGTTGGAGTATGAATATATTTTTTTCTCTATTACAAGTGTAAATAGCATAAAAATTTCAACAATGACCTTAAGGTCAGACACACGTATTTACAGTGCTTTGGGTGGTGCCTAGAACATCGCAGGCACCAAATAATTATTTGCCAAATGAATAAACTGTTAGACAATTTTCAGTAATAGGCTGGAAGATCATTTTTACAAACTTGGATAGGTTATTGCAGACGTATCAGTCACTTCCTTGGTTCGATGCAGGCTCCCTGGAGAATCTATATAATTCAGTCGCTGTCTGAAACAGGACCAGCAAGATAAGGTATCTCATCTGGGTAAAATGGAAAAGATGAAATGGAGTAGAAGGAACTAGCATCGGAAAAGACTGTGTAACAAAGGTCACTGGAAAGAGATGGAAAGAAAACAAATCAATAAAAAGCAGCAGAAGACAGAAAAAAATTGTAAAGGCCAAAGCTGATTTAAGGCAACAATAAATGGAGTTGGGTTTGGATTCTATGTGTAAGGCATAGTATAGTCCATTTTATTTTTATACAATATCCTCACTCCATGTCATAAAGCACTTAACATAAAATGCTCAGTAAGATAATCAGTTACATAAAAATAATTTAAAATTTTTTTCATATTGAGTTTTCATACCAATTAATTTCAGAATGAGTTGCTGGTGTATGGAATTGCACACTGACTATTGAACACAATTCTCCTCTTTGCAAACACAGCCTGATTTCCTTTGAGTGCAGAATCACAGCCCCTGGACAGAATGCATTCACAGGACACTTTACAATAGAATTTCTGCAAAGCTAAAGACTTCCCATTCATCCTATATACACTTTCCTTCCTCATCCACCTCTTCTACATCTCATATCTCATATCCTCCCTAGCACAGATGTTCAACATCTCTTGCCTAAAACCAGGGTTAGTAGACACATTTAACTCCTGTGCCAACTGAAACAGGCTAGAGTGCTACATTATTAAAGATTCCAAGGCATCATCTAGGTACACAGGGAAAGAATGCCAAGATTGATTAGTGATGTCTGCCATGAACATGGGATAAGAAGAACTAGCATGTCAATCAGGTATTTTAATACTCTTTCTATTATCAGTAGATTAAAACAGACCAGAACAAAATGCTTGGTGATCTACTTTCAAAAATCAGTCAATGAAAACTACACATCACAACAATGACACCTGACTGTGCAGGATGTCACCATGAGTCAGGGGCCAACTCAATGGCAGCTAACAATAACTATCTCCCCACCTCCAATCTCTTGTCTATAAAATCTCGTGATCCTAAAATGTTAGGATATTCATTTTCTGCCTCGTACACTTTAAATGGAAGACAAAAATCCTCACAAATAGACCAGTAAACAACATTGTCATAAATGGAGAAAGAACTGATGTTTCCAAGGATTTCATTTTACTTGGGTCCACAATCAATGCCTTTGGAAGCAGCAGTCAAGAAATCAAAAGACGCATTGCACTGGGAAAATCTGCTGCAAAGGACCTCTTCAAAGTATTCAAAACTAAGGATGTCACCTTGAAGACTGAAACACACCTGCCCCAAGCCATGGTATTTTCCATGGCATCATATGCATGTGAAAGCTGGACTATGAACAAAGAAGACAGAGGAAGAATTGATGCCTTTGGATTGTAGTGTTGGAGAAGAATGTTGAATGTACCAGGGACTGACAAAAGAACCAGCAGATCTGTTCTGGAAGACATCCAACCAGAGTGCTCCTTGGAAGCCAAGATGGCAAGACTGTGTCTTACATACTTTGGACATGTTGTCAGGAAAGACCGGTCCCTGGAGAAGGACATCATGCTTGGTAGAGTGGAGGATCAGCGAGAAAGAGGAAGACACTCGACAAGACGGGTCGACACAGTAGTCTCAACGATGGGCTTAAGCATAAAAACAATTGTGGACTTGGCACAAGACCTGGTAGTGTTTCGTTCTGTTGTTCACAGGGTCACGATGAGTCAGAACTGACTCGATGGCACGTAACAACAACCACACTTTAAATGATTCCTTATTTCTCACTTGGAGTCCTGGGGGCGCAGTGGTTAAAACATTGGACTACTCACAGAAGGTCTGCAGTTGAAATCCACCAGCCACTCCGCAAGAGAAAGATGAGGCAGTTGACTTCTGCACGGATTTACAGCCTTGGAAACCCTGTGTGGTCACTATGAGTCAGAACTGAGTCGACTGCAGTAGGTTTGGTTTGGGTTTTGGTATTTCTTATGTAATGAAGTCTAGTCTCCTTAGCACGATATTGAGAGCCTTCGCAGTCTGACTTTATCTTTCCAATATTCTATTCCACAACATTGTTAAGTCCCTTTTCCTATGCTTTCTACTTTTGAGCCACTCCAACATGTCCCAGAGTGTGTCTGCACCCCTACTTCTCCCTCCACTTGAAATACCTTACCCTTCCCATACAAATGTCTTCCACATCTTACATGTGGCCGTTCAGCAGTCCTCTCCTTTGGAGAACCTTCCCATAGTCTCGTCAACTGCTCATATCTAGTGAAAGGTTCCTGTAGCATACTGTGCACCCAGATAGAAACAAACACGACTAAGCATTCTGAACAAAAAGTTGCTCACCAGGTCTTTCCAACTCTGGGTCCCAGGAACTTGATTATCACAGCCAGGTAGCAGCCTCCTATCCTGAAATGTGTGTATCACAAAACCTGGAAGGGCTCTATAAAAGAAGCAAAGGGGTTAATGAAGAACCAGTGAACCCATATTCTAGAATGAGACTGTATACCATTATCTTTCAAGACTAAATATATCTGTGGCTTTTGCAGTTAAGTTCTAGTTCCTCATCTCTCTCTATCTCTGTCTGTCTCCCCCACACACATACATATAAACTAGTGGAAAACTTACCCAGATTTCATTAGGATTTGACAGTAATAAGTGAGATAATCAGATAAAATGTCCTATTAAAATTATAAGACTCACAGGGTTTTTATTTTTAGAGTAAAATTTCTAGGTTAATTATTTGAGGCACTTTTACAACAAAGTGAACCTGAAAAATAAAAAAATACAAAGATGGGAAAGGTCTCCCAGGCATTTAAACAAAGGAAAAAGAAAACAGGGATTGAGATGTCATTATTAGATAAAGTTGAACTCAGAGCAAAAACTACCAAGAGAAAATAACTTCATCCACAATGCAATACAACAATAGTTAATCTTTTGCACCCATTAGTAGAAAACCTAATTAAGGGACTATGCTAGGGAAAATGAGTGAATGTGAGTGTCTCTCTGGGACAACTACACCCAGAAGAGCCTAGGTAACTCTGGTGAGACACAGATCTCTCCACTGAACACCGGACGGCACACTGAACATCTGTCTAAGAGGTCTTTCAAACTTTGATTTTTAAAACTAGCTTCTTCATCCATCCTCAGATCTCTTCTGCCAGCCACCTTCCACCTTAGTAAAGGGCAATTTTATTCTCCCAATTGCTCAAGCCAGAATTTCTGGAGTTTTCCTTGACTCGTTTCTTTCTTCCACATAGCACATCCATTCCTGCCGCAAATTCTGTAGGCTCTACCTTCAAATCACAGACCAAATCTGATCAGCTTGCATCACCTCTTCAGCCAGCTATGACCCTCATCTAAAGCGTCATCATTTTCTGCTTTACTTTTTAATCTGGATTATTGAAATTTCTCTTGGCCTCCTTAGAACAGCCAGAATGATCCCTTTAAAACCCAAGATTGTGTTGCTTCTCTGCTCAAAGCCCTTCAATGGCCTTCCATCTACTGAGAACAAAAGCCATGGTAGACCCGCAGGGCCTGACCTAACCTAGCCCCTATTTCTTCCATTCACCTTATGGCCTTTCTCGGTCTCCATCTCACTTTGCTCCAGACACTCTGACCTTCCATGCTGCTCCTAAAAGAAGCAGCTAGGTGTGTCCCTTCCTTTGGGCCTCTGCCCTAACTGTTCCCTCCGGCTGGGACATTCTTGCCCAGAGAGCAGCATGGCTCACTCCTCACTTCCTTCTGGTTTTTGCACACAGTCATCTCATATGGGGAGGTCTTCTTCGATCACCCTAATTAAAATACTAACTCCTCCCTCCTCCTCCAACACACACACACGCTTCCCATCCTCCTTACCCGGTTCTATTTTTCTACATAAGCCTTATCACCATCTGCCCTGCTCCATATAAATTTGGTTGTTGTTGTTTATCTGATACTTGAAGTTCCCCCTTCCCTCCTAGAATGCAATAGCCACGAGGCCCACTTAGGGGGTCTTTTTGGAGGGTAGGTAGATTGGTTGGTTTTCTGTCCCTAGAATCTAGAACAGTGCTGACATGCTGTGCAAGGTTAACAGACATTTTCTACACGGTGTCTTTCTCGTCTCGTGCCGTTAGTCACCCACTATACTTACACTTTCCCCTTTGTCCTTAAGCTTCTGTTTTAGCCATCTAGCACAGCTCCAGCAGAAATACCACAAGAGGATGGCTTTAGAAAGACAAATTGGCTAAGTCTGAATTCAGGGCAACAGTTCCAGGGGAAGTCTTTCTCTGTTGGCTCTGGAGCAAGGTCCTTGTTGACAGTCTTCCCCTGGACTGTTAGCCTCTGAGGCACAGGGACCCTGAATCCAAAGGACACACACTCCTCCCTGCACTGCTTCTTTCTTGACGGTCTGAGGTCCCCAACTCTCTGCTGGCTGAGTCCTGCCCCACCAATACAACTGTTGACCATTCTTTCACATTAACATTGTAGAGGCAGGGCTTACAACACACAGGAATGGCACACAATATCAGGAATCAAGGTCTAGGCAAATGGCTACATGTGTTTGGGGGGTGGACATAATTCAATTCACGACATATGGATTGAATAATTAAGTCACCTTTTGCCACTCCTTGCCACCCACATTTTACTCAGGAAGCGCCATGAAGGCAAAGGAGAAGTAAAGGTGATTGACATCATAGACTGAGACAGACTTTCCTGGGATGGACTCAGATGCTTGGCAGTCCCCTTCAGTTAGGGGAACAGACATTGCGGATCTGTGACTTGTTATACCATCATCATGACTGTCTCAACCTTTCTTGCTTTTCACTTCCCTCCTCTTCCTCTCACTGCCATCACTATTGTCAAAAAGCTTTTATGAAGATTTTATGATGCACTTTCTAGTACTAGGGCGTTTACCACAAGCAGTTGTGGGGTTCAGGGTGCAAACTTCCTGATATTTTTAGACAAAGAGGATGTTGAGTACCGAGCTCATACACACAGATGAACTAAAACTAAGGTCCAACCACGGGTCCCTGCTCCTGCTGTGTAACTGATGCCTCCAGGTGCCATTAGCAGGCTTGCCTCAATTAGTCCTTGTAATTGAAGGCCAAATATAATTACTTAACAATGTAGGGGTTAAGAGTATGTGCTTGGACAGACTTGAGTTCAAGCTCCACCACTTGTAGCTCTATGACATTAGCCAAGCCAGCCAAGTGCCGTCGAGGCGGATCTGACTCTATGACATTAGGAAAGTCACATACACTATCTGCTATGGGTTTTGTCTTCCAAAAAGAGATGTTCACGTCCTCATCTTTGGTACTTGTGAATGTGACCCAATTCGGAAACACGGTCTTTGCAGATACAACTAATGAACATAAGGGTCACACTGCAGCAGGGTGGGTCCTAATCCAATATGACTGGTGTCCTTATTAAAGAGGGAAAGAGACATAGAAAGACATACAGGGAAAATAGACATGTGAACAGTCTTGGTGGCAGAGAATGTAATGATGCTGTCACAAGCCAGGAATATCAGTGACCGCCAGAATCTGGACTAGGCTATTTCCTTCCCTGGTACCTTCAGAGACAGCATGGCCCCACTGACACCCTGACATTGAGCTTCTAGCCTCCAGAAGTGAGAGAGAATAGGTTTCTTGTACTTTTAGTCACCCAGCTGATGGCAGTTTGTTGCAGAGTAACCCTAGGAAGCTAATCCACGTATCTACACCTCAGTTTCCTCATTCAGGGTGTGGAAATACTGACAGTATTTGCTTCAAAAATGTGTTGCTAAGACTAAATGAGAGTTCAAGTCAAATACATAGCTCATTTGCACAGTTTACAGTCCACGGCAAGGACTTGGTGAGTATTAGATGCTGTTATTCCGACAGCAGTTATTTCCACCCCAAATGTCATAAAGGATCTCCTGCATCACCAGACAGTCCCAATAAGAAGAAAACCACTTGATTCACTTCCTGCCCTCAAATACTTCATTGGGACCCTTGTGACTCTGGATTTTCAGTGACTGCATTGTGTCCTGCTCCTGCTGTGTAACTGATGCCTCCAGGTGCTATTAGCAGGCTTGCCTCAATTAGTCCTTGTAATTGAAGGCCAAGTGCAGTTACTTAACTATGTAGAGGTTAAGAGTACATCCTTGGACAGACCTGAGTTCAAGCTCCGCCATTTGTAGCTCTATGACATTAGGAAGGTCACATACACTATCTGCTGTGGGTTGAATTTTGTCTTCCAAAAAGATATGTTCATTGTCCTCATCTTTAGTGCCTAAAACAAGAAAGAATCCATGAGAGAGAGCCTGATGGATTAAGAAACAAAGTAAATGTTTACCTGAATTTTATGTGCTTAGTCTGTTAAATAGCTCTGTTTTCATTGACTTGGCCCAAATTAATCAGAGATTCACAGGAGACCTTAATGAAACACTTTTATATAAATCAAGTTGATTTAGTGGTTTTTGTAAAATGGTCTTGGCATTTTGGGACTTTCAGTGTGTACCTTATTTACTACCCTGGTCAACTGACAAGTAATGTGCCTTATTCACATGGGGATTCCCCATCACGTGGCCACTGTGGCAGAAGTATGGCCAGGCATGCACTGAGTGTATCGTGGTCTAACAGCTGTAGGCACTTATTTCTCTTTTGCTTAGTGTATATCTGTGTCATTTTTGTACTTATGTTAAACTGAAATCCTTCTGAGACTAGCACCTGGGACATTCCTTTCTTCTCCTCTCCTGCCTGAAGCCTAGTTGTGACCTGCACGGGGAGAGAAGGCAAACATGGGGAGGTGGTTGAATGACTCAACGTTTAGTGACCCTGGCTGCTGGACTCACATCTGTATTTTCTACCTCAGTGCTTTCTGGAATCTCAAACAGCCTCTCTTTCCAATCCCTGAAGACTCATTCCTTCATTTCTTAGGTGTACATGTCTATGGTTAATACACACTTATTTGTGTGTGAGAGAGAGATGTGTCCTGGGCCTGAATTGATATGGAAGCATAACTAGGATGGATCCACAGGAGTTGATTTATGGGGAAGTTTAGTATGAAAGAGAAGAGAAGGGATCTGTTGAAGCTTATGAAGGGAGATTCTCATGTTGGCCTGGGTACTTGTTCCAAAGCCTCTCTCCCAAGGATGTGGGTTTGAGGTCTGTGGCAAGAAGGACTAGAAGAAGTGCCATTTTTACAGGGGCCCCAGTACAGTAAGGAACTCAGCTGGTACACACTTACTTACGCATCTCACAGAGCCAGGGAGGGTGGACTTGTAGAAACAGAAGTATGTTCACAGAAGCAAGCCCCCTAGAAAAGGGGGCAAAGAGGAGGCATCCCCTTAAGCAGTTTCTTAGCTGATACCCAGCACCCCTTGTAATGAGTGGGAACCATATCAACACGGTCCTTGTCACCCACGTTGACTGAGTGCACTCCGCGGCACAGGCATGGTGCCAAGCACAGTTTAAATTCATTTTAC